>OZ024869.1:13189781-14683531 GCA_964017185.1 Rugalucina vietnamica | reverse complement strand
TTTGGTATGAAAATTGTTTGCAATTCTTTTGTCTATAGTCTGAAACTATAGATTGTAGGTACATATAAGAAGTCTCCTAGTGAGACAATTCTGTGCTAATGAGTACTCATTTGGATATTTTAAGTAGATACATTTGAGTGTTAAGACCCGTTTACACATTCACGATTTTCTCTACGATTCACCAAGATTCCCCCCCAATTTCTCATGGTCAGAAAAATCGGGATGGATCAGGATGAATCGTGGCCAAAAGTGGAAATATTCAGTGTCACTACGATTCCAGTAAGAATGTCCACGGTATAAGTACGGTGTCTGTAAGGTATCGCAACAAATCAATGACGATTCATGACGGCAACGCTACGGTCATTGAGGATTGACCACGGTGGCACAACGAATGCTCATGGTGCTTGTACGGTTCGATAAGGTACTAGTTTGATTCACGGCGGTAGCTCCGTAGCGAAACAGTGGATGGTTCGTAGGACAACCGTACACAATTCATGGTGAATCGTGAGAATTCGTGGTGTCAAAGATTCCACGACTGGCTACGATCTTTCACGAATAGCCGCGAATATAGCTACGGTGTCAGTACGAATAAGCTACGAATTAGGCCACGCCCAATAACCACCACAATTCGCCACAAATGTTTTAAAGTTTAAAACTTCATTAGGGCTATTCATCAAGATTCACCACGGTTCTACTACGAATCATCACGGTACACGATTTAACAAATCGTGGCGAATCGTAGCAGCACCGTAGCCAAAAATCGTGAATGTGTAAACAGGCCTTTAGTGTAGTGTACACTTAAGCTAAATATCCTTCTATTTCCTTAGTAATATTCACACTCTCAAGCTAGTTTATTTGTTCATTCTTAATTTTTGTACAGGTTGAGCTCAGCTGTCCAAAGGAGATGGCATGGAAAGTGAACCTGTACCGCGGCTACATAGCAATCTGTCACCCAGATGACCACCACCTCAACATGGTAACAGTGGTAACGTATAACATAGGTCTAAGCATGTGTGCTTCAATATAGTACAATCTAGTATTATATATGCTTGGTGCCAATGTTATATTTGTTATTTATATGTGGTTAGATTTTGTTTCATATATTTTGCTTCAATGTATGCCTAGATACTACAGCACAGATTTCATTTATATTTTTGGCTACTAATTTGTTTCAACCATTAATTTAAAAAATGTATGTATACAGTTAAATGTATTTACTTTTTAAAAGCAAAATAAAAATCCATTGCAGAAATAAAAATCTGTTTTCAAATAGTATTTTGGCTCATATTGGAGTAGCATCTTTTACGAGAAAACTGCTTTTTTTTGGGCTTTTGCTACATAACAAAAACTTTAGACATATCACTTTTTAAAGGGCCTGTCACACACTCACGAGTTGAAGCTACGAGTTGGCATGAGATGTCGCTGCTTGCCGTGCGAGATGCCACAAGTTGTAAAAATTTAGAAGCTGTCACATGAGTTGAAGCTACGACATGCTATGAGTTAGCGCAGATGATAACTCGCCGCTTGTCGCAGGAGTTGCCACGTGTTATAATCTCCTACGAGTTCTATATGACTTCTCTACAATATAAGGCCTGGAAACTCTAGGATACTGGTAGGCATGTCGAAGTAAACTTGCAAGATGTCTTAGTAACTCGTGAGAAGTAACCTCGTAGCAACTTGGAGGTAACTCGCCATATTTGACAAGACACGGAGAAGGCACAACATCCTACGACATTACTACAAGTTCTGTATGATAAGCTAGGAGATGAGATCAGTACGAGTATGCTCCGCCCACTTTTAGAGGGCGAGTTGCTATGAGAATTTCAAACCGTTAAGAATTTTTATAGCCTTTCCACTACCTGCTATGAGTTGTTACGTTCTCTACTAGTTGCTACGAGTTCACCAAAAAAGTGGGCGGAGCTTATCTAGTAGGTCCAACTTGTGAGTGTGTGACAGGGGCTTAAGTATTAACATTGAAGGCACTAATTAGTCCATAGCTGCTTTTTTGAGTTTTTGCTACCCATCAAAAACTTTAGACATTCAAGGCACTAATTAGTCTTTAGAGATGTTCAGGTATATTATTTGCTTCGGCCTAAAGCAGTTTTTCTCATTGCACTGTACATTCATGTGGTGGCGCATTGCACACAATGCACAAAATAAATGCACTTTTCATTGAACCACAGCATGGTAAAGAGCCTAGACACAAAGGTTATAAAATGTGTTCATGCTCAACTCAGCTGAGACTTTAGTTTATTCTGCTCATAAATGTTAAAATGCTATTTCAGTATCTATTTCGGTCTCAGCTGAGTTGAGCATGAAAATTTTTATATCAATGAGACCAGGGATAACTGGGATTAGCCTTAGCATCAGCCTTGTCTGAAAACTTGCTTCTTTCTTTGCCAGCTAGGCAAACAGTAACACTTGATACTAACTGGGACTTGGTAGATTGAAGCCTGCCATTGCATTTCATTTTGTTGTACAGTATTTGAGCCGCGTCATGAGAAAACCGGATTTTTGCCTATGCGAAAACAAAGGCACAGATCAGCTTCGCAGTTACTGCGAAGCTGATCAGCGCCTTTGTTTTCGCTACTGGGATAGTACGGTTCCTGTTCTTCCTATATTCGACATTTCAAGCTTCTAGCCTGCTTCTGTGACTGGACAGGTCGGTTTGTGTCAGACCTGTTCAGAAACCCCGAAGACTGGTTTTCTCATGTCACGGCTCATTTATGCTGATGGGGGTGGGGGTGAGAGCCAAGTTTGGTGTAGGTATGTAACTGGAGTAAGTTTTTGCGCCGGAGGAGGGTGCGGCGGGGGCATTGTGAGGAGGGCTGCATCTGAGAGGCAGGTTACCAGTATTTAGTGTAAGTTTCTTTCCCCACTTTCTGAAAAAATGCTCTTTTTCTTTATCTGATTCAAGAAGAGTATTTGTCACTTAGTGGTGAAAGAAATGAGCCACCTCGTGAGAAAACCAACAATCTGCATATGCGAAAACAAAGACGCAGATCAGCTTCGCGGTAACCGCGAAGCTGATCAGCGCCTTTGTTTTCGCTACTCGGATAGTACTATTCCTCCTCTACTTAACTCCAAAATTTCAAGCTTCTAGCCTGCTTCTGTAGCTGTACAGCCCGGTTTGTGTCGGACCTGTTCGGAAACCACATTGTTGGTTTTCCCATGAGGCGGCTCAAATGTGCACAAAGTACTGGTAACCTGCCTTTGGGATACTTACCAGGGATCCGTTGGTGTACAGTTGGTGTACTTTAACATCCTGACATGACCTGAGCTGTTCAGGACCAGACTGTCAGAACAGGATTAAGTGGCAGTTTTAATATATTAAAGCACTATCAACATATGAGCCGCCTCGTGGGAAAACCAACAATGTGGTTTGCGAACAGGTCCGACACAAACAGACCTGTACAGTCACAGAGAAGAGCTAGAAGCTCGAAATTTAGGATTTAAGTAGAGGAGGAACTGTACTATCCGAGTAGCGAAAACAAAGGCACTGATCAGCTCGCGGTTACCGCGAAGCTGATCTGCGTATTTGTTTTCGCCTATGCAGATTGTTGGTTTTCTCACGAGGCGGCTCATATATTTTTAAGGCAAAATTATCTTTTACTAATGTTCAGATATGCCCCTTATACATTTTGGCTTTAGTTTGGTTTTGTGAAAATTGTCACACAAGCACTTGTTCACCTTTGTACCTCAGTTTTGTGTACATGTATGTTATTCTCTCACATTGTATGGTTCACATAGTCAGAAGAAATTAAGTTCAAGTTTAGAGAAAGCAAAACTGAAGTGAAATCTTTCTATGAAAACACTTTGCAATAGTCTCTCTCACGGGTACTCTTTAGTTAATCGAGATAATTATTGAGCCATGGTTTGTTAAGACTACTATAGCCAAACTTTGTATGCATCAGTGAGATCATTATGAAAGCGTTACTTCACATCCT
Organism: Rugalucina vietnamica; assembly: GCA_964017185.1. Lineage (NCBI taxonomy): Eukaryota > Metazoa > Mollusca > Bivalvia > Lucinida > Lucinidae > Rugalucina > Rugalucina vietnamica. Next base: position 14,679,584 of record OZ024869.1, on the reverse strand, counting down.
TTGCCCATGGATGGTAAGAACCATGTTTTGCTTCCATGCAAGAAAGACGGCAAGTTTTCAAAATCCACATGCTTTATGATCTGCAAAATTCTTCTTTTTTGTCAGTAAATATTTAGGCGTCATCTGTGGTTTTCAGCTGATGGTTAATAAATTTGTGAACGGTAGATGAACTATTTTACAAGAGGTGACAATATCTTGTAATTTTACAAGAGGGTGCTCCCTTAGCTGAACCTGTGTATGTACAAGACACCACCATCTAGTGATGAAAATAGAAATTTTCATGTTTTTTATGCAAAATGGATTAGCTAACAATGTTTCATGTATCATGGAAATCCTTGACATGGATCATGGAAATCCATGACATGATTCATGGAAATCATAGACACGATTCATGGATCATAGAAATCCTTGACATGATTCATGGAAATCCTTGATTAGATTCATGGATCATGGAAATCCTTGACACAATTCATGGAATTCCTTGACACAATTCATGGAAATCTTTGACACAATTCATGGATCATGAAAATCCTTGACACAATTGATAAAAATTGTAGTTTTAAAAGCTTTGGATACCCAGTTGGTAAGAGCAAACGTTGTAAATTCCTAGTTTATGCATAATATCATAAGACATTGTTAGCTCACCTGAGCCGAAGGCTCACAGGTGAGCTTATAGGATAGGCAGGCATCCGTCGTCCGTCGTCCGTCCACAATTTCAAAGAAGAATATTTCTGAAGCTAGTAGGCCGATCTTGATCAAATTTAATGTGAACCATAATTGGGTTGAGGGATTTATGGCATTAGGTTTTGGAGCAGATTGTATCAAAATTGTGGTTTCCATGGCAACAGATAGGTCCCATAGACTTACAATGGGAAAAACTAAAAAAATCTTCTTCTCTGAAACCACTAGGCCCACAGCTTTGATATTTGGTATGTAGCAATGGCTAATGGTCCTCTACATAAATTGTGCCATTCATGCCCCTGGGGTCAAATTTGGCCACGCCCCGGGGGGTCAATAGTCTCCATAGACTTACTATGGGAAAAAAAATAAAAAATCTTCTTCTCTGAAACCACAGGGCCCACAGCTTTGATATTTGGTATGTGGCAATGGCTAATGGTCCTCTACATAAATTGTGCCAGCCATGCCCCTGGGGTCAAATTTGGCCACGCCCCGGGGGTGGATAGTTTCCATAGACTTACAATTGGAAAAACTAAAAAAATCTTCTTCTCTGAAACCACTAGGCCCACAGCTTTGATATTTGGTATGTAGCAATGGCTAATGGTCCTCTACATAAATTGTGCCATTCATGCCCCTGGGGTCAAATTTGGCCACGCCCCGGGGGTTGATAGTCTCCATAGACTTACTATGTGAAAAAAATTAAAAAATCTTCTTCTCTGAAACCACAGGGCCCACAGCTTTGATATTTTGTAGGTGGCAATGGCTAATGGTCCTCTACATAAATTGTGCCAATCATGCCCCTGGGGTCAAATTTGGCCACGCCCCGGGGGTCGATAGTCTCCATAGACCTACAATAGTAAAAAAACTAAAAAAATCTTCTTCTCTGAAACCACTAGGCCAACAGCTTTGATATTTGGTATGTAGCAATGGCTAATGGTCCTCTACATAAATTGTGCCATTCATGCCCCTGGGGTCAAATTTGGCCACGCCCCGGGGGTTGATAGTCTCCATAGACTTACTATGGGAAAAAAATTAAAAAATCTTCTTCTCTGAAACCACAGGGCCCACAGCTTTGATATTTTGTATGTGGCAATGGCTAATGGTCCTCTACATAAATTGTGCCATTCATGTCCCCGGGGTCAAATTTGGCCACGCCCCGGGGGTCGATAGTCTCCATAGACCTACAATAGGAAAAACTAAAAAAATCTTCTTCTCTGAAACCACTAGGCCCACAGCTTTGATATTTGATATGTAGCAATGGCTAATGGTCCTCTACATAAATTGTGCCATTCATGCCCCTGGGGTCAAATTTGGCCACGCCCCGGGGGTTGATAGTCTCCATAGACTTACTATTGGAAAAAAATTAAAAAATCTTCTTCTCTGAAACCACAGGACCCACAGCTTTGATATTTTGTATGTGGCAATGGCTAATGGTCCTCTACATAAATTGTGCCAATCATGCCCCTGGGGTCAAATTTGGCCAAGCCCCGGGGGTCGATAGTCTCCATAGACCTACAATAGGAAAAAAATAAAAAAAATCTTCTTCTCTGAAACCACTAGGCCAACAGCTTTGATATTTGGTATGTAGCAATAGCTAATGGTCCTCTACATAAATTATGCCATTCATGCCCCTGGTGTCAAATTTGGCCACGCCCCGGGGGTTGATAGTCTCCATAGACTTACTATGGGGAAAAAAATTCAAAAATCTTCTTCTCTGAAACCACAGGGCCCACAGCTTTGATATTTGGTATGTGGCAATGGCTAATGGTCCTCTACATAAATTGTGCCAATCATGTCCCCGGGGTCAAAATTGGCCACGCCCCGGGGATCGATAGTCTCCATAGACCTACAATAGGAAAAACTAAAAAAATCTTCTTCTCTGAAACCACTAGGCCCACAGCTTTGTTATTTGGTATGTAGCAATGGCTAATGGTCCTCTACATAAATTGTGCCATTCATGCCCCTGGGGTCAAATTTGGCCAGGCCCCGGAGGTTGATAGTCTCAATAGACTTGCTATGGGAAAAAAATTCAAAAATCTTCTTCTCTGAAACCACAGGGCACACAGCTTTGATATTTTGTATGTGGCAATGGCTAATGGTCCTCTACATAAATTGTGCCAGCCATGCCCCTGGGGTCAAATTTGGCCATGCCCTGGGGGTAGATAGTCTCCATAGACTCACAATGGGAAAAACTAAAAATATCTTCTTCTCTGAAACCAAAAGGCCCAGAGCTTCTATATTTTGTATGTAGCAATGTTTGGTAGTCCCCATTATAAATTGTGCCAGTCATGCCCCTGGGTCAAATTTGGCCATGCCCCTGGGGTCAATAGTGTCCATGCATAGACTTTCATTGGTCGATTCTCAATTAATTTAAATCTCATGAGCTTACAATGTGATAATCTCTCAGGTGAGCTACAGGACCAATGGTCCTCTAGTTTTTATGGTATTGTTCACTTTTATTGACCATACGCTAAAAACCTCTGAAGATGCAAGGCTTTTGAATGACTCTTTGTAAAAAATGAGATTTTTACAGGTCAAAGCAGATTATGCATAGTCGGCCTTGTTTTTATTGCGAGAGCAAAACATCTAGTAACAATGTTACGAACAATCTTGCTGACCTATACAATTTATATTATAATATTTCTTAACAAACCATAGGGAGAGTAGTGGTAGAGCGTCGGACTCCGAATCAACAGGTCCCGGGTTCGATCCCCACATGCGTCACCGTGTTGTGTCCTTGAGCAAGACACATTAACTCCCTACAGTACTGGTTAAACCCAGGAAGCATTGGCTCCCTCCCGACATGACTGAAAAATTGTTGACTGGGACATTAAGCCTCAACACAAAGAAACAAACAACCCATCAATAATTCCAATATTTTGATGGGTCCCCAGTGTCTCTGCCTGTTTTGACATTGCACTAGCATCTGCTTTGATGAAATTGTTTATGAATTGCTTTTTGTGCTCCAAAACTTTGATATGAAACTGTTTTAAATTTTAGTTTAAAGTTAATTTGGATTCAGTTTGGAACTGTGGTTATTTTATTTTGCTAGCTCTTGTTAGTTAGCATTGATTAATAAATGGTTCCACCAAGAACTAAGAACGACTAAAATTGAAATAGTTAGAATTTTGTCTTTGTTGTTTGGTATTTTATTTTAGAATGCTACCATAAAATAAAACACAAACTGATAAACTTGATTTGTCTTTATATATGTTATCCATTTGTCTCAACATCAGAAAACATACTTTATGCAATAACGGCTGTTATAGCAATACTGACAAATTAGTGACAATCCTGTCCAATATGCACATACACAAATTATGTTATGCATGAATATACTAATCAAACAGATTCAAATATAACTTTTTGAACTTTTAGAAATGGGTGAATATGGTCACTGGAGCTTGAATATTGGCTGGTTGAACGTCTTAGCAATCATTACATATTATTGTGGCGATTTTGTAAACACCCTAGCTATTCAATGTTTTTGAATTTTGATTTTGAATATTTTTATTTAAACTATCCTGGCTATTTTATACGAATGAAACGACACAACACGACGAAACGATGCAACGGACGGGTACAACGGAACAAAAATTGTGGATGTAACCTCTTCAACTATAACTGGGACAGTATACCACTCTGATTGATACAATGGGGTGAGCAACTGCTATGGTGTCTTCTGCAACTATTAACTGATACAGAATAACGCTTGACATGCAGAAAGTATAACCTAAATTGTAACTAAGCCAGGTTTCATCTGAACGACTCATAACATACGACCCAAAATTTTCAAAAGAAATATACGAGCCAAATAACGACACCAATACAAGAGTAAGCTCTTTAAGTTAAATGCTTATCTCACATATTTGCAACGGGTATCGTAAGACGAAGTGTATTGAAAAAACCAGTGTGTTCATAAAATTAGAGAAGAGAAGTCTACGATTTTGATTTGTGCTCAATGACTGAATGACACAAGGATTACACCTCAAAGCATGCTTTGTGTGTTTCCTCGGCCACCAATCAAATTGCACTAGTCCTAAAATTATCAACCTTATAAATTAGCAGTCAGATTCAATTCAAAAGTAATGATTGCCAAGACGTCCAACCAGATGCCGCTTGAATCCCGGCACTTACACACACAAATGACCAACATAATTCAAGCCCCAGAGACTTTGTCAATAGATACTCCACCAAATAGCATTGCATATTTATAAAAAATATCTCTTAACAGATTTAGAAAAAAGAGGTGTGTGGAGCAAATATACAAAGAACATTATGATTCATCAGAAAGCAAATCAGAATTCAGGAAGAATAAAAACATATAAAACATTGGAATACAATCCCTTCTTTAAAAGTCAGCTCGAAGTCTCTATGAAACATAAGGCAGCAGAACCACTAAAGTCCTAGTATTCATCGTCGATGCAGATTGTTCCCTCCAGGAATGATGTTCCAGTTAGTCCTACGAAAGCCATCACAATAACTGTTTTATGGTCGGTGTTCTTCATGTTCATTTGTTATAAAACTGTGTGGCTAACGGGAAATGGTGCCATGTGATTGATAGTCCAGCCTCTACCTGCCACCTTCCAGTATGTACCTTCCAGTACTGAGAGACTCGAAGCTAGATACAGCTTGACTGAAATTTGAAAAAACTAACAGCAGAAAAAGTACAATAAATAGCTATGGAAGAAAACAGAACAGTCGAACGCTTGAGATGGGAATTGGGAGGGAGGGGAAATTAAGCAACACGTGTTTTTTTTTAAAATTTTGGAGCGAAAGCAATGACAACCCGGATGTAGAAAAAAGGTTTTACGACATGCCGAAATTTCCAATAAATCAAATCCATAAACGCTTAATAATTTCAAGTTTCCAAAACAAGCGTCTGAGAATTGCAAGCGTTCGATTGTCCTGATCACAAACCCGGAAGTGTTTACTGTTGTGATAAAAAGTAAATAATTGAATATTTAAAGAATTGTAAAAGCTATGTCCGCTCAAAATAAATGGGATTACGGTCAGGCCGTGAATCCCCATTATTTTAGAATGCTACCATAAAATAAAACACAAACTGATAAACTTGATTTGTCTTTATATATGTTATCCATTTGTCTCAACATCAGAAAACATACTTTATGCAATAACGGCTGTTATAGCAATACTGACAAATTAGTGACAATCCTGTCCAATATGCACATACACAAATTATGTTATGCATGAATATACTAATCAAACAGATTCAAATATAACTTTTTGAACTTTTAGAAATGGGTGAATATGGTCACTGGAGCTTGAATATTGGCTGGTTGAACGTCTTAGCAATCATTACATATTATTGTGGCGATTTTGTAAACACCCTAGCTATTCAATGTTTTTGAATTTTGATTTTGAATATTTTTATTTAAACTATCCTGGCTATTTTATACGAATGAAACGACACAACACGACGAAACGATGCAACGGACGGGTACAACGGAACAAAAATTGTGGATGTAACCTCTTCAACTATAACTGGGACAGTATACCACTCTGATTGATACAATGGGGTGAGCAACTGCTATGGTGTCTTCTGCAACTATTAACTGATACAGAATAACGCTTGACATGCAGAAAGTATAACCTAAATTGTAACTAAGCCAGGTTTCATCTGAACGACTCATAACATACGACCCAAAATTTTCAAAAGAAATATACGAGCCAAATAACGACACCAATACAAGAGTAAGCTCTTTAAGTTAAATGCTTATCTCACATATTTGCAACGGGTATCGTAAGACGAAGTGTATTGAAAAAACCAGTGTGTTCATAAAATTAGAGAAGAGAAGTCTACGATTTTGATTTGTGCTCAATGACTGAATGACACAAGGATTACACCTCAAAGCATGCTTTGTGTGTTTCCTCGGCCACCAATCAAATTGCACTAGTCCTAAAATTATCAACCTTATAAAATAGCAGTCAGATTCAATTCAAAAGTAATGATTGCCAAGACGTCCAACCAGATGCCGCTTGAATCCCGCCACAACAAATTTACCAAATTTGTCCCCCATTCAGCGGCATATTGGGCGGAAACAGAAGGTTAAGAATGTAGCCGGTTAATTTGCGGGGGCATTTGAGTCAGAAATCAGAGTTAATCTTACCCCAAGACTGAACCTCGGATTCTTGACGCAAACGAAATTGCTCATCATATGATCGCCAAGTAAAGGTAACAGACCGGGATGCAGCCTCCCTGATAATGTTCATATACTGCAATATTTCCTGAATTTTGCTTGGGTAACGTTTTAAGTAGATGGAGGCAAATATCAGAAAAGCATCTGTCCACTTTTCGATATTGGGAACCTTATCTTTGGTATTAACCAGTGGCCTAGCCTCCAACTGACCTTTGCCTGTTAGGTGTACGACACCAGTGGAAAAAAGGTCTTGCAGTTCGACACTGCCCTTCAAAAGTAAAGCAAGATTAATATATTCGTGGGCCCATATTTTCTTGCAAAGCTGTTCTGGGACATGCGAGGCAATATCATCGGAACCTAACCGGACACGATTTTCAGCAAATGAAATTGACTGTAATGTTGGCAAAGTCTGTTGGGAGGCAGAAATTGCCGAAGGCAAGACGTTAGGACTAAGAGTCTGTTGAGCAGGTGGTGGTGGTGGTGGGGTAGAATCAGACACAGATCGCACTGAAGTTATATTTGCATCTGCTAGGATTTTTTCGAAATCCACAAAGTTGAGCAAAGAGGGCTCCTTAGAGCCACGTATCGTACCTGGCGGGTGGCCTGAATTCGGTGCAATACCGGTACCAGGCCCACCCAGCAAATTGACCCTTTCAATTTCCTCTCTCTCTCCCGTTTCTTCGGTTTCCTGTCGCTTGCGCTTGGAACCACGACGTCTACGAGTAGTGGACATATCGAATCGAAGTCAAATCTTGAAATCAATTAACCAAAAAATTGAGAAATTAAGCAACACGTGTTTTTTTTTAAAATTTTGGAGCGAAAGCAATGACAACCCGGATGTAGACAAAAAGGTTTTACGACATGCCGAAATTTCCAATAAATCAAATCCATAAACGCTTAATAATTTCAAGTTTCCAAAACAAGCGTCTGAGAATTGCAAGCGTTCGATTGTCCTGATCACAAACCCGGAAGTGTTTACTGTTGTGATAAAAAGTAAATAATTGAATATTTAAAGAATTGTAAAAGCTATGTCCGCTCAAAATAAATGGGATTACGGTCAGGCCGTGAATCCCCAGTATGTAGTGACTAGTGAGAAATGTTTGGATGCTTTGTTAAATGTTTGAATATGAACCAGGCTGTGAGAAAACATAACTATTTAGAGTGGTTGTGTGTAAATTTTCTCTTACAACAGTGTCTTGAAATTTGTGTACACAAAAAGTCTATACCATGGTCGGTATGATATGTGCTGTGGTACTTTTTGTTTTCAAAAATGTTTATCATTGTTCTAGAATTTGATGGCCACAATAGGCTGTGTTATAATTGCTCATCAAAATCAAATGCTGCAAGAAAACCAACAATTTAGGTTTCGACAAGGTCTGACACAAACCGGGCCGTACAGTCACGGAAGATGGTTAGAGGTTGGTAATTTTGGATTTAGAAAGAAAAGGAAATGTACTATCCATGTAGCAAAAACAAAGGCACTGATCAGCTTCGCAGTTACTGTGAAGCTGGTCTGCACCTTTGTTTTCACATATTCAAATTGTTGGTTTTCCCATGTGCCCTCTCATATATAACATGTGAGTGTATATTCAGATTGAGAGGCTTGTGGAATTATCCAGTAACTTGGCAATCAAGGAATGGCGACGTCTACCCAGGATAGTGACACACATACATGTGCCTCTGCTACAGGTTAGTTCAAAAAATGCATTAGGGTGCGCGGTGGCGTAGTGGTAAAGCGTCAGACTCTGAATCGAGAGGTCCTGGGTTTGATCCCCACAGGTGTCACCGAGTTGTGTCCTTGAGCAAGACACATTTACTCCCTACAGTACTGGTTAAACCCAGGAAGTGTTGGCTCCATCCTGACATGACTGAAAAATTGTTGACTGGGACGTTAAGCATTAACACAAAAAACAAAAGAATGCATTGTGATATTTGAGCCACCTCGTGAGAAAACCAACAATCTGCATATGCGAAAACAAAGACGCAGATCAGCTTCGCGGTAACCGCGAAAATTTCAAGCTGCTAGCCTGCTTCTGTGACTGTACAGCCTGGTTTGTGTCAGACCTGTTCGGAAACCACATTGTTGGTTTTCCCACGAGGGGGCTCATTTATCCAGCTACATAAGTTGAATTAAATTTCACAAATTCTCAATGCCTGAAAAATGAGCCACCACATGGGAAAACCAACAATCTGCCTAGGCAAAAACAAAGGCGCAGATCAGCTTCGCGGTAACCGCGAAGCTGATCAGCGCCTTTGTTTTCGCTATACGGATAATACAATTTCTCTACTTTCTAAATCCAAAATTTCAGGCTTCTAGCCTGCTCCTGTGACTGTACGGTATGGTTTATATCAGACCGGGTCGGAAACTCAAATTGTTGGTTTTCTCATGCACAGGCTCAAATGTATTAATCACAGTGTCCAGCAGAAGTCCTTCAAATATGGAGGCAGGGTCCAGATATTACCTTAGCTGTCAATTCGTACACAAAGCAAAACAAACAGAAAAAAGCAAAACGATGGTCTTCATGTCAGTTGAACTTTCAGTTTGTTATTATTTGAGCCGCTGCATGGGAAAACCAACAATCTGCATAGGTGAAAACAAAGACGCAGATCAGCTTTGCAGTAAACGCGAAGCTGATCAGCGCCATTATTTTTGCTACACGGATAGTACAATTCCTCTACTATCTATATCCAAAATTTCAAGCTTCTAGCCGCCTTCTGTGACTGTACAGCCTGGTTTGTGTCAGACCTGGTCAGACCCCAAATTGTTGGTTTTCTCATGCACAGACTCATATGATTTTACAGTTTGTTATTATTTTGTCTCCAGGCAGCATCAGTGAATGGAGCTCTACAAAGTTTGTATAAATCATGACCCAGGGATGACCTTGACCGATTTTATGGCAAGGTCAACTTAAGTCGCATATCCCAGATCTCAGGTGAGCGTTTATAGGACCATTGGTCCTCTGGTGCAGGTTGTTATTATTTTGTCTCCAGGCAGCCCAGCAAATCATGGAACTCCAGGAAGCAGCACAGATCAACCAAGGATTACAACCAGCCAACATCTCACGCAGTAGCAGTCTACATGACATGAAGGCCATTGTTAAAACATGGAGGTTAGTAGGCACATTCTTATGGGAATGTTTCTGTGAAGTTTCTACCCAAAGTTAATTCCTTTCAGGGATGGATAGACAAATCTGTCCTGAGGGTCACTTTGGCATCACGAGGCTCACTGAGTGATGCCATACTGTGACCTGAGGGACAGATTGTCTATCCATACCTTACACGCATGATACATTCTTTTTCTTGCATGCCTAAATGTTGCGGCGCTTGATTTTATAACATTTACACTGAAAAAACACAGCAATCTTGTCTGCCATTTTGAAATAGAATGTTTCTGATGTCTTCGTGACGTGTGCGCTTAACGACAAAGTTACGCGAAGTCCTATACAACCAATGTTAAAAACGAACACATGCAGGCAGGGTCAGATAACCAGGGTCAGACCACGATTTCTGATTCTGACCAAAACCTTGGATTTACTGATATTTTCGCATCAGGTATGCAATTGATTTTATAAAACAGGGTGATTGTAAGAATAGTGATTAATCCAGACCAGCTGTAAGCAAGTAAAGAAGTCAGTTATTGCACAAATAGTTGTAGACACAATGAAGAAATAATAGAAATTGGCAGGCATTATTTCCCTTCGTATATTTGCAAAGCTAATTTAGAGTGTATGCATTGATAATACGAGCAAAGCAATGGTAGGTTTAGATTTCACTTTGCGCTCTTTTTAGGAACCGCCTACCAATGATCTCTGACAATCTTTCGCACTTGAGTGACTTATTCACTAGGCGCGAGCACCATTACCAATTCATAGTGAATTTCTACGACAATCACACACCACAGGACCAGCATATTACATTACAAAGGCATACTTTGGTGTTGTTTTCCATTGTAGGAATCGCCTACCAATGATCTCTGACAACCTGTCACACTGGAGTGACATCTTCACGTGGCGACAGCACCATTACCAGTTTATAGTGAACCACTACGACAACCACACCCCACAGGACCAGCAGCAGAACAACCACTCCATGCTGGGGGTCCACGCCTCGGCACAGGCCATCATACACTTTGGCAAGATTGCAAGGAAGCATAACCTGTCAGGGGTATGCTTGGACTCCTTAAGCAGGTAATGTTTGAGCCACAGCATCAGAAAAACAACATAAGAAAACCAAGGGGCATATCAGCTGTGCAGTAACTGCATGTAGCTGATCAGGGCATTTGTTTTTGCTCCATAGTTAGTCTGATGCCTCTTGTTTGGAATTCTGAAATTTCAAGATTCTCACTATTTTCTGTGGCTGTATATACTGGTCTGTGTCGGACATGGTCGGAATCACATATTGTTTGTTTTCTTATTGGAAGGCTCATAATTTTGTTGGTAAAACAATGATTGAGCTTGATGGAACTTTAAGCCAAATGAGCTGCGACGCAAGAAAGCTGGTCTTCCAGGTTTCCGATCAGGTCTGACACAAACCGGCCTGTACAGTCAAAAGAAAGAATCTTGAAATTTTGGGTAGAGGTATAGGAGAAATTGTACTATCCGAGCAGCGAAAACAAAGGTGCTGATCAGCTGTGCAATTACTGCACAGCTGATCTGCATCTTTGTTTTCGCATAGGCAAAAAAACGGTTTTCTCATGACGCAGCTCAAATATTTATCCAGATGTTTTCATGCCTTAGACTTCGGATGCAGATATCAGGGAGGGGGGAGAGGTGGCTCCATCCCTGCATCACTGAAAAAATGTTGACTTGGATGTTAAACCACAAAACAAACATTGTTTTTAGCTCACCTGAGCCGAAGGCTCACAGGTGAGCTTATAGTATACCCATGCTCCGGCGTCCGTCGTCCGTCGTCGTCCGTCGTCGTCCACAATTTCAAAGATCTTCTCCTCTGAAACCACTTGGCCAATCAAAGCCAAACTTCATGTGGAGCATCCTTAGGAAGGGGGAACGAAAGTTTATATAAATGGTCCAGGTCACATGACCAAGATGGCCACCATGGCTATAAATAGCAAAAACCTTTAAAAATCTTCTTCTCCAGAACCAGTGGGCCGATTTCCACGAAACTTGGTATGTAGCATTGGGGAAGTGGGCCCATCATAGTTTATATAAATCATGACCCTAGGATGACCTTGACCTATTTCACGGCAAGGTCAACTTAGGTCGCCAATGCATTTGAATGGGAAAAAATGGTAAATTGCTATTTAATGGGTAAACTTACTGGAAATAGGCAAATGGACAGAAGATTAATGTTAATGGAAAATTTTAGCCCCTGGGGGGTTGTCTGCCCCTGCCCCAGGGCTATATACATGTATATTTCCATAATAATGAAACATCTTCTCCCCTGAAACCGCATGGCCAATCAAAGCCAAACTTCATATGGAGCATCCTTGGGAAGGGGGAAAGAAAGTTTATATAAATGGTCAAGGTCACATGACCAAGATGGCCGCCATGGCTATAAATAGAAAAAACCTTTAAAAATCTTCTTCTTCAGAACCAGAAGGTCAATGATTTTGAAACTTGGTGTGAAGCATCAGTGACTAGAGTTCTACAAAGTTTATATAAATCATGACCCTTGGATGACCTTGACCTATTTTACGGCAAGGTCAACATAGGTCGCTCATGCATTTGAATGGGGAAAAGTGTTAAAATGTCATTTGTAGGGAAAAACTTGCAGGAAATGGGCAAATGGACTTAAGATTGATGATTCTGAAAAAAATTGGACCCCAGGGGTATGTCAGCCCCCACCCCGGGGCAATATACATGTATATTACAGTGATATTCAAAGATCTTCTTCTCTGAAACTGCTTGGCCAATCAAAGCCAAACTTTATGAGGAGCATTGTTAGGAAGTGGGAATGAAAGTATATATAAATGGTCATGGTCACATGACCAAGATGGCTGTCAGGGCTATAAATAGCAAAAACCTTTAAAAATCTTTTTTTCCAGAACCAGAAGGCCTATGATTTTGAAACTTGGCATGAAGCATCAGGCAATGGAGCTCTACAAAGTTATATAAATCGTGACCCTTTGATGACCTTGACCTATTTTACGGCAAGGTCAACTTAGGTCGCCCATGCATTTGAATGGGGAAAATTGTTAAAATGTCATTTGAAGGGCAAAACTTTCAGTAAATTGGCAAATGGACTGCAGTTTTATGTTTTCAAAAAGAAATTGACTCCAGGGGTTGCTCTGACCAAGCCCTGGGGTTATATACATGGATATTACCATTCTAGTCAAACAAGTTTATTGGTATATATCTCGGGTTTCAGGTGAGCGTTTACAGGACCATTGGTCCTCTGGTTTTCAATTGGCAGGAGATAGAAATGAGCTGCCTCTTGAGAAAACCAACAATCTGCATATGCGAAAACAAAGATGCAGAGCCTCTTTGCAGTAACTGCAAAGCTGATCAGCACCTTAGTTTTCGCTACAATTCCTTTACTTTCTAAATTCAAAATTTCAAGCTTCTAATCATCATCTGTAATTGTACAGGTCGGTTTGTGTCGGATCTGTTCGTAAGCCACATTGTTGGTTTTCTCATGAGGCGGCGGCTCAAATGATGTTTTCGAATTTCTGAATGTATTGACTATGTAATTACTAGGGATGTCAACCGGAGTCCGAACGTTCGGACTTCGGATCCCGTACCGAAGTTCGGATCCAAATTTTAGCATCCGGACGTTCGCTAAAAAAATCAATATGTCCAATATAAGGTAACCCAGATGATCCAGTCGTCTAATTACGTCCTGTCTGTCCTCCATAGACGCCTGGATCCGTCACTTAATTTTTCTCTTCACGAATGACGTCATCGCTGTGCATTATGGGAAGGGTATTTTCTCGAAATCACGCGTGCATCATGGGAAAAACATTTATAATATACAAAATATTTTAAGAATAATTATTTATTTGAAATACAAAATATCATAAACTTTACACATTTTCCCGCTCCCTTGTCATTTTTACTTGTATTTTTTCGATACTCGTGAATTTGAAAAACCAATAAAATGTAAACAATGCGTTGCATTATGGGTAAAATGGGAATCCTGCTCTCTGATTGGCCCTCTAAATTTTTTAAGAACGTGAAGCGGTTTTTGATAGGTAGGTGATCACGCCCTCATGGAGGCTCTGCCTGCCGATAGAGGGCGTGATAAATCGAGTTAAATATTAGGTAAATTGCCATTAATATATAACAAAAATACACAATATCTTCTTAGCAAAATAGAAAACAAGGTATTTAATACGAATTTCTAAACATGAAGTGTCAAAAGTGTCAAAGGTCACTAAGGTGTAACAGGTTAACGGGACAATGCAGGTCACGGGGAAGCGACAATAAACAAAGACAGGATTAAAGATGATAATTGGCCTCTTTCGTTGCCTTTTGAAAACGATATGATTCACACTTATCGAGTTTTAAAAAATAATAATTATACAGACCGTCGCACATCAAAACAACATGTCAGATGATTTAACAGATTATGTTTTGGGATTAGACAAAACAAGTATGCTTACTTTGATCTTAATAGGTGGATTCTTAAGCTGACCCGTTTATGCAAAGAAGAAACAAATTCATAATACCATAATACTGTGACAAAATTGAATTTGTTTTCTGACGCGCCAGTTCGACAAAATTGGAACTCGGTGAATGTTCGTGAATTTTTGATAATGGCATATGAGCAGATGAGTAATGCTGTTTTAGCGTGATTTTTGTTACTTTTGTGAATGTAAATGAATTTTCCTAAATTGCATGGCGTTTCGTTTCTGCGTAGCATCAATGGAAACAACGCCAAGCTCAGTGACTCTTGATTATGAATGTTCTTTCAAGGACATGCATGTAAATGTACATATAATATTGACCTGATCTGAAAAAAATGCGAACGTTCGAACCATCCGGATGTTTGTTTCCGAACGTCCGAACCTTAAATCTGACACCGAATGACATCCCTAGTAATTACTGTGAAAGTTTATTATGAATGATATTGTTACTAATACTCCCTGTATAAGATGCAACTTTATTTTGGGCACCCATCCATTGGGTTTTGGAGAAAGAGATGGGCTGCTTGTGCTTCCAGGCATCTAATATAGTGACCGACCATCTAATTACTGGTTAACCGCTCATGTCTGAGCCTGCCCAGGAAATGTGATTTAGTCAAACCATCCATACACTGAAAAAAAGTTATAAGAGGCCACCTCATATTTTTTCTTCTAGTTCAGAAAGTAAAATACGATCAATTAAAATTCATGATCATATGAATAAACCAATGTCTAACAGTGGCTCTGTGAGTTTCTGCATTCGAAAATGCGTGATACTTCTCACACAGACGAAGCATGTGTAAAGGTACCCTATTTCAAAAAGTCACACTTTATTAACATCAAATTAAATGTCATATTATGACGTTGTGTTTTACAGTTTAATTTATTTGAAAGTGCCACTGACTGCCATGATGCAAGATAAACTTAAGTCAAAAGTGTTGCTGCAATAAGAATCTTCATTTCTGTTTTGTACATGCAAGAAGACAACAACCTGAATAACAGGAATTCAGCTTTTGTATGCAATTTGCATACCAACTTTGTTCTTCTCCAGTTGCATTATTATCAGCAGCACGGCATTGAAATTTTCAGCGATTATTTAGGTCAAATACTAGACTCTGATAAACTTTGAAAATTAAAAAAAATCGTCCACAAATTTTGTTATTTTGTTCGTTAAAAATTGGCATTGAAACCGGAAGTGTGCGGCAGCCTTGACCTGTTGGTCCTCGAAAATGGTCTAAAACAGTTCAGTCGAGTTATATCTCTCATTTCCAGGCATCATCAAGTGAATTTAACAGGGGTCAACATGTTTAAGAGGCACATTTATGAATTTTCCAAAAAATCTCAAAATTGTCGATTTTTAAAAATGCATAAAAATTCTACCAGTAGAGAAAATTCGAATGTTTGATGTTTTTCCGAACCGTAACGACCCCTTTGATGACACCCGTTCCTAATTTCAATAAATGGTATGCTGTATCCAATTTTTTATTTAAAAACATTGATTTTTGCATTTTTACTCCAAAAACGCCTTTAGTAAAAGAAAATTATTTTTTAACACTTTGGAACTTTACTTACTTGAAAGACACGTCTTTTGGCAAAAAAATCGTGCAATTTTGAACATGGCTTAGAAACAAAAAATGAGTTTGAAAAGTGGCCTCTTATAACTTTTTTTCAGTGTACATACAAGCCATATTGACTTAGTTGGGTAGTTATATTTATGAAGCCCATTTTGAGTGTCATGACATCCTAATGTTGGGTAAAAGTCCCATAAAATGGAGGCAACATCCGGACATGACCATTGCTGTTGACTGGGACTTAAAGCATCAATTCAAACAAAATTCAAAGCAACTTTATTTTCATTTTAATCTTCACAGAATCCACACCATCCCAAGTGTACCAATCGTGGATTGTTTCCAGAAGATAAGACAGCAGGTTAAGTGTTATCTACAAATGGCTGGATCTATGGGCAAACATGAACTGAATGAGGTAATGGATTTTATGTTCAGGGCCCAGTTGTTCAAAATTAACGACATCGTTAGTTAAGGATTGGTTAAATTTCAAACAGAATATTACAATTACACTGTTATATTTTGTTGATAAAATGTGAGAATCCTTTGCATTGCAAAGGATTCTCACATTTTATCAACTAAAAATAACAGTGTATTTGCTTACTTAGTCAGCATTTGCTTAAAGTAACAAGTTGAGGTCTTAACGAGGACGTTAAGCTAATGACGTTTTGAACAACTGGCCCAAGGTCATTTATAGTGGCCTATTCAGGGGTGGATCAAGGATTTCTGGACGGGGTTCAAATCCACAAAGTGGGGTTCATTTCCAACATTTTACTCGTTTTTTCATAAATTTTCCCATGAAATTGAAAGAATTTGCTTCCTGAAGGGGGTTCAAGCCAACCCCACGAAACCCACTCTAAATCCGCCACTGCTATTTTGTTTCTTCTACTTTAAATATTCATGAAAAATAATTTCTGCCTACTATTCATAGTGCCTATTCATACATCACACCTTACTGTAAATTCAGAAATATTTTGCGAGAACTTAATTTTCGCTATTGCGAATTTGCTGCCTCGCGTAAATAAACTTCTCACATATAAAGAGTTACTATAAGCTTTATAGACTGCACAAGTACATGTACTTGTTCATGAATTCAAGTACTCATTCGCGAATTCAAGAACTCACAAATAATTCGGAAAATAATAAAACGCAAAATAAAAGTCACATGAAAATAACTAACAGTATTCAGTAAGAAGCTCTTTAGTTCTTAAGCTGTTTGAAGCTTTTAGTTTGTGAAATTTTGTTGCAAATCATTACAGATATTTTGATGTGCTGTAGATAAACCACCAATGCCATACTTTTATCTTACAGGGTCTGGAAGTTATCGAGTCAACCAACCTTAAATATTTCACCAAGGAAATGACCGCAGAATTCTACGCCCTGAAGGGCATGTTTTTAGCCCAGATTGGACGATCTGACGATGCTAACAAGGCATTCTCGGCAGCTGTACAGATGCATGATACATTAGTGAAAGCCTGGGCGCTCTGGGGAGATTATCTGGAACAAGTCTTCACCAGGGAAAAGTAAGTTGAAATTCAACTGCATAAATGATAAATCCAATAACATGGAGCAGAGATTATAAAACCTTTTTCATGCTCAACTCAGATGAGACTAAAATTTATCCTGCTCATAAATGTTAAAATATTGGCATTTTTTAAAACATTTAGAAACAGGATAGATTACAGGCTTTTGTGATCTAAACATGAAATTTCAATGTATTTGGTCTTTCAGTATTTATGAGCAGTTTAAATTTTATGCTCAGCTGTTGAGCATGTAAAAAGCTTTATAACCTCAGGCATGGATTTGTGTGAGGTTCTTTGCATTGGCTTGGAAAAGCCAGAGCATCAACCCAGTTGAGTCTGTTGCCTCTTTGCCGCGCAAACTCGAGGATTCTTATTCAACGGGTATAAGAGAAGCAGCTTGCTCGATGGTTTATGCACACTCAAACTGAAAGTTTTATTGTGCAGCCAAATGAATATTTGTGAACGAATGTGTTTCATTAGATGAATATTTGTCTACTCAAGCTATATGAGCCGCCACATGGGAAAACCAACAATTTGCATAGGGGAAAACAAAGGCGCAGATCAGCTTCGCGGTATCCGCGAAGCTGATCAGCGCCTTTGTTTTCGCTACTCGGATAGTACAATTCCTCTTCTACTTAAATCCGAAATTTCAAGCTTCTAGCCTGCTTCTGTGCTTGTACAGCTCGGTTTGTGTCAGACCTGGTCGGAAACCACATTGTTGGTTTTCCCACGAGACGGCTCATATCTTGAAAAAAAAAAAAAAAAAAAGGATTTGCTATCCTGAAAAATAATAAACTAAGTTTGTTTGTGAGCTGCAATATCACAAGTTTTGATCTAGAAAAAGGTACAAGTAGACAAAGATCAGGAAAAGGCACAATCAGAAAGAGATTCCCACTCCAAAAACCGAGGTGGGAAAAAACCAAACTAACAATCAGGCACTTATACCATGAAACATATCGTAAGCCGAATGAGCAGCTATTTTCCCAATAGGTGGCCACTCAGTTACCTTAACTTAATTAAAAATATGAAAACATACATAAGGCGCCAACAGCACAAAAAAATTTTAAACACCAAGACATAAAACAAAAAGAACCACCACAGAAGTATCGCCTTGGAATGAAAAATCAACAATTTTACTGTAATCAAATTTACTTTTATTGTATAGATACTTTGTTACCTGTACTTTATTCTGTTTTTCTAGGACAATGAGCTTAGGTGTGTCAGCTATCACCTGTTTCTTGCACGCCTGTCGTCACCAGAACGAGAGTAAATCACGGAAGTATCTAGCCAAGGTGCTATGGCTGCTGACATACGATGATGACAAGTCTACCTTGGCTGAGGCAGTAGATAAATATTGTGTCGGGGTACCTCCTGTACAGTGGTTGCCATGGTAAGCATGGTACCTTAATTAATGCAGACCTTGATGCGTCTTGTTTCATTTTGAGAATAGGGCTAAAAGGCAAAATATATAGTCTCCATGGCGTCACAGTACAATGTGTTCCGAAGAGCATATTTCTGTGCTGCAATAATTTTTGTGACAGCCCAAGAATTTTTTATGCAAAATGGCAAAATCTTGCTTTAAGAGCATGATTTAAGAAATAGATCAGCTCTAGCAGTGAATTGTTGAGTAATCATTCACTGTTTGGAGGTCAGTTGTAAAGAAGATCAAATCACGATCTATTTTGATTCTAACACACAATAAACAGAATAAATGTTGCTGAAACGGTCGATATCGTTCAGCTTTCCGCCATTGCATTGCAGATATCCAGCCAAATATTTGACTGTAATGCTGGTATTTACACACACTAATTACGTTTGTTGTGCGCTAAAACGACGTTTCACCGTCTAACGCTGCTTTGTGGGATAGCTGACGTCACAAATGCCGCAAAGTAACGTCACGCTTATTCGCCCAGTGAAATTGTTGCACAATATAACACGTTTTTTTACCATTGGCTATATAGGCGAGGTGGGGTAACATGCCTGATTATCATAATAAAGTTTAAATTTCATTGCTGGTACTAGTGTGTAGCTTGGCTTTCCCTGTTAGAGAATGATGCAAAATATCATGAATATAAATTCCATATTATCAATTTTAGGATATCCCAGCTGTTGACCTGCCTGGTTAGAACTGAGGGCAGGCTGATCATGAACCTGTTGAGCCAGGTTGGGAGGATGTACCCACAAGCAGTGTATTTCCCAATCAGAACACTCTACCTCACACTGAAGATTGAACAGAGAGAAAGATGTAGGTCTACATTAGTACTCATCATAGGAACGTGATATGAAAAACATTATAACTAAGTTTGTCAAAGAAGGCGTGTATTTCTTATAATGTAGTCTAATCAGTGCCATTGCAAAATGTAACAAATTTCTTTCAAACGTCAACAAAAAACAAATAAGAACAAGACTACACTAGTAACTGGAAAAATTTAAAGTTGTTCAAAGAATGGAAAGTGTCACAGAGTAAAAATATAATTATTATATTATATGATAGACCACCAATAGCTGAAAATTCATATGATTAATCATGAATAGCTGAAATAAGTCTTTTCTATGTTGACGTGTCTATTCTAGATAAGTCCGGAGAGCTGGTAGCCTGCCTGAACAGGAGTAATTCCCAAGTGTCTATGCCAACCACCAGCCCGAGCCCAACCACCCCCAGTACCACCCCGTCAACACCAGATCCTGCCCCCAGCACATCAGGTAAGATTGGGCCTATGGCATTGTTCCCCTACGTCCAGACAAGGCATTATGATAGCTTGATCGGTAGCCTGTCCTGATCATACTAAAGCTGCCCTATGATTGATCCTGTATACCAATACATCTTTTTCATAAAAGATTTGTTACTTGGGAATACTTTATGGCCATTTTTCCTCTTCCACTGATACAAGATAAGAAGAGCATTATCAGTCAATTGTGAAAGAAATGTGCACTAAATATACTTGCTTCTGGTGGGCTTGCTCAGGAATAATCTGGCTAGGATAACTAATCACCCTGACATGACCTTAGCTGTTGGCCTAGATGTAATGCAACAAATCAAGTCAAACTATAGTCTAAAAGACCTCTTCAGTTTTTACTCTCTATCAAAAACATTTTAGTGCATGAGAAACATGCCGCTTTTACTATTATAGTCTTGGTATCAGTAATGTTAACTCATTAAGCCTGCTGTCTAAAATTTATATGATATGAGCCGCATCGTGAGAAAACCGGATTTTTGCCTTGGCGAAAACAAAGGCGCAGATCAGCTTCGCGGTAACCGCGAAGCTGATCAGCGCCTTTGTTTTCGCTACACGGATAGTACAATTCCTCTTCTTCTTAAATCCGTAATTGCAAGCTTCTAGCTCTTTTCTGAGCTTGTACAGGCCGGTTTGTGTCGGACCTGGTCGGAAACCCCGAAGACCGGTTTTCTCGCGTCACGGCTCATATGAGAAAACAGAAAAGCCCCAGATGTGATGCTGGAGAATTTGGTGTCACAACAAAAAATTCTGCGGCTATTCTGTTTGCTAAGAGGATTTTCATCAAAAACTGATATAAAAATGTAAAATCATGCCTGATACCCTTAAAATTGAAAGTGGACTTTCCCAAATGTTAATAAAGGAAAAGTCTGTTCTCCACAAATGGGTTTTTTTTAGACTAAAACATGATTTACAATGTTTATAATAATTGAGCCTGTGCATGAGAAAACCAACAATTTGGGTTCCGACCAGGCCCGACACAAACCAGGCTGTACAGTCACAGAAGATGGCTAGAGGCATGAAATTTCGGATTTAGAAAGTAGAAGCATTGTACTATCTATGCAGCGAAAACAAAGGCGTTGATCAGCTTCGCAGTTACTGCGAAGCTGATCTGCGCCTTTGTTTTCGCCTATGCAAATTGTTGGTTTTCTCATGCGAAGGCTCAATTTTCAAAACTTTTGTACAGAAGCCACACCCACAACCACCACGCCCTCCACCTCTTCATCCTCATCGACCAGCGGTGGACGTCTTCTTGGCCAATCAGATGCCGGCCCCATCAGGGCCCCAGCCCCTATGTGGAGGTGTAGTCGGATCATGCACATGCAGCGAGAGCTCCACCCGACTATCCTGTCATCCCTGGAGGGGATCGTGGATCAGATGGTATGGTTTAGAGAGAACTGGTACGAAGAGGTTCTGAGGCAGTTGCGACAGGGACTTACCAAATGTTACGCTGTGGCTTTTGAGAACAGAGCTTCAGGTATTGATGATGTTCGTTTCAAACTTTGAAATTTACATAAAATAGTACAAGCAGACAAGTTATGTTTGTACTTTTTGTATGGGATATTCAAGATAACGTTGCTTATTTTTATAAAAATTGTAATTTGGGGATATTCATTAAAACAACACTAATGTTTGTTAAAATACCAATGATAAATCAATATATGAGCCGCGTCGCGAGAAAACTGATCTTCAGTGTTTTGGACCAGGTGCGACACAAATCAGCCTGTACACTCACAGAAGCAGGCTAGAGGCTTAAAATTTTGGCTTAGTAGAAAAGGACTTGTACTATCCATGTAGCCAAAACAAAGGCGCTGATCAGCTGTGCAGTTACTGCACAGCTGATCTGCGCCTTTGTTTTCGCATATGCAAAAATCCGGTTTTCTCATGATGTGGCTCATATAGACATTACAGCTACTTTCTATCCTACAGTGGCAGAAGCTACCATCACTCCCCACACCCTGAACTTTGTCAAGAAGCTGGTCAGTACCTTTGGAGTTGGGATAGAGAATGTCTCAAGCGTGACGACGACATTCTCCAGCGCGGCCTCAGAGTCCCTGGCCCGGAGAGCCCAGGCCACGGCCCAGGACCCTATCTTCCAGAAGATGAAGAGTCATTTTACAACAGACTTTGACTTCACGTAAGTCATCGTTTTACACAAACTTAGAATGGCTGTTCAATATTTCAGGATTGTTTCAAAGATGATTAAATTTCGTTCATCAGATGAAAACTTTTTTGTTTTTTTATATTTTCCTTTTTTTACAGAAAACAATAGTGATTCAATTTTAATAGTAAATTAACCAAATAATTGTAAAACGTTAAGATTTAACTACTTCAAAAACTGTGTAGGTGGCAATTGGCCATACATATACATGTACGAGGGGCGATTGGAAAGTACGTAGCATGGTTCATTATTTCAGTAACGGATCGGCAAACCAATACATGTTTGGTATCATTTTAAACAACTATCTTTCCTCCAAGTTCTCACACTAGTTTCATGAAGGTAACATGATGCAGTCAGAAAAAATATTATTGTAATTATGGGTACTGTTTGTATACTGGAAAAAGTGAAATTTCAATAAAATAGACAATTTTTGATCATTTTTAAATTATGCAGTGCATGAACACAATTTGATGGAATAAAATTATTTTGCACCATTTTGTAGCCCATCATAAAAGCTATTTATTATGCAAGTCTTGAATGAATTTGCAAATTCTTATACCTGATAAACGAGACGGCAATATCTGTGTCTCTAGGAATTCTCCGCATTTTGTTCATTTTCTATGTCAAAAAGGGCCCGTCACAATGATTTTTATTTGAAAATATAAAAGCAGCATTTGTTTGAATTTATTTTAAGGTTATTTTCACACCAAGCACAGTTTCCCTGCTCCCTAACACGACAAACAAAAAATTATTCAGAGCACAACAAATGGTAGATAACTGTTTAAATCTGGTCATGGGTATGGGTGATTTTAGCTAGGAGGGTTAGTTTTGTTTGTATAAATTGAGAACTGTGGCAAATAGAACGGTAAGAAAGATTTGTGAGTTAAAACCAATTACTAGAGTGATGACTGACAAGTTGTCTTGAAGAAACTTTCTATAGTTTATAAGATATGAGGGGGTTAGTTACCCCACCCACTTCTTGAAAATAGGGGGTAGTGTCATTAAGATTCATTTTTATAGGAACCGAGTAAGATGAGACGACATATTTGCATGACGAAATTCCCTTTGTGCATTGTTCACAAGGAATAACTCAGAAAATATACTCATATGTCACAAATCTTGCTGCAGTATGAGCCTTAATCTCAAAACAAATAAGAAGAAAACACGCAAAAATGCTATTTTTTGAAATGGTACAACTTTTATATTAATCAATATTTTTCGCATCTAATTATGCTAGCCGTGCAAGCAATAACAAAGAAGACTGCTACAGAAATAGAATTCCGAGAGATATCGCTTATTTGTTAAAATGTGATATCGAAATTTGGTCACTGATTTTCTATTGATTTTTCTCAATATTTTTTTCGGAAATATCCGCCAGTATATAAACATGCCTTCATTTTGAGCGTGCGAGGCACGTGCATGACTAGTCGTTCTACAAAAATCAATGCATCCTCTTGAAGAGGAGAAATTCTACTTTCTATACATGTATTACTTTAATATATTTAGCAACACATTAAGAAATTACGACACCATACTACGTACTTTCCAACTGCCCCTCGTAATAGCATAAAAAACGCATATGGTGAATTACTTTGCATTTGTTTTCTCTGTCACAGTGTTCCAGGGTCGACAAAGTTGCACAATTTGATCAACAAACTCAAGAAATGGATCAAAATCCTGGAGGCTAAAACCAAACTACTGCCAAAGTAAGTGTCTAATAATCAGTTTTTACTTAATAAGTACATGTAAAGTAGCTAGTGATGTCTGTTACCACATATATTTGAGGAAATGTTGCCTTTCGATTATTGGCTGTATCTAACATAATTGTCTGAATTATTTTGTCAAGATTCCAATATAATTAAAAAATGATTTTACTATACTGTGAATTATCATGATTAACATGGGATGTTGTCAGGCAGATTGCGATAAATTCACATGAGCACAGCTTGAGTGAATTAAAATATTGCATTGCCGACAACATCATGCATTAATCAAAGATAATTCAGAGTAAAGTAAATTTATTTCGATTCTAACATGACTAATAAATACATGTAAATGCTTACATTTTAAAATGTTTTCCAGTGGACTCATTCCAGACAGACATGAATGTTTATGTGCGACGACACAAGAAGGACACCTTTCACGCAGAATTTCGTTTACAGTGACTTATTGCTAATTTGCACACAGTCGTGTTTCCATTAGGTTCAATGGGGAAAAAGATAATGTGTTAGAATTATGTGTGACTTTAGTACAATGATCATTATAGACTTTTGTAACTCAACTAGAACAGAGTTCCAAAGCATGTTGTTTTAAGGGGTTAATCATTACGAAAACTTGCCCATGCAATATACAGAGATTTTTTGAGCTATAAAACTTGAAAATTTTTTGCTGAAAATTTCTGATTTTTGCTTAAAACATAAATTGTGGGTACACGTTAGAACCACCTTGTTGAGGCGAGTACCCACAATTAATGTTTTGGAGCAAAAATAAAAAAAGGAGGTATACCCTGCATACCCCAGTTTTGCTATATAAAAGTAGGGTTCAAGGGGGTATACATTGCACAGACATGTTTTTGTGATGATTTCATAGATTCCATGTTGTAGAAAGCTTATTTCTTCCAAATTTGATACTCGGCAGACAGGCTTTGGTATGACTCATGTGAAGATGCTGAAAAGAATCAGTTCCCTTCAAAAAATCATATTCTGTGTAGTGAAAAGTTTTGTATTAATGTCAATGTGTGTTTCAGGTCATTCCTGATTGAAGAGAAATGTCGATTCCTCAGTAATTTCTCACTGAATACAGCAGAAGTTGAGTTGCCGGGAGAGTTTCTTCTACCAAAGGTATAGTTAATGTTAATGAGCCAAATCTTGGAAACTGTTTTAAATAAACTGGGAACCAAAGTGCAGGTTCAGCAGAGCATCAGGTCAGGTAGAACACTGATAATAGTTTACACGAACCCCTTGTTTGTATTTGAAAATTCTTGCTTTCCTATCTATTTGCTTAAGCTGGCTGGTTAATGTTCTTCATGAATAATTATTTTTAAAAAAAAAAAACAAATTTGGTTTTAAAATTTGTCGTTTTAAGTGTTAAGATATTTTATACTGTTTCAGATTTCATCAATATATCTGATAATTGAGCCGCCTCATGGGAAAACCAACAGTCTGCATAGGCGAAAACAAAGACGCAGATCAGCTTCGCGGTAAGAAGCTGATCAGCGCCTTTGTTTTCGCTACTCGGATAGTACAATTTCTCTTCTACTTAAACCAGAAATTTCAAGCTTCTAGCTCTTTTCTATGACTGTACAGCCTGATTTGTGTCGGACCTGTTCAGAAACCACATTGTTGGTTTTCCCACGAGGCTGCTCAATTATTTCCACAGCATAGCCACTACTACGTCAGAATAGCCAGATTCATGCCGAG
This sequence comes from Rugalucina vietnamica, assembly GCA_964017185.1. NCBI lineage: Eukaryota > Metazoa > Mollusca > Bivalvia > Lucinida > Lucinidae > Rugalucina > Rugalucina vietnamica. The sequence continues at coordinate 14,653,760 of OZ024869.1, read as the reverse complement.
AGTGGAGATTGTCCTAAAGCACAATACGGCAGCCCGACGTCTCTACATCCGTGGCCACAATGGCAAGATCTACCCATACCTTGTGGTCAATGATGCCTGCCTCACGGAGTCCAGGAGAGAAGAGAGGGTACTACAGCTGCTGAGAATGTTGAACCACTTCCTCACGAAACAAAAGGTTATTATACTTGAATATCGTCGTTTTAATTGCTTTCCAATCTTGGCGTTGTTTAATTTCTTATGGAAAACATTTACGATTATTTGTTATCTGTAACATGCAGTTAAGTGACATAACCTTCAATTACCAGCCAGTTACTCTTTTGTTTAATAGTGTTGGCTGTGTTTTGCCATGAATGATAAGCTAATATATATATAAACAATTATGATCCATGTGTCTTGAAACATTCTCGATGTTATGGTGTTTTAAAGTGTGTACCCATCAGTTTCCTATAGAATTGCAAGATATGTGAACAGATCTTTGTTTATTTTCAGGAAACATCTAGAAGACTGTTGTATTTCACCGTACCCCGTGTTGTGGCAGTTTCACCACAGATGAGACTCGTAGAAGACAACCCTGCTTCTATATCTCTACTTGATGTATACAAACAGGTATTGCTGCATTAAAAATGTTTGCCAGTTTTGGTAATGGTGGCCAAGTGGTTAAGCTTGCTGATTTCATTGCCAATCTTAATCATATCATTGTTTCACTGTTGTTACCAGTGTGGGTTCGAGTCCCAAGCGGAGACATGTGGGACAAGCCATGTTTTGATTTTGTTTTTTCTTTCAGGTAGTTTATAATTATTGGGATGCTCAAGTTTTTTGTCCCACCTAGTGATTGGCATGTCTCTATATGAGTGAAATAATCTTGAGATGGATATAAAACTGAATATAGGGGTATTCTCAAAAGAGTCCAGAACAATATCATGGCATGGGGCCTTATCAAAGAATTCTTTAGAATTTTATTAATATTTTCCTTTATATCTAAGTGAATATTTACTTTTATATTTTAGCGATGCAACAAACGAGGCATTGAGCATGATGCCCCTATCGCCCGCTACTACGAGAGACTACTCACAGTCCAGGCAAGGGGCTCACAAGCTAGCCACCAGGTACTGAGGGATATTCTCAAAGAAGTCCAGAACAATATGGTACCTAGGGGTCTTCTCAAAGAGTGGGCTTTACATACATTCCTGGATGCAACAGATTACTGGATCTTTAGAAAAACTGTAAGTCTTACTATAGAAAAAATATTAGCACATTAATTAAACTTGCTCTGTCCATCACAGTCCAAGATAATATATACTTAACCAGATCTGTTGTGAAGTCAGTTTAATTCAGCAGTTGTTTTCTAGGGATACTTACGCATTGCTTATTGGTAACCACATGCTCTTACAGCATGGGTAATATTAGGAGCTTTGACTTTAGTCCTGCAAAGCCCGTTAAATTGTCTACAGTGTGGGGTGAACCAGTTAGAAATACAAGTGGGGCCAATTGTTCAAAACTTTGTTAGCTTAACATCATCGTTAAGACCTCAACTTGTTAAACAAATGTTGACTACATAAGCAAATGCAATGTTGTACGTTTTAAATTTTGAAGAATTGTTAACTAACGATGTTGTTAATTTTGTACAACTGGGCCCTGATTAAAACCTATATCCATCACAGTAAAGCTGCTGCTAATTATCGAACACCCTCCAAGGGCTAGTGGGGGGAGTAGTTTATGGTGGTTATAAATTGACTAATGCACTACTGCATTTCATTTTGTCTTTTTTCTTTCAGTTCACCATACAACTGGCACTGATGGGATTTGCAGAGTTTGTACTTCATCTTTCCCGTATGAACCCAGACATGATGTACCTCCACCAGGACTGTGGATATCTCAATATCTCGTACTTCAAGTTTGATATTGATGATCAGACAGGTTAGTATTGCTGATTATTGCATGGTCTATACATAGACAATACTGCTGGTTATTCCATGATCTAAAAATAGATTAATAGAGTTTGTCCTCCATCTTTCCTCTATGAACTCAGACATGATGTACCTCCACCAGGACTGTGGATATCTCAATATCTCATACTTCAAGTTTGATATTGATGATCAGACAGGTTAGTATTGCTGGTTATTACATGACCTATAAATAGTATTACTGATCTAATAATAGATAGATTAGGGGAATTTGTCCTTCACCTTCCTTGTTTGAGCCAAAACATGACCTATCTACACCACCACTTCAGATCTCGTACTTAAAGTAAGAATAGAGAGACCAGGAATCAATGCAATTAAATTTAAAGTCCCAACATAGACACCAGGTTGGAAAGAAAATACATAAAACACAAAACATTTTTCCAACAACACACACGAAGAGCAGAATGACTAGCTCTTCCCAACAAGTTAGCCATCCGGCTAAGTTTCAACGGGAACAAAAGGCAACAAACACGACAGAGAGGCAGGCACAATAAACAGTAGTATAATGAAGATTAACCACTCTTCATAGGACACCGATTATGGTTTTTACTGGGGACAAGTATAATGAAGATAGACCACTTTTCCTGGAACACCGCTCAAGTCTGATATAGTTGATCAGACAAGTCAGTATTGTTGATTATTAATTAACTTATTAGTATATAGTGCTTATACAGAGAATTTGGTCTGTGTCAAACTGGTGCTGTTTCTTTTTTCGTATAGTCTATACTGGATTTCACCTCGACCTAATACAGCTGACCTCGCACTAATACGGTTGACCTCGTATCTATATGGATTGACCTGCTATCTATATGGAAATTCCTACACCTGATTGGTCAAAATTCACGTGTAATATCACGCGCCGCGTTGAATGTGTTGAAACAAAAACAATGGCGGCGATTCAGCCGATCGAGTGAAATAGTGAACAAACAAGCAAAAATCATGTCAGCATCATTGAAAAGAATGTCAGACATGGGCGCTAAGAATGGCGAAGGTATGCTTGAGGTGCTAGTGGATGATATGGGTCGATATGGACTTTTGACAGTTAATTAATAAAAATCTCATTAATCAAGTTATTTTGTATTGGACCAGTTACAGGTCCTCGGTCAGCTGTATTGGACCTCGGCCTTCGGCCTCGGTCAAATACAGCTAACCTCGGACCTGTAACTGGTCCAATACGAAATAACTTGATTAATAACATTATATTATTAAATGATCTATAAATAGACAGTATTGTTGATTATTAAATGATCTATAAATAGACAGTATTGTTGGTTATTGCATGATCTTTAATAAATTAGTTTTACCAGTGACTTTGCCAGAAATATCACATTTACATCATGTAAAAACAGAAATCCCCCTTCACAATGAAATATGAAATTGTCTAACTGAAAGAAAAGTGTCGACAGAATATGAATATTAAAACAGAACTTTGCAATTTTAAAACTGTGTTTCACAATCATTTGTTTATTTATAGGTGACCTTGATGCCAACAGGCCAGTGCCATTCCGACTGACACCAAACATTGCTGAGTTTCTAACCTCAACCGGTGTGAATGGACCTCTGACAGCGTCAATGGTGGCGGCAGCTCGCTGTTTTGTTCAGCCACAGTATAAATTGCCAAGCTTTCTCCGGGCAATCTTCAGAGATGAATACATCACTTGGCATAAGAAGGTAATGTAAATCATACATTAGTTTCAAACGTTTTGTTAGCATGTTGATAGTATTTTCCTATACTATCCCCAGTTCTGTATAGTCAAGATGTTTTCACCATGATTGGAAGGTAGATGTACATGTATTTAGTATTGAACACATATTTTAACACGAACATTGCCCGTAGAAACAGCGTCTGTTGCTCCCTGACTATTATTCTGAAATTTACTACCTAAACTAAGTCTTTTCCAGAAATTACTTATTGAGAAAAATGGGCGGCCACATCAGAAAACCAACAATCTGCATAATGTGAAAGGAAAGATACAGATCAGCTGTGCAGTAACTGCCCAGCTGATTGGTGTCTTTTTTTTTTTTTTTTTTTTTTTGCTTCAGAGATGGTATAATTCTATTTCTTCAAGACTCTAGCATTTTTCTGCGACCCTACAGGCTGGTTTGTGTCAGGCCTGGTTGGAATTCACATTGTTGGTTTTCTCATGATGCGGCTCAAATCTGATTGTTATACTTCAGTTCATGTATGAATATGTTTTCACACCTTCTATTTACAGAAACAAGAGGAGCTTACTCCGGGCACAGAGCCCTCAGAGATGGAAGGGGAACAACTCATCAATATGGTCAACAAAGCTGTGTCCGCCATCACCACTAGATTGCAGAGTAAGTTTATTTCTCATGATACAGTTATGTTTTTCATATGGTTGAAATCGAATTGACACTGATTTCATTATTTCTACAGGAAACAAATTTGCATTATTTTTAAAGTTTCTGTGAAATGTGGTCATAGATCTATCCCTTCAGATGGTATTCACTCTCAGCTGAGTGAGTATTAACACTTTTACGTCCATGCCTCTCAAAAATTCAATATCTCGCCACCAGCATTTATTTCTATTAATTTATTATTTATTAATTTATTTATTAATTATTATATTTATAGATAAATGTACATATCATATACCACTAGAAAGGCATTTTACGCTAAAAAATCTGATAAACATTTACTATTACTTCCCTTCAAAACTTTCATCTATAACCCAGCTCATACTGGTATACCGTTACCTGTAAAACGACTACAGTCGTCGTTGGCAGTGAACAGTAAAAACAATTACAGTCATCAGTAGCAGTAAATGTGATGTGCCTTGTAGAATGGCTTTGATTACAAGAAAAAGTCCTGACTAGGTTGTTCACGAACCAGGTTGTTGCTGGTTTCATTACCTCTCTTAGCATTCTAGGCAAAGATTATACGCTCTTACTGACCATCTGATTACTGGTCAACCGTGGCCATTTAAATGCTGTATCCAATGTGGGTTCGAGCCCTGCACCAGGCACATGTGAGAAAGGTAAAGTTCTGCTTGCAGGTGTGTCAGATGGTTCTTCTAGGGTAACTTTTAATTTTGCCTCACCTAGTCCTTCTCATTACGAAAATTTGCCCATGCAATATACAGAGATTTTTTAAATTGTAAAAAATGAAAATTTTCATTAGAAAATTTTTGATATTACACGTTAGAACCGCCTCGCCGAGGCGGTTCTAACGAGTACCCACAATCTATGTTTTGGAGCAAAAATAAGAAAAATAGGTATACCCCCTTAAACCCCAGTTTTTCTATATAAAAGTGGGGAATGAGGGGGTACACATTTCATGGACATTGTTTTCCTGATGTGATTTGCCAGAATATATGCTTGAATTAATCTTGAAAGGGATGTAAAACATTAATGGATAAAATAATATATCTGAAAATGTAAGGTAGTTCCATCACCCATTGTTGGGGAATAACCCCCCATACCGGGAGGGAACATGTTTTCTAGTTGTTATGTTGTTTTTCTTTCAGATCTTGCTACATTTGACGGAGCTGAAAGTCGTGTCAACACCCTGGTAGCAGCGGCAAACAGCCATGATAACCTCTGCAGAATGGATCCCGCTTGGCATCCTTGGTTATAGTCAGAGTGTTTGAGATTTCATACATAGTTTGGCATGATAGAAGAAAGAGGTGTATAAATATCCTGGTCGCAGATGATAAATGTCTGTAACATGGTTATGAATATAAAACTTAAATGCATAGTTACAGGCATTATAGATTTGACGACAATCATGCGTATTGATGCAGCATTGGATTGGATAATCTCATTTGAGCTGCCACATCAGAAAACCAACAAATAGGGTTACTGACCAGGTCTGACACAAACCAGACTGTACAACCACAGAAGCAGGCTTGAAGATTCAAATGTAGGATTTAAGAAGAAGAGAACTTATTCTATCTGATTATGGAAAACAAAGGCTCTGATCAGCTGTGTAGTTACTGCACAGCTTATCTTGTCTTTGTTTTCACATATACAAATTGTTGTTTTTATGATGTGGCAGCTCATTTATCAAGTTATCCTAGCAGAGTTATGAGAACACTCTTTCATTGTGGCATTTAGACAAACTCATCCTTACAATAAGTAGAAGATAGCTAGAGTTTGAAATTTTTGGGAAGTAGAGGAAATGAACAAGCATTTGCAAAAGCAAAGGTGCTGTTTGTTTGAAGGTGACTGTATTTGATGATCAGTGACTCTGACAGTCTAAGCAGGTTTTTACCACACCTGCTTATAGTAGGGTGTGATATAGGTGGTCCAAATTTCTGTTTGTCCGTCCATCCATTTGTCCATACATCATCCGTCCATCCATTCGACAACATTTACATCGAAGTTTCACATGTACGTCGAAGTTTGGTTTCTCTGCTTTAGTGATAAATGTTAGTGTAAAAACTTGCATAGTAATTGTCCTTGACTTACACTTCAAGCACGCACCTTGACTTGGTGCCCTTGACATATTTCACGGTCCATTTACTTTGTTAAGTTTTACGTCAAAGTTACGCCGAAATTTGGTTTTCTCTGCATCTCTGATAGCTGCGAGTGTAAAACCTTGCATAGTAATTGTCCTTGACATACCCTTTAAGCACGCACCTTGCCCCAGTGCCCTTGAGCTATATTTCACGGTCTATTGACTTTGTTAATTTTTGCGTCGAAGTTACACGAAAGTTTGGTTTTCTCTGCATCAGTGATAGCGAGTGTGAAACCTTGACCTATATTTCATGGTCCATTGACTTTGTTAATTTTTACGTGGAAGTTTGCTTTTCTCTGCATCCATGATACCTGCGAGTGTGAAACCTTGCATAGTAATTGTCCTTGACATACCCTTTAAGTGCACACTTGACCTGGTGGCCGCGACCTGGTGCCCTCGACCTATATTTCACGTTTTTGGTTATTTTGCCCAATGTAGGTGCGATATTGACCTAGGCGGCATTCTTTTCTTACCATGTTGCTTGTTTGAGTCTGATCATGTGCCCATTTTGTTTTGATATTGCTTATACAGTTGATGATTTAACATTGATAATTGTTGATAGATACATATAATTGTAGGACTTTGTTTTGGTATTATAAGCATTGTGCTTTTCAGTTAATAGTAAATTCCTCCAAGTCTTGTTTATATGGACACATGTACATTTGATTGCATGACTGTATATAGGAAATGAATATTGCTAATGTGTTATGGTCTTTGTCATCATTGAATTCATTAAGTATTTTTATAAATTTTCATTTGATTGCATTTGGAAATAAGAGCATGTCATGTAATAAAAACAAGGAAAAATATGTTTCTACTTTGTATTTTACCAACCCTTACCCACCTATAAATGGAGTGAGACCCAAACAGGCTTCTTGTAGAGTTGTAAAAAGGCAATTTTGTCAAGAGTAACATTACTAAAACTTGTCCATGCAATAAACAGAGCTTTTTTTAGCTTTAAAATTTGAAAATTTTCAGCTGAAAATTTTTGAAATTTTTCTTATTTTTGCTCAAAACATAGATTGTGGCTACACGTTAGAACCGCCTCGCCGAGGTGGTTCTAACGAGTACCCACAATCTATGTTTTGGAGCAAAAATAAGAAAAAATATGTATACCCCTGCATACCCCAGTTTTAAAGGGGGGTATACATGGACTTGTTTTCCTGGTGAAAGCTGAATATCAGAGCCTGTTGTGTGTCAGACATTCTTGCTTATAACACTAGGCACATATTTACAGGTTTAGAAATTTGCATAGTGTAGTGCTAACTAGAGCTCCCCAGCCCCCTTGAAAATATTGTTACAGGCTAAATCCTAGCACCCAGTGTTTTTGAGATGGGGCTCCAAACCTAGGCCTCATTCCCACCGCTGTATGACCGTATGTGTTGGTAGGACATTGAACGTGAATATGATTACAATTATTTCCTGAGGCAGTATTAAAAAATTTAAAATGTTACAATTTGAGCCACCCCATGGGAAAACCAACAATCTGCATATGCGAAAACAAAGGCGCAGATCAGCATCGCAGTAACTGCGAAGCTGATCAGCGCCTTTGTTTTTGCTACTTGGATAGTACAATTCCTCCTCTACTTAACTCCAAAATTTCAAGCTTCTAGCCTGCTTCTGTGACTGTACAGCCTGGTTTGTGTCGTACCTGGTCGGAAACCACATTGTTGGTTTTCCCACGAGGCGGCTCATTTAAATTTATTGCCGCTTTGCTCATAAATGGTATTACCATTGAAAACTTACTTCCCAAGAGCCCAAAATCCTATGACCTTGTAAGCTGCCATGTAATCGGGACTAGGCCACAAGGTATATATGCTCAGAGGCAAAAGTTTAGTCAATGAAAATGCATGTATAAGCTCGTTGGCAAACTTAATATCACTGTAGCTTCAAAACTCCTTTGGGTTGAAACATGAAGCTATAATGACATTATAATACCTCCATGGTTGAAATTACCAGTAATAAAGCTGTGAGTAAAACCTAACATTTCCAAGAAAACAATTGCAATATCGTATAACCATTAGGTTCACATGGTGAGCTTATAGTATAGTCCCATGCTCCGTCGTCGTCTTAGTTGTCGTTGTCTTCCACAATGTTCAAACGTCTCCTCTGAAACTGCTGTTTCTTCTGACAGTGATGATAAGTACGTAACGTAACGGATGTACATGAACATCATAAGAAGTATATGAAGTCAAAATTAATCAACTGTCTATACGACACAGATGATTATGCTGTGCAGATTCTACACAACAGAGGACAACCTGCTCATATGATCTTTCGATTAGGATCTACACAAGGTAAGATATAGGTATATTTTCGATTTATGAATATGATACTCTCAGAAATGTAAAACTAAAACAAAAAAACAAAAAAAAAAAAAAACTGAATGACGTGGAGTGCCAACTTCACTACTATAAATCATGAGGCGGTGTTTACTCTAGAGATTTTCGTTTAATTACCTCTTCGTGAAAGCATCTTGAAGTCATTTAATTTCTCCGGCCTTCAATGCTTTCAGTATAATTGAATTTAATATATAAATATGTATGTTTTATTCCAGAAAAAGAAAAACCATACGAAAGAAAAGTATCCAACAAAATCTTGGTCAAGGATATCCCAAAGGCCTACTTCAATAAAGAATATATACAAAATGTTCTTCGAGTACACTAAAGGCCAAGGGGGCGGGCTCGTGAGAACTGTTGAGTTGAAATCTGCGCAACGTTCTGCGGTTGTCGAGTTTGAGAAAACTTCAGTCGGTAAATACCGTTTTGATGAAGCAACCTATACGAATCATGGGGACTGAAGTTGGCGTTGAAGTACTGTACACCTACTTGGACACAAAAGAATGCCTCGATTCTTTGAATATTGTAGCCCGGATGAATGTATTCTCACACTACTAAACAGTAAAACTGAAAGTTGCTAAATATCAACTGAAAAACAGGAAACTTTTGTACTGATTCTAATCCTTGAATATTCTACTTCATTCTGACAAAGAATAAAGAAGTTCCATTGATTGCTGACTTTTCACAAACTTGGTAAACATACCCTGCACAAAGCGGTCATCTTGTATTCAGAGTAATGTATTCCCACGTTACTTGTCTTTTCTTGTGGAGTAAAAAATGTGTTCAAGTCATGTGATCAAAACATGCCAAACTATTTAAAGCAATGTGTTGACAGTCCAAATGTATCAAAATGAGATGCATTTCTTTCGTTTTGGAGGAGAAATAAAGTCTAGACTAGAAGGGGTATTACAGGCCCGATTACAGGTCTAAGGAAATTTAATTGATTTTCATACCAATTTTTTTTACGGAGTGGCTATTACCAGTCAACTGTCAGTAGCCAAAAAACGTTAAAATGGCTATTACCAGTCAACTGTCACTAGCCAAAAAACGTTAAAATGGCTATTACCAGTCAACTGTCACTAGCCGAAAAACGTTAAAATGGCTATTTACAGTCAAATTCAAAAATAATAATTTACTTAGTACGTGGTAACATGTTCTGACAAACTTGGGACTGAAACTATATTTCATTAGATCTAAGCCTTATTTGTATTTTTTAATATTTTATTTAATTATATGAACTCATTGATTGACAATGCAATACAATTTTTATATATTAGTTATGATATTTACGTTGCTTTTGCTTCGTTGGTTGCATGTTGAGGACCATGCAACATTGACTTTCATAATGAGACGTTTATTTGTTTTTCTTCATCTCACCAATGCAAACTGAATGCTGAAAAAAATGACTTGCCACCTACAATTGAAAGTGACTATTTTTTACTAAAAACTTAATAAAATTATAACGATGCATGCTTTAGTTTTGAAAGAAAGAGCAAATAGTATTTTTTTTTTCATTTATAGTTCAAACTAATTGTACATGTTTATATATATATATATGTGCATAAGAATTTTGCAATTGCAGACTGACAAAAAAAGTACTTTAACATGCTAACTTGCTGCAACGTTTATGAGTACCGCATCAAATATTTTGTAAAAAAAAAAATCATAACATTCGCGCGCGTGTGCTTGCGTGTGTGTTGCCAAATTGTAAAAATGTCTAGACGGCAGGCAGTGTGTCCGATTCGACATCGAATCCGAGATTGCGCTCGACTACCATGTCAGCACATTACGTAAGCTTGTTTATGAACATATTTATACGATCAGTCTTCCTCTTCCCCTGATCCAAGATCGGTGGTCTAATGTGCACTAAGTATTGACAATCTGCTATGATAAAGGTTTTGTTTAAGTTGATGCTTAAAGTCGCAGAAAACGCATTCTAGTAAGGCATATGGTATTAATACTAGCAACAAGATAGGCAGTGCATTTAAGTCTATGATTTACTAGGCAAAATATGAGACTGTTGAATCTCAGTGTATCGTTTACATGCATGTTTCGTCTTGTTAAAATCTTGTTACTTGTTTTGAAGGTGAATTAAATATAACATTGGTTTGCTTCTTCCAAACACCGACTTCCGTGTTACATGAACATGCTACTCTTAAAATGGTTCAAAGATATTCGAATCTACTTTCTAAATTAAGCGTCCAACTACGAAAAATGCGAGTAGCGGAGACACTATCTGCACGTTTGGGCTTGAATATAACCAACACAAACCAGGCATGCTTGTTCATATTTGTCAAAACATATATTAGTAGCATTGACTGGGAACTGACATTACGCATTGCCCTAGATACATGTACATCAACTAGAGGAACGAACTGCGCTGATTTCTGCGTTATGATTTAGTCATGTATACTCTCAATATTTCAAGACATTCTTTCTCTCCTGCTTTGCAATACGAGCTGCTGCCAATTCGTGATCTATTTGCTGGTTATCCCCGAACGGTTTGTACAGGAACAGTGTGGTTGGTATAGCAGAACACCCGGACATGAGATCAGCTGTTAACCGTGGTTAGCAATGCATTTATTCAAATGATAAACATTAATTCAAATTTCAGCCTGGCCGTCATATGACTTGAGTTTAGCCGAAACCCATGAGGACTGGGTTCCGTCATTGGAGGCTGAATTAATTTGTCACATCTTATTGGTGAAAAGAAGATTTGAGCCAAACTACAAAACACTTTTCAAGCAATAATAAAATTTCAAGTCTGACTGTAAATAGCCATTTTAACGGTTTTTGGCTAGTGACAGTTGACTGGTAATAGCCATTTTAACGTTTTTTGGCTACTGCCAGTTGACTGTAAATAGCCATTTTAACGTTTTTTGGCTAGTGACAGTTGACTGATAATAGCCATTTTAACGTTTTTTGGCTAGTGACAGTTGACTGTAAATAGACTCTTCCTTTTTTTTCATTTAATTATTATTCACCCGAAACTAGGATATGCTTGATAAACGTTTGGTCAATGACAGGTTGATATTAAAGTAATGTATTAGTCTGGAAATGCGGCAAGTTGTGGTCATAGTGGTGCGTTTATTCACAAAATACTACTTGCCGTGAGAACACATTTAGCGTGAGAATACATTAATTCAGTATAGGTCTAGAGGAATCTTTTGGCGAAAACGTGAAGTCAATAGAACCGGGTTATCAAGAATTGGAATCGTTGGATCAACGTTCAACGCATGAAATTCTGATTGGAGATCTGAAGCTGAATGCTGTTACGTGCGAAAATCGTCAGCTTATAGAGGAAATAGATAAACGGAATGAAGATTAAAGAAAGACCTGGACAGAGAAAAAGATAAGAGAATGGCACTGGAGAGTTCGACAGACACAGAAATAGACAGATTAAAGAGGGAGGTGAAATGGGAATTGGACATTATGTTTGAACAAATCAAGAAATTCATTTTTATCAGACTATATCTCGACATAATCTTTTTTGCTTTATAGCTCTGTCACACATTCACGTATCAGCGGTATCTATGAAAATGTCGATATGCCGAGGTCTGAGCCGTATTTTACTCGAGAGACGTATGTACCACGTACGTGTGACGTTCCTGCTACGTTCCCGTGGCGTATCCGTGACGTATCTGTATTCGTATGGAATTTCACTTTCGTATGTACGGCGTATCAATGCGAATGTGCTACGTACGTGTGACGTATGTATATGGCGTATGAAGTGTACGCGTGACGTATCTACGGCGTATGTACTACGTTCCATTCTTATCTGCGGCGTATCTGTTCTGTACCAATTGCTTTTTAATACCTATGAGAACAAACGGTTGTGTTCACTTTGTTCATGCAATTCGCACATTATATTTATCAAATATAAGAGGTCGAAAATGCCACCGGAGAAATCTAGATAATACACCGAAGAAAAAAACCGAGGTTGTGGTGGTGGTGGGGGGGACATCTTCAAGCTCTCCCACCTGGTCGTAAAACGACACGAACAAAGACGGAGGCTACACCAAGCGTAGCCATGAAAGAACACTGCACGACACACCGAACCGTGAGAAATATCTGATCCATGACTTCGGAAAAACGAAAACTTACATATAGAAGCATTAAAAATCTCTTGGAACGCCACAAAATACTCCTAATACTCCTAATACGTCACACATACTCCACAGTAGCGAAACGAACGCAGCACATACGTAGTACATACGCCATTGATACGCGAGATACGCCACACGTACGTCGCTGATACGCCGTAGATACGAAAAGACATTCGAGGATACGCCACACATACGTAGCAGATACGAAAGGTACGCTGTACATACGTCACGGTTACGTGGCATGTTAACCGCTACGTACGTGTGGTGTATCAGGAGTATGAGCTACGTATCTACGACGTACCTGCCACGTTGCTTTCGTATGTACCACGTATGTGTGACGTATGTACGGCGTATCGGACCTGCTACGTACGTGCTACGAATTTTTAAGTGCACACATAAAAACGTAGCACCTCGGCGTATGAGGAGTATGAGCTACGTATGGAAGAGTATGAGCTACGTATGCCCACGTATCTACGACGTACGTGTGACGTACCTTTCGTATCTCGATACGCCGTAGATACGTGAGTCGATACGCGAATGTGTGACAGCCCTATTACTAATATTCGTTTCGGAAATTTACGATGGAGGGATTGCAACTGGTGGTATATGGGGTTGTGCAGTGTATTTTGTCATACTATGCCGTATTCAAGTGATCAAGTTGATGAATTCAGAACCTATCTTCAATAACATAATTTAATGTAGTGAATTAAAGTGCATATATTCCGAAAACAACTGCTGAACTTAGGATGTCAGATAATGAAACAAGGAATTTAACCGATACTTACACAAGCAAAGAAAAAAAATGGCTAAATACAACAAAACATAGATCGGCTCTACATCCACAAAGGGTTAACCTTGATATTCCAATGTATTTTATGATTGCTTAAATTTGTTTTAAAATGCATGCGCTATTGTAAAATCTGTAATCTGTTCTTACGTCATGTCTACTTTAATAATGAAAACGATCTGAGGTTACACAAAAAGTCCTCGCCGTGCTTCTTATGGTGTATACATTTCGCAACTTATTGGGTTTGATAGTCTGCAATCATGTCACGGACTTCAACGCACGAAATAAACATTTAACAGCCAAACCTTTTCCAGCAGGACTATCGGTATCATAAACTTCGAAAAACGTTTTCTAAATTTTATCTCGTGGTTATCATAATTTATTTGTTTTTCCATGATGATTCATTGACTAGTTAGACCACGAGGACCGAACAACTAACTAAATGTTGTGAGCCAGTGCAGAAACTGAGGGTGAAGATAGGCGCCTGTAAAACTAGTTTAAGCCCCACCCCAGTACTTTATTACTGATCGTTCCAAGACGATACTTCTGAAGTGGTTCTTATTGTTCTACGGCAATATGATGTGTTTTGGTGTTCAGCAGCCTCATGAGAAAACCAACAATCTGCATATGCGAAAACAAAGACGCAGATCAGCGCCGATGTGTTTGCTACACGGATAGTACACTTCCTCTTAATCTGAAATTTCAAACTTCTAGCCTGCTTCTATGACTGCACAGCCTGATTTGTGACGGACCTGTTCGGAAACCACATTGTTGGTTTTCTCATGAGACGGCTCAAATTTTGACGTATGACGGTATCCTGTTTGGCCTGCTACCGTCTCTCAATTTTCGAGGACATTTAATTTTATGTCATAGCGTTTTTAATTCCGTTTATATATAACACCACTTTGACGAACAGGGGTATTTATTTTATATTGATTGTGGGTTCAAAAGTATACCCAGAATCTTCGAGTTGAGCAAATAGTTAAAAAACATATCAAAATGTTTCAGCTGAAAGTTTCATTCTGTTGCAAAGGCCTGTTCTCGAAATGCAATGGTAAAGTCAGTATGACACACAAAATCACAGTGACCGCAAAGACAAATACACCAAAATTTATAAAAACAAACCGTAATTATTATTGTAAATCGCGTTTTGTTTTCTTTTATGGTTTTATTTCTTGCCCATTTATTTTGGTAGACTAAACATGTTATTCTAAGTGAATATGGTCTGGACAAGTGACTATACAATGTTTATTTTCCTATATTACGCAACCTTGCCACGGTCAGTTTGACAACATTTTCTTTCATTTTCTCAGCAAGTGTTACAATTAATTTGCTGACTAACATTTTAAGAACAGAGCTGTTTTACATCTTTATACATATTTTATTTGTGTTAACAATTTCAGTAATCAACTATGATACTATGATAAACGTCTGCACCTATGTAATGTACAAAGATTTTTTTGATCTGTAAAATGGAAAATTTAATTGGAAAATAATGATATCATGTTTGCTAAAAAATTGATTGTAGGTATACGTTTAGAAAGATACAAGTAGGCAACGATCAAAAACCGAGGTGGGAAAAAAACTAAATTAACAATTTGGCACTTATCCTTGAATACATATCGTAAGCCGAATGGGCAGCTATTTTCCCAATAGGTGGCCACTCAGTTACCTAACACCTAAACTTAACTAAAATATGAAAACACACATAAGGCACCAACAGCACAAAAATTTAAACACCAAGACATAAAACAATAAGAACCACCACAAACGTATCGCCTTGGAACGATCAGTAATATAAAATTACTGGCGGGCTTAAATCGACTTAACAGGTACCTAACCCCACCCTCAGCTTCTGCAGTGGTTCACAACATTTATAGTTACTGTAGTTGTCCGGTCCTCGTCGTGAATCTCTAACTAGTCAATGAATCATCGTGGACAAACAAATAAATCATGATAAACACCATGATGAATAAAAAAAAAAACGAGGACTAACAGACTGAGTAAGCTGCCCGACGATGGAAATCCCTGGGCGCAAAATAACTTACTAACTCCGGAACAAAAGGAAAACACCAGTTGAACCCCGATGGGCCAAGCAGGAGACAAGAAGCCCCGGCCCCAACTCACTAAAATGAATAGCTTTTTATGTCGGGGTCACCATAGAGTCTGACGCCCGACCCGCCGGCTCGATGAGGCGTTCTAACCAGTACCTACAATCTATGATGTATTTTATCAAATCCTTTAATTGTTATATATAATCAAAGGGGACTAACCTTGATTAATATATATATTTCTTTTTTTATGATATTCTTTTGTTTCTAGAATTTATATATCTAGAGCTTGACAGAAGTGTGTCATTGATTATTTTATAACTATTATTATAATTATGAAGTTATTAGCAGATAAAAGAAGCTTCTGGTTGAAACTGGGTGATTCGAACTGGGTGATTTATTATTGTCACCATATAACAGAAATGATATATTTTCTATACCTACTAATTCTTGAGTGGTCTGATTTCGGACCCTGATCCTTCGGGATGTTTCTGTTTCCAGAGGTTTCTTATGTTCTATTCTGTTTTCTAGAGAACAGCTTATTATATAATTTTCTAGAAGCTAGTAGATTTTCCTCTGTTGTTTATTTCTGAACACCATCTTTCAGAAACTGCATTTTTCGATATCTCACTTTTCTGAAACACCACAAGAAAAATATGACCATCTTTTTTTTTTTTTTTTTTTTTTTTTTCCTGGGCGAGACCAGTACTATAGAAGGTTTTTATTTTTGTGGATTTGATGTTCCGGGAGCACCCGAAGGCTCAACCGGGAGGAGGTATTTTTTGCAACTCATAAGTCCTAAAAAGTGCCACAAAAAGTTTGAAAATCGGTTTACTGATAAGATCATTATGCCCTAAAATCATTTGGAATAGACATTTTTGCATGTGCAAGGGAAGTAATCCAAACACCTTAAAACTGAAAATCAGGCAAATCTGTGGAATAAATTTAAGAGTTGCATACAAAACAATTTTGGTTTGGTTTGGTGCAGTTAAGATGAAAAATAATCAATTTAGATTTTTCCGGGAAAATAGTTACTTCCCTTGCTGGCAATTTTGCAATGGAAAAAGCCCTATTCAAAAATATTTTCTTGCATAAAATTTTTATTTGTTAACCGATTTTCAAAATTTTTGTGGCACTTTTTAAGACTTTTGGGATGCAAAATGGTGACATGTCATATTTTTCTTGAGGTCTTTCAGAAAAGTGAGATTTCGAAAAATGCAGTTTCTGAAATATGGTGTTCAGAGTTACGCTTGCATGTAACACTATGATGTGATGGATCAAAAATAAAGGAAACTGGGTTGTAATTATTATATCTGTTTCTTGCCATATTGCCTTGGGTCCCAAATACTGCACTTGAGCCAACCCTTGTTCTCTATATAAAAGTGTGTGTATGTGTGTGTGTGTGGGGGGGGGGGGGGTGATTAACGGGATATGGAATTCATGGAAAGGTTTGCATGATGTTTCACAGAAAGATGGCGATGGAATGGCAAGTTGTTATGGTAAAAAAACAGAACCTATTTGTAATTTACCTAAAAAGCAAACATTTACAGGTGTATTGTAAAGCAAGCAATCAGGCATACTAAAACAACATCCGAATATATTTTAATTTTTGCAGCTATTATGTCTTTCAATAACACATAACGGTTGACATGTAATGTTTGGGTCGTGTCTCCGGAACATTAATATTATTTCTGGTACACACCAACAAAATCTTTGGTCATCAAGGGAATGTATCCATTCTGACCATCGTCTTTCTTTACAACATTAGCTATCACAGCAGTGCTGTTAAAGTTGATCAGTTTTGACAATGCGCATGCATGTTGAAGACGAATTACGCTGTGCACAAAGAAACATTGCTGTTTTTGGTAAGTCGTGGTATATATTATAATTGCCAGTATAAGTGCGATTTTTTTAGCCGTGCCTGCTGACCTTTGTTAACCGATTTGTATTCATTGATCGGACTGCTTCTAATGTCAAATACAAGTAATGGCATTCTGACCAGGTCAATATTGTCTACGCACTACAAATAACACTTGAAAAGAGAGTATAACCAGTTGAAGCATTCCTGAAAAACCGTCACATTTTTTATGACCAAAAATGGTCACATTTTTATCATTTTTCGATGCCTTTATTTTCCGGCCTATTCGTCATTTATCTCCACACTTGTTACCAGAAAAATGCAAAACAAAAGCTAGGAAGATAGATCATAAGGTTATGGACCTGGGAACCAGACAACATACGGGTACCTGCCCAATAAGTAGGTCTAACATGGCTCCAAACTTCACAATTGACAACTTTTTGGGGTATGCTTTTGACGTTTTATACATGCGAATTATTAGAGTAACTGAGGACTGTTCGCTGATATTTTTCACAAACTTAAATATTTGAAGTATTGATAACTGTTCTCAAATGGTTGATTACGCCAGAAATAAAGCCAATTACGCGGTTTAAAAACTTCGAAAAATCATGAATTGTGACGGTTTTTGGTCACACTTTTTACTGAGTGTGACGAAAAATGGTCACATTTGTATTACTTCCTGTTTTTGGAAATGTGACGAAAAATCGTCACATTCAATCATGCTTTTTACAAAGTGACCATTTACCGTCACACAAAATGGGACGAAAAACCGTCACAAACAAATGTGACGGTTTTTTCAGGAATGCTTCAACTGATAACCACTACTCTAATATTCACAAACGTTTGTCACGTGAGGTAAGTCGGCACGGTCAATGAAAAACAATAATATATGTGCCACGACACGCGAAAACCAACTATGTGGTTTTTGAACAGGTCCAACACAAACAGAGCTGTACAACTAGCGGCTTGGAATTTCTGATTTAAGAAGAGGGGTACATACTATCGGTGTAGCGAAAACAAAGGCGCTGATCTGCTTCGCAGTTACTGCGAAGCTGGTCTGCGTCTTTGTTTTCGCAAATACAGATTGTTTGTTTTCTCATGATGCGGATCATATACAGATATTTAAACAAAATCAAATGCTTAAGTCTCAACATCGTCCTCGTGGTGGAATCTTGGATTAAGTCCGTTCAGCCCGGCATGACGAAAAACTGCCACTTTTTACTACTACTACTATTAAGTCTCAACACAGAGGCCGCTGCAATCACGAGACATACAATGACATGGATAACTATTTTAGCTTTGTTTGCAATTGTTGTTGTATACGGGGGACATCCTGTCCGCGACAGAGTCTGTGATCGCCTTCTCCCTAACAACAGAGTTAATAGGCAACAGTATCTGGAAAAGGTGAGTGTCAAATTGTTAGAAATTATTGTATAAATATCCGCGTCACATGGTATTTAAACAGACGTGTATTAATGAAGATAAAGGCCGTGTATTAATCGGGTGATTCACGTGCGCTGTTAATGCACTGCTGCTTGTGACAACAAAAAACATTTTCTTAAGGAAGAGGCTAGTGACAAACGTTTGTCAATAGCGAAAACACGTAAAATCTGTAATTGACAAACGTTTTCATAAAGCGATTTTTCGATAAAATGGCTAATGACAAACGTTTGTCAATAGTGAAAATTCGTTTAAATCGCTATGGAAAAACGTTTGTTTAAATAGGAAAAAGCACGTAAAATCACTATTGACAAACGTTTGGATATAAATTAATTATTGCCCCGAGTGACTCAAAAGAAATAGATAACGATGCGCACTGAGTATGTACGCACGAGTATTCGCTCTGTACGCATAAAAAATCAAACCTGTGCGTACCATGTACGCAGTAAAAATCAGCGGTACGCAAACAGTTTTCGATAAAATACCTTTAAAATTGTCACAAAACAAGTTTTGTCTGGCTGCTCTGTCAACAATAGAAATTTAAAGTAGTAACAATATTAATGTAGCTTTTGATTGTTCCATATTTATACAATGTATCGTGTATCTTCAGTATTTCTACCTTATACGTGCTAGCTTCGTTCATTTTAATGTGTTCATTGTGAAAAATAATAATCTACTTCACTGAGTCCCGACATTATGTTACATCACAGAGAAATGGATCTTAACATTTAAAAAAAAAAAAAAAAAAAAAAAAAAAAAAAAAAAAAAAAAAAAAGAAAGAAAGAAAAAAGAAAAAAAAAGAAAAAATTTCAAAGATGGCAATGATCAGGAAACGGCGCAATCAGAAACAAAAAAAAGTTTTGGACATTGCTCGGATTTGCCGCGTGTCTTTGTTAACGTCAGTGTACTTTTTTTCGAAGGAGTTCATGGGGAGGAGTATCGAATGCCTTTTCAAAATCCAACATAAACGTGTCAACGTGGCCCCTTTTGTCTAAGATGTTTGCCCAATCATTTATCATCGTAGTCAACTGAGTGTCACAGCTATGCCATTTGCCTGTCCGACTAGGAGTCCATGTTCATCAAGATGGGCCATATTATGAGCCGTCTCGTGGGAAAACCAACAATGTGGTTTTCGAACAGGTCTGACACAAACCGGCCTGTACAGCTACAAAAGCAGGCTAGAAGCTTGAAATTTTGGAGTTAAGTAGAGGAGGAATTGTACTATCCGAGTAGCGAAAACAAAAGCGCTGATCAGCTTCGCGGTTACCGCGAAGCTGATCTGCGTCTTTGTTTTCGCATATGCAGTTTGTTGGTTTTCCCACGAGGCGGCTCAAATTATTTGAGCATACACTATGTTCAAGAAGCGTACAAGGAATGCATGTCAAAGAAACAGGGCGGTAATTGTGGGCAATTGTGTCGCCCTTCTTGAATAGCAAGATATCATTCTTTAGGAATTTCACCTGTATCAATTGACTGCTGGATGAGATGGGCGAATACCGAACGTTATTCCATTGCTAGTTCCTTTACGACTCTAGGATGAAGAGGCTTTAGACGGGTTAAGACCTCAGAGTGAGAAGTTGGTCACCCCTTCCTTTGTGACCACACTATTATGCATGAAAGGTGCAGAATGTATTTAATTCTAATAATTGAGCCGCCTCATGGGAAAACCAACAATCTGCATAGGCGAAAACAAAGACGCAGATCAGCTTCGCGGTAACCGCGAAGCTGATCAGCGCCTTTGTTTTCGCTACTCGGATAGTACAATTCCTCTTCTACTTCAGTCCGAAATTTCAAGCTTCTAGCTCTTTTCTGTGCTTGTACAGGCCGGTTTGTGTCGGACCTGTTCGGAAACCACATTGTTAGTTTTCCCACGAGACGGCTCAATTAATAGCGAACACCTCTGAAAACTTACCATTAAATTTCTTCCGCCTTATCAAATTCGGACTGTGCAATTCCTCTTCCATTCCTCTATTTCAATGGGAAATACCTTGGGTATTTTCTTTTTTCTGCCTATAAAATCTCTGGGATTAGCCTCAATATCTCCTACCAAGTTGTTCACATAAAGGTCCTGCTGATTCCTGATATCACATTTCCGTCCGTAAAGTTTCAAATTTAGATCTAATTTTTGCACTACCAGTTGTAGCTTTTGAATATTAAGTTGCATTTTTTCTGCGAATCGTTTTTCTTATTTCAGGTGTAATCTAATGCACAGAGGAGATTGAGCACAAACGGCGTAAATAGGGGAAGCGATTTTTGCCACTCCAAGAACAAATGAGCCGCCTCGTGGGAAAATCAACAATGTGGTTTCCGAACAGGTCGGACACAAACCGACCTGTACAAGCACAGAAAAGAGCCAGAAGCTTGAAATTTCGGATTTAAGTAGAAGAGGAACTATACTATCCGAGTAGCGAAAACAAAGGCGCTGATCAGCTTCGCAGTTACTGCGAAGCTGATCTGCGCCTTTGTTTTCGCCTATGCAGATTGTTGGTTTTCCCATGAGGCGGCTCAAATAATAACAAGAAAAACTATAACATGTGCTACATGTTATATACGGCCTTGTTTCATTTTAGTTAATGCTAATATTGAGTGGCCGATCAAACATGCCTTTTCATGCATTTACGATATACTCTCGACATAATCTCGACATGTTGTAGCAATGTAACATTTGTAACAAAACATATGAAACATAATGTAACGTATGTGACATAATACAACATATATAACATTGTACTACATAACATAATATGCACGCCATGCAACATATGTAATATATATATGTACGTATGTTACAAACGTAACATATAACGTATTATATGTAATATATGCAACATTACAAAACATATGTAACATAGCATGTTACAAAGTTAATCATATGTTACATACTGTAAAAGCTGTAACATAACGCAGTGTATGTAACATATTTGTGCGTGTAAGATTTAAAGAGTAAACATACTTTCTGAAGTGTTTGAAGAAAAGACGTCTTTAATATCAGGTTTCCATTGATTTTGAAATGACCTCACGATTTTTACAATTTATTTTCATCTATACTAGTTATTTTTATCGTTGTCGACGAATCGTATGATATATTCTCGACATTGCGCATAGTTAATCAATGTAAATATCATGCAACATATGTTACATATGTACGTATGTTACGTATGTTACATACGTAACATATATAACTTAACATATGTAACATATGCAACATTACAAAACATATATCACATAGCATGTAACAAAGTTTATCATATGTTACATAGTGTAAAATATGTAACATAACGCAATGTATGTAACATATTTGTGCGTGTAAGATCTTTAGGAGTAAACATAATTTTGCAAAAATAAACATTAGATAGCCCTCCCCCAAATAAATTAACATAGCTAGCTATTTATGGCATAATGGTGTAAACAATTAATTCAATATTAAAACAATACATGTTTCACGTATATATATACACTCTCTCATGCTCTCATTCACATATGTGGTGTCGTTGCATCTTAAGAATTTTCATACATTCTGAAACAGCGTAGCTCATCAAAGATACACACAAAACAGACAGTGTTGTTATAGTCAAATCTATGATATCTTGATAAATCTCAGTATTGAATACATTATAAACGGAAGTAACGTATGTGACATAACGTGTGTGACATAAGTAATGTAATGTATGTAACATAATGTATCAAAACGCAACATATGTAACAACATGAATGAATCAGCACCCGTTATGCAACATAGCGTTATGTTTGTAGCAAAACACGTAACATAATGCATCTTATATAACGCATGTACCATAACGTTACAGATGTAACATAAAATTACATATGTAACATAATATATGCAACATAACATAACGCCACATATGTGAAATAACATGTCACAGAACACAATGCATGTAACTGAACATAACATAGCATTTAATATGATACATACATAATGTATTTCTTATACCAACGTACAACAATACAGACACGACTACCTGGAAGAGTCACACTCAACAGTGCCACCAAGCAGTCACAATCAAACGGACTACCAGACAAAGTCACAATCAAAATGACTACAAGGGAGAGCGTTAACGTTGTCAGCAGTTTAAGTGTGTGTTTTATACATTGTATTTTTTCTGTGACAGTGTGTTTACCCTTCATTTTCAATAAGTTTATGTTGAATAGAGACAGAATGGTTCAATAGTAGTGGACTGGAGATAATTTTAATACATAGTGTGCAAATAAACTTTTGGCGTAACGGCACTGAAATAACGGCGTTACGTCCATGCGGTAACGTCGGGCGTTACGCTAGTTACGGATAAGAAGAAAACACGATCGCTAATAGAAATCGAAGAATTGCTGTTAATTGTGAATAAAAGAACATAACTGTTTCATCGTTGATATTATCGTCTTAATCTGGTGCATTCCACAATCGGGAATATCGTCTCACCAGATTTCTTGGTAGCAGAGCGAGGTTTTTACAGAAAACAATCGATCGAACATAGAACAATAGTGAAAAATGGCGTCATCGGCCGATAGAATGAACTCTGAGGACCACCGGGAATCAGCTGATCGGGCTGATACTATGGATAACTTCACAGAGAGAGAAGCTACGCTGAGGAGAGAGAAGGCACGTGCAAAATACAACTTGACACGAGCTCAGAACAAATTGGCGGCGTTATTAGGAGAGCAAGAAATACACAGTCGCCGGGTTATTCAAGACGCGTGCAATAGCATGGATGCATGTATGGACATTGCCATGGAGGTAATTTCAAGTTTGTCTGAATTGTATATGACTTTTAGAGAATTTGAAAAGGGAAAGAAAGTCTTGGCGGAGCTTGACAAGCTTGAATGCGAATATGCTGCGGCTAGTGAACCGGCGCGCGAGTATTTGCACGCACGACAGGACGACAGATCTAGTGTCATGTCGGACATACTTACGATTGATATGGCACAGAGACTAAACATTTCGGATGATTCGGGAACCTATCAAAAACAGTTGATGCATGAGGTAAACGGACAAAATCTTAACATTCACATTCCTGAAACCATGCCATTTCCTTCCGGGAAAGTGCTACAAAGCCAGGACACTGGGGAACAACAATCTGTAGGTTTAAGCACCGACGGAAATCACAAGAGAAACATGTACGACGAACAGCCGGAAAACAGTGACACCAAACGGATAGAGCCGGGAACCTGCATGAAAGCAAGACAAATGACACCTGCAGACCAAACTGAAACAATAGGCAATGGAAGCGTATTGAGCCCGAATGCTACAACATTTCAGCCGAGTGAAAATCGTACGACCTCTACAATTGGGCAAGACCTATGGAGACAACTCAAGAGGGTCGAAATTCCTACTTTCTCTGGGGATAAAAGAAACTATCAGAACTGGAAGGCGGCTTTCATAGCTTGTATAGACAACGCACCCGCCACAGGCGAATATAAACTACTGCAGCTAAGACAATATTTGTCGGGGGAAGCGCTGAAAGTTATTGAAAATTTGGGGCACTCGTCTACGGCCTACGAAGCAGCTAAGGAACGCCTTGAACGAAAATTCGGAGGACGGCGCCGCCAAATTGCAATTTATTTAGAAGAACTGGAACAGTTTAGGCAGATACGACCCGGTAGCGCAAGGGACCTTGATAAGTTCGCGGACCTACTTGATATTGCCATAATTAATCTGAGGGAAGCAGACCAGACGCACGAGCTCGGAGTAGGATCACTCTACACCAAACTACAGCGTAAGCTACCAGAAGCAATGTTAGCCAGGTACCATAGATGGATATTTGAAAACTGCAAGGAGGAGTCGGTTCTGACGTTGCGCACCTGGGTGATACAAGAAGCCGAGTTCCAGACAATTGCCTCGGAAACGGTTCATGGACTGGCGGGAAGGGTAGCGGCTGAGACGGTAGCACCAACAGGAGCAAGGAGTAGACACCAGCGCACGTTTTTCGGAAACACAAAAGGTAATGCTGACGTTAAGAAACTGATCTGTAAGATTTGTGGCGGTTCTCATGGGGCCTGGAACTGTACTGAATTTGTGCATCTTAGTTTACCGGATCGCTGGAATACTGCAAAGGAATTACAGCTGTGTTTTCGCTGTTTAGGCGAAAACCACATAGGAAGATCGTGTCCGAGAAGTAGACCGTGTGGCAAGAATGGGTGTAGGGAATTGCATCATAAATTGTTGCACAACTCTGATCCAACGGACAGGATAGCGGCGGCTGCAGATATCACGAGCGTGAAAGACATTGAGAGTAGCCGGGAGACAGCTTACTTGTCAGAAGAGGCAGAGCCACTTTCTTCTGCCACGGAGGGGAACGTGAGATGTGAAGAGACGACTATGGTGGCGCAAGGTCGTTTTAGGACGGACTATGTGGGGCTTCGAACCGTTCCGGTGACTGTCAAGAATGGGGATAGGCGGTTGACAGTCAACGCACTACTAGATGATGCAAGCACGAAGACCTATATCAACGCAGACGTCGCTGCAGAATTGGACTTGAAGGGCAAAACAGAACAGGTAACCGTTAACGTTTTAAACGGCCAGGTAGAAACATTCGAGACTAAGCCTGTTAAGTTTGAATTAGAGAGTCTTGATGGTAATGTCAGAATGAATGTATCTGCATTTACAGCTAACAGAGTCACAGGAACAATGACGGTTGTAGATTGGTACAAATACAAGAAGCAATGGCCACATCTTAAGTCCATAGATTTTCAACGATGCGCAACAAAACCAATCGTTGATATCCTTATTGGGCAAGATTGTCCCAGCTTACATTATGCGCTTAAAGAAGTGAGAGGCAACCCAGGTGAGCCAGTCGCAAGACTCACTCCTCTTGGATGGACCTGTATTGGTAACCCCAGAGCTTCCGATCGAGCTGTTCTCCAGACAAATTTTGCTTGTACTTTCTTCTCAAAAGATGTTTCAGAAATTGAAAAGCTAAATGAAAACTTAAAGAAATTCTGGGAAATTGAAAGTACTGCAACCTCAGAAGAAGGACCGATCGTCAGACCTGAAGATAACCGGGCGCTAAGCTCTGTAAGACAGTCCATCTCCTACGGAGATCAGATGTATCGTGTGGGCATACCGTGGAAAACCAAAGATCCAGTCCTACCAGACAGCTACAAAATGGCATTACAGAGGCTATATAACACCGAGAAGAGATTGAAAAAGATACCTGAGGTAAGCCGAGCCTACTCTGACTGTATTCAAAAATATGTAGAGAAAGGCTATGTAGCAAAGGTCCCAGACGTCGAACACTCGAATTCAAAATGGTTTCTTCCTCATTTTCCCGTGCTGAGACCTGATAAGGAAACAACGAAGACAAGAATCGTTTTCGACGCTGCTGCCAATGTTGATGGTACTTCGCTAAATGACCAAATCTACCAGGGTCCCAAACTCCAGCGTGAATTATTTGATGTACTGCTGAGATTCAGAAGGTACCCAATAGCTGTGGTATGTGATATAGAAGAGATGTACCTACGTATTGGTATTACAGAATCTGACAAACCATATCACAGGTTCCTGTGGAGAGACATGG
The DNA here is from genome assembly GCA_964017185.1 of Rugalucina vietnamica. Lineage (NCBI taxonomy): Eukaryota > Metazoa > Mollusca > Bivalvia > Lucinida > Lucinidae > Rugalucina > Rugalucina vietnamica. Next base: position 14,627,203 of record OZ024869.1, on the reverse strand, counting down.
ATCAAAGTCGCAAGCCAGACATTTATGAATTTGACAGAGTTGTTTTCGGAGTGAACTCATCGCCGTTCCAGGCACAGTTTGTGCTACAGCAACATGCAAAACAATATCAGAGCACTTTTCCAATGGCTGCAGAAACAGTCTTAAAGTCCACATACATGGATGATTCAATGGACTCGGTAGAAACAGAGGACCAAGGGATGACGTTGTATACCGAACTGTCGACACTGCTTACCAAAGCTGGTATGCACGCCCGCAAGTGGTTGTCGAATTCGTCAAAGGTACTCAAGGGAATTCCACCACAAGACAGAAAGTCAGAGGTCGATTTGGATAATGACCAGTTACCATCTACAAAAACATTAGGCGTGTGGTGGCTTGCTGATCAAGATATATTCACTTTCAAGGAAAACAAACCTGACGACGACATGATATATACGAAAAGAAACTTCTTGAAGAAGATCGCTACACTGTTCGATCCGCTTGGTCTCCTATCACCTTTTACAGTCCGAGCCAAGATGCTTCTACAAGATATGTGGACGACCGGGCTAGACTGGGACGAGGAAATGCCCGAGTCTCTGGTCCAGTCAGCACGAGGGTGGTTTTCAGAGCTATGTGATCTGAAGAAACTACAAATTACACGATGCCTGCAAGAAAAGGAAAAGATAGTAGATACACTATCCCTTCATACCTTTGTAGATTCGTCCGAGAGTGCCTATGGGGCTGTAGTGTACGCAAGATACGACTATCAAGACGGATCTATTTCAGCCAACATCATAGCTGCGAAAACAAAAATTGCACCTAGTCTAGCAATGAGTATTCCTAGGTTGGAACTGATGGGCGCTGTCGTTGGAGTTCGATTGGCTAAGAGAGTGGAAACAGTTATCGATGTCCCCATAAGAAGAGCTACCTTCTGGTCAGACAGCGTCAATGTTTTGTGGTGGATTAGGGGCCGCAGTCGCCAATTTAAGCCGTTTGTTGCCAACCGGGTTGGAGAGATTCAGAGCAACACTGAACCAGAACAATGGAGGTATGTACCTACCAGTATGAATCCTGCTGATATTCTAAGTAGGGGCATGAAGACAGAAGAGCTCATTCTTTGCAGCAAATGGTGGAAAGGTCCAGATTTTCTCTCACAATCGGAGGAGGAGTGGCCGTTGAGGAAAGTAGTTGATCGGCCAGCTGATAACATGGAAATGAAGACAGTAAAGAAACCGGAATTTCAGACAGTTGAGAATAGCTCTTGTTCAGTTGGAGTGACATTCGTAGCAACTGTAGAACCAACAGACAAGTTTACAGTTGATCCGCACCGTTACTTAAGTTGGCTTAGATTGAAGCGAGTTGCAGCTTGGGTAAACCGGTTTACACACAACTGTCAGAAGTCAAGAGAAGATAGGATTATCGGAGAGCTTCAACCTCATGAACTCAAAATGGCAGAAGTCCAGCTTATCAAAGAAGCACAGCGTGCAGAATTTACAGAGGAATGGTCAGCATTATTGAAAGGAAAATCACTTTCACAAAGGAGTAAGCTGTTGGGGATGAAGCCCATGCTAGATGAAAATGGTCTGATGCGCTCCGATGGACGATTAGCACACGCTAAATACCTATCTTTTGACGTCCGCTACCCAGTCATCTTACCTCGGAAAAGCTGGGTGACCAAACTGATCATCAAAGAAACGCATGAACAAGGAAAGCATGCATGCGGTACAAACCATACATTGGCCACACTTTCTGCACATTACTGGATTGTCTCGGGACGTGAGGCGATTCGCGAGTGGTAACGAGAATGTATGGAGTGCAGGCTTAGAAAGGCCAAGGCTGGTCAACAGATCATGGCCCCTTTGCCACTGGCAAGGATCGAGACGTCGATGAGAGCGTTTACGAAGACAGCGGTGGATTTCGCAGGACCATTTGTGACGGTGCAAGGAAGAGGTCAACGTCGACAGAAGCGTTATCTTTGTTTATTTACCTGCATGGCCACAAGAGCGGTCCATCTTGAGATCGCCAATGGACTTGACACGGACTCCTTTATGAATGCCTTCTACAGAATGACCAGTCGACGGGGGCTACCAGAGGAAATTTATTCAGACAACGGCACAAATTTTAAGGGCGCCGACAATGAGCTGAAGTCACTACTAGCAGAACTAGATGAAGACAAAATCACAAAGAGTATCGCCAACAAAGGAGTGAAGTGGAATTTCAATCCACCGATGGCACCACATTTCGGTGGAGTACATGAAAGCATGGTAAAGTCAGCGAAAAGGGCTATCAAGGCGATACTTGGCAACGCAGACATAACGGATGAGGAACTAATGACAGTTATCGTTGGAGCCGAGGGTCTCATAAATTCTCGGCCATTGACGTATCAAACAGCTGATCCTTCTGATGATGTACCACTGACGCCAAATCATTTCCTGCATGGGCAGATCGGTGGTCAGTTCGCCCCAACGTCGGTTGACGAGACGCATTACAATCCAAGGAAGAGGTGGAGACGAATCCAGGAGCTAGTGCGCCATTTCTGGCATCGTTGGTTAAGAGAATGGTTGCCAGAGTTGGGCGCAAGAAGGAAATGGTTCCAATCGGGTCGAGATCTCAAAGTCGGTGACGTCGTTCTAGTGATGTCACCCGATACTACCAGGGGGAACTGGCCGCTAGGGAGGATACTCGAGACATATCCGGGACAAGATGGGCGGGTCCGCGTGGCGAAGATTCAGGTCGGCAAGGGAACTACCACGAGGGCCGTGACGAAGTTATGTCCTTTGGAACTGGAAAACTAAATACAAATAGTGAACATTCTAAGCTCATTTATTCGTGAGCTTATTTTCGCGGTTTACTCTGAAACCCCTCAAACAATTTTCATTCTTAAGTTTATAGCTTTAAAAATGTAACTTTGGATTTTAACGTTTGCAATTTAAATTCTTTGAATTCTTTATTAAGATCTTTTTTGATTACAAAATACATGTACTTTCGTGACAATTTCAAAATAGGTTATTTTGAGGAGGGGAAGAAATGGACTGGAGATAATTTTAATACATAGTGTGCAAATAAACTTTTGGCGTAACGGCACTGAAATAACGGCGTTACGTCCATGCGGTAACGTCGGGCGTTACGCTAGTTACGGATAAGAAGAAAACACGATCGCTAATAGAAATCGAAGAATTGCTGTTAATTGTGAATAAAAGAACATAACTGTTTCATCGTTGATATTATCGTCTTAATCTGGTGCATTCCACAATCGGGAATATCGTCTCACCAAGTAGCATGTATTGACTCTTTGTACGTATAACTGTTGGTTAATAATAAAAAAAAAAATGATAATCGATCTGTCGTAAATGCTCATCACAGAAATAAGGCTAAACTGTACTATATGAATTATAAGTTTACGAGTTGGTTATGTGAATATCTAAATGCCCAGTCTGCACATCGAAAATGAAGTTTCTGAATTTACAGTGCCAATTCCACATTAATGTCAGGTTGAGCGCAATAAATAGTAGTGGGCAAGTTAATCGTCAGGACGACAGAAACGCATGCCACACGGACTGTAGAGTTGTTTCATTGTTGTCATAAAAATAACCATGAACTCTTGGGTACAAAAAAAAAAAAAAAAAAAAAAAAAAAAAAAAAAAAAAAACACTTCGTCGACGCATTCAAATTAAAGTGACATAAGTTACAGCGCCGAGATATAACCCTATTAGTACCATGACGCATGTAGGTCAGCGGTTAATAGCGGTCAACTTTAATTTTCATGCGTTCTAACATTTTCAACAATCAATGACTTTAGAGACATTATTCGAAACTGGGCGTGATTTGTTATTTTGGATTTGGCCTCTATCAACTGTCACACCATTTCTCAAACACGGAGTAAGGCAACCGTTAAAAAGTGTTAGTGTTAAGAGCTTTTTGTTTGTTCAGTGCATGTCTGTTTATTTAGTCACTCACGTGTAACTGTATGAACGTAGCTATATGGAGTACAATAATACACACTTGTGCATTTATTTGATTTGATACCAAACGCAACAGCTTTGGTTATGTCGGGACTGGGTCACCATTTCTCAATTACAACAACAAAATGCCCGCAATATACGTGTTTAGGCGTCAAGAAGCTCGTCTTTTTCTTACGACCTTATGGTCAATGAAGATGTAATATTTATTTAATTATAGCTAAAAAGACCCCATTTGCGGATCCATGGGCGATGCCGCATATTTCGGTCAACGTTTGGCGATTCATGATTTATTCATTATGTTTTTTTTTATTTAATTCAACTTTTTTTTTATTCAGAAATCTTAATTTTAGGACGAAGTGACTCATACAAATTGATGTATTTTACCCTATTTAAGACGACGCACTCAAAATCTTAGTTATGGTGTTCTGGAAGGGTCAAAATGGCATAACGTACAGATGTAACATAATATTACATATGAAACCTAACATTATATATGCAACATAACATAACGCCACATATGTGAAATAACATGTCACATACACAGTGCATGTAACTGAACATAACATAGTATTTAATATGATACATACATAATATATTTATTATACCAACGTACAACAATACAGACACGACTACCTGGAAGAGTCACACTCAACAGTGCCACCAAGCAGTCACAATCAAACGGACTACCAGACAAAATCACAATCTATGACGGTGTACCGGCATTCTAGGGGTTAACCTCTATCTTAAAATAGGGGTGAACCTCTAAATATGTGGGTGCACCCCTATATTTGCGGGTGCATGTCTATTTCGAAATAGGCATGGACAGTTCGGTTTACCACTTCGGTCATTTTGACCCTTCCAGTACACCATAATCGGTGATGTATTTTACCCAAATTGCTAGGAAGACAATCTATTTTTGGAATATTGGATTTGCCCATTCTATTGACTTACAGGTATAATAAGAAAACAAACTAAATTACATATAGTTCTACATACTAAATGCTAGATTTTTGTCACAAGTTGTCTTTGAAAAGACATTTTCTCGTGATTGGAGATTAATGAACATGAGTTATAAAATAGAAAGCAACGGAAGCATGCGGAAGCATTTGTTTACACCCCTGTGCAGCAAATGGAACAACCCTTCATTGATAATTGGTAGTAAGTGTGCTGGAAGTTTGGAATAGTCTATTATAGTGAATAACACGTTTTACAGGTATGTCAAGTGAATAAAACAATCATTCAATTTCTACATTCTAAGTACTAGATTTTGTTCATTATAATTTCAAAATGACCAATTTGGACATTCCTTGTAAAATTTATTATACACAGTTATGAAACAGAAAGCAGTGAATCATGTTCATTCTTTTCTTTACACCCCGTTTCGATTGAAGGCAATGTTGTAACGGTCTCACATGGACCAGCCCATATTGATTTAATGTCAACCAAAATAATAAAACTAGTTGCTTTGACACTATATTCTATGTAGCAATGCTTTGATAATAGAATACGTTCATCCTAATACAATGATTATTAGGATACAGCATGAATAACTCCTGAAATATGATCACTAAATATAAATCTATGAATGAAACTGCTTCATGAAAGGACGCCATTATTAAATTAATGGAACTGCTTCCTGACTTATGACGTATTTCGAAGTTGGTAGTCCAAGGGTGATTCAGGTACTTCTTAACCAAATTTCGAAAAGCAAAAACTCACTGTATAGACAAATGAGTACCTTTTAATTTTTACAGAGACCACATAGTATCAAAACATCAGCTTTTGAAACTCGTCAAAATTCAATAAATACACTTTTTTGCAATAATTCAGAAGTGAGCACACCCACTTCGGAATAGTCCATTTCAAAACTGGTTTTAAGTATAGGCCTATAAAGGTATTAACTCAAGAATAACTAGAAAGAGATTCTTGTTTCAATAATACACTAAGGCCGTAGAAAATGGACAGAAATGAAAATTAAAAACTGACCCTCAGATCATACTCATTACAAAAACATGCCCGTGCAATATACAGAGATTTTCTGTGCTTTAAAAATTGAAAATTTTCAGCTGAAAAATTTTGATATTTTTCTTATTTTTGCTCCAAACATAAATTGTGGGTATACGTTAGAACCGCATCACCGAGGCGGTTCTAACGAGTACCCACAATCTATGTTTTGGAGCAAAAATAAGAAAAATAGGTAAACCCCTGCAAACCCCAGTTTTACTATATACAAGGGGGGTTTCCGGGGGGGGTGTATTTATTGTACGGACATGTTTTCCTGATGTGCCACTCCAAGAACAAATAATAAAAATATTAAAAACTGACTCTCAGATCATTGCCTACAAGTTGTACTTTTTTTTCTCAACATGTGGTGTATGTGTTTATTATATTCAGATAGCTACTGGGGAGGGATTTCTTGTTCTCTACTCAGTGCAAAGAAACCCAATAGTCAAGGCGACGAAAGAAAAAAGAATCTTCGATCCGAACGGCGACTATGGATCTTATGGGTGGGTTTTGCTATCAGTGTCTATAAATAAACAACAGCCCTCTTGAACTTGCTGTAAAACGTCTTTGAAGATACTGATGCCATGATAATCTAAAATTTTAAGAAATACGCTAATATTTTCATTTGAATTATAAGTAAATTAAAGAGCCTACAGCTCCATACATTTTGTGAAAATTAGACATTTCAGGGGAGCATGTTTAATTCGCTGGGGCAAGTTGCTTTGAGGTCGCCCACAATCCCTGTTTGCATCGGCGTCCGCGATAACCTCTAGTTGGGCGAGGTTACGGAGTGCAGGATTTAGCTATATTTTTACAGCCTGATATCTAGGTTGAGATTTTGAACTTAATTGCAATCAATTTCCGGACATCAAATAGTTATAATTTGAGCCACCGCATGAGAAAACCAACAATTTGCATCTAGGCGAAAACAAAGCCGCAGATCAGCTTCGCGGTTACCGCGAAGCTGATCAGCGCCTTTGTTTTCGCTACACAGATAGTACAGTTCCTCTACTTTCTAATAGTCAGAGGGCTGGCGAGCTGGAGTAAAAATCTTTTCAACCCGTCTGGTAGAAAAATTTCTTTGGTACCAGGCAAAAGTATAACTATATAGAAGTTAAATAAGGGTGGATGCCAGAAACAAAGTGGTGCAGATTTTTTTCAGACACCATTTTGTTACCCCACCCACTAAAAATACAATTATTTCACATTATCAGGGATAATAAGGCTTATCTTGCACCTCCAACATCCAATGCTACTTCTCATGGTTGTCAATTTATTTCTTGAGACTTCTGAATTGCAATCAAAGTTTGTGTCTTAAATAAACTCAACATCGATAAATAAAATAATGGTTTCCATGGCAACCCAATATGTGTTTCTCTGAATTGGTAGTGTGGCTACATAGCTCGTCATATTTCTGCTGATTCTTACCCTAGACCACCAAACTTGGTCTTATTTGAGAGCCTAGACATATACCTATGATTCACTGACACATCATGCAATTAAACAAATTTGCATATTCATGTTTATTTAATATAAAGACATTAAAAATGTAAAAAAAAAATCATAAAATAAAAACAATGAATAAATAAAGGCCTGAACCATTGTGCAAAATTGATTTATGTGTAAATACCATTTAACAAACATTCTTCTGAACATTATGAATCTTTTTGACAATATCTAATTTGTATATTCATGAATTAATATTAATAAAACAATCTAAAGATTTCAGAGAAAAATTATGAAAATCTAAGGTAATGTACCTGTTTTATCACTGTATCTGGGTTGTAAATTGATCAAAATGTGCTAAAAAGTATCAATTAAATGCCAGTATAATAGATTTAAATATAATCATGTACTCTTATATATACTGACGATTTGTATGATTTTAGTTTTCATAAATATTAATGAAAAGTGTCGGTTATGTAGGAAATTGACAGATAAATTCGAACATAAAACCGTACATAGAAAATGGCCTTATCTAAGCAACATATTGCAACAGAATGCTGATATTGGTATAAGATGATTGCTTAGACTGTATCATAGCCCAATGGTTTAGACTTGTGGTCTGATTTATAAATGAAAGGATTTTGATATTCGAATCTTATTGAAAACATCCAATATCAGTGCAAAAAATTACTCAACAATATGGAAATGTACCTACAAAACCACTTGCATCTTGGCTAGGAATGGGTCTTGATTGCTAGAAGTAGAATCACATAATTACTAAGACAATGTTCTAAGGCTATGCAGTCTTCTGATGGATAAATAATCTGATGTTTTGTTTCATAAATATAAAGAGGAACTTTTGAAAATATAGAAAACTGGTTGAAATTTGAGGGAGATATACAGTCAAAACAACTATATCTCAGCTTCAAATAGCCCCAAAGGCAGCAAATGGTGTCAAAAATGGCTAGGACAACTTGTTATTGTAAAGCTTTCCAATTTATTATCATATGAGTTTAAAGTTGCCGAGTAGTTATAAAACCTTTCGAAAAATTGGGGAAATGTCAGGAAAAATCAAGGGGCTGCACCTAAAATATCATGTCAATCTTCGCTATAAGGTAGTGCTAGAGTGCTGAAAAAATACATCAAATGGCTGTCATGACATAGTATGATTTACATGTGGTCAGCTATACATTTAGGATACGAGTTGGCAGACAATATTCAAAGACTTTGTTGGTATTCTCCATACGTTTATGTTTCATCTGTTCATTATTCCCTACATTTTTTAGTCTTCCTTTATATTCATGAACCTCAAGCAAGCAAAAAGGAAAGTGATTTTTAGGCACAACACCTTGATTTTTTTTTTCATTTTTCATAAAACATACAACCATACAATCTGTATATCAATCATTTGATACCACTTTAATCGCTCTAGGGCTATTTACAACAACGAAGCAAATGTTTTGGTAGATAGTCCACACTTTTTTCATCCAATTTACCCAAGCATACAGACTTTTCATTAATATTAATGAACATTTAAACTAAATGAGTGACTTGATGAGTCTGATGTCAGATAATAGCTCTATAGCAAATAATCCTAGCTATCATTTGATATCATCTTAAGCACTATTTGCTGGCCTTCCTATTACTTTCTAAGAATACCATCAACATTTGTCCATACATTTCCAATTTCAACAGTTTTCCAAAATATTCATGAAACACATACCAGATTCTTGAAATATCAGCCTACATTACAATAGTTAATTGCATTCCAATTTACTTGATAACATTTTGAGAACTGTATATCAGTTAACAGCCCATAAAAGAGGTTTAACGCCTTACATTTTCCATGATTTTTCGCCATTTTCTTAAGTATTTACTAATATTCATGAATATGCAAATAAGATAATTGTCACATATGTTCCTGATACAATACAATTTACATAACTGTTTCCTTGATACCATTTTGAGGACTATATGTTGCTTACCATCCCATAAACAAGAGGAATACCACCTTACATTTTCCATGCTTTTTCACCAACTTTTAAGGTTTTTATTCATGAATATTCATGAACGTGCAAATGAGATAACTGTCACATATGTTCATGATACTAGAAATATGCCAAGTGGTATCAATAGTGGAAAAGCACCATGCCAAACAATGATGGTTTGGAACTTTTGTAGCTATTTAACGGTTTATTGACTTTTCTGTTATGCTAAATGCATTTAATCTTCGTGATTATGCAAATTAGATTATTTGCAAAACATGTCAGTGAATGATAGAGCTACAATTATGTGAAGTCTCATATATGAAATCAAGTTTAGAAGTCTAGCATACACCAAAGCTACATATATGTAGCGATATACCAGCATATATCATTTGTTTCTCTTACTTTAAACTTTTGCATATTGTTTAAAGTTGTCATTAATATCCATAGATATGCAAATGATTTGATGTTTATATGTCAATTGCGAGATAGAAGCTATCAGTTCCAATAATTATGTGATATAAATATGCCACAATAATGGTAAGTGCTTGAAATTAGTTTACTTGTGGTGTTTAATTGTTTTCTCCACGTTTCAATATCTGTTTTATGACTTTCAACTTTTTATGATGATTAAAATTAATATTCGTGAACATGCAAATTAAATGTTTTGCATATGTTACCCTAGGAAGTTAGGACAATGTTTTAGCTGTAATTTGGTATATAGTTCAATGCTCTAGGTTAAGTGGCAGCTGAGTTATGACTGATTTTGTAGGGTTACCCCCATTTACCAGAGTCACATTAGCGAATATAGTGTTGGTGTGTTTGTTAGCTCGTAAAAAAAAATCTGCACCACTTTCAGATCTGGCATTCATGCTTAAAGTGCCTCTTATGGACTAGACTAACCCACTGTACCACTGGGATTTTTCTACCAGATGGGTTGAAAAAGAATCTGAAATAGGGCTCTTTTTTGACTTGGCCCTTTGCCTATAAAATTTAATACAAAATTTCCAGTCACTAGCATTCTTCTGTGCTTGTACAGGCTGGTTTGGGTCGGACCTGGTTGGAACCCAAATTGTTGGTTTTCTCACGCACAGGCTCATTTCATATTTACAAATCAGCTGAAGTAGGAACAATATTTTATTACGAAAACACGCCCATGCAATATAGAGAAAATTTTTTGGTTGTAAAAATTAATTTTTTTACTGTAAAAGTGTTGATATTTTTCTTATTTTTGCTCAAAACATAGATTGTGGGTACATGTTAGAATCGCTGAAGCGGTTCTAACGAATACCCACAATCTATGTTTGGAGCAAAAATAAGAAAAATAGGTATACCCCTAGGTACCCCAATTTTACTATATTAAATGGGGTTTAAGGGGGTATACATTGCACGGACATGTTTTCCTGATTACGTGTGACTGGGTAGTATTAGCTCTTCCAATGTCAGTGGCTTTCCCTTGATTCTCCGGTTTCTTCCATCGTGTTCGACTACATAACGATTAAGTCCACATTTTCATCTCGAAAACACGCCCATGCAATATACAAAGATTTGTTTTTCAGCTGTAAAAACTGAAAATCTCGTTGGAAACATTTTGATATTTTTAACGAGTACCCACAATTTAGGTTTTGGATCAAAAACAAGAAAAATATGTATACCCGTGTAAACCCAAGTTTTATTATTGAAAACTGGAATATGAGAGGGTATACATTTCACGGACATGTTTTCTTGATGTAGCTTCTGTACATTGACGTCAATCTTCAAACATGTACATTTTTACATTAATCTATTGAATGTATGATCCGTAAAAATCCATGGCGTTTTATTTCACAGTTACTTCGAGAGTCTTACAGAGAGCCGTCCTAAGAGTTGTGATTACGCTTTTGCCCCTGACTTCGGTACCACAGACATCACAGAGGTGCGTAGGGCTGGAAAATGTAGTCGAGTAGACACGTACTTCAGAATAGGAGAAGGTAAATTTCATTATAAACAATCAGCTTTTCATGTCAAATGTCGACATGTTTATCTTCTTTGATTTTAATAATTCATAATTCATGACTTAGTCATTTAATTGTTAGTTTAAGTGCAGCTTATTAAGACGTTAGCATTGAATCATTCTCAAAATAACCTTAAATGACAATCTTTTTTGTCAAATTGTCCCATACGTAAGATTTACACAATCTATGAAATAGTAGAATTGGCTTATTTCGAAAACAATATTATCCATGCTAACATATTTTATTCTATTTTACACATTTAAAAGCATCTAAGCATGTTTTATCATGTTGTATCAATTACACCAAAAGAAGACAAACAATGGGCAAAGTAACTGAATAGTTCTTTCGTTACTTCTTAATCTTTAAATTGGTTAGGGTGGCCAAACTTAAATTTCCTACTTTTCCACGATCCAAATCAATTGCAAATTGCTCTGTTCAATGTAGAAGAGAACCAACAAAAGATGGCCAAATCTGCTGATTTCAATTGTATACCAATCTAACTTGCTTTATAAATCAATCACCACATGAAAATTGTCAGGAAGATTATTTCTATGTTGGCAAGTTGAACAGGTAATCTCTTCACTATTTCACACAGAAGTCAACAGTTCATCAATGAATTTATATAGATTGTTTGCAACATTAGAAAGAACTAAGGTGTTATGTTGGCCATACTTAGAGTTCCCCGGCTGTAAAAGTCAGTATGCAGTTGTGCATTTTAAGCAAATCAAAATCATTTCTCTGTAATCTGAAGAGATTTTCATAATCTACGGTTTAGTTTTAATGTTATTCTTGGGTGTGAATGCAGTCTATTTGATGAAATGATACATAGACAAGAAACATCTTTAAAAAAGATAATTGTCGAAGATTAATATCTGTTCTGCAATAGGGTACAGAATGCAGGACAGACAGACAGACAGACAGACAGACAGACAGACAGACAGACAGTTAGACAGACAGACAGACAGACAGACAGACAGACAGACAGACAGACAGACAGACAGACAGTATGACTCTTGCAGAGCCAACTCCAGACATGACTGAGAGGAAATCTTTTCAAATGTCCTTACGGCGAGAGTCCTTTAGAGTCGCTGGACCGAAACGACTCGTTCTGTTGAGCAGAGCCTTAGATCCGAACACGCCTATATTTAATGGAGAAAATCCGAACGCATCTTATCTACGATGGCCTGCATGGATCATAAAACTTCAAAATCCACAGATTTTAGATTTTAGTTTTTCTTTGCAAAAGCTTTCGCCACACAAAAAGCGATTAAAATGAATAACAATAAGGATCAATGATGGCTTGTATAGTAAAAAACATCTTCTTAAAGTACTTTTTAAAGAGATGCAGTTTGTTGCCTTTTTCATCGTCCATATGGGAAAGACCCGGATGCAGGTCAAAAATGATCTGAGATGCCTTCGACAAAAAAAAAAATACAAACATACAACACCAGAATCACTTTCATCCAAAATAAACACAAACTAAGTGATTCAATTTTGATGTAAAAATCTTATGTATAGGATATTACTGAATTTTCATGAAGATTATTTTTGGGAAGATTTCTCTAACTGGCAAGAAATAGATGGACTGCTTGTGCCTCCAAGCAAAGCTTATACGCTACTCACTGACCATTTAATTACGGGTAAACCGTTAGGTCTGAGTCTTCACAGGAAATTGTTAGTCAAACCATATATACATATAAGCCCCAATGACTTACTTAGGTGATTATATTCCGGAAGCACAGTTTGGATGTCATGACATCATAATTTTGGGTGAAAGTCTCATAAAATTGAGACAACGTCCCGACATGACCATTACAATGTCGCTGTTGACTGGGACATTAAGCGTCAATTCAAATATACAAGCAGCTGTTGTTGAAAAACCTGATGCAGTTTGTATGTCAAAGCTAAAACGACAGCCAGTATAAGATTAAACTAAGAAAGACACATCAAGATACAGGGTTTTGATGTCAGACTCTTTATTTTTCTTGATAAGAAACTATATATAAAAGCAAAAATGCTGCACATTAGGGAAGTCTTCGTTGTTTGATTCATCTGATTATGTTCTGATATTTTAATCGTATTTCCCCTTTAAAATGATACTTATTCTGGGATAGTGACATGTGTGAACATTCATTATGGCTCAATTACTGTTCAAACATTTACTGAAAAATCTTACGTATGGGACAAATATTGGGTCTCGAAGAAACCAAGTTTTCGTTAGAAATACTAGTTAAATCTGAATTTACATTTTTATACATCAAGAAAACATGTCCGTGCAATGAATACCCCCTTAAACCCCACTTTCATATAGTAAAACTGGGGTATGCAGGGGTATACCTATTTTTCTTAATTTTGCTCCAAAACATAGATCGGCGAGGCGGTTCTAACGTGTACCCACAATCTATGTTTTGAGCAAAAATAAGAAAAATATTTTTTAAAAATCCAATGAAATTTTCAATTTTTACAGGTGAAAAATCTCTGTATATTGCATGGGCAAGTTTTCATGATGGGTTCTTAGGCTACCTTTTGGTAAATAATGGGTGGTTTAATTTATATTTTATTTCTTCTTTTTTATAATAAACTTACTATTTATCAAAAACGATGCACTGTTGAAAATCTTTACGTACCGGGCAATTAACATCTTACGTACGGGACGTTTCATTTGTCTTTGGCACCACCTAGAGTACTCACGGCATATATATGCTCACCGGCAAAAGTTTAGTCAGTGAAAATACATGTAAAATCCCATTGGGGCAGTTTAAGTCGCTATAGCTTCAAAAACCCTCGATAGTTTGGGATTAAATTTCCCGACATAAAACTGTGAATCAAACCTAGCATTTCCAACAAAAACGATTAAAATATCCTTGTGGTTTTACCACAGTGCATTCACCAATTTTCGTTCTTGTTTTAAATGAAAGGGAGGTAATCTCAAAATAATGAACATTTGACTTGTTATTTCTCGAGACTGTGGCTGAATTTTGAGAAGACGTTTTCGGATTTTTGTCACTGGCAACAACTTCTACCAGAAAGCGTTATTAATCAAAGCGCCGATTTTATCATTTATCGGGTAATTACAAAAATGATATTACGAAAATGCTAATAACTCTGTCGGTTTTGACGATTGGCGGAGTTTCTTTCCAGAATTAGAGACTGACTTTGCAAATTTAATAAAGGGGAACATCTAAGGCAAGCGGCTGAGCATTATATTAATCGGGCTGGTCAAAGTTACTGACTAAACTGTTTCCTCTGAGTATAGTTTTCAATGATTGTCCAATTTTAACCATGTATTGTTGGTCATCTTATTCAGCAACTAGATTTCTGCCAAATATCTGACTCTACTCGTAAGGAAAAGAATTGTTTCGGAAATTTGGGCATGTACATGTATATTTAAGCTCTTTAAGAGCAATTCTCTCACCAATTAAAACGTCGTGCCATGCATAGTCATCGATTCAGTCGCTGAAACTTTCCTATCTTAGTTATTGGAACGCAAAACCAAGTAATCAACACTCATTTGGTCCAATTTCATACCCATTGCCATGGAAACGGCAAATGAATATCTTGGCAAGTGTGTCCAAAAATTACAAACTTGTACAAATTCGGATCCCACTTATGGTCCACATAATATATAACACATTCTGGTTAGAAATACAAAAATAAAAATTGATTTGGAAAACCCATCAGGAAAACATGTCCGTGTAATGTATACCTATTCTTTTATATAGACGTTACGCTCAATGTTGGCGTCCCATTGCGTAACAGACGTCTAGCCGCCTTTTGTATTTATATAAAGTAAGTTAGTAAATTCTTTATTTATAGAGGGTGACTCATTTGGTTAAAACCAATCTTCCATGAGGCCCTCTGGTAAACATTGTACATAAACATATGAAACAATAACAAATGATTATGAAATATTTACACATGTAAGAATAGAAAAATAAAATTACATTGAACTTGGTCTGGTTGATTGGTGGTGGAGACATACTTTTTAACTTTGATGCAAATGCAGAATTATGGTCCATTCATCCATTGCAATACTTTATTTGTAAAACAATTCAGACAAGAAGAATTCTTTATTTCAAGTGGAATACTATTCAAAATAACAGAGCCAGAATATGAAAGACTTTCTTTAAAGATGCTCAGTTTAGGTCTTGGAATAACAAAATTTTCATTCGACACAGATCTTAGAGTGGTATTGATTATGCCATCAGATCTTCTTTCAAAACGTTCACAGACATAAGCAGGAATCATATTATTTGCTATCTTGTACACTATTTTAGCCTTATTTAAAAACATACTTTGTTCAAAAGATTGAATATTCAAAATAGCTTTGGCACTTTCAAAGTCTGTATATTCATTTCCTAGGATGATTTTACAGGCACGTTTTTGCAGCATCGTTATTTTAGAGACATAAAAATTTGACGAGTTTCCCCATATAATATTGCAGTAATTCAAATGTGGTACCATGTACGCTTTATAAAACATCAATCTGTATTCAGAACTCAAGTACGAAGATATCCTAGACAACAACCATGTGTATGAGGATGTAGTTGACTGTACGCTTCATTTTTAAATTACTTGACGTTTTTCATGTTGGTTTAATATTTAGCTACATAACAGAGGAAAAAATTTCTGTTGCTTCATATTTCAGTTTAGGATTTTTTAATGTCCTGCACATCTGGATTTTGTTTATAAGCCAACACCAATTTGTATTGAGCCCTTTTCATTAACGTCATGCAGACGTTGCGTTTTTTCGACACTGTGACATTTTCGCTAGATTTGCGAAATAATTTGCCGAAAAGCGCATATCCGCTAAAATTCTTCATCATGCATTTTATGCTATGGGTAGATTGGTGAACTTCGTATAGTTATCATTCTCAAATGAATTTCTGAAGTTTATTGGGCTACAATTAGCCATCAGAGTTTTGCAAATGTTATGCGTAGTGTGACATCGTTGCTAGATTTCAAAATTAGATAATTAAAGATAGTATACTTATTCAAACCTCAAAAAAATTACATGATTTGAAAGTATTGTCAATGAACTTAGCAATTAACCATACAAACATATAGGTTTGTTATTAGCATGTAACTGCATTCCAGATGTTTTTGAATAAAAGATAACATACAGAATCCAAATCTTACGTTTTGGCCATATGCGTTGAAAAACGTCTAACTCTTATATCAGAGTACATGACAATAAATGCTTGTTTTGACATGTAGTATGTATATTAATTATGCATTAATAAGTATAAGGGTTTGAAGAAAAAGTGTTTGATATAAAATTTTAATAACTTTTTCACAGAGAATTAGCATTAAATTGTTACATCTTACGCGACGTTTTGGTAACGTTTGTTTTGTGTGACTTGAGTGAAACTGAAACTGAAATGATTTATCAGACATTTGTTTTCAACATTCGATTCAGTAATTCTTGAAGTTTATGCTGATATAAATTTTTGAAAAATGCGTTTATTTTCGCCGTTTCGACAATACCAATAAAGAACCGCTTTGCGTCAAAATGACAATGTACGCCAACATCTAGCGCAACGTCATAGCAAAATTGGGATTTACATATTTTTCTTATTTTTGATCCAAAAACATAGTACTCGTTAGAACCACCTCGGCGCGAGGCGAATCTGACATGTACCCACAATCAACGTTTTTAGCATTTATAAGAAAAAAATCATTTTAATGAAAAATTACATATAACAAAATCTGTGTATATATTGCATGGGCGACTTTTCGTAATGTCTGATTTTACACGGATCTGCAAAGTGGGTGGAGTTTCGGAGAAAAAGTGATTTTTAAGCATTTTCAGCGACATTTTTCATAGTGAGTACGTCCAGCTGCACATGCGCATATTCAATGTTTCGATAACCGATTTCTGATTTGTCATGTTTCGGAAGTTACGTCTGTATATGCGTAACCATAGCAACAACGAGGGTACTGTCACAAAAAGCTTTATGAGAACATGTCTTTCTGGTCTCATAGTTGATTGTTAATCGTGTTACATGTTGCAATCAATTGAAACTAGGCTTCAGAAAATATGACATTAAATCTTCAATTACTTTCTTAAGGTCAAGATCAAGGTCACAGAATAGAGAAAAATGACACAATTTTTTTCTCCATTTTTATGTTGATTGGCTTGATACTCTTTTTTCATTGAATATGTGTACATAGAACCACACAGTCTTTCACAATCAGGTAATTTTGTCCACGAGGTTACTTCAAGGTCAAGGTCACCAAAACTTTAATATTTTTGGGGGGTAAAATAGATTTTTGTTTAAATAGTGAACAAATAAAATTATTAATTTCAATTATATTCTGCCTTTTTATTTGCGTATGTGTTGCAAAGTCCAATCTCGTTTAGACAATAGCCTGTTGACATTAAATAACCTTTTAAGGGTCAAGGTCAAAGATGCAAGAAAATGGCTAAGATGGGCAGTATTTTGTTATTTTTCTCAGAGTTTGGTGCGAAATTGCTTTGATATCTAATTTTTAAAGCTTGAAACACCTGTTATGAAAATATGACATTGCATATGGCCATCATAAAGTCAAGGTCAAGGTCACAGAATCGAGAAATAAACATAACATTGTCATTTTTGACAATATTGAGTTTGCCATAATTGATTCTTGATATTCTTGTTATCAGGAATATTTATACGTATTACCACAAGTCTTTAACTGAGATAATTGTGACTATGAGGTGACTTCAAGGTCAAGGTCGCCAGAACTTTAATATTTTAGGGGGTAAAATGGACATTTTGCTTCAATTGTAAACAAATTAAATTATTAATTTCAATGGTCATATTCTGCTTATTCATTTACACCAGTGTTGCAGGGTCCAATATCATTCATACAATACATCTGCTGACCTTAAATAACATTTTAAGGATCAAGGCCAAGGTCACAGATGCAAGAAATTGGCTTAAAATACTTTTCTTAGATTTTGGTGCGATATTGCTTTAATATTTGTTTGTAAATCATGAGCAGATTCATATTCTTTCAGACGATGAGAAGTTCTACAAGGCACGTTTCTTCTCACAAGATCTGTCCAAGTACTTTTGGTTTTTTGAATGTGCTTTGCAATTCAAAGGCGGAGTTAGCACCTATGAGAATTGTACCAGAGAAAGCAAGTTTGAGCTACACATTAAAGATACACGCCTCCCACCTATCGATCCACCTACTCTTGGTACAGAACTCAACCTGAATGGGATTCCCTGGGGGCTCGCGCTACAAGACTTGAAGGACTTTACGGGACTGACACTCAGCGAACTCGAATACACATGGCTCGGACCGGGTATGTATCCAGACACACATCTTTTTCTTATCAGGACATTAACAACCGCGTCAAGAAAACATGTCTATGTAATGTATAACCCCTTAAACCCCATTTTAGCTCACCTGAGCTTCTTCTCTGAAACTGCTTGGCCAATCTAAGCCAAATTTTATATGAAGCATCTATGGGGAGAGGGAACCAATGAGTTTATAAATAATCCAGGTCACATGACCAAGATGGCCGCCACGACCATATTTGGTAAATACCCTTCAAAAATCTTCTCATCCGGAAAAAAAAGTACAAGTAGGCAAAGATCCGGTGGTTTGATTTCAACGAAACTTGGTATGTAGCATTGATGACTAGAGTACTACAATATCTTTATAAATCATGACCTTTGGATGACCATGACCTATTTTACGGCAAGGTCAAAATATGTCGCCCTTGCACTGAAATGGGGAAAATTGTTAAAATGGCGTTTGAAAGAAAAACCTTGCAGAAAATGGACAAATGGACTGAAGATATATGATTCTGAAAAAATGGACCCCAGGGGTTGGTCTGTCCCCGCCCCGGGGCAATATACATGTACATGTATATGACCATAATATTCAAATATTACGGCAAGATCAACATAGGCGCCCATGCATTTGAAAAGTGAAAATTGTTCAAATGTCATTTGAAAGGAAAAACTTGCAGGAAATGGGCAAATGGACTGAAGATATATGATTCTGAAAAAAATTGGACCCCAGGGGTTGGTCTGCTCCCACCCTGGGGCAATATACATGTATATTACAATGATATTCAAAGACCTTCTTCTCTGAAATCGCTTGGCCAATGAAATCCAAACTTTATAGGAAGCTTCAATGGGAAGTGGGAACCAACGTGTATATAAATAATTCAGGTCACATGACCAAGATGGCCGCCATGCCTACACAAGGTAAAAACCCTTCAAAATCTTCTTTGCCGGAATTGCTGAACCTATTGCAATCAAACTTGATATGCTGTAATTGGGACTAGAATACTACAATATCTATATAAATCATGCTTGACAAATTTGAAGGCAAGATCAACTTAAGTCAAATAATGCAGAGTGGTGTAAAATGTCACTGAAGGTAAAAACTTTAGGAAACGGGCAAACGGACAGAATACTTATGATTTTGAAAAAGAAATTGATCCGAGGGGTTAGTCTGACCCTGCCCTGGGGCTATATACATGTAAATGAACATTATAGTCAAACAAAATTTATTGGTATATATCTCAGGTCTCAGGTGAGCGTTTACAGGACCATTGGTCCTCTGGTTATGTAGTAACACTGGGATGTACAGGTCCTGGAGTAAAATTATTTGAATATATCCAATAAACAGTGTTCGCAATTTAGCTTCTTCAGAATCTTAATCTTTAAATACTGAAAGTGTAACAATCGTGCTTGTTTATAAACAATAAAACTGAATTGATACATACATGTAGGTAACTGAAAAACATCGTTAGAAGTAGCAAAAGTGCTTTGACAGTTTTGGAGAGAATGTTTGGAGAATGTAATCAACTATAATAGTAATGTATTGACGGGAAGTATTTTATTCAAATATTTAAGTACAACAATAATAGCATGCCTACAGGTTCGTTTCATAAGTTTAGTACATAGCGATTTGTTTCATAAGTAATGGCATAGCAGTACCAGTACTAGAAGCTTGGCCAAATTTTATTGGGTGTTTGCAGATTTGAACGGGTTTCGCTAAGTCGATCCTAATAGAACTATTTCACTGATTGTAACACTTTAGATTTGGTCGTTTTATAAATAGATAATAACACATGAAATATGATAAACGAAACAACATAACTTCTGTGACACAGCCACCAATGTTAACATTGATCTCTAACACTATAGGAAAGTTTGAACTAAAAATTATTCCAATAAAATGACAGAGCGTCCAGTAGACTACACCTTACATAATATTTGGTCTACCTTATGTACAGTCTTGAAATCTTGCATCATAAAAGACTGCCTTACCTTATTTGGACTGTATTTTCGCCATTTTGTGTCCCAGTACCTTTTCGAATATTTACATGCAACTGTTTGACCAGTGTTATTTGTAAATACAACCAATTGTATGTGTTATTATGTATCAAACGCTGACTGATTGTATAAGATGTTGTACCATGGCTAGTCGGGTGCAATATTTCAAGAATATACACAGGGTAGACTAAATATTATGTAAGGTGTAGTCTTCCGTGTGATATGCCAATTTAACAATATAATCTGTTTTTTGGTTAAAACTTTCTTGAAGTGTATGAAATCAATGTTAAAGTTGATAATTGTATCTCAGAAATTATGATATTTTGCTTGTCATTTTAATGAGTTACTATGTATAAATTAATCGATAAAAATCGAAAATGTTACAATCAGTGAATAGTTTGACATCTGCAAATCTGCAAACACCCAATAAAATTTGGCCAACATTCAAGTACTGGTACTGCTATGTCATTACTTATATGAAACAAATCGCTATGTACTTAACTTATGAAACGAACCTGTATGGTATTACATGTGTACATATAGTGTATTACGTCATGTTCTTTAATAATACATCATAAGTCATATCGAAAAATGTTTATGAGATCGCTATTCGCTGCAACCTGTTGTATTGTTTTTAATCATGTCGTTCTTCTTAATTTCAATTTCAGAATGTGGTGAAGCCAATGTAACCAGCTCCGGGTTTAAATAGGCGATCTAGAGCCTCTTCGGTATAATAAACATTTCCTAAATGCAAGAACAGAAATTAAATTTTAAATCTGACTTAACAAAAATACACTAGTTCTAACACAATTCGCTAACAAGCTTATCGTCTCGCTTCGCATACCCGATGTTCAGCACTTACTAGCTAATAACGATTGGGTAAACAGTTAGGTTTAAAGACAGGCTGGAATTTGCGGTTAACTTAACTTATCGTCATCATCATAGTAAACATTTTGTTTTTCTTGTAAGCGGGCATTTGCATACATAACAATATATACTACTCAAAATTTGACAAACATCAAGGTATTGTTACCCCTAAAGCACTGTGTTAAACACTTTGATCGTGATGCAAATTTGATGACCATGTTCAAGGAAAAAGAATGTCAGTCTTATTTGCTTTTTTCTCAGATAATGCCTTGAAGTTTCTGATTACAAGAAATTTGAAATAGCAAATGACGTACCATACATAGCCCATTGAGAATTCCTTGCATTTTTTCAAAAAACTTCCAAAATTATGGCATTTTTCTAACAAGGTACAAGTAGGCAATGATCACTTATAGGCGCAATCAGAAATAAATTCCCACTCCAAAAACTGAGGTCGGAAATTACTAAATTGACAAGTATGTTCTTATACTTACAAAACATATCGTAAGCCGAGTGAACAGCTATTTCCCAATAGGCGGCCATTTAGTTACCCGAACATAGCTAAAATTATAAAAATGTACATAAGATTCAAACAGCACAAAAATCGACTCTAAACATAAAACAAATAGAGCCACATCAGAAGTATCGCCTCGGAAAGATCAGTAACTTACTTACTTACTAGTAATATAAATTTTCTAGGGGGCTTAATCGATTTTACAGGGCCCTAACTCACCCTCATCTTCTGCAGTGGTTCACAACATTTAGTTAGTTGTTCGGTCCTCGTGGTGAGTCTCTACCTAGTCAATGATGTGAAAATTAGTCTGAAATGCATTCTGGCAGATGTGTGTAGTGCCTGATAACAGCGTTCTTGCAATAACCATGCGTGGGCTAATTGTCAAATTGTCAAAAGAATATTTTTTTTTTTGTCAAAATTGTTTGGTTTTGATTGCGTCATTTCCTGATTATTGCCTACTTTTACTTCTTTATAATCTTCATACAGAAATATGAATGAAAAGGTACAAGTAGGCAATGATCAGGCAAACGATTCTCATAAAACACATTACATAATATACATTATGCATCATACTATAATTTGAGCAACGTTTGTCTGTTTGTTTGTTTGTTTGTTTGTTTGTTTGTTCCCCTACTCCTCCCAGGTCCTTGGGCCGATCTTCACCAAACTTGGAGGGAAGGTGGAGGGCGGCCCCAGATATTAGCTTGAGGGGTTCAATTTTTGAAAGGTCAAGGTCATCGAGGTCAAAGGTCAAATTTATGTTTTTTTCGGTTTGTTCCCCTACTTCTCCCAGGTCCTTGGGCCGATCTTCACCAAACTTGGTGGGAAGGTTGAGGGCGGCCCCTGGTATTAGCTCGAGGGGTTCATTTTTAAAGGTCAAGGTTATCGAGATCGAGGTCAAATGTCAAATTTATGTGTTTTTTTTTTCTGTTTGTTACCCTACTTTTCCCATTGAGGTCAAAGGTCAAATTTATGGTTTTTTTTTCTGTTTGTTCCTCTACTTTTCCCAGGTCCTTGGGCCAATCTTCACCAAACTTTGTGGGAAGGTTGAGGGCGGCCCCGGGTATTAGCTCGAGGGGTTCATTTTTTAAAGGTCAAGGTCATCGAGGTCAAAGTTCAAATTTATGTGTGGTTTTTTTTGTTACCCTACTTCTCCCAGGTCCTTGGGCCGATCTTCACCAAACTTGGTGGGAAGGTTGAGGGCGGCCCCGAATATTAGCTCGAGGGGTTCATTTTTAAAGGTCAAGGTCATCGAGGTCAAAGGTCAAATTTCTGTATCTCGACAGTCCTTGGTCCGATTTGCATGAAACTTGGTGAGTGTATACAGATTGCTCCCTGATTAAGATTTATGGGTCCAATTGGGTCAAAGGTCATCGAGTATTGAGGTCAGAGGTCAAATTTATTTTTTTTTCTGTATGTTCCCCTACTTCTCCCAGGTCCTTTGGCCGATCATCACCAAACTTGGTGGGAAGGTTGAGGGTGGCCCCGAATATTAGCTCGAGGGGTTCATTTTTTTTTAAGGTCAAGGTCATCGAGGTCAAAGGTCAAATTTCTGTATCTCGGCAGTCCTTGGTCTGATTTGCATGAAACTTGGTGAGTGTATACAGGTTGATCACTGATTAAGATTTATGGGACCAATTGGGTCAAAGGTCATCAAGGTCAAAGGTCAGATATGTTTTTTTTCTGTTGGTCATGTTTTTTGTCTTATTTGTCTTCATCGCCGCAATCATCTTACTGCTACGTCGAGACGGGTAAAATTTACTAGTTTACTGAAAAGCGGAAAATTGATTAGAATGCATTTGGTATAAAATGCATTTCAATGTATCACGGTATCTTTTGGTCATTCTAACGCCCCCTAAGCTTCCGAATAAAGAGCTTGATACTGAATACTTGAGGGTTTAAATTCTTCGCTCTTTGTGATGATTACAAATAAAAAGTTAAGGTGGAGACCTCAGCTGTGGAAATATTGAGTAGAGATCTTGGCAGGTACCCGAGGCGTACCACAAAGCAAATTTAGAGTAAACTTTTAAACATAATTCAAGAGTACTGCCTTTCTCAAATCCATGATATACAAGTACATACCCGAGATGGCAAGACCATTCAACTACAGTTGAATCAAAAGGTATGAGTAAGCCAACACAACGGATACCGAAGCTCCATTTGTAGATTTGCATCGTGTTAATTGCAAATGGATTTGTTTCATCTTAAATATATGATATGCGTGATGACTTTGATTTTAATATTATATTTTTCCGTTTCTTGGATGGTGACGTTCCTCGCCTGCTCCTTATGGTGTATGCATTTCGCAACTTATTAGGCTTCAATCCCGGCTTCAATCGTGTTACGGATTTCAACGCGCGAAATAACTGTTTGAGAACCAAACTTCTCCAGCAGGGCTATCGATATCATTGACTTCGAAAAACATTCTATAAATTTTATCGCAGGCACCATGCATTGATTTCCTAATTTAATGTTTGGGTTAAAGGTAAATGTAGACAATGATCAGGAAATGGCGAGCTAACACCGATAAAAATACACTGTGTATATCATTATCAAGCAAAGGGTTAACTTAGCTGGTTAATCCATTAATAGCGCATTAGGTAATTGTCTCCAGTATGACAATGATCTCTTCACATACATGTACCTACACCAGGAATCTGTTATTGTTGAATTATCTCTGGAGATCTTCAAATGATTTACCAAGCGCTCAGGTCAACTTGTGAAAAAACACCAGGACCCAGTTGTTCAAAAATTCGTTAGCTTAACCCCGTCGTTAAGCCTTCCATATGTCGACAATATATCGATATATCGACTTCAAAAGCAAATGCATTGTTGTTTTTGTTGAAAAAATGTGCAGAGGATTCTCACATTTTTTTCTTAAAAAAAAACACACACACACACACACACACACAAAAAAAAACAAAAAAAAAAAACAAAAAAAAAAAAAAAACAAAAAAAAAACATGTATTTGTAATATTCGTGTTTGAAATTTTAACGAATCGTTAACTAACGATTTCGTTAATTTTGAACAACTGGTCCCAGATGTAGTTCATGAACTTGACAAGGTAATTGGGAATTATGTTGGAAACCTTTGTGGTCACTTAGCCATAAATCACCTAAACTGAGAAAATGCATAATGGAAACCTTTGTGGTCACTTAGCCATAAAATAAGGGTGGTCAGATGGGAATATTGGCCCCCCGCCCAATGGGGCCTAGGAGAAATAGATGGGCTGCTTGTGCCTCCATGCAAACCTTCTAATCTATACTGATCGACCATCTGATTACTGGTTAACCGCTCATGTCTGAGCCTGCCCAGGAAAAGTGGTTTAGTCAAACCCTACATACATATAAGCCTTATTGGCTTAGTTGGTTGGCTATATTTATGAAGCACATTTTGAGTGTCATGACATCCTAATGTTGGGTAAAAGTCCCATTAAATGGAGGCAACTTCATGAAATGACCATTGCGGTTGACTGGGACGTAAAACATCAATTCAAACAAACAAATTAGCCATAAAACACCTAAACTAAGAAATAGCATGTTGGAAACCGTTGTGGTCACTTAAACTGAGAAAATGCATGGCTTTTCATCGTATCCGATAATTGTCACTTATTTCCAGCATTGGTCAGAAGGTTCACAGAGAGCGTCATTAAGACAGTCCTAACATGCTTTACACTTTACCCATTTATGTCATAAGACACTGACAGATCCTTTTAAGGTAACGACAAAGGACCCAGTTGAGCCGCCTTGTGGGAAAACCAACAATGTGGTTTCCGAACAGGTCCGACACAAACCGGCCTGTATAAGCGCAGAAAAGAGCTAGAAGCTTGAAATTTAAGTAGAAGAAATTTAAGTAGAAGAGGAATTGTACTATCCGAGTAGCGAAAGCAAAGACGCAGATCAGCTTCGCGGTAATGTTTGTTCGTTTGGTTTGATGTTTTACGACCAAGTCAATAGCTGTGGTCATGTCGGGACATTGCCTTCACGTAACGGGACTTCTGTCCAATATTAGGGATGCCATGAAACAAAATGTGCTTTGAATATACACATCTATTAGTAAGGGAAAAACTTAGGCTTTTATGTATGAATGATTTGACTATACCACTTTTCCTAGGCACGCTCAGACCTTCTAAGCGGTGAAGTTCGGTCTGTTAGTGAAAACCTTTGTTTCAAGCAGTCCACCAATTTCTCACAGCCTCAAAGGAAGGGGGTACAATTTATATTAAGCAAATTTTGCATAATGCAATTGCGCAGGCACATTTACAGCACCTCAAGCAATTGCGACCAAATCAGAACAATCAATTTCATAATCGCCAAAATCTAGAAAGATGGAGACTTTCTAAGCGTATAACTGTTTCTGTTAAATTGAAATCTGACAAGACAGGATTGATAGCAGAATTAGCATAATGGCTGATACAGTGTTATTATTTCTAAATGAGACAATGACCCTTGGCGATAGACGTCATCAGTTATTGGCGTGTTATTTTGATGAGAAAACAAGAATATTGCCTTGATTGTGCCTGGCATTTCAGAACTGTGCGTTATAAGACGGTTTCGCTGTTGTTCTAAAACCCACCGGGAAGTCTGTTTTACCATGCAAATGTTCTGAAAATGATTTAAGGTATTGCAATAACTTCCAGACTTTCATTAGTAAACTTTAGTTTGGTCATAACAGCTACTCATTACATACGTACGCACAGTTCGTTGCATCAACAGGATGTTGATTTTGTGTGTGTGTTGTTGTTGTTGTTGCTTTACATACTGCACAGTGAAACATGAAACTATTGAATAGAAAACAGTTTGTTTTGTTTTCTTACTAATAAGATTACATTTCAATGTCATCTCGGTTTTGCCGTTTAAATCAGTACTGAAATGAAGCTGGATTATGCAGGCCCCAAAAGTAGCTACACTTTAACTGAAATAACTATGACTAAGTTTAGTCAATGTTCTTTATCTAGTAAACGATCTATAAATTGTTATACTCTGTAGATTGCAACTTGTCCCGTAGCGGGATCTGGTAATTGTCTGTTTAAGAACACAATGAGCCGCCGTATTAATATGTTTAGTTTTATTGCAAAGGCTGTTTTGGATGCGTCTCACGAAGGAGGTCTTCCTGTGACCCGTTCTGACCGACAGGATATCGATGTGATACTATTGTTATTATGTATTCAATTATCCACTTTATTTGTTGTTTTGAATTGATGTTTAACGTCCCAGTCAACAGGTATGGTCATGTCGGGACGTTGCCTCCATTTTGCGGGATTTTACCCAAAATTAGGACGATATGCCATATTTATGTTTATAATAGTAAGGCCTATATAACGGCGTCTCTTAAAGGTGGCCCTTTTCATCACCCCAATAACCATTCCATGTAGAATACCCCACATCAAAGGATTGTCCTTAGGCTAGTGATTATTGGGTCATTAAGCTCTACCTGGATGTGGCGGTATAAAGGACAATAACCAATATTATAATACTGATATTGTATTTATAACCGCATTCTTTGGCCTCTACCTGTGAAAACATCATCTATCTCTTTGGAATTCTTATCTGCTAACTGCTCAAGGTCATTAGGGCGTTATGCAATTCAAAATGTGTCTTTTAATGCATAATAATAGCTTCATTCTTACCAGATGAATTCCCGGGGGACCTTCAGTATTCACTATGCAGTAATGCATTGTAACAGGACTAATCTTATTTTATGGTTTTGGATCAGAAATTGTTACTTGTTTCGTTGTTGTATAAAGTATCCCGAAGACCCTTTATTCTACGAGGCGTGTTAAAGAACATAGTGGCTAGACTCGTCAGCTGTTATTTACAATCTCCATGGTCCGTAGTGACACGGAACCCATTCCGAATGTACACACAGCCGAAGCGATAAAGATAAAGATAAAGATAAAGAAGCTTTATTTAACGTCGCGGTTTTAACACGATATGTAATATAGAGTAGTGAGGGTTCACAACTACAAAGTGACATAACTTATATGTTTAATTTTGCGCCAAATGACAATACATGTCAGCGTAGCTTGCTTATCTACCATTAATGACATAAACACACGCATGGAAATGTCAGGCTTTCTTCGGTAATCGGCTTGATTAAAGTGAGGTAATCGGTTTCAAGTTATAAAAGTTAATTATAACACAAAAAAACTATATAAACTACGACATTTTCACACGTAGTCTGATAGCACGAAACCATATTATTAAAACACAAAGGGTTTGACAAGATTGAAATTACCCCGGGGGCTATTTTGACCTATCTTGCACAGGCATTGAGGTGGTCCCTGTGACCACACTGGCAGCCGTGCGAATTTGTCCCAGGGATGCAAGATAGTTTGCTCAAAACATAGATTGTGGGTACACGAGTACACGAGGGTATACGATTGTGGGTACACGAGTACCCACAATTTATGTTTTGGAGCAAAAATAAGAAAAATAAGGTACAAGTAGGAAAAGATCAGGAAAAGGCGGAATCAGAAAAAGATTCCCACTCCAAAAACCGAGGTGGGAAAAAAACAAACTAACAATCAGGTACTTATACCATGAAAACATTTCGTAAGCCGAATGAGCAGCTATCTTCCCAATAGGTGGCCACTCAGTTACTTTAACTTAACTAAAAATATGCAAACATACATAAGGCGCCAATAGCACAAAAATATTTTGAACACCAAGACATAAAACAAAAAGAACCACCACAGAAGTATCGACTTGGAACGATCAGTAATACAAAGTTACTGGCGGGTTTAAATCGGTTTTACATGGTCATAACCTCACCCTCAGCTTCTGCAGTGGTTCAGTGATATACAAGAAATAATAAAAATCGTATTAAGAAAATACTAAACATAGATACCAACATAATAAGTATTCCCCTGCATATACCAGTTTTGCTATATAAAAGTGGGGTTCAACGGGGTATACATGTCACGGACATGTTTTCTTGATGTGAAACACAAGATGTCAATCAGGCAAGCGTCAACTAAAGCAAAGATGTTATGCACAACAGAGAAGCCGACGGGCCAAACAGACGAGAAGATAAAAACAGAACCGCATTGGAACGGCCAGTAAAGAAATTCCTGGAGGGCTTAAATCGCTGTATGGGCGGGGAGCCGTCCCTACACGCATCAGCTTTACACAATTTACCCTCAAGTTTTAACGGAGCAGTTGCTTTTCCTGAATTCTATAGCAATTGAGACATGCAAGCATTATTCCCCATGAGAAGTCTCATTACTGTAATAATCGTTTTTCGCTTTATTAAATATTCGATATATTTGTTTTGTTAAGCCGCCTCTTTTAATAATATGCAAATCTGCCTGTGCATGAGAAAACCAACAATTTGCATAGGCGAAAACAAAGACGCAGATCAGCTTCGCGGTGACCGCGAAGCTGATCAGCGCCTTTGTTTTCGCTACACGGATTGTACACTTCCTCTTCTTCTTAAATCCGAAATTTCAAGATTCTAGCCTGCTTCTGTGACTGTGCAGCCTGGTTTGTGTCAGACCTGGTCGGAACCCCAAATTGTTGGTTTTCTCATGCACAGGCTCAAATCTGCTTCAGCACATGTGAGATGGAAATTGTAGAAAAGTTGCGCTGAGTATGACCAGACCCCTTATTTAGGGACATATTTCTAGTTTCTTGTTTATTCTGTATATTTGAAGCTTCTGGTCTTAAATCTATGCTAAAACGTCTATAGCAATACAAGCATCTTATGTTTTGAACTCGAGAGACAGTTTTTCTCACGTCAATGATTATTGATCTGTATCTGTCTGTTCCTCAACATCTGTGTCCCATAAGATGCCTGTTAGTTGTCACTTTAAAAGGGAATTATCAGAACTAATTAGTTTGCAGATTTTCTGTCACGCAAGATGTATTGTTTTCTAATTGTTATTTGCATCAAAATTAATAGGGCCATCTTCAATACTACTTGACCATAAAATTACTTATTATTCAATTAAATAAACAATCATTAACACTTTTTTATGAAAAACCGAGTGTACAGAATTCAAACTGTCTTTTAAGACGTGTTATGAAATAAAATGTTAAAGGAAATTAATAGAAAGTAACTGAGGCAATTTCAGCTATTTTATCTATTTGCAATATAAAAGCTAATCATGGACCACTGAGAACGTATTATAACACAAAAATCTATATAAACTACGACATTTTCACACAATGTCTGATATCAAGAAACCGTCAACCCCTAATTGTAACACTGCAAGCGATTGGTCCAAAGTGTGGGCAGATATACCGCGGTAAAAAAGATGTAACGCTACCTACGATTGGTCATAAATGCGTGTCTATCAACCGTCTTTGTCACATGATATTATAACTTTTCTTGAATATTTTGCTATATTGTGTGATTGAATCAGCTGCTGTTTTGCCATACATTTGCCAAATTGCCGATGTAGTGATTTTTTTAATAATCATTTTTTTTGTCGAATGATAGTACAAACTTTCTTGAATATTTTGCTATATTGCAATTGTGTGATTTAATAAGCTGATGTTTTGACATATATACAATGGCCAAATGGCGAAGATAGTGATTTTTGAATAATCATTTTTTCATTGTCGAACGATTTTGGGGTGTCCCTAAACAGCGGAAAATACCGTCATTGGATGCTGGCTAACACCCTATTTTTGCTGCACTTTTACACGGCCTGTGTCTGCTGATTGTGTTGGGGTCCACTATGAATTGTGAAGCATATAAATGAGTCTTGTTTTGGGGCAAATTACAATGAGTGTCTATGGGAACGATAATTATAGGTCTCTGTCTAAAGGGACAAGTAGGCAATGATCAGGAAATGGCACAATCAGAAAGAAATTCACACTCCATTAACTGAGGGGTGGAAAAAAATGTCACTCATGTACTTATACCAAGAAAACATGTAAGCCGAGTGGGCAGCTATTCCCTAATAGGCGGCCACTCTGTTGCCCGAACTGAACTAAGATATGAAAAAGTACATCAGGCTCGAACAGCACAAAAATTCGACTCAAAACACAAAACAATTAGAACCACATTAAAAGTGTCACCTTGGAACGATCAGTTATATAAAATTACTGGTGGGGGGGGGGGGGCTTAAACCGGTTTTACAGGCACCTAACCTCACAGTCATCTTCTGCAGTGGTTCACAACATTTAGTTAGTTGTTCGGTTCTCGTGTCCTCGTGGTGAATATCTAACTAGTCAATGAATCATCAAGGACGAACGAAAAAATCATGTTAACCACTCTGTTGAATAAAAAAGAGGACTCAACAGATTCTGTAAGCTGCCCGACGATGGAGATCCCTGGGCGCCGAATAACTTACTGAAACCCGGAGCAAAAGAAAAAAAAACATCAGTTGAACCCCAGTGGGCCAAGCAACAGACAAGAAGCTCCAGCCCCAACCAACTAAAATGAATAGCTTTATGTCGGGGTCATCATAGAGTCTGACGCCCGACCCACCGGCGTGCAATTAAAGAAGGCAGCATAGTTATCAACCATGATTGGGTTTAAAAACTAAGCATGCAGACTGTCGCATAACATTCAAGTTAAAACCTATACGTCTGTAACGTGTTATGGTTTTTTTTTCTGAACTTAAAAAAAAAACCATTCCTTCCTATAAGCACGACCATCCAAAAACGGAAAATTTGCTATATCAAAATCAATGTCATCGCGTTCATATGCTTCTCAAGACTCATTTATATGCTTCACAGCCTATAGTGGGTCCCAACACATCCAACAGACGAGAGATCGCCCTAGGCCGTATACAAGTGCATCAAAAATAGGGTGTTAGCCAGCATCCGAGGACGGTATTTTTCGCTGTTTAGGGACACCTCAAAATCGCTCACCAATGAAAAAAAAGTTGGCTTCTTTAAAAAGAAACCAATGAAAAGGTCAGCAGCCGTTTGTTATAAGAGATATTCCCTTTTGCCGCGTCTAAATTTCAGTGTTGTTGATTCTCTGGTTCGTCATTAATTTCGATTCTCATACATTTCAGTTTCGTTTCCTATACATGAATGTCGTTTCTTGTAATGAAGCTTGACCAGTGTGTGTATCTGTTGCTCAAGGCAATGACAATTTTTTTATGTTATGGAATCAAAGCCGATACTAAAGGGAGCACGATTACAATCAATATGTCGATTTGTAGAAAACCATTTTGCAGTGCAGTCAATTTGTGACAGAGTTCTGAATTTTGACCGGCAGCCACACTACCAGAAACAGACCCATAGTGCGATGTGATGGACTAAAAGTCATCCATATAGAGTTTCTGTAGTTTCTGTACCCCTCGTCAGGGTATACGAGGGATGTTCTTTAATTCTTGTCATCGACTCGTTTCCTCTAAACCATCATCTTTACCAGAAGAAAACTACTTGGTAGTTATAGATAGGTTCTTTGCGATTTTGAAATCACCCACCGATTGTAAGATGATACAATTAATCATGGCAAACTGAGTCTCTAAAGAGGGGCACCTCTATGACACTGCATACACGTGCTTCAGCCAGTCACAAAAGGCATAATAATGTTTGAATTTGAACGGTTAGAAAAACAATTTTATACTTGCGGAGTCTTCATTACCTTGCTAACACATAGGCGAAAAGTTATTTTCCTAAAACAGAAATTGCAATTTTTACGCGAACTGTAACATAGCACAACACCCGTTTGTTAAGAATAATTTAGTTGAAAGAAGCTCGGTATAGAGGTTTCAGAGCCTCATAATTTCATTTCCAGGTTATGACTGATCCAAAACTTTTAATGCTGA
The DNA here is from genome assembly GCA_964017185.1 of Rugalucina vietnamica. Taxonomy (NCBI): domain Eukaryota; kingdom Metazoa; phylum Mollusca; class Bivalvia; order Lucinida; family Lucinidae; genus Rugalucina; species Rugalucina vietnamica. The sequence goes on along the minus strand of OZ024869.1, from coordinate 14,594,438 downwards.
TTTGTTCCAGACCTTTGCTTATTCCGTTGAAAAAAGTTTTGGATTGTTCATCCTCTAAAACCTTGATTTATGAGTTGTAACATTTTGAAAAATAACACAAAATTCCTTTGAAAGAGTCGTCCATACCACAATATAATCATGTGCTAATACCACTACAACGTCCCAAAATATATTTACTTGATATGTTTAAGAAGCTTTTTGGTAGATGTTTTCAATCAGAAAATTTGACTGGGATTCTATCACGATAGAGACGAACAGCTCCTCTAGAATCAGTGTGTCTGCTTTACCTTAAACCTGTCGTAAATGTTAAATTTTCAGTGTAGCAATTTACAGCGAATATCCATTAAGGCCATTTTAGACAAAATTAAGATAACAATAAATTTGATATATTCACCAAACAATCCAATTTGAAAAATATGAAAATATTGAAATGTGTTACCTGTGCAGTGATTTTAAATGACGTATATTCAAATTATTATGACGTCGCAAAAGCAGGGCCAATAATTCCATACAGTAAATGTGAAAACATTTTACAAAAGTGTTTTCTTATGCTCACATGAATAGCAAATTTATTTGTAAAATGGAAGTGGGCCTATATTTAGTTTTGCTAATGTTATAGCATATTCTATACTTGTGATCGAAATTACATATTGTAAATTAATTGGAAAATAACGCAGTGTCATTACTGTGCACTGTTTTAGAATGCAATTACTGTAGGATCCTGCGTCAGACAGCAACAAAGTTGATACGAATCTGATCAGAAAAGATTTGGCTTTCACCACATATAAACAACATTTTCGTTGCTAGTCCAAGGGAAAAGTAATCAAGCAAATGACAAGAATTAAAGAACATCCCTCGTATACGATGTAATCCTAGATGCGCTATGATAAGCAGTCACCACGATCGAGATTGCTTGCTAGATATTTACCGCTATTTGACGGGGAGTGTCAACAATTGATAAATTAAATTGATTGTGGTGAACTGTCTAGTCCCTATAGACGGGTTCACTAGTTTTTAGTAAGCGCTTTATGTGACAAAACGCGTAATTGAGGGAGAGCAGTCGATCATGGGTACAATTTTCTTCATATTTAAAGTAAACACTGTGGAAAAGGGACCTTTTCCAATGACTCAAAACACAAAATCACTACCTTCGCCATTTGGCCTTTGTATGTCAAAACATCAGCTTATTAAATCACACAATATAGCAAAATATTCAAGAAAGTTTGTACTATCATATGACAAAAGACGGTTGGTAGATACGTATTTATGACCAATCGTAGGTAGCGTTTCATCTTAAATTTACTGCGGTAGATCTGCCCACACTTTGGGCCAATCGCGTGCAACGTTACAATTACTGGTCTCTGTCCTTAAAGGCTGAGGCTATCCGCACGACGGTCGTGCTGATAACGTCGATAGCGGCGGACAGAGACCTGTAATTGTAACGTTGCAGGTTCTGTTCTTTATGAGTTGCATTTAATTTAAATTTAGTAACGATTACAACTATAATAAAAGCGCTGCAGGCATGCATGATACCCCGCCACGCAAATTTAATTTAGCAAAAATGTTTCTCAATAAATTCTCAAGATAAAGAGCAGAACAAAACTTTGTCATAAATGAAGGACCATAACTCTGTATACATTGATAAAATTTACCCATCTTAAATCCCAAACCACTACTTCCTGATCTGAACTTTTATACAAAGTTTGAATAAAATTGGTTGATAAATGCACAAAACAGAGGCAGGAAACAAATTTTAATGCAAATCATGGGCCATAACTCTGTACTTATTTAACTAAATTTATTCATTTTCAATCCCAAACCACTCCTTCCTAATATGAGCTCCTATACAAAGTTTGAAGAAAATCGGTCAATAAATGCTCAAGATAGAGTTCGGAAACAAAATTTTAACGTAAATAAAGGGCCATAACTCTGTACTTATTTGACAAAATTTACCTATCTTCAATCCCAAATCACTCCTTCCTGGTATGAACTCCTATACAAAGTTTGAAGAAAATCGGTCAATAAATGCTCAAGATAGAGCCCGGAAACAAAATTTTAACGTAAATCAAGGGCCATAACTCTGTACTTATTTGACGAAATTTACCCATCTTCAATCCCAGACCACTCCTTCTTGGTATGAACTCCTATACAAAGTTTGAAGGAAATCGGTCAATAAATGCTCAAGATAGAGCCCAGAAACAAAATTTTAACGTAAATCAAGGGCCATAACTCTGTACATATTTGACAAAATTTACTCATCTTCAATCCCAGACCACTCCTTCTTGATATGAACTCCTATACAAAGTTTGAAGAAAATCGGTCAATAAATGCTCAAGATAGAGCCCGGAAACAAAATTTTAACGTAAATCAAGGGCCTTAACTCTGTACTTATTTGACAAAATTTACCCATTTTCAATCCCAGACCACTCCTTCATGATATAAACTCCTATACAAAGTTTGAAGAAAATTGGTCAATAAATACTCAAGATAGAGCCCGGAAACACATTTTTAACGTAAATCAAGGGCCATAACTCTGTACTTATTTGACGAAATTTACCCATCTTCAATCCCAAACCACTCCTTCCTGATATAAACTCCTATACAAAGTTTAAAGAAAATCGGTCAATAAATGCTCAAGATAGAGCCCGGAAACGAAACGCTGACGGACGGACGGACGGACAGACGGACGGACAGACGGACGGACAGACGGACGGACGGACGGACACTCGAACGCAATTTTTTTTGGAGGGTATAACATAATACCCCGCACTTTTTTAAGTGACGGGGTATAAAAATCCCAATTTACCTATGATTTTGACAGGTAAGCCAATTTCAACAAAAATATAATTATGACAGGTTACTTGAGTTAATTCAGATTTCCTGCATGAAAATCTTCCGTTTGAGTATTAAAAGCATGAAAATGAATATATTTATCAACAAAAAATATGCATTTCCTACATTAAACAATTAACATATTCAGATATTGGATTTTCCTGTCGTGCCGATAACGCCGCTTATCGGCACGATGGTCATGCGGATAAGCGGTGTTATCGGCACGACCGTCGTGCGGATAGCCAGTGTCATTAATTAAACACAGAGGGTTTGACAAGTAAACATTGCAATTAACCCGGGGGTTACTTTGACCAACCTAGCACCCCAGGACAATTTTGCATGGGTGCCAAATCGTTCATTGGGATCCCAGAAATGCAAAGAATTTTTGTCCTCAAATATATGTTGTGCATGGGGGTGTACATACAAAATGGGTAATATCTTCATTCGAACTTTTTCTACACCACTGAACTTGGTATCATTTGAAAGCTGAGACATAGTCATTTCATCTTATGGTAAGTAATGCAAATTACTCTAATTTGCATATTCGTGAATTTTAATGAAAACATTAAAATGACAGAAAACATCGTTAAAACTCATAAATAAACAAATTTCAGGCCCAAACTGTCATTGTGACACTTTCTTACTGAACAAGTAGTACCATACCATAAATTTATTGAAGACCTGGGACTACATGTATATCATGAAAACTATCTCATTGGCATATATTCATGAATATTGATGGTAATGTCGAAAATTGAGGAAAAACGAGGGAAAATCTACATCCATTGCAAGGTATTGGATAGGTTATAAGATCTATCTTGCATCCCTGGGACATATTCGCACGGCTGCCAGTGTGGTCACAGGGACCACCTCAATGACTGTGCAGGGTAGGTCAAATAGCTCCCAGGGTAATTTCAATGTTAACTTGTCAAACCCTTTGTGTTTTAATAATACGGTTTCGTGCTATCAGATTATGTGTGAAAATGCCGTAGTTTATACAGTTTTTTTTGTGATATAGTTTTAACTTTTATAACTTGATACCGAATACCTCACGTGATCTTAGTATAATTTTAATCAAGCCGATTCCCGCAGAGAGCCTGACATTTCCAGGCGAGTGTTCATGTCATTAATGGTAGATAAACAAGCTACGCTGACATCTATTGTCATCTGGCGCAAAATTAAACATATAAGTTATGTCACTTTGTAGTTTCGAACCCTCACTACGCTATATTACTTATCGCTGAGTCGTTCGAGTCTAGCCACTATGTACTTTAACACGCCTCGTAGAATAAAGGGTCTTCGGGATACTTTTTACAATAACGAAACAAGTAACTTGTCAAACCCTTTGTGTTTTAATAATACGGTTTCGTGCTATCAGACTATGTGTGAAAATGCCGTAGTTTATACAGAAAGGGTCTTCGGGATACTTTTTACAATAACGAAACAAGTAACAATTTCTGATCCAAAACCGTAAAATAAAGATTTAAAAAAAGCCAAGTCTTGTTATAATTTATTACTGAATAATGAATACTGACATTGTTTTATAGAATAGACTGAAGGTCCCCCGGGAATTCATCTGGTAAGAATAAAATTATTGTTATGCATTAAAAGACACATTTTGGATTGCATAACGCCCTAATGACCTTGAGCAGTTAACAGATAAGAAATCCAAGAAGATAGTGATGTTGTCACAGGTAGAGGCCAAAGAAGGCGTTATTAAATACAATATCAGTATTTTGATTATTGTCCTTTATACCGCCCCATCCAGGTAGAGCCTAATGACCTAATAATCACTAGGACAATTCTTTGATATGGGGTATCCTACATGAAATGGTTATTGGGGTGATGAAAAAGGCCACCTTACCTGCCGAAAAAAGTGCCTTTAAGTGACTGCGTTATATAGGCCTTGCTTTTATAAACATAAATATGGTAGTGTCACGCTCTCGGAAGTTTGTCTTCGATTGTTTTGTAGGCAAAACGTCGCGATAGTATAATTTTGATAGAGAATAAAATGTTATAATATACGAGTAATATACTAAAGGACTTTGAAAAAGCCTCACTATAAATTGGCCGCAATGATGGTAATTTCTTTTCGAATACAGGATATTTTGGCAAAAATATTTATGAACAGAAAAGTACAACCAGGCTGCTTAAATTTCATATCAAAACCGAAAAGTCAACGCTTGTTATTTACGTCATACAACATGATTTCAAACGTTACCAAAAATTCAACAAAAATAAACTATGAGGACGGAAACTATTCATCAGGTCCAACATGATTTCTGGAAAGAAACACCAAAAACCAAGCAAGTGCTGCTAATTGTCTCTTTCAATTGCACTAAAACTGTGGTTATTGCGTCACTTTTACGTTTTTGTAGAACACTTTAATTTTTGCGTAGAAAATGAAACAAATTTGAAAGTTTTTAAACACAATAAATAGGCAGAGACTTGAATAAAAATTACCACAACTTTTGGCGCTGTAATCGTATGTCTGTGTGTTTTGGCCACTTTACGCTTGACGTCAGCAAAAAACGCTAGCCTTATAAACGGCATTGAACGAAAGTCCCTTTTTTCATTTCGCTTTTTTCTTGTGCTTGTACGCTACCGTTTTCACAAAAGGCCTTTTTTGTAGCCGTCCTACAGTTTTCTTTCACAAAACAACAAAAACGTTACGTTACGTATCAAGAAAACAGCATTAGAACAATTAAGCGAACAAATTTCTATGAATGAATATTGTTTATCATGTTAAGATACACACTATTATGGGTATTTTATACTTTAATTCAATATTAGCCAGTTTTAAGCAAAATGATAACCGATAAATAGTGAGGCGTTTGCAAAGTCCTTTAGTATAATAACGCACGCTGGATTATATTGATACACTAAACATTTATCAAGAAACTTGCGGCATTCTTATATGTGGCAATACTTTAAGAATTTAAAGCAACTTTAAAGTCAAATGCCTTGCGGAGTTTAATTTTTCCGAAAGCAAGCTTCTTTAGATGCCACTGACTGACCATCTGATTACTGGTTAATATCGCTCAGGTCTGCGCTTTCCAAGGAAAAGTAGTTCAAATCAAACCATTCACACATTATAAGCATTGGATAGTTATATTTAAAGAACTTTGTCGTCTTCATTTTAGGTAAAATAAAAGTCACATAAAATGGAGGCAACGTCCCGACATGAACATAGCTGTTGACTGGGACGTTAAACATCAATTTAAAACAACAAATAAAGGTATAATTGAATAACAATATAAGTACATCCTATCAGTCAGAACTGGTCAAAGGAAGACCTCCTTTGGGAGACGCAGCCAAAACAGCCTCTGTAATAAAACTGTAAACAAATTAATACGGCTCATTGTGTTTTATTACCAGATCCCACAACGGGACAAGTTACAATCTACAGAGTATAACAATTTATAGGTCGTTTACTAGATAAAGAACATTGACTGCACTTAGTCATAGTTATTCCAGTTAAAGTATACTCTTGGGGTCTGCATAATCCAACTTCTTGAATGGGTTGAATTCGATTTCGTTGCTACGAACTGCGCGTATATGATGAGTACCTGTCATGATCCAGAAAATACAGCCCAAATTACCAAACTAAAAAGGTACAAGTAGGCAAAGATCAGGAAAAGGCGCAATCAGAGAAAGATTCCCGCTCCAAAAACCGATGTGGGAAAAAACCAAACTAACAATCAGGTACTTTTACCATAAAAACATTTCGTAAGCCAAATGAGCAGCTATTTTCCCAATAGGTGGCCACTCAGTTACCTTAACTTAACTAAAAATATGAAAACATACATAAGGCGCCAACAGCACAAAATATTTTAAACACCAAGACATGAAACAAAAAGAACCACCACAGAAGTATCGACTTGGAACAATCAGTAACGCAAAGTTACTGGCGGGTTTAAATCGATTTTACATGGCCATAACCTCACCCTCAGCTTCTGCAGTGGTTCATAACATTTAGTTAGTTCTTTGGTCCTCGTGGTGAATCTCTAACTAGTCAATGAATCATCAAGAACAAACAAATAAATCATGATTGACATCCTGATGAATCAAATACCAGGACTCACAGATTCAGTAAGCTGCCCGACGATGGAGATCCCTGGGCGCCGAATAACTTACTAACTCCGGAGCAAAAGAAAAACATCAGTTGGGCCCCGGCGGGCCAAGCAACAGACAAGAAGCTCCAGCCCCAACCAACTAAAATGAATAGCTTTAAAGCGGGGCCATCATAGAGTCTGACGCCCGACCCACCGGCGTGCAATTAAAGAAGGCAGCATAGTTATCAACCGTGATTGGGTTAAAAACTAAGCATGCAGACTGTCGCATAACATTCAAGTTATAACCTATACGTCTGTAACGTGTTATGATTTTTCTAAACTGAAAAGAAAAATCATTACCCTATAAGTTTCTTAAATTTGTAAACCAAGTCACCATAAAATTCTGGTTCCGAAAGGCCCTCACTTAAAAGCGTCTTGAACCCAACATTATATTTGGAAATCAATTCATAGTGCCTACGATAAAATTTGGAAAAGGTTTTTCGAAGTTTATGATACCGATAGCCCTGTTGGAGAAGTTTGGCCGTTAAACATTTATTTCAAACGTTGAAGTCTGTAACATGATTTCAGACTCTAGCGAACCTAATAAGTTGCGAAATGTATACACCATAAGAAGCACGACGAGGAACGACACCATCCAAAAACGGAAAATTTACTATATAAAAATCAAAGTCATCGCGCTTATCATAAATTTTAGAAGAAACAAATCCATTTACAACAGAAAGATGTAGATCTAAAAAGGGGGCTTCGGTATCCGAGATATTGGCTTTGTTCAACTGTAGTTCAGATGGATAAATTTGATTGACCATACCTTCAAAATAAGGGTTGTCAATGTTCAAAAGGTCATCGAGGTACCTAGACCTCGATAACATCAGCTTGATTATCATGGTTTATGCCTAGGTCACACTAGCACTTACGGTCGCTGCGGACGCTGCGGATAGGGCTTCCGTATTTGTCCGTCCTGTCCGTAACGATTCGTATCATATCCGTAAAAGTCCGTATCTGTACGTGCATTATTTACAGGGCACGGAAGATCCGCAGCCAAGCTTTGATAATGGTCAAAAATCAGGCACGGATGAAAAACCCGTAGTTGTCCGTATCTAATCGGTATCAAAATCCGTATCTGTTCCGTAACTAAACGTATTTTGTCGTAAGCATTTGCTGCGGATCGATACTGTTTCATATGTGCTATTTTGTTCGGTTACGGTCTTTGTCGGCATACAGTTATGTGATGAAAAGTATACCGCTTACTCACTGAATCGCCCGTGCGTCCAATGCTCACAAATATGCACGCGCTTAATGCATTCCTTTAGCCAGTATGTAAAATATGGATTCCTCAGGAGATTTTGCATTGCTTTTACTAGCTGAGAAGAAGCCTGCAATATCTAAAAAAAACCTTGGAGAACCAACAAACGAACAAGCAAACACACAAATGTTACTCAAATTATAGTTTTATGAGAAGTTATTTCCATTGTCTTACGACTATCACTCGATTGATCAATCACTCGATCGATCCGTCAAGATTCAATCAATCGATCGATCGCAATCGATCAATCACTCGATAGATCGATCGAAAGAATGATCACTCAATCGATCAATCACCCGATCGGTCTTGATCGATCACTCGAACTTTCGGTCAGTTAATCACTCGATCAATCAATTGATCTGTCATCGATCAATCAGTCTATCGATCGACCGGGAGATCGATCGCGATCGAGCAATAAATCGACCGATCATTCGATCAAGCAATCAATCAATCAAAGCACATTATGTTCTATAATTTCGTCACATTCAGATACGGATGTTTCGTCTGTAACGAAATTTTGACTTTTTTCAAAATTTGGGCGCGGATTCTACGGACCCTGCGGATACAACACGTATAGCTACGGTCATATACGCATACGATGCGAATTGTTACGGATATAACGGATAGATACGTATGACTTGTCCGTAGCGTCCTTCGCATCCGTATGTGCTAGTGTGACTGTACTTTTACAATAAACAGCGGTTACTTAATTCACATCGCAGCGTTTTGTACGCAAGAAAGCGTAACAAATGCGTATCTGAAGGTGCATGTCCGTGCCTAAACATAACATATGGTATCGAAAGGTATGTAGACACGTTACTTTCCGTATGTATACGAATATATTCGTAACTATACCGTATGAGTCCGTATTTAAAGGTAATTCTAATTACGTAAATTCATTAAGAACAGTTAGCCCCGCCCACTAATTCCTGCGGATTGCTACGTTTAGTATCCGCAACTATCCGCATTGTACGTAATTGCTAGTGTGACCTAGGCATAAGAGAATCCATGAAATCTCTTTCGTAGCAGTATAAAAATAAATCAGCTACGAGAGGTGCGCAATATAAATATTATCCAGGAGATAGGATAAGGCATCGCACACATTCTGACATGACCAAAGTGTATATCGTCAGAGGAAGTGAAAAAAGCCGTTCTGTCATTACATGCCAAATAAAGTGAAACATAGTTTTTTTAATGCGCTTTTGAAGGTTCACTCTATCAAATCCAGAAGTTTTTCTTTAATTAGATTATGTTTAAAAGTCAAAGTCAAAGTTTAATAGTCAAGGTCTGTTAGTTGTTACGATACCTTAAAACAGGTTTCTGAGTATTTCCGTGGTAAGACAAAAAGGTACAAGTAGGCAACGATCAGGAAACGGCGCTATCAGAAAAAGATTCCCACTCGAAAAACCGAGGTGGGAAAAAACTAAATTAACAATCAGGTACTTATACCATGAAAAAAAACATTGTAAGCCGAATGAGCAGCTATTTTCCCAATAGGTGGCCACTCAGTTACCTAAACTTAACTAAAATATGATAACATACGTAAGGCGCCAACAGCACAAAAAATTTAAACACCAAGACATAAAACAATAAGACTTCCCGGTGGATTTTAGAACAACAGCACAACAGTCTTACCACGCACAGTTCTGAAACGTCTGGCGCAATCTAGGCAATACTCTTGTTTTCTCATCAAAATAACACGCCAATAACTGGTGACGTCTATCGCCAAGGGTCATTGTCTCATTTAGAAATAATAACACTGTATCAGCCATCACTTCTGCTATAATTTCTTTCTTGTCAGATTTCAATTTATTAGAAACAGTTATACGCTTAGAAAGTCTCCATCTTTCTAGATTATGGCGATTATGAAATTGATTATTCCGACTTGGTCGCATTTGCTTGAGGTGCTGTAATATAAAATGCACCACTGCCTGCGTAATAGAGCGCATGTATTTACATTATGCAAGTTATGCTTAATATCATTTGGCCCCCACCCTTTGAAGCCGTGAGAAATTGATGGACTGCTCGTGCCTCCAAGTAAAGGTTTTCATTAACCAACCAAACTTAACCGCTTAGAAGGTCTGAGCATGCCTAGGAAAAGTGGTATAGTAAAATCATTCATACATAAAAGTCTTAAGTTTTTCACTTAGGTGGTTATATTCAAATCACATTGGACAGAAGTCCCGTTACATGAAGGCAACGTCCCGACATGACCACAGCTATTGACATGGTGGTAAAACATCAAACCAAACGAACAAACATTAATGGAAACGGTGTCTTTTCTGTAGAAACAAAATAGCTCCAAACAATATGAAAACACGACTACTGAGTATGTTATATAAGGATTTTTAAAGGTGTAAAACAAATAAACTGCTTTTAATTTTCTTTTCTTATCTTTTGCTCGAAAAACCATCAGTAAGTAGATTGTAGGTTCACGTTGGCACCGCCTGACCCTCAGTTTTACGATATTTTACGTGTGCACACAATCTATGTTTTGAACAACAGCAACAACAACAAAAAAAAAATCAAAATTATTTTCTGGAAACAATATTACTTTCACACCTGACTGTCACTCAGAGCTATAAAATATCTATGCAACATCTCCCTGCTCATTTACTTATTTCAAACAAGGGGCGCACAACTGACTTTCACCTGCATCTCAATATCACAGGAATAGAGGGATAACAATTAGATGCCAAATCATGTATACCATGTTACTATAACCCATTAACCCTTCTGGTGCGCCGTAAATATAGTTATCATAATACTCAGTGACACATTAATGTTTTGTACCTATTGCAAAATGATTTCGAAGTTAATAAAATGATGGAAATGATATTGAACCGTCTGTTTAACACCACTGCATATTTTGCATGTGTAATAAATATGTAGACAAAAGGAAGCGAAAACATACACATAAGTATTTTTAATATGCATATTGCGTTCAGTATGAAATATCAAAAATACTTTACCTACGTCATCGATAAACAATCATTCATTCGACACGTCATGCATATTTACAGTTTAAGAGTCCCTGCAGATTTTTTCAACATGGCTTCTGAGCCGGTCTCTAACATAATCAGTTCTCTATGAGCTGAGAAACACATTAACGTCACTTCAATCAGACCTGACACCAAATTTAGAATTAATGCAGAATTTTTGCGGTGATTCGATTCCAAACCTTGTAAGAAGTTTTCAGTTGAATGTAAAGGTTAGAGTGATGCACATCTACGTTCTTTTGGATTAAAACCATAAGAAAAAATATCCAATGTATGTTTATAGTGCGACATGTGAGTATAATCGGGATAAAGGATAATGAATCCCAAAATCTACTATTTAACGATTCTGGGTACCAACCCCTCTTACACTGAAAACACGGCATTGTCAGTACCAACCTGATTGCCTATAGTACTAAATACATATGAAGGTCGGGACCCATAGTTTCGGCCCTACATGTATAATACCATACATTCAGTGTGCATGTATCGTCGTAAAAAGGAATTAAAGCATATTCTGGGTCTTTCTACTCCCGGATCGCTGCATTAATTCTGCTCAAATGGTACGACACAAAGCTTAACCAATGGTAAAACATGTATGTATTTATGTTCGTTGTCTTTATTGCAACTGATGAAGGGCTTTGCCCGAAAACGCGTATTTGCTTTATCCGGCTATTGTGTGCTGGAGTAAAGACATATTCGGACACGAAAATTTAATAGACATAACATTTCTGTGTACAAAACATGAATTAAAGATACTCTGCACCAGTGCACAGAAACGCAATGTGAAAATGAAAATGTAAAACTGGGTGATACCCATTTAACATGTTTAAGATGGTCTGAAACCATAATGTTTACCCCCATCCGCGAAACACGCTTACGATTTCTATGGGGCGCAGAGATATAGTTCTGACCATCCGGGTTGTTCCACTAACTGGGCATGTGGGCAACTTGAGGCAAAGTGACCCCTCTTCCGCTGCCAGATGCCTACAACCCCCCCCCCCCTCTCAAACTGCTGTATATATTGCATGGGAATGTTTGGAACAAGCAATGGGTCCTTTGTCGTTACCTTAAAAGGTTCTGTCAATGTCTTAGGGCCTAATTGGCTAAAGTGTAAAGCATATTGGGACTGTCATTAAAAACGCTCTCTGTAAACCTTCTGACCAATGCTGGAAATAGATGACAATTATCGGATACGAAGAAAAAACATGCATTTTCTCAGTTTATGTGACCACAAAGGTTTCCAACATGCATTTTCTCAGTTTAGGATTTTTATGGCAAACTGAACACAAAGGTTTCCTTTTTTGGATGGTGACGTTCCTCGTCGTGCTTCTTATGGTGTATACATTTCGCAACTTATTAGGTTTGCTAGAGTCTGCAATCATGTTACAGACTTCAACGCTCGAAATAAATGTTTAACGGCAAAACTTCTCCAACAGGGCTATCGGTATCATAAACTTCGAAAAACATTTTCTAAATTTTATCGTAGACACTATGAATTGATTTCCAAATATAATGTTGGGTTAAAGACGCTTTTAAGTGAGGGCCTTTCGGAACCTGAATTTTATGGTGACTTGGTTTACAAATTTAAGAAACGTAAAGGAATTAATGATTTTTCTTTTCAGTTCAGAAAAATCATAACACGTTACAGACGTATAGGTTATAACTTGAATGTTATGCGACAGTCTGCATGCTTAGTTTTTAACCCAATCATGGTTGATAACTATGCTGCCTTCTTTAATTGCACGCCGGTGGGTCGGGCGCCAGACTCTATGATGGCCCCGACATAAAGCTATTCATTTTAGTTGGTTGGGGCCAGAGCTTCTTGTCTGTTGCTTGGCCCACCGGGGTCCAACTGGTGTTTTTCTTTTGCTCCGGAGTTAGTAGGTTATTCGGCGCCCAGGGATCTCCATCGTCGGCAGCTTACTCAGTCTGTGAGTCCTGGTTTTTGATTCATCAGGATGTTTATCATGATTTATTTGTTTGTTCTTGATGATTCATTGACTAGTTAGAGATTCACCACGAGGACCGAATAACTAACTAAATGTTATGAACCACTGCAGAAGCTGAGGGTGAGGTTATGGCCATGTAAAACCGGTTTAAGCCCGCCAGTAACTTTGTGTTACTGATCGTGCCAAGTCGATACTTTTGTGGTGGTTCTTTTTGTTTTATGTCTTGGTGTATAAATTTTTTTTTTGTGCTGTTGGCGCCTTATGTATGTTTTCATATTTTTAGTTAAGTTAAGGTAACTGAGTGGCCACCTATTGGGAAAACAGCTGCTCATTCGGCTTACGATATGTTTCATGGTATAAGTACCTGATTGTTAGTTTGTTTTTTTTCCCACCTCGGTTTTTGGAGTGGGAATCTTTTTCTGATTGCGCCTTTTCCTGATCTTTGCCTACTTGTACCTTTTTCCAACAAGCATTTTCTCAGTTTAGGTGTTTTATGGCAATGTGAACACAAAGGTTTCCAACATGCATTTTCTCAGTTTAGGTGTTTTATGGCAAAGTAAACACAAAGATTTCCAACATGCATTTTCTCAGTTTAGGTGTTTTATGGCAAAGTGATAAGATAAGATAAGATATTTTATTTCCTCCAAGATCGGAGAGCATACAAAAAGCAATACAAGCGAATAACATAAATATTAACATGATGCAAAATGTAACAAGAGCAAGATCAATAGAACATATATACAAAGAACTATACATATTATACAAATCATACAACCAAATCTTCACGGACACGGCTACCTCTTACAGAAGAGAAACTGGAAACAATTCACGCTAGTACAGTTTAAAGTATCAACTGCATAGAATGACTTTGTCTTATATGACCATTAGCTAAGGTATAAGTAGCGATTTAAGCGAATGAAAAACGCCGGTGCATAGCTTCCAATTCTGATCAATTTCGGTTAAATGCTACCTTAATCAAGGAAGCATCAAACTTATTATAATTATAAGTAACCACAAAGGTTTCTCTCAGTTTAGGTGTTTTATGGCAAAGTGAAACCAAAGGTTTCCAACATGCATTTTCTCAGTTTAGGTGTTTTATGGCTAAATGACCACAAAGGTTTCCAAACTGCATTTTCTCAATTTAGGTGTTTTATGGCAAAGTGACCACAAAGGTTTCCAACATGCATTTTCTCAGTTTAGGTGTTTTATGGCAAAGTGAAACCATTTTCTAAGTTTAGGTGTTTTATGGCAAAGTGACCACGAATGTTTCCAACATGTATTTTCTCAGTTTAGGTGTTTTATGGCAAAGTGAAACCAAAGGTTTCCAACATGCATTTTCTCAGTTTAGGTGTTTTATGGCAAAGTGAAACCAAAGGTTTCAAACATGCATTTTCTCAGTTTACAGCAGGTGTTTTATGGCAAAGTGAAACCATTTTCTAAGTTTATGTGTTTTATGGCAAAGTGACCACAAATTTTCCAACATGTATTTTCTCAGTTTAGGTGTTTTATGGTAAAGTGAAACCAAAGGTTTCCAACATGCATTTTCTCAGTTTAGGTGTTTTATGGCAAAGTGAAACCAAAGGTTTCCAACATGCATTTTCTCAGTTTAGGTGTTTTATGGGTAAGTGACTACAAAGGTTTCCAAACTGCATTTTCTCAGTTTAGGTATTTTATGGCAAAGTGACCACAAAGGTTTCCAACATGCATTTTCTCAGTTTAGGTGTTTTATGGCAATGTGAACACAAAGGTTTCCAACATGCATTTTCTCAGTTTAGGTGTTTTATGGCAAAGTGAAACCAAAGGTTTCCAACATGCATTTTCTCAATTTAGGTGTTTTATGGCAAAGTGACCACAAATGTTTCCAACATGCTTTTTTTCAGTTTAGGTGTTTTATGGCAAAGTGAAACCAAAGGTTTCTAACAAAACACGTAAAGGAGGGTTTCCAACATGCACTTTCTCAGTTAAGGTGTTTTATGGCTAAGTGACCACAAATGTTTCCAACATAACTCCCAATTACCTTGTCAAGTTCATGAAATACATCTGGAACCAGTTGTTCAAAATTAACGAAATCTTTAGTTAACGATTCGTTAAATTTTCAAGCATGAATATTACAAATACACTGTTATCTCTTTGGTTGAAAAAAATGTGAGAATGCTTTGCATATTTTTTCAACAAAAAATAATGTGCAGTGTATTTGCTTTTGAAGTCGATATATTGTCGACAAATTGAGGGCGACAGCGGTAAGCTAACGAATTTAGCACAATTGGGCCCTGGTGTTTTTTCACCAGTTGACCTGAGCAACTGGTAAATCAATTGAATTGCTCCAGAGATAATTCCCCAATAACAGATTCCTGGTGTAGGAGTTTCATCAGGAAAACATTTCCGTGAAAAGTATACCCCCTCAAACCCCACTTTTATATAGTAAAACTGGGGTATGCAGGGGTACATGTATATCTATTTTTCTTATTTTTGCTCCAAAACATAGATTGTGGGTACACGTTAGAACCGCCTCGGCGAGGCGGTTCTAACGTGTACCCACAATCTATGTTTTGAACAAAAATAAGAAAAATATCAAAATTTTTCTACTGAAAATTTTCATTTTTTACAACTTTAAAAATCTCTGTATATTGCATGGGCAAGTTTTTGTAATGAGATGTGAAGGGATCATTGTCATCGGGGAGAGACAATTACCTACATGTAATGCTATAAATTTTACACCTTTGCTTGTTAATGATATACACAGTGTATTTGAAAAGCAGTATTTTTATCGCGGTTAGCTCACCATTTCTTGATCATTGCCTACTTTTTACCTTTAAACCAACATTGAATTAGGAAATCAATGCATGGTGCCTGCAATAAAATTTATACAACGTTTTTCGAAGTTTATGATATCGATAGCCCTGCATCGCGCGTTGAAATCCGTAACAAGACTGCAGGCTCTAGCAAGCCTTATAAGTTCCGAAATGTATACATCAAAAGGAGTACGGCGAGGAACGTCACCACCCCCACCCCCCGCCAAAAAAAAATAAATAAATAAAAATAAAAAAAAATAAAATAAAATAAAATTAAAAATAATATAAATAAATAATAATAAAAAAATAAAAACCGGGAAAAATACTATATATCAAAATCAAAGTCATCGCACCTATCAGAAATTTTAGATAAAACAAATCCACAATGCAAATCTACAAACGTGCACGTATGTATTGTGTTGCAATAAGCTCCAAATTAGAAAGCCTAGCTTTTTGTGTTGGCAGTAGACACTATTTATTTCAAGTCAGACTTGGGTGTCACATAATCCCATTATGTAATTCAAACTGGCCTAGGGCTATTGATTTCATGTAAAAGAGAAATAACTATCAGTGCGAAGTTGCTTGTGTCTTTAATTAAGTTGTCACTGCACATTGTATTTAGATCGCAGCCATTAACTGATCGGTATTTTAACAGTTCTTGAATGGGGATACAATGAGCCGCGTCGTGAGAAAACCGGATTTTTGCTTAGGCGAAAATAAAGGCGCAGATCAGCGAATCTGATCAACGCTTTTGTTTTCGCTACATGGATAGAACAACTTCTCTGCTTCTTAAATCCGAAATTTCAAGCTTCTAGCCTGCTTCTGTGACTGTACAGGTCGGTTTGTGTCAGACCCGGTTCCAACCCCGAAGACCGGTTTTCTCGCGTCGCGGCTCCACACTCAGAAACATTTCTAACCTTAGGACGTTTAACCTTTCATCGCTTTTATCATAACCTCGCCAAATCTAAAGATTCAAGAAGAAAAAATTGTGTACTAAATACTTATTTTTTATAGCCTCAACCCTTCAATGTATTATTCTAAAGCTATTACTGTAATGGAAAAGGCCCATATAGATATTCATCCGAGAAAAAAAGAAGTCCGGTTTTAAAAGATTGTTTATTCGTCAATATGATTATTTTAGGATGTAAAGCTGTAGACATTCAAAAAGTAAATCGATTGTTTTGTCAACTGGGACACTTAAAAGTTTGAAAGTTACTAACGTTTCAAATTAAAAAGAATGCTTAGAGGCCATGGGTAGTGATTCGGTCGGCGGTCATCAGTCTGCGGTCTTTGCAAGCCTTAGGCATATTCGTCCCCAATTATTTCGATACAAATTGTTATTTCGGTTTCTAATCTATAAACGACATGCTTAAGACATGATTTCTATCATTGATTATGCCTGTAGTGCATGTCTGTTCTTCATAATATACCATAGAGACTCACGCCAAGAGTTTGAAAAAGTGGGCGGGATTTTCCCATTACTTCATGTTGTATTTTTACCATTAAAACAGAACTTGTTGGTAAGCTTTCAGGATTGCCAAAAGGCATCAATGACCGCCTAATGACATTGAGACTTCCTCTGTCAGGCAATAAACATGCAACTATTGTCAGTGCCTATGCACCCACGATGACCAATCCAGATGAGGTTAAAGACAAGTTCTATAATGACTTAGATGACATTATTTCTGCTACACCCCGTACAGACAAACTTATCCTTCTTGGAGACTTTAATGCCAGAGTTGGTACAGACCATCAGACCTGGGAAGGAGTTATAGGTCCAGAAGGTGTTGGAAAGTGCAACAGCAATGGTCTCTTGCTTCTAAGGAAGTGTGCTGAACATGATCTTCTAATCACCAACACAGTCTTTCGTCTACCTAACAGAAATAAAACATCCTGGATGCATCCCCGTTCCAAGAATTGGCATCTCATAGACTATGTTATAGTGCGAAGAACAGATAGGCAGGATGTCAGAGTGACAAAGACTATGTGTGGTGCAGACTGCTGGACAGACCATAGACTGGTTGTCAGCAAACTCAACCTTAGAATCCAGCCTGCGAGGCGACCTCAAGGCAAGAAAGCTGCTAAAAGACTGGATGTCTCAAAGCTGAATCAAGACAGCATGCGACAAGCTTTCTTAACAGACATTTGCAACCAACTGGATGCAATCAATCTCAGTTCAGAGAACCCCGAAGAAAACTGGACAGTCTTCCATAAAACAGTTCATTCTTCAGCTGCTACTACTTTAGGACATCCATCTCGCAAACATCAAGACTGGTTTGATGAGAATGATGACGAAATTCAGAAGCTTCTTGAAGAAAAACACAGATTGCACAAGGCACATCAAGATGATACTAGCTCAGTATCCAAGAAAGCAGCCTACAGCAACGTTTGTAAGACAGTCCAGACCAAGCTTAGGGACATGCAAGATTCCTGGCTGAGGAAGAAAACAGAAGAAATTCAGTCTTTTGCAGACAGAAAGGACATGAAGAAATTTCATGATGCACTGAAAACCATTTATGGCCCTAAGAGTTCTGGAGCCACCACATTACTCAGTGCAGATGGAAACACTCTTCTCACAGACAAAGAGGCTATCTTGAAAAGGTGGGCAGAACATTTCAATAGTGTGCTAAATCGACCATCAAGCATCAATGAGGATGCAATTGACAGACTGCCACAGATAGAGTGCAATGTTCTGTTAGATGAATTTCCAACCGTCATGGAAACAAGAAAAGCAGTTCAACAACTGTCTTCTGGCAAAGCTCCAGGTGCAGATGCAATTCCTGCAGAGGTTTATAAGGCCGGGGGGCTACCCATGGCAGAGAAACTGACTGAGCTGTTTCACTGTATGTGGAGGAAGGAGGCCATCCCACAAGAATTTAAGGATGCATCCATAATCCACCTATACAAGCGGAAAGGAAATCCACAAGTCTGTGATAACCACAGAGGCATTTCCCTCCTATCGATTGCTGGGAAGATACTAGCAAAAATTCTGTTGAACCGCCTGAATGTTCATCTTGATCAGAAGGGACTTATCCCAGAAAGTCAATGTGGATTCAGAAAGGACAGGGGGACGATAGACATGATCTTCACAGCAAGACAGCTTCAGGAGAAATGCCAAGAGCAGAATGTAGATCTATACATGACGTTTGTCGACCTCACCAAAGCGTTTGACACAGTAAGTCGTGATGGACTGTGGAAAATCATGGCCAAGTTTGGCTGTCCACCCAGATTCATAGCAATGGTGCGGCAATTTCATGATGGCATGCAGGCACGTGTGCAAAATGATGGAGAGTTCTCTGAACCCTTTGAGGTAACAAATGGGGTCAAACAGGGCTGTGTTATGGCACCAACACTGTTCAGCATGATGTTTTCTGCCATGCTCATGGATGCTTTTCAGGACAGTGACACTGGTTTTCCAATCAGGTACCGTTTTGATGGCAATATATTCAACCTTAGAAGGTTGCAAGCCAAAACTAAGGTGCAGACCGATGTGCTAGATGAGCTCCTCTATGCAGATGATATGGATAAGAATGCCAGCTCAGAGGCAAAAATGCAAAGAGCCATGGATCAAGTCTCACAGTCATGTGATAACTATGATCTCACAATCAGCACAAAAAAGACAGAGGTTGTACACCAGCCAGCACCTGGAAAACCGTACAATGAACCAACCATCACTGTGAATGGAGAAAAACTGAAAGTTGTTGATAAATTCACCTACCTGGGAAGCACTCTTTCCAGAGCAGTGCACATTGATGATGAGGTCACTGCAAGAATTGCAAAAGCCAGTGTGGCATTCGGAAGACTCCGTGCAAATGTCTGGGAGCGAAATGGAATCAAGCTTGACACCAAGCTGAAAGTCTACAAGGCTGTGGTACTTCCAACCCTCTTGTATGCATGTGAGACCTGGACAGTATACCAGCGTCATGCAAAGAGACTTAACCATTTCCACTTAAGCTGTTTGAGAAAGCTGTTAAAAATCAAGTGGCAAGACAAGATCCCAGACACAGAGGTCCTGAAGAAAGCAGGGATGCAAAGCATGCATACTGTCTTAAAGCTAGCACAGCTAAGGTGGACCGGCCATGTTATAAGAATGCCTGATGAGCGACTTCCAAAGAAAGTCTTCTATGGAGAACTACAAGAGGGAAAGCGCTCTCAAGGTGGCCAGAAGAAACGCTACAAAGACACCCTGAAAGCCTCTCTGAAGGATTTTGACATACCAATTGGGTCTTGGGAACAGACTGCACAGGAGCGATCAAAGTGGCGAGGTCTCATCAACAAAGGAGCAGCTCTCCATGAAAAAAAGAGAATCTGTGAAGCTGAAAGAAAGCGCAGAGAACGCAAAGCCAATACCAATGGGCCACCAGCTGATTCAATGACATTGACTTGCTCTACTTGCAACCGACAGTTTAGAGCTAGAATTGGCCTAGTCAGCCATCAAAGAACTCACCAACACACACAAACCTATTCAAGAAATAATGATGGTCTTTCTCATTAGTGAGAGACGAACCACCACAGTAACTGATAAGCCGTCAGTCCTATAAGTAAATAATAATAGTTCATCGCGGTTTGTATTTAGCGCTACACTACCGTGGTCACTTCAATAGTTTTTTTTTATGATAACCTCGAAGGTACGAATGAAGCCGAGATAGCCGAGATAGCCTGATTCTCTTTCCCTTTCTAGTAATCAAGGGCGGGAAAATGATTCGGTATCAATTAAGCATGGCACTGGTTCCTATTCCGAATATATTTACATATAACATAAACCTGATAACGGGAAACAATTTATAATAATAGATTATTATTTATAGACCATAAATATTAATAATAACATGAGGAGTGCCGTTAAAAGTCTGTCGGCCCCATTAGCTCAGTGTGTTAAGCATCGGTCTTCTAATCAGACTCTTACAGGTTCGAATCTCGCCGCGTATCCGCTATTCATTTTTTTTTTGTTTTGTTATCTTAATAAGTTTCTTTTCTTTCTTCGTTCGGTTTTATTCTTCCTTTTTTATGGAGTCTATTTAGCAGTACGCTGAAAAAAGTTGTTCAGTACTGGCGATAACTGGTAGGCCCAGACAGATGAATGTTGCATTATCAAATGAGCCGCGTCACAAGAAAACCGGATTTTTGCCTATGCGAAAACAAAGGCGCAGATCAGCTTCGCAGTAACTGCGAAGCTGATCAGCGCCTTTGTTTTCGCTATACGGATAGTACACTTTCTCTTCTTATTAAATCCGAAATTTCAAGCTTCTATGCTGCTTCTGGGACTGTACATGTCGGTTTGTGTCAGACCTGGTCGGAAACCCCGAAGACCGGTTTTCTCGCGTCGCGGCTCATTAATATTGAATTTTGGAATGATGTATAACCGTATCTTCAATGGCAAAAAAGATAAATGTATTACATAGGTGTAAATTATGTAAAGTGTATGTTGAGATATTTGATGATTTTCACAAGTGATTGATATCAGCCGATATTTTAATTGTAAATTTCTGATAACTTCTGACGTTTCCATTCACTTGACGTCATTAAAACGTGTTTCACGTCAGAAATTATAACGCCTTTAACTCGGTTATTTAAGAAATAACATAAAGTATTGGTGTTCATGTTCTTAAATTTTTTATTTAGAACGTAAGGAAGAGTGTACCAAAAATATTTGTGTTTTCATTATTTTTTTTTTGTTTTGCATTTTCACCGCCTGCCTCTTCAATGGGAAAATGTACAAAATCAACACACTCGATTAAATATATTTGGTATTAAATTCAAAAAAGTAAAATATCCTCTAAGTATATACCCATACCCATACATACACGTCAATCTTGAAAAATCAGTCGCACATTAACGTACAAGACAAACGCGACCCTGGCGTATGAAATCTCAACACGCTGAATAAGAAATTTTGCTTCTTAAACTTTAATTACCTTTATTACGGCTAATCAATTACTAGAATCTAGTAAAACCACAACATGGGAAAAAAAGTACAAGTAGGCAAAGATCAGGAAAAGGCGCAATCAGAAAAAGACTCCCACTCCAAAAACCAAGGTGGGAAAAAACCAAACTAACAATCAGGCACCCACACCATGAAAACATTTCGTAAGCCGAATGAGCAGCTATTTTCCCAATAGGTGGCCACTCAGTTACCTTAAAAGTATGGAGAAATCTCCGACCACTTTTGCAACCTCTTGGCGTGATTTGTTTGTTTGAATTGATGCTTTACGTCCCAGTCAACAGCTAAGGTCATGTTGGGATGTTGCCTCCATTTTACAGGACTTTTACCCAAAATGAGGATGTCATCACATCCAACAAGTGCGTGAAATATAACTGTCCAACTAAGACCCAAAAGGCTTATACGTATGGATGGTTTGACTTGAAATGTTTCCTCGGCAGGCACAGACAAGCGCGGTTAACCAGTAATCAGACGGTCAGTCAGCAGTGTATTTAGCTTTACCTGGAGGCACAAGTAGCCTATATCAAGAGCTTATCAGACTCTGTCTAATGTGCTACTTGCCTATATCTAGGCCCCAATGGGAGCGGGGCCCATAGTCTCTATGGTGTAATTAGCAGTCACAAATGATTAGCGTGTGTCTAAGGTGTGTACAGGTCGTATAATAATCTCAGCATGCTGAAACTTTTGGATTGCATGTACTTTTGTACAGTTATGTTAAGCACACAATATAGTATAGGCGCGTATCAAACGTTTAATGTAACGCGTGTTGAACTTATTCGTATAAGACACGTCGAGCTTTAAGCATGCTGCATGCGTAAAATACTTTAACGTACACCAAGCGTACAGAACGCACATGTACGAGGTTTGTGGACACCTTGGCTAGCAGGAAAAGTAAACTGCTGTTCTTTAAGTTTTTTTTTGTTTTTGTATAAATATAAGCAGCAATATCTTATGAGCATATTTGAGGAATTTGTTTCAATTTGAAGTATCAACACGTTAAATATGACATATTTTCTACTTAAGCGTACGTAGGGCCACACGGGACAGGTGCCAAAACGTCAACAAAATGTGACGATTTTCATATTGTGTTTTTTCCCTGTCAAACGGCACTTAAATATGTTATAACATTAAAATATTTCGTCCTAAAACCATATAACACTGACTTAACGTATCGCGTTTTACTCGAGGCACAATGTTCCTTGAGAAAGCACCCGCCCTCACGAAGTGGTACCTGACGCTTCTGTCGGCACCCGCTGACGTGCAAGTACCTGACGGCATGCAGTGAGTCAGTTCTTGTAGGAAGGGCTGCTGGAGGTTAAAAGAGTTTAAAACGAACAAGTCTCAATATTTTATTTTTCTTTCGTTACTGTCCAGGTCTGGTTTGTAGGAAAACAGAATAATAATAAACATACTGTCTTATGTAACTTTGATTATATCTCAATATTTATAATTTTATACATCAAGTTTATCTCTTAATCGATACCATCAAATACGTAACAATTTATAATAAGTATTCAGACTGAGACGGTCTTATCCTTGCATTTTATTCATTCTTGTGCCAAATTATTCTGCTGAAATTAAATGTTTTAGTATATCAAATGTCCATTTTAAATCACTGCAATCACATTCTTAACCACAACGTTTTGTAACAATTTTAATAAGTATTCAGACTGAGACGGTTCTTATCCGTGTTTTTTTTATTCATTCCTGTGCTAAATTACTCTGCTGGAATTTAATGTTTTAGTATTATATCAATTGTCCATTTTAAATCATTGCAATCACATTCTTAACTACAAATATTTGTATATTTCTTTTTAAAAATTCCTAGAAAAATTAACTATACTTTTAATTGTTGATATTGTATTGTTTGTTTGTATATATTATTGTTATATTGTTGTATGTGTATTGTTGAGGACCATATGTAAGATAAGCTGATGCTTAATATGTTATCCTCGTAAAATAAAGACATATTATTATTATTATTACTTCAGTTTCAGAAAGATTCCGACTTGGCGGTAGTTTGATTTATGTGAAAAAAAAATCAGAAGAAGACCGAAAAATCTGTTTGAAATAATGGGTAATTTGACGTCGGAGAACAGCCGACGCCGATTGTATGTTTCGTTAAGGAAATCACCCACAGATACGATGAAAATGTTACAAACAACAGAAACGTCATCGGTTTGTCAGTTACTATTTAGTTCACAGTAGTTGTGGCACAGACGATTTTCAGCTGCTCAGAAGTCCACCTATGATGATAAACGGAAGATCACCTGTCTGGCATGCTCGCCGCAAGACATTGTTACACATGTTCAACAGAACAATTTTGCGTGTTTTTGTCAGATTTCAATAAAATTTCTTGTATATTTGCTTATAAAATACTTTTGCAAAAGCAGATATATTCATTTTTCTGTTGAAAATATAAATGGTGTAGACGAACTTTTCTGACAAACCACGTATGTATTAAACGCATTTGTTACGTGTCTCCGACGTGCTTCTATGTTTGTTGAATCAAGGTATCTCTATGTCTATGGAAATACATTGGTTGAATTTGCGGCATATTTTTCCACACGCTCGGTGCGCGGTTTGTCTTATACGTTATTGACAGCGATAGAAAATTGAGGAAATTGATATGACACTTGTGTCATATCTTTTCTTGTTATTATTTTGTTTACATCATTTGTGTCCCACCTTAGCTTTTGTGTGGACGTTTCGCTCAGTTTGTAACATAATTTTCTTTTCTGTCCTTCCTTTGAAAGGTACAAGTAGGCAATGATCAGGAAAAGGTGCAACCAGAAATTAAATTTTCACTCCAAAAACCGAGGTGGGAAAAACTTAATTGACAATTATGTACTTATACTTAGAAAAGAATATGTAAAAATAAAAGGTAGCATGGTGAGAAAAAACAAAATAAATAAAATGAGCCGCATCGTGAGAAAACCGGAATTTTGCCTATGCGAAAACAAAGGCGAAGATCAGCTTCGCGGTAACCGCGAAGCTGATCAGCGCCTTTGTTTTCGCCACTCGGATAGTACAATTCCTCTTCTTCTTAAATCCGAAATTTCAAGCTGCTAGCCCTTGTCTGTAACTGTACAGGCCGGTTTATGTTGGACCTGGTCGGAAACCCCGAAGACCGGTTTTCTTGCGTCGCGGCTCAAATAATATTTACATCCCAAATATTGCAATGAGCGTTAGCCTGAATACAATGAAAATTAATAACAGCAAATAAATATTGAAACCGTTGAAAGTAGAATACAATAGGGACATATAATTTTTATTTGTAAATGAGATGATTCATCTGAATGGCCACAATCTATCTTAAACAAACACGTCGCAAGACAATAAGCATCTCTTCCAGTTTCAGCTGATAGTTGTATTACTCGTGTAAAGAGCGCTCGCACCGAAGAATCTATTTTGAGACATGGGAATATAAATCAACATCCAACTAAATGCTTTATTTTACATTTCAGACAATTACGAAAAACCTTTTAGCATATCACATTATATGCTGTCTTTTATATGTCACATGGGATCATACATAAAATGCATTGATATGAAGGCACAATTATCAGTGAATTTGGTGTTGCTTTTACATTTTGTAAACCCAATATGAGACTGAGAAGCGTCGGTAAGAGTATTTCGATCCGATTCCACGGAGAACTCTCTCTCTCTCTTTCTGTGTGTGTGTGTGTGTGTGAGGGGGGGGGGGGGGGGTCAGAAGTATATCATCTTTTGGTGTTTAAAGGACATACGAACATTTTTGCTCTAGGTATTTTTGTGTTTATTTTATGGGTCATTTATATATAAGATAAATTATACAAATAAGTATATCTAAGGTTTCGTAAAACATTCTTATGTATTTGGGATGTGCTTAAAACTTTGACGTGTTTGGGACGAGATATTGAAACAATAGAGTACCACCCTCACCCTGATTATCAGACACCGTTTTCAAGACTATATTTTCCTGTTAATTCTGTACATTGTCAAATGAGTCAAAGAACTAACGGCTACAATTCGCGTATCAAAAAGACTGAAATATTTTTATAAAAAGCGGAGTCAGTATTTATTGCTATAGATCCACGGTAGAGCAGTTCAGAAAGCTCGTTGCTGCCAAAAATGTTTTCTGACCAGTTTGAAAATGCCTAAACTGAATAGAATATTTCGACACATGTGAACAATTAAAAACGCTGTTAAATCTAAGCTGGTTTTCATAAAAAGTAAACAACAAAAAACCCTCTTGATCAATAGTTTGTCAATAAATAAATAAATAAATAAATAAATAAATAAATAAATAAATAAATAAATAAATAAATAAATAAATAATATTCTTCTTATTTTGATAATAATTAATAATAACTTCTTCTCCAGCAGGGCTTTCGGTATCATAAACTTCGAAAGTCGTTTTCTAAATTTGATCGCAGCCACTATGAATTGATTTCCAAATTAAATGTTGGCTTAAAGACGCTTTCACGTGAGGGCCTTTCAGAACCACAATTTTAACGTGACTTGGTTTACATATTTAAGAAACTAATAGGAAGAAATGATTTTTCTTTTTAATTCAGAAAAATCATAACACGTTACAGACGTATATGTATAAAACATTAATGTTATGCGACAGTCTGCATGCTTAGTTTTTAACCCAATCATGGTTGATATCTACGCTGCCTTAATTGCACGCCGGTGAGTCGGGCGTCAGACTCTATGATGGCCACGATTGAAAGCTATTTATCATAGTTTTAGTTGTTTGGGACCGGAGCTTCTTGTTTGTGGCTGGCCCACCAGGGTTCAACTGGTGTTTTTCTTTTGCTCCGGATCTCAGTAAGTTATTGGGCACCCAGTGATCTCCATCGTTGTGCAGCTTACTGAATTTGTGAGTCCTTGTTTTTGATTCATCATACAGATTATCATGATTTATTTGTTTGTCCATGATGATTCATTGACTAGTTAGAGGTTCACTACGAGGACCGAACAACTAATTTCCATTCACCATCTTCCAGAAACAGCATTTTTAAAAGACCGTAAGAAAATATTACCATTTTACATTCCAAAAGTCATAAAAAGTGCCACAAAAATTTTGAAAATCGGTTAACAAATACAAAAAATATGCCAGAAAATAATTTTGAATAGGGTTTTCTCCATTGTAAAAATGTCAGCAAGGAAAGTAACTAGTTTCCCGGAAAAATCTAAATTGGTTATTTTTCATTTAGAATGCACCAAAACAAAATTGTATTGAATGTATAGCTGAGTGCCAAACTGTTAAAATTTTCCCACATATCTGCTTGATTTTCAATTATAAGGTGTTTGGATTACCTCCCTTGCACATGCAAAATGCCTGTTTTAAAATAATTTTTGGCATACTTATTTCATTATTGGACCGATATTCGAACTTTTTGCGACACTTTTTACGACTTTTGGGTTGCAAGATGATGACATGGTCATATTTTTCTTATGATGTTTCAGAAAAGTGATGCATTTTTTCAAAAATGGTGTACAGACAGTAACTAAATGTTGTGAACCACTACAGAAGATCAGAATCAGAATAGTTTTGTGGTGAAACGTCAAACTGGCAATACCACACCATGTGGTGAGGGTGAGGTTAGGGCCCTGTAAAACCGGCTGAAGCCCCTAGTAGTTTTATATTACTAATCGTTCCTAGGTGGTTCTATTTGTTTTATGTTTTGGAGTCGATTTTTTTGTGCTGTTCGAACCTTATGTACGTTTTAATAGTTTTAGTCAAGTTCGAGTAACTGAGTGGCCGCCTATTGGGAAATAGCTTCTTACTCGGTTTACGATATGTTCTCTAAGTATATATACCTAATTGTCAATTTTTTTCCCCAGCTCGGTTTTCTTTCTGATTGCGCCTTTTCCTGATCATTGCCTACTTGTACCTTTTTTCAAAAACGTCATGACATTTCACAATTCGAAACAATTAGGCTGTCACCCTCCTCATCCAAAAGCCAATGATAGTAATTCAAGATGTTTGTAATTTTGTGTAGACTTTTGGAAAATAACTAGACATCAAGGAGATTTTTCCGTAATCAAACGAGGCCACTACAGGAGATAACACAATACATCATCTATATCGGTTTGCTGCCAATAGATAATTCACAAGCACCATTAACCAATATTATTTCGCCCATAAAAACTAAGATTTTATTCCCAGAATCGACATTTCTGTCACTAACAGCCCTATAAACATGTCTTTTTTACACTAAAATAACCTTGATTTAAATATCATGTTTATTGAAGACTGGTCATTACATCGATTAACAAATTCTGTACCTATACTACTATGGTGGCTTGTTAGTGCCATTTCGTCTTTTCGTTATTTCGCAGCGAAATAACGCCATGCGAAAAGACGAAAAGACGAAGTAACGCCGCGCGAAAAGACGAAAAGACGAAATAACGCCACGCGAAAAGTCGAAATAAAGAAATTACTGCACAAAAAGACGAAATAACGCCATGCGAAAGAACGCAATTTTATAGCCATCATAATGGCGTCTTTTCCAGTGCCTGTTTTCGTTATTTCGTCTTTTCGTAGCGAAATAACGCCATGCGAAAAGACGAAAAGACGAAGTAACGCCGCGCGAAAAGACGAAAAGACGAAATAACGCCGCGCGAAAAGACGAAAAGACGAAATAACGCCGCGCGAAAAGACGAAAAAACGAAATAACGCCACGCGAAAAGTCGAAATAAAGAAATTACTGCACAAAAAGACGAAATAACGCCATGCGAAAGAACGCAATTTTATAGCCATCATAATGGCGTCTTTTCCAGTGCCTGTTTTCGTTATTTCGTCTTTTCGTGTTGCGTCTTTTCGTTATTTCGTCCTTTCGTTATTTCGACTTTTCGTTATTTCGTCTTTTCACGTGGCGTCTTTTCGTTATTTCGTCTTTTCGTTATTTCGTCTTTTCGCGTGGCGTCTTTTCGTTATTTCGTTATTTCGCGTGGCGTCTTTTCGTTATTTCGTATTTTCGTTATTTCGTCATTTCGCGTGGCGTCTTTTCGTTATTTCGTCCTTTCGTTATTTCGTCTTTTCGCGTGGCGTCTTTTCGTTATTTCGTCTTTTCGCGTGGCGTCTTTTCGTTATTTCGTTATTTCGTCATTTCGCGTGGCGTCTTTTTGTTATTTCGTCCTTTCGTCTTTTCGCGTGGCGTCTTTTCGTTATTTCGTCTTTTCGCGTGGCGTCTTTTCGCGTGGCGTCTTTTCGTTATTTCGTCTTTTCGTTATTTCGTCTTTTCGCGTTTAAAAATAGATATACATTTTTTGTGCTGTTCGCACCTTATGTGTGTTTTCATATATTTTTAGTTAAGTTTGGGTAACTGAGTGGCCACCTATTGGGAAAATAGCTGCTCAGTCGACTTACGATATGTTTTCATGATATAAGTACCTGATTATTCATTTAGTTTTTTCCCACCTTGGTTTTTGGAGTGGGAGTCTCTTTCTGATTGCGCATTTTCCTGATCTTTGCCTACTTGTACCTTTTAACTTAGTTATGATAACGTATTTTTACGACCATCTAATTTTATTGCTATAGCTCCATTTTGACCTCTGGTGCGCCATCTCAAAATAATATCAAAATGACATAATTGTAGTATCAATTACTACAAAATTAAATCAATATGATACGTTGGCAAAAGGAAGTTAATCACCGGAACATATTCTGTCATACTTTCTTAATAGATGACAATTTTACCATGTTTGCTTTGAAACCGATGGTGATTATTTAGGTTAGAAACTATCAAAGACATGTAAACATTTGTCGTGCTAACCGGGCTGCATGAATTCAAAACATACGTTTGGTGCATGTCCCTTGATTTTCCTGTACCCGCTGTTCACCATGTAGAGTGCTTTATGCTAGAAGTGCAACAACAACATCTTTTAGAATATGTTCCAGAACTGACTACACAAACCATTCGACTTGTAAGATTTATGGCGTTTGATATATCAATGATAATTTCTTTAAAATGCAGAAAATGCATCGGTAGAAGTTGACAATTATTTCAAAATCTGAAAGTGTATATGAGCCTTTAACAACTGGCCATGAATTGTTTTGCAGCTCTTTCTCTTTATTTTGTGCAGTCGTTGGAAAGTTTTCTGCATTGATTTTCCCTTCTCTTAATATACTGAGCCAAACTTATAACGCAACATCGGTTTGTTTTTATTGTTATACACAAGAATAGTATCAAATAAACTTTTCCTCCACTGAATTAGATTGCCGGACGATCGACACATCTCATAAGATCTTGTTCGTAACATTCTGTGTAATGCGTCTCAAGAAATTAAACATTTTTCAGAGGTAGGGTCCTGGCAAAAAATGAAATGCATTGTGATTTTCCAGAATGCGACATGTGACGTGTATTCGTACCCTAAAAATTAGTGTCGGTTTTCAGGGTTACCCCTGTCCCATTTTAGACAATGAATAATTTTACTGACAAACGAGCAATTTTGCCCAATTTTAAGCAGAGTTGAAGACTCATTTTTACTCCCAATCGTTCAAGTTTACTCACATTTTAAAATTTGTTATAGACGTTCCTGACCCAACAATTGGATGCTATCGTGTTTTCTAACAATGCTAAATGAAGGCATGAACACGTTTTCACAAAGGTTTCGTTAAAAACATTCGCCGTTAGAATTTTTCACTAATTCCATTTTCTATTGTGTTCAATGGAATGCTCAGTATTAAACGTTCAATTTTCAACGATGTAAACTTTGATTTGAAATTTTGGGTACAAATGGAAGCCAAATTGCAATTACCTCATCGAATCTCATTGGGCGATCCATAAAGAAGTCATTTGTGTTTAAATTGACTTCCAGAATCTCTCAGGGGGCGCATGCCACCAAAATAACCGTTTTGGCCAATCAAATTCGAGCTCAGTGACCCATGCCTAGAAAGCCAAAACCTTTGTACCCAATTTATTCATTGGCGATTGCTGACCATCATATGTCGGGTAGACCGTCTTACGTAACATTAAAATGCGCAAAACATGCCATAACCGTGTTGCGTTATATGTTTGGCTCAGTATATGAGCTGCTATCCTTGAAACTAGGTATTTGCTCAGAAATGTGTATTTACTTGTTTTCAAGTTTCAACTCTACCTGATGATGCCTTTATAATTTAAATATCTTTCATGATTTAAATGTAAATGAATGAACTGCGATGACATGCCATAAACTGCTGCATTTTTTATTTATTTTTTACATTACATAATTTGTTTCAAGATGATGTTTATCTTAACTCTCACATAGTATCATAATTTTAGGGATAATATAATTATATGTATTTATAAATTTCTGAGATGTTGTATATAGTTACTTGTTCTAATTTGTACATGCACTGTGATAGTGTTGTTATTTTGCATATGTTTGTCGAAGTAAAAGCCCTACAGGGTTCATAATATTCGACAAAAATAATTCTTCTATGCCTATGTCTATGTCTAACAAATCTTGATACACTTTAAAGGATATTGACTATGCAAACATCAGTTTATCTCTCATTGCATTCAAAATTAGATAAAGTTTTTCTTAGTTACGACGTAAAAGCTTTACGCCTATTGGCTATTTCGGGGACAATTTAATACCCTGTTCATCAGAGGAAATATCGCCTATTTTTGTGGAAATATGTTCCTAAAAATCTTGAATTATTTGAGCAGTTATAATACGTCTACATAGTTTGTATTCTTCTTTAGCGTACACGGCAACCAGTTTAGTTTATTGCGGGCGTTCACGAACGCCCGCATATATATACGTTGATGCAAACACACATCAATCCGGAAATGACGGCAATTAGACCGATCCCACTGTTGCTCCCGCATCATCATAAGTCAGTACCTGGCGAAAAACGAGTAGGGAACCAACCATAATGATACATGCTAAGAAAAAAAAAGATCGTGAACGAATTATTTCGGAATTAGACCGAACCCATCGTTGTTTCCGCGTCTTCATCCACAAGTCCACAGATGGCGAATAATGAGTGGGGAACCAAATCAGCTGTTCCAAAAATTGAACACAATGGCAATTGATTCCATGTGTTAACATTATTATTGTGAAAGATGATAAAAAAATAATCCAAAATTACTGTTTTGATTTAAAAAAGGCCATTTAAAAGTTTTATTTTGAATGGTCAGAAAACCATTGCTATCTTGAAGCCCAATATATTTTGATTAAATGATACTTATTTATTTGGAGTTTTTCTGATGATATTAAAAGCGAAGCATAGTAAGGTCTATCTATGCTGCGAAGATGAAGTTAGCGGAAGCGGGTCAACTCGGCCTGATACCAACTCGGCTCCTGAGTCAACTCGGTCAAATACCAAATAGGAGCCGCATACTCAAGCTGGGGCCTAACCAATGATTTGTATGCAACTTCTTTAGTATGCCGAGATGACAAGACCAAATTGCGTCGGAGAAAGCCCAATGTCTTAGTTGCTTTACATGAAATTTCAGAAACATGTTGACCCCATTCAAGATTATCTGCAATTGTTAAACCAAGGTATTTGGCAGACTGAACTGTGATTCTTTATGTTGTATGTTTGGTATGTCGACTTCTGTTGTATACGCTTAATTTGTTTTTAGTTGAAGCAAGCCGGATGGCTACCTTCCTGGGAAAGAGCTAGTCATCTTGCTCTTCGTGTGTATTGTCACATTTTCATGTTCAGGCATCCTGAACCTTCTTTTGAACTATTATGTTTGCCCTTGTTAAGTCTACATCTTTCCCGCTTGGTGTCTGGGTTGGGATTTTAAATTTAATTGCGTCCATTCCTGTGCTCTCTTTTTTACTTGTTCTAATATTTGACTATCCATTTTTTTTCTGCACACCAGGAACCAGGAATTAAAGCACATATGTTGAATAGGGTCAGCTTTCATCCTATAACTAGGGCTAAACGCCCGCAAGCTTTTTGAAAAAGCTAATACTTGTGTCGATACTGTTGTTGTCATTTATCCTAACCACATTTTCCTGAACAAGAATCAGCCGTGTTCATATGCAACATTTGCACCTGTCGTGAGTGTATTTTGCACTCCGGGTGCAAATTTGCACTCTGTGTGAATTTTATGTCATGTAAACGGTTTTTTAATCACCCTGGTGCAAATTTGCCCCTTCTTTCGAGGTGGAAGAAATTGAAATTGCACCCGGGTGTATTTTATGCATATGAACGCATATGGTTATCACTATATGCATTTTGTATTGGAGTTTTATAACTGACAGATTTTATTTATGTGCCTTTGCTAAGAACATAATACCAACAATAAATATGCAACCACCTCGGCGAGGCGGTTGTAAAGTGTACACAAACAGATATATATATATATATATATATATATATATATATATATATATATATATATATATATATATATATATATATATATATATATATATATATATATATATATATATATATATATATATATATATATTCGTTTTTTAAAGCTGAAGAAGTATTTGTTTAGCCTCAGTCCCACTGCATCGTACGATTGCAGAAACGCAAGATAGTCTTAAGATTCGGGGGTATTACGACAATCTTTAGAAATTTTCATGATCTTAAGACCGATCCTTTAGGATTGTAACATACGATTTTGCTAAATATATTCGATTAATGTAGTCTCGTTTAAACGTCAGATTAGTTTAGAAAACAAACGGTTTTTATGTAATTCACATGAATGGACGTGTTCACTCAGATTTAACGGTACATCTCTGGCATATCACGCCCATTTTAGTCATATGACCTGCTTACGATTGTTTTCAGAATTTTGATCATGTCAAAAACCGCTTGCGACGGATTTTAATCCTATGATTGCTCAAGAAAGCTAGGAACGGTCGTAGGATGATCTCAGATACTTAAGATTATCTTTTTCAAGATTATACTACAAAGCATCATTTTCTCATAAAAACTATTTCAGCAACATCCGTACTTCTTAAATTACTGCATCCGATATTTTGGAATGGTCGTGGGTCCTTAAATCGATCCCTAAAACTGATTATTTCAGAGTACCGCCCCAAATTTCTTCAGATCGGTCGTGCGAGCCACTGAGTTTACCTGTGATTATCTCAGAAATGTGATCCTAAACTGGTCGTAATACGGCGATCTTAAGCGATCGTAAGCGCAGTGGGACTGAGGCTTATCTTGCATGGGCAACAACACATTTTCGTAATGGTATGCAACATATACAAACACAAAAGACACATGCGCCAAAGAATTTTAATATCTTCGTACTTTCATGTACCGTAGATCCGTAGTGTGTATATCACCGGGTCCCTTTTTTCGAGGTACATGTATATTAATTTGGTAGGTTTAACGGCACATCCGTACCAGAATTACCTCGAGTTACCCCTCCCACCCCTCGAGGAAAATGATGGCGTTTTACAGAAAAGGGCGATTTTTCTGTATAAAGTGGGCGCTTCAAATTTTTTTCACTGAAAAAGGGGTAATCTAATTTGGAGTGGACTACGCAAAAAGGGCATTTATCGCGCTACATACACATACTGTCTCAATAGTCAATACTATTGAGACAGTATATTCAATTAGCCCCCCGGAGTGGTACTCCCATAATTATGATAATTATGGGAGTACCATCCCATCGGGGCTAATTTGATATACCCTGGTCCACAAAGAAGTTTGAATTTGAAGTTTTGTATCACCCCCACATACACCTTAAATGGTTTTCAAACGAATATAATATGGCAACCTGGCTGCTGCTGGTGTAAGTAGCTGTGACCCTCTAGTGAAAAGCGACCTAACTCCTTTCAGTCTAGGAAATTGCCTGAATCCATGCCTGCTGACAGAAGTCAACTCAGTGCTGTCACAAATATATCAGTACTGTCACGACCGTTATAGTACTGACTGTAGTAGTACTGTGTTTCGCACATAAATTTAATTCTAATGACTTACAACAGAATGCAGAATAAAACTTTGCACGTCTATTCTAACTGGTCCTAAGCTGAAATTCAGTCATGGTCTTAAATTGTATGTGATATTTGCAAGAAGCGACAAAATGCGCGTGATAGTACCGATGGTTGTAAAATTCCCACGCCGATTTTGACATGTCTTTATGGTATATGAACAGAGTAAAGCGATTTGCTCCAACGTTTTTTACCGTTACTTATTCAGCTTGGTGGTGTATACAAAATGTTATTGTTTTGATCATAACTCTGGTCAAAATCGATTTTTAATAACTGTGACAGCACTAATACGTTCTCCAGGGACATCACTATATATGTGTGTGTGCCGCCGCTCTTAAATAGCACTTTATAAATCACATTGCTTTTGAATTTGACCTAAGTAACATAATATGCATTGGATGGTAACAGAAAATGTGATTATTAGCAAGCTTCTTTTGCAATGAAAACAATAAAATAGCACTTTGTGCATCACTTGTGGAAACGTGAAATCTGGTGTGGTTCTTGTAAAGCGCGGCGGATAATAATATTAAAGAAAGAGAATGCAAACCACCTACATAGCGCTTGCGAGAAAATCATCAGGGACAAGGATTGCTCCATTTTTTATAATGACCCATACATGTATATACATGTAGTGAAAACGTGGTGCTTAAAAACAAGCGAATGAGTTTGGATGGCTATTCCTGTAAATTCCACATAATACTGAGTATAACAGTCTGATGAGTCCAGGCAGTGCCGAGGATGTGCCGGGGGTAATTTCCCATCAATGCACGGTCACATTATTTCAAATTAGATATCAATTGTAATGTTAACATTTGATTACTTTTATGGTCCTTATTTAATTTGCAAAAATGTACCTGTACTTTTTACACGCATGAGTTCAAGATCCTCTTTCATATTTCAGTTTAATCAGAACAGCTCCCAGCTATTGTTCCACATTATGGTCAGCCTCCGAGGAGCTGGGGCTTTTAGCAGGGATTTTACCACAACTCTGGCCCCGCGGTGCCGGGCTTTCAGCTGGGCTTTAAAAATTGAAAAGTTAAAAGTACCGCTATTCCCCGACCCTAGGGGAGCCGGGGATACAAATGACTGGTGCATAAGGGTATATCCCAAAATAGGGTTTGTGAATGGCCCCATAGAATCTAAACCGCCTTTAAGGCAAATGGCGTTCTAACAGTTTTATCTGATCAAGAAAAGACACTGGTAAACTAGTCACAGAATAATTGTTTTTATGAAGTAACAGTCTCCAGAATAATGTTAGGGTGATGCTTAACTTATGTCTGACTGTATATATGACATTATCTATCAAATTATAGGATAATAAGGACTTTAATAAGTAATAAAATAAAACTTTCAAAAGTTGATGACATTTGACATGGCATGCAGCATAACAGTTACTGTTTTGGCTTTGTTAAATAAGATTATTTTCACTTTATTATGGTTAAGTATGACCTTGTATATCAGTTAACACTTCTATTCTTTTTATTGTAGCCAACATTTTGAACAACAGTATTCGCCACCTTCAGAAAACTCCATTCTTGACATTATGTCGCACTACTGTACATCAGAAAAACATGTCCATGAAATGTATACCCCCTTATATCCCACTTTTACACAATGTATATAGCAAAACTGGGGTACGCAGGGGTATACTATATTTTTTCTTATTTTTGATTCAAAACAAACATTGTGGGTACTTGTTAGAACCGCCTCACCGAGGCCGTTATAACGTGTACCCACAATGTATGTTTTGAGCAAAAATATTAAAAACTTCAAACATTTTCCAATGTTATTTTCACTTTTTACAGCTGAAAAAAAATCTCTGTATGTTGCATGGGCAAGTTTTCGTAATGCGTTGCCAAATACAATTTGTATTTAATTTGTATTTTGTATAATATTTGCATATGCGAAACCAAAGGCGCTGATCAGCGCCTTTGTTTTCGCTACATGGATAGTACAATTTCTCGACTTTCTAAATCCAAAATTTCCAGTCTCTATCCATCTTCTGTGACTGTACAGGCCGGTTTGTGTCGGACCTGTTCGGAAACCACATTGTTGGTTTTCCCACCAGGCGGCTCAATTCTATTATTGTTCGGTCATAAATGAGACACGAAGCGAGAAAACCGGTCTTTGGGTTTCCGAACCGGTCCGACACACATCGGACTGTGCAATCTCAAAAGAAGGCTAGAAGCTTAAAATTCCTGATTATTGTACTATCCGATTAGCGAAAACATGGCACTGATCAAGCTGAGAAAATAACTGCACAGCTGATCTGCGTCTTTTTTTCATACAGGAAAACGTCCGGTTTTCTTATGACGCGGCTCAAATGAAATTGAATGAACCATTCATTTATTTTGTAAAGGTCCGTGTTTAAAATAAGATGGGTGAAGTTAGCCGAAGTAGCCTGACCAGCCGACGTAGGCTACCTCGGCTGGCCGGAGTAGCCTGACCAGCCGAAGTAGCAGAAACTGCTGGCCGGAGTAGCCTGACCAGCCGAAGTAGCAGAAATTGGTGGCATATGTAGCCGAAACAGCCGAAGCAGTTTTGTTTGCGAGCAGGACCAGGTGAAACTGCCTACATGAAACTTAAGGTCCATAGAAATTTGATCTCAGCCAGTTATCTACACAGCCCAAGAAAAATATGGTTAAATGTGGAAATGCAACAAATGAGTAAAAAAAAAATTCTGATTTCAATGCCAGGTATCCATCTTCGACTGGTTCTTATCAAGGCGCCCCAGGTTTAGCGAGGTCAATATCTAGAGGGAACTGAAGTCCGTCAAGGTGCCTTTGCATCACATAGGACGGCTACACCATGAATCGCTGTTTTTTCTTTATTTTTGTTTTGGAAACGCGATTGGAAATGATCGTAGGTTAAAACTAAAAACTATAGAAGGTAGAGGTATTCATTTTGACTAGCACTGCCGAACACACCAGTTAATTGGGCTAGCGACTAGGAAGGAGTTTAATCATAACAAGAAAAATATTAAGAAGTAAACGAGAAGCAAGACGACTAGCTCTTCCCCAACAGGGTAACCATTTGACAAACATGCAAACACAAAGGTGACGAGTTCAACCAAGACAGAGAATGGGAACAAAAATGGGCCATCAATAGGGGCAGACACTTGAAACAGAAACTGGCCATCCTCGAATTTTCAAATACAGAAATACAAATCAAAGTAGACTTACAGACATATTAAGATACAAACAACTTAAACATAAATCCAAACAGAACCGTTCTGGAACAGTCAGTAAAGAAATAATAAGACGTACAAAGATGACCGAAAATGGAAATTTCTGTATAGTATTGCAATGTGTCGGTACCAACTCGGGCTGGTTTCTCACAGAACCCCACCGAGGTTAGGGAGTTCGAGACCCAGTGGGGCTTGTAGTCCATACAAGTGCCTTTATAGCCCATAGGTCGGTTATACTGGGAAAACTCTGGTTTGTCGGAAATTTCAACTCAAACATTGGGAAACGTGAACATTCATGGGTTTGGGGATGGGGTATGAGGCACCCCTGTCATTGACGTGCGCGGAGTTTAGGGAGCAAGCGACCTAGTGGGATTCACAGCAGAAGGGATGTACTTTCAGACCACATAAGCGGCTATGCCGGGAAAACTCTAGTTTTCGAGAAATAGGGGTACCAAAAATGACCGAAAATGGAAATTTCTGTATAGTATTGCAATGTGTCGGTACCAACTCGGGCTGGTTTCTCACAGAACCCTACCGAGTTTAGGGAGTTCGAGACCCAGTGGGGCTTGTAGTCCATGTAAGTGCCTTTACAGCCCATAGGTCGGTTATACTGGGAAAACTCTGGTTTGTCAAAAATTTTAACTCAAACATTGGGAAACGTGAACATTCATGGGTTTGGGGGTGGGGTATGAGGCACCCCTGTCATTGACGTGCGCGGAGTTTAGGGAGCAAGCGACCTAGTGGGATTTACAGTAGAAGGGATGTACTTTCAGACCACATAAGCGGCTATGCCGGGAAAACTATAGTTTTCGAGAAATAGGGGTACCAAAAATGACCGAAAATGGAAATTTCTGTATAGTATTGCAATGTGTCGGTACCAACTCGGGCTGGTTTCTCACAGAACCCTACCGAGTTTAGGGAGTTCAAGATCCAGTTGGGCTTGTAGTCCATACAAGTGCCTTTACAGCCCATAGGTCGGTTATACTGGGAAAACTCTGGTTTGTCGGAAATTTCAACTCAAACATTGGAAAACGTGAATATTCATGGGTTTTGGGGGTGGGGTATGAGGCACCCCTGTCATTGACGTGCGCGGAGTTTAGGGAGCAAGCGACCTAGTGGGATTTACAGTAGAAGGGATGTACTTTCAGACCACATAAGCGGCTATGCCGGGAAAACTCTAGTTTTCGAGAAATAGGGGTACAAAGATGACCGAAAATGGAAATTTCTGTATAGTATTGCAATGTGTCGGTACCAAATCGGGCTGGTTTCTCACAGAACCCTACCGAGTTTAGGGAGTTCGAGACCCAGTGGGGCTTGTAGTCCATACAAGTGCCTTTACAGCCCAAAGGTCGGTTATACTGGGAAATCTCTGGTTTGTCGGAAATTTCATATCAAACATTGGGAAACCTGAATATTCATGGGTTTGGGGGTGGGGTATGAGACACCCCTGTCATTGACGTGCGCGGAGTTTAGGGAGCAAGCGACCTAGTGGGATTTACAGTAGAAGGGATGTACTTTCAGACCACAAAAGCGGCTATGCCGGGAAAACGTTAGTTTTCGAGAAATAGGGGTACAAACATGACCGAAAATGGAAATTTATGTATAGTATTGCAATGTGTCGGTACCAACTCGGGCTGGTTTCTCACAGAACCCCACCGAGTTTAGGGAGTTCGAGACCCAGTGGGGCTTGTAGTCCATACAAGTGCCTTTACAGCCCATAGGTCGGTTATACTGGGAAAACTCTGGTTTGTCGGAAATTTCAACTCAAACATTGGGAAACGTGAACATTCATGTGTTTGAGGGTGGGGTATGAGGCACCCCTGTCAGAGACGTGCGCGGAGTTTAGGGAGCAAGCGACCTAGTGGGATTTACAGTAGAAGGGATGTACTTTCAGACCACATAAGCGGCTATGCCGGGAAAACTCTAGTTTTCGAGAAATAGGGATACAAAGATGACCGAAAATGGAAATTTCTGTATAGTATTGCAATGTGTCGGTACCAACTCGGGCTGGTTTCTCACAGAACCCCACCGAGATTAGGCAGTTCGAGACCCAGTGGGGCTTGTAGTCCATACAAGTGCCTTTACAGCCCATAGGTCGGTTATACTGGGAAAACTCTGGTTTGTCGGAAATTTCAACTCAAACATTGGGAAACGTGAACATTCATGTGTTTGGGGGTGGGGTATGAGGCACCCCTGTCATTGACGTGCGCGGAGTTTAGGGAGCAAGCGACCTAGTGGGATTTACAGTAGAAGGGATGTACTTTCAGACCACATAAGCGGCTATGCCGGGAAAACTCTAGTTTTCCAGAAATAGGAGTACAAAGATGACCGAAAATGGAAATTTCTGTATAGTATTGCAATGTGTCGGTACCAACTCGGGCTGGTTTCTCACAGAACCCCACCGAGGTAAGGGAGTTCGAGACCCAGTGGGGCTTGTAGTACATACAAGTGCCTTTACAGCCCATAGGTCGGTTATACTGGGAAAACTCTGGTTTGTCGGAAATTTCAACTCAAACATTGGGAAACGTGAACATTCATGGGTTTGAGGGTTGGGTAAGAGGCACCCCTGTCAGAGACGTGCGCGGAGTTTAGGGAGCAAGCGACCTAGTGGGATTTACAGCAGAAGGGATGTACTTTCAAACCACATAAGCGGCTATGCCGGGAAAACTCTAGTTTTTGAGAAATAGGGGTACAAAGATGACCGAAAATGGAAATTTCTGTATAGTATTGCAATGTGTCGGTACCAACTCGGGCTGGTTTCTCACAGAACCCCACCGAGTTTAGGGAATTCGAGACCCAGTGGGGCTTGTAGAGCATACAAGTGCCTTTACAGCCCATAGGTCGGTTATACAGGGAAAACTCTATTTTGTCGGAAATTTCAACTCAAACATTGGGAAACGTGAACATTCATGGGTTTGGGGATGGGGTATGAGGCACCCCTGTCATTGACGTGCGCGGAGTTTAGAGAGCAAGCGACCTAGTTGGATTTACAGTAGAAGGGATGTACTTTCAGACCACATAAGCGGCTATGCCGGGAAAACTCTAGTTTTCGAGAAATAGGGGTACCAAAAATGACCGAAAATGGAAATTTCTGTATAGTATTGCAATGTGTCGGTACCAACTCGGGCTGGTTTCTCACAGAACCCTACCGAGTTAAGGGAGTTCGAGACTCAGTGGGGCTTGTAGTCCATATAAGTGCCTTTACAGCCCATAGGTCGGTTATACTGGGAAAACTCTGGTTTGTCGGAAATTTCAACTCAAACATTGGGAAACGTGAACATTCATGGGTTTGGGGGTGGGGTATGAGGCACCCCTGTCATTGACGAGCGCGGAGTTTAGGGAGCAAGCGACCTAGTGGGATTTACAGTAGAAGGGATGTACTTTCAGACCACATAAGCGGCTATGCCGGGAAAACTCTAGTTTTCGAGAAATAGGGGTACCAAAAATGACCGAAAATGGAAATTTCTGTATAGTATTGCAATGTGTCGGTACCAACTCGGGCTGGTTTCTCACAGAACCCTACCGAGTTTAGGGAGTTCGAGACCCAGTTGGGCTTGTAGTCCATACAAGTGCCTTTACAGCCCATAGGTCGGTTATACTGGGAAAACTCTGGTTTGTCGGAAATTTCAACTCAAACATTGGGAAACGTGAATATTCATGGGTTTGGGGGTGGGGTATGAGGCACCCCTGTCATTGACGGGCGCGGAGTTTAGGGAGCAAGCGACCTAGTGGGATTTACAGTAGAAGGGATGTACTTTCAGACCACATAAGCGGCTATGCCGGGAAAACTCTAGTTTTCGAGAAATACGGGTACAAAAATGACCGAAAATGGAAATTTCTGTATAGTATTGCAATGTGTCGGTACCAACTCGGGCTGGTTTCTCACAGAACCCCACCGAGTTTAGAGAGTTCGAGACCCAGTGGGGCTTGTAGTCCATACAAGTGCCTTTACAGGCCATAGGTCGGTTATACTGGGAAAACTCTGGTTTGTCGAAAATTCCAACTCAAACATTGGAAAACGTGAACATTCATGGGTTTGGGGGTGGGGTATGAGGCACCCCTGTCATTGACGTGCGCGGAGTTTAGGGAGCAAGCGACCTAGTGGGATTTACAGCAGAAGGGATGCACTTTCAGACCACATAAGCGGCTATGCCGGGAAAACTCTAGTTTTCGAGAGATAGGGGTACAAAAAATGACCGAAAATGGAAATTTCTGTATAGTATTGCAATTTGTCGGTACCAACTCGGGCTGGTTTCTCACAGAACCCTACCGAGTTTAGGGAGTTCGAGACCCAGTGGGGCTTGTAGTCCATACAAGTGCCTTTACAGCCCATAGGTCGGTTATACTGGGAAAACTCTGGTTTGTCGGAAATTTCAACTCAAACATTGGGAACCCTGAACATTCATGGGTTTGGGGGTGGGGTATGAGGCACCCCTGTCATTGACGTGCGCGGAGTTTAGGGAGCAAGCGACCTAGTGGGATTTACAGTAGAAGGGATGTACTTTCAGACCACATAAGCGGCTATGCCGGGAAAACTCTAGTTTTCGAGAAATAGGTGTACAAAATGACCGAAAATGGAAATTTATGTATAGTATTGCAATGTGTCGGTACCAACTCGGGCTTGTTTCTCACAGAACCCCACCGAGTTTAGGGAGTTCGAGACCAAGTGGGGCATGTAGTACATACAAGTGCCTTTACAGCCCATAGGGAAAACTCTATTTTGTCGGAAATTTCAACTCAAACATTGGGAAACGTGAACATTCATGGGTTTGGGGATGGGGTATGAGGCACCC
Source organism: Rugalucina vietnamica (assembly GCA_964017185.1). Lineage (NCBI taxonomy): Eukaryota > Metazoa > Mollusca > Bivalvia > Lucinida > Lucinidae > Rugalucina > Rugalucina vietnamica. Next base: position 14,551,669 of record OZ024869.1, on the reverse strand, counting down.
CTGTCATTGACGTGCGCGGAGTTTAGAGAGCAAGCGACCTAGTGGGATTTACAGTAGAAGGGATGTACTTTCAGACCACATAAGCGGCTATGCCGGGAAAACTCTAGTTTTCGAGAAATAGGGGTACCAAAAATGACCGAAAATGGAAATTTCTGTATAGTATTGCAATGTGTCGGTACCAACTCGGGCTGGTTTCTCACAGAACCCTACCGAGTTAAGGGAGTTCGAGACTCAGTGGGGCTTGTAGTACATATAAGTGCCTTTACAGCCCATAGGTCGGTTATACTGGGAAAACTCTGGTTTGTCGGAAATTTCAACTCAAACATTGGGAAACGTGAACATTCATGGGTTTGGGGGTGGGGTATGAGGCACCCCTGTCATTGACGAGCGCGGAGGTTAGGGAGCAAGCGACCTAGTGGGATTTACAGTAGAAGGGATGTACTTTCAGACCACATAAGCGGCTATGCCGGGAAAACTCTAGTTTTCGAGAAATAGGGGTACCAAAAATGACCGAAAATGGAAATTTCTGTATAGTATTGCAATGTATCGGTACCAACTCGGGCTGGTTTCTCACAGAACCCTACCGAGTTTAGGGAGTTCGAGACCCAGTTGGGCTTGTAGTCCATACAAGTGCCTTTACAGCCCATATGTCGGTTATACTGGGAAAACTCTGGTTTGTCGGAAATTTCATATCAAACATTGGGAAACCTGAATATTCATGGGTTTGGGGGTGGGGTATGAGGCACCCCTGTCATTGACGGGCGTGGAGTTTAGGGAGCAAGCGACCTAGTGGGATTTACATTAGAAGGGATGTACTTTCAGACCACATAAGCGGCTATGCCGGGAAAACTCTAGTTTTCGAGAAATAGGGGTACAAAAATGACCGAAAATGGAAATTTCTGTATAGTATTGCAATGTGTCGGTACCAACTCGGGCTGGTTTCTCACAGAACCCCACCGAGTTTAGGGAGTTCGAGACCCAGTGGGGCTTGTAGTCCATACAAGTGCCTTTACAGGCCATAGGTCGGTTATACTGGGAAAACTCTGGTTTGTCGAAAATTCCAACTCAAACATTGGAAAACGTGAACATTCATGGGTTTGGGGGTGGGGTATGAGGCACCCCTGTCATTGACGTGCGCGGAGTTTAGGGAGCAAGCGACCTAGTGGGATTTACAGAAGAAGGGATGCACTTTCAGACCACATAAGCGGCTATGCCGGGAAAACTCTAGTTTTCGAGAAATAGGGGTACAAAAAATGACCGAAAATGGAAATTTCTGTATAGTATTGCAATTTGTCGGTACCAACTCGGGCTGGTTTCTCACAGAACCCTACCGAGTTTAGGGAGTTCGAGACCCAGTGGGGCTTGTAGTCCATACAAGTGCCTTTACAGCCCATAGGTCGGTTATACTGGGAAAACTCTGGTTTGTCGGAAATTTCAACTCAAACATTGGGAAACCTGAATATTCATGGGTTTGGGGGTGGGGTATGAGGCACCCCTGTCATTGACGTGCGCGGAGTTTAGGGAGCAAGCGACCTAGTGGGATTTACAGTAGAAGGGATGTACTTTCAGACCACATAAGCGGCTATGCCGGGAAAACTCTAGTTTTCGAGAAATAGGTGTAGAAAGATGACCGAAAATGGAAATTTATGTATAGTATTGCAATGTGTCTGTACCAACTCGGGCTTGTTTCTCACAGAACCCCACCGAGTTTAGGGAGTTCGAGACCAAGTGGGGCTTGTAGTACATACAAGTGCCTTTACAGCCCATAGGGAAAACTCTGGTTTGTCGGAAATTTCAACTCAAACATTGGGAAACGTGAACATTCATGTGTTTGGGGATGGGGTATGAGGCACCCCTGTCATTGACGTGCGCGGAGTTTAGAGAGCAAGCGACCTAGTGGGATTTACAGTAGAAGGGATGTACTTTCAGACCACATAAGCGGCTATGCCGGGAAAACTCTAGTTTTCGAGAAATAGGGGTACCAAAAATGACCGAAAATGGAAATTTCTGTATAGTATTGCAATGTGTCGGTACCAACTCTGGCTGGTTTCTCACAGAACCCTACCGAGTTAAGGGAGTTCGAGACTCAGTGGGGCTTGTAGTCCATATAAGTGCCTTTACAGCCCATAGGTCGGTTATACTGGGAAAACTCTGGTTTGTCGGAAATTTCAACTCAAACATTGGGAAACGTGAACATTCATGGGTTTGGGGGTGGGGTATGAGGCACCCCTGTCATTGACGAGCGCGGAGTTTAGGGAGCAAGCGACCTAGTGGGATTTACAGTAGAAGGGATGTACTTTCAGACCACATAAGCGGCTATGCCGGGAAAACTCTAGTTTTCGAGAAATAGGGGTACCAAAAATGACCGAAAATGGAAATTTCTGTATAGTATTGCAATGTGTCGGTACCAACTCGGGCTGGTTTCTCACAGAACCCTACCGAGTTTAGGGAGTTCGAGACCCAGTTGGGCTTGTTATCCATACAAGTGCCTTTACAGCCCATAGGTCGGTTATACTGGGAAAACTCTGGTTTGTCGGAAATTTCAACTCAAACATTGGAAAACGTGAATATTCATGGGTTTGGGGGTGGGGTATGAGGCACCCCTGTCATTGACGGGCGCGGAGTTTAGGGAGCAAGCGACCTAGTGGGATTTACATTAGAAGGGATGTACTTTTAGACCACATAAGCGGCTATGCCGGGAAAACTCTAGTTTTTGAGAAATAGGGGTACAAAAATGACCGAAAATGGAAATTTCTGTATAGTATTGCAATGTGTCGGTACCAACTCGGGCTGGTTTCTCACAGAACCCCACCGAGTTTAGGGAGTTCGAGACCCAGTGGGGCTTGTAGTCCATACAAGTGCCTTTACAGGCCATAGGTCGGTTATACTGGAAAAACTCTGGTTTGTCGAAAATTCCAACTCAAACATTGGAAAACGTGAACATTCATGGGTTTGGGGGTGGGGTATGAGGCACCCCTGTCATTGACGTGCGCGGAGTTTAGGGAGCAAGCGACCTAGTGGGATTTACAGCAGAAGGGATGCACTTTCAGACCACATAAGCGGCTATGCCGGGTAAACTCTAGTTTTCGAGAAATAGGGGTACAAAAAATGACCGAAAATGGAAATTTCTGTATAGTATTGCAATTTGTCGGTACCAACTCGGGCTGGTTTCTCACAGAACCCTACCGAGTTTAGGGAGTTCGAGACCCAGTGGGGCTTGTAGTCCATACAAGTGCCTTTACAGCCCATAGGTCGGTTATACTGGGAAAACTCTGGTTTGTCGGAAATTTCAACTCAAACATTGGGAAACCTGAATATTCATGGGTTTGGGGGTGGGGTATGAGGCACCCCTGTCATTGACGTGCGCGGAGTTTAGGGAGCAAGTGACTTAGTGGGATTTACAGAAGAAGGGATGTACTTTCAAACCACATAAGCGGCTATGCCGGGAAAACTCTAGTTTTCGAGAAATAGGTGTACAAAGATGACCGAAAATGGAAATTTATGTATAGTATTGCAATGTGTCGGTACCAACTCGGGCTTGTTTCTCACAGAACCCCATCGAGTTTAGGGAGTTCAAGACCAAGTGGGGCTTGTAGTACATACAAGTGCCTTTACAGTCCATAGGGAAAACTCTATTTTGTCGGAAATTTCAACTCAAACATTGGGAAACGTGAACATTCATGGGTTTGGGGATGGGGTATGAGGCACCCCTGTCATTGACGTGCGCGGAGTTTAGAGAGCAAGCGACCTAGTGGGATTTACAGTAGAAGGGATGTACTTTTAGACTACATAAGCGGCTATGCCGGGAAAACTCTAGTTTTCGAGAAATAGGGGTACCAAAAATGACCGAAAATGGAAATTTCTGTATAGTATTGCAATGTGTCGGTACCAACTCGGGCTGGTTTCTCACAGAACCCTACCGAGTTAAGGGAGTTCGAGACTCAGTGGGGCTTGTAGTCCATATAAGTGCCTTTACAGCCCATAGGTCGGTTATACTGGGAAAACTCTGGTTTGTCGGAAATTTCAACTCAAACATTGGGAAACGTGAACATTCCTGGGTTTAGGGGTGGGGTATGAGGCACCCCTGTCATTGACGAGCGCGGAGATTAGGGAGCAAGCGACCTAGTGGGATTTACAGTAGAAGGGATGTACTTTCAGACCACATAAGCGGCTATGCCGGGAAAACTCTAGTTTTCGAGAAATAGGGGTACCAAAAATGACCGAAAATGGAAATTTCTGTATAGTATTGCAATGTGTCGGTACCAACTCGGGCTGGTTTCTCACAGAAACCTACCGAGTTTAGGGAGTTCGAGACCCAGTTGGGCTTGTAGTCCAAACAAGTGCCTTTACAGCCCATAGGTCGGTTATACTGGGAAAACTCTGGTTTGTCGGAAATTTCAACTCAAACATTGGGAAACGTGAATATTCATGGGTTTGGGGGTGGGGTATGAGGCACCCCTGTCATTGACGGGCGCGGAGTTTAGGGAGCAAGCGACCTAGTGGAATTTACATTAGAAGGGATGTACTTTCAGACCACATAAGCGGCTATGCCGGGAAAACTCTAGTTTTCGAGAAATAGGGGTACAAAAATGACCGAAAATGGAAATTTCTGTATAGTATTGCAATGTGTCGGTACCAACTCGGGCTGGTTTCTCACAGAACCCCACCGAGTTTAGGGAGTTCGAGACCCAATGGGGCTTGTAGTCCATACAAGTGCCTTTACAGGCCATAGGTCGGTTATACTGGGAAAACTCTGGTTTGTCGAAAATTCCAACTCAAACATTGGAAAACGTGAACATTCATGTGTTTGGGGGTGGGGTATGAGGCACCCCTGTCATTGACGTGCGCGGAGTTTAGGGAGCAAGCGACCTAGTGGGATTTACAGCAGAAGAAGGGATGTACTTTCAGACCACATAAGCGGCTATGCCGGGAAAACTCTAGTTTTCGAGAAATAGGTGTACAAAGATGACCGAAAATGGAAATTTATGTATAGTATTGCAATGTGTCTGTACCAACTCGGGCTTGTTTCTCACAGAACCCCACCGAGTTTAGGAAGTTCGAGACCAAGTGGGGCTTGTAGTACATACAAGTGCCTTTACAGCCCATAGGGAAAACTCTATTTTGTCGGAAATTTCAACTCAAACATTGGGAAACGTGAACATTCATGGGTTTGGGGATGGGGTATGAGGCACCCCTGTCATTGACGTGCGCGGAGTTTAGAGAGCAAGCGACCTAGTGGGATTTACAGTAGAAGGGATGTACTTTCAGACCACATAAGCGGCTATGCCGGGAAAACTCTAGTTTTCGAGAAATAGGGGTACCAAAAAAGACCGAAAATGGAAATTTCTGTATAGTATTGCAATGTGTCGGTACCAACTCGGGCTGGTTTCTCACAGAACCCTACCGAGTTAAGGGAGTTCGAGACTCAGTGGGGCTTGTAGTCCATATAAGTGCCTTTACAGCCCATAGGTCGGTTATACTGGGAAAACTCTGGTTTGTCGGAAATTTCAACTCAAACATTGGGAAACGTGAACATTCATGGGTTTGGGGGTGGGGTATGAGGCACCCCTGTCATTGACGAGCGCGGAGTTTAGGGAGCAAGCGACCTAGTGGGATTTACAGTAGAAGGGATGTACTTTCAGACCACATAAGCCGCTATGCCGGGAAAACTCTAGTTTTCGAGAAATAGGGGTACCAAAAATGACCGAAAATGGAAATTTCTGTATAGTATTGCAATGTGTCGGTACCAAATCGGGCTGGTTTCTCACAGAACCCTACCGAGTTTAGGGAGTTCGAGACCCAGTGGGGCTTGTAGTCCATACAAGTGCCTTTACAGCCCATAGGTCGGTTATACTGGGAAAACTCTGGTTTGTCGGAAATTTCAACTCAAACATTGGAAAACGTGAATATTCATGGGTTTGGGGGTGGGGTATGAGGCACCCCTGTCATTGACGTGCGCGGAGTTTAGGGAGCAAGCGACCTAGTGGGATTTACAGCAGAAGGGATGCACTTTCAGACCACATAAGCGGCTATGCCGGGAAAACTCTAGTTTTCGAGAAATAGGGGTACCAAAAATGACCGAAAATGGAAATTTCTGTATAGTATTGCAATTTGTCGGTACCAACTCGGGCTGGTTTCTCACAGAACCCTACCGAGTTTAGGGAGTTCGAGACCCAGTGGGGCTTGTAGTCCATACAAGTGCCTTTACAGCCCATAGGTCGGTTATACTGGGAAAACTCTGGTTTGTCGGAAATTTCAACTCAAACATTGGGAAACCTGAATATTCATGGGTTTGGGGGTGGGGTATGAGGCACCCCTGTCAGAGACGTGCGCGGAGTTTAGGGAGCAAGCGACCTAGTGGGATTTACAGTAGAAGGGATGTACTTTCAGACCACATAAGCGGCTATGCCGAGAAAACTCTAGTTTTTGAGAAATAGGTGTACAAAGATGACCAAAAATGGAAATTTATGTATAGTATTGCAATGTGTCGGTACCAACTCGGGCTTGTTTCTCACAGAACCCCACCGAGTTTAGGGAGTTCGAGACCAAGTGGGGCTTGTAGTACATACAAGTGCCTTTACAGCCCATAGGTCGGTTATACTGGGAAAACTCTGGTTTGTCGGAAATTTCAACTCAAACATTGGGAAACGTGAACATTCATGGGTTTGGGGGTGGGGTATGAGGCACCCCTGTCATTGACGTGCGCGGAGTTTAGGGAGCAAGCGACCTAGTGGGATTTACAGTAGAAGGGATGTACTTTCAGACCACATAAGCGGCTATGCCGGGAAAGCTCTAGTTTTCGAGAAATAGGGGTACCAAAAATGACCGAAAATGGAAATTTCTGTATAGTATTGCAATGTGTCGGTACCAACTCGGGCTGGTTTCTCACAGAACCCTACCGAGTTTAGGGAGTTCGAGACCCAGTGGGGCTTGTAGTCCATATAAGTGCCTTTACAGCCCATAGGTCGGTTATACTGGGAAAACTCTGGTTTGTCGGAAATTTCAACTCAAACATTGGGAAACGTGAACATTCATGGGTTTGGGTGTGGGGTATGAGGCACCCCTGTCATTGACGTGCGAGGAGTTTAGGGAGCAAGCGACCTAGTGGAATTTACAGTAGAAGGGATGTACTTTCAGACCACATAAGCGGCTATGCCGGGAAAACTCTAGTTTTCGAGAAATAGGGGTACCAAAAATGACCGAAAATGGAAATTTCTGTATAGTATTGCAATGTGTCGGTACCAATTCGGGCTGGTATCTCACAGAACCCCACTGAGTTTAGGGAGTTCGAGACCCAGTGGGGCTTGTAGTCCATACAAGTGCCTTTACAGCCAATAGGTCGGTTATACTAGGAAAACTCTGGTTTGTCGAAAATTCCAACTCAAACATTGGAAAACGTGAACATTCATGGGTTTGGGGGTGGGGTATGAGGCACCCCTGTCATTGACGTGCGCGGAGTTTAGGGAGCAAGCGACCTAGTGGGATTTACAGCAGAAGGGATGTACTTTCAGACCACATAAGCGGCTATGCCGGGAAAACTCTAGTTTTCGAGAAATAGGGGTACCAAAAATGACCGAAAATGGAAATTTCTGTATAGTATTGCAATGTGTCGGTACCAACTCGGGCTTGTTTTTTCACAGAACCCTACCGAGTTTAGGGAGTTCGAGACCCAGTGGGGCTTGTAGTCCATACAAGTGCCTTTACAGCCCATAGGTCGGTTATACTGGGAAAACTCTGGTTTGTCGGAAATTTCAACTCAAACATTGGGAAACCTGAATATTCATGGGTTTGGGGGTGGGGTATGAGGCACCCCTGTCATTGACGTGCGCGGAGTTTAGGGAGCAAGCGACCTAGTGGGATTTACAGTAGAAGGGATGTACTTTCAGACCACATAAGCGGCTATGCCGGGAAAACTCTAGTTTTCGAGAAATAGGGGTACAAAGATGACCGAAAATGGAAATTTATGTATAGTATTGCAATGTGTCGGTACCAACTCGGGCTTGTTTCTCACAGAACCCCACCGAGTTTAGGGAATTCGAGACCCAGTGGGGCTTGTAGTCCATACAAGTGCCTTTACAGCCCATAGGTCGGTTATACTGGGAAAACTCTGGTTTGTCGGAAATTTCAACTCAAACATTGGGAAACGTGAACATTCATGGGTTTGGGGGTGGGGTATTAGGCACCCCTGTCATTGACGTGCGCGGAGTTTAGGGAGCAAGCGACCTAGTGGGATTTACAGTAGAAGGGATGTACTTTCAGACCACATAAGCGGCTATGCCGGGAAAACTCTAGTTTTCGAGAAATAGGGGTACCAAAAATGACCGAAAATGGAAATTTCTGTATTGTATTGCAATGTGTCGGTACCAACTCGGGCTGGTTTCTCACAGAACCCTACCGAGTTTAGGGAGTTCGAGACCCAGTGGGGCTTGTAGTCCATATAAGTGCCTTTACAGCCCATAGGTCGGTTATACTGGGAAAACTCTGGTTTGTCGGAAATTTTAACTCAAACATTGGGAAACGTGAACATTCATGGGTTTGGGGGTGGGGTATGAGGCACCCCTGTCATTGACGTGCGCGGAGTTTAGGGAGCAAGCAACCTAGTGGGATTTACAGTAGAAGGGATGTACTTTCAGACCACATAAGCGGCTATGCCGGGAAAACTCTAGTTTTCGAGAAATAGGGGTACCAAAAATGACCGAAAATGGAAATTTCTGTATAGTATTGCAATGTGTCGGTACCAACTCGGGCTGGTATCTCACAGAACCCCACCGAGTTTAGGGAGTTCGAGACCCAGTGGGGCTTGTAGTCCATACAAGTGCCTTTACAGCCAATAGGTCGGTTATACTAGGAAAACTCTGGTTTGTCGAAAATTCCAACTCAAACATTGGAAAACGTGAACATTCATGGGTTTGGGGGAGGGGTATGAGGCACCCCTGTCATTGACGTGCGCGGAGTTTAGGGAGCAAGCGACCTAGTGGGATTTACAGCAGAAGGGATGTACTTTCAGACCACATAAGCGGCTATGCCGGGAAAACTCTAGTTTTCGAGAAATAGGGGTACCAAAAATGACCGAAAATGGAAATTTCTGTATAGTATTGCAATGTGTCGGTACCAACTCGGGCTGGTTTCTCACAGAACCCTACCGAGTTTAGGGAGTTCGAGACCCAGTGGGGCTTGTAGTCCATACAAGTGCCTTTACAGCCCATAGGTCGGTTATACTGGGAAAACTCTGGTTTGTCGGAAATTTCAACTCAAACATTGGGAAACCTGAATATTCATGGGTTTGGGGGTGGGGTATGAGGCACCCCTGTCATTGACGTGCGCGGAGTTTAGGGAGCAAGCGACCTAGTGGGATTTACAGTAGAAGGGATGTACTTTCAGACCACATAAGCGGCTATGCCGGGAAAACTCTAGTTTTCGAGAAATAGGGGTACAAAGATGACCGAAAATGGAAATTTATGTATAGTATTGCAATGTGTCGGTACCAACTCGGGCTTGTTTCTCACAGAACCCCACCGAGTTTAGGGAATTCGAGACCCAGTGGGGCTTGTAGTCCATACAAGTGCCTTTACAGCCCATAGGTCGGTTATACTGGGAAAACTCTATTTTGTCGGAAATTTCAACTCAAACATTGGGAAACGTGAACATTCATGGGTTTGGGGGTGGGGTATTAGGCACCCCTGTCATTGACGTGCGCGGAGTTTAGGGAGCAAGCGACCTAGTGGGATTTACAGTAGAAGGGATGTACTTTCAGACCACATAAGCGGCTATGCCGGGAAAACTCTAGTTTTCGAGAAATAGGGGTACCAAAAATGACCGAAAATGGAAATTTCTGTATTGTATTGCAATGTGCCGGTACCAACTCGGGCTGGTTTCTCACAGAACCCTACCGAGTTTAGGGAGTTCGAGACCCAGTGGGGCTTGTAGTCCATATAAGTGCCTTTACAGCCCATAGGTCGATTATACTGGGAAAACTCTGGTTTGTCGGAAATTTTAACTCAAACATTGGGAAACGTGAACATTCATGGGTTTGGGGGTGGGGTATGAGGCACCCCTGTCATTGACGTGCGCGGAGTTTAGGGAGCAAGCAACCTAGTGGGATTTACAGTAGAAGGGATGTACTTTCAGACCACATAAGCGGCTATGCCGGGAAAACTCTAGTTTTCGAGAAATAGGGGTACCAAAAATGACCGAAAATGGAAATTTCTGTATAGTATTGCAATGTGTCGGTACCAACTCGGGCTGGTTTCTCACAGAACCCTACCGAGATTAGGGAGTTCGAGACCCAGTTGGGCTTGTAGTCCATACAAGTGCCTTTACAGCCCATAGGTTGGTTGTACTGGGACAACTCTGGTTTGTCGGAAATTTCAACTCAAACATTGGAAAACGTGAACATTCATGGGTTTGGGGGTGGGGTATGAGGCACCCCTGTCATTGACGTGCGCGGAGTTTAGGGAGCAAGCGACCTAGTGGGATTTACAGCAGAAGGGATGTACTTTCAGACCACATAAGCGGCTATGCCGGGAAAACTCTAGTTTTCGAGAAATAGGGGTACCAAAAATGACCGAAAATGGAAATTTCTGTATAGTATTGCAATGTGTCGGTACCAACTCGGGCTGGTTTCTCACAGAACCCTACCGAGTTTAGGGAGTTCGAGACCCAGTGGGGCTTGTAGTCCATACAAGTGCCTTTACAGCCCATAGGTCGGTTATACTGGGAAAACTCTGGTTTGTCGGAAATTTCAACTCAAACATTGGGAAACCTGAATATTCATGGGTTTGGGGGTGGGGTATGAGGCACCCCTGTCATTGACGTGCGCGGAGTTTAGGGAGCAAGCGACCTAGTGGGATTTACAGTAGAAGGGATGTACTTTCAGACCACATAAGCGGCTATGCCGGGAAAACTCTAGTTTTCGAGAAATAGGGGTACAAAGATGACCGAAAATGGAAATTTATGTATAGTATTGCAATGTGTCGGTACCAACTCGGGCTTGTTTCTCACAGAACCCCACCGAGTTTAGGGAATTCGAGACCCAGTGGGGCTTGTAGTCCATACAAGTGCCTTTACAGCCCATAGGTCGGTTATACTGGGAAAACTCTGGTTTGTCGGAAATTTTAACTCAAACATTGGGAAACGTGAACATTCATGGGTTTGGGGGTGGGGTATTAGGCACCCCTGTCATTGACGTGCGCGGAGTTTAGGGAGCAAGCGACCTAGTGGGATTTACAGTAGAGGGGATGTACTTTCAGACCACATAAGCGGCTATGCCGGGAAAACTCTAGTTTTCGAGAAATAGGGGTACCAAAAATGACCGAAAATGGAAATTTCTGTATAGTATTGCAATGTGTCGGTACCAACTCGGGCTGGTTTCTCACAGAACCCTACCGAGTTTAGGGAGTTCGAGACCCAGTGGGGCTTGTAGTCCATATAAGTGCCTTTACAGCCCATAGGTCGGTTATACTGGGAAAACTCTGGTTTGTCGGAAATTTTAACTCAAACATTGGGAAACGTGAACATTCATGGGTTTGGGGGTGGGGTATGAGGCACCCCTGTCATTGACGTGCGCGGAGTTTAGGGAGCAAGCGACCTAGTGGGATTTACAGTAGAAGGGATGTACTTTCAGACCACATTAGCGGCTATGCCGGGAAAACTCTAGTTTTCGAGAAATAGGGGTACCAAAAATGACCGAAAATGGAAATTTCTGTATAGTATTGCAATGTGTCGGTACCAACTCGGGCTGGTTTCTCACAGAACCCTACCGAGTTAAGGGAGTTCGAGACCCAGTTGGGCTTGTAGTCCATACAAGTGCCTTTACAGCCCATAGGTTGGTTATACTGGGAAAACTCTGGTTTGTCGGAAATTTCAACTCAAACATTGGAAAACGTGAATATTCATGGGTTTGGGGGTGGGGTATGAGGCACCCCTGTCATTGACGGGCGCGGAGTTTAGGGAGCAAGCGACCTAGTGGGATTTACAGTAGAAGGGATGTACTTTCAGACCACATAAGCGGCTATGCCGGGAAAACTCTAGTTTTCGAGAAATAGGGTACCAAAAATGACCGAAAATGGAAATTTCTGTATAGTATTGCAATGTGTCGGTACCAACTCGGGCTGGTTTCTCACAGAACCCTACCGAGTTTAGGGAGTTCGAGACCCAGTGGGGCTTGTAGTTCATACAAGTGCCTTTACAGCCCATAGGTCGGTTATACTTGGAAAACTCTGGTTTGTCGGAAATTACAACTCAAACATTGGGAAACGTGAACATTCATGTGTTTGAGGGTGGGGTATGAGGCACCCCTGTCAGAGACGTGCGCGGAGTTTAGGGAGCAAGCGACCTAGTGGGATTTACAGTAGAAGGGATGTACTTTCAGACCACATGAGCGGCTATGCCGGGAAAACTCTAGTTTTCGAGAAATAGGGGTACAAAGATGACCGAAAATGGAAATTTCTGTATAGTATTGCAATTTGTCGGTACCAACTCGGGCTGGTTTCTCACAGAACCCCACCGAGTTTAGGCAGTTCGAGACCCAGTGGGGCTTGTAGTCCATACAAGTGCCTTTACAGCCCATAGGTCGGTTATACTGGGAAAACTCTGGTTTGTCGGAAATTTCAACTCAAACATTGGGAAACGTGAACATTCATGTGTTTGGGGGTGGGGTATGAGGCACTCCTGTCATTGACGTGCGCGGAGTTTAGGGAGCAAGCGACCTAGTGGGATTTACAGTAGAAGGGATGTACTTTTAGACCACATAAGCGGCTATGCCGGGAAAACTCTAGTTTTCGAGAAATGGGAGTAAAAGATGACCGAAAATGGAAATTTCTGTATAGTATTGCAATGTGTCGGTACCAACTCGGGCTGGTTTCTCACAGAACCCCACCGAGTTTAGGGAGTTCGAGACCCAGTGGGGCTTGTAGTACATACAAGTGCCTTTACAGCCCATAGGTCGGTTATACTGGGAAAACTCTGGTTTGTCGGAAATTTTAACTCAAACATTGGGAAACGTGAACATTCATGTGTTTGAGGGTGGGGTATGAGGCACCCCTGTCAGAGACGGGCGCGGAGTTTAGGGAGCAAGCGACCTAGTGGGATTTACAGTAGAAGGGATGTACTTTCAGACCACATAAGCGGCTATGCCGGGAAAACTCTAGTTTTTGAGAAATAGGGGTACAAAGATGACCGAAAATGGAAATTTCTGTATAGTATTGCAATGTGTCGGTACCAACTCGGGCTTGTTTCTCACAGAACTCCACCGAGTTTAGGGAGTTCGAGACCCAGTGGGGCTTGTAGAGCATGCAAGTGCCTTTACAGCCCATAGGTCGGTTATACTGGGAAAACTCTGGTTTGTCGGAAATTTCAACTCAAACATCGGGAAACGTGAACATTCATGGGTTTGGGGGTGGGGTATGAGGCACCCCTGTCATTGACGTGCGCGGAGTTTAGGGAGCAAGCGACCTAGTGGGATTTACAGTAGAAGGGATGTACTTTCAGACCACATAAGCGGCTATGCCGGGAAAACTCTAGTTTTCGAGAAATAGGGGTACCAAAAATGACCGAAAATGGAAATTTCTGTATAGTATTGCAATGTGTCGGTACCAACTCGGGCTGGTTTCTCACAGAACCCTACCGAGTTTAGGGAGTTCGAGACCCAGTTGGGCTTGTAGTCCATACAAGTGCCTTTACAGCCCATAGGTTGGTTATACTGGGAAAACTCTGGTTTGTCGGAAATTTCAACTCAAACATTGGAAAACGTGAATATTCATGGGTTTGGGGGTGGGGTATGAGGCACCCCTGTCATTGACGGGCGCGGAGTTTAGGTAGCAAGCGACCTAGTGGGATTTACAGTAGAAGGGATGTACTTTCAGACCACATAAGCGGCTATGCCGGGAAAACTCTAGTTTTCGAGAAATAGGGTACCAAAAATGACCGAAAATGGAAATTTCTGTATAGTATTGCAATGTGTCGGTACCAACTCGGGCTGGTTTCTCACAGAACCCTACCGAGTTTAGGGAGTTCGAGACCCAGTGGGGCTTGTAGTCCATACAAGTGCCTTTACAGCCCATAGGTCGGTTATACTGGGAAAACTCTGGTTTGTCGGAAATTACAACTCAAACATTGGGAAACGTGAACATTCATGTGTTTGAGGGTGGGGTATGAGGCACCCCTGTCAGAGACGTGCGCGGAGTTTAGGGAGCAAGCGACCTAGTGGGATTTACAGTAGAAGGGATGTACTTTCAGACCACATAAGCGGCTATGCCGGGAAAACTCTAGTTTTCGAGAAATAGGGGTACAAAGATGACCGAAAATGGAAATTTCTGTATAGTATTGCAATTTGTCGGTACCAACTCGGGCTGGTTTCTCACAGAACCCCACCGAGTTTAGGCAGTTCGAGACCCAGTGGGGCTTGTAGTCCATACAAGTGCCTTTACAGCCCATAGGTCGGTTATACTGGGAAAACTCTGGTTTGTCGGAAATTTCAACTCAAACATTGGGAAACGTGAACATTCATGTGTTTGGGGGTGGGGTATGAGGCACCCCTGTCATTGACGTGCGCGGAGTTTAGGGAGCAAGCGACCTAGTGGGATTTACAGTAGAAGGGATGTACTTTTAGACCACATAAGCGGCTATGCCGGGAAAACTCTAGTTTTCGAGAAATGGGAGTAAAAGATGACCGAAAATGGAAATTTCTGTATAGTATTGCAATGTGTCGGTACCAACTCGGGCTGGTTTCTCACAGAACCCCACCGAGTTTAGGGAGTTCGAGACCCAGTGGGGCTTGTAGTACATACAAGTGCCTTTACAGCCCATAGGTCGGTTATACTGGGAAAACTCTGGTTTGTCGGAAATTTTAACTCAAACATTGGGAAACGTGAACATTCATGTGTTTGAGGGTGGGGTATGAGGCACCCCTGTCAGAGACGGGCGCGGAGTTTAGGGAGCAAGCGACCTAGTGGGATTTACAGTAGAAGGGATGTACTTTCAGACCACATAAGCGGCTATGCCGGGAAAACTCTAGTTTTTGAGAAATAGGGGTACAAATATGACCGAAAATGGAAATTTCTGTATAGTATTGCAATGTGTCGGTACCAACTCGGGCTGGTTTCTCACAGAACTCCACCGAGTTTAGGGAGTTCGAGACCCAGTGGGGCTTGTAGAGCATGCAAGTGCCTTTACAGCCCATAGGTCGGTTATACTGGGAAAACTCTGGTTTGTCGGAAATTTCAACTCAAACATCGGGAAACGTGAACATTCATGGGTTTGGGGGTGGGGTATGAGGCACCCCTGTCATTGACGTGCGCGGAGTTTAGGGAGCAAGCGACCTAGTGGGATTTACAGTAGAAGGGATGTACTTTCAGACCACATAAGCGGCTATGCCGGGAAAACTCTAGTTTTCGAGAAATAGGGGTACCAAAAATGACCGAAAATGGAAATTTCTATATAGTATTGCAATGTGTCGGTACCAACTCGGGCTGGTTTCTCACAGAACCCTACCGAGTTTAGGGAGTTCGAGACCCAGTGGGGCTTGTAGTCCATATAAGTGCCTTTACAGCCCATAGGTCGGTTATACTGGGAATACTCTGGTTTGTCGGAAATTTCAACTCAAACATTGGGAAACGTGAACATTCATGGGTTTGGGGGTGGGGTATGAGGCACCCCTGTCATTGACGTGCGCGGAGTTTAGGGAGCAAGCGATCTAGTGGGATTTACAGCAGAAGGGATGTTCTTTCAGACCACATAAGCGGCTATGCCGGGAAAACTCTAGTTTTCGAGAAATAGGGGTACCAATAATGACCGAAAATGGAAATTTCTGTATAGTATTGCAATGTGTCGGTACCAACTCGGGCTGGTTTCTCACAGAACCCTACCGAGTTTAGGGAGTTCGAGACCCAGTTGGGCTTGTAGTCCATACAAGTGCCTTTACATCCCATAGGTCGGTTATACTGGGAAAACTCTGGTTTGTCGGAAATTTTAACTCAAACATTGGAAAACGTGAATATTCATGGGTTTTGGGGTGGGGTATGAGGCACCCCTGTCATTGACGGGCGCGGAGTTTAGAGAGCAAGCGACCTAGTGGGATTTACAGTAGAAGGGATGTACTTTCAGACCACATAAGCGGCTATGCCGGGAAAACTCTAGTTTTCGAGAAATAGGGGTACAAAGATGACCGAAAATGGAAATTTCTGTATAGTATTGCAATGTGTCGGTACCAACTCGGGCTGGTTTCTCACAGAACCCCACCGAGATTAGGGAGTTCGAGACCCAGTGGGGCTTGTAGTCCATACAAGTGCCTTTACAGCCCATAGGTCGGTTATACTGGGAAAACTCTGGTTTGTCGAAAATTCCAACTCAAACATTGGGAAACGTGAACATTCATGGGTTTGGGGTGGGGTATGAGGCACCCCTGTCATTGACGTGCGCGGAGTTTAGGGAGCAAGCGACCTAGTGGGATTTACAGCAGAAGGGATGTTCTTTCAGACCACATAAGCGGCTATGCCGGGAAAACTCTAGTTTTCGAGAAATAGGGTACCAAAAATGAACGAAAATGGAAATTTCTGTATAGTATTGCAATGTGTCGGTACCAACTCGGGCTGGTTTCTCACAGAACCCTACCGAGTTTAGGGAGTTCGAGACCCAGTGGGGCTTGTAGTCCATACAAGTGCCTTTACAGCCCATAGGTCGGTTATACTGGGAAAACTCTGGTTTGTCGGAAATTTCAACTCAAACATTGGGAAACGTGAACATTCATGTGTTTGAGGGAGGGGTATGAGGCACCCCTGTCAGAGACGTGCGCGGAGTTTAGGGAGCAAGCGACCTAGTGGGATTTACAGTAGAAGGGATGTACTTTCAGACCACATAAGCGGCTATGCCGGGAAAACTCTAGTTTTCGAGAAATAGGGGTACAAAGATGACCGAAAATGGAAATTTCTGTATAGTATTGCAATATGTCGGTACCAACTCGGGCTGGTTTCTCACAGAACCCCACCGAGTTTAGGGAGTTCGAGACCCAGGGGGGCTTGTAGTCCATACAAGTGCCTTTACAGCCCATAGGTCGGTTATACTGGGAAAACTCTGGTTTGTCGGAAATTTCAACTCAAACATTGGGAAACGTGAACATTCATGTGTTTGAGGGTGGGGTATGAGGCACCCCTGTCATTGACGTGCGCGGAGTTTAGGGAGCAAGCGACCTAGTGGGATTTACAGTAGAAGGGATGTACTTTCAGACCACATAAGCGGCTATGCCGGGAAAACTCTAGTTTTCGAGAAATAGGGGTACAAAGATGACCGAAAATGGAAATTTCTGTATAGTATTGCAATGTGTCGGTACCAACTCGGGCTGGTTTCTCACAGAACCCCACCGAGTTTAGGGAGTTCGAGACCCAGTGGGGCTTATAGTCCATACAAGTGCCTTTACAGCCCATAGGTCGGATATACTGGGAAAACTCTGGTTTGTCGTAAATTTCAACTCAAACATTGGGAAACGTGAACATTCATGTGTTTGGGGTGGGGTATGAGGCACCCCTGTCATTGACGTGCGTGGAGATTAGGGAGCAAGCGTCCTAATGGGATTTACAGTAGAAGGAATGTACTTTCAGACCACATCAGTGGCTATGCCGGGAAAACTCTAATTTTCGAGAAATAGGGGTACAAAGATGACCGAAAATGGAAATTTCTGTATAGTATTGCAATGTGTCGGTACCAACTCGGGCTGGTTTCTCACAGAACCCCACCGAGTTTAGGGAGTTTGAGACCCAAAAGGGCTTGTAGTCCCTACAAGTGCCTTTACAGCCCATAGGTCGGTTATACTAGGAAATCTCTGGTTTGTCGGAAATTTCAACTCAAACATTGGGAAACGTGAACATTCATGTGTTTGAGGGTGGGGTATGAGGCATCCATGTCAGAGACGTGCGCGGAGTTTAGGGAGCAAGCGACCTAGTGGGATTTACAGTAGAAGGAATGTACTTTCAGACCACACAAGCGGCTATGCCGGGAAAACTCTAGTTTTCGAGAAATAGGGGTACAAAGATGACCGAAAATGGAAATTTCTGTATAGTATTGCAATGTGTCGGTACCAACTCGGGCTGGTTTCTCACAGAACCCCACCGAGTTTAGGGAGTTCGAGACCCAGTGTGGCTTGTAGTCCATACAAGTGCCTTTACAGCCCATAGGTCGGTTATACTGGGAAAACTCTGGTTTGTCGGAAATTTTAACTCAAACATTGGGAAACGTGAACATTCATGTGTTTGGGGGTGGGGTATGAGGCACCCCTGTCATTGACGTGCGCGGAGATTAGGGAGCAAGCGTCCTAATGGGATTTACAGTAGAAGGGATGTACTTTCAGACCACATAAGCGGCTATGCCGGGAAAACTCTAGTTTTCGAGAAATAGGGGTACAAAGATGACCGAAAATGGAAATTTCTGTATAGTATTGGAATGTGTCGGTACCAACTCGGGCTGGTTTCTCACAGAACCCCACCGAGTTTAGGGAGTTCGAGACCCAGTGGGGCTTGTAGTCCATACAAGTGCCTTTACAGCCCATAGGTCGATTATACTGGGAAAACTCTGGTTTGTCGGAAATTTCAACTCAATCATTGGGAAAAGTGAACATTCATGGGTTTGGGGTGGGGTATGAGGCACCCCTGTCATTGACGTGCGCGGAGTTTAGGGAGCAAGCGACCTAGTGGGATTTACAGTAGAAGGGATGTACTTTTAGACCACATAAGCGGCTATGCCGGGAAAACTCTAGTTTTCGAGAAATTGGGGTACAAAGATGACCGAAAATGGAAATTTCTGTATAGTATTGCAATGTGTCGGTACCAACTCGGGCTGGTTTCTCACAGAACCCCACCGAGTTTAGGGAGTTCGAGACCCAGTGGTGCTTGTAGTCCATACAAGTGCCTTTACAGCCCATAGGTCGGTTATACTGGGAAACCTCTGGTTTGTCGGAAATTTCAACTCAAACATTGGGAAACGTGAACATTCATGGGTTTGGGGATGGGGTATGAGGCACCCCTGTCATTGACGTGCGCGGAGTTTAGGGAGCAAGCGACCTAGTGGGATTTACAGTAGAAGGGATGTACTTTCAGACCACATAAGCGGCTATGCCGGGAAAACTCTAGTTTTTGAGAAATAGGGGTACCAAAAATGACCGAAAATGGAAATTTCTGTATAGTATTGCAATGTGTCGGTACCAACTCGGGCTGGTTTCTCACAGAACCCTACCGAGTTTAGGGAGTTCGAGACCCAGTGGGGCTTGTAGTCCATACAAGTGCCTTTACAGCCCATAGGTCGGTTATACTGGGAAAACTCTGGTTTGTCGGAAATTTTTACTCAAACATTGGGAAACGTGAACATTCATGGGTTTGAGGGTGGGGTATGAGGCACCCTGTCATTGACGTGCGCGGAGATTAGGGAGCAAGCGACCTAGTTGGATTTACAGTAGAAGGGATGTACTTTCAGACCACATAAGCGGCTATGCCGGGAAAACTCTAGTTTTCGAGAAATAGGGGTACAAAGATGACCGAAAATGGAAATTTCTGTATAGTATTGCAATGTGTCGGTACCAACTCGGGCTGGTTTCTCACAAAACCCCACCGAGTTTAGGGAGTTCGAGACCCAGTGGGGCTTGTAGTCCATACAAGTGCCTTTACAGCCCATAGGTCGGTTATACTGGGAAAACTCTGGTTTGTCGGAAATTTCATCTCAAACATTGGGAAACGTGAACATTCATGTGTTTGAGGGTGGGGTATGAGGCACCCCTGTCAGAGACGTGCGCGGAGTTTAGGGAGCAAGCGACCTAGTGGGATTTACAGTAGAAGGGTTGTACTTTTCGACCACATAAGCGGCTATGCCGGGAAAACTCTAGTTTTCGAGAAATAGGGGTACAAATATGACCGAAAATGGAAATTTCTGTATAGTATTGCAATAGGTCAGTACCAACTCGGGCTGGTTTCTCACAGAACCCCACCGAGTTTAGGGAGTTCGAGACCCAGTGGGGCTTGTTGTCCATACAAGTGCCTTTACAGCCCATAGGTCGGTTATACTGGGAAAACTCTGGTTTGTCGGAAATTTCAACTCAAACATTGGGAAACGTGAACATTCATGTGTTTGAGGGTGGGGTATGAGGCACCCCTGTCATTGACGTGCGCGGAGTTTAAGGAGCAAGCGACCTCGTGGGATTTACAGTAGAAGGGATGTACTTTCAGACCACATAAGCGGCTATGCCGGGAAAACTCTTGTTTTCGAGAAATAGGGGTACCATAAATGACCGAAAATGGAAATTTCTGTATAGTATTGCAATGTGTCGGTACCAACTCGGGCTGGTTTCTCACAGAACCCTACCGAGTTTAGGGAGTTCGAGACCCAGTGGGGCTTGTAGTCCATACAAGTGCCTTTACAGCCCATAGGTCGGTTATACTGGGAAATCTCTGGTTTGTCGGGAATTTCAACTCAAACATTGGGAAACCTGAATATTCATGGGTTTGGGGGTTGGGTATGAGGCACCCCTGTCATTGACGTGCGCGGAGTTTAGGGAGCAAGCGACCTAGTGGGATTTACAGTAGAAGGTATGTACTTTTAGACCACATAAGCGGCTATGCCGGGAAAACTCTAGTTTTCGAGAAATAGGGGTACAAAGATGACCGAAAATGGAAATTTCTGTATAGTATTGCAATGTGTCGGTACCAACTCGGGCTGGTTTCTCAAAGAACCCCACCGAGGTTAGGGAGTTCGAGACCCAGTGGGGCTTGTAGTCCATACAAGTGCCTTTACAGCCCATAGGTCGGTTATACTGGGAAAACTCTGGTTTGTCGGAAATTTCAACTCAAACATTGGGAAACGTGAATATTCATGGGTTTGGGTGTGGGGTATGAGGCACCCGTGTCATTGACGGGCGCGGAGTTTAGGGAGCAAGCGACATAGTGGATTTACAGTAGAAGGGATGTACTTTCAGACCACATAAGCGGCTATGCCGGGAAAACTCTAGTTTCTGTACCCCTATTTCTCGAAAACTGGAGTTTTCCCGGCATAGCCGCTTATGTGGTCTAAAAGTACATCCCTTCTACTGTAAATCCCACTAGGTCGCTTGCTCCCTAAACTCCGTGCACGTCAATGACAGGGGTGCCTCATACCCCACCCCCAAACTCATGAATGTTCACTTTTCCCAATGTTTGACTTGAAATTTCCGACAAACCAGAGTTTTCCCAGTATAACCGACCTATGGGCTGTAAAGGCACTTGTATGGAATACAAGCCCCACTGGGTCTCGAACTCCCTAAACTCGGTGGGGTTCTGTGAGAAACCAGCCCGAGTTGGTACCGACACATTGCAATACTATACAGAAATTTCCATTTTCGGTCATTTTTGGTACCCCTATTTCTCGAAAACTAGAGTTTTCCCGGCATAGCCGCTTATGTGGTCTGAAAGTACATCCCTTCTACTGTAAATCCCACTAGGTCACTTGCTCCCTAAACTCCGCGCACGTCAATGACAGGGGTGCCTCATACCCCACCCAAAACCCATGAATGTTCACGTTTCCCAATGTTTGAGTTGAAATTTCCGACAAACCAGAGTTTTCCCAGTATAACCGACCTATGGGCTGTAAAGGCACTTGTATGGACTACAAGCCTCACTGGGTCTCGAACTCCCTAAACTCGGTGGGGTTCTGTGAGAAACCAGCCCGAGTTGGTACCGACACATTGCAATACTATACAGAAATTTCCATTTTCGGTCATCTTTGTACCCCGATTTCTCGAAAACTAGAGTTTTCCCGGCATAGCCGCTTATGTGGTCTAAAAGTACATCCCTTCTACTGTAAATCCCACTAGGTCGCTTGCTCCCTAAACTCCGCGCACGTCAATGACAGGGGTGCCTCATACCCCACCCCAAACCCATGAATGTTCACTTTTCCCAATGATTGAGTTGAAATTTCCGACAAACCAGAGTTTTCCCAGTATAAGCGACCTATGGGCTGTAAAGGCACTTGTATGGACTACAAGCCCCACTGGGTCTCGAACTCCCTAAACTCGGTGGGGTTCTGTGAGAAACCAGCCCGAGTTGGTACCGACACATTGCAATACTATACAGAAATTTCCATTTTCGGTCATTTTTGGTACCCCTATTTCTCGAAAACTAGAGTTTTCCCGGCATAGCCGCTTATGTGGTCTGAAAGTACATCCCTTCTACTGTAAATCCCACTAGGTCGCTTGCTCCCTAAACTCCGCGCACGTCAATGACAGGGGTGCCTCATACCCCACCCCAAACCCATGAATAATCACGTTTCCCAATGTTTGAGTTAAAATTTCCGACAAACCAGAGTTTTCCCAGTATAACCGACCTATGGGCTGTAAAGGCACTTGTATGGACTACAAGCCCCACTGGGTCTCGAACTCCCTAAACTCGGTGGGGTTCTGTGAGAAACCAGCCCGAGTTGGTACCGACACATTGCAATACTATACAGAAATTTCCATTTTCGGTCATCTTTGTATCCCCATTTCTCGAAAACTAGAGTTTTCCCGGCATAGCCGCTTATGTGGTCTGAAAGTACATCCCTTCTACTGTAAATCCCACTAGGTCGCTTGCTCCCTAAACTCCGCGCACGTCAATGACAGGGGTGCCTCATACCCCACACCCAAACCCATGAATGTTCACTTGTCCCAATGTTTGAGTTGAAATTTCCGACAAACCAGAGTTTTCCCAGTATAACCGACCTATGGGCTGTAAAGGCACTTGTATGGACTACAAGCCCCACTGGGTCTCGAACTCCCTAAACTCGGTGGGGATCTGTGAGAAACCAGCCCGAGTTGGTACCGACACATTGCAATACTATACAGAAATTTCCATTTTCGGTCATTTTTGGTATCCCTATTTCTCGAAAACTACAGTTTTCCCGGCATAGCCGCTTATGTGGTCTGAAAGTACATCCCTTCTACTGTAAATCCCACTAGGTCACTTGCTCCCTAAACTCCGCGCACGTCAATGACAGGGGTGCTTCATACCCCACCCCAAACCCATGAATGTTCACGTTTCCCAATGTTTGAGTTGAAATTTCCGACAAACCAGAGTTTTCCCAGTATAACCGACCTATGGGCTGTAAAGGCACTTGTATGGACTACAAGCCCCACTGGGTCTCGAACTCCCTAAACTCGGTGGGGTTCTGTGAGAAACCAGCCCAAGTTGGTACCGACACATTGCAATACTATACAGAAATTTCCATTTTCGGTCATTTTTGGTACCCCTATTTCTCGAAAACTAGAGTTTTCCCGGCTAGCCACTTATGTGGTCTGAAAGTACATCCCTTCTACTGTAAATCCCACTAGGTCGCTTGCTCCCTAAACTCCGCGCACGTCAATGACAGGGGTGCCTCATAACCCACCCCCAAACTCATGAATGTTCACTTTTCCCAATGTTTGAGTTGAAATTTCCGACAAACCAGAGTTTTCCCAGTATAACCGACCTATGGGCTGTAAAGGCACTTGTATGGACTACAAGCCCCACTGGGTCTCGAACTCCCTAAACTCGGTGGGGTTCTGTGAGAAACCAGCCCGAGTTGGTACCGACACATTTCAATACTATACAGAAATTTCCATTTTCGGTCATCTTTGTACCCCTATTTCTCGAAAACTAGAGTTTTCCCGGCATAGCCGCTTATGTGGTCTAAACGTACATCCCTTCTACTGTAAATCCCACTAGGTCGCTTGCTCCCTAAACTCCGCGCACGTCAATGACAGGGGTGCCTCATACCCCACCCCCAAACTCATGAATGTTCACTTTTCCCAATGTTTGAGTTGAAATTTCCGACAAACCAGAGTTTTCCCAGTATAACCGACCTATGGGCTGTAAAGGCACTTGTATGGACTACAAGCCCCACTGGGTCTCGAACTCCCTAAACTCGGTGGGGTTCTGTGAGAAACCAGCCCGAGTTGGTACCGACACATTGCAATACTATACAGAAATTTCCATTTTCGGTCATCTTTGTACCCCGATTTCTCGAAAACTAGAGTTTTCCCGGCATAGCCGCTTATGTGGTCTAAAAGTACATCCCTTCTACTGTAAATCCCACTAGGTCGCTTGCTCCCTAAACTCCGCGCACGTCAATGACAGGGGTGCCTCATACCCCACACCCAAACCCATGAATGTTCACTTTTCCCAATGATTGAGTTGAAATTTCCGACAAACCAGAGTTTTCCCAGTATAAGCGACCTATGGGCTGTAAAGGCACTTGTATGGACTACAAGCCCCACTGGGTCTCGAACTCCCTAAACTCGGTGGGGTTCTGTGAGAAACCAGCCCGAGTTGGTACCGACACATTGCAATACTATACAGAAATTTCCATTTTCGGTCATCTTTGTACCCCGATTTCTCGAAAACTAGAGTTTTCCCGGCATAGCCGCTTATGTGGTCTAAAAGTACATCCCTTCTACTGTAAATCCCACTAGGTCGCTTGCTCCCTAAACTCCGCGCACGTCAATGACAGGGGTGCCTCATACCCCACCCCAAACCCATGAATGTTCACTTTTCCCAATGATTGAGTTGAAATTTCCGACAAACCAGAGTTTTCCCAGTATAAGCGACCTATGGGCTGTAAAGGCACTTGTATGGACTACAAGCCCCACTGGGTCTCGAACTCCCTAAACTCGGTGGGGTTCTGTGAGAAACCAGCCCGAGTTGGTACCGACACATTGCAATACTATACAGAAATTTCCATTTTCGGTCATTTTTGGTACCCCTATTTCTCGAAAACTAGAGTTTTCCCGGCATAGCCGCTTATGTGGTCTGAAAGTACATCCCTTCTACTGTAAATCCCACTAGGTCGCTTGCTCCCTAAACTCCGCGCACGTCAATGACAGGGGTGCCTCATACCCCACCCCAAACCCATGAATGTTCACTATTCCCAATGTTTGAGTTAAAATTTCCGACAAACCAGAGTTTTCCCAGTATAACCGACCTATGGGCTGTAAAGGCACTTGTATGGACTACAAGCCCCACTGGGTCTCGAACTCCCTAAACTCGGTGGGGTTCTGTGAGAAACCAGCCCGAGTTGGTACCGACACATTGCAATACTATACAGAAATTTCCATTTTCGGTCATTTTTGGTATCCCTATTTCTCGAAAACTAGAGTTTTCCCGGCATAGCCGCTTATGTGGTCTGAAAGTACATCCCTTCTACTGTAAATCCCACTAGGTCACTTGCTCCCTAAACTCCGCGCACGTCAATGACAGGGGTGCTTCATACCCCACCCCAAACCCATGAATGTTCACGTTTCCCAATGTTTGAGTTGAAATTTCCGACAAACCAGAGTTTTCCCAGTATAACCGACCTATGGGCTGTAAAGGCACTTGTATGGACTACAAGCCCCACTGGGTCTCGAACTCCCTAAACTCGGTGGGGTTCTGTGAGAAACCAGCCCAAGTTGGTACCGACACATTGCAATACTATACAGAAATTTCCATTTTCGGTCATTTTTTGTACCCCTTTTTCTCGAAAATTAGAGTTTTCCCGGCTAGCCACTTATGTGGTCTGAAAGTACATCCCTTCTACTGTAAATCCCACTAGGTCGCTTGCTCCCTAAACTCCGCGCACGTCAATGACAGGGGTGCCTCATAACCCACCCCCAAACTCATGAATGTTCACTTTTCCCAATGTTTGAGTTGAAATTTTCGACAAACCAGAGTTTTCCCAGTATAACCGACCTATGGGCTGTAAAGGCACTTGTATGGACTACAAGCCCCACTGGGTCTCGAACTCCCTAAACTCGGTGGGGTTCTGTGAGAAACCAGCCCGAGTTGGTACCGACACATTTCAATACTATACAGAAATTTCCATTTTCGGTCATCTTTGTACCCCTATTTCTCGAAAACTAGAGTTTTCCCGGCATAGCCGCTTATGTGGTCTAAACGTACATCCCTTCTACTGTAAATCCCACTAGGTCGCTTGCTCCCTAAACTCCGCGCACGTCAATGACAGGGGTGCCTCATAACCCACCCCCAAACTCATGAATGTTCACTTTTCCCAATGTTTGAGTTGAAATTTCCGACAAACCAGAGTTTTCCCAGTATAACCGATCTATGGGCTGTAAAGGCACTTGTATGGACTACAAGCCCCACTGGGTCTCGAACTCCCTAAACTCGGTGGGGTTCTGTGAGAAACCAGCCCGAGTTGGTACCGACACATTGCAATACTATACAGAAATTTCCATTTTCGGTCATTTTTGGTACCCCTATTTCTCGAAAACTTAAGTTTTCCCGGCATAGCCGCTTATGTGGTCTGAAAGTACATCCCTTCTACTGTAAATCCCACTAGGTCACTTGCTCCCTAAACTCCGCGCACTTCAATGACAGGGGTGCTTCATACCCCACCCCAAACCCATGAATGTTCACGTTTCCCAATGTTTGAGTTGAAATTTCCGACAAACCAGAGTTTTCCCAGTATAACCGACCTATGGGCTGTAAAGGCACTTGTATGGACTACAAGCCCCACTGGGTCTCGAACTCCCTAAACTCGGTGGGGTTCTGTGAGAAACCAGCCCGAGTTGGTACCGACACATTTCAATACTATACAGAAATTTCCATTTTCGGTCATCTTTGTACCCCTATTTCTCGAAAACTAGAGTTTTCCCGGCATAGCCGCTTATGTGGTCTAAACGTACATCCCTTCTACTGTAAATCCCACTAGGTCGCTTGCTCCCTAAACTCCGCGCACGTCAATGACAGGGGTGCCTCATACCCCACCCCCAAACTCATGAATGTTCACTTTTCCCAATGTTTGAGTTGAAATTTCCGACAAACCAGAGTTTTCCCAGTATAACCGACCTATGGGCTGTAAAGGCACTTGTATGGACTACAAGCCCCACTGGGTCTCGAACTCCCTAAACTCGGTGGGGTTCTGTGAGAAACCAGCCCGAGTTGGTACCGACACATTGCAATACTATACAGAAATTTCCATTTTCGGTCATCTTTGTACCCCGATTTCTCGAAAACTAGAGTTTTCCCGGCATAGCCGCTTATGTGGTCTAAAAGTACATCCCTTCTACTGTAAATCCCACTAGGTCGCTTGCTCCCTAAACTCCGCGCACGTCAATGACAGGGGTGCCTCATACCCCACACCCAAACCCATGAATGTTCACTTTTCCCAATGATTGAGTTGAAATTTCCGACAAACCAGAGTTTTCCCAGTATAAGCGACCTATGGGCTGTAAAGGCACTTGTATGGACTACAAGCCCCACTGGGTCTCGAACTCCCTAAACTCGGTGGGGTTCTGTGAGAAACCAGCCCGAGTTGGTACCGACACATTGCAATACTATACAGAAATTTCCATTTTCGGTCATCTTTGTACCCCGATTTCTCGAAAACTAGAGTTTTCCCGGCATAGCCGCTTATGTGGTCTAAAAGTACATCCCTTCTACTGTAAATCCCACTAGGTCGCTTGCTCCCTAAACTCCGCGCACGTCAATGACAGGGGTGCCTCATACCCCACCCCAAACCCATGAATGTTCACTTTTCCCAATGATTGAGTTGAAATTTCCGACAAACCAGAGTTTTCCCAGTATAAGCGACCTATGGGCTGTAAAGGCACTTGTATGGACTACAAGCCCCACTGGGTCTCGAACTCCCTAAACTCGGTGGGGTTCTGTGAGAAACCAGCCCGAGTTGGTACCGACACATTGCAATACTATACAGAAATTTCCATTTTCGGTCATTTTTGGTACCCCTATTTCTCGAAAACTAGAGTTTTCCCGGCATAGCCGCTTATGTGGTCTGAAAGTACATCCCTTCTACTGTAAATCCCACTAGGTCGCTTGCTCCCTAAACTCCGCGCACGTCAATGACAGGGGTGCCTCATACCCCACCCCAAACCCATGAATGTTCACTATTCCCAATGTTTGAGTTAAAATTTCCGACAAACCAGAGTTTTCCCAGTATAACCGACCTATGGGCTGTAAAGGCACTTGTATGGACTACAAGCCCCACTGGGTCTCGAACTCCCTAAACTCGGTGGGGTTCTGTGAGAAACCAGCCCGAGTTGGTACCGACACATTGCAATACTATACAGAAATTTCCATTTTCGGTCATTTTTGGTATCCCTATTTCTCGAAAACTAGAGTTTTCCCGGCATAGCCGCTTATGTGGTCTGAAAGTACATCCCTTCTACTGTAAATCCCACTAGGTCACTTGCTCCCTAAACTCCGCGCACGTCAATGACAGGGGTGCTTCATACCCCACCCCAAACCCATGAATGTTCACGTTTCCCAATGTTTGAGTTGAAATTTCCGACAAACCAGAGTTTTCCCAGTATAACCGACCTATGGGCTGTAAAGGCACTTGTATGGACTACAAGCCCCACTGGGTCTCGAACTCCCTAAACTCGGTGGGGTTCTGTGAGAAACCAGCCCAAGTTGGTACCGACACATTGCAATACTATACAGAAATTTCCATTTTCGGTCATTTTTTGTACCCCTTTTTCTCGAAAATTAGAGTTTTCCCGGCTAGCCACTTATGTGGTCTGAAAGTACATCCCTTCTACTGTAAATCCCACTAGGTCGCTTGCTCCCTAAACTCCGCGCACGTCAATGACAGGGGTGCCTCATAACCCACCCCCAAACTCATGAATGTTCACTTTTCCCAATGTTTGAGTTGAAATTTTCGACAAACCAGAGTTTTCCCAGTATAACCGACCTATGGGCTGTAAAGGCACTTGTATGGACTACAAGCCCCACTGGGTCTCGAACTCCCTAAACTCGGTGGGGTTCTGTGAGAAACCAGCCCGAGTTGGTACCGACACATTTCAATACTATACAGAAATTTCCATTTTCGGTCATCTTTGTACCCCTATTTCTCGAAAACTAGAGTTTTCCCGGCATAGCCGCTTATGTGGTCTAAACGTACATCCCTTCTACTGTAAATCCCACTAGGTCGCTTGCTCCCTAAACTCCGCGCACGTCAATGACAGGGGTGCCTCATAACCCACCCCCAAACTCATGAATGTTCACTTTTCCCAATGTTTGAGTTGAAATTTCCGACAAACCAGAGTTTTCCCAGTATAACCGATCTATGGGCTGTAAAGGCACTTGTATGGACTACAAGCCCCACTGGGTCTCGAACTCCCTAAACTCGGTGGGGTTCTGTGAGAAACCAGCCCGAGTTGGTACCGACACATTGCAATACTATACAGAAATTTCCATTTTCGGTCATTTTTGGTACCCCTATTTCTCGAAAACTTAAGTTTTCCCGGCATAGCCGCTTATGTGGTCTGAAAGTACATCCCTTCTACTGTAAATCCCACTAGGTCACTTGCTCCCTAAACTCCGCGCACTTCAATGACAGGGGTGCCTCATACCCCACACCCAAACCCATGAATGTTCACTTGTCCCAATGTTTGAGTTGAAATTTCCGACAAACCAGAGTTTTCCCAGTATAACCGACCTATGGGCTGTAAAGGCACTTGTATGGACTACAAGCCCCACTGGGTCTCGAACTCCCTAAACTCGGTGGGGTTCTGTGAGAAACCAGCCCGAGTTGGTACCGACACATTTCAATACTATACAGAAATTTCCATTTTCGGTCATCTTTGTACCCCTATTTCTCGAAAACTAGAGTTTTCCCGGCATAGCCGCTTATGTGGTCTAAACGTACATCCCTTCTACTGTAAATCCCACTAGGTCGCTTGCTCCCTAAACTCCGCGCACGTCAATGACAGGGGTGCCTCATACCCCACCCCCAAACTCATGAATGTTCACTTTTCCCAATGTTTGAGTTGAAATTTCCGACAAACCAGAGTTTTCCCAGTATAACCGACCTATGGGCTGTAAAGGCACTTGTATGGACTACAAGCCCCACTGGGTCTCGAACTCCCTAAACTCGGTGGGGTTCTGTGAGAAACCAGCCCGAGTTGGTACCGACACATTGCAATACTATACAGAAATTTCCATTTTCGGTCATCTTTGTACCCCGATTTCTCGAAAACTAGAGTTTTCCCGGCATAGCCGCTTATGTGGTCTAAAAGTACATCCCTTCTACTGTAAATCCCACTAGGTCGCTTGCTCCCTAAACTCCGCGCACGTCAATGACAGGGGTGCCTCATACCCCACACCCAAACCCATGAATGTTCACTTTTCCCAATGATTGAGTTGAAATTTCCGACAAACCAGAGTTTTCCCAGTATAAGCGACCTATGGGCTGTAAAGGCACTTGTATGGACTACAAGCCCCACTGGGTCTCGAACTCCCTAAACTCGGTGGGGTTCTGTGAGAAACCAGCCCGAGTTGGTACCGACACATTGCAATACTATACAGAAATTTCCATTTTCGGTCATCTTTGTACCCCGATTTCTCGAAAACTAGAGTTTTCCCGGCATAGCCGCTTATGTGGTCTAAAAGTACATCCCTTCTACTGTAAATCCCACTAGGTCGCTTGCTCCCTAAACTCCGCGCACGTCAATGACAGGGGTGCCTCATACCCCACCCCAAACCCATGAATGTTCACTTTTCCCAATGATTGAGTTGAAATTTCCGACAAACCAGAGTTTTCCCAGTATAAGCGACCTATGGGCTGTAAAGGCACTTGTATGGACTACAAGCCCCACTGGGTCTCGAACTCCCTAAACTCGGTGGGGTTCTGTGAGAAACCAGCCCGAGTTGGTACCGACACATTGCAATACTATACAGAAATTTCCATTTTCGGTCATTTTTGGTACCCCTATTTCTCGAAAACTAGAGTTTTCCCGGCATAGCCGCTTATGTGGTCTGAAAGTACATCCCTTCTACTGTAAATCCCACTAGGTCGCTTGCTCCCTAAACTCCGCGCACGTCAATGACAGGGGTGCCTCATACCCCACCCCAAACCCATGAATGTTCACTATTCCCAATGTTTGAGTTAAAATTTCCGACAAACCAGAGTTTTCCCAGTATAACCGACCTATGGGCTGTAAAGGCACTTGTATGGACTACAAGCCCCACTGGGTCTCGAACTCCCTAAACTCGGTGGGGTTCTGTGAGAAACCAGCCCGAGTTGGTACCGACACATTGCAATACTATACAGAAATTTCCATTTTCGGTCATTTTTGGTATCCCTATTTCTCGAAAACTAGAGTTTTCCCGGCATAGCCGCTTATGTGGTCTGAAAGTACATCCCTTCTACTGTAAATCCCACTAGGTCACTTGCTCCCTAAACTCCGCGCACGTCAATGACAGGGGTGCTTCATACCCCACCCCAAACCCATGAATGTTCACGTTTCCCAATGTTTGAGTTGAAATTTCCGACAAACCAGAGTTTTCCCAGTATAACCGACCTATGGGCTGTAAAGGCACTTGTATGGACTACAAGCCCCACTGGGTCTCGAACTCCCTAAACTCGGTGGGGTTCTGTGAGAAACCAGCCCAAGTTGGTACCGACACATTGCAATACTATACAGAAATTTCCATTTTCGGTCATTTTTTGTACCCCTTTTTCTCGAAAATTAGAGTTTTCCCGGCTAGCCACTTATGTGGTCTGAAAGTACATCCCTTCTACTGTAAATCCCACTAGGTCGCTTGCTCCCTAAACTCCGCGCACGTCAATGACAGGGGTGCCTCATAACCCACCCCCAAACTCATGAATGTTCACTTTTCCCAATGTTTGAGTTGAAATTTCCGACAAACCAGAGTTTTCCCAGTATAACCGACCTATGGGCTGTAAAGGCACTTGTATGGACTACAAGCCCCACTGGGTCTCGAACTCCCTAAACTCGGTGGGGTTCTGTGAGAAACCAGCCCGAGTTGGTACCGACACATTTCAATACTATACAGAAATTTCCATTTTCGGTCATCTTTGTACCCCTATTTCTCGAAAACTAGAGTTTTCCCGGCATAGCCGCTTATGTGGTCTAAACGTACATCCCTTCTACTGTAAATCCCACTAGGTCGCTTGCTCCCTAAACTCCGCGCACGTCAATGACAGGGGTGCCTCATAACCCACCCCCAAACTCATGAATGTTCACTTTTCCCAATGTTTGAGTTGAAATTTCCGACAAACCAGAGTTTTCCCAGTATAACCGATCTATGGGCTGTAAAGGCACTTGTATGGACTACAAGCCCCACTGGGTCTCGAACTCCCTAAACTCGGTGGGGTTCTGTGAGAAACCAGCCCGAGTTGGTACCGACACATTGCAATACTATACAGAAATTTCCATTTTCGGTCATTTTTGGTACCCCTATTTCTCGAAAACTTAAGTTTTCCCGGCATAGCCGCTTATGTGGTCTGAAAGTACATCCCTTCTACTGTAAATCCCACTAGGTCACTTGCTCCCTAAACTCCGCGCACTTCAATGACAGGGGTGCTTCATACCCCACCCCAAACCCATGAATGTTCACGTTTCCCAATGTTTGAGTTGAAATTTCCGACAAACCAGAGTTTTCCCAGTATAACCGACCTATGGGCTGTAAAGGCACTTGTATGGAATACAAGCCCCACTGGGTCTCGAACTCCCTAAACTCGGTGGGGTTCTGTGAGAAACCAGCCCGAGTTGGTACCGACACATTGCAATACTATACAGAAATTTCCATTTTCGGTCATTTTTGTACCCCTTTTTCTCGAAAACTAGAGTTTTCCCGGCATAGCCACTTATGTGGTCTAAAAGTACATCCCTTCTACTGTAAATCCCACTAGGTCGCTTGCTCCCTAAACTCCGCGCACGTCAATGACAGGGGTGCCTCATAACCCACCCCCAAACTCATGAATGTTCACTTTTCCCAATGTTTGAGTTAAAATTTCCGACAAACCAGAGTTTTCCCAGTATAACCGACCTATGGGATGTAAAGGCACTTGTATGGACTACAAGCCCCACTGGGTCTCGAACTCCCTAAACTCGGTGGGGTTCTGTGAGAAACCAGCCCGAGTTGGTACCGACACATTTCAATACTATACAGAAATTTCCATTTTCGGTCATCTTTGTACCCCTATTTCTCGAAAACTAGAGTTTTCCCGGCATAGCCGCTTATGTGGTCTAAAAGTACATCCCTTCTACTGTAAATCCCACTAGGTCGCTTGCTCCCTAAACTCCGCGCACGTCAATGACAGGGGTGCCTCATACCCCACTCCCAAACTCATGAATGTTCACTTTTCCCAATGTTTGAGTTGAAATTTCCGACAAACCAGAGTTTTCCCAGTATAACCGACCTATGGGCTGTAAAGGCACTTGTATGGACTACAAGCCCCACTGGGTCTCGAACTCCCTAAACTCGGTGGGGTTCTGTGAGAAACCAGCCCGAGTTGGTACCGACACATTGCAATACTATACAGAAATTTCCATTTTCGGTCATTTTTGGTACCCCTATTTCTCGAAAACTAGAGTTTTCCCGGCATAGCCGCTTATGTGGTCTGAAAGTACATCCCTTCTACTGTAAATCCCACTAGGTCACTTGCTCCCTAAACTCCGCGCACGTCAATGACAGGGGTGCCTCATACCCCACCCAAAACCCATGAATGTTCACGTTTCCCAATGTTTGAGTTGAAATTTCCGACAAACCAGAGTTTTCCCAGTATAACCGACCTATGGGCTGTAAAGGCACTTGTATGGACTACAAGCCTCACTGGGTCTTGAACTCCCTAAACTCGGTGCGGTTCTGTGAGAAACCAGCCCGAGTTGGTACCGACACATTGCAATACTATACAGAAATTTCCATTTTCGGTCATATTTGTACCCCAATTTCTCGAAAACTAGAGTTTTCCCGGCATAGCCGCTTATGTGGTCTAAAAGTACATCCCTTCTACTGTAAATCCCACTAGGTCGCTTGCTCCCTAAACTCCGCGCACGTCAATGACAGGGGTGCCTCATACCCCACCCCCAAACCCATGAATGTTCACTTTTCCCAATGATTGAGTTGAAATTTCCGACAAACCAGAGTTTTCCCAGTATAACCGACCTATGGGCTGTAAAGGCACTTGTATGGACTACAAGCCCCACTGGGTCTCGAACTCCCTAAACTCGGTGGGGTTCTGTGAGAAACCAGCCCGAGTTGGTACCGACACATTGCAATACTATACAGAAATTTCCATTTTCGGTCATTTTTGGTACCCCTATTTCTCGAAAACTGGAGTTTTCCCGGCATAGCCGCTTATGTGGTCTGAAAGTACATCCCTTCTACTGTAAATCCCACTAGGTCGCTTGCTCCCTAAACTCCGCGCACGTCAATGACAGGGGTGCCTCATACCCCACACCAAACCCATGAATGTTCACGTTTCCCAATGTTTGAGTTGAAATTTCCGACAAACCAGAGTTTTCCCAGTATAACCGACCTATGGGCTGTAAAGGCACTTGTATGGACTACAAGCCCCACTGGGTCTCGAACTCCCTAAACTCGGTGGGGTTCTGTGAGAAACCAGCCCAAGTTGGTACCGACACATTGCAATACTATACAGAAATTTCCATTTTCGGTCATTTTTTGTACCCCTTTTTCTCGAAAATTAGAGTTTTCCCGGCATAGCCGCTTATGTGGTCTGAAAGTACATCCCTTCTACTGTAAATCCCACTAGGTCGCTTGCTCCCTAAACTCCGCGCACGTCAATGACAGGGGTGCCTCATAACCCACCCCCAAACTCATGAATGTTCACTTTTCCCAATGTTTGAGTTGAAATTTCCGACAAACCAGAGTTTTCCCAGTATAACCGACCTATGGGCTGTAAAGGCACTTGTATGGACTACAAGCCCCACTGGGTCTCGAACTCCCTAAACTCGGTGGGGTTCTGTGAGAAACCAGCCCGAGTTGGTACCGACACATTGCAATACTATACAGAAATTTCCATTTTCGGTCATCTTTGTACCCCTATTTCTCGAAAACTAGAGTTTTCCCGGCATAGCCGCTTATGTGGTCTAAACGTACATCCCTTCTACTGTAAATCCCACTAGGTCGCTTGCTCCCTAAACTCCGCGCACGTCAATGACAGGGGTGCCTCATACCCCACCCCCAAACTCATGAATGTTCACTTTTCCCAATGTTTGAGTTGAAATTTCCGACAAACCAGAGTTTTCCCAGTATAACCGACCTATGGGCTGTAAAGGCACTTGTATGGACTACAAGCCCCACTGGGTCTCGAACTCCCTAAACTCGGTGGGGTTCTGTGAGAAACCAGCCCGAGTTGGTACCGACACATTGCAATACTATACAGAAATTTCCATTTTCGGTCATTTTTGGTACCCCTATTTCTCGAAAACTTAAGTTTTCCCGTCATAGCCGCTTATGTGGTCTGAAAGTACATCCCTTCTACTGTAAATCCCACTAGGTCACTTGCTCCCTAAACTCCGCGCACTTCAATGACAGGGGTGCTTCATACCCCACCCCAAACCCATGAATGTTCACGTTTCCCAATGTTTGAGTTGAAATTTCCGACAAACCAGAGCTTTCCCAGTATAACCGACCTATGGGCTGTAAAGGCACTTGTATGGACTACAAGCCCCACTGGGTCTCGAACTCCCTAAACTCGGTGGGGTTCTGTGAGAAACCAGCCCGAGTTGGTACCGACACATTGCAATACTATACAGAAATTTCCATTTTCGGTCATTTTTTGTACCCCTTTTTCTCGAAAACTAGAGTTTTCCCGGCATAGCCACTTATGTGGTCTAAAAGTACATCCCTTCTACTGTAAATCCCACTAGGTCGCTTGCTCCCTAAACTCCGCGCACGTCAATGACAGGGGTGCCTCATACCCCACCCCCAAACTCATGAATGTTCACTTTTCCCAATGTTTGAGTTAAAATTTCCGACAAACCAGAGTTTTCCCAGTATAACCGACCTATGGGATGTAAAGGCACTTGTATGGACTACAAGCCCCACTGGGTCTCGAACTCCCTAAACTCGGTGGGGTTCTGTGAGAAACCAGCCCGAGTTGGTACCGACACATTTCAATACTATACAGAAATTTCCATTTTCGGTCATCTTTGTACCCCTATTTCTCGAAAACTAGAGTTTTCCCGGCATAGCCGCTTATGTGGTCTAAAAGTACATCCCTTCTACTGTAAATCCCACTAGGTCGCTTGCTCCCTAAACTCCGCGCACGTCAATGACAGGGGTGCCTCATACCCCACTCCCAAACTCATGAATGTTCACTTTTCCCAATGTTTGAGTTGAAATTTCCGACAAACCAGAGTTTTCCCAGTATAACCGACCTATGGGCTGTAAAGGCACTTGTATGGACTACAAGCCCCACTGGGTCTCGAACTCCCTAAACTCGGTGGGGTTCTGTGAGAAACCAGCCCGAGTTGGTACCGACACATTGCAATACTATACAGAAATTTCCATTTTCGGTCATTTTTGGTACCCCTATTTCTCGAAAACTAGAGTTTTCCCGGCATAGCCGCTTATGTGGTCTGAAAGTACATCCCTTCTACTGTAAATCCCACTAGGTCACTTGCTCCCTAAACTCCGCGCACGTCAATGACAGGGGTGCCTCATACCCCAACCAAAACCCATGAATGTTCACGTTTCCCAATGTTTGAGTTGAAATTTCCGACAAACCAGAGTTTTCCCAGTATAACCGACCTATGGGCTGTAAAGGCACTTGTATGGACTACAAGCCTCACTGGGTCTTGAACTCCCTAAACTCGGTGGGGTTCTGTGAGAAACCAGCCCGAGTTGGTACCGACACATTGCAATACTATACAGAAATTTCCATTTTCGGTCATATTTGTACCCCAATTTCTCGAAAACTAGAGTTTTCCCGGCATAGCCGCTTATGTGGTCTAAAAGTACATCCCTTCTACTGTAAATCCCACTAGGTCGCTTGCTCCCTAAACTCCGCGCACGTCAATGACAGGGGTGCCTCATACCCCACACCCAAACCCATGAATGTTCACTTTTCCCAATGATTGAGTTGAAATTTCCGACAAACCAGAGTTTTCCCAGTATAACCGACCTATGGGCTGTAAAGGCACTTGTATGGACTACAAGCCCCACTGGGTCTCGAACTCCCTAAACTCGGTGGGGTTCTGTGAGAAACCAGCCCGAGTTGGTACCGACACATTGCAATACTATACAGAAATTTCCATTTTCGGTCATTTTTTGTACCCCTATTTCTCGAAAACTGGAGTTTTCCCGGCATAGCCGCTTATGTGGTCTGAAAGTACATCCCTTCTACTGTAAATCCCACTAGGTCGCTTGCTCCCTAAACTCCGCGCACGTCAATGACAGGGATGCCTCATACCCCACACCAAACCCATGAATGTTCACGTTTCCCAATGTTTGAGTTGAAATTTCCGACAAACCAGAGTTTTCCCAGTATAACCGACCTATGGGCTGTAAAGGCACTTGTATGGACTACAAGCCCCACTGGGTCTCGAACTCACTAAACTCGGTGGGGTTCTGTGAGAAACCAGCCCGAGTTGGTACCGACACATTGCAATACTATACAGAAATTTCCATTTTCGGTCATCTTTGTACCCCCATTTCTCGAAAACTAGAGTTTTCCCGGCATAGCTGCTTATGTGGTCTGAAAGTACATCCCTTCTACTGTAAATCCCAC
Organism: Rugalucina vietnamica; assembly: GCA_964017185.1. Taxonomy (NCBI): domain Eukaryota; kingdom Metazoa; phylum Mollusca; class Bivalvia; order Lucinida; family Lucinidae; genus Rugalucina; species Rugalucina vietnamica. Next base: position 14,514,187 of record OZ024869.1, on the reverse strand, counting down.
TAGGTCGCTTGCTCCCTAAACTCCGCGCACGTCAATGACAGGGGTGCCTCATACCCCACCCCCAAACCCATGAATGTTCACTTGTCCCAATGTTTGAGTTGAAATTTCCGACAAACCAGAGTTTTCCCAGTATAACCGACCTATGGGCTGTAAAGGCACTTGTATGGACTACAAGCCCCACTGGGTCTCGAACTCCCTAAACTCGGTGGGGTTCTGTGAGAAACCAGCCCGAGTTGGTACCGACACATTGCAATACTATACAGAAATTTCCATTTTCGGTCATTTTTGGTATCCCTATTTCTCGAAAACTAGAGTTTTCCCGGCATAGCCGCTTATGTGGTCTGAAAGTACATCCCTTCTACTGTAAATCCCACTAGGTCACTTGCTCCCTAAACTCCGCGCACGTCAATGACAGGGGTGCTTCATACCCCACCCCAAACCCATGAATGTTCACGTTTCCCAATGTTTGAGTTGAAATTTCCGACAAACCAGAGTTTTCCCAGTATAACCGACCTATGGGCTGTAAAGGCACTTGTATGGACTACAAGCCCCACTGGGTCTCGAACTCCCTAAACTCGGTGGGGTTCTGTGAGAAACCAGCCCAAGTTGGTACCGACACATTGCAATACTATACAGAAATTTCCATTTTCGGTCATTTTTTGTACCCCTTTTTCTCGAAAACTAGAGTTTTCCCGGCATAGCCACTTATGTGGTCTGAAAGTACATCCCTTCTACTGTAAATCCCACTAGGTCGCTTGCTCCCTAAACTCCGCGCACGTCAATGACAGGGGTGCCTCATAACCCACCCCCAAACTCATGAATGTTCACTTTTCCCAATGTTTGAGTTGAAATTTCCGACAAACCAGAGTTTTCCCAGTATAACCGACCTATGGGCTGTAAAGGCACTTGTATGGACTACAAGCCCCACTGGGTCTCGAACTCCCTAAACTCGGTGGGGTTCTGTGAGAAACCATCCCGAGTTGGTACCGACACATTTCAATACTATACAGAAATTTCGTTTTTGGGCATCTTTGTACCCCTATTTCTCGAAAACTAGAGTTTTCCCGGCATAGCCGCTTATGTGGTCTAAAAGTACATCCCTTCTTCTGTAAATCCCACTAGGTCGCTTGCTCCCTAAATTCCGCGCACGTCAATGACAGGGGTGCCTCATACCCCACCCCCAAACTCATGAATGTTCACTTTTCCCAATGTTTGAGTTGAAATTTCCGACAAACCAGAGTTTTCCCAGTATAACCGACCTATGGGCTGTAAAGGCACTTGTATGGACTACAAGCCCCACTGGGTCTCGAACTCCCTAAACTCGGTGGGGTTCTGTGAGAAACCAGCCCGAGTTGGTACCGACACATTGCAATACTATACAGAAATTTCCATTTTCGGTCATTTTTGGTACCCCTATTTCTCGAAAACTAGAGTTTTCCCGGCATAGCCGCTTATGTGGTCTGAAAGTACATCCCTTCTACTGTAAATCCCACTAGGTCACTTGCTCCCTAAACTCCGCGCACGTCAATGACAGGGGTGCTTCATACCCCACCCCAAACCCATGAATGTTCACGTTTCCCAATGTTTGAGTTGAAATTTCCGACAAACCAGAGTTTTCCCAGTATAACCGACCTATGGGCTGTAAAGGCACTTGTATGGACTACAAGCCCAACTGGGTCTCGAACTCCCTAAACTCGGTGGGGTTCTGTGAGAAACCAGCCCGAGTTGGTACCGACACATTGCAATACTATACAGAAATTTCCATTTTCGGTCATTTTTTGTACCCCTTTTTCTCAAAAACTAGAGTTTTCCCGGCATAGCCACTTATGTGGTCTGAAAGTACATCCCTTCTACTGTAAATCCCACTAGGTCGCTTGCTCCCTAAACTCCGCGCACGTCAATGACAGGGGTGCCTCATAACCCACCCCCAAACTCATGAATGTTCACTTTTCCCAATGTTTGAGTTGAAATTTCCGACAAACCAGAGTTTTCCCAGTATAACCGACCTATGGGCTGTAAAGGCACTTGTATGGACTACAAGCCCCACTGGGTCTCGAACTCCCTAAACTCGGTGGGGTTCTTTGAGAAACCAGCCCGAGTTCGTACCGACACATTTCAATACTATACAGAAATTTCCATTTTCGGTCATCTTTGTACCCCTATTTCTCGAAAACTAGGGTTTTCCCGGCATAGCCGCTTATGTGGTCTAAACGTACATCCCCTCTACTGTAAATCCCACTACGTCGCTTGCTCCCTAAACTCCGCGCACGTCAATGACAGGGGTGCCTCATACCCAACCCCCAAACTCATGAATGTTCATTTTTCCCAATGTTTGAGTTGAAATTACCGTCAAACCAGAGTTTTCCCAGTATAACCGACCTATGGGCTGTAAAGGCACTTGTATGGACTACAAGCCCCACTGGGTCTCGAACTCCCTAAACACGGTGGGGTTCTGTGAGAAACCAGCCCGAGTTGGTACCGACACATTGCAATACTATACAGAAATTTCCATTTTCGGTCATCTTTGTACCCCAATTTCTCGAAAACTAGAGTTTTCCCGGCATAGCCGCTTATGTGGTCTAAAAGTACATCCCTTCTACTGTAAATCCCACTAGGTCGCTTGCTCCCTAAACTCCGCGCACGTCAATGACAGGGGTGCCTCATACCCCAACCCCAAACCCATGAATGTTCACTTTTCCCAATGAGTGAGTTGAAATTTCCGACAAACCAGAGTTTTTCCAGTATAACCGACCTATGGGCTGTAAAGGCACTTGTATGGACTACAAGCCCCACTGGGTCTCGAACTCCCTAAACTCGGTGGGGTTCTGTGAGAAACCAGCCCGAGTTGGTACCGACACATTGCAATACTATACAGAAATTTCCATTTTCGGTCATTTTTGGTACCCCTATTTCTCGAAAACTAGAGTTTTCCCGGCATAGCCGCTTATGTGGTCTGAAAGTACATCCCTTCTACTGTAAATCCCACTAGGTCACTTGCTCCCTAAACTCCGCGCACGTCAATGACAGGGGTGCCTCATACCCCACCCAAAACCCATGAATGTTCACGTTTTCCAATGTTTGAGTTGAAATTTCCGACAAACCAGAGTTTTCCCAGTATAACCGACCTATGGGCTGTAAAGGCACTTGTATGGACTACAAGCCTCACTGGGTCTTGAACTCCCTAAACTCGGTGGGGTACTGTGAGAAACCAGCCCGAGTTGGTACCGACACATTGCAATACTATACAGAAATTTCCATTTTCGGTCATCTTTGTACCCCAATTTCTCGAAAACTAGAGTTTTCCCGGCATAGCCGCTTATGTGGTCTAAAAGTACATCCCTTTTACTGTAAATCCCACTAGGTCGCTTGCTCCCTAAACTCCGCGCACGTCAATGACAGGGGTGCCTCATACCCCACCCCCAAACCCATGAATGTTCACTTTTCCCAATGATTGAGTTGAAATTTCCGACAAACCAGAGTTTTCCCAGTATAACCGACCTATGGGCTGTAAAGGCACTTGTATGGACTACAAGCCCCACTGGGTCTCGAACTCCCTAAACTCGGTGGGGTTCTGTGAGAAACCAGCCCGAGTTGGTACCGACACATTGCAATACTATACAGAAATTTCCATTTTCGGTCATTTTTGGTACCCCTATTTCTCGAAAACTAGAGTTTTCCCGGCATAGCCGCTTATGTGGTCTGAAAGTACATCCCTTCTACTGTAAATCCCACTAGGTCGCTTGCTCCCTAAACTCCGCGCACGTCAATGACAGGGGTGCCTCATACCCCACCCCAAACCCATGAATGTTCACGTTTCCCAATGTTTGAGTTGAAATTTCCGACAAACCAGAGTTTTCCCAGTATAACCGACCTATGGGCTGTAAAGGCACTTGTATGGACTACAAGCCCCACTGGGTCTCGAACTCCCTAAACTCGGTGGGGTTCTGTGAGAAACCAGCCCGAGTTGGTACCGACACATTGCAATACTATACAGAAATTTCCATTTTCGGTCATCTTTGTACCCCCATTTCTCGAAAACTAGAGTTTTCCCGGCATAGCCGCTTATGTGGTCTAAAAGTACATCCCTTCTACTGTAAATCCCACTAGGTCGCTTGCTCCCTAAACTCCGCGCACGTCAATGACAGGGGTGCCTCATACCCCACTCCCAAACCCATGAATGTTAACTTGTCCCAATGTTTGAGTTGAAATTTCCGACAAACCAGAGTTTTCCCAGTATAACCGACCTATGGGCTGTAAAGGCACTTGTATGGACTACAAGCCCCACTGGGTCTCGAACTCCCTAAACTCGGTGGGGTTCTGTGAGAAACCAGCCCGAGTTTGTACCGACACATTGCAATACTATACAGAAATTTCCATTTTCGGTCATTTTTGGTATCCCTTTTTCTCGAAAACTAGAGTTTTCCCGGCAAAGCCGCTTATGTGGTCTGAAAGTACATCCCTTCTACTGTAAATCCCACTAGGTCGCTTGCTCCCTAAATTCCGCGCACGTCAATGACAGGGGTGCCTCATACCCCACCCCCAAACTCATGAATGTTCACTTTTCCCAATGTTTGAGTTGAAATTTCCGACAAACCAGAGTTTTCCCAGTATAACCGACCTATGGGCTGTAAAGGCACTTGTATGGACTACAAGCCCCACTGGGTCTCGAACTCCCTAAACTCGGTGGGGTTCTGTGAGAAACCAGCCCGAGTTGGTACCGACACATTGCAATACTATACAGAAATTTCCATTTTCGGTCATTTTTGGTACCCCTATTTCTCGAAAACTAGAGTTTTCCCGGCATAGCCGCTTATGTGGTCTGAAAGTACATCCCTTCTACTGTAAATCCCACTAGGTCACTTGCTCCCTAAACTCCGCGCACGTCAATGACAGGGGTGCTTCATACCCCACCCCAAACCCATGAATGTTCACGTTTCCCAATGTTTGAGTTGAAATTTCCGACAAACCAGAGTTTTCCCAGTATAACCGACCTATGGGCTGTAAAGGCACTTGTATGGACTACAAGCCCCACTGGGTCTCGAACTCCCTAAACTCGGTGGGGTTCTGTGAGAAACCAGCCCGAGTTGGTACCGACACATTGCAATACTATACAGAAATTTCCATTTTCGGTCATTTTTTGTACCCCTTTTTCTCGAAAACTAGAGTTTTCCCGGCATAGCCACTTATGTGGTCTGAAAGTACATCCCTTCTACTGTAAATCCCACTAGGTCGCTTGCTCCCTAAACTCCGCGCACGTCAATGACAGGGGTGCCTCATAACCCACCCCCAAACTCATGAATGTTCACTTTTCCCAATGTTTGAGTTGAAATTTCCGACAAACCAGAGTTTTCCCAGTATAACCCACCTATGGGCTGTAAAGGCACTTGTATGGACTACAAGCCCCACTGGGTCTCGAACTCCCTAAACTCGGTGGGGTTCTTTGAGAAACCAGCCCGAGTTCGTACCGACACATTTCAATACTATACAGAAATTTCCATTTTCGGTCATCTTTGTACCCCTATTTCTCGAAAACTAGGGTTTTCCCGGCATAGCCGCTTATGTGGTCTAAAAGTACATCCCCTCTACTGTAAATCCCACTACGTCGCTTGCTCTCTAAACTCCGCGCACGTCAATGACAGGGGTGCCTCATACCCCACCCCCAAACCCATGAATGTTCACTTTTCCCAATGATTGAGTTGAAATTTCCGACAAACCAGAGTTTTCCCAGTATAACCGACCTATGGGCTGTAAAGGCACTTGTATGGACTACAAGCCCCACTGGGTCTCGAACTCGATAAACTCGGTGGGGTTCTGTGAGAAACCAGCCCGAGTTGGTACCGACACATTGCAATACTATACAGAAATTTCCATTTTCGGTCATTTTTGGTACCCCTATTTCTCGAAAACTAGAGTTTTCCCGGCATAGCCGCTTATGTGGTCTGAAAGTACATCCCTTCTACTGTAAATCCCACTAGGTCGCTTGCTCCCTAAACTCCGCGCACGTCAATGACAGGGGTGCCTCATACCCCACCCCAAACCCATGAATGTTCACGTTTCCCAATGTTTGAGTTGAAATTTCCGACAAACCAGAGTTTTCCCAGTATAACCGACCTATGGGCTGTAAAGGCACTTGTATGGACTACAAGCCCCACTGGGTCTCGAACTCCCTAAACTCGGTGGGGTTCTGTGAGAAACCAGCCCGAGTTGGTACCGACACATTTCAATACTATACAGAAATTTCCATTTTCGGTCATCTTTGTACCCCTATTTCTCGAAAACTAGAGTTTTCCCGGCATAGCCGCTTATGTGGTCTAAAAGTACATCCCTTCTACTGTAAATCCCACTAGGTCGCTTGCTCCCTAAATTCCGCGCACGTCAATGACAGGGGTGCCTCATACCCCACCCCCAAACTCATGAATGTTCACTTTTCCCAATGTTTGAGTTGAAAATTTCCGACAAACCAGAGTTTTCCCAGTATAACCGACCTATGGGCTGTAAAGGCACTTGTATGGACTACAAGCCCCACTGGGTCTCGAACTCCCTAAACTCGGTGGGGTTCTGTGAGAAACCAGCCCGAGTTGGTACCGACACATTGCAATACTATACAGAAATTTCCATTTTCGGTCATTTTTGGTACCCCTATTTCTCGAAAACTAGAGTTTTCCCGGCATAGCCGCTTATGTGGTCTGAAAGTACATCCCTTCTACTGTAAATCCCACTAGGTCACTTGCTCCCTAAACTCCGCGCACGTCAATGACAGGGGTGCTTCATACCCCACCCCAAACCCATGAATGTTCACGTTTCCCAATGTTTGAGTTGAAATTTCCGACAAACCAGAGTTTTCCCAGTATAACCGACCTATGGGCTGTAAAGGCACTTGTATGGACTACAAGCCCCACTGGGTCTCGAACTCCCTAAACTCGGTGGGGTTCTGTGAGAAACCAGCCCGAGTTGGTACCGACACATTGCAATACTATACAGAAATATCCATTTTCGGTCATTTTTTTGTACCCCTTTTTCTCGAAAACTAGAGTTTTCCCGGCATAGCCACTTATGTGGTCTGAAAGTACATCCCTTCTACTGTAAATCCCACTAGGTCGCTTGCTCCCTAAACTCCGCGCACGTCATTGACAGGGGTGCCTCATAACCCACCCCCAAACTCATGAATGTTCACTTTTCCCAATGTTTGAGTTGAAATTTCCGACAAACCAGAGTTTTCCCAGTATAACCGACCTATGGGCTGTAAAGGCACTTGTATGGACTACAAGCCCCACTGGGTCTCGAACTCCCTAAACTCGGTGGGGTTCTGTGAGAAACCAGCCCGAGTTGGTACCGACACATTTCAATACTATACAGAAATTTCCATTTTCGGTCATCTTTGTACCCCTATTTCTCGAAAACTAGGGTTTTCCCGGCATAGCCGCTTATGTGGTCTAAAAGTACATCCCCTCTACTGTAAATCCCACTACGTCGCTTGCTCCCTAAACTCCGCGCACGTCAATGACAGGGGTGCCTCATACCCAACCCCCAAACTCATGAATGTTCACTTTTCCCAATGTTTGAGTTGAAATTTCCGTCAAACCAGAGTTTTCCCAGTATAACCGACCTATGGGCTGTAAAGGCACTTGTATGGACTACAAGCCCCACTGGGTCTCGAACTCCCTAAACTCGGTGGGGTTCTGTGAGAAACCAGCCCGAGTTGGTACCGACACATTGCAATACTATACAGAAATTTCCATTTTCGGTCATTTTTGGTACCCCTATTTCTCGAAAACTAGAGTTTTCCCGGCATAGCCGCTTATGTGGTCTGAAAGTACATCCCTTCTACTGTAAATCCCACTAGGTCACTTGCTCCCTAAACTCCGCGCACGTCAATGACAGGTGTGCCTCATACCCCACCCCAAACCCATGAATGTTCACTTTTCCCAATGTTTGAGTTGAAATTTCCGACAAACCAGAGTTTTCCCAGTATAACCGACCTATGGGCTGTAAAGGCACTTGTATGGACTACAAGCCCCACTGGGTCTCGAACTCCCTAAACTCGGTGGGGTTCTGTGAGAAACCAGCCCGAGTTGGTACCGACACATTGCAATACTATACAGAAATTTCCATTTTCGGTCATCTTTGTACCCCAATTTCTCGAAAACTAGAGTTTTCCCGGCATAGCCGCTTATGTGGTCTAAAAGTACATCCCTTCTACTGTAAATCCCACTAGGTCGCTTGCTCCCTAAACTCCGCGCACGTCAATGACAGGGGTGCCTCATACCCCACCCCCAAACCCATGAATGTTCACTTTTCCCAATGATTGAGTTGAAATTTCCGACAAACCAGAGTTTTCCCAGTATAACCGACCTATGGGCTGTAAAGGCACTTGTATGGACTACAAGCCCCACTGGGTCTCGAACTCCCTAAACTCGGTGGGGTTCTGTGAGAAACCAGCCCGAGTTGGTACCGACACATTGCAATACTATACAGAAATTTCCATTTTCGGTCATCTTTGTACCCCCATTTCTCGAAAACTAGAGATTTCCCGGCATAGCCGCTTATGTGGTCTGAAAGTACATCCCTTCTACTGTAAATCCCACTAGGTCGCTTGCTCCCTAAACTCCGCGCACGTCAATGACAGGGGTGCCTCATACCCCACCCCCAAACCCATGAATGTTCACTTTTCCCAATGTTTGAGTTGAAATTTCCGACAAACCAGAGTTTTCCCAGTATAACCGACCTATGGGCTGTAAAGGCACTTGTATGGACTACAAGCCCCACTGGGTCTCGAACTCCCTAAACTCGGTGGGGTTCTGTGAGAAACCAGCCCGAGTTGGTACCGACACATTGCAATACTATACAGAAATTTCCATTTTCGGTCATCTTTGTACCCCCATTTCTCGAAAACTAGAGATTTCCCGGCATAGCCGCTTATGTGGTCTGAAAGTACATCCCTTCTACTGTAAATCCCACTAGGTCGCTTGCTCCCTAAACTCCGCGCACGTCAATGACAGGGGTGCCTCATACCCCACCCCAAAACCCATGAATGTTCACTTTTCCCAATGTTTGAGTTGAAATTTCCGACAAACCAGAGTTTTCCCAGTATAACCGACCTATGGGCTGTAAAGGCACTTGTATGGACTACAAGCCCCACTGGGTCTCGAACTCCCTAAACTCGGTGGGGTTCTGTGAGAAACCAGCCCGAGTTGGTACCGACACATTGCAATACTATACAGAAATTTCCATTTTCGGTCATTTTTGGTATCCCTATTTCTCGAAAACTAGAGTTTTCCCGGCATAGCCGCTTATGTGGTCTGAAAGTACATCCCTTCTACTGTAAATCCCACTAGGTCGCTTGCTCCCTAAACTCCGCGCACGTCAATGACAGGGGTGCCTCATACCCCACCCCAAACCCATGAATGTTCACGTTTTCCAATGTTTGAATTGAAATTTCCGACAAACCAGAGTTTTCCCAGTATAACCGACCTATGGGCTGTAAAGGCACTTGTATGGACTACAAGCCCCACTGGGTCTCGAACTCCCTAAACTCGGTGGGGTTCTGTGAGAAACCAGCCCGAGTTGGTACCGACACATTGCAATACTATACAGAAATTTCCATTTTCGGTCATTTTTTGTACCCCTATTTCTCGAAAACTAGAGTTTTCCCTGCATAGCCGCGTATGTGGTCTGAAAGTACATCCCTTCTACTGTAAATCCCACTAGGTCGCTTGCTCCCTAATCTCCGCGCACGTCAATGACAGGGGTGCCTCATACCCCACCCCCAAACCCATGAATGTTCACGTTTCCCAATGTTTGAGTTGAAATTTCCGACAAACCAGAGTTTTCCCAGTATAACCGACCTATGGGCTGTAAAGGCACTTGTATGGACTACAAGCCCCACTGGGTCTCGAACTCCCTAAACTCGGTGGGGTTCTGTGAGAAACCAGCCCGAGTTGGTACCGACACATTGCAATACTATACAGAAATTTCCATTTTCGGTCATCTTTGTACCCCTATTTCTCGAAAACTAGAGTTTTCCCGGCATAGCCGCTTATGTGGTCTGAAAGTACATCCCTTCTACTGTAAATCCCACTAGGTCGCTTGCTCCCTAATCTCCGCGCACGTCAATGACAGGGGTGCCTCATACCCCACCCCCAAACCCATGAATGTTCACTTTTCCCAATGTTTGAGTTGAAATTTCCGACAAACCAGAGTTTTCCCAGTATAACCGACCTATGGGCTGTAACGGCACTTGTATGGACTACAAGCCCCACTGGGTCTCGAACTCCCTAAACTCGGTGGGGTTCTGTGAGAAACCAGCCCGAGTTGGTACCGACACATTGCAATACTATACAGAAATTTCCATTTTCGGTCATTTTTGGTACCCCTATTTCTCGAAAACTAGAGTTTTCCCGGCATAGCCGCTTATGTGGTCTAAAAGTACATCCCTTCTACTGTAAATCCCACTAGGTCGCTTGCTCCCTAAACTCCGCGCACGTCAATGACAGGGGTGCCTCATACTCCACCCCAAACCCATGAATGTTCAATTTTCCCAATGTTTGAGTTGAAATTTCCGACAAACCAGAGTTTTCCCAGTATAACCGACCTTTGGGCTGTAAAGGCACTTGTATGGACTACAAGCCTCACTGGGTCTCGAACTCCCTAAACTCGGTGGGGTTCTGTGAGAAACCAGCCCGAGTTGGTACCGACACATTGCAATACTATACAGAAATTTCCATTTTCGGTCATTTTTTGTACCCTTTTTCTCGAAAACTAGAGTTTTCCCGGCATAGCCACTTCTGTGGTCTGAAAGTACATCCCTTCTACTGTAAATCCCACTAGGTCGCTTGCTCCCTAATCTCCGCGCACGTCAATGACAGGGGTGTCTCATAACCCACCCCCAAACTCATGAATGTTCACTTTTCCCAATGTTTGAGTTGAAATTTCCGACAAACCAGAGTTTTCCCAGTATAACCGACCTATGGGCTGTAAAGGCACTTGTATGGACTACAAGCCCCACTGGGTCTCGAACTCCCTAAACTCGGTGGGGTTCTGTGAGAAACCAGCCCGAGTTGGTACCGACACATTGCAATACTATACAGAAATTTCCATTTTCGGTCATTTTTGATATCCCTATTTCTCGAAAACTAGAGTTTTCCCGGCATAGCCGCTTATGTGGTCTAAAAGTACATCCCTTCTACTGTAAATCCCACTAGGTCGCTTGCTCCCTAAATTCCGCGCACGTCAATGACAGGGGTGCCTCATACCCCACCCCCAAACTCATGAATGTTCACTTTTCCCAATGTTTGAGTTGAAAATTTCCGACAAACCAGAGTTTTCCCAGTATAACCGACCTATGGGCTGTAAAGGCACTTGTATGGACTACAAGCCCCACTGGGTCTCGAACTCCCTAAACTCGGTGGGGTTCTGTGAGAAACCAGCCCGAGTTGGTACCGACACATTGCAATACTATACAGAAATTTCCATTTTCGGTCATTTTTGGTACCCCTATTTCTCGAAAACTAGAGTTTTCCCGGCATAGCCGCTTATGTGGTCTGAAAGTACATCCCTTCTACTGTAAATCCCACTAGGTCACTTGCTCCCTAAACTCCGCGCACGTCAATGACAGGGGTGCTTCATACCCCACCCCAAACCCATGAATGTTCACGTTTCCCAATGTTTGAGTTGAAATTTCCGACAAACCAGAGTTTTCCCAGTATAACCGACCTATGGGCTGTAAAGGCACTTGTATGGACTACAAGCCCCACTGGGTCTCGAACTCCCTAAACTCGGTGGGGTTCTGTGAGAAACCAGCCCGAGTTGGTACCGACACATTGCAATACTATACAGAAATATCCATTTTCGGTCATTTTTTTGTACCCCTTTTTCTCGAAAACTAGAGTTTTCCCGGCATAGCCACTTATGTGGTCTGAAAGTACATCCCTTCTACTGTAAATCCCACTAGGTCGCTTGCTCCCTAAACTCCGCGCACGTCATTGACAGGGGTGCCTCATAACCCACCCCCAAACTCATGAATGTTCACTTTTCCCAATGTTTGAGTTGAAATTTCCGACAAACCAGAGTTTTCCCAGTATAACCGACCTATGGGCTGTAAAGGCACTTGTATGGACTACAAGCCCCACTGGGTCTCGAACTCCCTAAACTCGGTGGGGTTCTGTGAGAAACCAGCCCGAGTTGGTACCGACACATTTCAATACTATACAGAAATTTCCATTTTCGGTCATCTTTGTACCCCTATTTCTCGAAAACTAGGGTTTTCCCGGCATAGCCGCTTATGTGGTCTAAAAGTACATCCCCTCTACTGTAAATCCCACTACGTCGCTTGCTCCCTAAACTCCGCGCACGTCAATGACAGGGGTGCCTCATACCCAACCCCCAAACTCATGAATGTTCACTTTTCCCAATGTTTGAGTTGAAATTTCCGTCAAACCAGAGTTTTCCCAGTATAACCGACCTATGGGCTGTAAAGGCACTTGTATGGACTACAAGCCCCACTGGGTCTCGAACTCCCTAAACTCGGTAGGGTTCTGTGAGAAACCAGCCCGAGTTGGTACCGACACATTGCAATACTATACAGAAATTTCCATTTTCGGTCATTTTTGGTACCCCTATTTCTCGAAAACTAGAGTTTTCCCGGCATAGCCGCTTATGTGGTCTGAAAGTACATCCCTTCTACTGTAAATCCCACTAGGTCACTTGCTCCCTAAACTCCGCGCACGTCAATGACAGGTGTGCCTCATACCCCACCCCAAACCCATGAATGTTCACTTTTCCCAATGTTTGAGTTGAAATTTCCGACAAACCAGAGTTTTCCCAGTATAACCGACCTATGGGCTGTAAAGGCACTTGTATGGACTACAAGCCCCACTGGGTCTCGAACTCCCTAAACTCGGTGGGGTTCTGTGAGAAACCAGCCCGAGTTGGTACCGACACATTGCAATACTATACAGAAATTTCCATTTTCGGTCATCTTTGTACCCCAATTTCTCGAAAACTAGAGTTTTCCCGGCATAGCCGCTTATGTGGTCTAAAAGTACATCCCTTCTACTGTAAATCCCACTAGGTCGCTTGCTCCCTAAACTCCGCGCACGTCAATGACAGGGGTGCCTCATACCCCACCCCCAAACCCATGAATGTTCACTTTTCCCAATGATTGAGTTGAAATTTCCGACAAACCAGAGTTTTCCCAGTATAACCGACCTATGGGCTGTAAAGGCACTTGTATGGACTACAAGCCCCACTGGGTCTCGAACTCCCTAAACTCGGTGGGGTTCTGTGAGAAACCAGCCCGAGTTGGTACCGACACATTGCAATACTATACAGAAATTTCCATTTTCGGTCATCTTTGTACCCCCATTTCTCGAAAACTAGAGATTTCCCGGCATAGCCGCTTATGTGGTCTGAAAGTACATCCCTTCTACTGTAAATCCCACTAGGTCGCTTGCTCCCTAAACTCCGCGCACGTCAATGACAGGGGTGCCTCATACCCCACCCCCAAACCCATGAATGTTCACTTTTCCCAATGTTTGAGTTGAAATTTCCGACAAACCAGAGTTTTCCCAGTATAACCGACCTATGGGCTGTAAAGGCACTTGTATGGACTACAAGCCCCACTGGGTCTCGAACTCCCTAAACTCGGTGGGGTTCTGTGAGAAACCAGCCCGAGTTGGTACCGACACATTGCAATACTATACAGAAATTTCCATTTTCGGTCATTTTTGGTATCCCTATTTCTCGAAAACTAGAGTTTTCCCGGCATAGCCGCTTATGTGGTCTGAAAGTACATCCCTTCTACTGTAAATCCCACTAGGTCGCTTGCTCCCTAAACTCCGCGCACGTCAATGACAGGGGTGCCTCATACCCCACCCCAAACCCATGAATGTTCACGTTTTCCAATGTTTGAATTGAAATTTCCGACAAACCAGAGTTTTCCCAGTATAACCGACCTATGGGCTGTAAAGGCACTTGTATGGACTACAAGCCCCACTGGGTCTCGAACTCCCTAAACTCGGTGGGGTTCTGTGAGAAACCAGCCCGAGTTGGTACCGACACATTGCAATACTATACAGAAATTTCCATTTTCGGTCATTTTTTGTACCCCTATTTCTCGAAAACTAGAGTTTTCCCTGCATAGCCGCGTATGTGGTCTGAAAGTACATCCCTTCTACTGTAAATCCCACTAGGTCGCTTGCTCCCTAATCTCCGCGCACGTCAATGACAGGGGTGCCTCATACCCCACCCCCAAACCCATGAATGTTCACGTTTCCCAATGTTTGAGTTGAAATTTCCGACAAACCAGAGTTTTCCCAGTATAACCGACCTATGGGCTGTAAAGGCACTTGTATGGACTACAAGCCCCACTGGGTCTCGAACTCCCTAAACTCGGTGGGGTTCTGTGAGAAACCAGCCCGAGTTGGTACCGACACATTGCAATACTATACAGAAATTTCCATTTTCGGTCATCTTTGTACCCCTATTTCTCGAAAACTAGAGTTTTCCCTGCATAGCCGCTTATGTGGTCTGAAAGTACATCCCTTCTACTGTAAATCCCACTAGGTCGCTTGCTCCCTAATCTCCGCGCACGTCAATGACAGGGGTGCCTCATACCCCACCCCCAAACCCATGAATGTTCACTTTTCCCAATGTTTGAGTTGAAATTTCCGACAAACCAGAGTTTTCCCAGTATAACCGACCTATGGGCTGTAACGGCACTTGTATGGACTACAAGCCCCACTGGGTCTCGAACTCCCTAAACTCGGTGGGGTTCTGTGAGAAACCAGCCCGAGTTGGTACCGACACATTGCAATACTATACAGAAATTTCCATTTTCGGTCATTTTTGGTACCCCTATTTCTCGAAAACTAGAGTTTTCCCGGCATAGCCGCTTATGTGGTCTAAAAGTACATCCCTTCTACTGTAAATCCCACTAGGTCGCTTGCTCCCTAAACTCCGCGCACGTCAATGACAGGGGTGCCTCATACTCCACCCCAAACCCATGAATGTTCAATTTTCCCAATGTTTGAGTTGAAATTTCCGACAAACCAGAGTTTTCCCAGTATAACCGACCTTTGGGCTGTAAAGGCACTTGTATGGACTACAAGCCTCACTGGGTCTCGAACTCCCTAAACTCGGTGGGGTTCTGTGAGAAACCAGCCCGAGTTGGTACCGACACATTGCAATACTATACAGAAATTTCCATTTTCGGTCATTTTTTGTACCCTTTTTCTCGAAAACTAGAGTTTTCCCGGCATAGCCACTTCTGTGGTCTGAAAGTACATCCCTTCTACTGTAAATCCCACTAGGTCGCTTGCTCCCTAAACTCCGCGCACGTCAATGACAGGGGTGTCTCATAACCCACCCCCAAACTCATGAATGTTCACTTTTCCCAATGTTTGAGTTGAAATTTCCGACAAACCAGAGTTTTCCCAGTATAACCGACCTATGGGCTGTAAAGGCACTTGTATGGACTACAAGCCCCACTGGGTCTCGAACTCCCTAAACTCGGTGGGGTTCTGTGAGAAACCAGCCCGAGTTGGTACCGACACATTGCAATACTATACAGAAATTTCCATTTTCGGTCATTTTTGATATCCCTATTTCTCGAAAACTAGAGTTTTCCCGGCATAGCCGCTTATGTGGTCTGAAAGTACATCCCTTCTACTGTAAATCCCACTAGGTCGCTTGCTCCCTAAACTCCGCGCACGTCAATGACAGGGGTGCCTCATACCCCACCCCAAACCCATGAATGTTCACGTTTCCCAATGTTTGAGTTGAAATTTCCGACAAACCAGAGTTTTCCCAGTATAACCGACCTATGGGCTGTAAAGGCACTTGTATGGACTACAAGCCCCACTGGGTCTCGAACTCCCTAAACTCGGTGGGGTTCTGTGAGAAACCAGCCCGAGTTGGTACCGACACATTGCAATACTATACAGAAATTTCCATTTTCGGTCATTTTTTGTACCCCTATTTCTCGAAAACTAGAGTTTTCCCTGCATAGCCGCGTATGTGGTCTGAAAGTACATCCCTTCTACTGTAAATCCCACTAGGTCGCTTGCTCCCTAAACTCCGCGCACGTCAATGACAGGGGTGCCTCATACCCCACCCCCAAACCCATGAATGTTCACGTTTCCCAATGTTTGAGTTGAAAAATCCGACAAACCAGAGTTTTCCCAGTATAACCGACCTATGGGCTGTAAAGGCACTTGTATGGACTACAAGCCCCACTGGGTCTCGAACTCCCTAAACTCGGTGGGGTTCTGTGAGAAACCAGCCCGAGTTGGTACCGACAAATTGCAATACTATACAGAAATTTCCATTTTCGGTCATTTTTGTACCCCTATTTCTCGAAAACTAGAGTTTTCCCGGCATAGCCGCTTATGTGGTCTGAAAGTACATCCCTTCTACTGTAAATCCCACTAGGTCGCTTGCTCCCTAAACTCCGCGCACGTCAATGACAGGGGTGCCTCATACCCCACCCCCAAACCCATGAATGTTCACTTTTCCCAATGTTTGAGTTGAAATTTCCGACAAACCAGAGTTTTCCCAGTATAACCGACCTATGGGCTGTAAAGGCACTTGTATGGACTACAAGCCCCACTGGGTCTCGAACTCCCTAAACTCGGTGGGGTTCTGTGAGAAACCAGCCCGAGTTGGTACCGACACATTGCAATACTATACAGAAATTTCCATTTTCGGTCATTTTTGGTACCCCTATTTCTCGAAAACTAGAGTTTTCCCGGCATAGCCGCTTATGTGGTCTGAAAGTACATCCCTTCTACTGTAAATCCCACTAGGTCGCTTGCTCCCTAAACTCCGAGCACGTCAATGACAGGGGTGCCTCATACTCCACCCCAAACCCATGAATGTTCACGTTTCCCAATGTTTGAGTTGAAATTTCCGACAAACCAGAGTTTTCCCAGTATAACCGACCTATGGGCTGTAAAGGCACTTGTATGGACTACAAGCCCCACTGGGTCTCGAACTCCCTAAACTCGGTGGGGTTCTGTGAGAAACCAGCCCGAGTTGGTACCGACACATTGCAATACTATACAGAAATTTCCATTTTCGGTCATTTTTTGTACCCCTTTTTCTCGAAAACTAGAGTTTTCCCGGCATAGCCACTTATGTGGTCTGAAAGTACATCCCTTCTACTGTAAATCCCACTAGGTCGCTTGCTCCCTAAACTCCGCGCACGTCAACGACAGGGATGCCTCATAACCCACCCCCAAACTCATGAATGTTCACTTTTCCCAATGTTTGAGTTGAAATTTCCGACAAACCAGAGTTTTCCCAGTATAACCGACCTATGGGCTGTAAAGGCACTTGTATGGACTACAAGCCCCACTGGGTCTCGAACTCCCTAAACTCGGTGGGGTTCTGTGAGAAACCAGCCCGAGTTGGTACCGACACATTGCAATACTATACAGAAATTTCCATTTTCGGTCATCTTTGTACCCCAATTTCTCGAAAACTAGAGTTTTCCCGGCATAGCCGCTTATGTGGTCTAAAAGTACATCCCTTCTACTGTAAATCCCACTAGGTCGCTTGCTCCCTAAACTCCGCGCACGTCAATGACAGGGGTGCCTCATACCCCACCCCCAAACTCATGAATGTTCACTTTTCCCAATGTTTGAGTTGAAATTTCCGACAAACCAGAGTTTTCCCAGTATAACCGACCTATGGGCTGTAAAGGCACTTGTATGGACTACAAGCCCCACTGAGTCTCGAACTCCCTAAACTCGGTGGGGTTCTGTGAGAAACCAGCCCGAGTTGGTACCGACACATTGCAATACTATACAGAAATTTCCATTTTCGGTCATTTTTGGTACCCCTATTTCTCGAAAACAAGAGTTTTCCCGGCATAGCCGCTTATGTGGTCTTAAAGTACATCCCTTCTACTGTAAATCCCACTAGGTCACTTGCTCCCTAAACTCCGCGCACGTCAATGACAGGGGTGCCTCATACCCCACCCCAAACCCATGAATGTTCACGTTTCCCAATGTTTGAGTTGAAATTTCCGACAAACCAGAGTTTTCCTAGTATAACCGACCTATGGGCTGTAAAGGCACTTGTATGGACTACAAGCCTCACTGGGTCTCGAACTCCCTAAACTCGGTGGGGTTCTGTGAGAAACCAGCCCGAGTTGGTACCGACACATTGCAATACTATACAGAAATTTCCATTTTCGGTCATCTTTGTACCCCAATTTCTCGAAAACTAGAGTTTTCCCGGCATAGCCGCTTATGTGGTCTAAAAGTACATCCCTTCTACTGTAAATCCCACTAGGTCGCTTGCTCCCTAAACTCCGCGCACGTCAATGACAGGGGTGCCTCATACCCCACCCCAAACCCATGAATGTTCACTTTTCCCAATGATTGAGTTGAAATTTCCGACAAACCAGAGTTTTCCCAGTATAACCGACCTATGGGCTGTAAAGGCACTTGTATGGACTACAAGCCCCACTGGGTCTCGAACTCCCTAAACTCGGTGGGGTTCTGTGAGAAACCAGCCCGAGTTGGTACCGACACATTGCAATACTATACAGAAATTTCCATTTTCGGTCATTTTTGGTACCCCTATTTCTCGAAAACTAGAGTTTTCCCGGCATAGCCGCTGATGTGGTCTGAAAGTACATCCCTTCTACTGTAAATCCCACTAGGTCGCTTGCTCCCTAAACTCCGCGCACGTCAATGACAGGGGTGCCTCATATCCCACCCCAAACCTATGAATGTTCACGTTTCCCAATGTTTGAGTTGAAATTTCCGACAAACCAGAGATTTCCTAGTATAACCGACCTATGGGCTGTAAAGGCACTTGTATGGACTACAAGCCCCACTGGGTCTCGAACTCCCTAAACTCGGTGGGGTTCTGTGAGAAACCAGCCCGAGTTGGTACCGACACATTGCAATACTATACAGAAATTTCCATTTTCGGTCATCTTTGTACCCCCATTTCTCGAAAACTAGAGTTTTCCGGCATAGCCGCTTATGTGGTCTGAAAGTACATCCCTTCTACTGTAAATCCCACTAGGTCGCTTGCTCCCTAAACTCCGCGCACGTCAATGACAGGGGTGCCTCATACCCCACCCCAAACCCATGAATGTTCACGTTTCCCAATGTTTGAGTTGAAATTTCCGACAAACCAGAGTTTTCCCAGTATAACCGACCTATGGGCTGTAAAGGCACTTGTATGGACTACAAGCCCCACTGGGTCTCGAACTCCCTAAACTCGGTGGGGTTCTGTGAGAAACCAGCCCGAGTTGGTACCGACACATTGCAATACTATACAGAAATTTCCATTTTCGGTCATCTTTGTACCCCCATTTCTCGAAAACTAGAGATTTCCCGGCATAGCCGCTTATGTGGTCTGAAAGTACATCCCTTCTACTGTAAATCCCACTAGGTCGCTTGCTCCCTAAACTCCGCGCACGTCAATGACAGGGGTGCCTCATACCCCACCCCCAAACCCATGAATGTTCACTTTTCCCAATGTTTGAGTTGAAATTTCCGACAAACCAGAGTTTTCCCAGTATAACCGACCTATGGGCTGTAAAGGCACTTGTATGGACTACAAGCCCCACTGGGTCTCGAACTCCCTAAACTCGGTGGGGTTCTGTGAGAAACCAGCCCGAGTTGGTACCGACACATTGCAATACTATACAGAAATTTCCATTTTCGGTCATTTTTGGTATCCCTATTTCTCGAAAACTAGAGTTTTCCCGGCATAGCCGCTTATGTGGTCTGAAAGTACATCCCTTCTACTGTAAATCCCACTAGGTCGCTTGCTCCCTAAACTCCGCGCACGTCAATGACAGGGGTGCCTCATACCCCACCCCAAACTCATGAATGTTCACGTTTTCCAATGTTTGAATTGAAATTTCCGACAAACCAGAGTTTTCCCAGTATAACCGACCTATGGGCTGTAAAGGCACTTGTATGGACTACAAGCCCCACTGGGTCTCGAACTCCCTAAACTCGGTGGGGTTCTGTGAGAAACCAGCCCGAGTTGGTACCGACACATTGCAATACTATACAGAAATTTCCATTTTCGGTCATTTTTTGTACCCCTATTTCTCGAAAACTAGAGTTTTCCCTGCATAGCCGCGTATGTGGTCTGAAAGTACATCCCTTCTACTGTAAATCCCACTAGGTCGCTTGCTCCCTAATCTCCGCGCACGTCAATGACAGGGGTGCCTCATACCCCACCCCCAAACCCATGAATGTTCACGTTTCCCAATGTTTGAGTTGAAATTTCCGACAAACCAGAGTTTTCCCAGTATAACCGACCTATGGGCTGTAAAGGCACTTGTATGGACTACAAGCCCCACTGGGTCTCGAACTCCCTAAACTCGGTGGGGTTCTGTGAGAAACCAGCCCGAGTTGGTACCGACACATTGCAATACTATACAGAAATTTCCATTTTCGGTCATCTTTGTACCCCTATTTCTCGAAAACTAGAGTTTTCCCGGCATAGCCGCTTATGTGGTCTGAAAGTACATCCCTTCTACTGTAAATCCCACTAGGTCGCTTGCTCCCTAATCTCCGCGCACGTCAATGACAGGGGTGCCTCATACCCCACCCCCAAACCCATGAATGTTCACTTTTCCCAATGTTTGAGTTGAAATTTCCGACAAACCAGAGTTTTCCCAGTATAACCGACCTATGGGCTGTAAAGGCACTTGTATGGACTACAAGCCCCACTGGGTCTCGAACTCCCTAAACTCGGTGGGGTTCTGTGAGAAACCAGCCCGAGTTGGTACCGACACATTGCAATACTATACAGAAATTTCCATTTTCGGTCATTTTTGGTACCCCTATTTCTCGAAAACTAGAGTTTTCCCGGCATAGCCGCTTATGTCGTCTAAAAGTACATCCCTTCTACTGTAAATCCCACTAGGTCGCTTGCTCCCTAAACTCCGCGCACGTCAATGACAGGGGTGCCTCATACTCCACCCCAAACCCATGAATGTTCAATTTTCCCAATGTTTGAGTTGAAATTTCCGACAAACCAGAGTTTTCCCA
Organism: Rugalucina vietnamica; assembly: GCA_964017185.1. NCBI lineage: Eukaryota > Metazoa > Mollusca > Bivalvia > Lucinida > Lucinidae > Rugalucina > Rugalucina vietnamica. The sequence goes on along the minus strand of OZ024869.1, from coordinate 14,493,158 downwards.
GTATAACCGACCTTTGGGCTGTAAAGGCACTTGTATGGACTACAAGCCTCACTGGGTCTCGAACTCCCTAAACTCGGTGGGGTTCTGTGAGAAACCAGCCCGAGTTGGTACCGACACATTGCAATACTATACAGAAATTTCCATTTTCGGTCATTTTTTGTACCCTTTTTCTCGAAAACTAGAGTTTTCCCGGCATAGCCACTTATGTGGTCTGAAAGTACATCCCTTCTACTGTAAATCCCACTAGGTCGCTTGCTCCCTAAACTCCGCGCACGTCAATGACAGGGGTGTCTCATAACCCACCCCCAAACTCATGAATGTTCACTTTTCCCAATGTTTGAGTTGAAATTTCCGACAAACCAGAGTTTTCCCAGTATAACCGACCTATGGGCTGTAAAGGCACTTGTATGGACTACAAGCCCCACTGGGTCTCGAACTCCCTAAACTCGGTGGGGTTCTGTGAGAAACCAGCCCGAGTTGGTACCGACACATTGCAATACTATACAGAAATTTCCATTTTCGGTCATTTTTGATATCCCTATTTCTCGAAAACTAGAGTTTTCCCGGCATAGCCGCTTATGTGGTCTGAAAGTACATCCCTTCTACTGTAAATCCCACTAGGTCGCTTGCTCCCTAAACTCCGCGCACGTCAATGACAGGGGTGCCTCATACCCCACCCCAAACCCATGAATGTTCACGTTTCCCAATGTTTGAGTTGAAATTTCCGACAAACCAGAGTTTTCCCAGTATAACCGACCTATGGGCTGTAAAGGCACTTGTATGGACTACAAGCCCCACTGGGTCTCGAACTCCCTAAACTCGGTGGGGTTCTGTGAGAAACCAGCCCGAGTTGGTACCGACACATTGCAATACTATACAGAAATTTCCATTTTCGGTCATTTTTGATATCCCTATTTCTCGAAAACTAGAGTTTTCCCGGCATAGCCGCTTATGTGGTCTGAAAGTACATCCCTTCTACTGTAAATCCCACTAGGTCGCTTGCTCCCTAAACTCCGCGCACGTCAATGACAGGGGTGCCTCATACCCCACCCCAAACCCATGAATGTTCACGTTTCCCAATGTTTGAGTTGAAATTTCCGACAAACCAGAGTTTTCCCAGTATAACCGACCTATGGGCTGTAAAGGCACTTGTATGGACTACAAGCCCCACTGGGTCTCGAACTCCCTAAACTCGGTGGGGTTCTGTGAGAAACCAGCCCGAGTTGGTACCGACACATTGCAATACTATACAGAAATTTCCATTTTCGGTCATTTTTTGTACCCCTATTTCTCGAAAACTAGAGTTTTCCCTGCATAGCCGCGTATGTGGTCTGAAAGTACATCCCTTCTACTGTAAATCCCACTAGGTCGCTTGCTCCCTAAACTCCGCGCACGTCAATGACAGGGGTGCCTCATACCCCACCCCCAAACCCATGAATGTTCACGTTTTCCAATGTTTGAGTTGAAAAATCCGACAAACCAGAGTTTTCCCAGTATAACCGACCTATGGGCTGTAAAGGCACTTGTATGGACTACAAGCCCCACTGGGTCTCGAACTCCCTAAACTCGGTGGGGTTCTGTGAGAAACCAGCCCGAGTTGGTACCGACAAATTGCAATACTATACAGAAATTTCCATTTTCGGTCATTTTTGTACCCCTATTTCTCGAAAACTAGAGTTTTCCCGGCATAGCCGCTTATGTGGTCTGAAAGTACATCCCTTCTACTGTAAATCCCACTAGGTCGCTTGCTCCCTAAACTCCGCGCACGTCAATGACAGGGGTGCCTCATACCCCACCCCCAAACCCATGAATGTTCACGTTTCCCAATGTTTGAGTTGAAATTTCCGACAAACCAGAGTTTTCCCAGTATAACCGACCTATGGGCTGTAAAGGCACTTGTATGGACTACAAGCCCCACTGGGTCTCGAACTCCCTAAACTCGGTGGGGTTCTGTGAGAAACCAGCCCGAGTTGGTACCGACACATTGCAATACTATACAGAAATTTCCATTTTCGGTCATTTTTGGTACCCCTATTTCTCGAAAACTAGAGTTTTCCCGGCATAGCCGCTTATGTGGTCTGAAAGTACATCCCCTCTACTGTAAATCCCACTAGGTCGCTTGCTCCCTAAACTCCGCGCACGTCAATGACAGGGGTGCCTCATACTCCACCCCAAACCCATGAATGTTCACGTTTCCCAATGTTTGAGTTGAAATTTCCGACAAACCAGAGTTTTCCCAGTATAACCGACCTATGGGCTGTAAAGGCACTTGTATGGACTACAAGCCCCACTGGGTCTCGAACTCCCTAAACTCGGTGGGGTTCTGTGAGAAACCAGCCCGAGTTGGTACCGACACATTGCAATACTATACAGAAATTTCCATTTTCGGTCATTTTTTGTACCCCTTTTTCTCGAAAACTAGAGTTTTCCCGGCATAGCCACTTATGTGGTCTGAAAGTACATCCCTTCTACTGTAAATCCCACTAGGTCGCTTGCTCCCTAAACTCCGCGCACGTCAACAACAGGGATGCCTCATAACCCACCCCCAAACTCATGAATGTTCACTTTTCCCAATGTTTGAGTTGAAATTTCCGACAAACCAGAGTTTTCCCAGTATAACCGACCTATGGGCTGTAAAGGCACTTGTATGGACTACAAGCCCCACTGGGTCTCGAACTCCCTAAACTCGGTGGGGTTCTGTGAGAAACCAGCCCGAGTTGGTACCGACACATTGCAATACTATACAGAAATTTCCATTTTCGGTCATCTTTGTACCCCAATTTCTCGAAAACTAGAGTTTTCCCGGCATAGCCGCTTATGTGGTCTAAAAGTACATCCCTTCTACTGTAAATCCCACTAGGTCGCTTGCTCCCTAAACTCCGCGCACGTCAATGACAGGGGTGCCTCATACCCCACCCCCAAACTCATGAATGTTCACTTTTCCCAATGTTTGAGTTGAAATTTCCGACAAACCAGAGTTTTCCCAGTATAACCGACCTATGGGCTGTAAAGGCACTTGTATGGACTACAAGCCCCACTGAGTCTCGAACTCCCTAAACTCGGTGGGGTTCTGTGAGAAACCAGCCCGAGTTGGTACCGACACATTGCAATACTATACAGAAATTTCCATTTTCGGTCATTTTTGGTACCCCTATTTCTCGAAAACTAGAGTTTTCCCGGCATAGCCGCTTATGTGGTCTGAAAGTACATCCCTTCTACTGTAAATCCCACTAGGTCACTTGCTCCCTAAACTCCGCGCACGTCAATGACAGGGGTGCCTCATACCCCACCCCAAACCCATGAATGTTCACGTTTCCCAATGTTTGAGTTGAAATTTCCGACAAACCAGAGTTTTCCTAGTATAACCGACCTATGGGCTGTAAAGGCACTTGTATGGACTACAAGCCTCACTGGGTCTCGAACTCCCTAAACTCGGTGGGGTTCTGTGAGAAACCAGCCCGAGTTGGTACCGACACATTGCAATACTATACAGAAATTTCCATTTTCGGTCATCTTTGTACCCCAATTTCTCGAAAACTAGAGTTTTCCCGGCATAGCCGCTTATGTGGTCTAAAAGTACATCCCTTCTACTGTAAATCCCACTAGGTCGCTTGCTCCCTAAACTCCGCGCACGTCAATGACAGGGGTGCCTCATACCCCACCCCCAAACCCATGAATGTTCACTTTTCCCAATGATTGAGTTGAAATTTCCGACAAACCAGAGTTTTCCCAGTATAACCGACCTATGGGCTGTAAAGGCACTTGTATGGACTACAAGCCCCACTGGGTCTCGAACTCCCTAAACTCGGTGGGGTTCTGTGAGAAACCAGCCCGAGTTGGTACCGACACATTGCAATACTATACAGAAATTTCCATTTTCGGTCATTTTTGGTACCCCTATTTCTCGAAAACTAGAGTTTTCCCGGCATAGCCGCTGATGTGGTCTGAAAGTACATCCCTTCTACTGTAACTCCCACTAGGTCGCTTGCTCCCTAAACTCCGCGCACGTCAATGACAGGGGTGCCTCATATCCCACCCCAAACCTATGAATGTTCACGTTTCCCAATGTTTGAGTTGAAATTTCCGACAAACCAGAGATTTCCTAGTATAACCGACCTATGGGCTGTAAAGGCACTTGTATGGACTACAAGCCCCACTGGGTCTCGAACTCCCTAAACTCGGTGGGGTTCTGTGAGAAACCAGCCCGAGTTGGTACCGACACATTGCAATACTATACAGAAATTTCCATTTTCGGTCATCTTTGTACCCCCATTTCTCGAAAACTAGAGTTTTCCGGCATAGCCGCTTATGTGGTCTGAAAGTACATCCCTTCTACTGTAAATCCCACTAGGTCGCTTGCTCCCTAAACTCCGCGCACGTCAATGACAGGGGTGCCTCATACCCCACCCCCAAACCCATGAATTTTCACTTTTCCCAATGTTTGAGTTGAAATTTCCGACAAACCAGTGTTTTCCCAGTATAACCGACCTATGGGCTGTAAAGGCACTTGTATGGACTACAAGCCCCACTGGGTCTCGAACTCCCTAAACTCGGTGGGGTTCTGTGAGAAACCAGCCCGAGTTGGTACCGACACATTGCAATACTATACAGAAATTTCCATTTTCGGTCATTTTTGGTATCCGTATTTCTCGAAAACTAGAGTTTTCCCGGCATAGCCGCTTATGTGGTCTGAAAGTACATCCCATCTACTGTAAATCCCACTAGGTCGCTTGCTCCCTAAACTCCGCGCACGTCAATGACAGGGGTGCCTCATACCCCACCCCAAACCCATGAATGTTCACGTTTCCCAATGTTTGAGTTGAAATTTCCGACAAACCAGAGTTTTCCCAGTATAACCGACCTATGGGCTGTAAAGGCACTTGTATGGACTACAAGCCCAACTGGGTCTCGAATTCCCTAAACTCGGTGGGGTTCTGTGAGAAACCAGCCCGAGTTGGTACCGACACATTGCAATACTATACAGAAATTTCCATTTTCGGTCATCTTTGTACCCCTATTTCTCGAAAACTAGAGTTTTCCCGGCATAGCCGCTTATGTAGTCTGAAAGTACATCCCTTCTACTGTAAATCCCACTAGGTCGCTTGCTCCCTAAACTCCGCGCACGTCAATGACAGGGGTGCCTCATACCCCACCCCCAAACCCATGAATGTTCACTTTTCCCAATGTTTGAGTTGAAATTTCCGACAAACCAGAGTTTTCCCAGTATAACCGACCTATGGGCTGTAAAGGCACTTGTATGGACTACAAGCCCCACTGGGTCTCGAACTCCCTAAACTCGGTGGGGTTCTATGAGAAACCAGCCCGAGTTGGTACCGACAGATTGCAATACTATACAGAAATTTCCATTTTCGGTCATTTTTGGTGCCCCTTTTTCTCGAAAACTAGAGTTTTCCCGGCATAGCCGCTTATGTGGTCTAAAAGTACATCCCTTCTACTGTAAATCCCACTAGGTCGCTTGCTCCTTAAACTCCGCGCACGTCAATGACAGGGGTGCCTCATACCCCACCCCAAACCCATGAATGTTCACGTTTCCCAATGTTTGAGTTGAAATTTCCGACAAACCAGAGTTTTCCCAGTATAACCGACCTATGGGCTGTAAAGGCACTTGTATGGACTACAAGCCTCACTGGGTCTCGAACTCCCTAAACTCGGTGGGGTTCTGTGAGAAACCAGCCCGAGTTGGTACCGACACATTGCAATACTATACAGAAATTTCCATTTTCGGTCATTTTTTGTACCCCTTGTTGCCGTCTTATTAGTTCTTTACTGACCGTTCCAGAACGGTTCTGTTTGGATTTATGTTTAAGTTGTTTGTATCTTAATATGTCTGTAAGTCTACTTTGATTTGTATTTCTGTATTTGAAAATTCGAGGATGGCCAGTTTCTGTTTCAAGTGTCTGCCCCTATTGATGGCCCATTTTTGTTCCCATTCTCTGTCTTGGTTGAACTCGTCACCTTTGTGTTTGCATGTTTGTCAAATGGTTACCCTGTTGGGGAAGAGCTAGTCGTCTTGCTTCTCGTTTACTTCTTAATATTTTGGTTTCTTGTTATGATTAAACTCCTTCCTAGTCGCTAGCTCAATTAACTGGTGTGTTCGGCAGTGCTAGACAAAATGAATACCTCTACCTTCTATAGTTTTTAGTTTTAACCTACGATCATTTCCAATCGCGTTTCCAAAACAAAAATAAAGAAAATACAGCGATTCATGGTGTAGCCGTCCTATGTGATGCAAAGGCACCTTGACGGACTTCAGTTCCCTCTAGTTAGTGACCTCGCTAAACCTGGGGCGCCTTGATAAGAACCAGTCGAAGATGGATACCTGGCATTGAATTCAGAAAATTCTTTTTTACTCAATTGTTGCATTTCCACATTAAACCATATTTTTCTTGGGCTGTGTAGATAACTGGCTGAGATCAAATTTCTATGGACCTTAAGTTTCATGTAGGCAGTTTCACCTGGTCCTGCTCGCAAACAAAACTGCTTCGGCTGTTTCGGCTACATATGCCACCATTTTCTGCTACTTCGGCTGGTCAGGCTACTCCGGCCAGCAGTTTCTGCTACTTCGGCTGGTCAGGCTACTCCGGCCAGCCGAAGTAGCCTACCTCGGCTGGTCAGGCTACTTCGGCTAACTTCACCCATCTTTTAAAATACTACAATGGTTTCGATTTAACATAAAGACAAGATGACAAATTTATTATAATAAAGGTCACCAAAGGTATAGATTATTATCATCTATCTATTTTTAAACGCGAAAAGACGCCACGCGAAAAGACGAAATAACGAAAAGACGAAATAACGAAAAGACGAAATAACGAAAAGACGCCACGCGAAAAGACGCCACGCGAAAAGACGAAATAACGAAAAGACGCCACGCGAAAAGACGAAAGGACGAAATAACGAAAAGACGCCACGCGAAATGACGAAATAACGAAATAACGAAAAGACGCCACGCGAAAAGACGAAATAACGAAAAGACGCCACGCGAAAAGACGAAATAACGAAAGGACGAAATAACGAAAAGACGCCACGCGAAATGACGAAATAACGAAAATACGAAATAACGAAAAGACGCCACGCGAAAAGACGAAATAACGAAAAGACGAAATAACGAAAAGACGCCACGCGAAAAGACGAAATAACGAAAAGTCGAAATAACGAAAGGACGAAATAACGAAAAGACGCAACACGAAAAGACGAAATAACGAAAACAGGCACTGGAAAAGACGCCATTATGATGGCTATAAAAATGCGTTCTTTCGCATGGCGTTATTTCGTCTTTTTGTGCAGTAATTTCGTTATTTCGACTTTTCGCGTGGCGTTATTTCGTTTTTTCGTCTTTTCGCGCCGCGTTATTTCGTCTTTTCGTCTTTTCGCGCGGCGTTATTTCGTCTTTTCGTCTTTTCGCGCGGCGTTATTTCGTCTTTTCGTCTTTTCGCATGGCGTTATTTCGCTGCGAAATAACGAAAAGACGAAATGGCACTAACAAGCCACCATATACTACAGCTGTAGACCTATTTAAGTGTGGACACTGAACATGTGCTGACTCGGCTTGTTAACCGGTCATTTTGTATCCAGGTCATTTCGTAATCACTTTGGTCATTTCGTACCCACTTCGGATTTTCATTATTGGTCGATTCGTTCCCAATTTGGCAATTTCGTACCTAATTTTGTCCTTGCATACCTTCTTTTTAATATTATCTTTAAAATTTGTTTTGGTCATTTGGCTCTAACAGCTAACAATCTGTTTAATGATAGTTGTGGTCTATATATTTTTTCAGTGCATCTTTGAATTATGTTCCAGTATGTCTATCTAACACAACTGTCTTATTCAGAATGAATGTCAACAATTGTCACAAAATACTGTAAACCCGAATATTTCCACAAAAATACCATAACTGAGTGTACACCTTTTGGAAAATAGTAGCTCACACGGTTTACCAAGTATTCCAATAGTTTATCCTGGCATTTGTTGTTGATGTTATTCCTCGGTTGGGTGTCCTAGTCATATTTGTTATGAAACATTACTGTGGCGACGTCGTCAAAAGCTACATGATACATTCTCTTTCAAATATTGTTTTTTGTTGTTTTTGACTTTTCCTTCATTCATCCTTCCCTCATGTATCTTTTGTGTGGGTATATGTGAATGTTGTCCCCAATGTTAGGTTTTGTTCTATAACAGCTGGCTAGCCTTCACACCGCTCCACTGCGGTACCTCGTTTCACTTTCGCTAGACGGCTTATCTTAGGTTGCCTTTCAACTAATGTCGAACATATACTAAGCAAATTAAATTTAGCAATTTTCGTAACAATCGCCAGTCTCAGCACATAATGAATAAAAGTCATATTTTAGAATATGGGCGTAAATGGTAATCTTTCGGCAAGAACTTGCAATCGAAAAAAAATCGAAAAAATTCAACCTTACGGCGATACTGACGTGACGTTACAATTTAAGACACATGATCCAAACTTGCAGGTCTGCTTAAAGTGGGAAACCAAACATGCTTAAGCAACTGGTCGGCCATCAAAACAAAGAAAATAAAGATAGTAAGTTTTTGAATTTGACGTTTTTCTTTTGCTCCTACATTATCGCCTTACGTTTCTAATTGGAATTTCCCGAAAATCGGCAATGCGTTTAAATGTCTGATGCATACCGATAAAGAAAATAAAGAGAGTATGCAAAATTCACTATCTTGGCTTCATAACGTGACCTTAAATAATGAGTTTAACGTCAGCGATATCTAACTAGTATGGCGCGTTATGACTCTGAAACTTTCTAGTGTCACTGACCACGGTATTAGCTACATTCTTCGTTTGTCTTGTTTTGTTTTTATGAAAATCAATGAAAACTAGTAGCCCGAAATAAAGGCAATATCGACCATTTGACGGCGCGTTGACGTCGTATTTTGGCAGGTAAAGTTTGAACCGAAAAAGCTCAATCTCACTTGTCACATAATCAACAACGTTCATAAAGAAAGGGTGAAAAGAATGGGCCTATTGGACTGAACAAAAATCAGCTGTTTGCATTGTGTTCAATGGTTGAGAATTTTGCATTCACACCTTTTCTGTATTTCATTGTTGTTCAAGAAAGTACAAGTAGGCAAAGATCAGGAAAAGGCGCAATCAGAAAAAGACTCCCACTCCAAAAACCAAGGTGGGAAAAAAATAAACTAACAATCAGGTACTTATACCACGAAAACATTTCGTAAGCCGAATGAGCAGCTATTTTCCCAATAGGTGGCCCAAAAGAAGCCTCTTTAAAGGATGACGTCTTCAAATCCATCGTATCATGTGCCTAAGACACTGTTCTTGTCATTTACATCACAGAAATGTCCAAAATTGCTCTAAGGTGATCAAAAATATATGTAACATAAAAAATTGCTAAATTTATTTGCATAGTATATTATGAACTTTTTAAGTAACCTTTAGTTGCTTTATTTGGCGATATTTGTGTTGGAAATGTACATGTACGTACCAGGGGATAATATCTACAGATGTCAACAATCATGCATTTTGAAAGTACATATCGATTTTCATTTATTTCTTCTTTCGGTTTGATTTGTTCTGAATATAGACATATGTAGTGTTTTCTTTGAAGACATATAACATATACACGTACAAACAAGTCCACACATTCTTTGCATTGGAATAGTCAGTTCTCAAGTCATATGTTGAAAGAGACATAACTTAACACAGTCTTTCCTTTCTTTGCTGTTTTTGCTGACTTTTTACGAGGGGTGATCGGAAAGTACGTAAAAAATGCTGTAAAATAAGCTTGCGTCAACCGATTGATATGAAAGTTTCTACGAATAAACATTGATCCTTTTGTAATTAAATGTCATTGTCAATTTAAAACAATGACATAAGACGTTCATGCACGAGACAGCGTAATGACGTCACTTCACGTGACCCGGCACACCTGTACCCCTGGGTTGACTTTGTTAGTGTATTTGTGGGGTTTGGGAAAGTTGGTCGACATTTTTTAATGGAAAATAATTTTCTAACATTAATTTACCATTCTTCGAAAACATTTGGCATTCTGGTGCCTAATCTACTAAGACGGCGAAATTAAATTCAACAGGCTAGCATAAAATATGCAAGGACGTCGATTTCATTTTGTAAACTTAAATTCAATACCTTGTTTTCTGGGCGATGCTTAACGAAATGATAAAAGACTGGCATAAACTATAACTAGTAGAGACAATGTCAAGAATAGATATGTTTCGAGCTTGCAGTAAATATATACTTTTAAAAGATGACTTCCAGAGAATGCAACATTTTACGAAAATTTTAACAGATTTGTCTATTTGACACAGTCGGTATTTGCAACACTCTACAGACAAAACCATTCGATAAACAACCTCGTAACTTTACAAACGTAAGCCGTGTACGTTGCAGTTAATAATTATTAAATAAAATGTGACATGCGCGGATCCAGAGGGGAGGGACCGGGGGTCCGGATCCCCTCCCCCCTGGAATTTTGGCGAAAAATTGATTTTGTGGCTAGGCAGCATATTGATTTGCACCGGTATTTACGATGCCCTCGATAGATGTCAACATTTTTAATCTATATATATTAAAATATAAAATCGTTTTTACATTGTATTTTTGTACAATCAACTACCCGATTAGGTTACGTGATTTTTTTCATGTCTTGCTAAACTTGCAAACGCTGCCAAAAACGGCTGGATTGCGTTTAAGTTGCAAGTACTAATGAGAGGATCATTGATGCGTGAAACCACACTACCGACAACACTGGTAACACGGGATAAAATTTCTGCCTCTGATGACCATGTCTCAAAATGCTTATTCCCCAAGGATGTAGAAATCAAGCAAAATATTGCTCCCGTCATGGTTATTGGGGATGGAAACTGTTTTGACAGATCTGTTTCAAATTCTGTCTTTGGCACAGAAAACCATCACATTGAATGCCGAGTACGGTGCGTTTATGAGTTGGTTTCAAACTTTATCAGATATACATTACAAGCAACGAGACATATACAGAAATGTCGACAAAACCGTCCGAATTCCAATATGTTTTCGAAACATCAATCTCTGATGATGCAAGAGTCCCAAATGATATCCCAAAATCGTTGAAGAATGAGGTCATGAAATCAGTAAACAATGGTCAATACTCGTCCTTGCTGCATCTGTGTGCCACCGCAAACGCATTTAACCGCCCAATCGTGACAATATTTCCACAAGTACATAATATTGTTATCAACAGAGAAGTGCACAACCAGTTCATACGTCCTGTAGGTTTTTCTGAAGGCATGTGTGGCCCTTCAATGTACATCATGTGGACACATACTTCAAATACAAATGAACAGATGTGGCGGCCGAATCATTTTGTTTCATGTCATGTTATTGATGACACAAAGCCATCAAATCAAAACCAGTCATCTTGTGGGCAACCCCCTTTGAAGAAACAGAAAAAAGTTTCTGATTTCTTCCCAAGTGAAACAAAAGATAATGAACCGCCCTCTGCAGATGCTCAAAGTCAAGAACACACCGATCAAAAGACAGAATCATCTGAAAACATAGAGACAGAAACTGCTGATGACAAAAATGCAGACCATCAAACAGACACAGAATTCCATAGCCATTCGAGCTATGAGTTGGGGGATATCGTGAATGGAACCATACCACTTTCGTCCCTTTCCGACTTGGAGAAAATCTCTATAGCAGAAAGTAACCCTGACCCCGAAACTCTGAAGGATTTGCCATACCAGACAAAGCAGTTTGCTGGCAAGTCGAAAGAAAAAAAACTGTATTTTCAGACAAGTTGGTTAGACAAACATAAATGGCTGTCATACAGTAGTGTTTTTAAGGGTGGTCTCGGCAAAGTGTGCGTATTGTTCCCACAGTCAGGCTTTAGATGTTATGACACTTTCTTTTCAAAGCCCTTTACAAATTTCAAAAAGGCTGTTGGAAAGGATGGCTCTTTAGAGAAGCATGACCATTCTGAATACCACAGGAATGCATGTATTTCATACCAGACACTGAAGGCAAGCCTTCAGACCCCAGAAAACACTGTTCAGTACAAGATCAATGTCCAGAACAAAGATATGTATGACAAAAACTGTAGGCTGCTAACAATGATTGTCAAATCAATTAATCTCTGTGGAAAACAAAATTTGTCATTAAGGGGGCATAGAGATGATTCCACGAGTACATCGTCAAATAAGGGGAACTTCTTGGCAATTCTAAAGCTACTTGCTGGTCATGACAAAGAGCTGACAGAACATATTGAAAAAACACCAAAGAATGCGAAATACACCAGCAAGACAATACAAAATCAACTCATTGACATAATTGGACAAAACATCAGAAAACAGGTGCTAGATGGTCTAACGGGAAAGGGGTTCTACTCGATCATTGCGGATGAAGTGACGAATAAATTTTCCAATCAAGAGGTCCTAGCGTTATGCTTACGGTTTGTCGATGAGAGTGAAACCGAACCATGTATCCGTGAGGAATTTTTTTGACTTTGTTCACCTTGAACGTACAACTGGAGAGGCTATTGCTAGGAAAATCATCGACGTTCTGACTGAAAACAGTATAACTTGAATGTTATGCGACAGTCTGCATGCTTAGTTTTTAACCCAATCACGGTTGATAACTATGCTGCCTTCTTTAATTGCACGCCGGTGGGTCGGGCGTCAGACTCTATGATGGCCCCGACTTAAAGCTATTCATTTTAGTTGGTTGGGGCCGGAGCTTCTTGTCTGTTGCTTGGCCCACCGGGGTCCAACTGATGTTTTTCTTTTGCTCCGGAGTTAGTAAGTTATTCGGCGCCCAGGGATCTCCATCCTCGGGCAGCTTACTGAATCTGTGAGTCCTGGTATTTGATTCATCAGGATGTTAATCATGATTTATTTGTTTGTTTTTGATGATTCATTGACTAGTTAGAGATTCACCACGAGGACCGAAGAACTAACTAAATGTTATGAACCACTGCAGAAGCTGAGGGTGAGGTTATGACCATGTAAAATCGATTTAAACCCGCCAGTAATTTTGTGTTACTGATCGTTCCAAGTCGATACTTCTGTGGTGGTTCTTTTTGCTTCATGTCTCGTTGTTTAAAATATTTTGTGCTGTTAGCGCCTTATGTATGTTTTCATATTTTTAGTTAAGTTAAGGTAACTAACTGAGTATTGGGAAAATAGCTGCTCATTCGGCTTACGAAATGTTTTTATGGTATAAGTACATGATTGTTAGTTTGTTTTTTTTTTCCATCTCGGTTTTTGGAGTGGGAATCTTTCTCTGATTGCGCCTTTTCCTGATCTTTGCCTACTTGTACCTTTCCAGTTGATAAAATGAGGGGTCAGGCATATATGACGGTTCTGCAGCAATGGCATCAGAAAAGATGGGATGCCAAGCTCGAATAAAGTCTCTGAACAAACTTGCTGTTTACACACACTGCAAGAACCATGTTCTGAATTTGAGCATAGCACATGCATGTAAGATACCTCTCGTCAGAAACATGATAGATGGTATAAACTCCACATTCATATTCTATGATTCGTCGCCCAAAAGACAACGCTATTTTGAGCGTGTACTGAAGCACCATGGCACAGATTCAAAGCGTAAAAAAGGTTTTGGGCTTGTGTAAAACAAGATGGGCAGAACGACACACATGTTATGATGTGTTCTACGATATGTATGCAGTGATTGTTGAATGCCTTCAGTATATTCTAAACCCTTCACTTGACGAAAGCACACAGGATGAATGGTCATGGGATGCCCAGACAAAAGTAACCGCACAAGGCTTGTTGGCTTCTTTGATGTCATTCCAGTTCCTCATAACCTTCATTTGCGTTAGAGCTATTCTTGAGACAGTCAGGCCTTTGTCGACAAAGCTCCAGAAACGCGATTTGGATGTGTACGAAGCACGCAATCTAGTTACCGATCGGGTTGATAGAGTGAAAGAGATGAGAGTTGGTGTAGACGAGGAGTTTGAAACATGGTATACAGATGGCAAACGCATTGCAGACCAGCTTCAAATAGAAGAAAAAGGTCCTTAGGACTTGTGGAAGACAAACAAAGAGAACAAATATCAATAGCTAAACCCCATCAGAATACTTCAAACTTGCAGTTGCTATTCCTTTTTTGGATCATTTATCTTAGGAGCTGAATGAAAGATTTCAGAAAGATGACCATGTAGCATTATGCTTTGGGCTGTTTGATCCCCGACAAAATGTCGAACATTTCACAGTCAGAAATGCAGAGGCTTTCTTCTGAATTGCTCTTCTGGGAATCCGATTTGAAAAGCTCCTCCTCAAATGATCTACAAGCTCAGTTATCTGGACTTCGTCGCATCAAAGGCTATATGCGAAGCACCATGAACGAGGACAGATTGTCTGCATTAGCGCTTATGCATTTGCACCATGCCAAAAACATTGACACAAAGACAATCTGTCAAATGTTTGCGGCTAAACACAAACGGCGCATGTTCCAGTCATGTATTTTGTATGATGATGATGATTAAGATACTGAAGGGTTACCAGATAAGACTTGTATTATATGAATGTTTGAGACGTTCAAACGTCAGATATTCGAGTAGCAACGGGCGCAGCTAAAACAGTAATACAACAATAAAAGTTCAATGTTTATGTAACAAAATAAATATAAAAAAAGTCAAGAAAAAGTCCCCCCAAAACAAACACAAAAACAAACAAATTAAACGAACAAAACGAACAAAAAATAATTAAATAAAAAAAAAAAAAAACATAAAAAATAAAAATAATAAAAAAAAAGGTTCTAAATGTGGAGACCTCCCCGTGGTTAGAACTGGAAACGTTTACATTTTATGTAAAAACATTTCATGTAAACGCCAAACATCCATGAAAATTACGAAATCCCTATTAATATTTTAAGTAAAATATAAGAACGGTGAGGGTTGATATTCGTAGGGACCCCCGCTGAGAAAATTTTCTGGATCCGCGCCTGTGTGGGCATACGCAATCAAAACGGGTGTTACAATACTTTGAACTGAGAAGTATTTTGAAATAAGAATAAAACTTTGACGTTACGTTGCGCCGCATAACGTTAGGCGGTGTTTCCATGACGACAGCACGTGTGCGTATTATGCATGCGTTATTGCAATGGAATAACTGCATATATATTGCTGCATTATTTGATGAAATTTCATTTCGAAATATCAAAAGATAAAGAAATGACATCATTTTTATACGTACTCCGATCAGCCCTCGTACTTTCAATTTATGGTTCCATGTTAGCCGTTCCCGTCAATGTGGAGGTATAACGAAACACCGATGGGAATATCCCGTCTGGTTTTGTTCATATGTGTTCGCAACACGAGGACAGTTTACTGAACCCGATTGCGGCATTATTTGTTTCGGCATTTAAGCCCGAGTGGCTTTGCTTCCGCTTGTCCTCTACTTTTTATCACGAAACAGCATTTTTGAACTACCCTAACATTTGACATTTGCAGATGATTTCATTTGTAGTTGTTCATGGTACATATTTTCATAAACTAGTCAATTCCTGCACCTGAAAACTATATCCGGTTTCTTGATACAATATGATAACAGAGCCATTTCTGTTCAGTGCAGCCAGTCTTATCAGACAAAACATATACGAAATCAATCGATGTATTTAACGTATAGAACAACTCGGTCTAAATATAGTCTTTTTGTGATATATTTACTGAAGATACGCGAGGAAGCCAACACATGATTACATTATGACAGTTGTGCCAATACCGCTATGCAGTTTGGTCATAAGTCCCGAATTTCAAGTATCACAGTTACTGTTGTAGAATAAGTGAACATTCAATCAGGAGGCCATTTTGTGGCTTAAAACGAAACACATGTTTAATTTAAAACATCTGTAAATAAATTGGACTGCTAGACAAATTATTACCTGTTTGGGCAATATACTGTATTAACCTGTCCCTGAAGCCGAAAATTTAATCAAGAATTTAGCACATTTGTTATCAGATGGCGTGGAATTGTAGCAGACGAGGTCAATTTGATTAACTAATCTGCTTTGCAATGCCTAATAAAATTGATCGCAGTTGACATGTCCTGCTACATTTTCTCAAGTCATTATAGGGGAAGAACTCATGCCAATTGGTTTGGGTAATGACATATTGATACTCGTGTATCCATGTACAACTACGTCACTGATCATGAGAACATAGGGTCATCCAAGTGAGCATCAGTCAGAGGGGTCACATTTAATCGATGCGGTTCTAACGTATACCCACAATCAATGTTTTGAGGGTATATGTATATATGGGGATTAAACCATTAACAGTGCAAGAATAAATCAAACTGAGCGCGCTTTCGGCTTTCGCCTTCTTCAGAGTCAATATGTATTTACAGGTAAAAACTTGGAAAAAATGAAAGAAAAAATGAAAATAGGTAAATAAATAAGATCAAACAAAAACAATGCAAAAATACACAAAAATCATGTAAAATGAGTCAAAAGTTGACACCACTTTATGTTCGGCAGTGGGTATACGACTTAAAATTAATTCATGAACGCCCTTTGAAAGGGCCCAGTATCTGATTGAAAATGGCGGCAAAATTGCGCGTCACTTTACATAAAGTCAGTTTGTAGCGGTGTGTTTATTCTTCTCGGTAATTGTGTATTTGCTATGTAAGTTAAACATTGGGGAATCAGGCTTGGGGGCAACCAGAGAGAATTCAAGGTAATAATCACAAAAGAGAGTCAAACATAGTACTTTGCATGTATGCAAATCATCCCAGAACCGCTCATGGACAGTGCTTGAAAAGAGAGACGGCGAAAACGGCCATCCTCGATTTTTGAAATAAAGAAATTTAGATAAATATTGCCATTGTGCTCAATGGTTTAATCCCCATATACACTTATTTTAATCATTTTTCGAATCCTTTCTTAGGATCCAGTGCTACCGGGAAGTTTTTGTTTGATGTTTGTCCTATTTCTCCCTATATATATGTATACGGGTAAAAAATCACATTGCGCCCAATGGGAGAACACATGGGCAACAGAAATTTGATGCAATTTGATTAAAATCCCGAAAATAAAACTCAGAATGAAGAGGGGGGGGGGGGGAATAAAAAAAAAGAAAATAGAACAAACACGACCGTTCACTTCGGAGGTTGCAAAACTACTGATCTTACTCTTAATCACTCACTTCTTAAAAAAGTCCAACATTGTCTTTAGCACAGAAGCACCACTGTACGTATCCATGGCACGCATAGCTTTCCATAGGTGGTCTAGGTGATCGGAGAGCGACGGATTCTGTTCGAAGAAGCTGATGACCTGAGCCAGACCTTTCCTGGCATCTGATCTGGTGACAGGGGGCTCCTCTGGCTCGTCTTCGTCGTCGTCGTCGCTGACGTTGTCGGCCGATCTGGGCTCACTAACCAGATCCAACATTTCACCGGTCTCGATGTCTCTGTCGACGTTGACGTACTCTAACATGGTAAAACATCATATCACTGATCATAACTACATGTACATAGAAATAAACACACCGCTACAAACTAGTAACATTTAACTACAGTGAAAATGGCTACCAAATTTGGAAAATATAAGACATTTGGAAACAAAATAAGAAAATTGGAGAAAAAAAATATATCAAAGATACATCAATTCCTTGTGGCTAATACCTCTAGGAGAGGTTTGTTAAAATATTAGATCCGTAAAAGTTGAGAAACTAAAGCATTAAATGGGTAACTAGAGATTGAGCGAATCGCGTGACCGCTCACCTGTAAGATGAAGCGTCACTTGTAAACACACCGCTACAAATGTAAGTTTTCGTAATGTTTAACAGATCAGGAAGAACAATATAAAACACATTGTATTGCATAGTTCATTAATGTATTTTTCATTTAATTGCTGTCTGAAAAGCATGACGCTAAAACATACATGTAATGAGTCGAAGACCGCATAAACCAACCTTTCACACACTTAAAACACATGTAAATAACATCAGGAAAACATGTCCGTCCCGGGGGGGGGGGGGAGGGGCACTCCCTGGTCAGCGGTGTACCGATGCGTGAACAAAAAACGATGAGAAAGGGTACTTTTTTCAGGCAGGGCAGTGCGCAGCGCTGTGCATCGTTTAGGGAAAAATGTTGATTTTGTGGAAAAAGGGTATTTTTTTTTTCACAAGTTCGCTAAAACGCTGTGATAAGGGGGTGTGCTGAGCACCAACAACTTAACACGGCAGCGGGGGCGAAATGACTTCGTCTTCCCAAAACTGCAGTTGTATCTATAGTAAACTGCAGTTGTACAATGTATCTATAATTTGGTTAAACGAGTTGTGCTTATTATTCTTAGTGTCATTGACAGATTCAATTTCCAAACAAACTCTGTTTCTTTTATTGTGATTCATTTGATTTCGGTGGAGGCATCCTGGATGAAGATATTTTTTAAAGAATCAATTGGGGAAAAAATATTGCTTTGACTACACTGGAAAGGGTACTTTCTGACTGGACACAGTGGAAAGGGTCACATTTTAAAGAGAACACAGTGAAAAAGGGGGTCAAATTCAAAATATCGATCACACTGTTTAGGGTATGTTTAACAATCTTTTGTTAGCGCATCGGTACACCGCGGACCAGAGAGCGCCCCCCCCCCCCCCCCCCCCGGATGTCCGTGTTACTTTTACCCGCTTGAATCCCACTTTTATATAGCAAAACGGGGGTGTGCAGCGGTATACTTATTTTTTCTTATTTTTGCTCCAAAACATAGATTGAGGGTACTCGTTAGAACGGTTCTTACGTGTACCCACAATCACTGAAATTTTAGATTTTAACAACCCCAAAATTTTTTGTAATATTGCATCGGCTTGTTTTCTTAATGACATGTAAATAAAGTAATTTGAATTCATCATTTGTAGACAATTACAAGAACGGTAAAACAGATAATATCATTTGTTATACTAAGATAGGATCTCCTTACGAGCACTATTCGCACACTACACATAGAGAGTGAGAGTGCATCAATCCATGATGTCACAGGCGTCTGCCATTATTCTATACATACAACAATCCGAGAACGGATTCTTCTCAGATAGTTATGATGTTATTCATGTAAAAACACTGTGCCACGTGTACAAATATTAAAATAATCTATATATGATGATGTTTAGGCCGCGGCCGTGAAATATAAGAGTAACGTGCTTGAGAAAGATTTGTTAAGGCTTCAGCACCATTATTTTCTAGATTAAGTATCACATCTCTGAAAGAATTCTTACTAAGGTGACATTTATAGTTACTCAGTATATGTTTTATAACGTAGTTTCATAGTCAGTATACAGTCACCTCGAGACTATTACACTTTATTTTGCAAACACTTTAGAATATCTACCGAACCGTGGAACTTTGGATTTTGATTTCTTTGATGTGGTTATTTTGACAGGGAGTGATTGTCGTAAATTCAATATCCGGCTTCTACAGATCACACACTTCAGGGGGAGACACCTTTGTGACACAGCCACCTGAAATGAAGATTGAAAAGATGTATAACACGTTAGAGTTATGGCATGTTATGTAATATTTTCAATTATCATGCCAGCAAATAATGAGTTGTTAAGTAACGTCAATTTACGAAGCGCGACATGCATGGAAAACATTGTCCTTTTAGCAGTCACGTCTGTGCTATAGTGTGTGTGTGTGTGTGTGTGTGTGTGTGTGTGTGTGTGTGTGCTTTATTAGTTTTTTGTCCACGTGTACGGTAAATAAAAAAGATCATGTATCCTAACCGCACTATAAACAGTATACGTCTATTTACCTGTATGGTTTTGATGAAACATTTTCGGCAGACAACTTTATGTCCACAAGGATAGGTTTGCATCGTTGCTTTGGCACTCATACATATCACACACTGAAAATGATTTATAAAACATTTAATCATACGGGAGAATGTAATATTCAACAACATTGTGTTTAAAACTGAAGATTTCACCAAAGCAAACATTTTTTGGCGAGAATTTTGTTCAAATCAGGCCAGGAATAAGTGCGATATTGACATTTGACAGTGACGTCTGACCGCAATTTTGAATATTTAATTAGAAACTAAAATAATAATAATAATAATAATAATAATGATAATAATGATAAAACAGTTTACGATACAGTATATTTGTATATTTCAACACAAATATAGTCAAATATGACCAGAATTGATCGTAAATTAATAGCAGGAAACATTAAAACAAAAAATAACAAAGATATTTATATTGATTATGCATATTTAATTATGGTTTTATGGCGTCATAAAGCCTTATGAGTATCCAAGATGGCCGCTTACTTAAATAGAAGAAAAGGGATATCCAAACCAACATAACTTTTTTAACTTTCATCCGATTTTACTAAGACTTGTACCATATTGTTAAGAATCGAGAATAGATTTATTTAAGATGTACTGTTCTTCAGCCTTGCCTTTCCCTTTAATCTTGTGAATTATATTATATCATTATTTCGATGCCACATGTGAACCCCAACGTGACAAAATGTACCTTCAGACTTTCTGACATTAGTAATAGAGAGCGGCAAAAAAGCAGAAACATCATATAATAAATGTTTTTGAAATAACCCTGTATTTGTAATATTTGAACACTGGGCTACCAAATGAATGAGTTTTAAAACATATTTATGTTTGACATTTGGAGTTATCTGCCCTTGTTTAAGCCAATAATATACTTAATTTTCCTATACCTACCGTTAAACGGTAACCATAGCAACATCATCTTTATACAAATAGACAAAATAATTTCGACAGATTTCAAGCAAGAATGATATGTTTCTCTCTTAGCAATAGGTTCTGATCAGTGTTCAAACAGGTGTAAGTAAATGCATTGAATTCATAGGCTATAGTAACATGCAGAAATGCATTACGCAACTTTGACGTCATTTTTTCAGAACAATGACGTCTGTAGGGTTCATATTGTAAATTGGTCATAACTCACAAAAAATCTGTTCAAATAAAGATTAACAGACTCTAGAAACATTGGACATTCAAATTTACATTGTTTTTCTATTACTCAAAAATTGTCCGAAGGTACATTTTTTCACGTTGTGGTCCATGTATGATTGGAGTTGTGATTATTCGTTCGTTCAGAAATTTAAAATTAAGAGGATTACCAAAATAAAATATATGTTCTTGTAGCCTAACATCCTTTTTTTATTTTCACAAAATTTAAAATGCAATTTTGCACTCCTAGACTAGGCTTTATCCGTCACACTTTCGTCTTAAAATTTGAATTTTCGTAATGCACTAAATACACTAGACTCATACAAAACAGGATGATAAAGAATGGCCTTTTGTCTTCAATGAAAATAATCATATTATACTTAAAAAATTATAAACTACGCAACACATGAAAAATTAACTGTAACGTCTGTATTTGACGTTTTAATAAAAAAAACTCTTTTAGAAATGTCTTGCAGACTGCTTGTGACATGTGATTAAATAAAAAAAAATCGTCAGTTTATTGTTAAGATTAACGGCAAAACGTCAAAAAGCAAATTGTTACGTACACGTCGGGGCGATGTTGAAGATGGCAAATACTTTGTATCTTTGGTTACCTCACGTCGACTTGATAATTAATGTGAAATAAAAGATTGAGGTCATTGCACACTTGGGTGCCATTCAATGGTTTTGGTTCAAATTTGACATTAGTTATCTTGTTTCAAGGGCGTGCTACTATGGGACAGTGAAGTTATGCACACGCCATCAAGTATACCTAACCGACATAGTGGATTTACCTGCTTAGATACTGCTGTCATGTAATAAGATCAGTCAAAACACTGTCTTGCATTCCAAAGCCGTAACCGAAAGTGTTTGTTGCGTTTCTTTATTCCTTAAAGATAATAAACTACATTTTAATTTACCTCTTCATCTATTTCCCCTGCTATCTGTGTGGTGAAATGTTCACCGGTGTTCCGCTCACTGTCTCTGTGTTCTATCTTAGCTAGTAATTTGTCCTGAAATGAGACAGACGTACATTATTATTATTTAGCAAATAGGTTACTGTATAGGCGGCAACTTTAATATTCATATCTGGGCGTGATCGGCTTGTCCATCTGTTCAGGTAGGGAGATTACAGAAAAGGCAAACTCAGTCGGCGTAGACCGCTATCACATATTTTCCGTTCGAAATCAGCTACCTGTATGTTGTCCAATCCAGTGAATAAGGCAAATCAGTTTAATCTTTTAACTGTATACCTATAGCTTTTACCTATATGAAAAGTAGTAAACAAATGGTACAAGTAGGCAAAGATCAGGAAAAGGCGTAATCAGAAAAAGATTCCCACTCCAAAAACCGAGGCGGGAAAAAAACAAAGTAACAATAAGGTACTAAGACCATGAATACATTTAGTAACCCGAATGAGCAGCTATTTCCCAATAGGTGGCCACTCAGTTACCTAAACTTAACTAAAATATGATAAGATACATAAGGCGCCAAGAGCACAAAAACATTAAACACCAAAACATAAACCAATAAGAACCACAACAGAAGTATTGCCTTGCAACGAACAGTAATATAAAATTACTGGCGGGCTTAAACCGGTTTTACAGGATCCTAACCTCACCCTCAGCTTCTGCAGAGGTTCATAACATTTTGTTAGTTGTTCGGTCCTCGTAGTGAGTCTCTAACTAGTCAATGAATCATCATGGACAAACAAATAAATCATGATAAATTCCATGATGAATCAAAACCGAATGAGTAAGCTGCCCGACGATGGAGATCCCTGGGCGCCCAATAACTTACTAACTCCGGAGCAAAAGAAAACCACCAGTTGAACCCCGGTGGGCCAAGCAACAGACAAGAAGCTCCGGTCCCAACCAACTAAAATGAATAACTTTATGTCGGGGCCATCATACAGTCTGACGCCCGACCCACCGGCGTGCAATTAAAGAAGGCAGCATAGCCATAAACCGTGATTGGGTTAAAAACTAAGCATGCAGACTGTCGCATAACATTTCAGTTACATCATATACGTCTGGAACGCGTAATGGTTTTTCTGAATTGAAAAGAAAAATCGTTTCTTCCAATAAGTTTCTTAAAGGGGGGGTCTCACGGTATATGAAATTTACATAGGGTTCTGCCCACGCACCGATTTTTATGATATTATGCATATTGCTTGCTGGGTGCATGACCACTTAATTAGTAATATAGATTTTCTCTTAACTACTTAAAAAGTTTAAATACAGCATTTTATATTAGAGGGGGTCTGAATATAGGGGTATGTGTAATTAAAGTCGTCATTAACCGTCATAATAGCAAGTTCCTGGTTCTGTTTGTTTGTAAAATAATCTAGAATGATCACCGATCATATTAGTATTGCATAATTGTTGATAGCTATAATATTGAATTCAGCTGATTATCATTTGTTTCGCAGATGACCCCAAATTTTAGCTCCATAATGGTGTAATCACAAGTTTGATTTTCAATTTTAACATGTTCCCGGTTTTGTCAACCTATAATTTCAACCTTAAATTAGGCTACACATATACAGATTATATGCTGAAAATTTCGTAAAATTTGAAGACCGGTAACATCTTTTTCTAGAACATTGAATGATACAAGTCGGAATTCTGAAAAACGTAAAACTTATAATGATTTTACCCAATTATAAGTATTTCATGTTATTAGCATGTTACAAAGAAAACTTTTTTGTGAAAAAGTTTCCAGGTAAGCAATTTTGTGTCTTTCATGGCCATCAACGCTGCTATACATATTTTGAATATTGATTTAAGTAAGAAAATTGCACCCTGTCTTGGACCTTAAAAAGCTATCTGCCCATCATTGTTAGTTTTCATAATTAGATTTTAGAACATGATTCTATTTATTAGTAAGTCATTCTCTATAATGTATTTGTGTTTATGTTGCAATTACATAGTTTTTACTGTTTTGTTTATTTGTTTTCTTCACAAAAAATAATTTGTTAATTAGGTATTAATTATTTTAATGAACTTATACAGCTATATTGCTGATTTCCACATCCTGTAACTCATGCTATAAGGAAAACAAATATTAAACAGATGAGGCTAAGGACAGTTTATTTCCTGCTGCTCATATCATGATCTCAGAAAAACACCTCACCCACCCAAGTATATAATGAAGCAAAACCAATAGGATGAAGAGATAAAACGAAATCCCATTAGATAAAATTATATGATAAGTTGCTAACAACAGGAACCGGTTAACTACTTTTGTGTGTTTTGTGTTTTTTTTTCTCCATTTAATGCATAATATACATGTACTTGACAGCATTTTAACAATACATAATCAGCATGTTTGAAACAGGTTATACCATATATCAATCTAATGCATGCATTTAATCATCTGCTACAACAGGCACACCTTTTGCTGGAACTTTGAAACATACTTCAATCAAATCATAATTGGAAACCCTATCCCACAATGGAGCTTTTGAACTTATAAACTTACATATAGCTGAGAGGTGTTTTACTTACATGACAGATAATGGACAAAACAGCCATAATTTCTAACCAATGATAGTATTAAAGAAGAGTATCTAGACAACTATCAGCACGAAATTACAAACATTTCGCTGTATTTATAATTGACTACTAAACGCATGAACATGAGCCATAAATGTTGAGATTTTTAAACATCAAGTTTGGATATTTGTCTTCATTACTCTCATATTCATTTCAAAATAGAAAAAAAGAACCACATTTAAATGGTAGACAATCTCGCAATAATGTCAATAATGGATGTTTTTAATGAAGAATTAAAACAATCTGATATTTAAAGTGAAAGCTATACCTGAACATCACATCTGAACACTTACAAAGAGAAGGCCTGTCACATAGCTGAATTATGTACTTACTGGATAAGTATAAAGACAACGGTGATAGAAACGTTAGAAAGTGCCACTGTATTTGGTATTCTTGTCAACCTTTTAACTAATGTTGGCATCAACAACAGTTAAATAAATAAAGCTATGTACAATCTTATAAAC
This sequence comes from Rugalucina vietnamica, assembly GCA_964017185.1. Taxonomy (NCBI): domain Eukaryota; kingdom Metazoa; phylum Mollusca; class Bivalvia; order Lucinida; family Lucinidae; genus Rugalucina; species Rugalucina vietnamica. Next base: position 14,468,183 of record OZ024869.1, on the reverse strand, counting down.
GACAATACAAGATGGTAAAAATGGTAAAACAAATCGAGGAATCAATCAAGTGTATATTACCATTACGGTGGTCAATCACAAATTAAGTTAATATTACTCCAATAAAATTATGTAAATGCATCTTAACATAAAGATATATTTAGAGATGAAATTATAGAACCTTTCATTAATATATTTGAAATTTTTGTTGAGACCTGAAAATGTTTGCTGATCATTTGTATAATAAATAAATAATAACTTTATTAAATATTAAATATGTGAAATTGCCAAATGAAATAAGCATTCTTTATACTAAGAATTCATATTACTTATGTGTTTTATCATTTCTAATGATAAAATTGTGGAATAATATGATTTTAGACGAGAAAACAGCTAAAAACATTAAAATCCATTTTTGTCAAAAATTGACTTACATGTATATCATGTACATTTCAACAGTGTTACCGGTTTTGAAAATTTATAAAACTTTACCAGCATGACGAGGGTACCGCTGGCCAATTTTATAGACCGTATCATAGGTTGACAAGCACTAGAACATATCAAAATATGAGATACAATTTGTCATTCTCGAAAATAATTTTGATAAAATTTTGACAATTTCAAGTTTGAGTTTCCATAGAAAATCTAATTGTTTATCTATTTAAGCCAAAATGGTATCAAAGTAAGCCATATGGAGTCCTTGTTTGATTCCAGTTTTAATTGGATAATAAAAATTATTGAAGAGATAATATATAGGCAAAGTATAAGGCAGGTATGGTCACAAAGATGGAGTACGTCAGGGTGCTATCCTGAGACCTAAAAATGTTTTTCAAAATAAATAAGTGCATTTTTATAGGTGTTAGAATGAAGGCATTCACCATACAAAGCAAGAACAAAATTGGTGCGTGGGCGCATATGAGACCCCCCCTTTGTAAACCAAGTCACCATAAAATTCTGGTTCCGAAAGGACCTCATGTAAAAGGGTCTTTAGCCTAGCATTAAATTTGGCAATCAGTTCATAGTGTCTGCGATAAAATTTAGAAAAGAGTTTTCGAAGTTTATGATACCTATAGCCCTGCTGAAGAAGTTTGGCTGTTAAACATGTATTTCGTGCATTGAAGTTCGCAACATGATTGCAGACTCTAGCAAACCTAATAAGTTGTGAAATGTATACGCCATAAGAAGCACGGCGAGGAACGTCACCATCCAAAAACGGAAAATTTAAAATATCAAAATCAAAGTCATCACGTTTATCATAAATCTTTATTTGAAGTTTCATACACCGTCTCACAGTATCGTATGACATGAGATTTGATAGCAGTAAGACAGGAAGTTAATAATTTAGAAAGTTCAGTGGTAGTACAAGAACTAGAATTAGCAATAAATCTAGCTTTGTATGGTCTTTTGTAAAGCTTAGGTAACCAAAACATCGTAGGAAGTTTGTCGTGGCCTTCATTGACACAAACAGAAAACTTAACAGGTAATTCATTTAAATGAGCATTAACTACAGACATTTCATCAGTAACTGTCTCCTGATAAGCCCTGGTACCATCAAGCTCCTGTTTTAAGGTGTTAATATAGTGAAGCCTACAACCAACAGCAACGTTGTTTGCGGCCTTGTCTGCTGGAACCAAGACATACTTTCTATGGAATTCTTGGATACCCTGCTTCAAATGCGTAAAGGACGATTTGGTCTTAGGCAGTAAAAGATTAGTATTCTGTGAATAAAACTTTATACGTTTATCCACAATAGTGAAGATACTTCTTTTCCAAGCTTTAAGAGCACCATCCTCAACATCCTCTCGTTTACACCATCGATTACCGAATTCATTTAATGCAGATGCAATCTCCTCTCTACATTTGTCGAAATTAATGTAGGAAGGGAATCTGTATTTCGGACCTTTAGAAACAAACAACATTGCGAATTCTAGAATCCGAAATTATTTTCAAATTTCCAGTTACTATATGTCCGGCGGGTTGATAAAGATATTTTGAATCTTGACACTCTCAAGACTTAGGAGTATTAGCATGGATATCAAGATCAGAAACAAGTTTTTTGAAATTAAAAATTGTATTTCTGATCGGTTTTGTTATATTTGTAACAAATAATAGGAGGTTCCGAGTTTTGGAAGTACGTAGGTATAGACTGTGACACTGATTTGTCGTGGAATATACTTAATAAATCAAAAAAGTCAATTCCTTTATTAATGAATGGAATTTTAATGAAATGCCGTATATGATTAGATTCGGAATCGATAAATGGACGAAGAGCGTGTTGAGTATAACATCTTGTCAGCAGTGCAGCATCGTATGAAGATCTGATCAAGTATTCACGAGGTACCATACAGTGACCTATTTGCCGAATAATACATATTTGTCATGAATTATATAATATATTTAAGAAATGAATTTCATTTTTTATGTACATGGAGCTATGACCCGCAGTAGGAACGAACCCGAAGGGATTCATGTAAGCTTTGCTAGCGACCCACTCCGGTTCATAGCTCCATTAATCTCAGAAAAAAAATAAACTCATTGCTTATATTTAAATTCATTTTTCTCTATCACTTGCTGAAAAGTTATCAAGGCGATCATATTTACAAGCTAATAAAGAATTATCACTGTGTGTGTCCAAATAATGGTACGTTTACATCGTCTAATCACAATGGCGAAAGCCATGTTTGTTTTTACGCCGTTTGGTCATACTACGTCACACGACACGATGTTGTTCATGGAACTATGAACCACATTTCAGTTCCACAGATTCATGAAGACTTTGCATTAGAAATGTAAATATAATGTAGTATATCTCAAAATATTCACCCATTTCTACTTTTTCTATCTCTATTTCTTAGACAGGGACGCAGATTATTACACTTGACGTTTTGTGTTGCTCTTGTCCAACAGTCTTTGTAAATGATATCAATGAAGTTTCTTGGAACGCTCTGCTTGAATGCATGGTTTTCTGAACATATTGATATTTCACTTCAATTGAAATCTGACAAGATAAAATTGATGGGCGATACAGTAATTTCTCAGAAAGATAATGACCTTTGGCTATGGACGTCATGTTATATTCGTGTTATTCCGATATGAAAACAAGATTATTTCTTGACTGGTCCTGACATTTCAGAAACGTTATATTTATAGTAGTTTTCTTGTCACTGGAACACGCAGTCCACAAACCTTTTTGACACCAAAAAGTATCATCGCTTGACCTTTCTTTTTGAATGTTTAATGCACCAGTCATTTGTATCCCCGGCTCCCCCGGGGCCGGGGATAGCGGGGACATAGCGGGGCTAAAGTGCCTGGTTTTAACCTCTGATGTGTCCCGGCAGTGCCGGGGATTTGCCGGGGTTATGATTTCCCGCCAATCACATTAATTCAAATTAGATTTTAATGATATTTTTAACATTTAATTATCTTTATGGTACTTATTTAATTTCCAAATGCACCTAAACATTTACATGCATAAAATGAGGCCCTTCTCCCATGTTTCAGTTTCATCAGAACAACTCCCAGCTGTTGTTCCACGTTATTGTCAGCCCCTGGAGAGCCGGGGCTTTTAGCAGGGGTGTTACCAAAACTCTTGCCCGGCAGTGCCGGGCTTTTAGCCGGGCTTTAAAAATTGAAAAGTTAAAAGCCCCGCTATTCCCCGGCCCCGGGGGAGCCGGGGATGCAAATGACTGGTGCATAATCATCTTTCTTTCAGTATAATTGAGCCTCCGCATGGTAAAACCAACAATCTGCATAGGCGAAAACAAAGGCGCAGATCAGCTTCGCAGTAACTGCGAATCTGATCAGCGCCTTTGTTTTCGCTACTCGGATAGTACAATTCCTCTTCTACTTCACTCCAAAATTTCAAGCTTCTAGCCTGCTTCTGTAGCTGTACAGGCCGGTTTGTGTCAGACCTGTTCGAAAACCACATTGTTGGTTTTCCCACGTGGCGGCTCATATACTTAGCCCATTAGTGGCAAACGGGCTTGTCAGCCAATATCACATCAGGAAAACATGTCCGTGCAATGAATTCCCTCTTAAACCCCACTTTTATATAGTAAAACTGGGATATGCAGGGGTATACCTATTTTTCTTATTTTTGCCCCAAAACATAGATTGTGGGTACTCGTTAGAACCGTCTCGGCGAGGCGGTTCTAACGTGTACCCACAATCTATGTTTTGAGAAAAATAATGGAAATTATCAAAACTTTTCAGCTGAAAATTTTCAATTTTCAAAGCTCAAAAATCTCTGTTTATTGCATGGGCATGTTTTCGTAATGATTTGGGTGAGACCACATCAGGGTTTATTTAAAACACGTTGCCTCTTAGTTATAAAAACTGTTAAAGCACAACGCGAAGAGTTAAAGATGCTGTATCAGAGGCAAAAGTTTGGTCAGTGAAAATACATGTAAAATACCACTGTGGCTGTTTAAATCGCCAAAGCTTCAAAACTCCTTGATCGTTTGAAATAATAGTTGTCAGTAATAAAGCTGTGAATAAAACAAGAAAAACAAGTGGAATATTGTTTTTCTGGATCATATACTTCAATACCGGTTCTTATTTTAAATAAAAGGGAGATAATGTCCAATTGAAATTTGACCTGTTATTTTTCGAGACAGCGGCTGAACAATTTTTCGGAGTATTGTTACCAGTAACAACCACTATTCGACAACGCTATCATTCAAATTATAGGTTTTATCATTCATCGGGTAGTTATAAAATGACGTTTTGAAAAACGGTTAATAATAACTGTGTCGAAATGTGCACCTGATGCAATTTCATATCAAGTTTAGAAAAAAAAGTCTTCGTAAATTTCATAACGAGGACCAGCTAAGGTAAACAGTACAATAAAACAACTTTGGAACTTGCCAAAGTTACTGACGAAACTTTTTCCTCTGCCTCTGAGCTAATGTTAAAAAGCAATCCGTTCTTAATCCATTCTTATATCGAAAGATTAACAGACTTCGAGGTTCTTGTTGCAAAAAACAACAACAACAACAACAACAAAAAAAAAAAAAAAAAAAAAAAAAAAAAAAAAAAAAACATCCCATTGCTGATTTCCTCGTTTATTTAGTTTGTTTCATATCTTAAGACATGGTGGGTTAGCTGACCAACTGGAATACGTCTGCGCCCGGGGTTGTTATCAGTTCTATAGTTGATTCTTCAAGCATTATGATCTGGCTGGCTTAATGCTCTGGTAGACGACCTATAAATTGTTATCATTAAGTAACTAAGGACTAGTCCCAAAGGGGATCTGGTAATCGTCCATTTAAGGACACAAACGCCGCATTAATCTGTTTAGATGTTCATTGCTAAGGCTGTTATTGTGGGATGTCTCAAAGGATTCTGTACTTCCGATGGTTTTATCTTAAGTCTACTCAAAACGTATATACCACTCGGGTAAATGGTAGAGGTAGCATATGTCACAGCGAGGCATATAGTATTTCAGTGCTTTTTGTGTTCTGAACAACTGAAGGTTTGATAGAGCCCAACATTTTCTTCTGTTGACAGGGTAAAGTCGTAATCAAACACCTAAACTTTCGTTTTAGGTATGTAGCAGAACCATCACTGTGCTACATTCCATCTCATGAGTGCTTCTTGCAGACTCAGTGCAGACTTTTTTGGATTGTTTGAATTGATGCTTAGCGTCCCAGGCAACAGCTAATGGTCATGTCGGGACGTTGACTATCTTCAGACGAAATTACATTACTTGGTATTCCCACTATGTAAAGATAATCAACTGTTTGAAAGTTATCACTCATTCTATTTCGTTATCGTTTATTTTATATTCAAATCAATGACCAAATGTTTCTCAGTTATAGTATATGAAACTTGAATGTAATTAACGTTCAGATGACATATGTTTTTTTTTTCGTCATTTCCCATTCTAGTTTATTGACGGCAACATGACTCAATCGGACGTCAGAATATAGTCAGGTGAATTGGTCAAGTTTATTACTTCTGGTAATTGATTAAGTTTAAATTTCTAGCACCAACAATAATACAGGCAAAGAAACAAGGGTTATTTGGACAATACTTTCATGGATATGTGCTTCTTACCCGATAATATTGATGATCCATAAGTAGCCCTTTAAAATACTATTTTCTAAAACCAAAACATTTTGTAATATTTCATTTTACATCACCAGGGCTCTGTCCGTCCTTAGCCCGCTACCCTTTATCATTGTGCTAGAGGGTTTATTCAGTGAATTCCGCACAGGCTGCCCCTGGGTGCTGTTGTATACAGGTGACCATGGAGGAACTACTGGTAAAGTTGAAGACATGGAAAACAGAGATGGGGAGGAAAGGTCTTCGAGTTAACATGGGGAAGACAAAGGTCTTGGTCTCTGGCCCCAATCCGGATCTTGTGAAAAAATCTGTAAGGAATCCCTGTGGCGTCTGTCAGACAGGTGGTGGTTGCTTGTCTTGGATTCATAAGAAATGCAATGGAATCAAAGGCCCCTGGCGCCCTGATTCTGATTTCAGATGTGCTCGATGCCTGGGAAATGTGGGTCCTATAGATGGAAGACTAGTGAAGGAGGTTCAGGTTGATGTCGAAAAAGTTGAGGCACACCAGAGCTCTGTTATCTGGGAGATATGCTTTCTGCTGGCAGTTTTTGTGAACTGGCTGCAGTCACACGTTGCAAATCGGCTTTGGGCAAGTTTCGCCAACTACTCCCCCTCCTCACCAACCGCAATCTGCCACGTTTGACCAGAGGTCATGTGTATTCAACTTGTGTGAGAAGTGTAATGCGACATTGCAATGACTGTGGCTTCACTTGATCGCCTGCGGCGCAATGACCCTGCAATGATCCGCTGGATCTGTAATGACATGGCGAATGATGAAGTAAGCTTAGACTCCCTTCTCCAAAAGCTTGGACCCCTGGATATATAGATGCATTGCTTTGCTACAGCAGAATGAGATGGTATGGACACGTAGAGTGCAGCAAAGGCTGGAATTCTCATATACGCAAGCTAAACGTAGTTGCACAGAAAAGATCCGGCAAGCCAAGGAAATCATCGGACGATAAAAAGAAGTTTGGAATGGACAGTGCTGATCCACAGAATCGCTCAGAGTGGAGAGGTCGACTAAGAAGGAGACTGGTCAAACAAGTCCAACCTTATGGACTATAAAACGGACATGATGATGATGATGATGACATATGTATAACGAAAAATGCTTTCATTATCGAATTCGCCAATATAAAGCTGGAATTTTACTTCTGTTGACTTGGAAGCGCAGTGTGCTGAACTATTTCAGCTGTTGTCATAGTTATGATCCGTTACACGAATAACAATTAAAACTGAGTTCCTTTACGAGCAGTTAACACATTAATGAGAAAGTGGATGGGCCATACCGCGATTTCGACTATTGAAGTCTGGCCAGTGACCCTTTAGATCTGGCAACATGATGCCAAAAAGAAATACTGAAATTCTGCAACTTTCAACAGGGTAGTCGATACTAAGACTATTGTTATCTACATGGGGCCAAGTATATTAAACATTGGTTGGAAAATGAATCTTAACCGATAATAAATTTCTGAGTTAAACCGGTGTTAGAGGTTTGCGACCAGGCGGGACACAAACCGGCCTGTACAGTCAAGAAAGCAGTTTAGAAGCTTGGAATGGTGGATTTAAGTAGAGATCCGCGTAGCAAAAATGAAGACGCTATTACTGCACAGCTGATCAGCGCCTTTGTTTTTGCATAGGCAAAGATCCGATTATTTCATGACACGCCTAATATGTCATTCCAAAATAAGGGAAAACATTGCATAAAATGATCACTGCACAATTATACAAGCAATAAAGTTGTCTGGTTGATTAATTTGCACTTCCACTTTAATCATGCTATTTTGCAACCCAAAATAATTGAGTTCAGCAATACGAAAAACGGCAATTTGTCTCACAAGTTATAATTTTATTCATGAATACAAACAACAACAATGCCTGTGTATTAATTAACTTCAGTGAGAGGGTGCAATTTGTCTGCTACCGAATGCAGCATTTGACGATTATTCTTAGACCTCGTCTTAATAATTCGGTTACACTTTCTGCGGGCCTTTATCATTACTTTGTAAATAAGACAACTTCTGGTCGGGGCTTTAAATTTCCTACTAAACATAAAAGAGCTAGAAGTCAATGTACATATATCTTCATTTGACGTTCAACGATAAACATTGTGATGCGTCTGTGTTCATTATACTTCCATCGAAATAATTTTCCTTGGTTAATCCTGCAATGCCAGTTTTAACAACTATGCCGTTCGAAGCTGAAATCATTCGTGGCAATTGGAAAGAGACATCAGTCAGAGAGTAATCAAATCCCATTATAAAATTTGCATAAATGCTGTCTTTCTAAATTGGAAGTATGAACACCATAAAAGCTATAATTTGACTGAATATGAATGTTAATAAGAGCTATCGCAGGACAGCGTAGCTCGCGTGACTTGTGCTTTGCCACTATTTCTATTTTAATCTATAACCCATGACATTGACCGCAAGGTCACCAAGGTGGGTCATGTTGATACAGCATAAAACTTCAGACCAATGTCTACCAACATGCAAAGTATCAACTTGATCCATCTACATATCCAAGAGATATAGACATATATATAAATTAACCAAAATCTTTAACACAAAATTTCTAAGTCCGTGACTTTGACCTCAAGGTCATCCAACTGAATCGTAATGATGCAGCATATAACTTCAGGCTAATATCTACCAAGATTTAAAGTATCAACTTGATCCATCAAAATGTTCAAGAGATATAGACTTATAAAAACCTTAACCAAAAACTTTAGCACAAAATTTCAAAGTCCGGGACCTTGACCTCAATGTCATCATGGTACAGCATAAAACTTCAGACCGATATCTACCAAAATGTAAAGTATCAACTTGATCCATCAACAACTTCAAGAGATAAAGATTCATAAAATCTTTAACCAAAAACTTAAACATTTGAGCAACGCCGAAGCCGACGCTAACGCTAACGCCGACGCCGGGTTGACTGCAATAGCTCTTCCTGTACTTTCGTACAGGCGAGTTAAAATGGTATTTTAACTATACAATAAGTATGGGATGGGTGTATTCTTATTTCACAGTTTGAACCAATTCCTTGTAATAGCTCATATCAATGGCCCATACCTTTTTGGGAAACAGCTGCTAACTAGGATGAACCAATATCTACCAACATGCAAAGTATCAATTTGATCCATCTGCATATCCAAGAGATACAGACATATACATAAATTAACCAAAATCTTTAACACAAAATTTCTAAGTCCTTGACTTTGACCTCAAGGCCACCCAATTGAGTCGTAATGATGCAGCATACAACTTCAGGCTAATATCTACCAACATGCAAAGTATCAACTTCACCCATCTATATATTCAAGAGATATAGACTTATAAAAACTTTAACCAAAAACTTTAACACAAAATTTCTAAGTCCTTGACCTCAAGGTCACCCAGGTGGGTCGTGATGGTACAGCATAAAACTTCAGACCAAAATGCAAAGTATCAACTTGATCCATCAAAAACTTCAAGAGATAAAGATTCATAAAATCTTTAACCAAAAACTTAATCATTTAAGAAACGCCGACGCCGGCGCTAACGCTAACGCCGACGCCGGGTTGACTACAATAGCTCTTCCTGTACTTTCGTACAGGCGAGTTAAAATGGTATTTTAACTATACAATAGATATGGGATGGGTTTATTCTTATCACACATTTTGAACCATTTCCTTGTTATAGCTCGTACATGTATCAACAGCCCATACGTTTTGGGAAACAGATGCTAACTAGGATGAACGATTGTCTTCTTTGTATCAGAACTAATTTATTATTATGACTATTTCCCAACATGGATATTGGTCGGGTATTTTGCTCTTTGATCTAACCATTTTAATTCGAACTGGGTATAATCTTAGGTTGAAGAAAAAACTGAAACGGTCTAGTGTATTCCAATCCCAGAAATTTGAAGATTGAACACATGCTAGCAAGTCAAAATAAACAAGCTACATGTAGATAAATTGAAATAAATAAATAAAAATAAATAAAAATAGGATAGTGCATGCTTAAGTATCAGAATATACAATCAGCTATATCTGATGAACAAGCCCTAATGTTACTGAAAGGAACAATGGTTTGTTTAATTAGAGGTTTAGCGTCCCAGTCAACAGAAATGGTCATGTTGGGGCGTTTTCTCGATTTTACGGCACTTCTACTTAACATTAGGATGTCATGACACCCAAAAAGCGCATGAATATATAACCGCCCGAGTAAACAACTAAGACTTACGATAATTTGACTTGAACCACCTTTTTCGGCAGGCAGATCTTCTGAGCGGTTAACCAGTAATCATATTGCCTTGAGACACATGTAGCCCATTAAGTTCTCACAGCCGTAATGGGCGTGGGCCCAAAGGTACAATTGGAGTAGATACGAAGTACAAAGTATATAGTAAGTTGTGAAGAAAACTCTATAGACTTATTTCGTTATTTATTTCGTTCCAAGTCGATACTTCTGTGGTGGTTCTTTTTGTTTTATGTCTTGGTGTTTAAAATATTTTTGTGCTGTTGGCGCCTTATGTATGTTTGCAAATTTTTAGTTAAGTTAAGGTAACTGAGTGGCCACCTATTGGGAAAATAGCTGCTCATTCGGCTTACGAAATGTTTTCATGGTATAAGTACCTGATTGTTAGTTTGGTTTTTTCCCACCTTGGTTTTTGGAGTGGGAGTCTTTTTCTGATTGCGCATTTTTCTGATCTTTGCCTACTTGTACTTTTTTTTATACAATCTAATTTTCATTTAGTGTTATGGAATAGTAGCAAATGCATATTCTTGCTCTGTAAAGTGGCAGAAGACTGCAGTGACAAACCAAACAATGCGGCACATATTTGGGGGAGTACATTTGAAAACCATGCACACTTAAAAACCAGAACTATGTAGCTTTACGGAATGAAAATAAATCAGATAAGCTAAATGCGCGATTCAAAAACAAACATTACAAATTGATAAAGATGGAAAATCCCTAAAGGAAAAGGTCAGTTGATTCCTGAAATATGGTTATGACCTCATTTAGAAAGCCAGAGCTACATTGACAGAAGGTTTTGAGTGACTGAAGAAAACACAAGAAATATGTTGGTTTACGAAACACTCACACTTCAAAAGCAAGGTTACAAATTACTTGCTAACAATAACAAAAACTTCACTTACAATTTTATTGTTCAGTTTTTGCAGTTCTTTGTCTGTTATACTTTGCTCTCTTTTCTCCCTTTTTTGCTTCTTATATTCACTGCACTTATTCCGTAAGAATATAACAGGTAAAACCAAACCGCAGAAGGGCTTAGCAAGTTTTGGTTTAGATTTATCCTCTTGAGGCATATCCTCACGTTCACGATATTTAAGAAAATGAAACATTTGAAACTGCTTTAGTCCTTTATTTGGCAATCAAACAAGCATAATTCAAGACATAGTACATGCATAAATCACTATTTAATAGCCGTTTTCGTCTTAAAATAATTTTGAAGCCTCATATGATATCATGTTATTTCACAATATCTGAAATTCACGTCCGTCTATAAAATATATGACTAGTCCGTTTCATGTTAGGAATCAATAGCACTAGTAAGACATTGTCAATCGAAATTTTCTTCCATTGATTTCAGCCACGCCACAGCAAAACCGTTTCTGTGTTAAATGCGTCCGATGGAAAGTCAAAGCAGTTTAGGTGTATATCTAGTTAAACTAAACTTACTTTGCGTTTTAACTTTGAAATTATTTTATCATACTTTGCCGATCCCTAGTTGAGCATTTTCAAATCTCTAGATTTTAAGCGGTTTGGCTGTCATGTATGCGTCAACAATAGGACTTCTGAAATACTTAAAAAGTTAATCGACAGCATCCATCGTTTTCCGATAAGAAAATGGCTTAAATGACGCATAATCACCTCAGTCTGTTGGGACTCGGTTCCCGCGATCAGTTAATTTTGAATTCAGGAAAATACATCGTACATTGGGATCTGAAGACTAGAGTTGGAGTAAAAATCAGACATTGACAATTGACTTTAACAATGAAAATTGGATATTCGCTACTAATTTTAGGCCTCGTCACAAAACCCTCGAAAACAGATTTATTTCTTTGCTAAACCATACCTACACTTATGTCAGTGGTTCTCGAAACGGTTGCTGAAACATAGTCTTGATTCTTAGACTAGCGTCTGCTCTGTATCACAAACAATTATTGACAGTTATTCTTCAATTGCATTTAATTAACGTCACTCTATAGGAAGCAGAGACTTTGGGACCATATACAAGTTTGCTTTTGAGATGTTTTATTTGTGGTTCTCAGTATATACATGGTTATCAAAATGGCCAATACCTACACATTAACAACCTCTGTTAATATCTGGTTTGATGACAGTTTACAAAAAGATCTAGAACTCTTTCTATTTAGAGAAAATAGACATAACATCGGCATGTTTTGACTTTGAATCAATCAAAGTGTTCAATAGCATCATTGACAGGATTCAGATGAACAAAGGTGAGTCCCCAGATCAAAGTGTTGTAAACAGAACAATTCAAAATTGAGCCGCTGCATGGGAAAACTAACAATCTGCATAGGCGAAAACAAAGGCGCAGATCAGCTTCGCAATAACTGCGAAGCTGATCAGCGCCTTGTTTTCGGATAGTACAATTCCTCTACTTTCTAAATACAAACTGATTTACAGCCTCTAACTATCTTCTGTGACTGTACAGACTGGTTTGTGTCGGACCTGGTCCAGAACCCAAATTGTTGGTTTTCTCATACACAGTCTTAGTTCGTTTTATGACACAATTGTGAGGTAATGTGAAATTAATGAAAGTATGAGTTTGCCTGATTAACACTAGAATGTATCGAACAGGCATCAGCATGGTGAGGTTGTCCAACACTCATATGAGTACAGGACTCTGTATTAATATGTTATCGTATGTCAGAAGCTACATCAAAATGATAATTAAAGTTCTTTACTGTAGACTCACGTCATACATAACAATTATGCAGTGAGTCTTAACTATCTGTTTGGGGATAAAACACTTGCACCCTTTGTAATGACAGGTCAGAAAGAAAAAATCAAACTGAGATCCTTAAGGAGCAGTGAGAATCTATTTCCACTACAAGTTGTGTGACCGTATGTTTGCTGCTGGTTTGCTTGCAGTATTGTCTCTGTGTTGACGGGACACAGATTATTACACTTGACTTTTTTTTAACGCAATAAACATCATTTTTTCATTCACGAGCAAAGTTGGAATGCGTAAATACTTAGGAATCCAGTCTTTGTAAATGATATCAATGCAGTTTCTTGGAACGCTGTTTATTCATGCAATTCTGCTTGAATGCATGGTTTTCTGAACATATTGATATTTCACTTCAATTGAAATCTGACAAGATAAAATTGATGGGCGATACAGTAATTTCTCAGAAAGATAATGACCTTTGGCTATGGACGTCATGTTATTTTCGTGTTATTCCGATATGAAAACAAGATTATTTCTTGACTGGTCCTGACAATTCAGAAACGTTATATTCATAGTTATAGTTGTTTTCTTGTTACTGGAACACGCAGTCCACAAACCTTTTTGACACCATAAAGTATCATCGCTTGACCCTTCTTTATCTTTCTTTCAGTATATACTTAGCCCATCTGTGACGAATGGGGTTGTCAGCCAATATCACATCTGTAAAACTGGGGTATGCAGGGGTATACCTATTTTTCTTATTTTTGCTCCAAAACATAGATTGTGGGTACTCGTTAGAACCGCCTCCAATACCGGTTCTTATTTTGAATAAAAGGAAAATAATGTCCAATTTTGAAATTTGACCTGTTATTTTTCGAGACAGCGGCTGAACATTTTTTCGGAGTATTGTTATCAGTAACAACCACTATCATTCAAATCGTAGGTTTTATCATTTATCGGGTAGTTATAAAATGGCGTTTTGAAAAAAAGGCTAATAACTGTGTCGAAATGTGCACCTGATGCAGTTTCATATCAAGTTAAGAAAACAAAAAGTCTTCGTAGTACCAGTTAAGGTAAACAGTACAATAAAACAACTTTGGAACTTGCCAAAGTTACTGACTAAACTTTTTCCTCTGAGCTAATATTAAAAAGCAATCCGTTCTAAATCCATTCTTATTTCGAAAGATTAACAGACTTCGAGGTTCTTGTTGCAAAAAAAAAAAAACAAAACAAAAAAACATGTTATCAGTTCTATAGTTGATTTTTCAAGCATTATGATCTGGCTGGCTTAATGCTCTGGTAGACGACCTATAAATTGTTATAATTCTGTAACTAAGGACTAGTCCCAAAGGGGATCTGGTAATCGTCCATTTAAGGGCACAAACGCCGCATTAATCTGTTTAGATGTTCATTGCTAAGGCTGTTATTGTGGGATGTCTCAAAGGATTCTGTACTTCCGATGGTTTTATCTTAAGTCTACTCAAAACGTATTATACCACTCGGGTAAATGGTAGAGGTAGCATATGTCACAGCGAGGCATTATAGTGTTTCAGTGCTTTTTATGTTCTGTACAACTCAAGGTTTGAACTTTGATAGAGGTGAACATTTTTTCTGTTGACAGGGTAACAGAAAAAGGTATGTAGCAGAACCTTCACTGTGCTACATTCCACCTTATGAGCGCTTCTTGCAGACTCTGTGCAGACATTTTTGTTTGTTTGTTTGTTTGTTTGAATTGATGCTTAGAATCCCAGTCAACGGCTAATGGTCATGTCGGGCCGTTGACTATCTTCAGACGAAATTACATTACTTGGTATCGAAATTACATTATTTGGTATGAAAAGATAACCAACTGTTTGAAAGTTATCGCTCATTCTGTTTCATTATCGTTTATTTTATTTTCAAATCAATGATCAAATGTTTCTCAGCTATGATAATATGAAACTTGAATGTAATTATCGTTCAGATGACATGTTTTTTGTTGTTGTTCTTTTTTATCATCTCCCATACTAGTTTATTGACGGCAACATGACTCAATCGGACGTAAATTACATGGTATGATTATCTGTTAGTTCTAGAAAATGAGAATCAATACAGACACCGTAATCATCGCGCTAATATTGCTATTATATGCACGACAGGGCATTAAAACAACTTCATACGTGCAACAGTTCCATTGGCAATGTGAAAAAGGAAATCTGTTTTTTAACAAAGCTAGCTGTTGATTTGAACCAGGCTGGCCTGAATGTAATGTTTTACAGATAGATACTTTTGAAATTTCCACCTCCGTTCCTATGAACATCATCAATGTCCTTCATTTAAGAAATGAATTTCATTTTTCTGATGTTCATGGAGCTATGAACCGCAGTGGGTCGCGTGCAAAGTGAATGAACCCCGAAGGGGTTCATGAAAGCTTTGCTAGCGACCCACTGCCGTTCATAGTCCATGAACATCAGACAAATTAAACTCATTTCTTATATTTATATTTATTTCTCTCTATCGCTTGTTGAAAAATCATCAAGGCGATCATATTTACGAGCAGATAGATGATTTATACACAGTGTTTATACAAAGAGCGGAACAACATTGCGTTTACAACGTCCAATCAGATTGGTGAGAGCATTGTTTTTTGACGTCAAGTGTGACATCGCGTGACACGATGTTGTTCATGGATGTATGAACACAGATGAAAATCTAATGGTCCATCTAAGGAAGTTTTAGAAAAATGTAAATATAACATTGTATTTGCACTTATTATAGTAGAATATAGTCAGGTGAATTGGTCAAGTTTATCTGTTTCTGGTAATTGATTAAGTTTAAATTTCTATCAGCAACAATAATACAGGCAAAGAAACAAGGGTTTCGAAATTGCGCAATATAGTCCATCCTATCTCCCTCTTAATGTTTTTACTGCTTCCAAAGGATCAAACCTTAATATTTTATTTATTATTACTTTCATGGGTGGCATGTGCTTCTTACCCGATAATATTAATGATCCATAAGTAGCCCTCTAAAATACTATTTTCTTAAACCGAAACATTTTGTGTGCCTAAAACAGTAATATCCCATTTAACATCACCAGGGCTCTGTCCGTCCTTAGCCCGCTACTCATCATCATTGTGCTAGAGGCTTTATTCAGGGAATTCCGCACAGGCTGCCCCTGGGAGCTGTTGTATACAGATGTATACATATGACTTGATGATCAGTGCAGAGACCATGTTTGAACTACTGGTAAAGTTGAAGACATGGAAAACAGAGATGGGGACGAAAGGTCTTCGAGTTAACATGGGGAAGACAAAGATCATGGTATCTGGCCTCAATCCGGATCTTGTGAAAAAATCTGGAAGGAATCCCTGTGGGGTCTATCAGACAGGTGGTGGTTGCTTGTCTTGCATCCACAAGAAATGCAATGGAATCAAAGGCCCCTTGCGCCCTGAACCTGATTTCAAATGTTCTCGATGCCTGGGAATGGCGGGTCCTATAGATGGAAGACTAGTGAAGGAGGTTCAGGTTGATGACGAAAAAGTTGAGGCACACCAGAGTTCTGATATCTGAGAGACATGCTTTCTGCTAGCAGTATTTGTGAACTGGCTGCAGTCACACGTTGCAAATCGGCTTTGGGCAAGTTCCGCCAACTACTTCCCTTCCCCTCCTGACCATCCGCTATCTGCCACGTTTGACCAGAGGTCATGTGTATTCAACTTGTGTGAGAAGTGTAATGCTACATGCAGCAGAACCTTTGGCAATGACTGTGGCTACACTTGATCGCCTGCGGCGCTTTGACCGTGCAATGATCCGCTGGATCTGTAAGGATATATAGATGCGTTGCTTCGCTCCAGCAGAATGAGATGGTATGTACACATAGAGTGCAGCAAAGGCTGGAATTCTCAAGTACGCAAGCTAAACGTAGTTGCACAGAAAAGATCCGGCAAGCCAAGGAACTCATGGGACGATAAAAAGAAGCTTGGAATGGACAGTGCTGATCTACAGAATCGCTCAGAGTGGAGAGGTCGTCTAAGAAGGAGACTGGTCAAACAAGTCCAACCTTCAGATGAGGATAATGAACAATAAAACGGACATGATGATGATGATGATGATGATGATGATGATGATGACATATGTATAAAGAAAAATGCTTTAATTACGGAATTCGCCAATATAAAGCTGGAATTTTATGTCATTTTTACTCAGGTGACTTGGAAGCGCAATGTGCTGAACTATTTTAGCTGTTGTCATAGTTATGATCCGCAACGCGAATAGACCTGTCTTCGAGGTTTCCGACCAGACGGGACACAAACCGGCCTGTACAGTCAAGGAAGCAGTTTAGAAGCTTGGGGTGTTGGATTTAAGTAGAGATCGGTGTACTGCACAGCTGATCAGCGCCTTTGTTTTCGCATAGGCAGAGATCCATTTATTTCATGACACCCCTCATACGCCATTCCAAAATAAGGGAAAACATTGCATAAAATGTTCACTGCACAATTATACAAGCAATAAAGTTGTTTGGTTGATTGATTTGCACTTCCACTTTAATCATGCTATTTTGCAACCCAATATAATTGAGTTCAGCAATACGTCTGCTAAAACGGCAATTTGTCTCAAAAGTTATAATTTTATTAATGAATACAAACAACAACAATGTTTGTGCATTTATTAACTTCGATGAGAGGGTGCAATTTGTCTGCTACCGAATGCAGCATCTGACGATTAGTCTTAGACGTCGTCTTAAGATAGTCCGGATACACTTTCTGCGGGTCTTTATCATTACCTTGTGGATAAGACAACTTCTGGCCGGGGTTTTAAATTCCTCCTAAACATAAAAGAGCTAGAAGCCAATGTATATATGTCTTGATTTGACGTTCAACAATATAAACTGTTTTGATGGATCTGTATTCATTATGCATCTCTCGAAATAGTTTTCCCTGGTTAATCCTGCAATAACACTTTTAACAACTATGACGTTTGAAGCTGAAATCACTCAAGGCAATTGGAAACAGACATCAGTCAGGGTAATCAAATTCCATTATGAACATTTGCCAAAGGCTGTTTTTCTAAATTGGAAGTATGAACACCATAAAAGTTATAATTTGACTGAATATGAATGTTAAAATATGATATTTTAACTATAACATAAGTTTTGGTTGGGTGTATTATTTCACATTTTGAACCAATTCCTTGTAATAGCTCGTATCAATGGCGCGTACCTTTTGGGGGAAACAGCTGCTAACTAGGATGAACGATTGTTCTCTATTTATTATGACTATTTTCCAACATGGATATTGGTCGGGTATTTTGCTCTTCAATTTAATCAATTTAATTTGAACTGTATAGAAAAAAAATACTGAAAGGGTCTAGTGCATTCCAATCCCAGAAATATGAGGACTGAACACATGCTAGCAGGTCAAAATAAACAAGATAGATGTAGATAAATTGAAATAAATAAATTAAAATAGAATAGTGCATGATTAGAAGACTTGCTTAAGTATACTGTCTCTGATGAACAATGCCATAACGTTATCGAAAAGATAAAGATTATTGTTTGTTTGATTAAGGACTTATGTCTTAGCACCCCAATCAACAGAAGTTGTCATGTTGGGACGTTTTGTCGATTTTTCGGCACTTATACCTAACATTAGGATGTCATGACACCAAAAGGCAAATGCGCTGCGCTGGAGAATATAACCGCCCAAGTAAACAACTAAGACTTATTTATGTTGATAATTTGATTTGAACTACCTTTTGGGACAGGCAGATCCTCTGAGCGGTTAACCAGTGGTCAGATAGTCAGTCAGAATATATGCCTTGCCTGGAGACACAACATCAGGAAAACATGTCCGTGTAATGTATACCCCCTCAAACCCCACTTTTATATAGTAAATCTGGGGTATGCAGGGGTGTACCTATTTTTCTTATTTTTGCTCTAAAACATAGATTGTGGGTACTCAATAGAACCGCCTCGGCGAGGCGGTTCTAACTTGTACCCACAATCTATGTTTTGAGCAAAAATAAGAAAAAATATTAAACTTTTTCACCTGAAAATTTTCACATTTTAAAGCTCGAAAATTCTCTGTTTATTGCATGGGCAAGTTTTCGTAATGAGTAGCCCATTAGGTTCTCACAGTCCCAACGGGCCCGGGCCCAAAGGTACAATTGGAGTGGGTACGAAGTACAAAGTATATGGCAGGTTGAGAAGAGAACTCTACAACCCAATTTTCATTCAGCGTTAGACTGAGTATGGAATAGTAGCAAATGCATATTCTTGCTCTGTTTGTAAAGTTGCGGAAGAGTACAGTGACAAACCAAACAATGTAAAAGTACATTTGGAAACAAACGAGAACAATGTATCTGTACGGAATGAAAATAAATTGAATTAGCTAAATGCGTGACTCAAAAATAAACATTACAAATTGACTAAGATGGAAAATTCCTAAAGGAAAAAGTCAATTGATTCCTGAAACAGCGCCACATTGAGTCAAAAGGGGGTTTTAGTGACTGAAGAGACAAGAAATATGTTGGTTTACGAACCACTCACACTTAAAAGCAAAAAACAAATTACTTGCTAACAAAAATAGAAACTTGACTTACAATTTTATTGTTCAATTTTTTCAGTTCTTTGTCTGTTATACTTTGTTCTCTTTTCTCACGCTTTAGCTTCTTATATTCACTGTACTTATTCCGTAAGAACATAACAGGTAAAACCAAACCACAGAAGGGCTTTGCAAGTTTTGGTTTAGATTTATCCTTTGGGGACGTAGCCTCACTTTCACGATATTTAAGAAAACGAAACATTTAAAACTATTTTAGTCCTTCATTCAAACAAGCATAATTTAAGACACAGTACACGCATAAATCATTATTCAGTATCCGTGTTTGTCTTAAAATAATTTTGAAGCCTCATCTGACATATCATGTTATTTCACAACATCTGAAATTCACGTCCGTCTATAAAATACATGATTAGTCTGTTTCATGTTAGGAATCAATAGCACTAGTAAGACATTGCCAAACGAAATTTTCTTCTATTGATTTCAGCCACGCAACAGCAAAACCATTTATGTTTTAAATTCGTCCGATGGAAAGTCAAAGGAGTTTAGGTGCATATCTAGTTAAACCAAACTTGCTTTGCGTTTTAACTTTGAAATTATTTTATCATGATGCACAGTTGAGCATTTTCAAATCTCTAGTTTTGAGGCGGTTGGCTTACATGATTACGTCAGCGGTAGGACTTCTGAAAGACTTAGAGAGTTTATCGACAGCATCCATCGTTTTTCGATAAGTAAATGGCTTAAACGACGAATAATCACCTCAGTCTGTAGGGACTCGGTTCCCGCGATCAGTTAATCATGATTTCAGGAAATACATCGTGCACTGGTGCATCTGAAGACTAGAGTTGGGGTAAAAATCAGACATTGACAAGTGACTTTAACAATGACAATTGGATATTTGCTACTAATTTAAGGCCTCGTCACATATAAGCGAAAATCCATCGAAAACAGATTTATTTCTTTGCTAAACCATACCTACACTTATTTCAGTGGTTCTCAAAACAGTTGCTGAAACATAGTCTTGATTCTAGCGTCTGCTCTGTATCGCAAACAATTATTGACATTAAATTTTATTCTTCAAAGTGTATATTATTGTCACTCCATACAAAGCAGAGACTTTGGGACCATTTGAGACGTTTTATTTGTGGTTCTCAGTATATACATGGTTATCGAAATGGCCAATACCTACACATTAACAACCTCTGTTAATATGAGTTTGATGCCAGTATAAAATGTCTATCTTCTGATACTGAGTCGATCAATTTCTGATCATCACCTCAGGTGCAAATAATATTAATAGACATAACATCGGCATGTTTTGACTTTGAATCAATCAAAGTGTTCAATAACATTATTGACAGGATTCAGATGAACAAAGGTGAGTCCCCAGGCCAAATTGTTGTAAACAGAACAAATCATAATTGAGCCGCCGCATGGGAAAACAAACAATCTGCATAGGCAAAAACAAAGGCGCCTTTGTTTTTGCAACACGGATAGTACAATTCCTTTACTTGCTAAATTCAAAATTTACAGCCTCTAACAATCTTCTGTAACTGTACAGCTCGGTTTGTGTCGGACCTGGTCGGAACCAAAATTGTTTGTTCTCTCATGCACAGACTCAATTCGTTTTATGACACAGTTAAATAAATGAACGTATGATTTTGTCTGAAAAACACTAGAATGTATCAAATAGGCACCAGCATGGTGAGGTTGTCCAAGACTCATATGAGTACAGGACTCTGTTGTGATCTGTTATCGTATCTGATTCTCGGATGCCACGATGTAACAAAATATCAAAATAATAATTAAAGTTCTTTACTGTAGACTCACGTCACACATTTATCGTTACAACTGTATGAAGTAAATCTAAACTAGTCGTTTGGGGACAAACACTTGCACCCTTTGTAATGACAGGTCAGAAACAAAAAATAAACTGAGATCCTTAGGGAACAGTGAGCGTATTGATGAGAAATGTGAGCCGCCTCGTGGGAAAACCAACAATGTGGTTTCCGAATGGGTCTGACAGAAATCAGGCTGTACAGTCACAAAAGATGGTTTGAGGCTGGAAATTTTGGATTTAGAAAGTAGAGGAACTGTACTATCTCTGTAGCGAAAACAAAGGCGCTGATCAGCTTCGCAGTTACTGCTAAGCTGATCTGCGCCTTTGTTTTCGCAAATGCAGATTGTTGGTTTTCCCATGCAGCGACTCAAATGTGATTGATCGTACCGTGGTTTTGGCTACTAAAGCCTCGTCAGTGACCCTTTAGATTTGAAAACATGGAACAATTTAGAATTATTGTAATTATGCAACTTTCAACAGGAATGTCGGTATAAAGACTAGTATTATCCACATTGGGCCAACGGAATTTATTATTTTGTCATGTTAATTAAACACTGGTTATAAAATGAATATAAACCGATAATGAATTACTGATTTCTCTGAAGATCCTCGATTATCTCAAAGGACCAATAAAAAATATAATCTGCAATATGGATGATGTACGGGGAAACTTTTAGGGCCGCCACACGGCCACAGAACTTGTTTGAATTTACGTTTATCGTCTTAGTAAACTATCGTTCAGTAATGTCGTGACGTAGCCATCATTCCTTGGATATTAACATTACAAAAACTTGCCCATGCAATAAACAGAGAATTTTTGAGCTTTAAAAATTGAAAATTTTCAACCGAAAAAGTTTGATATTTTTCTTATTTTTGCTCAAAACATAGATTGTGGGTACAAGTTAGACCGCCTCGCCGAGGCGGTTCTAACGAGTACCCACAATCTATGTTTTGGAGCAAAAATAAGAAAAATAGGTATACCCCTGCATACCCCAGTTTTGCTATATAAAAGTGAGGTTCAAGGGGGTATACATTACACGGACATGTTTTCGTGATGCAATACTTTGGGGAGTTAATGTGCTTTTTTCAAGGACACAACTTGGTGACCAGATCGGGGATCGAACCGAGGATCTCTCGATTCGGAGTCCTGTGCTCTACCACTAGCCACCGCGCTCTCCGAATTACAGGTCAGCCATCGCCAGACGCTAAAATACCCTACTGATTTCACAGTCTTTGAAACTTAACCTTTTTATGACATTTGTTTGCAAAATTATACTTTGATCTGCAACTGCATTTCCCTGCTCAATTTTATAGCTTTTAGGCATGCCCCTGTTGTTTGTGCCTTGTTTCCTTAATTTAGAAGAGAGAAAATTTAGCATACTTAAGGGTCCCGTTCATTATGTATTTGCCCAATCAAAATTTGTTTAATAGAATTGGAGTGACTAGCCAATCAACTTAATAAACCTTGCTGACTTTGTTGATATGGGCTTACGATGAGGCTATCAGCAAATACTGTGCATTCAATAAAACTGGAAATCTAATCAAGCAATAACAATATTTGTTATCAGACGGTGAGGAATTGTAGCAGACGAGGTCAATTTGGTTAACTTATCTGTAAACAATTCCTAATAAAACAAATCTCAGTTGCAATGCACTTCTAAATTTTCTCACTGACACATTGATTGCTTACATAAATTGTGGTTGAACTGCGGAGTGATTGAATTTGATCAAATACCACAGCTCATAAGTAAAAAAAAAATACAAATCATACGCAGTGTGCTGCATAGTTTTGGTGTATTGCTGTAAATAACATTACATCACTGAATATCGAACATCAGCATCAAAAATCGTAAACAGTTTAATATACGCCTAAAGCATACTAATCATGCCCGTGCATGAATTCGTACCAAACCAGTTTTAAGACCAAATATATGATTGGTCGAAATAGATCTAGCCAATCACTTTCTGCCATTCAATAGTTAGTTCCTGTCGGCAAAACGGTTGCTGGCTTCCCGCTGAGTCAAATGACCTGTAAAATATCATATTTTTTCTCATTTGGATTATGTCGGTTTTCTTCACTGTTTCACCGTATATGTCACCCGTTTAGTTTTGACGGGCGACAATTAGAGTTAACTTCTTTCTTTACATGTACTTCCCATTCAACAGCTAAAGTCTCGTCGGGACGGTGTTCCATTAAATGGGACTTCTACCCAGTGGGATGAAATGGTATGCGAAAAGTGTCGGTGGCTACCTTGTTTGGAAAGAGCTATAGCTCCCTGGCGATCGGAGTAGACTTTCGTCACATATAAATAAGAATAACACGCCTGTTCCTATTGGTCAAATACATTCATTTCATTAATATGTATAATGGTAAATCTGTGACGTAAGTCTGCTATGATCGTCCGGGAACTATATTCATCTTTCTCTCCATGCACATTGTATTATGTTTGTGTTTATGTTTTGAATCCCGGACGATCGTAGTAGACTTACGTCACAGGTTTACCGTTGTTATCAGAAATTCTTGTATGTTCAGTTGACGACACGAAGACCGGCGTCTTTGAAATGATTTCCAAAGATAGACTTTCATTAAACGCCGGTTATTCATTCTACTCTGCTTGAATGCAGATGTTTTTCTTAACATATTGATATTTCACTGCAACTGAAATCTGACATGACAGAAACACAGCGAAATTATACAGATATATCTAAGAAAGACAATGACCTTTGGCTATGGACGTCATGTTCTAGGCTTGTTATTCTGATATGAAAACAAGATTATTTCTTGATTGCTTATGACATTTCAGAAGAGTAGTATTGCAGTAATGGGTTTTCGTCGTGTTGCTGTAAAATAAACAACCAAAAACATTACATTGCTTTATTTAAATTTTGGCTTTCAGTCAACACTTAGCCTTTCCGACGCGACTAACGGACTTGTTAATGAATATCATTTCGGTTCACTTCTGGAACATTTTTAATCTTTTAGTTCTCCGTCCCGACATGACTTAAGATTGTTGACTGGAACGTTAAGCCTCAATACAAACAAACAAACAAAATCTTTTAATTCTGTAAGCAAACATATTGGACCCTGAATGAACACCGCGTGGACTGTTTATATAAAACTAAACTCATTCTTATTTTGAAAGATAAATGACCTTGAAGGTTCATGCTAAAATGATCATCCTTTTCCTGCTCATTTATTGAGACATCAGGATAACATGTTCCTATATACCCTATGAAACCTTTCATTCATTTAGCAAACCTGTGGTGTACAGGGGTAAACATTTTTTATTATCTTTGTAGTCGTTAGAATAGCCTTACCAATGCGATTCTAAAATGTTGTTGTTTTTATTTTATTTTTTATTTTTATTTTTTTTTTATTATTATTATTATTTTTTTTTTTTACATTTTCTGTTGGATTTAATTCCCCGCAGAAATGCGAGAATAGGGTCGGGGATCCCTACCACCCGATTCTAAAATGTACCGACAAATCTATGTTTGCCCGTCTCCATATGATCTTAGCTGATGGTCAGCCCAAAATCAGTCAACCAACCAAAAGTCAGTGTTTTTAACATAAAAACAAAATCAAAATTTATCAAGAGAAAAATTTTAATGATTTGCATCTCTCTGTATATTGCATGGGCGTGTTTTCGTAGAGTGACTGGACTCACCAAATCGTACTCGAGATTCAGACCCTTCTTAAAAGGTATTCGGGACGCAGAGAGCTGGTAAATGGGGGCTTCACGTCTCTGTCAACAGCTATTTTTATGGTGCCTCAATTTCATGGGACTTTTATCAAACATTAAGATATTATGGCACCCGAAATGAGCTTCAAAATATAACCACCCACTGGCAAGTAAACAACTTAATTCCAGTTTAGAAGATGTGCTTTTGCACACGTGCCACAAAAACATATTGGTTACAAAGCACATTGTGCGTTTCTGTTTGCACAATACTAAGTATGTGCAGAACACCTACATGTGTGTTCTGATTTTTCTCCATTTATCTGCATATTTGTTTCTTGGGAAATCACAAAAATGGAGACTGAGAACACGTTCATGATTCCAAATACACACTGTTTATTGAACAGCTTTTACAGAATGTGCTTATGTGTACAAAACATAATGAGCGGATCTTGATTAAACAAATTCAAAATCATTGAACTAACTTTGTAAATACAGAGAAGTACGACTGAAAAGGGTTCATGCAAGACAATTCAAATAGACAAACAATAGCTGTGATATCAATCATGTTTTTGCATTACTTGTTCTTAGTAACTATCCCTACTGAACTGTCTGCTGATTGACCAAAAGTTTACTTGCTAAAGCATAGCAGTGCATATCTCAATTTATTTGGTATGTTTCCACATATGCACAGAAAACATACGAGTATATGTAAAGCACACCGTCTAAATGTGTCTTAACGCTTACGTATGTGTTTTCAATAATGAATGACTGGACCACTTTTTCCCTGGCAGGCTCAGACCTTCTAATCGGATCGAATTAGTAATCAGGTGGTCGGCCAGTAGTTTATAAGCTTTGCCTTATCAGGGAGGCATTTGGTGGGGTCCTTTCTGTGAGTTTTATTAATCTTTCCTTCCTGGCTTGAAAATGTAGTGCAAACATGCACGAGAACATATCCGTAGAGTCAGTGGTATCGTGTATTCTTCTGTGTTCCTGTTTGTGGATCAACATCATGTGTATTTTTTATCGCTCTAGACAGGCATTCGAGAACATGAAAGAAAACATAACATAAATTCATATCGACTTAAGCATACTACAAGCTCATCGTCTACAACATATAAATACAAAATCAATGCATGAAATACAAAGAAAGAAAAAAAAAATAGAGAGTGAACACTACACTAATTTTAGCGTTCAGGAATGATCATGCTATGTGCCTTAAATCATACAATAAGCGTTAAACAAAAATACAATGTAGCATTTGTAAGTGCATTAATTACAAGATGCAACAAGAATAGATTTCCCTAAATGGATATTCGGTTTTTCAATGCATAATTATTTCGAAAGTAAGTTAATGACAGGATTTTTACAAGTTTCGTTAAGTAACAATATTATTTATGGTTCTATTTCTTTTTTTCAAATGCTTTTGATATGTATACTGCTAAGTTTCTTAAGGTTTTACCACTAGAATTTAATAACTCGATAAACTTTAAAACACTAGGGTGATTAACAGTATCTTTTGATATAAGCAGCTCGTACATCATTGTAGACTGGGCATTTTAAAATAAAATGAAATTCGTCTTCTATATCGTTGGAGTCACATAGGGTACATTTTCTATTTTCTCTTCCCATACGAATATGTCTACCTGTTTCTATCCTCAGACCATGTGAAGAGAGACGTAGTTTGGATAGTGCTTGCCTTTGTTTTCTATTATGAACTTTAGATAAATAGGATTGGATTTCAAAATTATCGTTAATTTCTCGATATAAGGTCATTGAATTACTTGATTCTATGCCAATTCTTAGCTCAACAATAAAGTTATCTATCAACCTATGCTTGAATAAAGGAATGAGTGATTCTATTCGTACAGAATTAGGGTACTTCCATATCTCTGAGAAACCAGTACGATCAAGCAAATTCTTTATGTTACTAAGCCATAATGAACTTTGCTGTGTTGGTTTTTTCAAATCGTTCATCATACTGCTGTATACATCGCTTAAAATAAAATTTGTATTGAAACATTTACTAGCTTAAACCAGTATTTAATAATTCGAACATGTATTTCTATTATCAAAGGATATCTTCCCATTTCTTTTTATAACGCAACAACCCTACATATTGGCTGAATAAAGGGGGGTTCATAAATAGAAGCTTTATTTAGCTACTGACTAAATAAAGATCGCGTTGCAATTTTGTTTAATGCAACAAAAAGAAGCGCGCCGGTGACGTCAAATCTAGTCACGTTTTTTGACGTCAATCTCCGCCATTGTTATGCAACGTTACGTAGATGAAACAATGAACAAGAAAACTTTAAATTATCAACAAAATCTAATGCTATTGGGGCGAATTTTAAGGGTCGTCCTGTGGAGTGATTGGTGAGCTGTTGACTAAATAAACAAAATTGCGGAAAGCAAATCTCCTCACATGGGTGATCTTTTTTCGAGTAACTTTTGTCGGCTTTCGTTGCATTATAAAGTGAATAACTACCCCATGACCAAACATAAACCTATTTATCACGCTCGGACCGTAAACAGATGAAAGGGCTCGCTAAAAGCTCGCTCTTTCATCTGCTTACTAATCCTCACGTGATCAATCGGCTTATTTTTGGTCACGGGGTAGTTATTTACTATTTTTATACGGCGTAATTGTTTGGAGGCAACAAGTTAGTCGAATAGATGCAACATGATATTTATGGGCGTTTCTACATCTTTAACGATCTGAAATAAGGCATGCATCGCTTTAAGAGCCTTTTCGGATAAGAACTTTGCGTTCTGCATGAATGATCCGCCACACGAAAAAGTACTCCTAAATAGTTTAATGAATTTACAATTACAATTTCTTGTCCAGAATAATAAAATCGAGTGTCATGCGCTAACATGCCACCTGTCCTACAAACAACGATTTTAGTTTTTTGAATATTTACTGTCAAATTCCATCTATTGCAATATTCATTTAGACTATCCAATGAACGTTGGAGGCCCTCCTGTGTTTCCGACACTAAAACCGCATCATCTGCAAATAATAGAAGGTATTATTGCAGCTGGTCTAGAGTTATCCCGTCATGGATATTTTTGCCCATATGCATTTCTATGTCGTCGAGAAAGACGGAAAAAAGGAACGGTGACAAAATTTCACCCTGCAAGAGGCCTAACTCGCAATCGTAAAGGTCTGATATCGTATTTAAACTCTTAACCCTTAGTTTGATGTTTTCGTAAAGTGATCGAATTATGCTTAATATCTGTCCATCTATGCCGCTTTTTATCAATTTATGCCATTATAATACTGTTCGCGATACCGAGTCGAATGCCTTTTTTAGGTCTATGAACGCAGAATATGGTTGGTTTTTGCTTGATAATTGCCTGTCAATTAAATATCTAAGAATAAAAATAGCATCGTTTGTACAATGATTCGTTTTGAAGCCGAACTGGGCATCGGTACTTGTTTCATATTCAGACTGCCACGATTTTAAACGATTATTTATAATAGAAGTGAATAGTTTTGCAATGCAACCCGCGATAATTGTTTGTGTCTTTTGCGTCATCTTTCTTGTAGATCGGAACGACAAGGCATGTGCACCGTTTTGGGTATTTGGGTGTTTTGATCAACATCATATTTTTCTTAGCGTCGATTGCTCGGTATTCGAGATAATAATTACATAAACATATATGTGTCAGGAAAGTGAATATATCATTATTATTGCCCTGAATCCCGGCTTAATGCTCTGTGTCTGGTAGACGACCTATAAATTGTTATCATCTGTATCTCAGGACCAATCCCAACGGGGATCTGGTAATTGTCCATTTAAGAAAACAAAGGCCGCATTAATGTGTTTACAAGTTTATTGCTAATGCTGCTATTGAGCGGTGTCTCAAAGGAGGACTTATTTTCGGATCTGTTATTTCATTGGCAGGGATATGCGTTTCACCTTCTTTTTGATTCCTAAAATTACAGCATTCCAAATTTATAAATGATATTCTTAGTCTTAGTCAATGCCCCGGCGAGACATATAAGGTTTCAATGTAATTTTATGTTCTAACTTGAAAGCAATAATTTTGACAAGATATTTGCATTGTAAGTTAAGCACGTTTGTGCTTTATCAGAGTACAAAATTACAAAATGTGCCTTAAATTATACCAATGGACATGTAAGGCGATGGCATTTGTTTAACGAGACATGCTGAGATTTTGTGCTTTACAAGAATGCAAAAGAAAACAAGCCTTTAATTGATATCGCTGGAAACTGGAGTGCGACGCGACCGTATAACTGCACATGACATTTTTTGACACAGTGACATGCTGGGTGTTTTATAGGACATGTTTTTGCACATTTTGCAAATAATTTAAGCTTATTAAGCACAACACTCCTAATTGTCTTTATTCTACACAAGAAACGAACCAAATTAATAATAAGAATATAAATAGAAAGAACTTAATTATTTTCTGAGCAACGCATTTTACATGCATTTATAAAAGCAGACACCGTAAAACAAAACCAACTCTCAATCACTTTAAACACTTTAATTCGTCAAAATTTAATATTGAGAAACAAATAGCTTTTTTTTTTCTTTTTTTTTTTTTTACTTGCTCAAGGCCACAACGAAAGGCGCCCCTGCTGAGGATTGATTCTGGGACCTCTGGGACCGAAAACTACTCTACCCCTGCGCCAGTCCGCTCCACGGACAAATTATATCTCGTCGAACAAAAAATGGAATGTCTTTCTAGGAGCATTAAACCCAAATAGTAGTCTCTCTCTCTCTCTCTCACGCACACGCACGCACGCACGCGCTCGCACACACACACACACACACGCTCTCTCTCTCTGTCACACACACACACACGCACGCACGCACGCTTGCACGCACGCACGCACACAGAGAGAGAGACTTAACTTAAACATTAATTTTGGCACGTTGTATGAACTTTGTACATTTTGTATCTCCCTTTATGTATGGTGACATGACTTTCTTGCTGAATGTCATACACTTATTTCTACAATGTGTCATTAGAGAACAATAATGAAGAAAAAAAAAAGAAAAAAAAATGACAGAAAAATAAAAAAGCCAGCGTTTCATTGATCATGTGTTCGCAGCAACTTGTATTAAGTCTCATTTCATTTGGTGTTTGCTCGATTAATGATAAAATAACTTTGCTTCATTCTTATCCCTAATTCTATTTCAAATTTATGCTAAAAATCTTATGATGATGATGATGATGATGATGATGATGATGATGATGATGCTAACTGTAGAGTGTAGAAAAAAGTTCGAACGTTCAGATGAATAGTAAATAACTACCCCTCCCTTGACCAAAAATAAACCGATTTATCACCGATTTATCACGTGAGGATTAGTAAGCAGATGAGGTAGCAAGGGATAGTAAATTTGGTCCCTATGCTGGCCGCGGCCAGTTTCAGTATTTGATTGTTAATAAGAAGCTCATGTGTCAGCATGCAATTACTTTCTCTGTTCAAAAGTGTTCTAGATAGGATTAAAATCTGATTTAGACAACAAACATTCAACTGCAACTGTTCTCAGGCTGACAGTTACAGTTGTATTTTTACCCCACCCACTAATTTTTGCATAGAAAAATGCAAGAAAACTCTGAACTGTCAAACGGTACAGCAAATTACTTGCAAACACAAGGCATCCAGTGCATGTCTGGTTTAATTCATCAGTCAAATAGAATAAAGAAAATGAATACCAAAGTACCTCACAACCAGTAAACTTTTTCAGTAATCGTCTCCAAAAAATACACACTTTTTAAACCCGGAAGCACACACTGCAGATTTCAAAAGCCGCAATGACCTTGACCTTTCATCATGCATACAGAGCTAGGATTTGGATCAAGAATTTTAGCCATTTTTGACAAAAACAATTGTTCTAAAAATGAAAATGGACCAATCTTATTTATTCATTGCATTTTAGAGGAACAATGATGGCTTTTTCAACCCCTATGCTAAAATATCTTTAAAATCCTCAACTATCCCTTGCCACCTGAAAGGGCGAGCTTTCATCTGCTTACGATCCTAGCTTACGATCCGAGCTTGATAAATCAGTTTATTTTTGGTCACGGGGTAGTTATTCACTTTATAATGCAACAAAAGCCGACACTTTATAATGCAATGAAAGCCGTCAAATTTTGCACGATGTGAGGTGATTTGCTTTCCGCCATTTTGTTTATTTAGTCAACAGCTCAGCACACTTAGAACGACTTCTCAAAATTCGCCACCATAGCAGTAGATTTTGTTGATAATTCAAAATTTTCTTGCCCATTTTTTCATCTACGCAATGTTTCATCTACACATTGTTTCATCTACGCATTGTTTCATCTACACAATGGCGGAGATTGACGTCACAAAATGTGACATTACTGGCGCGCTTCTTTTTGTTGCGTTTAACAAAATTGCAACAGTCAGTAGAGATGGCCTTTATTCGGTCAGTAGCTAAATAAAGCTTCTATTTATGACCCCCCCCCCCCTTTATTAGGCCGATATGTAGGGTTGTTGCTTTATAAAAGCCTATAATTACTGACACAAGTTCTTGTCTACAGACAGCAACATAAATAAATTGGTCGTAAATTGCATGTTTTGATTCTGTGTTAGTTCAAGAAAATGAGAATCAATATATACACTGTAATCATACGTGCTACTATTGATATATGTAAAGGACATGACAAATAAACAACTCCATACGTGCAACAGTGCTATTTGTTACGTGAAAAAAAAATCAAAGATTTATTCCTCGAAAATAAATGCCAAATGTCGCTGAAGACTCGCCTATGTAGATTGTACACGTACATGTAAATACAGACTTTAGTTGTGTACTTGCATGGACAAGTTTTCATAATGTACATCCCGGTATACCCCAGTCTTACTGTATAAAAGTGGGTTTAAGGGGGTATATACAATATGTTATCCTCAGCATGTTTTAAATATACTTATTGAAAGTTGATTCAAAAACGTAATTCACTTTTAAAGGGCGTCGATAGTAATAAATAAGACAACTGTTGTTAGCTCAAAAACAAGAGTTATCTTTATTCGATTGTTGTAAAATTAGTATGATTTAATATAGAATACATATATTGTGATGAAAATCATATGGTAGACGAAATTTGCGTATCCCATCAATTGGAGAAGCAAAACGAATGAAAAAAAAATGAAAAAGCATCGAAATTGCTTGCTTTATTCTTTTTGATTTCAACAATATTAATAACTGAATAGATGTTTTAGATTCTGTAACTACAAGGCTTCTTCTGACTCATATCCAGGGAAATAATATATTCAAGTTAAAGCTTTTAAAATTTGACTATAGCATACTAATTGACGGGACTATATGATCGCGATGTACGGCAAGAGGTGGTTAGGACCTCGTATCTCATCTAATATTTATCAGAATTTACTAACTTCGATATCGACAAATGGGCAATTTTCTAATCTAAACATCCATACATAAGATGCTTTAAAAATTTATTTTTGAAAAGGTTTTATGAGATTTGATTATACGCCTGGATATGCATCTTTGTAAGAGGTGGGTGTGGGAACTTTAAAAGCGTGGAAAGACCTATCAATTTATACATTATCTTATTTTATAATCATTCCCCTTTTCAAAAATCAGTTTTTGGTCATTCTAAGTATATTTTCGGAGATGTAGTAGCCAAGTATGTTCAAAAATATGAAAAAATATTTTCTGCAAAAAATTGTATTTTTGCCCTAGAATGCATATATTCATTTTAACTTTCAAATTTGTTATTTGGCGTGAATGCATTTACAGTTAAAAACACATTCCGTTGACATATTTTAGATCTGTTCCGTGAAAAATGAAATTGAAAATATTTCAAAAAGTCTATTTTTCTCATAACTTTTTAAAAAGCATGGATACCCCAACAACTTATTTGCTTTTTTTGTAGCATTCCACTTATATTTTAAGCTCTCTTAAAATTATAGGTTTATTTATCAACAAAAATTGGTATCGAGACTCCTTAAATTAAGTCTTTCTGGAAAACATCCTAAAGACATTGTTTTTGTAATAAATCCCAGTCGACCGTCCAACTCCAATAATTCAGGATGCCTAAACATAATTATTAGAAGTCCAGCTTGTCATTTCGATAGCCACTGACTTATGTAAGTTTCCTTCAATATAATAACTATAAAGATGTCCACTCGTCATACCAGACAACTTTAATATTGAGATTACGTACTAGTCAAACCTAGTAAACTACTGAATGTTTGAATGTTTTGCTGCTTCCAAAGGATCAAACTTTTATATTTTATTTGTACTTTGATACTTTCTTTGATAAAAAAATTCAACCCAAAACATACAACTATTAGAACCTATACATATTGAACTAAATTGTAAACATCATTGTTTATTCCAATGGGCAATGATTTGAGGTACAATATTCATTATCTATAATGCAACAACCCTTCATATCGGCCTCATAAAGGGGGTTCATATATTGAAGCTTTATTTAGCTACTGACCGAATAAATGCCATCGCTACTGACTAAATAAAGACTGGGTTGCAATTTTGTTTAACGCAACAAAACGAAGCGCGCCAGTGACGTCAAATTTAGTTATGTTTTGTGACGCCAATCTCCGCCATTTTTATGCAACGTTACGTAGATGAAACAATGGAAGAAAAATTTAAATTATCAACAAAATCTACTGCTATGATGGCGAATTTTGAGGAGTTGTTCTGCGGAGTGATTGTTGAGTTGTTGACTAAATAAACAAAATGGCGGAAAGCAAATCTCCTCACACCGAATGAGTTTTTTCGCGAAATTTGTCGGCTTTCGTTGCATTAAACAAAATTGCAACCCAGTCTTTATTTAGTCAGTAGAGATGACCTTTATTCGGTCAGTAGCTAATGGTAAAAAATGAACCGATTTATGACGCTCGGACCGTAAGTAGATGAAAGGGCGAGCTTTCTCGCCCTTTTATCTGCTTACTCATTCTCACGTGACAAATCGGTTTATTTTTGGTCACTGGGTAGTTATTTACTATTTATTCCAATGGGCAATAAATGATTTGAGGTACGGTATTTATTGTTTATTCCAATGGGCAACGATTTGAGATTCATTGTTTATTCCAATGGGCAATGATTTAAGGTACAATATTCTAAGCCAAATACACACTTATTCCAGAAACTTGATTTATGGATTCCTTTATCAGCACTGGGTGCAAAATATTTTGTTTGATTTCTAATATAGATCTAGGTCCAGATATGATTGGGTTTGTTTGATTCTGGTATCAGTAATTACTAAAATTTGGACAATATTTGGACTAGATTCTTACTTATGATGTCATGAAAAGAATGAATTTCAATATCATAAAAATGTAGTTTTAATGCAATTGTATATCAAATAAAAATAAAACTGAGATGCTTGAAGAGCAGCAAACATATTTGAGCCGCCTCGTGGGAAAACGAACAATGTGGTTTCCGAACAGGTCCGACACAAACCGGGCTGTACAAGCACAGACGATGGCTAGAGACTGGAAATTTTGGATTTAGAAAGTAGAGGAACTGTACTATCCGAGTAGCGAAAACAAAGGCGCTGATCAGCTTTGCAGAAAAATTAGAGAATTGCTGTTATTTTGATGCAAACACTAGACTGAGTATAATTCATATGGGGTCAAATATATCAAACGTTGGTTAGAAAATGAATCTAAAAGGATAATATTTTTTCTAATTACTCATTATTAATTTCTAATTATCTTCGTCGATCTCAAAGAATTAAAAAGAAAATATACTCTGACCTATAGATTTTTTTATGAAATTTTAAGCACTATAAAGTTTTTATTTGATTTGATAAAAAGTGATACAAATTATTAAATTAATGTATATGCTTTCTCTGTTATGTGGGGGTTTGCCGAATTAACGTAATGGAACAAAATCCGTTACCAAAAGTCCAACAAAACCTTTTGATTTTGGAACCAAGTCTGAATCCATTTAACCAGGTGTTATTTGCACTAAAACAAGGTTTCTCCCGCATTAACCTATTTTTCTCTCTGCCGGGTGGTTATCTTGCTTAGTCATGTTGACCCCCATGCATGTTGTGTTAATGTTAACAGCAAAAACTATATATCGATCTTTTGATTTTGTTTGTTGATTTGCACATTTCTTTTATTGCAAACCTAAAGATCAGTAATACGTCTTACACAACCGGTAATTTGTCTCACGAATGAATATGCTAGATTCTACAATCCTATTCATGAGTTCCAACAACAACAAAGTCTTTTTATTAATAAGACTAAATGCGAGATAGTGTAATTAGTCTGGTATCGAATGCAGCAGCTTTTTATTGAATATATAGAAACAATGTCATAAGTAAGTAAGCTAGTAAGTAAGTAAATTCTTTATTTTACGAGTGTGACCCAATTTGCAGAACCAATCTTCCTTGTGGCCCTCAAAACATGGTAACAACATACATGGCATGACACAATCAAAGCAATAAATTCAAATACATATATATAATGAGAAACATCATAGAAAATGAGCTAGACAGACAGACAGACAGACAGACGGACAGACAGACATACAGACATACAATAAGAGAGAGAGAGAGAGAGAGAGAGAGAGAGAGAGAGAGAGAGAGAGAGAGAGAGAGAGAGAGAGAGAGAGTATACAATGTTGATAAAAATACAGTTTCAAATCCAAATGGCAGCGGAGGCTGGCTAAAATATAATGATGTATTAAACTTAATTTTTTAACCATTCAGTACATGTTTTTTTTCATGCACTAATGTTTGTCGAGGCTCAAAGGAAATTGCTTGAACCGGCGGCCACAAAGCCGAGGGTTCATTGTGATTCTAAGAGTCTCGCCAAATCATGTTTGAATTGTTACATCAGGAAAACATGTCCGTGCAATGAATACCCCCCTTAAACCCCACTTTTATATAGTAAAACTGGGATATGCAGGGGTATACCTATTTTTCTTATTTTTGCTCCAAAACATAGATTGAGGGTACTCGTTAGAACCGCCTCGGCGAGGCGGTTCTAACGTGTACCCACAATCTATGTTTTGAGCAAAAATAAGAAAAATATCCAATTTTTTCTAATGAAATTTTCAAATTTTACAAGTGAAAAAAAAACACCCTGTTTATTGCATGGACAAGTCTCCGTAATGTTCTGACATGTTCACGACTATTTGATTAAAACTCTCGTTGATAAAGGCATTTACAATGTAAAATCTTCCCGAAAACCGATATGAGACATTTTTCTGCAACTGGAAACAGTCAAGTTATGTAGCAATAAACAATGACGTCGTCGGGTTTTTCAGACCCAAAACTCATATTCGGTCGGCACGTGAAATTCACGATTTGAGCATGGGTTTTATTGTTTGAACACGGCTTTTGACCTGATTGAAAATTGCTTTAAACAGCTATATATTTATCTGTGCGAGAAAACTCGTAGTCTGCTACAATGTCGATAACACTTTCTGCGCGCCATTATCATTACCTTGTGAAAAACAATTTCTCCTCAGGTCTTTTGCATTTCTGCTAGGAAGCGTTAGAAGTCGATCAATTTTTTCTCATCAGTGTTAATAATTTAATCCCTTGCAGGGTTCCTTTT
This sequence comes from Rugalucina vietnamica, assembly GCA_964017185.1. Lineage (NCBI taxonomy): Eukaryota > Metazoa > Mollusca > Bivalvia > Lucinida > Lucinidae > Rugalucina > Rugalucina vietnamica. The sequence continues at coordinate 14,431,580 of OZ024869.1, read as the reverse complement.
TGTTTACCAATCCTGTATAATGCCAGTTTTATCAACGATGTCGTTTTTAAACTGAAACCATTGAATTCGATACACAGATGAGACGGAAAGAAATTTATTCCATTATGAAAGTTTTCCTAAGGCTTTTTTCTTAATGTTGAAGTATGACAGAGCTACATCATTACAGCTATGATTCGTTCTTATAATGACATTTTTAAAAAAATACCTAATAATTGTGGGATTGGTAAATAACATGATGTTCAAAGCGACCGCTTGTATCACAGGTTGATACTTAACGTAGAAATCTTGGTTCAGGCACATGGATTGTCTGAAGTTCAGGAACAATTTTCAAAAGTTTAGATATAAATAAACTGACGAGACTGTTCAAAAGGACTCGTATAAGATTTTCAATATTATTATATCAATTAATAATTCATAATCATCGTTAACCAATTTTATTTCGACCATAAAGGCTGAGAATTTGTTTCCTCAATCACTATCAGCCTTTTAAACAGTTTAACGGTAATTTTGTATTAAACATTTTATTAATATGTATTGAAAACAAACTTATTCTTTGCAATACAATGTCTACACTTATTTCAGTGGGGACACTCGTCAAGCTTCTCATAGTGTATACATTTCTCAACTTATTAGGTTTGCTAGAGTCTGCAATCATGTTACGGACTTCAACGCTCGAAATAAATGTTTAACGGCCAAACTTCTCGAACAGGGCTATCGGTATCATAAACTTCGAAAAACATTTTCTAAATTTTATCGTAGACACTATGAATTGATTTCCAATTATAATGTTGGATTAAAGACGCTTTTAGGTGAGGGACTTTCGGAACCAGAATTTTATGGTGACTTGTTTTACAAATTTAAGAAACTTATAGCATAGGAATGATTTTTCTTTTCAGTTCAGAAAAATCATTACACGTTACAGACGTAAAGGTAACAAACTTCAATGTTATGCGACAGTCTGCATGCTTAGTTTTTAACCAAATCATGGTTGATAACTATGCTGCCTTCTTTAATTGCACGCCGGTGGGTCGGGCGTCACACTCTATGATGGCCCCGACAAAGCTATTCATTTTAGTTGGTTGGGACCGGAGCTTCTTGTCTGTTGCTTGGCCCACCGGAGACCAGCTGGTGTTTTTCTTTTGCTCCGGAGTAAGTAAGTTATTCGGCGCCCAGGGATCTCCATCGTCGGGCAGCTTACTGAATCTATCGAGTCCTCGTCAATGATTCATCAGGATGTTTATCATGATTTATCTATTGGTTCTTGATGATTCATTGATTAGTTATAGATATACCAAGAGGACCGAAGAACTAACTAAATGTTATGAACCACTGCAGAAGCTGAGAGTGAGGTTATGGCCTTGTAAAATTGATTTAAGCCCTCCAGTAATTTTATATTACTGATCGTACCAAGGCGATACTTGTGTGATGGTTCTTTTTGTTTTATGTCTTGGTGTTTAAAATTTTTGTGCTGTTTGCGCCTAATGTATTGTTTTTCATATTTTTAGTTAAGTTTTCAGGCCACCTTTTGGGAAAATAGCTGCTCATTCGGCTTTCGATATGTTTTCATGGTATAAGTACCTGATTATTAATTTAGTTTTTCCCACCTCGGTTTTTGGAGTGGGAATCTTTTTCTGATTGCGCCTTTTCCTGATCTTTGCCTACTATCTTTGATGTGTCGCCAACAAATATTGACTGTTTTACTTCTAACTTTACTATGATGGCCCCGACATAAAGCTATTCATTTTAGTTGGTTGGGGCCGGAGCTTCTTGTCTGTTGCTTGGCCCACCGGGGTCCAACTGGTGTTTTTCTTTTGCTCCGGAGTTAGTAGGTTATTCGGCGCCCAGGGATCTCCATCGTCGGGCAGCTTACTCAGTCTGTGAGTCCTGGTTTTTGATTCATCAGGATGTTTATCATGAATTATTTGTTTGTTCTTGATGATTCATTGACTAGTTAGAGATTCAACACGAGGACCGAATAACTAACTAAATGTTATGAACCACTTCAGAAGCTGAGGGTGAGGTTATGACCATGTAAAACCGGTTTAAGCCCGCCAGTAACTTTGTGTTACTGATCGTTCCAAGTCGATACTTCTGGGGTGGTTCTTTTTGTTTTATGTCTTTGTGTGTAAAAATTTTTTGTGCTGTTGGCGCCTTATGTATGTTTTCATATTTTTAGTTAAGTTAAGGTAACTGAGTGGCCACCTATTGGGAAAATAGCTGCTCATTCGGATTACGATATGTTTCATGATATAAGTACCTGATTGTTAGTTTGGTTTTTTCCCACCTCGGTTTTTGGAGTGGGAATCTTTTTCTGATTGCGCCATTTCCTGATCTTTGCCTACTTGTACCTTTCTAAGTCCATATAAGTCCATACGTACGAGGTGTGATCAGAAAGTTCTTAGCCTCAAGTGCTTGTGATTATCAGGGAATGACAATCTGGTGATTACTTTTCAATATAACCCCCTTCAAGGCAATGCACTTAGTCCATCTCTGTTAAAGCTTGCTTATCCCTTCCAAATAGAAGTCCTTTTCCTGGTCCTCCAAATACTCGTTCACTGCCGCTATGACACCGTCATTGCTTCCAAACTGTGTTCCATGAAGGTTGGATTTCGATTTTGGGAACAGATAGAAGTCAGAAGGGACCATATCAGGAGAATATGGGGGATGAGGAAAGACTTCGAATCCGCATTCAGTCGCAGCAGTCATGTCAACTTGCGACGTCTGGACAGGCGCATTGTCCTGCAAGGGCAGAATGCCTCGAGTCAATTTTCATCTCCTCTTTCTTGCAATTTCCTGGCGCAAACGCGTTTATTTTGCTGCATAATGTGCACCATTTATCGTGCGACCTTGTTCAAGATAATCTATCATGACAACTCCCTGACTATCAAAAAAAACTTAGGCCATCATCTTCCATGCCGAAGAAACTCTCTTAACTTCTTGGGAGGTGGTGAGCCAGAGTGCTTCCATTGCATGCTTTGCATTTTCTACTCTTGGTCAAAGTGATGAACCGATGTCTCATCTTGGGTTACAATTCAGTCGATAAAATCACCGGGATCATCTTCATATCGAGACAGGAGACACCTAGAAATATTAAGCCGAGATCGTTTTTGGTCATCAGTCAACATTCTCGGTACCCATCTTGCCGAGACCTTGGACATACCCAAGATATCCGTCAGAATTGTTTGCACTGCCTCAAAACTTATGCCCACTTCGCTGGCTGTGACCAGGTTTTGAACGATATCCACAATTTCATCAGTGTGGCATCTCTTGGACGGCCAGACCTTGCATCATGCTCAATGCTCTCTCTCTCCCACGCTTAAATTCTATAGCCCATTTTTTCACTGTGCTGTAAGAAGGAGACTCATTCCCAAGTGTTTTTATGAAGTCTTCGTGAATTTCCTTGGGAGTCATTCCCTTCTTACAAAGATATTTCATCACCGCTCTTACTTCAACTTTCTCAATTTTGTAAGTTTGATGCACTGTCCTCTCTCGATGCTGTCGTACAAAAGCCATCAAGCGTGACCAAATGCTTTTTACTGTCCAGATGACTCAATTAAATAGAATGACAGACTGAACAAGGATTTTGTCTTATGGAATGCTTTGAAGTGTATCAGGCTTAGAACTTTCTGATCACACCTCGTAGCAGAGGCTTCAATGCCAAAACAAACTTGATTTTCAGATGTTTTATTTGTTATGATTCTCAGTAAATGTTTATAAAACTGGTCAATACCTACACATTAACCCTCTCGATTAATATCCGGTTTAATGACAATATATAATAGAACTTTATCTATTCAGTGCAAGTAGACATAACATCGACATGTCATGACTTTAAAAATCAATCAAGGGTTTCAATAAAATTATTGTCAGAATTCAGATGAACGTTTTTGAAGAAGCTGTTAAAAGGACAGACCCGTGACCAGTGTATTGTAAAAAACAGTTCATAATTCTATTTATGACACTATGACTATGAGACCATAAACAACGTATGATGTTGTCATAAAAGCTCTGGAAAAGATCAAAGAGGGCCATTGTGATTTGTCAAACGTTCAGGATGAAGATTATGAGTATGAAAATGTCAGAAGCCACAGTGAAACAAGACATCTTGTTTGTTTCTTTGAGTTGTGATTTAGAGTCCCAACCAACAGCTATGAACAATTAGGGATGTTACCTCCATTTTAAGGGACTTTTTACCCAAAATTAGGATGTCATGACATCAAAAAATTGTTTCAAATATAACCACCCATGTAAGTCATTAAGGCTTACGTGAATGTGTATGGGTAGTTTGACTTGATACCACTTTTCTTGGGACTGGCTCTGCACTGAGCGGTTAAACAGTAATTAGATTTTCAGTCAGTAGCGTAAAAGGTTTGCTTGGTGGCCCCATTTGGCTAGGCCCAAATATCAAAATTGTAACTATTATCCCCCCTTTGTACCGTACACGCACGTCACACATTTACCGTTAGAAATATGAAGTATAATCTGTTATGATCGTGGTAGACTCGCGTCACAGATTTACCGTTATAAATCTGAATGACACGCCTTTTTGATTGGTCAGATATATTCATTTCATTTATTTATGATTTTAAAGGTAAATCAGTGGCGCAAGTCTACTGCGATCATAATATGAGCCGCGTCATGAGAAAACCTGATTTTTGTCTATGCGAAAACAAAGGAAACCCATGGACCGATTTTCTTGCGTCGCGGCTCATATAATTATAAGGCTACGCTATCTTTATGGGGATAATAACACTTACATGCTTTGCAAACTTAGATATTTGTATTGAGATTTAACGTCCCAGACAAAACACAACCAGTCATTCATAAAGGAGCCATTTGGTATTTACCAGTATTTTTAGAGTAAATGACATTTGTGCCTTTCTCAAGGACACAATGTGGTGCCCCTAGAGGAGATCGAACCCAGGATCTCTCGATTTGTATTTATATGCTCTACCACTAGGCCACCACGCCCTCCTCTAATCACGGATCAGTCTTCGTCATACACTAAAATACTCTTATGTGCATGGACATTGCAGTTTGTGAAACTAAGCCTTTGTACATGTATGACATTTGTTTGCGTAATTATAATATAATCTGTAACTGTATTTCCATGCTGTATCCATGCCATCGTCGTCTTGGGTTTTTTATTTTGTCTTTACTTAAAGCTACAGGACAAAGGAGATCGCGTTGCCATAGACTTGTTAAAGCCTGTTCATGACTATACAACCATGCTGTCTTTGTTGTTATGCACTGACGTTAAGCTATAAGAAAATATTGTCGTGTCAATAAATCTGGAAATCTAATCAAGCAATAACCATATTTGTTATCAGACGGTGTGGAATTCAAGCAGACGAGGTCAATTTGATTAACTAATCTGCTTTACCATTACTTGTAAAATAGATCGTAGTTGAAATGTACTTTTTAACTATATCATGATTTTAAAGAGAAAAGATTCCTTAACATAAGAAGGAAAATAACAAAACATACGCAGTGTGTTGCATAGTTTATTGTGTATTGCTGTAAATAGAATTACATCACTCAATAACGAACGTCAACATGAAAAAGCATAACACTTTAATATACATACCGATGCATCAGAAAACCATTGAAAAATATGCATAGGCGAAAACAAAGGCGCAGATCAACTGTAGTACGTGGGTGATCCATTTTTGAATTATTCCTATGTAAATAAAATTTGCTTCTTGAAATAATGCAACCTCAATTCACCGTTAAAATTGGACATCTAGACAACAACCTGCTGTTGCCTAGCTACGAGAGAATGTTAGTACTCAGTCCATGGCCACATAGGTAATATGTACCTAAATTTGGTTGCCATGGCAACTGGTGGCAAAAAAATCCACTAAATAAACACTGTACTTTACAGTGCATTGCTGGCTTTATGCGCTGCAAATATCAAATATTTTCAGCTGAAACTGTAAACAGGGTGGGCATTTTTGCGAGAAAAGCTGGGTTTTGTCTGCGAAAAAGTACAATGAAATTGGGGGCAGGGGTGGGAAATATTTCATTGTCTGAGTATAAATGACATAATAAATTGTTATTAACCTTAAAATGATCAGTTACAATGCAAATATTGCAAATGAATTACAAAAGAGACAACTGACCTTTTAGATTTATGTTGCCTAGCAACCATAGAACTCAGAAATTGCTTTAAGTAAAAATTCATAGAGTAGAATGGTTGATAGGCAACCATCTCTTGATCACTAACGCAAGGTCCAAATTGACTGTAGGAAAATCTTTCAGAGATGTTGTTTAACACAGACAATACTCAACTATGGTCAGTTATCTTTGTTAAAATGTGTGCCATAGCTCTATAGTAATAGGCTATATTAGTTCAAAGGACAAAGATACTGCACGAGTAGTTCTTAATTAACCATAGCAACCAAAGTTGAGGAGCAAATCTGATAAAATGTGTTCTATAGAGAGATCAGATATGTATCTAGTGAATGAAAGTAGTAAACTTGAGTCAGTCAATAGGGTTTATAGGAGAAATGTCCCATTCATTATTGGATCACCCTCGTAGCTGCACAGCTGATCAGCGCCTTTGTTTCCGCCCCATGGATAGTACAATATATATTCTTTCTCAATCTGTAATTTCAATCTTCTAGCCCGTTTCTGTGACTGTACAGGCTGGTTTTAGACCTGGTCTAAGCCCCACATTGTTATTTTTGTCATACAACGACTGATTTTTTTACGTCGAAGCATACTAATCATGCTCTTGTACAGCATAAGAATGAATACACTCCTACATCCATCGCCAGTTTTCAGAGTTTTTTGCTGTTTTTTCATATCTTTAAGGCTGTCACAATAAATTCTTATAAAGAAGATAATTGCTTTATTGCAGTAAGAAAACGAGATAAAGTGCTTGAATCTGGCCACCTGTTTGTTTCAAGAATTTATATGAAATATGCCATTAACTTCTAATTTGCTCTTTGTCTCAATATTAGACAATGGACACAGTGTCTGCTCAGACTAAATGAAACACTGATCTGTGTCTATAAAGATATTAAGGTGGCATTTTCCCCATATTGAGAATTTCAGTTTATATGCATGTGCATACTTTCCGCATTTTTACCAAACTATTTTAGGTACCCACATGTTGAGTACCCACTGGCAATTACTGAGCACACAGAGTGTGAAATTCTTTAATTTATGAATACACATTGTACATACAAATAACTTGAACACCAACGATTCCATGAGAACCCCAAGACCACACCAGTTTCATACGAACAGTTTCAGTCTTGACTCATACTTATTCTGAATACCCACAATTTTGTGTGATTGAATTTTGTGAACATTCTTACAGTGAAGACCAACACAACTTGCCCATGCTTTTTGTAACAATACAATACAGTTCTAACATTTTCAATACCCCAAAATATTTACATGCACTTTTGAATACCCACTTATTTTGAATACACTCAAATTTGGAGACTCATAAATATTTTGAGTGCCGCAACTTTAAGTAATAACATCTTGCTAAAATATCTATATCTTCTAATTGCCACCAATTTTCAGGGCCTACAAAATTTGATCATCCACACTTTTGAATACCCACATATTTTGAGTACCAACAAAGTTGAAGACCACAAAATTTACCTGCCCAAAATTTGAGAAAATAAAGTAAAATTTAAAAGAGCTCCCAAATTTTAAATACCCACAATTGTGAGTAACCATATAAATTAGTACCCACAGACTTGAAATATGAAATTCCTAACACAAAATGGTCCAAGAGAAAAGAAAAAAATCTGAAACCTCTAGAAATCTGATATCGTACACCTGGAGACTGTTGCTCTTGTTATTTTCACAGTTTACTGATAATGATGATAAAAGCTGAAAGCTACAAGATATTTTCTGAGATTTATTGCCGAATTGTGCCAGCTCCATTGGAGCTATATTTTGGCGATGGATGTAGGAGTGAATAATCGTTTACAAAAACCAATGTGTTTGACTTCTTGCTTTACGCACCATCAGCTATGGTCTGGTCGGGTTGCTGTTTCCATATAGCGGGACTTCTACCCAACATTGGGATGGCATGGCATGAGAAAAGTGTTAGCCGGGTGTTTATCTTCTTGTTGGAAAATAGTCATCTTGCTTTTCATGTGTGTTGTAACCTTGTGTGATGTTTTTTCTGTACTTTCTTTTCCGCCTGGTGTCTGGAGCTTCTATTCTTACTTTAAACTACACCTGAAGGTCTGAACTAAAGTATGAACCCTTTGTGCACCGATGTGCAATACAAGTGCACAATTTTCTATATTTCTTTACCTGTTATGCGCACACAATATGCTCAAAAGGGCACAGATGTGAATACTTTAGTCCAGACTTCACCGTAACCACACAGGTAAACATCTAAGGCGTAGTTTTATGCCTGCTTTGACTAAACCACTTTTACTGGGCAGGTTCAGTAATCAATTGGTCAATCAGTTGGTAAAACACTTTGCTTGTAGGAAAAAGCAGCCCAACTATTTCTTACGGCGGTATTTATTATTTGTAGACATGTTTTTGCTATGCTTGCTATAACAAGATGATAGAGAGAAACCCTTTAGAAGCTGAGATACTATCAACTTTGCAATGTGCACGAGTACTAAGCGCACAGGCGAGCAGAAAGCGCACTGATGTACAGCTGTACAGCATGTTATTTTTTGAACTTAGACTCACATCTATCTGAGAATGGATTCCTTCAAATAATATCGATAATAATATACATTACATCTGTGCCGCATGTACTTAAATATCCATACAGCATTATGCATACAGAATGATACAATGTGTCCTAAATCAACAAAATTCTTATTTTACACAGATAATACTCTACCAAAATTTAAATGATTGTACAATTAGACATTTGAGCCGCCTCGTGAGAAAAACAACAATCTGCATATGCGAAAACAAAGACGCAGATCAGCTTCGCAGTAACTGATCATTGCCTTTGTTTTCGCTACACGAATAGTACTCTTCCTCTTCTTCTAGCCTGCGTCTGTGACTGTACAGCCTAAATTGTGACGGACCTGTTCTGAAACCACACTGTTGTTTTTCTCACGAGACGGCTCATTTCCTCATCAAATGTTATCCATCATCCCCGTTTTCTCTCCAGTTACACATCAGAACCTCATTCAATCATATGAATAATTTCAAAACTCAAGATACATGTGCTGTATGTACAAAATTTCTAATGTTCAATGTAATCTGTCTAAAATAGTTTTATATATTTACAAAATAAAATGAAGTCTATACTGTATAACACACATTGTTCTGCACCTCACTGGCATAGTAAGAACCCATTTAGAGAATTTCAAAACATACGTAACATCTGATATGAAATATGACTAGTTAGTTAACTTGTATGTGATCAACGTATCAATAATTCTATGCATGAATTCATAAATTTACAGTCGAGCCCGAACTAAAGTTTACACATTTGTGCTTTTGAAGAGCACATGAAATGCCCATCACATGTAAAGAAATATAGAGAACAGTGAACTTGGGTTGCACATTCAGGGTGTACTCTGCTGTATATCGCATTAAATGAGACTTTGTACGCCATTACAACACACGTCGATACTCACGATAGGTTATATCACGTAATTTTTTCCACGAAAATACACATCAAATCATTTTGCATACACTTTAGAATGTCTACCGAATCGTGGAATTTTCGATTTTGATTTCTTTGATGTGGTTATTTTGACAGGGAGTGATTGTCGTAAATTCAATATCCGGCTTCTACAGATCACACACTTCAGAGGGAGACATCTTTGTGACACAGCTACCTGCAATAAAGTTTAAAAAGAAATGCACAACACATGAGACGTATGGCATGTTATTATATACATGTACTATATTCATGAGCAATAATGAGAGGACCTGAAACTTTAATATATGAAGCATGTCATGTATGGTAAAGATTGTCCGGTTTGTTATCTCGCCTTTCTTATCTTGAATATTTGTTAGTTTGTTGTCCACGGTCAACAATAAAGATCATGTCGGTATCTTAAAGACAGCCTCTCAATACTTAGTGCACGTTTCTGTCACATCTTACTACATGTAATAATGCTCCCTTTGAACGCTTTATTTGTTATTACTGGAGCTTGTGTTTTGCCACGTGGCCAATATGGCCAATACCACCTTCCTTTGAACTTCTTCCAAAGGATCTTACATTTATTTTTTTATCTCCTTTTTAATCAGTGGAAAATGACCAACAGTTGTTAAAGCATATTTTATGGCAAGATACGTGCAGTTAAATGGCGGTCCAGGGAATGCTACAATAAAATAACGTAACACACTTTCCCGTGTGTAACAAACTATAAGAGTTTGATAATATATTTAGGAAAACTTATCTGAAACAATTAATTTAAAGATATATAGTAAAGTACAAGCCTTTTTACCTGTATTGTTTTGATGAAACATTTTCGGCAGATAACTTTATGTCCACAGGGATATGTCTGCATCGTTGCTTTGGCGCTCATACATATCACACACTAAAAAAGGATTAACAAAGCATTTAACGTCACGATGTTGCTTAAGGTCAGGGTGTTGTAAAAAAACGTCACGATGGATTTTTATTTATTTTATTTTTGCATATCGATTTAAAATGCTCCCCCATCGGAATATGCAAAAATATTCCTACCCTTCCGGATTAGATTTTTGGGCCACAAACAATCCAAAAATACCATTTTTGCCATTGAACTCAGTGGGGAAAAGGGAAACAGATGTCTGATTTCGCACATAAACATATGTTTTTTCCTAAATTCCACGATGATTTAAAAAAACGGATATTATCTGCGTGAGTCATTTTGGAACATGTTGCTTGAAAAAAGTCCTTGACAACCATGCTCGTGTTCGTGCAATTTGAGGTTTTGCTATGTAGGGTTGTGTGATTTTGGTATTTTCCGCGACGTAAAGCAATGCATGGCGCGAACAAGCGTCGCATTTCAATGTGCGACTGGCACAAGAAATACAATAAATGCCTCTTACGGCAAAATTTTTCTCTTTCTGCGTTTTGGTGAAAATTTGCCGCAGTCTTGAATGGAGAAACTTCGTACTAAATGACGTAAAATCTACATATTTCTCTAGTTCGAAAAGGTGCGACGTAAGAGAGGCTGGCGTCGCAAAGCAACGTCGCACGTAACCCTGCACAACAAAGTTTTACAACACTCTGATCTTAAGGTAATACAATTTAAGCATATTCGTGGGTGCGATTTAAATATATTTTAAAATGAAGGGTATTAAAATGTCTGTCACCCTTGATTTGGTCAATTTTTATCCAAGACCACATTCCGTAATCAAAAGTGTAATTTCCTTTAAAAACATTAATTGGACCCATATGGTACTGATGGTCATTTGTCAAAAACATATTGGTTTCCGGCCATGATGATAAAACATATTTTGTTGGCTTTGTTGCTTGATGCCAAAGTCATATCGGAACTCTCCTCTATTGAATAAGACTCTATTGAATAATCCATTATTGGATGACATGGCATTCGAAATCTGCTGCTAAGAGATCACCACCCGCGTAGACAGCAAAGACTTATATATGTATGAACGGTTTGACAACAGCATATTCTGGGCAGGATCAGACCTTCTATATGAGGATAAGTGGTATTCAAATGAGCCATCGCATGAGAAAACCAACAATTTGTATAGGCGAAAACAAAGACGCAGATCAGCTTCGCGGTAACCGCGAAGCTGATCAGCGCCATTGTTTTCGCTCCACGGATAGTACAATCCCTCTTCTTCTTAAATCCGAAATTTCAAGTTTCTAGCCTACTTCTGTGACTGTACAGGCTGGTTTGTGTCGGACCTGGTCGGAACCCAAATTGTTGGTTTTCTCACGCACAGGCTCAAATGTTTAGTCAATAAATAGCATAACCAGTAGGAAATGCAGCCAAACTTTTCTACATAGGTACTATAATGCCTCTTCATCTATCTCCTCTGCTAGCACTCTGGTCAGTGATTCACACTAATATCAAAATATTAATTTTTAATTGGACTCATATGGAACAGATGGTCATTTTTTCAAAAACCAGTTGGTTTCCTGGGTAACATATAGGTTTATATGTATGGCTGGTTTAAATGCAACCAATCTTTTTTCTACATACTATAATACCTCTTCATCTATCTCCTCTGCTAGCACTGTGGTCAATGATTCACTGGTGATTCGCTCATTGTCTCTGTGTTCTATCTTAGCCAGTAGCTTGTCCTGGAACGAGAATGACATGGGTTACATCTTTGTTTTGTGGTTTAACACTATACACAACAATTTGTCATGTATGCAAAGTCATAACTTAACTGAACGGGCTGAAAAACGTTAGTTATGTTCCTATCAGGACTTCTTGCTCGTTCAATTGACAACACAAAGGCCATCCAAAGACGTTGATTATTCATGCCACTCTGCATTAATGATGATGGTTTTCTGAACAAACTGGTACACGTATTTCACTTCAGTTGAAATCTGACAAGACAGAATTACAGCGAAATTGATGGACGATACAGTTATATCTATGAAAGACAGTGACCTTTGGCTATGGGCGTCATGTTCTAAGCTTGTTATTCTGAAATAAAACAAGATTATTGTTGATTGCTCCTGACATTTCAGAAGCGGTAGCATAACCGTGATAGTTTTTCGTCTTGTTGCTGTAAAATTATTCAATCGAAAACATTCTACTTAAATCCGAAATTTCAAGCTTTTAGCTCTTTTCTGTGCTTGTACAGGCCGGTTTGTGTCGGACCTGGTCGGAAACCACATTGTTGGTTTTCCCACGAGGTGGCTAAAATGCTGTTATTGTAGCGTGTCTCAAAAGGATGATTTCCTTTCTGATCTGTTATTTCATTGACAGGGATATGCTATTTCATCTTCTTTCTTCTTGTTTGATTTTGATTCTCAAATTTATACCAACCGATGCACACACGCGGATAAATGGCATTAGTAGCCAATGCCCCAGCGAGGCATATAGTGGGTCAGTGTTATTTTATAGTCTAACTTCAAAGCAATTATTTTGACAAGACATTTGCATCGTAAGTTAAGCGCTTTTCTGCTTTATTAGAGAACAAAATTGCAAATGTTCTTGTTAGTTATTATAAGGTGATCGAGACACTATAACTGCTGAAGACAATTATTGAAGGAGACATGTTGCGATTTTGTGCTCAACCAGAATGCAAAAATCTGATTCGTGTCTTTAATCAATATCACTGGACAGATAAGGCGAGTTGGACACTACCGTATAACAGCAGATGACATCTATTGGCAAACACATGCTGGGGTTAATTATATGGACACATGCTTTTGCACACTTTGCCAATGAGAACACCATCCTTAAATTATTTGTCTTTATTCTTGCGCAAAAAATGAAACCAACCAGGTATGTTCGCAGTAGCTGGCATCCAACCTTATTGATTTTCGCTCTATGAATAGGGAGGTGACTGATCACCAATTGGTAAACTTCTCTTCATTACGAAAACTTGCCCATGCAATACACAGAGATTTTTTAAGTTGTAAAAAATGAAAATTTTCCGTAGAAAATTGTTGATACTTTTCTTATTTTTGCTCAAAACATAGATTGTGGGTACATGTTAGAACCGCCTCGCCGAGGCGGTTCTAACGAGTACCCACAATCTATGTTTTGGAGCAAAAATAAGAAAAATGGGTATACCCCTGCCTACCCCAGTTTTGCTATGTAAAAGTGGGGTTTGAGGGGGTACACATTTCACGGACATGTTTTCCTGATGGAATAGGGAGGTGACTGATCACCAATTGGTAAAATTCTCTTTATGACATCCACAACCACAATCCCAACGACAAAAACAACAATAACAACAATAGAAATAATAATAAGAATAGTAATAATAATAAGTCTGGTAGATTGTAGAGACAAATCGAACGTTGAGAAGTTAGACTTTATTAATTATCTCAAGTTCTTGTCTTCGGACAGCAACATAAACTAAATCGGACGTAAATTACATGTTTTTATTATTATTATCTGTTTATTCAAGGAAATATAAATCAATATAGACACTGTAATTATACGTGTTACTATCGATATATGTAAGACAGGACATTTAAATAACTTCATACGTGCAACAGTGTTATGTGAAAAATAATCAAAGATTTTTCCTCGGAAATAAATACCAAATAAAGGTCACTAGAAACCCTTATGAATACATGCCCACTGTATGTACATGTAATATACAGATCTTTTATCTTTTAAAATTGAAAATTTGAAGTTGAACAAATATGATATTTTTTCTTGATTTGTCTCAAAGCATAGATTGTTTGCCAACGTTAGAACTCGGCGAGGCGTTTCTAAAGAGTATCTACAATCTATGTTTTGGAACAAAGATAAGGAAAATGTATACCACTGTATACCCCAGTTTTAGTTTATAAAAATGTGGTTTAAGTGGATAAATATTACATGTTATCCTGATGCTGACTTTAAGTATACGTGTTAATGTCATGCCTTGAAACCTGATAAAAAAATAAAGCCATAAACGTAAACAATTCAGTTGTCTTCTTATTTTGTGTTAAGTCTTTCTGGAAAACATCCTGAAGACATTGTTTTTGTAATAAATCCATGTAAACCGTCCAACTCTAATAATTGAGGATGCCAAAATATAATTATTAGAAGTCCAGTATGTCACATTCGATAGCCACTGACTAACTCAGGTTTCCTTAAATGTAATAACTAGATGTCCAGTTCTTTATAGGCCGCAACTTTAATATTCATAGTCCATCTGCCCAAGGGGCAAGATCAAGTACAGGTCGAGCTAAGCAAGGAAGCTACCAGTACTTGTATTCCATTTATATTTTTGACGGTAAATTTGTAAGTAGTTGGATCTGCATTTTTTTTTGTGTGTGTGTTTGTTTGTTTTTTTTTGGTGGGCTGGGGCAACGTTCCAATCAACATTTTCAGTCACGTCCGAAAGGAGCCCTCGAGCCCTCGCTTCCTGGGTATTAAAGACCTATTTCCATGTCTATTCAGGGTGATTAGATAAGAGACAGGGCATTAGAAAACCTAGTGCCCTGACAATGACTCAGAATACAGGTAGGGGCCAAAACAGGAAAAATCAATATTGATTGCAGAGGTAGGCAGTTTTATTGCACAGCTTATCAGGGACCATAAAATCAATAAACAGTAGAACTACAGGTAATATCCTTTAGGGGCCTCTTTATGACCCCCTGCAGAGATGTGATAATCACCTCATTATGACAGTCCTTTGATCTAAGGACCATATTGTTCCATTAAGGGTTATTAACCGAATAAACAGTGGTACCACTTTGAGCTTCTTCAGAAGTAGGTCTTTAACCAGTACTATTTAGAGTGTTTTTTCTCATTGACACAACCAGGTGCCAGAACTCAGAACTTAGAACTTATTAGAATTCAGGACATTTCCATCCTGATTCTGACGATTAAATCACTAGGCTATCAAGTTCTCTAAAGGTATTCATGGGGTGCGGTGCTAATCCACATTTCCGGTTTCACAGCTATATAAAGTTAAAAGTAGGCAATGATCAGGAAATGGCGCAATCAGAAAGAAATTCCCACTCCAAAACCGAGGTGGGAAAAACTAAATTAACAGATATATGTATACCATAATTTCTCCAAAATTCTAATATCATTATTTATTTTAGTGGTCAACGTATGAATCACATTATCCCAGGTACAATATGGCAAGCCAAGTGCACATTCATTCCAGTAACCTGATTTATGGATTCTTTAAACCAGGTTTTTCGTACTGAAACCATGTTTCTCAAATGTTCTCTCTAAACCATCGTTTGGTAGCTGGGTGATAACTTGGTTGAGAATGTTCTTGTCATATTGGTGGCCCGGCTTGTAGTATTAGTAATGTAACAGCAAAAGATTTATTGATATGTTTGTTTTAGTGGACTTGCTCATTTATCTTGACATTTTGCAATCCAAGGGTAGTTGAGTTCAGTTATACGTCTTACACGTTTGGTAATTTGTCTCACAAATGAATATGCTAGTTACTAGATAGATAAATATGCAACTATACAATTTTTAGTCTGCATCAATGCCTTAAAGATAACACTCTTTGAGTGTCATTATCATTACTTTGTGAATGACAATTTCTCCTCGGGCATTTACTTTCCTGCTAGAAAGCTTTAGAAGTCAATGAATATATTCTATTAAATTGTTGTCATCATTATTGATAGTCTTATCCCTGGCAACAGTTCAGTTTTGTTTGCCAATCCTGTAATGCCAGTTTTATTAACGATGCCGTTTGAAACTGAAACCATTAAAATTGAATTCGATACAGATATGAATCATACATTCCACTATGAAAGCTTTGCCAACCTTTCCTTTTATAATATGACATTTTACATATGTTTTAAAATAATTTTGGGATCGACGAATTCTTATGTCACATGTTCAAAGCAATCACTTACGTGATTGCATACTTTACGTAGATATATTAAACAGGGTATATACGAATATAGTTTGAAGTTGAAGAGTATTTTGCAAAAGGTCAAATGAATAAAACCACACCAGTCTGTCGGAACAGTTATTTTAAGTCCAATCTATTGTGTGGACAAACAAAGTATCCTTGTAAAAGGACTGTTTGACCAGTGTCAGGAAAGAAATAGTGCATTTTTCTGTCAAGTGTGATAATTGACATCATCGTGTTGATACTATATACATGTACTTCAAATTCATCACGTGAGCGTAAACACTCAAGTGAGCAAATAAGAAAAAGACGGAAACACAAACATTATGTTTCATTTACAACCGAGTAGTATAGGTAAAATACTTTGGCCGTACCGCTTGAACTCACGTGACTGGATCGAGGACATATTGTTATTAAAAATATTAGGTATATTTCCCGGACTCACGTCATAGATTTACCGCGATAAATAAGAATGAAATGAATGTAGTTGACCAATAGGAACAGATGTATCATTCATATTTGAGCCGCCTCGTGGGAAAACCAACAATCTGCATAGGCGAAAACAAAGGCGCAGATCAGCTTCGCGGAAACCGCGAAGCCGATCAGCGCCTTTGTTTTCGCTACTCGGATAGTACAATTCCTCTTCTACTTAAATCCGAAATTTCAAGCTTCCAGCTCTTTTCTGTGCTTGTACAGGCCGGTTTGTGTCGGACCTGTTCGGAAACCACATTGTTGGTTTTCCCACGAGGCGGCTCATTTATAACGATTAATCTGTGACGCGAGTCTTCTACGATCGTCCGGGAACTACAGAGCAGTTATCTTAATTCAGACACGTGAGTATGTGATAGTCATTAACCGTTAGTGTTTCGGTGCAATACACAGTCAAAAATTAACACTCGAATGTTGACATTACAGGTCGCGGACATCAACATGAGAGTGACGTCACAAATTTGCCGTTAAAATGTGAATGACATAAATACATTTGACCAATACGAACAGACACACCATTCAGATTTCTCGTGGTAAATTTGTGACGTCACTCTCATGTTGATGTCTGAGGGTCTGGATGGGGTATAATGATTAATGAATAATGGCCTAAAATTTTTAATGAGAGTGAATAAAGAGCAAAAACTTTAATGATTAGTGAATAATGAGGTCCTAAAGAATAATGAATAAATGTAAATTTTTAATGAATAGCAGAGTAATATAATGAATAGTGAATAATAACATTTTAAAGAATAATGAATATGCTATAATTTGGCTATGGAATTGTCTAAGATGGCCTCCCTGACATTCCAGAATTTCATTTTTTTCTGGGCTCTGGTCGCCCCAGACCCGATTTAGTTCCAATGTTGTATTCATATTTCAGAAATCCTTGAATGTTTGGAAAGACATACATGTATGTCTGGAAGCCAAACATGTAGGGCTCACCTCATGGACCAGTTAAAAAAGAAATGTGTCATAAAATAAATCATTCTGGATGTTTACTGAGCCAGATATTATTTCACTGTTTTGTATGCTTATGTATATGTATTTTCTTTTCATTGTATTACCCCACTTTGTCCTTATTATGTATGTTCCAATCCTATAATGATACTCTTTTCTGTGGATGGACTCCATCTTGCTTTTTTATATGACAGAACATAATTATAGTGTTTTTTTTTGCAATCAGAAACAAGGCAGCACTAAGAACGTTAATGCAAATCTATCTCATTCTAGCAATTTATATGGCGCTACATATTTTTTCCTCGCTCGCTTCGCTCGCTCGGTATTTAGACATTAATAATATGTATTGTACAATCAGGCACAAGCACAAATCCATACATCACGTAGTACTCCTATACTAACTAGTTTACTAAAACAACAGCATTTTATTATAACATTTTACCCCTGAAGTTACAATTTTTCTTAAATAACATTTGGTATTCATAATAGAAGAGAAAGATTCAGGATAAAACTTAGGGCATATTTAAGGTGGAGGGGATTATACTACAAACAGATTTAAAAGGGAATTTGCTATAAGAAAATCGGTATATTATTTCGGAAAGTTTCGTGGCTTTGTGGTCTAGCAGAGTATATGAGTCAATGTCAAAATTCGTCAAAATTCTTGTCTTCTCAATATTTTATGAAAACCACTTACCAGATCATGATTTGAATTTTTTCATATGATACAACTGATCATGCTTAATAATAGTAAATGATAAAACAGTATTTGATTGGTGTAGTAATACCTTTTTTCCAGATTTAAAACCTCATTTTTCATCATTTTTGCCTGTCCCTCGAAAAAAATTGAAGATTCAGCACAACTTTTGCAAGTCGCTGTAAATATTTGGGTAGTTTTGACTGGTTGTATCAAAAAGAACATTATTAAGGTAAATATAAGAGGTTTCAAAATGGGATATTTCATTTTATTTTTCATATTTTTTGGCAATAATAAATCCGTCCCTGGATTTATGTCCTTACCGTAACGCAGTGATAAATTGACAAAATAATATAGGATCCCGTATGTTGGCAAATCTGGTTATCTGTCATGCTCACTGGGCACTTTCTATTTACAAGCATTGCATGTGTTTTGAAATGCTGCTACTGAACTGCTCAAGGAAAATACTGTTTCAGTGAGTAAGCCCAGAAGAGTATATTTTTTGTGTGTCCACTGACCGTAACGAGATATAAGCACAGTGAATACTTTGAAAAAGGTCTGATTCTGACATATTGATCCAATTACATTTCTCAATAGCAAACCACTTTTGCTACCATGTTTTAATGCATTACTATTATTTAATGAATTACTTAAAATATGTCCTTACCGTAACAGTCCTTACCATAACAAAATAAAATGTTATGGTAAGGACTCGTATTGTTACGGTATGGACATCAACTGATAAACAGCAAAATAAATTAACCTGTGTGTTATTTATGTAGATATATTTGCTATGAGAAACTGTAACTTGTTCAATTAGAGTAATAGGATAATTAAAACCCAATTTTATAAATGATTTTTTTAGACAAATACGTTCATAGGAATTATTCCGTTACGGTAAAGACATTTTGGTGAAATACCATGCCTTTTTGGAAAATCATTTGGAAATCGAAACTAGAAGCAATACAATTGTATGTCATGTAAAATATATTATTTTATTGAAAAAGAAAGCTATCAGGATTATGATTGAGAACAATTATTTCCTACAAAATGTGTTATGTCCATACCGTAACATGCTGGTCCATACCGTAACGATATCTCAGAATGTTTAACTGTACCAGAAAACTAACAAAACTTATTAGACTTAAATCACCATAGAAGATACAAAAATATTAAACACTTGTTATATCATTCAATCATACTTGCCTGTATTGCTGTCAAAAAGGCAAGCATTGATATTTATTCTAAAAATGTCCATACCGTAACGATTTTATCAATATAAGATCTTATCCATACCGTAACAGAGAATGTCCATACCATAACAACATAAGAAATGAATCTACTGTGTAACATTTTATTAGTTGCTTTTCTATGTTTACATTCTTTTGCATTCATTTTAAGAGGATTTATCAGGGAAAATAAATAAACATCTTTCTTAATCACTGCCTTCATTTAGCAACATATTAGAGCCCAAAGTCAAAAATGTCCATACCGTAACATGCATCTTGTCCAGTACCGTAACGGTAATAAATTTCTGAAAATAAGTTCTTTATAAAGACTTCATGTGGATCATTACCACAAAATCAATATTATCAAGATGAATAAATTGTCTGCAGTATTGTTGTTGTATAGCAACATGCTTTTTAAAAATGTTATTTAAAGCGGAAAACATCTAAAATCTGTAAAAAGTCGTTTTTGCTTGTATGATCACTGTTTTTTTTTTCTACTATCATTACAGCTGTAGATTTTTTTCTTTAGTACATGTGTAGAAACAATCTGTTTATTAGATTGCATACATCAGAAATAAAAAGTTGTTGCATATTTAAAAGAAAAAACACAATTTAAAATTTGTTACGGTATGGACATTTTTCCTGGTCACGTGACTTTTGACGATCTATTTAAGCAATCAGATTGGTTGTTAAGATTACCTATAGTTTGTTTTGATTACTTTAGGGTTAGCTTGTTACTTTCACACAAAAAAAATTTAACTTTCTTTCAGGTGCTTTTTATTTTTTCCAACATTCAAAATTTGACGAATTTTGACATTGACTCATATAATTATGCTTCTCTCAAGATGTTAAT
This sequence comes from Rugalucina vietnamica, assembly GCA_964017185.1. NCBI lineage: Eukaryota > Metazoa > Mollusca > Bivalvia > Lucinida > Lucinidae > Rugalucina > Rugalucina vietnamica. Next base: position 14,410,936 of record OZ024869.1, on the reverse strand, counting down.
ATCAAGGCTGCACTCAGCAGTCTACAATTTAATATCATAGAACTAGTCCTTGTTGCTTGAGATAAGGGGATGCCTTAGGTGGGGAACACCTATGCCTTAGGTGGGGAATACCTATTTGCTTATGGATATTAGCTGGGTGCGTGATTATCATAGTAATTATCATATTTTAATGAATAATCGAGCTAATTTTAATGAATAAGCCAAAATTTTAATGACAGTGAATAAATGGTTAAATTTTTAGTGATTAGTGAATACCAGGACCCCCCATCCAGACCCTCATGTCTGCGACCTGTACATATCATCATGAAATCTATAACGTGGTATCAAGCGGCACGGTCAAAGTATTTTTTCCTATATGGATGTAAATGATAAACAACTAAATAATTACCACTTTTCCGCGTTACGAAGTTTAGCGGAAAAGTTATGTCTTTGAGAAGTGTATATACGGTAAAAGTTGTTTGTCGTCGTTATGGAATGTATCACATAGAGATGACCAATCAGGTGTCTCGCAGAGGCGAGCCTCGTGGTATGATAAGAGTAGCGCATCAGTTCTAGCAAAGCACTCGAAGTGTTAACACGTACTTCAAGTTATGGACCCAGGAGACGCGCCAGGGCCTTCGGGCAACGTGAATCTAAATAATGAGATTATGTCTCAGTTGGACCAGTTAATTTCCACTAAGCTAGTTTCCTTTGAGAATAGGATTACGGAGTCGCAAAGAAACATTGCGGACAGTCAGTTGAACAAAATGAAGGAGGACATGTTGACCAACGACAACTATGTCTTTAAACGGAAAAGCTGTGAAGACCAGTTTAAGTTCAATGTCAAACTTTCTTCTAAGCTCAAGGAGGCGGACAGCGCCGTTAAAACTGGGGACGCGGTTGCAGCAAGTGGAACTATCTCAGAAGGTTTGGACTTAATTTCTAGCAGGCAAAAAGTTATTCGCCTAGCGGATTCTAGTGATTTGGGATGGTCCGTGGTTAAGGAGTATCAGGCAAATCCGTTAGCTTCGGATTCTGAGGATGAAAAACGTATGATGAGAGCCGAAGCCAGGGCATCGAGGAAGCTCAAACAACGCAGGTTCGAGAAGGCTCGTCGCATGCCGAACCGTTATCAGCCGTATCCTCCACCTACGGCTACGGTAACATCAGCCACAGCACAGCAAGAGCAGGGAAATCTCATTCCAACCGTCAGAACCGTGAGGCGAGGGAGACCGGGAGTCTGTTTTGGGTGTGGTAAATCAGGCCACTGGAAGTACGAGTGTCTGGCTGGCGAGAGTGGTTCGAAACCCGCAGATAAGATAAGTATCAGTGTTTTAGATCAGTTTTCGTTGAGCATTAATGCCCCGCTTTGTGCATCTGAGTTTTCACGTGACACTGCAAATGGTCAGGCTAAAAATAGCACAGGTATTTCCAATGACCGCATTTCGCCGGTAGGCAGGTTAAAAGATAGAGTACATGTATGGGATCAATTGAGCGTTGACAGATATATAAGGGACGTGATTGTTAATGGGTATAAATTGCCGTTTAAAGAATTGCCTGAGAAAGTTATTCTTGATAACAACAGGTCAGCTAAGGATAATCCAGAATTTGTAAGTTGTGAAATTCAGAATTTATTAAAGTTAAAATGTGTATCAGAAGTATCTCAGGCTCCGCATGTTGCAAACCCTTTAACGGTGGCATATGGGAAATCCGGGAAACCTAGATTAGTACTAGATTGTAGACACATTAATCCGCATTTAATGAAATTCAAACATAAGTACGAAGACACAAACGTGGCAAGACAATTGTTCGGTAACAATGAATTTCTCTTCACATATGATTTACAGTCTGCATATCATATTATTGCCATATTTTCAGGTCCGGGTGCAGATCATAGACAGTTCCTGGGATTTTCTTGGGGAGGAAAGTTTTACGTTTTTAACGTTCTAGTATTCGGTCTGAACACAGCTGGTTTTATATTTTCAAAGTTGATGAGATGTCCTGTTCGTTTTTTTCGTTCACAGGGTCATAAGTTGGTGATGTTTCTGGATGACGGCATCGGAGGCCACGTTGATAGAGAAACGGCCGTACGTTTGAGCAGTCAAGTTCATGAAACGCTCATCAAGTTGGGATTTCTGATTTCAGAGGCTAAGTGCAAATGGGAGCCTGCACAGAGCGCTGTTTGGCTTGGTCATCATTGGGATACGATTTCAAATACGATTCGCATAACTGACGAACGTATTTCCAGGTTGGAGAATGCTATTGATTCTTTGATGTTTCAGTTGAAGTCAGACGGGACGCAGATCGTGCCAGCGAGATTCTTAGCTTCCGTCGTTGGGCAGATTGTTTCCTTGCAGCAGGTATTGGGAGGCCTTGTATGTTTAAGAACAAGGTCTTTGTATCATTGTATAGATTCCAGGCTTGGGTGGGACTCGTTCGTTTACATCGATCAGAGTGCTGTTGAAGAATTACACTTTTGGCGAGAAAATGCCAAATCATTGAATGAGAAAGGCATGGCTATCTGTGAGCAAAGAAGCGCTGAAGTATCTGTTTTCAGCGACGCCTCTGGTACAGGGTATGGTGGTTATGTAGCCCTTTGTGCGGGCGCCTTAGTTGAAGGCACGGAAGTATACGGCTGTTGGGACGAAGCCGAGGTGTGCCAAAGCTCTACATGGCGAGAATTGGCTTCGGTAGAAAGAGTTTTGAAAAGCAATGAATCTTCTCTATCTCAGAAATCAATCAAGGTTTTCAGTGACAACAAAAATGTTAGCTCAATATTAAGAAAAGGCAGTATGAAGCAGAGTTTGCAAACTTTGGCTATGAGCGTTCATGAATTTTGCGAAAAAAGGCAAATTCAGATGGCGTCCGAATGGATTTCTAGAGAAAGTGCTCCTCTTGCTTTGGCTGATGAATTCAGTAGAACTTTTGATAATGATGACTGGGAAGTTCAGTCCCATATATTTTGTCAGTTAAGCAATATGTGGGGGAAGTTTAGTGTTGATAGATTTGCATCAAACTTGAACTGTAAATGCATACGTTTCAATTCCAGAGTATGGTGTGTAGGCTCAGAAGCTGTTGATGCTTTAGCACAACCTTGGTCAGGGGAACTGAATTGGTGGGTACCACCTCCGAAGTTGATTGCTAAGTGTGTGAACAAGATAGTTTCTGAGAAGGCATCAGGTACCTTGGTTATTCCAGTTTGGAAATCGGCTCCATTTTGGCCATTAATCAGTGAGAATAGTGTTTTCAGAGATTTTGTGAAGGATCACAGATTGTTGCCACAGGTGAATGTTATCAAAGCCGGAAAGGGAAATAACGGGGTTTTTGCAGAAGAGCCACTGAAATTCGAAATGATTGCTTTGAAAATTTCGTTTTGATTACAGGTTTTGTCAGCAAGGACAGATGAGTCGGAAATATTGTTGATTTAATACTGATGTGAAACATACACGCACATATTTGATTAGAAAGTTCACATATATTTGTTTGTCTCTTTTCAGGATTAGGATTGAGACGTACTGTGGAACACCAGCTAAGGGAAGCAGGCGTTCATCATGTTCCAAAGAAGGATTTTGACGATTTTTGTACAAATTTGCTGTTGTCGAAAAGTGATTCGACTGTAAAAAAGTACAATTATTCTTTCCAAGCTTGGAAGAAATATTGTGAGGTAAATAACTATTCATCACTACCCGGTGCCCCGATCATCGTAGCATTATATCTCTCGGGACTTAAAACTTCTTCAGGATCGTATCACTCGGTGAACAGTGCTTTTTATGGCATAAAATGGGCTCATCAAATGAACGGACTTGTTGATCCAACAGATAATTCTTTTGTGAAGAACATCTTGGAGTCTGCTAAAAGAACGGCTAAAATTCCATGTAGGAAGAAAGATCCAGTGACTTCAGACATTATAATAGATCTGTGCGACAAATTTGTTGATTCGCAGGACTTGTGCACAGTGAGGAATTTGTGTATGATAACAATAGCATACTCTGGTTTTCTGAGATTCAATGAACTAAGTAATATTAGATGCAAAGATTTATCTCTAGAGCAAGATTATTTGAAACTCAATATTCCAAAGAGCAAAACTGATCAGTATAGGCATGGTTGTGAAATTCTTATAAGTAAAGGCACCACTTCAGCATGCCCCATTAATATGTTAAATCGGTACATGTCTCTAGCAAACCTAGATTTTGATTCAGATTCTTATTTGTTCAAGGCAGTAAACACGTCTAAAGCGGGCAGTAAACTCATTTTTAAGGATAGGCAGTTAAGCTATACAAGAGTCAAGGAATGTGTCGTATCTCTGTTTAAATTAGTAGATCAAAATCTCAAGATAGGTCTGCACTCCTTAAGGTCGGGCGGCGTATCAACCGCTGCGAACAATGATGTTAATGATAGATGCCTGAAAAGGCACGGTAGATGGAAAACTGATTTCGCAAAAGATGGCTACATCGATGACAATCCATGTAAACGTCTGAAAGTATCACAAAGTTTAGGTTTATAGATTAAGAATGTTTTCACACCTGTGAATAAAGTTGTACATATGGGAATGTTTAGTTATATATGAGATGCTCTCTCTAACTTTGAAATAGTTCTAGCTACAGTGCTCTGCTACCGGCCAAATAGATTATATTTGTTGCTTTTCATTTATTCAATGTATATCACATTTCGAACTTTGCTAAGAAGGGGCCAGTGGTTCTCGTACATGTATAAAAGCGGAGCAAAGACTTACCACTTTTCCGCGTTACGAAGTTTAGCGGAAAAGTTATGTCTTTGAGAAGTGTATATACGGTAAAAGTTGTTTGTCGTCGTTATGGAATGTATCACATAGAGATGACCAATCAGGTGTCTCGCAGAGGCGAGCCTCGTGGTATGATAAGAGTAGCGCATCAGTTCTAGCAAAGCACTCGAAGTGTTAACACGTACTTCAAGTTTCAGTCAATTATGATGAAAAACTTTATATCTTAAGTATTATTACTCAAGCAAGGCCAGGCGTCATGTTTACGCACTTCTTTCTTACATTTACAATCATATTCGTGTCTCAAAAATAAAGGGTCCATAGCTACAGTGCTCTGCTACCGGCCAAATAGATTATATTTGTTGCTTTTCATTTATTCAATGTATATCACATTTCGAACTTTGCTAAGAAGGGGCCAGTGGTTCTCGTACATGTATAAAAGCGGAGCAAAGACCACCAATTACAGGTCGCGGACATCAACATGAGAATGACGTCACAAATTTACCGTTAGAAATATGAATGAAATGAATACATTTGACCGATAGGAGCAGACACACCATTCAGATTTCTAACGGTAAGTTTCTGACGTCACTCTCATGTTGATTTTCGCGACCTGTACCAAATCAGTATAAAAGACCGGAAGAAAACAGAGATACAAGCATTTTATTTATTTAAAATTTCAGATGAAATGAGTTTGAACACCGTTCTCGATGAATTTAAGCAATGCTAAGTATGCTTAGTAATCACATAAGTAAACCCATCCGGAATTGGTGTTTTAGTTGAATGTGTGGTTGAAAAAAAAAAAATAAAAAAAAGAAAAACAAATAAAAAAATAAAATAAAATGATGATTATATAAACTGGTAAATTCCTAGAGGATGAAGACAGGTGTTTTCAAAACTTGACTAATGTGCTCGTTTATAAATGAAGATACGCTACTACAGGAAAGAGGTATTTGAGTGACTGAAGAGTGACTAATATAGTCTTAAGAAAATGCGGTTTGGGAATTACTCAAAGCTAACGAAATGTAACTTAAATTTCACTTACGATTTTATTGTTCAGCTTTTTCAGTTCTTTTTCTGTTGTACTTTTCTCTCTATTCACTTTTTGTAACTTCTTATATTCATTGAGCCGCATCGTGAGAAAACCGGATTTTTGCCTAGGCGAAAACAAAGGCGCAGATCAGCTTCGCGGTAACCGCGAAGCTGATCAGCGCCTTTGTTTTCGCTACTCGGATAGTACAATTCCTCTTCTACTTAAATCCGAAATTTCAAGCTTCTAGCTCTTTTCTGAGCTTGTACAGGCCGGTTTGTGTCGGACCTGGTCGGAAACCCCGAAGACCGGTTTTCTCGCGTCGAGGCTCAATTATTCATTGTACTGATTCCGTATAAACAACATAGGCACTAACATGCTGCTGAATAACTTAACATTACGAAAACTTGCCCATGCAATAAACAGGGATTTTTTTCACTTGTAAAATTTGAAAATTTCATTAGAAAAAAAATGGATATTTTTCTTATTTTTGCTCAAAACATAGATTGTGGGTACACGTTAGAACCGCCTCGCCGAGGCGGTTCTAACGAGTACCCACAATCTATGTTTTGGAGCAAAAATAAGAAAAACAGGTATACCCCTGCATACCCCAGTTTTGCTATATTAAAGTGGGGTTTAAGGGGGTATCCATTGCACGGACATGTATTCCTGATGCAACATAGGCACTAACATGCTGCTGAATAACGTAGCAAGTTTTGGAACAGTTTTATCCTTTTGAGGCCAAGCCTCATTGTCTCGACGTCGAAGAAAATGAAACATTAAATCTTAAAATTTATAGCGTTAATTTTACAAATTTTAGAGCAACTCAGTGGATCGTCAATTTCACAATTTACTAGCAATTATTTACAATAAACACAGATAGATATATTTTAGGCTAGACGAACCGCGTTTGGTTTAAATACTTTAACTTAAGTCTGTAAAAACACCAGCCATATATCTTATATTTCGAAATGTCTCTTAAACTCATGTCGGTATATAAAATACATAAGTCTGTTTCATTTCAGGAGAATCAATAGCACTTAGGAGTAAGACACTGTGAATCGAAATTTCTTCCAGTCAGTCGACCCGCACTGCAGCAAAACCATTAATGTAGCCAGTGTGAAAATCCGACCAGCTATGGTGTATGTTAAGTACAATCATTCGCCAGCCTGCGCATCGCAACCTGTGAACTGTACGTTTTTATATAAGAATATTAAGGAATCTGGTCATACTTGGATAATACCCGGTTACGAGGCGCATTTTCAGAACCCTTTACTTTTGTAGTGGCTCGGTTAACATGCCTGCATCAGCTTGTAGGTCCTCTGAAAGACTTAGATAGATAGTTAATCGACTTGCAGCCATCGTTTTTCGATAAGTAAATGGCTTAAATGACGCATAATCACCTCAGTCTGTTGGGACTCGGTTCCTGCGATAAGTTAATTATGAATTCAAGGAAATGCATCGAGACATCTCTTCTGGTGTACAGTGAAATTAAAACAATAAAAGTAAAAGCTTACATTGACAAGGGAGTGTAATAATAAGCAAACATCTTCAAACCAAAGCTGATACAGAAAAAGTGCAAGAAAATGAAAATGAAAAACTAAACAAACAACAACCACCTTGGAAAGGCCTGTACCATTAATTATTAGGGGCAGTCGCAACCAGTGTCATGAGTTCATCGCAAGTAAAACAATAGATATACATGTGCTGTGGTCTATCTTTAGCTGGTTATATGCTTAGTCGAAAAAATTTAGACTGTATCTTTTGCAGATCCTCTAATCCATGCCCCTTTCTCCTTGATCAATCTGAGGAGGACATTTCTCGCTAAATGTGATAAGAACTGCATTTGATGCACAGTTCGACATAGTTACTGGCCTCGGAAATGACAAAAAGCCGTGTATTGCTTAATAACGTTGCCTAGAAGAGGTTGTTGCCAGTGACATTTTCTCGTGTTGTGACCCAGGTATCTACGAAGTCTTTGATACTTAAAGACAGGACTGGGGTATAAAAGGCCTCACAGGTATACCTGTGTCATTCTTTCTCTGACTGTTGAAGGGTTAACATCAATTCTGTGATTCTGATTGGTTTTTAATTGAGGGCTACTGTGACATCACAAAATGATTGACAGGTCTTACCTGTCTGCAACTAGCCTTATCATCTCTTATTATGTAACAGGAGGCATACTTCATAATTGGTTACAATAGACAATCAAAACTGTTTTATCATAAAGAATTTATCTCTTGGTTTTCTTCAAATAATTACTAATACTATTTCAGTAGATAATAAATCATGTGATTTCTATATGTCAGACATTGAAATTAAAGTGGAAATAACTTATATTCTTATAAGGGAAGGATATCAAAATGAACATAATTAAACATTTTAATGATAATTAAATAAAAACGAAATGGTGATTCTTTTAACCATGTTGTACAACACTAGATTTTACTACAGAAGTATGTAAAGGTTATGAAAAGCCAAAAAAAAAAATTATAGGGACTTATATTCTTGAAAATGCATTAAAATGCATTAAAAATCATCATGCTTTAACATTTTAATGATAAATAAATACAAATATGTGATTCTGTTTAACATGCACAAAACTGGATTTTACTAGACTATTAAATGTATTTAAAATAAGTGAAAAAAAAAATGTTTTAGATCATTATTAAATTTGTTTCCTATTCCTGTCTTATGCAGCTATATTGGTATTATTGGTAAATGAATTGTGGCTGTTAATTACAATCAATTATCACCTGTGATCCTTATCAGTTTTATGACCACTATACAGGTAGCCAGCTTACCTGTTGTAAGCCACGTCCACTGCTACTGTCTGGCTACCTGTTCTCTTTGATGCTGGGAACCAGACCCCCCGGCATGAAAACCCTGTCTTTAAGAGCGCACAATGTGACATGGTTATCAACATCCCATCAGGATAACATGTCCATGTAATACCCCACTTTTATTTAGCAAAACTGGGGTTTGCAGGGGAATACCTAATTTTCATATTACAACATACATAGGTGGTACTCGCTAGAACCGCCTCGGCGAGGCTTACGTTTACCCACAATGCATATTTTGGGCGAAAATGTTAAAAATATCCAAAATTTTCCGATGAAATTTTCAATTTTTTCTTCTGAAAAATTTCTCTGTATATTTCATGGGTAAGTTTTCGTAATGCTACAAACTACTTCACATTAATTTTCTGACAGTTACAAACATTGCTTTTAACAAATCTTATTACAACCCGTTTTATATGGCACCAGGGAATTTCCCACAATTTAATGACTGACGTGATGTGAAAAGCTAGGTCACTTTAAAAAACACAATTTAGGAGTGTCGAATTCATAAAAAATGAAATAAACCTGAGACTTATATAAAGCATACTTAAAACACTGTATGTTTAGATTAAATCCCAATTTAGTAAATGAATTAATCGGAATATTAGTGATGTCTAACTTATGTCTGACTGTATACTTTGTTGATCCATTTTTACTGTTGCAAATGGGTGATTTTCAAATTCCAAATATTCTTACAGATCTCCAGTTCATATGAAGTCAGTGCCTAGGTCAAGTAGTCAATAATGGCGTATGTTTGGGGGTTAATTTGACAACATGAATGATTTTTAATTCAAATGGCTGTAAAATCGGGGGAAAATGTTCGAGAAGTCGCGAAGACGCTCCCTTTATCATAATAATACTATAAGAAACTACGTAACATTGATGCCTAACCCACTTATATAGGAAATAAACAAATATGTCATTTGTTGTGTCGTTTTAATGCCAGGTGAATCGTAAACAAGCTAATAAATAAAGCGTTTTGATTTCACGTGTATCGAATCTCGATTATTTTCTCAATAAATAATGTCGCATGCATCATAAAGTAATTTTATTTCATCCTTTATGGCTATGTATTTATTCCTAGAATCGATTTATTCTGTCAATTACAGCTACCTGATCATGTTGTGTTCACTACGATATAATAAATAAAGCTTGACCTTATCGCTTGGTTTATGTTAAGCCTCTATCTCACTGGCATTTTTTATTTGTCGCTAACCAAGATTTTTTGTAAGTTTTAAACTTTAAGCATATTTAAAACTTTCATGCAAATTTATTCGCCAACATATTCGCGAAGTTGTCGCGAACCTGTCGCGCGACAGTTGCCCAACATTCGTGCAAGTGTCGCGGACCTGTTACTAGCACAAATGTCAGTCGCACGACAGTCGCGAGACAGTTTTGCGATGAATTCGCGAATATTTTGACGATAAAATTTGCATGAAAGTTTTAAACACGCGAAACTACGAGACTAAGCGACATTCGCGAAACTACGCAACCAAACGACATTCGCGAGAACGTCGTGAGACACTCTCACGAATGTATCGCGACTGTCGTACGAGTGTCTTGCAACTATCGCGCGACATTCATGAGACATACAGTGTATATGCAAAATTAGGCCGAAATTTTCAAAATTGTCGCATAAATGCCCATTCAATGAGACTGGAACATGAAAGTTACTTTCAAATCGATAATATTTTTCGCAAAATATTCGCGAACTAGTCGCGAACTATTCTCCAGTTGTTGCATTCCAGTGGGCTTTACATGAGATGCATTCATCAACACTTCTTCAAAAATCCAATGCGGTTCTAGTTGGGTAAACAATACCTACAGAATGTGTATTGGACAAACATTTACTCAGCTATTACTAAATGTTGAACTGCTGGTATAAAGTATACTTAAGAAATAAAGATACGCAACAAACACTTTGGGTTACTGTAGGCTGGTTTTGTAATACAAGACTATGTTGTAAGTGATGTTATTACATGACTAAAGGAACTAAACGTCAAATTACAGCAGGTAAAGCCACTATGTCGCTCATGTATGCTTGATAGCGTGCGCATAACCTCTTCGACCCACATCAGCACACCCTTGAAACAAGACAAGTTTAAGTCAAATTTTAAGCTTAACCAATTTTATTGCATCTAATCCTGTAAAAAGTGAAGTAACCATTGACTGGTTGGTAGCATTATGTTATGCTTTGTGACGTTTAACGTCACCAACGTCAATACCAAAACAAACGCTAGGTGCCCATTTCTACACGACATGTGACGTAATTGTTGCTTGAATAGCATGTCGTGTTGTCTCTTGGTGCGATAAATACCATTTAAGCACAAAAAGGCCCACATTAGATAATCTAAATGACCATTCATTATTGTGCACTTTTTCATTCCGTTCACCAATTTAAACGTAACATGAGATGCCACCCAAGTAAGCAATGACCTAAATCTTTATTGTACATTATCAAGTTGACGTCAGATAACAAAATGTATACAAAATTTGACATCTTCAACATCGTCCCGACGTTTACGTCACAAATTGCCTTTTTCATGTATTTTGACGTTTTGACGTAAATCTTATCAATAAAATGACGTTTTCACATTTCATCACATGTCACAAGCAGTCTGCAAGGTATTTCTAAAAGAAATTATCATTAAAACGTCAAATACAGACGTTACAGATGATTTTTTATGTGTTGCGATTTTAATTCCTTTTAAAAGTATATCATTTCCATTATCACGATTATTCATTTTGTAAGCTTTGTACTCATGAAGATTGAATCTATAGTCCTTACACTCAACAAAACCAGGCTTTATGTTAGACTACCCTTAAAATGAAAGTGGTAAAGATGCAAGGTCTGCAATTTTGACCCGTTTAAATATTTTTTATTTATTCAAAATCCTAAACAGACCATAGTGTATTAAGCTTCTCTGCCAAGTCAAAAAACTACTTTTATTTGAGCGTCCTTAAGAAAGAGATGGCAAATTGTTATTATTTTGGGCTGAGAGTTTTTTTTTTTTTTTTTTTTTTTTTTTTTTTTTTTTTTTTTTTTTTTTTTTAAAGAAACAAAACAAAAAAGCTAATACGAGCAGCATACTTGTAAAGAGCATACTTTTCTTCATTATCGCATGTACATGTAACTTTGACAGAGAAGATTCAAACTTAATTTATCTGAAAATGGAAATTGAGATGAGCACCGTGTATCAACGTACGTACACCGGATATAGCGTTTTGTTAATCGAGAAAAATGACATGCGATACAGTATAAAAAGGTACAAGTAGGCAAAGATCAGGAAAAGGCGCAATCAGAAAAAAATTTCCACTCCAAAAACCGAGGTGGGAAAAAACTAAAATAACAATCAGTTACTTATACCATGAAAACATGTCGTAAGCCCATTGAGCAGCTATTTTCCCAATAGGTGGCCACTCAGTTACCTAAACTTAACTAAAAATATGAAAACATACATCAGGTGCCAACAGCACAAAAACTTTATACACCAAGACATAAAACGAAAAGAACCACCACAGAAGTATCGTCTTGGAACGATCAGTAACACAAAATTACTGGCGGACTTAAACCGGTTTTACATGGCCATAACCTCACCCTCAGTGGTTCATAACATTTAGTTAGTTTTTCGGTCCTCGTGATCAAGAACAAAAAACTAAATCATGATAAACATCCTGATGAATCAAAAACCAGGACTCACAGATTAAGTAAGCTGCCCGACGATGGAGATCCCTGGGCGCCGAATAACTTACTTACTCCGGAGCAAAAGAAAAACACCAGTTGGACCCCAGTCGGCCATGCAACAGACAAGAAACTCCGGCCCCAACCAATTTAAATGAATAGCTTTAAGTCGGGGCCATCATAGCGTCTGACGCCCGACCAATCGGCGTGCAATTAAAGAAGGCAGCATAGTTATCGACCATGATTGGGTTAAAAACTAAGCATGCAGACTGTCGCATAACATTCAAGTTATAACCTATACGTCTGTAACGTGTAATGGTTTTTCTGAACTGAAAAGAAAAAAAAGCCCTTTCCGTCCTATAATTTTCTTAAATTTGTAAACCAAGTCACCATAAAATTCTGGTTTCGAACGGCCCTCACCTAAAAGCGTCTTTAACCCAACATTATATTTGGAAATCAATTCAAAATGTCTAAGATAAAATTTAGAAAATGTTTTTCGAAGTTTACACTGAAACAAAGTTATAAAGAGGCCACTTTTCAAACTCATTTCTTGTTTCTAAGCCAAGTTCAAAATTGCACAATTTTTTGCCAAAAGACGTGTCTTTCAAGTAAGTAAAGTTCCAAAGTGTTAAGAAATAATTTTCTTTTACTAAAGGCGTTTTTGGAGTAAAAATGCAAAAATCAATGTTTTTAAATAAAAAATTGGATACAGCACACCATTTATTGAAATTAGGAACGGGTGTCATCAAAGGGGTCGTTACGGCTCGGAAAAACATCAAACATTCGAATTTTCTCTACTGGTAGAATTTTTATGCATTTTTAAAAATCGCCAATTTTGAGATTTTTTGAAAAATTCATAAATGTGCCTCTTAAACATGTTGACCCCTGTTAAATTCACTTGATGAGGCCTGGAAACGAGAGATATAATTCGACTGAACTGTTTTTGACCATTTTCGAGGACCAACATGTCAAGGCTGCCGCACACTTCCGGTTTCAATGCCAATTTTTAACGAACAAAATAACAAAATTTGTGGACGATTTTTTTTAATTTTCAAAGTTTATCAGAGTCTAGTATTTGACCTAAATAATCGCTGAAAATTTCAATGCCGTGCTGCTGATAATAACGCAACTGGAGAAGAACAAAGTTGGTATGCAAATTGCATACAAAAGCTGAATTCCTGTTATTCAGGTTGTTGTCTTCTTGCATGTGCAAAACAGAAACGAAGATTCTTATTGCAGCAACACTTTTGACTTAATTTTATCTTGCATCATGGCAGTCAGTAGCACTTTCAAATAAATTAAAATGTAAAAACACAACGTCATAATATGACATTTAATTTGATGTTAATAAAGTGTGACTTTTTGAAATAGGGTACCTTTACACATGCTTCGTCTGTGTGAGAAGTATCACGCATTTTGGAATGCAGAAACTCACAGAGCCACTGTTAGACATTGGTTTATTCATATGATCATGAATTTTAATTGATCGTATTTTACTTTCTGAACTAGAAGACAAAATATGAGGTGGCCTCTTATAACTTTTTTTCAGTGTATGATACCGATAGCCCTGTTGGAGAAGTTTTGCCGTTAAACATTTATTTCGTGCGTTGAAGTCTGTAACATGATTGCAGACTCTAGCAAACCTAATAAGCTGCAAAATGTACACACCATGAGAAGCACGACGAGGAACGTCACCATCCAAAAACGGAAAATTTACTATGTCAAAATCAAAGTCATCGCGCTTATCATAATTTTAGAAGAAACAAATCCATTTGCAACAGAAAGATGTAAATCTAAAAAGGGGGCTTTGGTATCTGAGATATTGGCTTTGTTAAACTGTAGTTCAGGTGGATAAATTTGATTGACCATACCTTCAAAATAAGGGTTATCAATGTTCAGAAGGTCATCGAAGCCAGTTTTGATTCAATTTACTACTGAAATACGTGCCGTGTCTGTAGGCACATTTTACAATCGTTACTTGTAAATTGATGAATGTTTCTTATCACAATAATCGTTGACACATTTGAGCCGAAGTCTCGCAGGTGAGCTTAACCCTTGCTCTGGCGTCCGTCGTTGACGTTGTTCACGTCAATAATCTTCTCATCTGAAATCACCGGGTCAATCAAAGCCAAACGTCATGTGGAGCATCTTTCAGAAGGGGTTATCAAAGTTTATATAAATGGTCCAGGTCACAAGACCAAGATGGCCTGTTATGGCTAAAAACCTTTAAAAAATCTTCGTCTCTGGAACCAGTGGACCGGCTTCAACGAAACTAGGTATGTATCACCAGGGACTCTGGTCCATTATATAAATCATGACCTTGGGTTCTCCTTGACCTATTTTACAGCAAAATCAAATGGTAATCTAGGCTTTCTAATGTTAAAACATTTATGTATTTTAGCCTGTAGCCTGTGACCTGAAATTAGGTAGATACAGACACCTTATTGCGTGAGTATTCAAGGTCAAGGTCATTTCGTGCCCAGAAAATCCTCCCCCAAAGTTATCAAACTGGACTACGTGCGTGATCCAATAAAGAATGGGACTTTTTGAATCATTTCTATGTAAATAGATTTTGCATGTTGGGAGTAAATTATTATTGTTGCTCAATATAATGCGACCCCAATTCACCGCTAAAATTTGTCATCTGAACAACAACCGACCGTTGCCTAGCAACAAGAGAATGTTAGTAAACAGTCCATGGCCACGTGGGTAATATGTATCTAAATGTGGTTGCCATGGCAACTGGTGGCAAAAAATCCACTAAAGACACACTGTAGTTTATACCTTGCATTGCTGGCTTTATGCGCTGCAAATATCACATATATACAGCAGAAACTTTAAACAGGATAAAGCATTTTTGTGAGAAAAGCAGGATTTTGTTTGCTAAAAAGTACAATGAAATTGGGGGTAGGGGTGGGATATATTTCATAGCCTGAGTATAAATGACATAATAGATTGTTATGGACCTTGAAATTATCAGTTACGGTGCAAATATTACAAATGAATTACAAAAGAGACAACTGACCTTTTAGATTTATGTTGCCAAGCAACCACAGAACTCAGAACATGCTTAAAGTCAGAATTCATAGAGTAGAATGGTTGCTAGGCAACCACCTCTCGATCACTAACGCTAGATTCAAATTGAATGTAGAAAAATCTTTCACATATGATGTTTAACACAGAGAATGCTCAAGTTTGATCAGTTATCTTTTTCAAAATGTGTGGCATAGCTCCATTTTAATAGGTTATATTAGTTCAAAGGACAGATCGCGGCTATAGATACTACACAAGTAGTCCTCAAGTAACCATAGCAACCAAAGTTGTAGAGCAAATCTCATAAAATATGCTCTATAGAGAGATCAGATAGATGTGTATCTAGTAAATGAAAGTAGTAAACTTGAGTCAGTCATCAGGGTTTATGAAATAGGAGAAAAGTCCCATTCATTATTGGATCACCCTCGTAAATGAAAGTGTTCAAGCTCCATTATGTTGTGTCAATGTGGTTTATGGTTTATTTAGGCCCGGCAAAATTTATATGGTTGAATAGGGGGCTTCTTTTGACATGTATCAAATTTGTGGTAGACTTACAGATTGTTCCATTTGGTTATTTTGTAATAATATTATATTCCTAGACTGATGCATATATCTATAAACTAGTCAATACCTACACCGAACAACTTTCAATTAATATCCGGTTTGATGATAAAGCATAATAGAATCAGTTCCATTTAGTGCAGCTAGACATAACATTGGCATGTTATGACGCTGAAAATCAATCAAAGTATTTAAGGATGTTATTGATAGAATTAGACGAACTCTTGTGATGCTGTTACAAAGGATAGTCCCGTCGCGAATGTGTTGTAAACAAAACAATTTAAAACTTAATCTATGACATCATTGTGATGTCAATTTGAATTATGAAACGAGAAGAAGCTAATGTGATTTAAACTGCTTCCAAAGGATCAAACCATAATATTTTAGTCAAAAGTGATTGATTGTTACCGGACCAGCACTACAGCATTACCCATTATACGTTAAAGGGGCAACATTGGTGGCAAGGGTTTTATTTCCTGTGATTACCTGTTGAGATTATAGTGGCCGTGGCTTGAATATTGGCCCATGTTAATTTAAGCATATTGGAATACCTGTAATACTTTATCTGCTGATAAGAACTGTAAAAATCCACAGGTAACTTATCTCCCTAAAGCGTTATCAAGTCAGAATTGCATATTGCTAGTGACGTTTATGCCCCCAGTAAGATTGCATGTCGCTATTGACGTTTACGCTATTGACGTTTACTGATCGTTCCAAAGCGATACTTCTGTTGTGGTTCATTTGTTTTATCTTTTGGAGTCCAAGTTTTGTGATGTTTGAGCCTTATGTACGTTTTCTTATTTTGTATTTAAGATCGGGTAACTGAGAGGCCGCACATTGGGAAATAGCTGATCACTCGGCTTACGATATGTTTTCTAAGTATAAATATCTAATTGTCAGTTTAGATTTTCCCACCTCGGTTTTTGGAGTGGGAAATTCTTTCTGATTGCGACGTAACGTAGGCAACGATCAGGAAAAGGCGCAATCAGAAAGAGAACCCCTCTCCAAAAACCGTGGTGGGAAAAAAACTAAATTACCAATCAGTAACATATACCATGAAAACATATCGTAAACCGAATGAGCAGCTATTTTCCCAATAGGTTTGTCACTCAAAATTTACCTAAACTTAACTAAAATATGAAAACATACATAAGGCGGAAACAGCACAAAAAAGTTTTAAGGTAACTGAGTGGCCACCTATTGGGAAAATAGCTGCTCATTCGGCTTACGATATGTTTCATGGTATAAGTACCTGATTGTTAGTTTGGTTTTTTCCCACCTCGGTTTTTGGAGTGGGAATCTTTTTCTGATTGCGCCTTTTCCTGATCTTTGCCTACTTGTACCTTTTTAACACCAAGACAGAAAACAATAAGAACCACTGCAAAAGTATCGCATTGAAACGATCAGTAATATAAAATAACTGACGGGCTTAAATCCATTTTACAGGTACCTAACCTCGCCCTGAGCTTCTGCAGTGGTTCACAACATTTAGTTCGTTGTTCGGTCCTCGTGGTGAATCTCTATCTAGTCAATGAATCATCAAGGACAAACAAATAAATCACGATAACCACCATGATGAATCAAAAACGAAGACTCACAGATTGAGTAAGCTGTCCGACGATGGAGATCCCAGGGCGCCAAATAACTTACTAACTCCCGAGCTAAAGAAAACCACGTTGAACCCCGGTGGGCCAACTTCTGATCATTACTAAAGTCAACCATGCAGCAACCGTTCGACGTCTGTGATCACAATTGTAGAGATTTCGTGCGGCTGCTGTACGAACATCGCAACCTCGCAAGGCTGCTGCAACATGTTCATTTTCATTGCGATCAGTAGAGGATGTTTGGAAGACGCACAGCAGCCACAAGACATCCGCGAGTTGTCCGCGAGTCTGTCGTGCGTTCATGATTTTAGGGCTGGTTAGTTGCCAATCAAGTTTGCGTTTGTCCCACGAAGGCCATATTTTAGTCGCGCAAGTTCGACTTATTGCGGCTACCTACGTTTGTCGTATAGCGGTCGAAAAAGAACCAAGAAACTTACGGAAGCTTAAAATTGTACGACAGCCATTCATGCGGTCCGTACGACAGGGCGTGATTCCTCAATTTCATTTCAAGTCAAATTCACAAATACCAACTCAGGCGCTGCAAAATTGATAAATAGGATCAGACCTGCAAGAACGCAACCTGAAATCAATGTGTATATGTCGTATGAAGTTCAAACGATGGGGATGCCATTTGCATGGGGAATAAAAATAATTGTTAGATCCTTTGGAAGCAGTAAAACATTGAAAGCGAGAAGATGGGCCATATTGTACAATTTCGGGTAATGAATCTTCGTCAGTGACCCTTTACAAAACTGGCAGCGAAAGCCAGACATGTTGATATGTTTGTTTTCTCTTGCGTTGGTGCATATGTATATGAAGAGCTAAAAATTGTCAATGGGATTTTGTTTCACCGGACAACGTTGTCCAGTAATTCAGTATTGACATACATTGTGGAGGGATGATCTTTAAGAGGCATGGTTCAGTCGAGCCATATGTTTGAAGTTTGCTATAGCGGCCATACGTAACCCCAGGTTATAATTCGACCACAAACAAACAGACAACTTCCGGCATTTGCACGGCTGTCCTATGAATCGTATGGGTTGCAAGTGTGTCTTGTGGTGTATCGCCCGACTGTCGGGCGGTAGACGTGCGTCTGCTGCGTTTTGCGTTTTCTATATTCCGCTGCTACCATTTTACGACCCGTACGCTGACAGTGCGGCTGACTTGATGAGTGTACGGCCTGTCTCTGGGCGATTTCAAAATCGCCTGCGATGTGCGTACTTCACGAAACACCTGCGAAATCGTACGGAAGAAAAAATATCGCAAGGCTGATGTGAAACAGGCTTAAGCATCATAGTAACTGGAGACAGTGACATAGCTCTATGTAGCAATGCTGTTTGTCATGGCCGATAAAACAGTTCATCATCAGTTTAACTGCGATGATTAACGCAGATTATTTAATTGACCTTGTCTGGTACAATTTCACAAATGTGTAGAATAAATATAAAAAAACAGAGATCCTTTAAATGCGATGAAATTAATGGTGAGAAAAAGGATGGGTCATACCGCGGTTTCGGCTACGTTAGCCTCTTCAGTGGCCCTATAGATTTGGCAACATGGGGCCAAAGAGAATTACTGTAATTTTACATTTTTCAACAGCGTAGACAATACACAAATGTGTAGAATGCTTGATTAGATTTCCAGTTTTATTGACGCGACAGTATTTATCAAGAGTTTAATCGTGAGGGAATGTTAACAACGACAGAAAGTTGATGCCTGTAAATTCTAAATTGAATCCATCGAAAAGGCAAAACGATTTTTGTATAAAGAGAGAACATTCGGCAAGTCGAGTGAGCAGCTGTTTCCTTAAAGGTGGTCACACAGCTGAACCGATTTCAATTTTTTTAGGAAGCAAACACACCTTGCAAAACACACAGGTCGCAAAACAGGCGATTTATGAGTATTAAATATTTGTTTAAATGCGGTTTTGATTGCTTCAATATGCTAAGTTTTTCGTATTCTTTTTAAGCTAAACAATTGCCATTTTTCACAATGATTTATCAAGTTACCATGTACAAAAAAGTGTTGGGTGCCATTTTTACATCTTGAAGCAATCTGTTGGCTACATGATTAATGAAACGTTCTGCGGACGTCTGATGTTAAGATATTAAGATGTTTAGTCATATTGTTATGAATATTTCATTAACTACAGATGAAAGTGGCCATTGAGAATAACCTTAAATGAAACGAAACAGATAGATCCGTAGTGATTTGTTACTGTTTAAGGCAATGCTTTGGGCGATGTTCTTGTTCGTATTTGAGTGGATTTGGTATTATGTCGCCTTTTATTTTGATTACTTGTTTGAATTAATTGTTTGTTCCAGTGAGGATAGTTATGCTTGTGCTTTTGCTTTATTCAAGGGGTTCTCCCGTGTGCTTATGGTGATTGTGGTGGTACGTTCACACAATCATGATCAAGCCTTTTCATTATATTTTGAAACAAAAAATATATGTCTGTGAT
Source organism: Rugalucina vietnamica (assembly GCA_964017185.1). Taxonomy (NCBI): domain Eukaryota; kingdom Metazoa; phylum Mollusca; class Bivalvia; order Lucinida; family Lucinidae; genus Rugalucina; species Rugalucina vietnamica. The sequence goes on along the minus strand of OZ024869.1, from coordinate 14,391,008 downwards.
ATGGTGTGGCTAGACAATTTACAGACAACAATCTATGCTGATAATAGTTCACGTTCATTACTGAACAAATAGTGGCGCGTCAATAAAACTGGAAATCTAATCAAGCATTCTGCGCATTTGTTATCAGACGGCGTGGAATTCTAGCAGACGAGGTCAATTTGATTAACTAATCTGTTTTACGGTGCCTAATAAAATTGATCGCAGTTGACATGTACTACGTAATCTTTTATGACAAATAGCAATGCATTTCGCATCGATGACCAGGTAATAGTAGGCAATGATCAGGATTGACTTAGTCTAGTAGCCCGAACGATCAGAACCTAGGCCAACGAAAAATTTCCAGACCACCGCAAACATTCTTGACAGTCACAAAGCACGCCATACGCAGGGGACAGTGACAAAACAGGCTTAAGCATCATAGTCACAGGAGACAGTGGCATGCTGTTTGTCATGGCCAATAAAACAGTTAATTCTAACTGCGATGATTTATTTAGTCACTGTAACGCAGATTAGTTAATCAAATTGACCTCGTCTGGTACAATTCGACACCGTCTGATAACAAATGTGCACAATGCTTGATTAGATTTCCAGTTTTATTGGCACGACAACGTTTGCCAAGAGTGTGATCGTGAGGGTATATTAACTCGTTAGGGTATATTAACAAAGATAGCAAGTTCTTTCTTCTAAATTAAGTCACTCCAATTCATTGAAAAGGCAAACCGATTCTTGTACAGAGATAGAACATTCGGTAAAGCGAGTGAGCAGAATATCCTCTTTAAGGTGGTCACTCAGATCGACCGATTTTAATTTTTGAAGAAGCAAACAAAAGGTGCCAGTCGCGCGGGAATGGTCACAAAAACAGGTGATTTTTTGGTATTAAATGTATGTTGTGATACATGTTTTGATTGCTTCAATATACTCAGTTTTCCGAATTCTTTTTATGCCTAGGTCACACTAGGGCTTACGTACGCTGCGGACGCTGCGGATAGGTGTTCCGTATCTGTCCGTCCTATCCGTAACGATTCGTATCTCATCCGTAATGTCCGTAACTGTACGTATCGTATCCTCAGGGCGCGGTAGATCCGCGGGCAAATTTTCATAACTGTCAAAAATGCATGCGCGGATGGACGATCGGTAACGGTAGGCAATGGTACGTAACTGAAGGCATTTATTCGAATCTGTCCGTATCTAATCGCATCTAAACGTATCATTCCGCGATCAAGCATTTGTTGCGGATCGATATTGTTACATACGTGTTGTTTCGTTCGGTTGCGCTCTTTGTCGTTTATACACACTTTTCGATATAATTTAATACATTCAGATACGAACACGTAATGTTACGGTTTTCCTAAAGTTTACACAGCATGCCACACATATGAAAACGGAATCAAACCAGGATGCAACTTGAACAATGCTAATAAGCGTGTGGCTGAGCCCTCTAGAGCTGAGTGTTTGGGCATAACATAATCTGTATCCAATGCTTGAATGAATCATACAAGAACGTTTCTGGAATATATAGTCTCCTTGACAAAAATGTCCGTCATTTTTCTATTATACAGGTAATTTATTTATTTAAGGATATCCATAATTCATTTATGGATATCCATAATTCATTTATGGATATCCTTAATTCAATTATGGATATTCTAAAATAATTAAAGATATCCATCAATATTTTTGGATATCCTAAAATGAATTATGGATATCCATAAATGAATTATGGATATCCAGAAATGAATTATGGATATCCTTAAATGAATTATGGATATCCATAATTGAATTATGGATATCCTGAAATACATTTTTGGAAATCCAAAAATCATGATGAATTATGGATATCCATAATTCGATTTTTGGATATCCAAAAATCGAATTATGGATATCCTTAAATCAGCTCATTTAAGGATATCCTTAAATGTGTTTTAGGATATCCAAAAATAAGCTTGAATTTAGAATATCAATAATTCGATTGTTGGATATCCATGATTCTTTTTTTGGATATCCATTATGATCTGATTTAAGGATATCCATAATTCGATTTTAGGATATCCATAATTCATTTTAAAAATATTTCTTTTCCATAATGATTTTTTCCGTGTAATACGCATGCGCTAACTTAAACTGAACGAAACGGAAGCCAACGTAAATTCAACCACACCGGATGCCTCCATTCTCTGACTAGGGAGAAATCATTATATCCCATAGGCACGTATGGGGTGCCGTTTTACTATTTATTTCCTATTTATGCATATCCATAATTCATTTTTGGATGTCCAAAATTCATTTTTGGATATCCATAATATATTTTTGGATACCCATAATTCTTTTTTGGATATCCTAAAATCGATTTATGGATATCCTTAATTCGGCTGAAAATTGGATATCCATAAATTGATTTTAGGATTTCCTATAATCGAATTATGGATATCCTTAAATACAATCCTATTTTTGGATATCCATAATTCGATTTTAGGATATCCTAAAATCGGGCTAATATTTGATATCCATAATTCGATTTATCCTTAATTATTGTAGGATATCCATAAATGAATTAAGGATATCCATAAATACATTATGAATATCCTTAAATAAATTATGGATATCCAAAAATAGGGAATAAATAGTAAAACGGCACTCCATAGGCACGCACATCATTTTTTTGTGATTTAAGGATATCCTTAAATGAATTATGGATATCCTTAAATACAGTCCTATTGAAGGAAATCCATAACTCATTTATGGATATCCATAAATCGAATTATGGATATCCAATATTAGCCCGATTTTAGGATATCCTTAAATCGAATTATGGATATCCAAAAATAGGATTGTATTTTAGGATATCCATAGTTCGGTTTTAGGATATGCTAAATCTATTTATGGATATCCAATATTCAGACGAATTTAGGATATCCTTCAATTGATTTTAGGATATCCAAAATGAATTATGGATATCCAAAAAAGAATTATGGATGTCCAAAATTAAATTTAGGATATCGAAAAAATAAGGATATCCATAATTCATTTCAGGATATCCATAATTCATTTCAGGATATCCATAATTATTATGGATATCCATAATTCATTTATGGATATCCATATTTCATTTTAGGATATCCAGAAATGTTAATGGATATCCTTAATTATTTAAGAATATCCATAAATGAATAAAGGATATCCATAAATAAATTATGGATATCCTTAAATGAATTATGGATATCCAAAAATAGGGAATAAATAGTAAAATGGCACCCATAGGCACGTACATCATTTTTTGTGATTTAAGGATATCCTTAAATTATGGATATCCTAAAATACAGTTCTATTGAAGTACATCCATAACTCATTTATGGATATCCATAAATCGAATTATGGATATCCAATATTAGCCCGATTTTATAATATCCTTAAATCGAATTATGGATATCCAAAAATAGGATTGTATTTTAGGATATCCATAGTTCGATTTTAGGATATCCTAAAATCAATTTATGGATATCCAATATTCAGACGAATTAAGGATATCCATAAATCGATTTTAAGTATCCAGAAATGAATTTTGAATATCCAAAATGAATTATAGATATCCATAAATGGGGAATAAATAGTAAAACGGCACCCCATATGATTGTTGGTTGATGCGTTCATTTACGGTGTAGATACGTTTGTGTTACGGTTTAGATACGGAAAGATTCGAATCAACGCCTTCATTTACATGTCATTACGTACTATTACGGATGTTTCATCCGTGCCCAATTTTTGACTTTTTTCAAAATTTGGGCGCGGATGGAATCGGACTTGCATATACACTACGTTAAGATACGAACATATACGGAAAAGATACGAATTGTTACGGATATGACGGATAGATACGAAAGGTCAGTCCACAACGTCCGCAGCATCCGGATGTGCTAGTGTGACTGTAGTTTGACTAAAACCTGCGTTTTCTTGCATCAAATTTCACCGTTATATACGCAAGAAAACGCAACATTACGTATCTGAAGGTGTATGTCTGTATCTAAAAGTAACAGATGGTATCGAAAGGTATGTAGTCAAGTATCTTAACCGTATGTATTCGAATTTATCCGTAACTATCTTCGAACGTATCCGTATCTTTCCTGAACTACCCGTATTTATTCGTATTTAAAGGTAATAAATTCATTAAGAACCGTTAGCCCCGCCCACAAAATTCTGCGGATCGCTACGTATAGTATTCGCAACTATCCGCGGCATCCGTAAGCGCTAGTGTGACCTAGGCATAAGCTATACAATTTCCATCTTACATAATGATATGTTATTCAGTTACCATGTACAGAAATAAGTGTTGGGTGCTATTTTTACACATTGAAGCAATCTGTAGACCGCATGATTAATGAAATGTTCTGCCAACGTCTGACGTTAAGGTGTTTAATTATATTGTTATGCATATTTCATTTACTACAGATGAAAGTGGTCATTGAGAATGACCTTAAAGATGATACCGACCGAAAAAGTGATTTTAAACGGCTTGATATTTTTTATTTCTACTTAGAAGATACGTTTGCATGTTTTATTTGCACTGAGCAAATAAAAAGTGGGGGTCATCTGGCTTAATTTTGATTTATACCGATTGAAAGAACATCCATTGCGTGTGCCAATAAAATGCTCTTTTCGCCAGTTGCTTCTACATTTTGGCAATCAACATTTCGAAAAGTATACTACTATTTAAATATCATACATTTCAATAAGCTAAAGTATAAAGGTGAGATCATTTGGAAGCATTAAAAACATTCAAAGGGAGGTATATAGCATGGACTATATTTCAATTAGACTATACTTTGTTGCGTGCAGAGAACCATCATCAAGTGTGAGCTTTGCCTACAAGTAGTATTACTAACAGATATTTGGCAAATTTGTGATTGTATGGTTATTTTGTTTTAATTCCTCTTAATATAGCAAATCTAATTTTGTTCAAGAACTCGCTGATAAATTTCCGCTGAAAACTTTTTAGTGAAATTCCATCTTATAACAAGTTATTTGATGAGAAAGAATATATGGTCAACAGAACGAAAACAAAAATACTACGGAAAATTATGTTACCCCAGCCCTTTTGATTTTGCTTACGTTTTTCGATTTTTTGTTCTGATGAAAAACGCGTTTAAATTACCACTTTAGGTTTAAGATCTTAATTCTAAACCTGGATAAGTACCTTAATGTACCTGTATTGATATTCAGTAAAAGCTTAGAACATAGAATGTGTTTGTTTAATTAAACAAGCATCTTTAATCCGTCGAGTGTCGCCAATGTCAGTCATGGCACCAAAAAGTCGCATGGAATTGGTCGAAAGTCAAAGTAACGTCGCATTCATTATGACGTCATTGACGTCATTCTTATTTTAAAAAAAAACTTCAACAAATTGTACAGACGCTATTTAGACAATTATTGAGTAAAAAAGTACAAGTAGGCAGTGATCAGGAAAAGGCGCAATCAGAAAGAAATTCCCACTTCAAAAACCGAGGTGGGAAAAACTAAATTGACAGTTGGGTACTTATACTTAGAAGACATAGCGTAAGCCGAGTGAGCAGCTATTTTACAAGAGGCGGTCACTCAGTTACCCAAACTTAAATAAAAATATGAAAACGTACATAAGGTTCAAACAGCATAAAAATTCGACTCCAAAACATAAAACAGATGGAACCACAACAGACGTATCGCCTTGGACGATCAGTAGTATAAATTACTAGGGGGCTTCAATCGATATTACAGGCGCCTAATCTCACCCTAATCTTCTGCAGTGGTTCACACCATTTAGTTAGTTGTTCAGCCCTCGTGGTTAATCTCTAACTAGTCAATGAATCATCAGTAAGTTTGTTTTACATAAATCTTCCATTTTCCAAATCCGAATTTGGCGATACATAGCTCTCGACATGAGTTATTTCCCAAAGTGTCGGTATAATACTTAAATAATATAAAACAGATGGACCCTTAGTGACTTGATACTGCTTGTTTCAAGGCGGTGATTTGAATGGTGTTCTTGTTCGTATTTTATTGGAGTGGGTCGCCTTTTCTTTTGATTACTTGTTGTTGAGAGATGAAGTGAATTTTGTTCCAGTGAGGATGGTTATGCTTGTACTATTGTTGTTTTATTTAAGGTACCCCCTCGTGCTTAAAGTGACTGTGGTTGTACCACCAGCAGAAACTCAATCATGCTCAAGCATGTTCATTATATTTTGAACAAAAATATCCTTATGATATGGATTGGCTAGACAATTTACAGACAACAATCTATGCTGATAATAGTTCACGATCAGTACTCAACAAATATTGTCGTGTCAATAAAACTGGCAGTATAATCAAGCATTAAAAAACTATGGTTCACTTTATTTGGCATGTAATGATAGAAAGGCTTTTTTCACTTCCTCTGACCAAAGTCGGTATACCCTTTGGTCATGTCAGAATGTGTGCGACGCCTTATCCTATCTCCTTGATAATATTTATATTAGATTTGGGACCAAGTTATACAGACAAATTGTTGGAATTCCGATGGGTACAAATTGCGCACCTCTCGTAGCTGATTTATTTTTATACTGCTACGAAAGAGATTTCATGGATTCTCTTAACCATGATAATCAAGCTGATGTTATCGAGGCTTTTAATTCCACATCTAGGTACCTCGATGACCTTTTGAACATTGACAACCCTTATTTTGAAGGTATGGTCAATCAAATTTATCCACCTGAACTTCAGTTGAACAAAGCTAATATCTCAGATACCGAAGCCCCCTTTTTAGATCTACATCTTTCTGTTGCAAATGGATTTGTTTCTTCTAAAATTTATGATAAGCGCGATGACTTTGATTTTGATATAGTAAATTTTCCTTTTTTGGATGGTGACGTTCCTCGTCGTGCTTCTTATGGTGTATACATTTCGCAACTTATTAGGTTTGCTAGAGTCTGCAATCATGTTACAGACTTCAACGCTCGAAATAAATGTTTAACGGCAAAACTTCTCCAACAGGGCTATCGGTATCATAAACTTCGAAAAACCTTTTCTAAATTTTATCGTAGACACTATGAATTGATTTCCAAATATAATGTTGGGTTAAAGACACTTTTAAGTGAGGGCCTTTCGGAACCTGAATTTTATGGTGACTTGGTTTACAAATTAAAGAAACTTAAAGGAATAACTGATTTTTCTCTTCAGTTCGGAAAAATCATATCACGTTACAGACGTATAGGTTATAACTTGAATGTTATGCGACAGTCTGCATGCTTAGTTTTTAACCCAATCATGGTTGATAACTATGCTGCCTTCTTTAATTGCACGCCGGTGGGTCGGGCGTCAGACTCTATGATGGCCCCGACTTAAAGCTATTCATTTTAGTTGGTTGGGGCCGGAGCTTCTTGTCTGTTGCTTGGCCCACCGGGGTCCAACTGGTGTTTTTCTTTTGCTCCGGAGTTAGTTGGTTATTCGGCGCCCAGGGATCTCCATCGTCGGGCAGCTTACTCAATCTTTGAGTCCTGGTTTTTGATTCATCAGGATGTTTATCATGATTTATTTGTTTGTTCTTGATGATTCATTGACTAGTTAGAGATTCACCACGAGGACCGAAGAACTAACTAAATGTTGTGAACCACTGCAGAAGCTGAGGGTGAGGTTAGGTACCTGTAAAACCGGTTTAAGCCCGCCAGTAACTTTGTGTTACTGATCGTTCCAAGTCGATACTTCTGTAGTGGTTCTTTTTGTTTTATGTCTTGGTGTTTAAATTTTTTTGTGCTGTTGGCGCCTTATGTATGTTTTCATATTTTTAGTTAAGTTAAGGTAACTGAGTGGCCACCTATTGGGAAAATAGCTGCTCATTCGGCTTACGATATGTTTCATGGTATAAGTACCTGATTGTTAGTTTGGTTTTTTCCCACCTCGGTTTTTGGAGTGGGAATCTTTTTCTGATTGCGCCTTTTCCTGATCTTTGCCTACTTGTACCTTTCTACACATTTGTCATCAGACGGCGTGGAATTCTAGCAGACGAGGTCAATTTGATTAACTAATCTGTTTTACGGTGCCTAATAAAATTGATCGCAGTTGACATGTACTACGTAATATTTTATGACAAATAGCTCTCAAATATATATGAGCCTGTGCATGAGAAAACCAACAATTTGCATAAGCGAAAACAAAGCCGCAGATCAGCTTCGCGGTGACCGCGAAGCTGATCAGCGCCTTTGTTTTCGCTACACGGATAGTACAATCTCTCTTCTTCTTAAATCCGAAGTTTCAAGCATCTAGCCTGCTTCTGTGACTGTACAGCCTGGTTTGTGTCGGACCTGGTCTGAAACCCAAATTGTTGGTTTTCTCATGCACAGGCTCATATGATATCGTATCGCCGACCAGGTAATAGTAGACATAGATCAGGAATGACTAGTAACCCGAACGATCAGAACCTAGGCCAAACAAAAATTTCCAGACCACCGCGAACATTTTTGACAGTCACAGAGCACGCCAAACCACATAATTATAAACACGCAAGACAACTCAAGTGCCATGCAAACTGCCCAGTTAACACCCCAATCAAATTCGCAATTCCCACTGATAACCAAACACCACAATGACCTCAAATCCATACTAGTACATACACCAAATATCTTCCCACTGTTGAGAATCGTACAGATTTTTACATCGGAAGCCGCTAGTACTGTACGCAAGAAACTCGTTAGCTGCTTTACACAATTTTTATAAATAATCGAAAAATCAATACTTTTTGTGAGTTACACATCTCGGAGGACATATGAATCGAAAGGTAAGACTATTTCCACTTTAAATTTACTTAGATTTGTAGTCATAAGATGCTCTGCTTGGCTCGGTACAATAATTTTGATGGTGCATCAGTGATTTTTTTCAATCTCACGAGAAAAAAACGTTAATTTGTAGCAAATAGTAGTTTTTGTGTGCACTTTAGACATTTTCTGAAATAGCCCAATGAAATACCAACTATTGACAAATATATCGCAACACTTGTTCATGAGATATACTTTTCTGTTCCCGAAATATCACCTACTTTTCATGAGGCATGTGATATCGTCGACTGTACACCTCGCTTCAGCAGTACCCAATCATTAGCAGCACATGTCCAAAAGAAAACTGTACGCCTCGCTTCCCAAATCAAAATTGTGTGAGCCAGTAAACATGTGGCTGTATATGTATTCTAAACGAATGTAATCATTGATTTGCACAGAATATCCCAAGGGGCAGCCCCTGGTCAGCGGTGTGCCTATGAGAAAGGGTACTGTTTTCAAGCAGGGCAGTGCGCAGCGCTGTCATCATTTAGGTATGAAAAATGTTGTTTTGTGAAAAAAGGGTATTTTTTTATAATTTTCTAAAACGCTATGAAAAAGGGTGGAGCGAGGTTAAGCTATTCATGGACCGAAACGACTCGGAATAGTGTTCTCTGCTGTTGTTGCTATATCCACGATAGTTATGTATGGAATATTCCGTTTTTGGTTGCTCCACGCATGCGTTAATGAATCATTTTGGTCACGTAACGCATGCTCGTTATCGATAAAAGAAGCCATTCAGAGCATGCTCGGATTTGCCTTAAACGAGCCTTCGCAGGAGAAAACCAACGATTTGCATATGCGCAAACAAAGATGCAGATCAGCTGTGCAGTAACTGCATATGTATATATACATACCTATCCCCGCAAAAGCCTGAAAAATGACGATACAGGCCCATGTGTAACTGCACAGCTGATCAGCGCATTTGTTTTCGCCACACGGATAATACTTATTCCTCATCTACTTATATCCAACGTTTCTTGCTTCTAGCTTTATGCTGTCACTGTACAGCCTGGTTTGTGTCGGACCTAGTCGGGACCCAAATTGATGGTTTTCTCGCGCACAGGCTCAAATGGCGTTAGTGTGCATGCTTGCAGTTGCAAAAACCTTTAAGTAAAAAGCGATCATGCTCCCTGTTGACTGAAAAGGCAGTTCCGAGCATATGCTCGGATTAACGAGTCAATGCGTCAGTGCGCATGCTCGCATTTGCTTCTAAGCATGCTCCGTGTCGATGAAAACAAAATGTTCCATAAAACGGTACTAATGCGCTGAAATAAAAAACAAAAGAGGGAAAGAAAGTTGACCAAAGTTCGGTCGGACATTATTGAAAAAGGTTTATCCATGCATACTCTCGATGCTCCGAGCACGACTGAGTAAACATTTGCTCCGTGCATACTCCGATGCCCCGAGCACGACTAAGTAAACGGTTGCTCCGTGCATACTTCGATGCTCCGAGCATGACTGAGTATACGGTTGCTCCGTGCACACTTCGGTGCTCCGAGCATGACTGAGTAAACGGCGATTGCTTCGAGCATGACTAAGTAAACGGTTGCTCCGTGCATACTTCGATGCTCCGAGCATGACTGAGTATACGGTTGCTCCGTGCATACTTCGATGCTCCGAGCATGACCGAGTAAACGGTTGATCCGCGGCCGTGCATACTTCGATGCTCCGAGCATGACCGAGTAAACGGTTGATCCGCGGCCGTGCATACTTCGATTCTCCGAGCAGGGCAGAGAAAAATTGTTGCTCCGTGCATATACTTCGGAGCTTCGAGCATGCCTGAGTAAACGGTTGCTCCGCACATACTTTGGAGCTTCGAGCATGAACATTACGAAAACTTGCCCATGCAATATACAGAGATTTTTTAGCTTTAAATATTGAACATTTTCAGCTGAAAAATTTTGATATTTTTCTTATTTTTGCTCAAAACATAGATTGTGGGTACACGTTAGAACCGCCTCGCCGAGGCGTATAGGTATACCCCGGCATACCCCAGTTTTTCTATATAAAAGTGGGGTTTAAGGGGGTATATGTTGCACAGACATGTTTTCCTGATGATGAGTAAACGGTTGCTTCGTGCATACTTCGATGCTCCGAGCATTAGTGAGTAAACGGTTGATCCGAGCATACTTCGATGCTAGAAGCATGGCAGAAAAAACGGCTGCTCCGTGTATACTTCGGAGCTCCGAGCATGACTGAGTAAACGGTTGCTCTGCTTCGAGTATGCCTGTCATAAACAGGTTCTCAGTGTATACTTCTGAGGTCCGAGTGTAACCGAGTAAACGGTTGCTCTGTCAGTATACTTCGATGCACCGAGCATGTTCGTATTTCCGTGCACCATTTATCTTATTGTCAAAATGACTACTGTCCATGCCGAGCTTGTCTGCTGAGCCAGGATCGCCAATTTACCTAAAACAACAAATTCTGTGATACTGATAAAATCGAGCATGTGTTAAACTATTTTCGCCATGATTACTTTGAAAACGAACTTTAATGACATTTTTCTATTTGACTGGTACAGAAGCTGAGATTTTCAAATTCAGTAATAATTACCCGCTGGGCGACAGGCGGGATTGATACTTTCCTGACCTGTTTCATCAAAAGCATGCATCGAGAGCCCGAAGGACCGGTACCAAATGCTCTGCAAAGAAATAGAAATTAGAATGTTAGAACCTATGTACGGTATGCCTTTTTATGTTAGGATGAACATCTTTCATCAATGTCAAAGCCAAAGTGCTAGCCTTATAATGCTGAATACATAGCAAGGTAGCCACTTGTACCACATTCACGATTTTGGTATGGCACGACCCGGTATCGAATCCATCTTTTGCTCCAGAAGCAGGCGCTCTAAATTTTACATGTACGCTATCCGTGACCAAATGCAGCGATGATGCGATACATAGACTGGTCCGGGTTCTAATTCACTAGCAACTCGAAACCTGTTTTAACCCCAAGTGATTTTATATTTCTGACCGTTCAAAGGTGTTACCTTCGATTCGAAATTGCACACCAAAAATATGAATCAACAAGAATTGGCAATAAGCAAGGCTTATTAGACACCCCCGCTGTGAATGCCCTTACCTGTAATCAAAATAAGAGCTGTCGCAGGACAGCGTAGCTCGCCTGACTTGTGCTTTGCCACTAAATCTATTAAAATCTATGACCCATGACATTGATCTCAAGGTCACTCAGATGGGTCGTGATGGTACAGCATAAAACTTCAGACCAATATCTACCAACATGAAAAGTATGAACTTGATCCATCAACATGTTCAAAAGATATTGACTTCTAAAAACTTTAACCAAAAACTTAAACACAAAATTTTTAAGTCCGTGACCTTGACCTCAAGGTCACCCAGGTGGGTCGTGATGGTACCGCATAAAACTTAAGACCAATATCTACCAATATGCAAAGTATCAACTTTATCCATCAACATGTTCAAGAGATATAGACTTCTAAAAACTTTAACCAAAAACTTTAACACAAAATTTTGAAGTCTGTGACCTTGACCTCAAGGTCACCCAGGTGGGTCGTGATGGTACCGCATAAAACTTCAGACCAATATCTACCAACATGCAAAGTATCAACTTGATCCATCAACATGTTCAAGAGATATAGACTTCTAAAAACTTTAACCAAAAACTTTAACACAAAATTTCTAAGTCCGTGACCTTGACCTCAAGGTCACCCAGGTGGGTCGTGATGTTACAGCATAAAACTTTAGACCAATATCTACCAACATGCAAAGTATCAACTTGATCCATCTACACCTTCAAGAGATATAGACTTCTGAAAACTTTAACCAAAAACTTTAACATTTGAGCAACGCCGACGCCAACGCCAACGCCGACGCCGACGCCGGGGTGACTGCAATAGCTCTTCCTGTACTTTCGTACAGGCGAGCTAAAGAAGAAAAAATGTCTAAGTTCTCATACGTGTCATTTTGTCAAAAAAAAATTTTCACAAAATTTCTTCATGCAAAGTTCTAAAGCCCAAAACCCAGAGCCCAAATATATTTATCAGACATATGTTCTCATTCAGGCAATACTAGTTTATTTGAAGTTATCAAAATTGAAACAATATAAAGTAAAAGGGCAATCATATACATTAATTCAACTGCAGTTACGTTGCATTGTGGTGCTGCAAATTTGGGCACCAGACATAAAAGGTCAGCATGTGTTACAATACTTTGGGAGCATACTGTATCAATACAAATGTAATTGATTTATTACGGCCCCCGTGGCCAAGCGGTTATTAATAAGAGCACTGTATTAATAAGAGCACTGTTTCTTAGGCCGCGTTCCCACGGACACTTTTGGCAAAGTAGGTTTGTCGTGTAAACTCAATTCTGTGGCGAAGTTTCTTTGTCAAATATCCGTGACAAAGTTGAGCGAGCTAAGTAGTATAAGTAATCTATGCTGTATGTGAACACAATCTCATTGCCAAAGTTTCTGTGACAAAGAATCTTCGTCAAAGAAACATTGTCCGTGGAGACGCGGCCTTAATCACTCGATCATCTTTTTTTTTTTTTTTTTTTTTTTTTTTTTTTTTTTTACGTGGCGTATCAGGAGTAAGAGCTACGTGTCTACGGCGTACCTGGCGAATGACGTATGCTCGACTTATGCACGGCGTATCGGAGCTGCCACACACGTGCTACGTATTTTGAAGTGCACACTCACACACACACACAAAAAATGTAGCACCTCGGCGTTCGAGGAGTATGAGCTACGTACATATGTGCTCGCGTATGTACTACCTACATGTGACGTACCTTATGTGTCTTGATACGCCGTAGATACGCGAGTCGATGCCAAAAAAAAAAAAAAAAAAAAAAAAAAAAAAAAATCGTACCACCTCGGCGTTCGAGGAATATGAGCTACGTACATACATGTATATGCTCGCGTATGTACTACCTGCATGTGACGTACCTTATGTATCTTGATACGCCGTAGATACGCGAGTCGATGCACAATAGTGTGGCGGTAGTGTAGTGAACGAAAACAATGACTCTACATATAATGCACCAGTCATTAGTATCCATGGGCCATTAGCGGGGCATATAAATTTTGAAATGAGCTAAAAGCCAGGCACTGGGGGGTAAAATTTGGTCCCGTGGAGGCTGGCAACAATGAGGACTAACAGCTGCGTATTATTCTGATAAAAATATGAGAGAGGGGTGCGTGGGTACAAATGACTGGTGCAAAACTTTAAGTTGTATAAAATTATAGATTCTGTCGCCCAACTCATCAAACACAACCAAATAAAACTTTTGAATGTTTATGCTTATGGGTGAGATGAAGTAAAGAATCAAAATTAGACAAATCATTGCTACAATATCTCGTTAGTATATTTTCTGACAAAAACAGATCGAATTATGCATGCGGTGATAATCACGGCGAATCGTACAGACAAAATAGCAAGGCTGGAAGCGAAGCGTACAGTCGCAAATTCTATGGTCCCAGAACAAAACCGAATTTATTTTCATAAAAACACTATAACAACATTAAACGGATACTGATCTACATTGGTGAATAATCCTTCTTTAGTTGGGATATTTTTACAAATGCGTGAAACTAACGTGGGCATGATAAAATGCGAAAATATGACGCGCATCGGCAGCGAAAACGTGAAAAATCACTGATGCAGCATCGAAATTGTTGTCTTGTGCAAAAGGGATCACCTTGTGAATCTAAATGGAAACAAATTTGAAGTGACAAATGTCTTACCTTTCAATACACGTGTCTTTCACGAAGTTTACCTGACCAGATGTATTGATTTTTACATTATTTAGAACACCTGTGTAAAGCAGCTAACGAGTTTCGTGCGTACAGTTTTAGCGGCTTCCGATGTAAAAATCTGTACGATTCTCAACAGTGTCTTCCTAATACAACATAGCTTTTAGATAGTGGAACTGAGGTATGCAGGGGTATACCTATTTTCGTTACTTTGTCATGGAACGGGGATGGCGGTGCTAGTTGGAGCCGCCTTGACAAGGCGATTCTAGCGTGTGCCCGGGGTCGGTGTTTTGGGCAATGATGTATATTGCATGGGCATGTTTTCAAAATGTGATTTCAGTAATTGCTTCTCAAATGTTTTATATATGTGCTTTAGTTAATTGTTTTTTACCTAATCAGAATCAAGCTTTTGTTACTTTATTGTTAATGTTATACTGTTTTATTTCATCATTATTTATATGTGATTCATATGCTACTATGTGGTGGCCCATAATTGGAAATAAATTCTATTCTATTCTATTCTATTCTATTCTAGCACCCAGTAATCACCAAAACCTCGTCGGCACCATCCCAAAACACTAAGAGATCACCACAATCTACTAAAATGCCCATAGTCAAATTGAAAATGCCACTTGACCATATTAAACCTCAGATTGCAGACTTAAACAGAGTATTATGAGCCACACGCTACACACATGTATCAGAAATTCAAAACCAGATAAAACTATATAATGCGTCCGACGTTATTTTCACTTAAAGACCTATTTCCATGTCTATTGAGGGCCATTAGATAAGGGACAGGGCATTAGAAAACCTAGTGCCCTGACAATGACTCAGAATACAGGTAGGGGCCAAAACAGGAAAAATCAATAATCAATATTGATTGCAGAGGAAGGCACTTTTATTGCACAGTTATCAGGGACCATAAAATCAATAAACAGTGAAACTACAGGTATTATCCTTTAGGGGCTTCTGTATGACCCCCTGCAGAGAAGTGATAATCACTTCATTATGACAGTCCTTTGATCTTAGGGCCATATTGCACCATTAGGGGTCATTAACCAAATAAACGTACCACTTTTAGCTGCTTCAGAAGTAGGTCTTTAATTTTTTTTTTTTTTTTTTTTTTTTTTTTTTTTTTTTTTTTATGATGTATGAGTTATAAATGGAAACTTTGTTCTGGTGCCGGTTCGTGTGTTTGGATGTTCCAAATCTTTGGGATCTCAGTTGAAGACATACTCTGAGCTTCTTTCATAATGATTAATTATTAAGACAGCAAATACAAATATATGTTTCTGGGTGCCATTTTGACACCTTGAAGCAATCTGTCAACAACATGATTAATGAAAAGCTTTGAAAGAAAGTCTAACCTGAAGGTGTTTAATAATACTGCTATGCATATTTCATTTAGTACAGCGTGAACTAGCCTAGCTGTTGAGACGTTGAGAAATATCATATAAAGTACAGTCATACATCTGTGTGGCACAAATTAAAGCAACAAATCGAACAATCAAAACCAATTCTGAAATGGTAAATTCTCAGAGCCGGTACTGGTCTCGAAAGTTCCGGTTAATTTAAATAAAAGAACGCTTATCATATTGAAAACACTATGAAGTTTTTTGTTAGCCAATCTTATGCACGGCAAAAGATGACATTTCATGTCCCTCTTCTAGAAGTATGAAAAAAATAAACAAAATCCTATGAAAACAGCAAATTGAATTCAAAATGTTTCGTGCACTTTCAAAGCTTGCAGCTATAAAAGTAACATCTGAAATGGTAGTTTCATTTTTTCGTGATAGCATTTGAGCCACCTCACGAGAAAACGTGCGAAAACAAAGACGCAGATCAGCTTCGCGGTAACCGCGAAGCTGATCAGCGCCTTTGTTTTCGCTACACGGATAGTAAAATTCCTCTACTTTCTAAATCCAAAGTTTCCAGTCTCTAGCCGTCTTGGGTGACTGTACAGGCCGGTTTGTGTCAGACCTGTTCGGAAACCACATTGTTGGTTTTCTCACGAGACGGCTCATTTCATGTTTATATCTCATTTGTCACTATATAATAGCTTCTTTGACAAAGCCGTCTTATCAAGAAATCAATGTTTTGTATATAAACTGGAAAAAAGTCGTTCTCGGGACACTGATCGCCATAAGAAGCGATCATATTGCAATTAAACATTTTTGTTTTATAGTCGGGGAAAGCAATGTCAGTATATTTATAAGTATACTGTTCTACAGTCATAAGATCATCATGTTGTGGTTCCATTTGTTTTATGTTTTGGAGTCGAATTTTGTGCTGTTTGAACCTTATGTGCGTTTTCATATTCTCACTCGGCTTACAATATTTTGTCTCAGTATACATGTAAGTACCTAATTGTCAATTTAGTTTTTCCCACCTCGGTTTTTTGAGTGGGAAATAAAAAATAAAAGTTTGATCCTTTGGCAGCAGTGAAAACATCCAAAGTGAGGTAGTATGAGCCATTTTGCGGAATTTCGGGTACTGAACCCTCATCAGTGACCCTTTTTAAACCGGCGACGATAGCCAGATAAATATTCTTTCTGATTGCGCCTTTTCCTGATTATTGCCTACTTGTATTTCCCTATAGATCCCGGATGATCGTAGTAGAATTTCGTCACAGATTTACCGTTAGAAATGTGAATGACACGCCTGTTCCTATTAGCCAAATCGATTCGTTTCATTAATAGTCAAGTATGTCTACTACGATCGTCCGGGATCTATAGTTCCATATTTACATGTATACAGGAAAAAGGTACAAGTAGGCAAAGATCAGGAAAAGGCGCAATCAGAAAGAGATTCCCACTCCAAAAACCGAGGTGGGAAAAAACCAAACTAACAATCAGGTACTTATACCATGAAACATATCGTAAGCCGAATGAGCAGCTATTTTCCCAATCGGTGGCCACTCAGTTACCTTAACAAAAAATATGAAAACATACATAAGGCGCCAACAGCACAATTTTTTTTTAAACACAAAGACATAAAACAAAAAGAACCACCAAAGAAGTTTCGACTGGAACGATCAATAACACAAAGTTACTGGCGTTTTCCTTGATCAAATTCTAGCATTAAAACTTGCCCCTGAAATATACAGATTTTTTTTTTTTTTTTTTTTTTTTTTTTTTTTTACTTTTGCTCAAAACATCGATTATGGGTACACGTTAGAACCACCTCGCAGAGGCGGTTCTTACTCGTACCCACAGTCTGTTTTGAATCAAAAATAAGAAAGATTGTATACCCATTTTAAACTCCAGTTCTATTACATGCATATGGAGGTTTCAAGGGAAATATGTTACACCAACATGTTATCCTGATGACTGCATTGATTGTTGTAATTGACCGGATAAGGTTCTCAGGACAATGGCTGCAGGTATTATCTAGAGACTTATTGTTAAAGATCCCACATTATTTATTCATAAAAGATAGTTGTTGTATGTAGTTACATGTGTTCCCAAGGTCGCTTCGTACATCATGACTCTTTGTACTCGTGTTTGGAACACGTGCTTTATGATATCATGCCCTTACATCACCAGATCATGCCTTTTTATCATCTACCAATTTTTCAGCTGTAACATTGAAAACTTTCGTTTGAATAAAATAAATGACATTTTTATTCGTTTTGCGCAAATCATATATTGTGGGTACAAGTAATAACCGTCCCGTCGAGGTGAGTACCCATAACCAATGTTTTGGGGAATTATAAGAAATACTGTATACCTCCACAGTTTTGTTATATACAAGTGGGGTGCTTGGATGTATTACACTAAACAGCTATACAACACGGCCATGTTGTCCTGGGGTTCACGACAATCAAACGCATTATATAGACTAACATACTAGTCTATAGACGCTTACTAGTTTCGAGTTCTGTCATTCCTTATGGCGTTCAATTTCATGAGAATGAATTTGCCATGTATCTTTGCTCATCAGGAAAACATGTCCGTGCAACGTATACCCCCTCACACCCCACTTTATATAGCAAAACTGGGGTATGCAGGGGTATACCTATTTTTCTTATTTTTGCTCTAAAACATAGATTGTGGGTACTCGTAAGAACCGCCTCGGCGATCTGTGTTTTGAGCAAAAATAAGAAAAATAACAAAAAAAATTCTACTGAATATTTTCAATTTTTACAACTTAAAAAATCCCTGTATATTGCATGGGCATGTTTTTGTAATGTACAGTGTCATACATCATGCTGATTACCTTTTGTGCCTCAAGAGCTTTGTAAGAAGGTACAAGTAGGCAAAGATCAGGAAAAGGCGCAATCAGAAAAAGATTCCCACTCCAAAAACCGAGGTGGGAAAAAACCAAACTAACAATCAGGTACTTATACCATGAAAGCATTTCGTAAGCCGAATGAGCAGCTTTTTTCCCAATAGGTGGCCACTCAGTTACCTAAACTTAACTAAAAATATGAAAACATACAGAAGGCGCCAACAGCACAAAATATTTTAAACACCAAGACATAAAACAAAAAGAACCACCACAGAAGTATCGACTTGGAACGATCAGTAACACAAAGTTACTGGCGGGTTTAAATGGCCATAACCTCACTACATCACCTCAAAATAAGCTATTTTACAGTGACAAATTGGAAATAGATGTCAAATGTTAAGAAAGGAACCTACTTTTGACATGTTAGATATTAGCTTGTGAACAAGAGGAATTGTGTGGTCTGATGAGTCTCATAGAATGGTAAAAAATAAAAGTAGGCAATGATCAGGATGACAAAATCAGAAAGAAATTCTAACCCCAAAACCGTAGAGGGGAAAAACTAAATAAACAATCAGTTACCCAAGCATAACCAAAATACGAAAACACACATAAGGTGCTAACAGCTCAAAAACAATTTAAAACTTAATTTATGACATCATTCTGATGTCATCTTAAATTATGAAACGCGAAGAAGCTAAGTAAAGTGATTGATTTTTACCGGACTTGATACTTAATCTGCTGATAATAGCTGTCAAAAATCCGCATGTAGCTTTTCTCCCTAAATCATTATCAAGTCGGGCTAGTGATGTTTATAGGAGAGCTCTGAGAGATGTTGACATGTTGGTGTCTAAGGCAAAAGTGAGATAAGTAAAAGTAGTGGAATGTAGGCTTTTAACGTCTTCTTGGGCTGAGCGGACTTTCAATCAATGGCTCCACCACAAGGACGTTTAATGTCAGATAAGACACCTAATTCGGCCTTTTATACTACAGGTGCCCCTTTCAGTACGGGTGTTGCGACGGACCATAGAATTGGACATTTCTCATATCAAAATATTATTGGTAAAACTGTAATTCATTAAAATTTTCAAGTTTATTATCTACAAAAAATATAAAATTATTAAAAAGAATGCCATCTTTGTAGCTATTGTTTTAGACAAATTCAAACTATTTTGTTTATGTATGTCGTTATCATCACGCATCTCGTATTGTAACATTTATTTATGACCGATTTGTATTTATTCATATGTTGTAATTGTACACCCTGGGAGTTAATAAAGTTATGAACTGCGTTCTGATCGTAAAAAGTACTGGTCATTACTAAAGCCTGTTTCACATCAGCCATACAGCAGCCGTTCGACGTCTGTGATCACAACTTTTTCGTGCGGCTGTTGTACGACCATCGCAATGTCGCAAGGCTGCCACAACATGTTTCCTTGCGTTCAGTAGACGCATTTAGCATATACAAGACAGTCGCAAGATGTCCGCAAGATTGTCGTGCGTTCCGTGCGAATTACAGGGCGGGGTAGTTGTCAGTCAAGTTTGTGTTTGTCTCACGAAGGCCGTTCGTTAGTCGTGCGAATATCTTGCGACTACCTACGTTGTTTCACGGCGGCCACAAGAGTACCAGGAAACGTGCGGTAGCTCAATAAAATCGTACGACAGTAGTGGGGCTGTCGCACAGTCCGTACGACAGGGTGTGATTCCTCTTTTTTTTTTAAGTCAAATTCACAAATACCACATTCAGGCACTGCAACAATTGATAAAGTGGATCAAAAATGCAAACACGCAACCTGAAATAAAAGTGTATATGTTGCATGAAGTTAAACCGATGGATAAGCTATGTGCAAGGGGTAATATTTTTGTTGTTGTTTTCTCTTGCGTTTGTGCTCATGAGAGCTAGAAAAGTGCCAATGTGTTTTTTTTTTTTTTTTTTTATTATCAGACAACGTTACCTTGAGTATTTCAGATTTCACATACGTTGTGGAGGGATGATTTTTAATACATATGGTTCAGTAGAGCTACAGGTATATGTATGATAATTTGGATCTTTTTTCCGTTTGTGTTTGCGTTTGTGCTCATGTTCATGCATGAAGAACTAGACACAAGACAGATTATTCCTGAGTATTTCAATATTCACATACGTTGTTGAGTGATATTTTTACGACGTATGGTTCAGTCAAGCTATATATTTGATGTTTGGGTTTACTATGGCGGTCATACGTTTCGCGAGGTTCAAATTTGATCCCCACAAACGAACAACGTACGACATTCGCTCGGCCGTCCTACGAATCGTGCGGGTCGCAAGTGTGTCTTTCGATTTCTATACGACCTGACGACAGTCTTACGATTCGCACGGCTATGCAGCAGACGTTGACCGTGTGGCTGCATTTAAGCGTATACGGCCTGTCTGAGCGATTGCAAAACCGTCCGCGTTGTTCGTACGGAACGCACTACCTGCGCAATTGCGCAATCATACGGCAAAAAAAAATGCTGATGTGAAACAGGCTTAAGCATCATAGTCACAGGAGACAGTGACGCCATGCTGCTTGCCATGGCCAATAAAACAGTTCATTCTAACTGTGATGATTTAATTAACCACTGTAACGCAGATTAGTTTATCAAATTGACCTCGTCTGGTACAATTCCACACCGTCTGATAACAAATGTGCAGAATGCTTGATTAGATTTCCAGTTTTATTGGCACGACAATATTTGCCAAGATATATTAACTCGTGAAAGACAGCAAGTTGTTGTTTCTAAATTTAGTTGCTCCAACCAATTGAAAAGGCAAACCGATTTTTGTACAGGGATAGAACATTAGGTAAAGCGAGTGAGCAGCAGTATTCTCTTAAAGGTGGTCACTCAGATCGACCGATTTTAATTTTTGAAGAAGCAAATGAAAGGTGCAAATCTCGCGGGAATGGTCACAAAACAGGCGAGTTTTTAGTATTAAATGTAATAACAATCTTTTTCAAAGAGTGTTATTGACAGCATCAATGAAATTGAGCCACGGCACGAGAAACCCGGTTGTTGGGGTGATGAACAGGATTGACGCAAACCAAGCTGTACTGCAGATTGTTAGAGGCTTGATGTTATAGGAAGCTGAGCCATTGTACTGTCATTGCAGCGAAAACAAAGACATTGATCAGTTGTACGGATCTGGGCATCCAATCTGTGACTTTGCTTTGGCGTAGGCAAATGTCCTGTTTTCTCGTGATGTGTCTCAAATGTAAGCATTGTTCCTTGGTATTGATCAGTATAGAGGTTATCACTTTAATATGCATACATGTATTAACTTTGGCCCTATCATGCAGCTTGAGCCTGAGGTACATGTACATATAATAATATTATTACTTTGTTAACTTTGTTAATTTTATTCTTCATAGTTACTTTCATAGTATTATGCCCCTCTGGGGCTTTCATGTTTTTTCGAATAAACTTTAAACTTTAAACATTGTATGTTGTGATGCGGTTTTGATTGCTCCAATATATTCAGTTTTTCGAATTCCTTTTAAGCCATACAATTTCCATTTTTCACAATGATTTATAGGCAACTTTTTGGTATTAAATGTATGTTGTGATACCTGTTTTGATTGCTTCAATATACTCAGTTTTCCGAATTCTTTTTAAGCCATACAATTCCCATCTTTCATAATGATATATTATTAATTTACCATGCACAGAAATAAGTGTTGGGTGCTATTTTTACACATAGAAGCAATCTGTAGACCGCATGATTAATGAAACGTTCTGCCAACGTCTGACGTTAAGGTGTTTAATTATATTGTTATGCATATTTCATCAACTACAGATGAAAGTGGTCAGTGAGAATGACCTTAAGGATGATAAAGATCGTAAAGGTGATTTTCAACGGCTTGATATTTTATTTCTATTTGGAAGATACTTTTACATGTTTTATTTGCACTGAGCAGATAAAAAGTGGGGGTCACCCGGCTAAATTTTGATTTATACCATTGCGTGTGCCGATAACATCAGGATAACATGTCCGTGTAATGTATACCCCCTTGAACCCCACTTTTATATAGCAAAACTGGGGTATGGAGGGGTATATCTATTTTACTTATTTTTGCTCTAACAAATAGATTGTGGGTACTCGTTAGAACCGACGTGCACTAACAATCTATGTTTTGAGCAAAAATAAGGAAAATGTCAAAATTTTTCAGCTGAAAATTTTCAAGTTTTAAAGCTAAAAAAATCTCTCTATATTGCATGGGCAAGTTTTCGTAATGAAATGCTCTTTCCGCCAGTTGCTTCTACATTTTGGCAATGAAAAATTCGAAAAGTACAAGCAGTACTATCCAAATATTATACATTTCAATAAGTGTTGCGTGCATACAACCATCATCAAGTGTGAGCTTTGCCTACAACTGGTATTACTAACAGATATTTGACAAATTCGTGATTGTATGGTTATTTTGCTTTAATTCCTCTTAATATAGCAAATCTAATTTTGTTCAAAAACTCGCTGATAAATTTCCGCGGAAAACATTTTAGTGGAATCCCATCTTATAACAAGTTATTTGATGAGAAAAAAAAGTATGTGGTCAACCGAACGAAAAAAAAATACCACGGACAATTATGTTACCCCACCCCTTTGATTTTGCTTACGTTTTTCGTGTTTTTGTACTGATGAAAAACGTGTTTAAATTACCACTTTAGGTTTAAGCTCATAATTCTATACCTGAGTATGTAGCTAAATGTATTTGTATTGACATTCAGTAAAAGTTTAGAACATAGAGTGTGCTTGTTTAATAAAACATGCATCGTGTCGCCAATTTCAAAGTCATGGCATGAAATTGATCGAAAGTCAACGTAATGTCGCATTCATTATGACGTCATTCCTATTAAAAAAACTTCATCAAATTGTACAGACGCTATTTAGACAATTATTCACACAAAAGGTACACGTAAGTGGGCAATGATCAGGAAAAGGCGCAATCAGAAAAAAAATCCCACTCCAAAAACCGAGGTGGAAAAAACTAAATTGACAATTAGGTACTTATATTTAGAAATCATATCGTTAGCCGAGTGAGCAGCTATTTTCGAAGAGGCGACCACTCATTTACCCGAACTTAAATAAAAATATGAAAACGTACATAAGGTTCAAACAGCACAAAAATTCGCGACTCCAAAACATTATACAAAAGGAATCACAACAGAAGTATCGCCTTGGAACGATCAGTAATATAAAATAAGGTTCAAACAGCACAAAAATTCGCGACTCCAAAACATTATACAAAAGGAATCACAACAGAAGTATCGCCTTGGAACGATCAGTAATATAAAATTTACTGGGGGGGGGCTTAAATCACCCTGATCTTCTACGGTGGTTCACAACATTTAGTTAGTCGTTCAGTCCTCGTGGTGAATCTCTAACTAGTCAATGAATCATCAGTAAGCTTGTTTTACATAAATCTTCCATTTTCCAAGTCCGAAAGGGGCGATACATAGCTCTCGCTAAGAGTTATTTCCCATAGTGTCGGTATATAATCCTTAAATGATATAAACAGATAGATCCTTAGTGACTTGTTACTGTTTGTTTTAAGGCGGTGATTTGAATGGTGCTCTTGTTCGTATTTAATTGAAGTGGGCTGCCTTTTCTTTTAATTATTTGTTGTTGAGAGATGAAGTGAATTAATTGCTTTGTTACAGTGAGGATGGTTATGCTTTGCTGTTTTATTCAAGGGACCCTCTTGTGCACAAGGTGACTGCGGTTGTACCATCAGCAAAAACACTATCATAATCAAGCCTTTTCATTATATTTTGAAACAAAAAAATGTCTATGATTTGGAGTCGATAGACAATTTACAGACAACAATCTATGCTGATACTAGTTCACGATCAGTACTCAACAAATATTGTCGCGTCAGTAAACTGGAAATCTAATCAAGCATTCTACACATTTGTCATCAGACGGCTAGGAATTGTAGCAGACGAGGCCAATTTGATTAACTAATCTGATTTACAATGCCGTATGAAGTTGATCGTTGTTGAATTGTACGACTTTTTTAACTACTTAATCTGCTTTGTCAAATAGCATTACATTTACATATCTCGACTATGATATCGCAGCGATGACCAGGTTAAAGTAGGTAAAGATCATGAATGACCAGTAATCTGAACGATCAGAACCTATGGCCAAACGAAACATCTCAAGACCACCGCAAACATATTTAACAGTCACAGAGCACGCCAAACAACCATATAAATACACTAGACAACTCATGTGCCATCCAAACTCCCCACTGATCGCCCAAACTAAATTCTGAATTCCTATAGATCACCAACTACCGCGGTGACCTCAAATCCATACGAGTACATTCACCACATGTCTCTCTTATACAACACAGCACCCAGTAATCACTTAAAGCTCGTCGCCACCATCCAAAAACATTCATAGATCACCAAAATCCACTAAAATGTCCTTAGACGAATTGAAAATGTCACCTGACCTTATTAAATCAAAGACTGTGTATTATGATCGAGTATTATGAGCCACTCGCTACACACGACGTTATATTCACTGGGAGCTGTAAATGTAAACTGCATATATGTTCTGATGCGGGTTAATATGTGTTTGGATGTTCTGAATCTTAGGGATCTCCAGTTGAAGTCATACTCTGCACATATTTCATAATAATTAATTCTTAAGACACCAAGTACAAAAATAAGTTTTTGGGTGCTATTTTGACACCTTACAGCAATCCGTCAATTAAATGATTAGTGAAAAGCTCTGAAAGAAAGTCTAACCTGAAGGCGTTATACTGCTATGCATATTTGAGCCGCATCGTGAGAAAACCGGATTTTTGCCTAGGCGAAAACAAAGACGCAGATCAGCTTCGCGGTAACCGCGAAGCTGATCAGCACCTTTGTTTTCGCTACTCGGATAGTACAATTCCTCTTCTACTTAAATCCGAAATTTCAAGCTTCTAGCTCTTTTCTGAGCTTGTACAGGCCGGTTTGTGTCGGACCTGGTCGGAAACCCCGAAGACCGGTTTTCTCGCGTCGCGGCTCATTTCATTTAGTGCAGCTGAAACAAGTTGCTGAGAAATACCATGAACAAAAATGCATACATGTACAACGTTCAGCCAAATGTCTGTATGACACGAATTTAAGAAACAAATCAAACAAACACGCCTCTTCAGTGACCCAATAGTTTTGGCAATGTTGAGCCAAAGAGAATCACTGTAATTTTGCAACTTTTAACAGGGCAGTCGATACAAAGACCAGTTTAGTCCAAATGAGGTCAAATATATTAAACGTAGGTTAGCTAATGAATCTAAACCGATCATAATTTTCTGATTTCTCAAAATACCCTCGCTGATCTAAAAGGACCAAAAGAAAAATATAATCTGCACTACAATAATCTACGATACATCGGGAAATATTCGTGAAATGTATACCCCCTTATTCCCCACTTTTATAAAGAAACACTGGGGCTTATCGCAGCGATGACCAGGTTAAAGTAGGTAAAGATCATGAATGACCAGTAATCTGAACGATCAGAACCTATGGCCAAACGAAACATCTCAAGACCACCGCAAACATATTTAACAGTCACAGAGCACGCCAAACAACCATATAAACACACTAGACAACTCATGTGCCATCCAAACTCCCCACTGATCGCCCAAACTAAATTCTGAATTCCTATAGATCACCAACTACCGCGGTGACCTCAAATCCATACGAGTACATTCACCACATGTCTCTCTTATACAACACAGCACCCAGTAATCACTTAAAGCTCGTCGCCACCATCCAAAAACATTCATAGATCACCAAAATCCACTAAAATGTCCTTAGACGAATTGAAAATGTCACCTGACCTTATTAAATCAAAGACTGTGTATTATGATCGAGTATTATGAGCCACTCGCTACACACGACGTTATATTCACTGGGAGCTGTAAATGTAAACTGCATGTATGTTCTGATGCGGGTTAATATGTGTTTGGAAGTTCTAAATCTTAGGGATCTTCAGTTGAAGTCATACCCTGCACATATTTCATAATAATTAATTCTTAAGACACCAAATACAAAAATAAGTTTTTGGGTGCTATTTTGACACCTTACAGCAATCCGTCGATTAAATGATTAGTGAAAAGCTCTGAAAGAAAGTCTAACCTGAAGGCGTTTAATAATACTGTTATGCATATGAGCCTGTGCATGAGAAAACCAACAATTTGCATAGGCGAAAACAAAGACGCAGATCAGCTTCGCGGTGACCGCGAAGCTGATCAGCGCCTTTGTTTTCGCTACAAGGATAGTACACTTCCTCTTCTTCTTAAATCCGAAATTTCAAGCTTCTAGCTTTATTGTGTGACTGTGCAGCCTGGTTTGTGTCAGACCTGGTCGGAACCCCAAATTGTTGGTTTTCTCACGCACAGGCTCATATTTCATTTAGTGCAGCTGAAACAAGTTGCTGAGAAATACCATGAACAAAAATGCATACATGTACAACGTTCAGCCAAATGTCTGTATGACACGAATTTAAGAAACAAATCAAACAAACACGCCTCTTCAGTGACCCAATAGTTTTGGCAATGTTGAGCCAAAGAGAATCACTGTAATTTTGCAACTTTTAACAGGGCAATCGATACAAAGACTAGTTTAGTCCAAATGAGGTCAAATATATTAAACGTAGGTTAGCAAATGAATCTAAACCGATCATAATTTTCTGATTTCTCAAAATACCCTCGCTGATCTAAAAGGACCAAAAGAAAAATATAATCTGCACTACAATAATCTACAATACATCGGGAAATATTCGTGAAATGTATACCCCCATATTCCTCACTTTTATAAAGAAACACTGGGGCTTATCGCAGCGATGACCAGGTTAAAGTAGGTAAAGATCATGAATGACCAGTAATCTGAACGATCAAAACCTATGGCCAAACGAAACATCTCAAGACCACCGCAAACATATTTAACAGTCACAGAGCACGCCAAACAACCATATAAACACACTAGACAACTCATGTGCCATCCAAACTCCCCACTGATCGCCCAAACTAAATTCTGAATTCCTATAGATCACCAACTACCGCGGTGACCTCAAATCCATACGAGTACATTCACCACATGTCTCTCTTATACAACACAGCACCCAGTATTCACTTAAAGCTCGTCGCCACCATCCAAAAACATTCATAGATCACCAAAATCCACTAAAATGTCCTTAGACGAATTGAAAATGTCACCTGACCTTATTAAATCAAAGACTGTGTATTATGATCGAGTATTATGAGCCACTCGCTACACACGACGTTATATTCACTGGGAGCTGTAAATGTAAACTGCATATATGTTCTGATGCGGGTTAATATGTGTTTGGATGTTCTGAATCTTAGGGATCTCCAGTTGAAGTCATACTCTGCACATATTTCATAATAATTAATTCTTAAGACACCAAGTACAACAAGAAAAAGCAGCAAAGCTGCGGGAGTTTAAATACTCTTGTTTCATCCAGAGTTTAGGCAAAAACCAACAACGGGTGTCAGAAACATCAGTCCTTTCAGAACAATTTCAGTTACTGTTTAAAGCATGAGCAATCAGATTTGGTATGCCATTCACTGATATGAATGGAGTTGGCTATATGCCGGATTGTCCTCAAGGTTGCAGAGATCTGTGATGCGAGAGCACAGGTAAACTGTATGCTCACTTTTTGAGCCAGAAGGCTCGGGTGAGCTCAAGTTGGTGTAATATGTTTGGCAATACTTAATAGACAGCTGATTTCCAACCTTTCCCGAAAGCATGTGGGTTATTTTGCAAAATTTTGACTTTTCTGTTCTTTTTCCTCAATGGCAAGTGCCCGATGTGATGTCGGGATGCAGATCATAGTGATCACGATGATTCTACACTACAAAGGCTACATACTTTTCTATAGTTTTACATGAATGTCTCATTACACAAACATCTCTCATTATTTGTCTGTAACTTGCACTTTGATTAGTTTCTGTCAAAGCACAAAATGATGTGTTAAGAACATTTTAATCAGAGGACCATAGGTCCTAAGAACGCTCACCTGAAGCCTCATCTTAGAGCCTTGTCTTTTTGAACTGACTTTGACCTAAGTCACCTTGAAATGACTTTGACCTAAGTCACCTTGAATAATCTCATACCTTTATTCACTTCATTAGTTGTCTGCATCTGTCAAGTATCAGGACTCAGGTCTCGGGCTGCAATAGTTGTTTTCACTTTTTTCCCATTTAAAGGCCAGTTCCCAAAATTTACCTTGCTGTAAAATAGGTCATGGTCATCATTGGGTCATCATTTGTACAACCTATGATGGGATAAGGTCCCTGATGCTACATACCAAGCTTCGTGAAAATCTACCCACTGGTTCTGGAGAAGAACATTTTTTAGCATTAGTGAGCATGGTGGCCCTGTTGAGCATTCGACCTAGATTTTGCACACAAAATGTTGTTCCCCCTAACATGGAGACCTTGGGTCAAGGTCAAGAAATGACCATGGCCTTAATAAATTACACACCTTCTTTGGCTCCATTAGTTGTCTGCATCTAGCGACTTTCAAGTCTCAGGCTGCTACAGTTTCCAAAATATCCATTGTTTTAGCCCTTTTCCATCTAAAAGCCTTTGTTTCCAAAATTGACCTTGCCGTAAAATATGTCAAGGTCATCCAAAGATCATCATATGAACAAACTATGATGGGCTGGAGTCCCCAATGGAACATAGCAAATTTCGAGTAAATCTGCCCATTGGTTCCAGAGAAGAAGATTTTTGAAGCGTTTTTACCATATTTGGGTGTGTCATTTGACCAAGATATAGTGAGCAAAATATCAATGCCACTACCCAAAAAGGCTCCACATAAAATATCATCTTTATCGGCCACATGATTTCTGAGAAAAAACATTTTAATATTAATTTAAACGGCATTGGGTCAAGGGAAAAATCCCTTGAACAAACTTTCGTTCCCCCTACCCATGGAGGCTCAACATAAAATTTCAACTTGATCGGCCATGCGGTTTCAGAGAGGATCTTTGAAAATGTGGACAAATGACCGACGACAGATGGACGCCCGATCATGGCTATACTTTAAGCTCACCTCATGATCCTCCTATTGGCTCAGGTGAGCTAAAATGGGTGCAGAAAGTCCCAGTCAACAATGTTTCAGTCATGTCAGGGCGGAGCCACCTCTCCCTGGATATTTATCAGTACTCTTGGGAGTTAATGTGTGTTGCTCAATGACAAAACATGGCACCTCAAGTGTGGATCCAACCTAGGACCTCTTGATTCAGAGCCCGATGCTCTACCACTAGGCCACCAGGCTTCCCTTAAGTGAACTGATTTTTTTTACTATGTAGACAGAACATAGCTTTTGACTTTAATTTATAACCTGATCTTCATGAAAGAAATGTGCTGTATGTGGGAATGCCTGTCAGGACCATTTCATTATGAATCGGACACTATCGTCCAAGCTATAGCACCTGCACAAAATAAAACAGAACATAAATCCTTTTGTTGGTTTAGTTTGGTTGTGGCAGAATATCATTTTTTTCTGTCATGTGGTGTTAGAACCAGCCATTTCTGAGTATATAACCAATATTATTAGAGCTCAAGGACACTACCCTGAAAATGTATGGAACCCCAGGTATGGAACCCAGGACCTCTAGCTCAGGAATTTGCAACTCTACCACCAGGCCATCGCTGTCCCGTAAAATGCCAAATTTCATGCATATCTTTTGTGATTTTTATAAAGCATGTTATGTGCATCTAACCTGGTTGTAAGCCCCTTTGAAAGAGGTTTGGTGTAACATCAATATTAAATGTGTACATGTAGGTTGTAGCTGTGAAATTTAACATGAAACAGACAAAATATCAGTCTATTCCTTTATTTATTTTTGTTTTCTTTGTTTCTCATTCTTGCACTGTGTCATGAGAAGATCTTTGCTTTGTGGTTAACATTATAAAACCATTTTAATTCTCAATTCAACCGAGCATACAAATATCAGCATTAACTTATTAGCTGTACTGTTTATTACATTTGAGCCACTGCAAGGAAAAACAAACAATCTGCATAGGTGAAAACAAAGGCGCAGATCAGCAACTGCGAAGCTGATCAGCACCTTTGGTTTCGCTATACAGATAGTACAAAATTCCTCTACTTTCTAAATTCAAAATTTCCAGCCTCTAACCATCTTCTGTGACTGTAAAGCCTGGTTTGTGTTGGACCTGGTCGAAACACAAATTGTTGGTTTTCTCACGAACATGCTCATTTAGCAGCTAGGACAACTGGCTGGCTTTGATGATTTAGATCTGAAACTGAAAGTTCCACAGACTTTGGCTAGTCCAATATTTATGAAAAAGACAAATTTAAACTTGGCTGAGCTGTGTTTGTTATGGTGTCCTTCTTAATTTGAGCCGTATCATGAGAAAACTGGATTTTGCCTATGCAAAAACAAAGGTGCTGATCAGCTTCGCAGTTACTGTTACTGTTTTCGCTACTCAGATAGTATAATTCCTTTTCTACTTATAGCCAAAATTTCAAGCATATAGCCTGCTTCTGTGACTGTACAGGCTGATTTGTGTCGCACCTGGTCGGAAACACCGAAGATCAGTTTTCTCGTGCCGCGGCCCATTTATACAGGTGATAAAGTTTATCAGAGAACAATAAGCCATCTTTAAGCTTTCTGGTTTGTGGAGTTAGTCATGGATTATCACATCCCCTGCCTCTGAACATGGTCATGCTGAAAGATAATAGAAATAATGCATAAGAAAGTGTTTGAGATGAAAGCTGCGTGACATTTTTATATAAATCAATCTTCAAACACAATTTTCATCAGCATCATAAGCTATTTTTAGCTCATTCATGCAGAAACATACTACAGCCTCAGTCTGATCTGTTTCACAAATAATTTCACACAGTGGCTGTAATTTCACAACATAATCTTCATAAGTTATAACATTTCACGGGATATGCAGTCTGGTTTATATGAGCCACGTCATGAGAAAACCAGATTTTTGCCTATGCGAAAGCAAAGGCGCAGATCAGCTTTGCAGTAACTGCGAAGCTGATCAGCCCCTTTGTTTTCGCTACAGGGATAGTACTGTTCCTCTCCTTTCTAAATCCAAAAATTTCCAACCTCTAGCCATCTTCTGTGACTGCATAGGTTGGTTTGTGTCAGACCTGGTTGGAAACCCCGAAGACCCGTTTTCTCGCGTCGCAGCTCATATTATTCTTTGTCGCAAACCTCGAAGGCAAAGCTCATGTGTAAGCAGCCACTGTCATGATTGCAAATGCAGAAAACACTGTATCAATGCATTATCAACAACACAGTATCTGCATAGAGCTATGATCAGTAGTACATCACATTTCTACAGTTATCCCCTTGCCACTGAGTTTCAAAAAGTTCTATTAAAATATGAATTTTTACTGTTTATTCCCAATAAAGATAAAACCACTTCAAAAATGGTAAATTAATTATAAATACCAAAGAAAGTGTCTGTTGTCAAAATGTGCATGTGTGGTTCATGTAAGTTTGACAAATGACTGGTTAACACTCTAGCAGCCCATCTATTTATTGAATTCTCACAGCCTGAGGGTGACAAACTTAACAATTTTAGTTTCTTTATTAAACTTCTATAAAAAGTATTTAGAATCAGAAGTATACAAAAGATACATACATACCTAAAATACTGCTCACTGAATCACAGAAAGTCATGAGCTAGCTGTTCTGAGTACCGCATCAGCCAGGTTCTGCCCCTCTGCATCTTTCAACCAACCCTCTCAACCATTGGCTATTATACTGAAATAAAGACAGGAAACCTTTTTAAAAAGAGCCATATCATTAGAAAACATTTTATGCATTCTAAAATCGAGACTTAGATAAGCTGCAGCAGCACGATAAACACAGCTACATGATCAATAAACAAAAAGATAGTACATTTCCACTGCTAACTCAATCCTATACTTCAAGCATCTACCCAGTGCCTGTGGTTTTGTCTATCTATCTATCTATCTATCTATCTCTGTATACTGCCATAGGCCCTCGCGGACATTCTAGGCAGGGTGGCAGGTTTTCTTAGCATGTTATAATGTTGCTTAAAATGCCAGTCAACAGCAAAGCTCATGTCAGAATGCATACATGTGACATCTTCTTTCGTGTATTTTTTATGTATTGTTCGGCATGTGGAGGAAAAAACCAAAGATACTTCGGAGAGAGAATGGGAACACAAACTGCTGTCCATACACCAGCTTTCAGAAACTGTGTTTTTCAAAATCTCACTTTTCTGAATCACCTCAAGAAAAATGTCACCGTAACATCCTTCTGTAACCTGAAAGTCTCGAAAAGTGCCGCAAAAAAAAAAATAGAAAAAAAAATGAAAATCTGTCAACTTATGAAAAAACTAGGCCACAAATTTATTTTACTTTTTCACATGGTCATAGTGAGATTTTGAAAAACATAGTTTCTGGAGGATGGTGTATGGAGCGTAAAGGCACCATCCAGCCTGTGGCTAGTCTTGCAAGAAAACCGATGGGTGATTCCTCTGTATGACACTGAATACAGCAGAGCCCTGGTATCCCAGTCTAGCAGATGTTGTATTTAGAAAAGACACAGAACATAGTTTCTGGAAGATGGTGTATGGACAGTAAAGACACCATCCAGCCTGTGGCTGGTTGAGCTGCCTGTAGCAGCTTGTGTATTTATAAAAAACACAAAATATAATTTCTGGAGGATGGTGTATGGACAGTAAAGACACCGACCGACCCCTGGTATCCCAGTCTAGCAGATGGTGTATTTAGAAAAGACACAGAATTACATAGTTTCTGGAAGATGGTGTATGGACAGTAAAGACACCATCCAGCCTGTGGCTGGTTGAGCTACCTGCAGCAGCTAGTGTATTTATAAAAAACACAAAATATAATTTCTGGAGGATGGTGTATGGACAGTAAAGACAGTAAACCCGTCCCCCCCCCCCTCTGGATCTGCCCATGCACTGACTGACCAGTGTATTTAGAAGAGCTGGTGTATTTAGAAGAGACACAAAACATAGTTTCTGGAGGATGGTGTATGGACAGTAAAGACACCAACCAGCCTGTGGCTGGTTGAGCTGCCTGCGGCAGCAAGTGACGGCAGCTAGTGTTTAAAAAGTTAAGAAATTTTCAAAAGACACAAAACATAGTTTCTGGAGGATGGTGTTACATAATGGACAGTAAAGACACAGACCACCCACAGGCTGGTGCTTCCGGCTGGTCGAGCTGCCCTGCTTGATAAAACTTGTGAATCACTGACTTACAGTCTAATTGTTTGTGTATCGTCTACTAAGTCTGTTCAGCATTTTACGTTCGTTTGAGCTTCTGCACAATTATTCACTTTCCCGCTATCTTTCATTGTCAGGCTACGTCACTTTCTGTTTGACTAAAATCCGGACTTCAATGCATTTCCTCGGACAACTATCAAATTTAAAGCTCCATACAGAAAGCTTTGCAAAAAGATTCTTGATTTGTGGGTTCCTGCTGCCGCATGTCAGGCTTGAAATTTTAGAACTTTGTTGTCGCTATTAGGAGACCCGGAAACGCTCTGGTACTCAGTTTTCGCAAATCTTGAGATTGCATCGATTAACTGGCGAAAGAAACAACAACTGACTTCTGGCAGTTAATACACTTCCATAGACAGTGTCAGGCCATCAGTCTCAGCACTTTGATAGACAGTGACGCCAACCGTCTCAGGAACCAAAGACTGCCTACCGGCAGTTAAGACACTTTGATAGACAGTGACGCCAACGGTCTCAGGCACCAAAAACTGCCTACCGGCAGTTAAGACACTTTGATAGATGTCTACAGTGAGCCCATCTCAGGAACCCAAAACTGCCTACGGCAGTTAAGACACTTTGATAGGCAGTGACGCCAACGGTCTCAGGAACCAAAAACTGCCTACCGGCAGTTAAGACACTTTGATAGACAGTGAGCCCATCTCAGGAACCGAAAACTGCCTACTGCAGTTAAGACACTTTGATAGGCAGTGACGCCAACGGTCTCAGGAACCAAAAACTGCCTACCGGCAGTTAAGACACTTTGACAGACAGTGAGCCCATCTCAGGAACCGAAAACTGCCTACGGCAGTTAAGACACTTTGATAGGCAGTGACGCCAACGGTCTCAGGAACCAAAAACTACCTACCGGCAGTTAAGACACTTTGATAGACAGTGAGCCCATCTCAGGAACCGAAAACTGCCTACGGCAGTTAAGACACTTTGATAGGCAGTGACGCCAACGGTCTCAGGAACCAAAAACTGCCTACCGGCAGTTAAGACATGCCTACCGGCAGTTAAGACACTTTGATAGGCAGTGACGCCAACGGTCTCAGGAACCAAAAACTGCCTACCGGCAGTTAAGACACTTTGACAGACAGTGAGCCCATCTCAGGAACCGAAACTGCCTATGGCATTTAAGACACTTTGATAGGCAGTGATGCCAACTGTCTCAGGAACACAAAAACTTAAAACACTTTGATAGGCAGTGACGCCAACCGTCTCAGGAACCAAAAACTGCCTACCAATAGTTAAGACACTTTGATAGACAGTGACGCCAACCATCTTAGGAACCCAAAACTGCCTTAGGGCAGTTAAGACACTTTGAAAGACAGTGACACCAACCGTCTCAGCAACTGAAAACTGCCTTAGGGCAGTAAAGTGTCTTTGATGGACAGTGACACAAACTGTAAGGCAATTAAGAACTTTGATAGACAGTGATTCCGTAATTTTAGAACGGAATCACAAAACATAGACACCTCGACCGAGTGACTGAGTGAGGCCATCCACCTCACTCAGGAACCGAAAACTACTTTACGGCTGTTGACAGTGATGTCTTCCATCTCAGGAACCGAAAACTGCCTGCGTCTGGTCGAGCTGCCTGTGGCAGCTGTTGAATATGTGAAATATAAATTGTGTTAAAAACTTACACCTGTCTACTTTCACTTTCGAAGGACGACTTCCTCCTGAATTTAATCCACGTTAGAAGGTAAATTCCTGATTTAACAACTTGTTTCTACGTCAGTTATCACTTTAAAGACTCAGGCATCTGTAATTACAACTGTCCATAACAGCTAGCGACTCGAAATAGCTCTTGAAATCGCGAGAAACGTTCATTGCTGCAGTGCGTTAGATTTCGATTAATTTTAGAACCTTGCCGTTGCTACGGAGACCCGGAAACGCTATGGTACCCGCGTTTCGCATAACGTGAGATTCGATAAGCTGGTGAAAAAAAAATATGATGGATCCATTCCAAAACAGTATGGCCACCCAGTTCGGTCGATTCCGTATTTTATTTAGAAAATCATTTATTGAAAATGTATACATAAATATTTTGAAAAACATATTTTTCTGCAATTCATTTTATTTGATCATTTTTTAAAAACACCTTCGGTGTTTTTTTACGAACGCCTACGGCGTTCGTATTTGTTCGGCATGTGGCGGAAACAGCCGAAGACACTTCGGAAGGACAATGTGTTTACATACTAAAGACACCTCGACCGGCCAGCCTACGGCTGACCGGTCGAAGCTGCCTTCGGCAGCTGGTGTCTTTAGAAAAATAAGTTTTTGGGTGCTATTTTGACACCTTACAGCAATCCGTCAATTAAATGATTAGTGAAAAGCTCTGAAAGAAAGTCTAACCTGAAGGCGTTTAATAATACTGTTATGCATATGAGCCTGTGCATGAGAAAACCAACAATTTGCATAGGCGAAAACAAAGACGCAGATCAGCTTCGCGGTGACCGCGAAGCTGATCAGCGCCTTTGTTTTCGCTACAAGGATAGTACACTTCCTCTTCTTCTTAAATCCGAAATTTCAAGCTTCTAGCTTTATTGTGTGACTGTGCAGCCTGGTTTGTGTCAGACCTGGTCGGAACCCCAAATGGTTGGTTTTCTCACGCACAGGCTCATATTTCATTTAGTGCAGCTGAAACAAGTTGCTGAGAAATACCATGAACAAAAATGCATACAAGTACAACGTTCAGCCAAATGTCTGTATGACACGAATTTAAGAAACAAATCAAACAACCACGCCTCTTCAGTGACCCAATTGTTTTGGCAATGTTGAGCCAAAGAGAATCACTGTAATTTTGCAACTTTTAACAGGGCAGTCGATACAAAGACCAGTTTAGTCCAAATGAGGTCAAATATATTAAACGTAGGTGAGCAAATGAATCTAAACCGATCATAATTTTCTGATTTCTCAAAATACCCTCGCTGATCTAAAAGGACCAAAAGAAAAATATAATCTGCACTACAATAATCTACAATACATCGGGAAATATTCGTGAAATGTATACCCACTTATTCCCCACTTTTATAAAGAAACACTGGGGCTTATAGGTTTTTCCTAGTTTTGATAAAAAAAAAAAAAACAACATACATTGTGGGTACTCGTTAGAACCGCCTCCACTATCTCACAAAAATCTTCCGAGATCCTTTCACATTAACATAAAGGTATCGGTTCAGGACATCATGAAAACAGGTCCGTGTCATGAATACCCCCTTAAACCCCACTTTTATACAGCAAAACTGGGGTATGCAGGGGTATTCCTATTTTTCTTATTTTTGCCCCAAAACATAGATTGTAGGTACTCGTTAGAACCGCCTCGCCGAGGCGGTTCTAACGTGTACCCACAATCTATGTTTTGAGCAAAAATAAGAAAAATATCAACATTTTTCAGCTGAAAATTTTAAATTTTTAAATCTAAAAAAAATCTCTGTTTATTGCACGGGCAAGTTTTCGTAATGACTTGTCCTCAGGACTACATTGATTGATGACCGGATAAGGTGAAGTTCTCAGGGCAATGGCTGCAGGTATATTATCATGAGACTTATTGCAAAAGATCCCACATTATTTATTCATAAAAGCTGATTGTTATATGTAGTTGTATGGTGTGTTACCAAGGTCGCTTAATATATCATGACTATTTGTATTCTTGAGTAGAGCCCGTGTTTCGTGATATTATGACCTAAAATTACCAAAACATGGCTTTATGACATACAGCAATTTCAACTTTCGTTTGAATAAAAAATGACATTTTTCATTCGTTTTGCTCAAATTATATATTATGGGTACAAGTAGGCAAAGATCAGGAAAAGGCGCAATCAGAAAGAGATTCCCACTCCAAAAACCGAGGTGGGAAAAAACCAAACTAACAATCAGGCACTTATACCATGAAACATATCGTAAGCCGAATGAGCAGCTATTTTCCAAATAGGTGGCCACTCAGTTACCTTAACTTAATTAAAGATATGAAAACATACATAAGGCGCCAACAGCACAAAAAAAAATTTAAACACCAAGACATAAAACAAAAAGAACCACCACAGAAGTATCGCCTTGGAACGATCAGTAACACAAAGTTACTGGCGGGCTTAAACCGATTTTACAGGATCCTAACCTCGCCCTCAGCTTCTGCAGTGGTTCATTTATACACAGATATAAACAAGAAATAAGGTAAATCATGATACGAAAATATATAGCATAGGTACCAACATGTAACATGTATAACGGAAAGCAGGGTGAGCAGCTATTGAAGTAAGGTGGTCACAGTGCCAAAGTAAAATGCAGAGGGCTAAGTGAACAGCCAAATTAAATTCGGGTGGCCACAAAGTCATGCAACATGAAACTCATAATAAGTTATAATGAGTACCCATAATCAATATTTTGGGAAAAATATCAAGTTGTATCCCTCTTAACACCCCAGTTTTATTATTTTATTATATACAAGTGGGCTGTTTTTAAGGTATTACATTAAACAGCTATATAACACGGTCATGTTGCCATAGAGTTCACGAAAAACAAAAACATTATATAGACTAACATCGTCTATTTTGGCTTACTATTTTCGAGTTCTATCATTCCTTATGGCGTTCAATTTCCTGAGAATGAATTTGCCAAGTATCTTTGCTACAGCGTCATACATCATGTTGATTACCTTTTGTGCCTCAAGAGCTTTTGTAAGAAGCTATTTTACAGTGAGAAATTGGAAATAGATGTCAAATGTTACGAAAGGAAACTACTTTTGACATGTTAGATATTAGCTTTGTGAACAAGAGGAATTGTGTAGTCTGATGAGCTTTATCAGGAAAACATGTCGGTGAAATGTATACCCCCTTAAAACCCAAATTTATAAAACTGGGGTTAGCAGGCTATACCTTATTTTCTTATTTTTGATCAATAAAACACACATTGTGGGTACTCGTTAGAACCGCCTTGGCCTTAGCAAGGCGGTTCTAACGTGTACCCACAATGTATGTTTTGAGCAAAAATAAGAAAAATATCAAAATTATTCAGATGATTTTTTTTAATTTTTAATGCGCAAAAATCTCTGTTTATTGCATGGGCAAGTTTTTGTAATGTTCTTAGCATCAGGAAAACATGTCCATGATTAGTATACCCCTTTATACCCAACTTTTATCTAGTAAAACTGGGGTTTTCAGTGGGTATACCTATTTTCTTTATTTTTGATCCAAAACATAAAAGGGTTTTAAGAAAGTTCGTTCCGCGCAAAAATTGATTTCCTGATAGCTTGATTTTAATGCTTCAAAACTAAAACAATGACATAGCCAGGCTTTAATTTGGATGTATATGAAAAGATAAAAGCAAAGGTGTTTAAAATCGGATACCTGATCATGAACAAAATGGCAATCAAACACTGGTACCCATTTTCTAACCCTTGAACCTTTACACAAAAGTGGGGGGTATATATCCCGGACGATCTAAAGTAGATTTTCCGCACAGATTTACCATTATAAATATGAATGACTGGTCAAATGCATTCATTTCATTCATATGTATAACGGTAAATCTGTGACGTCAGTCTACTACGATCGTCCTAGATCTGTATACTAGAAAACATCTTTGCCATGCCAAGACCAATCCTCTATAATTTAATGAATAAAGCCTACATGGACGACTTATTCGCCATTTATGATATTCAATTGTAAGCCTTTAGATAAAAATGAAATGTATTTTCTTTTCACAATTTTGTCAGAAAATCGAATTATTCCCGAATTTGTGAAATAAAGTATCCTTAGCAAATATACATCTGTGAAGCAAACAGCGTTTCAAGTGCTATATTTTATTCGAGAAAACAACAGATTCATCGAAAATGTATCGTTTAGTTAGTTTCTGCCCATAAAATGCTTTCAAATCATGTGGTTAACTGAGGAATCGAACGTATTTTCTAAACACCCTTTATATTGTGGGTACTCGTCGAGGCGGTTCTATCGTGTACCCTCAATAAATGTTTTGAACAAAAATACAAAATCAAAATTTTTGCAATGAAACAATTCTCTGTATAATGCATAGGCTAGGTTTCGTAATCGAATGGAATCCTGTGAGACAACTCAAATGTATCAAAGTCAAAATTTTCTCATCTTATCCATGTGTTGTGTTACCAAATATTATGTGTAAGCTTAAATGGTACAAAAGAATAGAAGATAACCGGATAAAAAATAGTCTATTGAAACCGAAAACCCATACACTGTATTTTAGGCGTGAAAAGCTGCAATCGCAAGAATTTTTATTTTCCCAACAACTAATTATAAACTTAAAGTATTGTGCGTTACGTTAACTATCTTATATATTTTTGAGAAGCTTAATTGTTCATTTTCATTTATTTTTTATTTTCTTTCGTTCATTTACAAGATGGAATAACTGTAAATTAATGCTTGTACAGTATGCTGAACACGCTACAGAGGAGAAAAACCTGAACCCTTGCATGTGATTTCTCGTTTAAAACAGCTTCAATCTATCGTAGATAATATAATTTCTGTTAGATTCTCTTAATTGAATCCGACGTTTAACGTGCCCCTTTGTTGCCAAGTTGTTAAATATCAGACCTTGTCACGAGTATGTATGAATATTTCAGGCTATATCCAATAAATCTTAATAAAAGGCGCCTCCAGAACACATCATGTTATCTATTGTCTTTCTCATTTACTTGAAGTTGTTATGAAGTACATAAAACATCGTATTTTATGCATGAGTTTGAATATTTTCTATAACGATATATATACATTACTATGGAACAACTAACCTCAGATTAACATCATGTAAAAAAAACAATGATGCTATGAAGGAAGTCGAAATTCAGAAAACTTGAATCGCATTATGGAAGTCGGTGCAGCGGTAAATAAACAAGGTTTTCACGGTCATATTATCTGCTAGTAAAGTACAACAATGCAGTTTTCAAATCCACATACATCAAATAAAATATGAACGTAGTATTCTTTAGAAGCAGTGAAAATGTTCAAATAGAGATGGTATGGGCCATACTGCGCAATTTCGGGTACTGAACCCTCATCAGTGACCCTTAATAAACCGGCGACGATTGCCAGATAAATATTCTGCAATTCCATACATTTACACAAGGGAAGTCAAAGACACATGCTTAAATGGGGTCAAACAATTGAACCATTGTTAAGAAGATCGCTCTTAACGTTACCGAAAGAAATATCTGATCTGCACTAATGATGATGCACGGGGAGACTTCAAACATGCTACAGATTCCGATGGATGATCCTTTCACTTATTGTTTGTTTGCTTTTGGGTAAAAGTCCCGTAAAATAGAGGCAATGTCCCGACATGGCCACAGCTGTTAACTGGGACGTTAAGCGTCAATTCAAACAAACAAACATGTCGAGACGTTTGCTACATTTTATTGGAAATCAACCTAACATAAGGATACCATAACACTCAATATGCTTGAAAGTTTATATTACCACCCAAGCAATTCAAAATGCTTATATGTACAAGGGGTTTTCAAAAAGTTCGAGGAAAAGTGCTACCAAATTTGTAATTTTCACGGGAAATTTTTGCTGTCTTGTGCATATTGTAAATTAACATATAGTTAACATATGCACTAAATTTGAATTAAATCAGATGAAAATTAAGCATGAAATCACGTGCGTTTCTAGGTTAACAACTGTAAAACCGGCCCAACGTCGTAACAACGTCATGCAACACACATTCGTGTCGCTGTTTGCTAGCTCTTAGGCATTTTTGGAATCCGTCTGGCATACGGGCGTCTAATTGTCAGTTCTGTGTGTATAATGCGGTGAGTTGTGCCGAAATTACAACTCGATACGTTGTGTATTTTATGAATTCTACTCTTTTCTATCACGACGGTCAATTTTGACAGTATGACGTTATTTGACGCTACACTGCGCGAGTCGACATTGACACTTCCTGGTCATGTAGAAATCATGCATACTGCTTGTAGATTGCCGTTTTCTTAAGTTCCCTGTCGTCATATGCGTTTTCTACTCTGATCAGTGTTTCTTTCTTTTAAAATCCGTTCCAAACACATACGTTTTTGAAGACCGCTGAATTAAACTCGCACAGTTATATAGACAAGCATAATTTGTACTTCTATAGTAAATTTTGCTGCTCTGGCATAAATACAATGTTTACAGTGGTTGCTATGGAAACCGTACATCACGATTACCGGCCTACTTCTGTTCATTTTTACAAAAAGTCGATGTTTAATGATTACGTTCCATTTGATAGTTTACTGTGCTGTTTTCACCAAACTTTGTATGAGCAAAGTTCAATATGTTGGCAATAAGCACATGACGTCATATAAGTGTAATCAATTGATTAGTGAGTATGCCTAAAATGTGCGGGAAACAACGGTCTTCAAAAGCTTAAGTGTTTGGAACGGATTTTTAAAAGAAAGAAACACTGATCAGAGTAGAAAACGCATATGACGACAAGGAAATTAAGAAAACGGCAATTTACAAGTAGTATGCATGATTTCTACACGAACAGGAAGTGTCAATGTCGACTCGCGCAGTGTAGCGTCAAATAATCGTAGTTATACGAACATTGTATCAATAGTCTGCGCATGGAAATATAATGGAAAACGTCATACTGTCGAAATTGACCGTCGTGATAGAAAAGAGTAGAATTCATAAAATACACAACATATCGAGTTGTAGTTTCGGCACAATTCACCGCATTATACACACAGAACTGACAATTAGACGCCCGTATACCAGACGGATTCCAAAAATGCCTAAGAGCTAGCAAACAGCGACATGAATGTGTGTAGCATGACGTTGTTACGACGTTGGGCCGGTTTTACAGTTGTTACCCTAAAACGCACGTGATTTAATGCTTAATTTTCATCTGATTTAATTCAAATTTTGTGCATATGTTAACTATATGTTAATTTACAATATGCACAAGACAGCGCAAATTTCCCGTGAAAACTTCAAATTTGGCAGCACTTTTCCTCGAACTTTTTGAATCCCCCTCATATTAGCTGACAGCAGGATGGCAGTATCAATGGAAGCTTAAGGGGTCGTCACACCTATGCGAATTTTTATGACGCAGACTTGCGAAAATGGAAAATCTGTTATCTTTTGCGTTTTCTTGACGAAAATTTTGAAAATGTGTTATATAACAAATCCTGTAATTAAACCTTAACGCAGGATAATGTTTACGAATCATGACTTTAATAAGCGAAATACGTTGGGCTGCGCAAGTGATATTTTATCCACCTACGATAGGATGCGCTAAGGGGCGGTTAAGAGCGCAGATATACGAGCTTCAGCGAATTGTTGCGTTATGAAACGCTATTTCCCCACCTGGTCATACAAACGATTTTATCAGTTTTGTTTCAAATGTTAAAAACTGTTTAAGTCTTTTATGTCACGGGGATGGCGGGTAATGACCGAGAGACTGAGCTTTATTCCATATTTTTGAATTCCCCCATACTCGTATTAGGATATATTAGGTATATTTTAGGATACGTTGAAGGATTTTCATAATTATTATCATTAAGCCGATTTAATGGGATCTTGTACTTAAAACAACAATCACACTGTAGCGTATAACCCAAACGCGCGCCGGGCGTATGAAAAATCTCAACACGCTGAAGACTTTGGGCGTATAAAAATTAATTTGTTCCTTTAACACGCTTTAGCAGTCACACATTAGCGCGCA
Source organism: Rugalucina vietnamica (assembly GCA_964017185.1). NCBI lineage: Eukaryota > Metazoa > Mollusca > Bivalvia > Lucinida > Lucinidae > Rugalucina > Rugalucina vietnamica. Next base: position 14,347,249 of record OZ024869.1, on the reverse strand, counting down.
ACTGGGGCGTGTGCCGGACGTATAAAAATCTCAAAGTTTTGGAGAACGGTTGTGATACGTCCCAGACACGCTAAGCACGCGCTACATGCGCGCATCGAACGTTCAACGCGCGTTTCACACACGCTTGGGGCACGCTACTGAAGCAACATCTAATAAAATCGGAACGCGCATGGAACGTACACTGGCGTGCTTCAAACGCGCGCCAAACGCGTTCAGAGCGTATTCAACGCGCCCATAGCGCGCGTGGAACTTATTCGGGACGTATAAGTCACACGCCCGGGACACGCCGAGCTTTTAGAAAATTTTTAAGCATGTTTAAAAAATGTTTTAGCCCAAACGCGCGCGAAACGCGCAGAGACTTTTAGCGACGTACAGCGACGCGCGCCGGACGTACACCAAGCGTACTCAACGCGCTTGTAGCGAGTTTTGAACGTGTTTCCGACGTGCGTCTGGCGTGTGAGGAATTTTGCTATTTTTTCAACACGCCCAGCGCGCGTTTCACTTATACGCTGATGTGTGACTGCTCTTTAAAATCGAACAAAACAATTTCTAAAAGTAAAATTCTGCAGCCCTTACACCCTTACTGTTTCTGTAGCACTTCACCTTAATACAGAATATATGGTTATTCGATTCTCGATAGGGAATTTTTTGCCTGTATTTGTTATTTCATTTATTGCCCTTTTAAAGTAGTGTTGTCTCATTTTAACATGTACCTATTTTTTCTACTTTTGAATGACCCTATTCATAATCTGAGTATATACTTATGTAATAAAAATAAATAAATAAATAAATAAATAAATAAATAAATAAATATAAATAAATAAAAATAAATGAATAAATAAATAAATAAAAGACGGACTGATTTATATTGGTAGGACATAAGCCCTTAGCAATGCCATAATTGAGCCGCCCCGTGGGAAAACCAACAATGTGGTTTCTGACAAGGTCCGACGCAAACCAGGCTGTACAGTCACAGAAGCAAGCTAGAAGCTTGAAATTTTGGATTTAAGTAGAGGAGGGATTGTACTATCCGAGTAGCGAAAACAAAGGCGCTGATCAGCTTCGCAGTTACTGCGAAGCTGACCTGCGCCTTTGTTTTCGCCTATGCAGATTGTTGGTTTTCCCATGGGGCGGCTCATATATGAATGACCATTCTAGGGCGGGATGTCTGTGGTTGATATGAGTACATGTAAACAAATACTCGCATCGTCTGTTCAAGTAATTCAAAATTATGATTTATGATAAGTTCAGGCCAAATGAGAAGTGAGATCAGGCATAGCGGACATAAATAACACTGAATTGTTTTTGCTTGGTTGATGAATTAAAATTTTTCGAAAGAATTGTTCTATATTCTCTTTGCATCAAGCCTTATTTGCATGCCAAAGTTTACGTATACCGAAATTGAGGCCAAGTCGTTTACATAATCCATACATGAGGTCGTTTGGTCTTTGTATTATGCCTTACTTTTTGTTAGTTTTGCTTTCAGGTTGGGTTGGCCCACCAGGGTTCAACTGGTATTTTTCTTTTGCTCCGGATTTCAGGGGGGTCTCCATCGTCGGGCAGCCTACTGAATCTGTAAGTCCTCAGTTTTGTTACTAGTTAGAGAGGACCACGAGGACCGAACTTATAACTAAATGTTACGACCCACTGCAGAATTAGGGTGAGGTTAGGGCCCTGTAAAACCGGTTTAAGCCCCCCACACCCCCACAGTAGTTTTATATAACTGATCGTACCAAGGCGATACTTCCGTTGTGGTTCTATTTGTTTTATGTTTTGGAGTACAATATTTGTGCTGTTTGAACCTTATGCACGAACTTTTTATAGTTTTAGTTAAGTTCGGGTAACTGACCGGCCGCCTATCGGGAAATAGCTGCTCACTCGGCTTACGATCTGTTCTCTAAATAGGAGTACCTAATTGTCAATTTGTTTTACCACCTCGGTTTTTGGAGTAGGAATTTATTTCTGATCGCGCCTTTTCCTCATCATTGCCTACTTGTACCTTTTCCTAAAGATTAAAAATTCCAAATTATGCAAATCGTTGGTCACAAGTTACATGTACTTTTCTCTCTTTGAATTTTATAAAACTATGGTTTTCATGGAACCACAAGTAAAAATGAACACTAATATTATATTACCGAAACTTACGATTTTATGATTCAAACTATCCAGCTCCTTTTCTGTGACATTCTTTCTGCATATTTCCTCTTGATGACGTTTATATTCGTTATATTTATAGAACAAGTACATTCCAGGAACCACCAGGGCGCTCAAGGGCTTAGCTAGCCGCGAGGAATGATCCCCTTTCTCAGACATTTTATCCTTACTCCGACATTTAAGAATATGTAACATGATTCACTAAACGCTGCCGCAGACCTTATATTGTTAGGAAACTTAAGCGAGAACCAATCAGAAGCACTTTTAGACCGACTGCAGCTCGACCTTTTCACAAAACTAATATCCCATTATATTTAGAACTGTTTATTTTCGCATCCTTTAGAATACATTTCCAATCCATCACCGTGAGAAAGCTTCTTTAGCAAATATAAAATCTTCTGGCGCAAGAAATCAATAGCGCTGCGAACATGCTGCAATAAATTCCTCCTTATGACACTGGGTGCCATAAGATCAGATTAGAAAACAGTTTATGACTTGTCTACGATCGAATGTCTCGTGCGTTATGACGTCATTGTGTCCTTGAAATATACAGTGATTTTCAATGCTGTAATATCAACAATATACTCAATAAAATAGTTGCCATATTCGAATTTGTGTAGTATATCAAAAGGGCATATGTTTTTAATTCAAGAGCAGAAATGGAAAGTCAATGGCACACTTTCGAGGGTCGCTTAGCTATATGCCTACCGTGCATTTTTGTAAATTATATGCAGCAGCATCTGGCTTTAAAATGTATGTATTTTATTTTATTATTATTATTATTTTTATTTATTTATTTATTTTTTTTAATTTTTTTTCAACTTTAGAACAAGTCGATATTAGTTTATTTTCGTTAATCGATGTATTCAAAGTGATATCAAACAAGGTTTTCCAGAATTCTGAGTGCATGTATAAAGGCACGAAATTAAATTATGCATATATTTTAAAACACACTTAGTATATTTGATATAATTTTTCTTAAATTCAACATCAACCACAGATTATCTAATGTATAGCTCGACAAATAGGTCACTGTATGGGCGTTACCTTATGAATACGTTATTGGGTATGGTCTACTTTTGACCTAGGTAAAAGCCAAAGGTATACCGTTGAAAGACTCAACTCACATGTTGTCCGTTAGAATGAAAATCCGAGTTTGTCTAGTTTACTGGATTGGACAAAATAGGTATAGCTCGGCAAATAGGTCACTGTATGGGCGTTACCTTATGAATACGTTATTGGGTATGGTCTACTTTTGACCTAGGTAAAAGCTAAAGGTATACAGTTGAAAGACTCAACTTACATGTTGTCCGTTAGAATGAAAATCCGAGTTTGTCTAGTTTACTGGATTGGACAAAATAGGTAGCTGATCTTTAACGGTAAAATATGTGACAGCGCTCTAGGCTGACTGAATTCGACTTTTCTATTATCTCCCTACTTGAACAGGTGGACTAGCCGACCACGCCCAGATATGAATATTAAAGTTGCCGCCCATACAGTGACCCATTTGCCGAGCTATAGCTGATCTTTAACGGTAAAATATGTGACAGCGCTCTAGGCTGACTGAATTCGACTTTTCTATTATCTCCCTACTTGAACAGATGGACTAGCCAACCACGCCCAGATATGAATATTAAACTTGCCGCCATTACAGTGACCCATTTGCCGAACTATATGTGTAAAAGATGTTGTTTTTCTTTTCTAATTCCAAGGGGAACTACCCATAAATTCAGTCCCGGAACGTTCACTGGTACCGCAATACAAGTATTGCACAAATATTAGATGACGAAAGTGTTTGGGACAGCGATAGTTGCTGGTTTCATGTGAGTTGCACATACATGCACAGCTCACAGGAATTCAGCTGAAAATTATCGCAAAACTGTATAGTTTTCGTAGTGTGCGGGGTTGTGTCTCCATTTCGTCTGTGTTCTCTGCATTGTGCGACTAATGTTGGGTTTAATTTTCGTGACTGTCCATTGGCTGGTTAATCTTTGTGCTTGTTGGAATTTTCACAATGAAACACCCAGTGCCGGTTTCACTTAAGGATTGAAATTCAGATTTTAGCTTTCACTGGATGATGAAAAACATTAGGCTGTTTTAATGCCTGTGAAGCCCGAAGGGCTTCCCGGAGACATTAAAACAGCTAATGTTTTTCATCATTTAGTGAAAGCTAAAATCTGAATTTCAATACTTATATTTACATTTTATATTATCAATAAAGTATCAGATTTTTAATTGCGCATATCACAGTTCATTTTCATGTTATTTGACATTAAATCCGACTTAACGTAATTTTGGAACAGCCAAAACGTCCAATTTTCGCGCCTAACGTCATGGCGATACGTGACCAACGTCACGACAACAAGAGTAAACAAACAGCGTCATTGGATGGGTTTTGACGTCGCCCCTCCCATAGGCTTGGCCTCCGTAGACCACGTGACTTAATGTTTTTCATTGGGAAATGAAGAACATCAAGAAAGATACTTTCATCTAGGGCGATTGCAATAAAAATGTAAATATAGAATCATGTAATTATGCACTGTTTGCATATATGATAAGTTTTATGAAATAAGTGTTTATACAAAGAAACACATGGTTATTAAACCTTTTTCATGCTCATCATGGTAGAACGAGACATTTTGCTGCTAATGAATACTTTCATAATTATAGCAGTCTAATAGATCAATTGGTTCAGGCCATTAAACCAGGCCGTTTTTCCGTGAGCATACACAAAAGGAATTGGTTTAGGGTTCTACTGGGTTGAGCATGAAAAATATCTTGTATTTTAGTTTTGACGTTTTTGCCGCGACGTCAGACCATCAATCTATGTTTCCCGTAAAGATAACGTCAGGACGTTATAAATTTGAAATTTGGTAACGCCTAAGCAATGTGGCGACGTTCCTGCTGAAGAGCTGTTAAAGTGAAAGCGCTACAGGACTGAAATAAATTGTGCTGTAACTTCATTTCTTTCTTTTTTCCTATCAACACCGACACAAGGACTTGTTGTTTTATATATATACATGTATATGTGTGTGTGTGTGTGTGTGTGTGTGTGTGTGTGTGTGTGTGTGTGTGTACACTGAGGGGCACTTCTAACGCAACACTTAACCTTTTTGGACATAACTCAAAAATCGTTTAACCGATCTTCATGAAATTTTTAACAAATTAAGTTCATCTATTTTTGTTTACTTTCTGTAATTTTCACAAAACTCGGTGGACTAGAATGCATTCTAACACACCGCGCCTATATAGCCAATGATTTGAAAACGTGTTATATTGCACAACAATTTCACACTTTGTAAGCGCGGGAGCTATGACGTCAATTTCAAATGCAAATGTGATGTCAGTTACGGCGACAGACGGGCGTAACGTCATTTTTGCTCAAAAGACGTGACAAATACATGTAGACGTTAGTGAAACAGTCTAATTTTTGGCGGGACTTCTTTAATGCAATGGCGTCGAAATGGTAGCAACGGAAGGCTTCATACCATGTGTATTTTCGTCCATGATTGTGCGTTAGAATGGAAATAGATCAGCTCTAGTGCGTGAATTGTTGAGTAATAATTCACTATTTGTCGGTCAGTTGTAAGCAGATAAATCACGAGCGCTACGCGCTCGTGATTTGATCTGCTTTACAACTAACCTCCAAACAGTGAATTATTACTCAACAATTCACTGCTAGAGCTGATATATTTCTAAAATAAATTGGCTTTTTATATAATATGACTGAAAAACAAAAAGTCACAAAATCCCGGTTGAACTGATAACTAAATGCAAGTTATTCGGATATCACAGCAGTGAAGTGTATCATAGTCAGTTAATATCCCGTGTGTCCCGAATGGAACTGGACGACACAGGGACACCTCCTCCTCATGGACAAAACATATTTATCAATTTCATACCAAACCTCTGTGGGATGTTTCTCCACTTCTCCACAAGGATCTACTTCAGTTACTGCGAATTTCTTGATACAACACGGTGTTTCCGCATACGCCTGTTAAATAAACGCATCTCAGAGATGACCAATTACGCTAAATTTCTTGGACTTTTTTTATTGCTTGGAAACTTATTTGCAAGCTCGTGGGGTTGGGGATACGGGATATGAGCTGGCTATTATACTTTTCTGAGACGCCGCTGTGATACTATTAAATTCTTCAGTGGAGTGGCTTTTTGCGACTTTTCATTTTTGAGTCTTGTTAGATAAACTTAATATTTTATAAGTTGTGGACAATCAATTTCAATCAAAAATACAGACAACACACACGCATAATTGGTTTATATTTGCGGAAAATTTAAATAAATTTGGTGGTTTAATTTTTTAGATATGATGGAAAATGTAAGTGTTGCGTTAGAAGTGCCCCTCAGTGTATATTTTAAAACACTATATATATATATATATATATGTGTGTGTGTGTGTGTGTGTGTGTGTGTACAAATGTCGGTCGTACCGCAACCGGGAATCGAACCACGGATCTTTTGCATTCCGGGCAGACGTGTGAACCATTTCATTACACCATCGCGGTCTTCCAATTCTACATGCCAATTTTACCATATATAAACCTTTGACGTCATTTACGCTATTTAGCGGCCTATATTTACCGCCATAGGCAACGTTCTTTTTAATACCTACGGATGGCGGCCATTTATATTCTATTTATGCTTATTATTTATTTATTTTGTTAGATTTATAGACTCTTCCAAAGGATCAAACCTTTATATTTTATTTGCTATTACTGCAGCTGGCGTTGTGCCGTGTGGCGGCCCTAAAAAGTCTCCCCGTACATCATCCATAGTGCAGATTATATTTTACTTTCGGTCCTTTGAGATCAATAAAGATATTCAGAGTGTTCAAAACACTTACGTTTAGAAACATACTTCTAAGCAAAGTTTTAATCGTTTGACCCTGTTTAGGAATGTGTCTTTGATTTAGACTTGGTATAAACCTGGAAATTGCAGCACAATAGTCTAGTGTTCTTTGCCAGTTAAAAAGGGCTACTGACGAGGGTTCATTACCCGAAATTGCGCAATATAGTCCATACTATCTTTCTTTGAATATTTTTAATGCTTCCAAAGGATCAAACCTTTATATTTTATTCTCTACTGCATCGGGAATAAGTATTTAAGAAACAGAGAACAACACGATACAGGAAATAATAAAAACAGAATAAGCGTACAAAAGTCGTTCGTGCCGCGACTGAGAATTGAATCACGGGCGTTTTAAATGACCTTGCAATAGCACTCTGTGGAAATGTCTCATTCATATTCAAACGACAATTCTTGCATAGATATCTATGCGCATAGCTGTTTGAGGCCGTTTTTGATTGGTCGAAAGCCGTGTTCAAACCGCAAAACCCATGTTCAAATCATGAAATTCACGTGCCGTTTGAACATGGGTTTTGGCCGACGTCATTGGTCAAAGTGACGTGACGTCATGTATTTCATAGAAACAAAATGGCCGACGTTGAAGAAGCTCCGCGGTTTTCGGTGCGTTTTTACGTTGTTAATGTTATTTTCAAGAGATTTTAAGTGGATTAGAGTGAAAATGCAAGAATAGCGATCAACCATGGTTTGTTTCAGTGTTCAAACATTCGCTGGATCACTCGGAAGGTGTTTGAACACGCGGCCTGCGGCCTTGTGTTCAAACACTTTCCTCGTGATCCATCGAATGTTTGAACACTGAAAACCATGGTTGATCCCTATATTTAAGCATTTCATTAGAATTCAAAAATGAATATGTTTGTTCAATAAATGAAGAATTACTCATGTGTGATTGATAAACTATTAAGGCCAAAACCTCCCATAGCTCCCATGGCATTGAACGAAAGTTCTGGTATAGGAACCTTTGTGGGAGAAGGTTTGATAGTATACAAAACAAAACAATATACTAATATCAAGTAAAGATCTAATGATAATATATAGAGGATATTCAAGTTTTTGGAGTGAATATGAGTTTTATTTCATTGAGTGAAGTGAAAAATTCTTATATTTCATGAGTGCCGAAGGCACGAATGAAATATATAATTTTTCACTTCACGAGATGAAATAAAAGTCATATTCACGACAAAAACTTGAATTTTCTTTTTATTATATTGCATGTAGTCATTGTAACGTTGCGCGCTAAAGCATATGACGTCAAAATCTTAAATTACGTCATTACGTCACGTCATTACGTCGCTATTGTGTGTGAACGTTCATTGCGTCAACAATAGCATAGATTATAAAATTTAGTTATGTATAAATTAGAAATGAAACGGTGGAATCGTAATTTGCGTATTCCCAAATCTTATATTTTCACATGTGAAAATATAACTTTTTTATATTTTCACATGTGAAAATATAACTTTTTCAAATATTGGTTATATTTAATACATATTTCTCTATATTTCATCACTTGCCATATAATAAATAGAGGATATTCAAGTTTTTGGAGTGAATATGAGTTTTATTTCATTGAGTGAAGTGTAAAATTTATATATTTCATGAGTGCCGAAGGCACGAATGAAATATATAATTTTTCACTTCACGAGATGAAATAAAACTCATATTCACGACAAAAAACTTGAATTTTCTTTTTATTATATTGCATGTAGTCATTGTAACGTTACGCGCTAAAGCATATGACGTCAAAATCCTAAATGACGTCATTACGTCACGTCATTACGTCGCTATTGTGTGTGAACGTCCATTGCGTCAACAATAGCATAGATTATAAAATTTAGTTATGTATAAATTAGAAATGAAACGGTGGAATCGTAATTTGCGTATTCCCAAATCTTATATTTTCACATGTGAAAATATAACTTTTTTATATTTTCACATGTGAAAATATAACTTTTTCAAATATTTGTTATATTTAATACATATTTCTCTATATTTCATCACTTGCCATATAATAAAAAATGGTTGTTTTACATTTATTTACGGCGATTATCAACTGTTCACGATTATGTTCCCGTATTTGTGCAGTAAGTAAAATAGTGTCGTTCTTCACCCCTAGGCCAATTATTGTGTGTTTTCGGGATTATGAGGACGTTGAGTCAATTATTGGTAATGCATACAAACTGGCAAATTCAAACCTGGGCATAAGTCGTGACTATCCAAAGGAAATTGTTGATGCCCGTGCGGAGCTCTGGCCACTGTATAAATCGGAAAAGCAGAAATATGCCAAGGGTAAAGTTTTCATACGATTCCCGGCCCAACTTGTGGTGAATGGTCGAATCGCGGTTGATAAATTTCCTGACTGGCGAAGTGTCTTAAATGGTTCTCGAAATAAGTCATGCACGGAGGGTGCCTTGCCAAGCACTGATCGCGGGGCTATGAAACCAGGAACTTCGTCTTCACGGCTAAGAAGCAGTCGCGATGCGTCGCGAGATACTGCGAGATCCGAAACCGACGACGAGTCTCGTGACGTAGCGATGCAAATGGACAATGACCAACGTTCTCAGGCTTCAGGGCAGGGCTCTGAGCAGGCGGTTAGCGAGATAAATCAGTGCGGAACAATCGACATGCAAAATCAAACACCGTACGAGGCGGCGATGGATCGTTTGCTGGCTCAGTTCGAGAGCATTCAGGGTAGCCAGCACTCATCGACATCGAGGGAGAGATCGAGCAGTGTACCCCCTTCGCGTGACAAACTTAATGAACGTGTGCAGAAACCCGCGAACGCTAATGTACCATCAGACCCGGATGTAGCCAAGTGAGATGCCCGGGGAGGAGACTCTACTAGTAATTCATATTATTCAACCGTTCATGTGACTGACTGTGTAACAACGAATAGTTCTCGCTCTCGGAGCAATCAACCTACATGTACTAGTAATAATGTCATTAATGATACTTCCTTGCCTAGGTTACAGCAACCGAATTATCAACATCTTAATTCAAACTATGATGCAACCATATCGAATGATCATACACAAAACTTACCACAGTCTCACTGTTTGTCCATTGGTTTTCTGAATGTATGTGGCCTTAGAAGAAGGCTTGAGTATCCAGATTTTACTGATTTTTTGTTAAAATACGATATCATTTGTTTTGCTGAAACCAAGCTTGACTATACAGACGTTATTTCTTGTGAAGGTTATACTTTTTTCAATAAACCCAGAAAAGAAAGATATTTACGAAAATCAGGTGGGATAGGGTTCCTGGTTCGTAATGACTTATGTAGGCACGTGACTTTTATTGACCCAGATAATGAATACGTAGCATGGCTAAAGATTCGTAAAACTTTTCAACACCAAAACGATGACATAATAGTTGGTTCAGTCTATATCCCCCCTCAACGATCTCAGTTTTTCACTACCGATGAATACGAGGGTTTCGAACGAGAAGTAACGTCTGTATGTGGTTCTTATGACTCTGTATACCTAATGGGTGATTTCAACGCGCAAACTGGAACTTTAGAAGACTTTACCTCACCCGATGATTTTTTGTCGAATATTCTTAATTTTGATGAATCTACGACTGAATTTTATGACCAAAAGTGTGCGTTGGAAAGGCTTGGTGTTCAACTTAGGCGTATCTCAAAAGACTCAAAGAAAAATAATAGCGGATTCTGTTTGGTAGATTTGTGCAAAAATCATAACCTCACGATTTTGAACGGTCGATTTGGTCAGGACAGAAACATTGGTAATTTGACGTTTCGAAATTCTTCGGTCATTGATTACGCCCTTGTGTCCTTAAGATGTTTTGATACACTGTCTGAATTTAAAATAATTGAGCTGGACAGACTGTTCTCGGACGGCCACTGCTTTTTACATCTTGAACTTAAACTCGATTTACCCAATGACCCATCAAAATCCGAAAGCAAAAGAAAAGTAAACAAACCCTATCTGAACCCATCAGAATATGAAAATTTCGTAAGCAGTATTGATCCCAGCAAAATTGAATCGATTTTATCTTCCATTCATACCTGCGAGAATTCACAGGATCCAAACAATGATAGCATAAATGATATCGTATCTCAAATTTCCTCACTTTTCAAGTTAACCGCATCTACTGTAGAAAATTCCAGGAATAAATTTGTACCCAAATCAAAAAGTTATAAACCATGGTATGGATTTCATTGCAAAAACGCGAGAAAGCATTATCATTTAGCTAAAAAGATGTATAGGCGGTATCCCTCTGATTATTCTCGAGAAAACCTGCTATCAGCGAGCAAATCTTACAAGAAAGTTATGAACAAATATATCAATAAGCATATCAAACAGCAACACAATAAACTCAGGCGAATGCAAAATTCTGATCCCAATGCCTATTGGAAATATTTGAATAGTCTTAAAGGCAGGAGAGCGACTGATTCACCCCCCTTAGATGACTTTTACCGTCATTTTTCTAATATATATACTTCTGACCAATCACAGGATGATTTTGATATTGGAAATATAAATTTCAATAACGAAAATGATATCCTCAATCGCCCATTTACAGCTGAAGAAATAGGAAAATGCATTGCTAAACTAAAGAACGCTAAATCTTGCGGGTTTGACGAAATCATAAATGAGTATATAAAAGTATCAAAGGCACAAATGCTCCCAATATACGTAGGCCTTTTTAATTTGATTTTGAATACTGGAATCATACCCGAAATCTGGTCACAAGGTAAAATTATGCCTATCTACAAAAATAATGGTGATTCGACTAACCCTGACAACTATCGGCCAATTTCCATTCTTAGTTGCCTAGGAAAATTATTTACAGCGCTACTCAGTGAGAGATTAAGTACATTTATCGAAGAGAATGCAATTTTGAAAGAAAATCAAGCAGGTTTTCGTAAACACTACTCCACCACTGATCATATTTTTGCCTTATATTCCTTGATAGAAATTCTTAAGCACGAAAAAAAGAAATTATTTTGTTCTTTCATTGATCTGTCAAAGGCATTCGACTCGGTATGGCGAATCGGCCTGTGGCGTAAACTGCTTAATAATTCAATTGATGGAAAATTCCTCAAGGTTATTTATAATATGTATTTAAATATAAAGGCATGCGTTTCTGTTGATGGGGATAATTCTGCTTTTTTCTTATGTAATACTGGCGTACGACAGGGTGATAACCTCTCGCCAGTTCTTTTTGCATTATTCATGAATGACCTTGAAGACAAATTATTAATAGACAATGTTGATGGCATTAGAGTTGATTTATCCGCTGACGATCAAAGTATGTATTTTTTTAAAATATTTGTTCTCCTATACGCGGATGATACGGTTATCTTAGCTGATAACGCGGAGGCATTTCAAAAAAGTCTTGATTCATTTGACAGCTATTGTACGGAATGGAAGTTAAAAATCAATCAAAACAAATCAAAGGTAATTGTCTTCGGTGCTCAAAATACTGATGAATTTAGATTCAAGATAGGCGATACTACATTAGAAATTGTGGACTCCTATAAGTATTTGGGAACATATTTCTCGAAATCGCGAAGTTTTTTAAATGCGCGCAAACACGTTGTAGCACAAGCCAAAAAAGCAATGCATCTTTTGAACATGAGAATACACAATTTAAACCTTCCTATCGATCTTCAACTCAAGTTGTTTGATAATACTATTCTGCCTATTTTAACATACTCCTGTGAAATTTGGGGGTTCGAAAATTGTGAAATGCTTGAAGTAGTTCATAACCAATTTCTTAGGTCTACATTAAAATTGCGTAAGAGTACGCCACTATACATGTTATATGGAGAACTAGGCCGTCTACCGATATTACATACGATTAAATATAGAATGATAAATTACTGGTACAGGATTTTAACAGGCAAGCAATCAAAACTCTCATATATGTTTTATCATAAATTGAACTCTACTCCAGGACTTAATTCGAAATGGATTCAGAAAATTAAGCAAATATTAGAAGAATGTGGCAGACCCGACATTTGGGACCGCCAATCCCCTAATAGCGCTACCTGTGTCATCGTTAAAAGGTCTTTGAGAGACCAATTTATACAGGAATGGTCTGCAAAGTTACAAGAGTCCTCGAAGGGTATGAACTATAGTTTATACAAAGAAAACATCGACATCGAAAATTATTTAATGGTGCTTCCTAAATCGATATATACTACTTTTGCTAAGTTTCGAACAGGCAACCATCGATTCCCATGTGAGGTGGGACGGTATAATGATACAGAAATAGCGGAAAGAAAATGCACACTATGCGACAGCGGAGACGTTGGCGATGAGATGCATTATCTTCTCCTGTGCCCCTTCTTTTCAAATGATAGATCATTGTATCTTTCAAGGTATTACTATGCGCGACCGAATATCCTCAAGTTCAAAGAAATCATGTCTACACGCAATATGCGAAGATTAAAACGACTTTGTATTTTCATAGCAATTATTTTAAAAACAGTAAGGTAATTTGTCTACACTTACCTGATATAATTTTTCTTAACGGCACTGGAATTAATACCTGTGACTGACAAAGAATCTGTATTTATTCCGGTTTTTCACAGAATAAGAACACGAGTTGCTCAACTTAACAAATGCACGTGCTCATTCGACTGACATAGTTTATTGACACGACCTAATTGCTTGGACGAATTAGAAATTTACTCAACCTACTTACATGTATTAATAGCCTTTCCAATACACACGATAATATGTGTGTGTCCATGACATGAAAAAACCTGTCTCGGAGAATGACGCGGCGTGATGCAAGGCACAAACCTACTGATTTGTATGCTTTTGTTTACATAGAAATGTATCACTTTATTTATGTAATATGTACCGAGTCCGCAGATGCTATGACTTAGCATTTCTTTATTGGGATACCCAATAGACAGGATTTTCCATGACACGGCCCACAACTTCGCATTTATTTTATTCATGTACGCATTCTCTTTAAATCTAACTTTCATACTTAAAAAGAATTTAATGACGTGCTTCAAGACATCCTCCCCAACTCAGTCCGTCTCTCTCTCTCTCTCTCTCTCTCTCTCTCTCTGTCTGTAATGGTATGATTCATGCTCCACTACCAGTATACGATTCTATATGTTGTTTTGCGCTTGTATGTCATGTAATTTGACCAAAGCTTCAAAATAAAAGTTATTGTCTGTCTGTCTGTCTGTCATTAATTAAATATACGGGAAACTACAGAAACCGCATCATTATGACATTTACACTCCTTAAACCTATTCATAGAACTAACTGAAATAACAAGAAGATAAGCCATGCTATTTATAAGGTCCCTGAGTGAGATGTGGTGGCCTTATAAGGTCAAGTTCTCAGGTACATGCATTTGAGCCGCCTCGTGGGAAAACCAACAATGTGGTTTCCGAACAGGTTCGACACAAACCAAGCTGTACAAGCACAGAAGCTGGCTAGAAGATTGAAATTTTGGATTTGGAGAGTAGAGTAATTGTACTATCCGTGTAGCGAAAACAAAGGCGCTGATCAGCTTCGCGGTAAGATAAGCTTCGCGGTTACCGCGAAGCTGATCTGCGTCTTTGTTTTCGCATATGCAGATTATTGGTTTTCTCATAATGCGGCTCATTTTAGTTCACTGTTTCCAATTAGCCATGATTCTGGCTTTCGATGCCGGTTACAAAACAATGTAACTGACCAATACTACCAGTTATGGAAAAGGCGAACAAAAGTGAATTCACCGGAACACGAACATCGGCTGTGCGAGCCGTGGTAATTGTTTATGAAAAATAAAGTCAAGAAATTGTTGTCAACATAAATTATTTATTTTGCCGCATCAAGATTGTTGATATTTCTCTCATTTCTTATTCATTTATATTTACAGCGGTTATTTACAAAGCCCATAGGATTTACGTGTTGTCTTAATATTAATAGTAGACAACACACAATTAAGGATGTGCCGATTTCTAAATGATAACAGTCGATCAAAAATAAATAAATAAATAAATAAATAAATAAATAAATAAATAAAAGTAAAAAAAAAAAAAACGAAAACAGAAAAAAGTTATTGCCATTAGGCATAAATAATTCGCGCAATGAGTTAAGATGGACTGATAGAGTGCGTTGTAGCAACGATAACTGTCCATCAACGACTTCTGTCCACCATGGACAATAGTCGTTGCTACAGTGCGTTTCGGGTGAACTGGGATTTGTGATGGTGATTTAATTCATTGCCATAGCGATCTTTCTCATTTAATTTGTTAATTATTTTTACATGTTTCATAAACGCAACAAAATATACTAGTCAAAATAAGTTAGGGATCAAACTTTTAAGGATACATTTTTGGGCCAATCGATAAGTTATCAATTTTTCATTTATATGGTGGATTACTTCTAAGCTTATGATAATGATGTAAATCAAGATAAAACATTGATAAATTCAATTGATATATTTTCCTTTTCTCTGGGCATGGCCATTTACTGCATCAGTGTGCGGAAGTTAAGATAGAATTTGTTTGATGTATTTTGACCTCCGCAGTAGTACAATTTGATCTCGTGACCTAAAAATATTTCATTGACAGGTCGTAATTTCTCACGTTTGCATAGCCGCTTTCGTCGTTCCTTTCTGAAATTGATTGTAAAACTGATTCCACAAAAAAAAATCAATTTTGCCAATTCATGAATTTTTTGCGAATTTGCATGAAAGTCATCAAGATTCATTATTTCTAAGGTCAGCCAGCTGAAAAAGATTGGAAATTTCTAGCCATTTTAAAAGTTTTGAACGAACAAACTTACACACCATCAATTCTCTATGGGAATTTTATACCACTTTCATTTAAAGGGTAGTCTGACTTCAAGCCTGATCTTGTTGAATGCAAAGAAGCGTACAAAGCTTACAAAATGAATTAACTTGATAATAGAAATGTTTCATTTTACCAGCAGTTCGAAATCTTGTAGAAATTGCAAGTTAAACGTTTGATCCCTAACTTTATTTGTCCAGTATATATAAAGTGCTCTCTCGTACGCCATTTTTGTGGGCGCCTAGCTAATACTTGTATAGTTTATTAATCAATGATAAAAAGTAAAACCGAATTCCTTTAAGAGCAATGGAAATATATTTAAGAAAGGGGATGGGCCATATCGCGGTTGCGGCTACTCAAGCCTCATTACTGACCCCATAATCGACAACACGGAGTCAAGAGGAAATTACTGCAATTTTATAAATTTCAACTGGGACAAATCTAAATAGAGCCAAACGATTAAAGTGTTTCGATGAATGTATCTATTAATGTATACATCAAACAGGTAATCTGTCTGCGATCTCATATATCTACACTGATCAATTTTTGATTTCTCAGAATATCCTCACTGATCTCAAAGGACCAAAAGGAAACTATAATCTGCACTATGGATGATCTACGGAGAGACTAGTATCAGAGTTGGATCACATTAGGAAAACAAAACATGTCCGTGCAATAAATACCCCCTTAAACCCCACTTTTTATATAGAAAAATTGGGGTTTGCAGGGGTATACCGAACAAGATCGTTTAAAAGAATTATTTAGCGATCATGAGACACGAAACTTTTGGAAATATATCGGTAAAATTGGACTGCACAATGACAGAAAACCAAGTATTCCCATGGAGGTAGTGGACTCGACAGGTCGCGTGTCTACGAATACGGACGATGTTCTCTCGCGTTGGAAAACTGACTATGAAAATTTGTTTCGCGAGAAGCCAGATACGAACTTTAACGAGGCTCACCTAAGAAACATTCAGTCTACTTTACGTGACAAACAATATCCTGTACATAACGTTGATGTTTCTGTCTTAAATGCGGAAATATCAAAAAGTGAAATTGAGAAAAGTATTCTTAGAGCAAAATTACGTAAAGCCGCCGGCTTAGATAATATACCCGCGGAAGTCTTACGGAACCCCGTTTGTGTTGATTTATTGTATAAAATTATTAGTCACTGTTTCAACACGGGTACAGTCCCACGCGATTGGAATAATGGACTGATCAAGCCTATACCCAAGTCAGACGGGAAAGATCCTCGGGATCCTCTAAGTTATAGGGGTATAACGTTAATCTCAATTCCGTGTAAGATTTATGCCGATATTTTGAACATTAGACTGTCTAAATGGATTGAAGATAACGATTACCTAGTTGAGGAGCAAAATGGGTTTAGACGTAATAGGTCATGTATGGAACATATTTACTCTTTGTATTCTGTTATTAATAAGCGTAAGTTGAACAAACACTCTACTTTTGCTTGTTTTGTGGACGCTAAAAAGGCGTTTGACACTGTTAATCGAGATTGTTTGTGGTACAAATTATTGACGATGGGTATAAGTGGTAAAATGTTCCATGCAGTGAAATCATTGTATGACAATGTCAAATGCGCGGTTAAGGTCAACGATGTCATTACTCCCTTTCTTGACGTCATTCTTGGGGTAAAACAAGGCTGTAAGCTTTCGCCAACGTTATTCGCAATATATATTAATGATCTTGCTGAGGAAATCAAGTCTCTAAATTGTGGTTTAGAAATAGGTGATGACCAGCTTGCCCTTCTCCTCTACGCAGATGACATTGTCTTACTTGCTCCAACAGAAGAATCATTACAGCTAATGTTAAATAAATTAAATGAATGGTGTGCTAAATGGCGACTATTGATTAATCAAGAAAAGACAAAGATCGTGCATTTCAGACCTGTATCTATACAGGAAACGCAATATAACTTTGTATGTGGTGAATTAGCTTTAGAAAAAACGTCAACATACAAGTACCTTGGCTTGTGGTTTCATGAGCATTTAGATATGAAATTTGCGGTAAATGAGTTAACGAAGTCAGCAAGTCGTGCTCTTTCTGCTTTGTACACAAAATTTTTAAATGTTGGAGGTATGGACTATGACGTTTTTTGTAAGCTTTATGAATCGTTGGTCGAGCCAGTGTTGTTTTATGGTGCAAGTTTGTGGGGATTATCTGAACAGAAAAAAGTAAATACGGTGCAGAATAAAGCGTGCAGATATTTTTTGGGACTTGGCAAAAACGCTTCGAATCTTGCATCACAGGGCGACATGGGCTGGTCTAGCTGTGCACATAAACAGAAGATAGAGGCATGCAGATTATATCTTAAGATTGTACGTACACCTGAAAATAGACTAGTTAATAAGATTTTTAAATGGTCTAGTACGCACGGTAAATCCTGGGAGCGTAGGCTTCTTTCATACATGAGTGAAAACAATTTAGAAACTTATTTAAAGGATACCGATTTGTCCGTGAAAAACTTAGTAAAGCGTATTGCAACGGAATTAAAAAGCATTGATGATCAGAATTGGAGAGATAAAGTGTGGAATGACACTGGCCAGGAAAATGGAAACAAATTACGTACATATAGGTTGTATAAATCAAATTTAATGACCGATGAGTATGTTAAAATCAATTTGGAACGAAGCCACCGCCGCATTTTAGCCAAATTTAGGAGTGGGAGTTTGCCCCTACAAATTGAAACGGGTCGATACAAAAAACCAAAGGTGCCACTAAATAATCGTATTTGCAACTTATGTACAGATAATGTAATTGAAGATGAAATACATTTTCTTTTATGCTGTGATTTTTATTCAGATATCAGGAGACCTCTTTTAGCAAAAGCTCAATTATGTAATAGTGATTTTCAAAATATGTCTATGCAGGATAAATTTGTTTTTATAATGAATTATATAAATATGCAATATATTTTGTCATCAACACTTCTTCAAATGTTCAGTAGAAGAAAACGTATGCTTTGAGAAAATGATTCTTTTAGTTTTTTTTTTTTTTTTTTTTTTTTTTTTTTTTTTTTTTTTTTTTTTTTTTTTCTCTTAAATTTTTAGTCTTTTTAGTGTTATTAGGAATACAATATTGAAATAATATGAATATACCACAACTATAAATTATATATTATTTTTTAAAGTTAATTCTTAATACTGATAAACATACGTATTTTGTTTGTATA
This sequence comes from Rugalucina vietnamica, assembly GCA_964017185.1. NCBI lineage: Eukaryota > Metazoa > Mollusca > Bivalvia > Lucinida > Lucinidae > Rugalucina > Rugalucina vietnamica. The sequence continues at coordinate 14,328,246 of OZ024869.1, read as the reverse complement.
CATATACATTGTACATATAAACCATATATTTTGTTTTATGAAAGTGTGTATTTTTATGTGTGTCTCATAAGTCATATTGGCTGGATGTTATCAAATTGTATCTTGTTTTACTTATGTATGTATTGTTTGTCTTGATAACATGTGACACGTTAATAAACATTTACTTACTTACTTACTTACTTACTTACCTATTTTTCTTATTTTTGCTCCAAAACATACATTGTGGGTACTCGTTTGAACCGCCTCGCCGGTTCTAACGTGTACCCACAATCTATGTTTGGAGCAAAAATATGAGAAATATCAAAAGTTTTCTACAGAAATTTTTCATTTTTTACAACTTTAAAAATCTCTGTTTTTTGCATGAACATGTTTTCGTAATGAGTCACAAGGTAAATAGTTTCTGTTTATTATGTGTCTTCGCTCCGTCTACATGCACATGGACACATCCTCCTTAGTCTGCAGCTACTAGGTACCCAGAAAAATGAGAGTGGAAGTCGGCAGCTCCTGAGGCATGATTACCTTTATCCGGGAGTCTGATAAACATACCATCCACACTTCTTCATCCTTGGCCAAATGCGCTAACACGGTTGTGCTTCTCTGGAAGAAGAGAGAGAGAAAATTTTTCATTAATGTCGTCGGTTCTGAATTTTACGGCAGTGATAGCTTTTGAAGTAACGATGAATACAGATCAAAGAGATAATGTGAAATGGTCATTTTGTCCCATTCAACGGCATAACAAACCAACCAAAATATATTCTGGGCAAATCTCAAAACGCAACATAATTTGTGCGATACATGTATTACCGCATCCAGTCATCCATGGTTGGCATAATCCTGATCTAACAGATAATATACTGGTGGCGTAAGGGTGGCAAGGAATCCTCATTAAAATTTAAAATATAAAAAATCTAAATTCAGATTAGGAATAGGCTATATGGGCAGTTGTGTGGTTGAAATTGAGAGACGATTTGTTCATGATCTGGGACAGTATTACTCATGATGGCAACTTTGCAAGACAAATTTGGTAATGACCAGAGTGAACATGACTGTCCGACTGTACATGCGGATATCTTATTCATTAACAGAAATTGTGAACAGGTATGGGAAAGATATTGATTTATAGAGTTTCTATATATATATTTATAGAGTTTTATACATTTATAGATCAAACAGGTAATCTATACCTGTTTGATCTATAAATTTATAGAGCATGTTTTCTATAGATTTACAGAACCTCTATAAAAGTTATAGATATTCTATCAATCAATATCTTTCGCCTACCTGGTGAATACACTGGTTTGCAGCAAAGTAATGCTCCGCCGCATACCGAAAAGCCATCTTCTCATAGTCAATTACGTCGATGTATTGCGCTGCACAACACTGACATTAAATGGTGTCGACAGAATAAATTTGGAGTAAATAAGATGTGTCCAAAATCAGAAACACCCTCCGAAAACTCTTGTCACGTAAGGCAGGTATTCAAATTTTACGTGATTTTCCTCACGCACTTGTTTACATTCTTCACTTTCAAGTGCAGATGCACTTGCGGTAATCTTGACACAGGATTACCACACAAGATATTGACTTTTCGGCTGATATTTTTCAGTAACCCTGGTCTCTGGTCACTTTAGACTGTGATTTCTCCAGAACCACTAATGCAAGTACTGCTACGAAGCCGACTCAATATTAACAACGGATCGCCGGTTAAAACACGGTATGATGAATAGAAAATTTGCTATTTCACACGCGTTGCATTATTATTGTGTCAGTATAGTAAAGTTCCTCATGCACATGTAAAAATATATTTATGTGTTTGGTTATGACTTAACGTCCCAGCCAGCCAAATTCTCAGTCATGTTGGGGCGAGGTAACCGCATCCTGAATGTTGACGAGTACTCTGGGCAACTTTCACAGCACGGAGGACATAGGTATCGAACCGCGAACAAAACCACTAGGTCAACGGTCACGACACGCTCCCCTATTGATTTCACTGTTTTCGTCCCAGTCAACAGCTATAGTGGGGACGTGGAATACCCAGTCAAGTTAAAGTAAATATAAGCAGAGACCAAGAACCAACGTGTAAATTATAAGGAAACGGACATGCGAATCAAAATTGGTTAAATTGGTATATGTGGCTATTTTTTCTTTCTCTTTTTGTATTTGTTCATTATGCCAAACCATTTTCGAGATCTGTGATTGGACTTTCATCTTTATTCATTTACAAATGGTTATCCAAAATTTACAACATGTGAACAGGTTAACATGCCTCACATCTCAACCAACACACAATTAGACAATAAGTAGTCCTCAATGTAACCTCAATCCATATGTTCAGGTTATCAGCATACAGGTATCCAATCTCGTTGGTCGCATTTCCTTTAACTATAGCTACGTGGAAGTTGTTGTTGGGTGTCACAGACAATGTGGTGGAGAAAGCGTACACCCCAGCAACTGGGGCTCGAAATATCCCGTGCTTGTTGTTGTATCCCGAGCCTTGGTTGACTTTCACAGAGTCAAATATAACTGGTTGCATTTTCGTACAATGGACCAGATCAGCGGAAAGCGCAGCCATGAAAACAGGCGTTTTAGCGCCACAGCCTGCGGAAAACAATAAGGTACAGGTAATATCTATTTATGATAAGTATTTTGATAGTGTGAAATAGTTAAATCTTCGAGTCCGTAACCGGAAAGCTAGCATTGACTTGTATGACAAAGTTTGTCGAAAGTATTTTAGAGTTTGTCGAAAGTATTTTAGAGGTCGAAAAGGGATAATGCGCTTAATTTTGATTAGATAATATTGAAATGTCAACTTACCACACGTCTTGTTGCTAAGCGCCATGATCTGGCCCTGGAGGTCCTGCACAGTAAGTTGTAGTGTCGCTACAAGCCCTGACAAGTTCTCCTCTTCAAGAAAGCCATCCGCTTTATATCCACTGTTTATGGATATGCAAATAATAATAAGAAAATTGTAACCAGCCATTGCTGTGGACTAGCCAAAAACCTTACGGTAAAATGTCTACAAGTTTTAATTATATACACATGGAAAAAAGTTAGGGAAAATCTTTGATAATCTGAAGATCAACTTTAGACTACATAGGCATGCCCTTCTTTGTAAAACTTATTAAGTAAACTTCAACAATACGTCAGAATTTGTACAGCTCTAGTATCCAAAGTTGCTGCCATGTGCAAAAGGAGGACATCAATCAAAAATGCAACCGATAGCGGCCATCTTTGTTTAATTTCCAAATTTCGCCCGTCAAGCTGTTTTGTGTTTAATGATAAACTCATGTTGAACATGTTCATGCAAACGTTTGGGCTTCCAGGGCTATACATTCGTCGCTAATGGACAAAATGTTCAGATGATCCACTCTGTTTCGTGTTTCTAAATTATGCTTAGCTGCTTAGTGATAACCTTTATAGATATGGTGGTGTATTCAATTAAGCAAAAATAATTGCTTTAAAGAAAATCGATAAAATCTTAGCGGCCGGTTAGAACTTTTGACTAGTTTGTATGTGATAAAAAACTGTATCTGCTGAAAAACAGGAAACAGTTTTTTTTTTTTTTTTGTTTGTTTTTTGTTTTTTTTTTTTTTCGAACTATACAAAAGTGCTTAAGATGTTCGCTTATATTTTTTTCCATGTGTTTACACTATTAATCCATGTGTTTACGTCTTGCCAAACATGGTTATCTGTCATAGCGTTAGGAGCTGACTTCTGAAACAAATGTACAATGAAACTTATTTTCGCCGTACGTTGTGAATGCATAATCTATATTTATGAGAAAATAAACAATTTAATTTTGGGAGCTTCAATGTTGTTTATGGAGTTGCATAGTAGAGTTTCCGAAAACAAAGTTTGTCGCGAGTTTGCTTTACTTTTATACTATGACTTCCTTAGTGAAACAAGAACTTATACACACAAGAGAGAGTGAGTCATCCTCAGTTTATTATATCATCGTGAGCCGCCCCATGGGAAAACAACAATCTGCATATGCGAAAACAAAGGCGCAGATCAGCTTCGCAGTAACTACAATTCCTGTTCTACTTAAATCCGAAATTTCAAGCTTCTAGTTCTTTTCTGAGCTTCAGGTCAGTTTGTGTCCGACCTGTTCGGAAACCACATTGTTGGTTTTCCCACGAGGCGGCTCACCGTGGTATTTTCGTCTCAATTTCCATCTTTTGAGACTTAACATTGATGACCACTTCGCCTTTAATTGTACATCATGTGTTAGTTACAACACAATGCGCACCACAACGTTATACGTGGGTCGTCCCAAAATACTGTAGACTTTTGTAATAAATATCGAACGATTGTTGAAATTTCATGAAAGTTATGTTTTGTTTTAGATACATATTAAATGTTAAATCAGTAGAAAAATCAGTCGGATCGCCAAAATAAAACACGTTTTCAGCGTTTACTTGACAGGGGTCGGCGTGACCCGAGCATGTCGCAAATTATTCCGGTTCGTTTGTGATAGGGAGGGGAGGTCAAAGGCTTGCCTACTCATGGGTACCATGGTAACTGTAGATATGAGACAATTGAAGTGAGTGCCATGTTGTACTGTGGAATAAGTTCCAATATGGCCAATTATTCTGCGTGAGTAATTTTGGTTGGTTCCTGATATGTGTTCAGAATAAAATGTGTGTGTAACGGGACTTTTGGGACAAGCCACGTATACCAAATTAAGTGGTTGATTAGATTTTATACGGGAATTATTTCCCGTTGAGTAAGGAAAACGAAAATTATCAGCTTGTAGGTTAAAATGCAATGGGGTAACATGCATAAAATATTTTTGACGCTAGGTGTCATTACTTTACTGGTGCCATTTTGATTATTTTGAATCATTGATGGGTGCTATGTAATAAGTATAATTTTCCAAAAACTCCAAAGTGTTATTTTTGCGTCGCATCAATATTTACAACGTCAGCATTTTCCTATAAAATAATTGTAATGAGTAATAAATGTTTTTGAAATAAATACGGACGGTGGTTGATCTTTCATTTTTTCCATATTATAGTTTATCGTTGTCCCTTGACAAAGGTAATGCACCAAAACTAGTCGGGAAATGAAGAAAATCAAATAATTCAGTCTTGAAGTTTGAACTCTTTTCCTATATACGTATTTCTTGAATAGTCACTAGTATTGTGAAAGAAAACTTGTAAACACAATTTAGCAAAGAGTAGCGTATACCTTACGGGAATTTTAAAGCAGAAATTTTGACGTGCTACGCTTGCACCGTATTAAAATATACATATACAGGGGTATTCGCTATTTTCAATACGATTTTATCATTTTTCGCACCAAATATTTCATACATAATTATCAGCATACATGCATGATACAAACATGATACACTGTCATAAGTTATTACAAAATTTTGGACAGCCCACGTATTCGTACAAGAGATTTCCTCTTTCTTATCACAAGTTAAGTACTCTGAATTTTAAGGACCTTCATTAAAAAGAACTGATAGAATGTTCAATTGAAGGTCGTGTCGGTATAAGTCTGACGAATCAGAAATACATAACAGTATAAGTTTTAAAACCAGGTCCCGAGGTTATAAAGGTAAAAGTAGGCAATGATCAGGAAATTGCGCAATCAGAAAGAAATTCCCACTCCAAAAACCGAGGTGGGAAAAGCTAAATTAACAATTAAGAAAACAAATCGTAAGCCGTGTGTGCATCTATTTTCCAATAGGCGGCCATACAGTTACCCAAACTTAACTAAAACTATGAAAAAAGTGCATCAGGTGCAAACAGCACAAAAATTCAACACCAAGACATAAAACAATAAGAACCACCACAAAACGTTTTTTCAATTTCAATTCCTGATAAATACTGAAATAGCCCAAATCAACTGAAATTTTTGTTAAGACCATCAAAGCCAGTAATTTATTCTGCTACTTAATATTAACATGCCATCAAGTTTTGGCATTTTAACATTTATGAGCAGAATAAATTTTAGTCTCAGGTGAGATGAGCACGAAAAAAAGTTTTATAAGTTCTATTTCAATAGTGAGGATAACTTTATGATTAAAGTTATGTAGCAATTGCATTCTTTTGCATATCACCAAAAAATCCCAAAATTACAGTATTTTCGTCAACTCACGCTGCAAATTTGATGTGTCACTAAATTTCTAATGAGCCTGTGCATGAGAAAACCAACAATTTGGGTTTCCGACCAGGTCCGACACAAACCAGGCTGTACAGTCACAGCATAAAACTAGAAGCTTGGAATTTTGGATTTAAGTAGGGGAGGGGTTGTACTATCCGTGTATCGAAAAAAGGCGCTGATCAGCTTCGTGGTTTTCTCATGCAGTGGCTCCAATGAGTGCAAGTAACATAACAGCGTTCTGGTCCATCATTTTTGTTATCTGTATTGTCACTGCTGTTACATGTAAAGGGTCTAAGTTCTATCTTGTTCTTTCCGGAAAAAAATCCCCAGTCTCACTCATGGTTTGCACCATGGTACATTACATAACGGGATGGAACTTGTGATGATATTCAAATTGGTGGACGGGAAAAAGTCACAGGAAAAAAGTCACTGAAATAAAGTCACGGAAAAAAAAGTCACAGGAAATAAAACATCAATAGAAATTTCATATAGTCTGTATATACATAAAGTAGAAAATTATTTTAATGTTTTTAGTAAGCTATGAAGAGGAACTGTTATAATCAGATATCAAATGCTGCACTTATAATTGGAAAGAACTGAAACATAGAATATATGAGAACCAACCCAGTGTGCGGAACATGGTGGCTCAGTGGTGTTTCAGACAATGTAATCAGAGAGGACACAAGATTGGGCACTACCATTACCATACAAGTATTTAAGCTCCCAAAGATCTGGTTAAGTTCTCAGGAAGCAGTGGGTTCATCTCAACATGACTGAAAATTGTTAACCGGGATGTAAAACATCAATCAAATAAAATATATTGATAATTATAGTAATAACAAAAATAATAAAAAAAACATCCAAACATAAAGTAGAGAAAACTGTTCTGGGACTTTTTTTCCTGTGATTTTTTTCCTACCCAAATCTGTGACTTTTTTCCGTAACTTTTTTCCTGTGACTTTTTTCCTACATTCGATAAATATCACCAGCTGCATCACAGGTGAGGCAATGGCGAAAATGCAAAGAGTTTTGCATACAAGAGCACATAAATTTTCTTTTGGGGTCTAAAAGCGCGTGCTGATTTCGAATAAGTTTGATTCCCAAAGTATATTTCTAAATTATTTTTGGTCGGGTATCAATCAATAATTTACATTTTATGGGTAAAGTGGTCGATATTAATGTTGTTTTTGTTAAACGCACGAATGTCCCTGTTTGTGACCTGCACAGCTTGAATATGCGATAAATTGTTCACGGATGGGTTAAGACTGCGTATACAAAGTGGTTTAAGAATTTGTACATACACTCGAAATTCAAAAACGAAAATGTCTACACCGAAGTACAAGTTGACATATTTCAACCTCAAAGCTAGAGCTGAACCGATACGGCTAGCACTAGCGGCGGCGGGAGTTCAATATGAAGACGTACGAATAAAGTTTGAAGATTGGCCGAAAATCAAAGGAAGTAAGTTTTGTTTTATATCTATATATAGATCTGCACTTTGATCTGTCGTGTTTTATTTAGCAATAATGAAAACAAGTTTTAAAGGTGTACGTGTAAAAAAATGTGTTGTCGGTCTTTATTAATATGAAATGCAAACGTCTGACAAAAACAGTTTCAAGCGTTTCTTTAATGCCGCGTGAATTTTAATCACTAATTCAATATAAATGAGCCATAGCATAAGAAAACCAACAATCTGCATATGCGGAAACAAAGACACAGATCAGCCGTGCAGTAACTGAACGGCTGTTCAGCGCCTTTATTTTTAATACACGGATAGTAGAATTCATGTTCTTTGTAAATCCGAAATTTCAAGCTTCTAGCCGTCTTCTGTGACTGCTCAGCCTGGTTTGTGTTGGACCTGGTCGGAAACCCAGATTGTTGGTTTTCTCATGCACAGGCTCTTTGTTTACTCTTTCAGCCTTGCCGCAAGCTGTTCTTCCTACTTTAGAAATTGGCGGGAAAACGCTAGTGCAAAGCAACGCTATCTCTAGGTTTGTTGCTAGGGAACATGGAATGTACGGAAAGAATAACGTGGAATCGACACAAATAGATGCAATCATCGAAACGACTGCAGACCTCAACGTAGCATTCAGAACCGCTCGTCAGAAAGCAGATGCAGACACACAAGCTGAAGTAACGAAGAAATTATATGAAGAAGAAGGACCAAGATACCTTGGATATATCGAAAAGCTTATAGAAGCAGCGGGGAAAGACGGATACGCAGTCTCCAATTCCTTGTCCCTCGCAGACTGCTACATTCATGCGACTGTTGATACTTTAGGTCTCAAAGCTACGCTCGAGAAGTTCCCTAAAGTAGCAGCGTGTGTAAAGAGAGTGGAAGAAAATGCAAATATCGCCAAGTGGCTCAAGGAAAGGCCAAAGACTGATTATTAAAGGCATGTTCAAAGAATTGACATAATCTGATAATACAGACTTAGAGCTTAGCTTTCAATGAATAACTTGCTTTAATCGAATCTTAGAGACACAACGTCCACATCAGGAAAATATGTCCATGTAAAGTATACCCCATCAAACCCCACTTTAATATAGTAAAACTGGGGTATAATTTTTTTTTCTTATTTTTGCTCCAAAACATAGATTGTGGGTACTCGTTAGAACCGCATCGGCGAGGCGGTTCTAACGTGTACCCACAATCTATGTTTTGAGCAAAAATAAGAAAAATATCAAAAAAATTTCAGCTGAAAATTTTCAATTTTTAAAGCTCAAAAATCTCTGTATGTTGCATGGGCATGTTTTCGTAATGAAGAGCATGTAGTAGTTTCTTGTCTATCGTAAACATAAATCTTCTGCTTCTAGTTTTGCCAGTTTACTTTATTATGAATTGGTTACGGCACTCCGAATGCTATATGTATACCTAAAGCGGAGAGGTTTCTGCCAAAAAATGATCCTTGAGTATGGCTAGGGTCCGATGAACATACTATCCTCCTCAAAATATCGTAAGGAACACTACAATGTTTTTTTCATTTACATGTACCATAGTGTAAGAGGCCAAATGTTTAACCTAAATCTGATGGCAGTCCCAAAAGTCCCAAAATGTACATTGAATTTGCTTTATTTCAGAAGAGAATACCTTAAACCTACCGACTAAAGTAAAATGGGAACAATTACAACCGTAAAAAATGGCCAACATATCACCTAAGTTCTTTACTAAGCTCGTGATAGTCTTAGTTATGGTTAGTGTCGTATGAACACACTATCGAAAGGAACACTGCAATTTTTCTACATATATATACCATTAATGTAAGGCATCCAACGTTTAACCTAAATCTTATGGCTGTCACAAAAGTCCCAGAATGTAAATGTTCTTTATTTCAGAAGAGAATACCTTAAACCTACCGACTAAGTAAAATGGGAACAATAAAAGTCCTGCCATAGTCCATTATTGACCATTTTCGCAATCATAAAATTATGGCATTTTTCTGAAATTCCAAAATGAAGAGTTCTCAATTTATTTCTAAATATTGCAGGCGTATATTAATTACTGGACGCATCTGTAGAAAAAAAGGTTTAGGCATTATTAATTAGGTGTTTTGACCCGGAAAGAAGATAAAGTCACAGAAATTGATGCAACTGAATTTTAATTCCCAACCCAGCATGATGAAAAGAAAGAACAGCACAAAAAATCACAAATGAGCCTGTGCGTGAGAAAACCAACAATTTGGGTTTTGACCAGGTCTGACACAAACCGGCCTGCACAGTCACAGAAGCAGGCTAGAAGCTTGAAATTTCGAATTTAAAGGATTTAATAAAAAAAAAAACTATCCGTGTAGCGGAAACAAAGGCGCTGATCAGGCTGATATGCGTCTTTGTTTTCGCATATTCAGATTTTTTTTCCTATGCGGCGGCTCAAATGTGTTCAAACACGCATGAAAAGTAAGATGTGTAGCTGTTTCTCAACAAGGTAGCCATCCGACTAACATCAACTAAAACAAGCAAATTCAGGGAATTTATGTCCCCCGCCTTGATAGTTTAGTTACACAAATATAATCTTAGCATAACATATGTCCAAACCACATGCACTTTCTTAGTGTAAATGCCTGGGAAAGTGATGAAAATTTAAGTGAGGATTATACCCAAACCACATGCATATTTTTAAAGTATGGTCAAGACATCTGTAAAGTTTCAAAAGAATCGAAATATAACTGTAGGAGGAGTTCCTTGCACAAGGTACCCACTGTCCATTCACTTTCATTGTGTAAATGTTGAAATAATGAGTAAGTTCAAATTGCGAAAAAAAGTGTTAAAAATTAATCTGAGGATTATATCCAAATCACATGCACATCTTCAAAGCATGATCAAGACATCTGTAAAGTTTCAAAAGAATCTGAATATAACTGTAGGAGGAGTTGCTTGCACAAAGTACCCACTGTCCATCCACTTTCATTGTCAAAATGTCAGAAAAAATGACTAAGTTGATATTGCGAAAAAAGTGTCAAAAATTAACCTAATCACATGCACATCTTCAAAGCATGTTCAAGACATCTGTAAAGTTTCAAAAGAATCGGAATAAAACTGTAGGAGGAGTTGCTTACACAAGGTACATACTCCTATAGGGGGACGGAAGGACGGACGGACGGACGGAATGGCGGAAAGCCAAAAACCATGTCCCTCCGCTTTTCTTCGAAAAGGCGGGGGACAAAAAGATGACACATATATGAGAGAGCCAGTCAGAAAGGACATTACCTGCTGTATTTTGGCAGAGCCTCGGATGATAAGAGCTGTCGCAGGACAGCGTAGCTCGCCTGACTTGTGCTTTGCCACTACATCTGTTAAAATCTATGACCCATGACCTTGACCTCAAGGTCACTCAGGTGGGTCATGATGGTACAACATAAAACTTCAGACCAATGCAAAGTATCAACTTGATCAATCTACATGTTCAAGAGATATAGACTTATAAAACATTAACCAAAACTTAAACACAAAACTTCCAAGTCCGTGACCCTGACCTCAAGGTCATCCAGGTGAGTTGTGATGTACAACATAAAACCTGAGACCAATATCTATCAACATGCAAGTATCAACTTTATCCATCAGCATGTTCAAGAGATTTAGACTTGAACCAAAACATTTAACACAAAATTTCTAACTCTGTGACCTTGACCTCAAGGTCACCCAGGGTAGGTCATGATGGTACTGCATAAAACTTCAGACCAATATCTACCAACATGCAAAGTATCAACTCGATCAATCTACATGGTCAAGAGATATAGACTTACAAAAACTTAAATCAAAAACTTAAACACAAAACTGATAAGTCTGTGACCTTGACCTCAAGGTCACCGAGAGTGGGTCATGATGGTACTGCATAAAACTTCAGACCAATATCTAGCAACATGCAAAGTATCAACTCAATCCATCAATTCGGTCAAGAGATATAGGCTTACAAAAACTTTAACCAAAAACTTAAACACAAAATTTCTAAGTCCGTGACCTTGACCTCAAGGTCACCCAGGGTGGGTCATGATGGTACTGCGTAAAACTTCAGACCAATATCTAGCAACATGCAAAGTATCAACTTGATCCATCAACATGGTCAAGAGATATAGACTTATAAAAAACTTTAACCGAAAGTGTGACACGGACGCGGACGTACACGTTTACAAACGTAAACGGGGACGACCGAGGTGACTACAATAGCTCAATGCACTTCGTGCAGGCGAGCTAAAAATGCATGCTGCTCTAAGTTTGATATGCATCAACATTTTGTTTATGCTAGGATATCCTCAGAACTTTGTCATAGTTGTGAAGCAGCATAATAACTCTACAAATGTGCCGCCTTTTGTTAGCTTTGTTTGAATGAATTCCGTTGTCGCAGACTTATAAGAACATCGAAACCCACTACAATACCAGAGGCCTATCGGCCACGTAGCTCACCTGAGTAATGCAGAAACTGTGTTACCCTTAACGTTGCTATAACAACCAAACTTATTAACCGATTTTGACAAAAAATGCCTAAAATATGTAGGACTACTCAACAAACATTTATGTAAAAACAAAATTCACATACCTCACCTCCAGTGAGTCAGTGGAAAATGCAAATTTCCGCTTTTATCCACTGAAGTCCATGGAAAATATAAGTTGCCATAGCAACCAGAGTTCTTATCTGATTGGAACAAAAAATCATAAATATTCGTTCCTCTTACCTGTAGATGCTATATGTGAAATATAGAGAGAATCCGCCTCATGACTCAGAGAAGAAGTTGTTTGATTTTTTTTTTCAAAAATTCATCCTTTATGTTGACATAGCAACCTATCAAATTAAGCAATTTAAACAAAAGTCACATAAAATCATGGAGGGCCACCAAACAAATGTTCATATAAAAATAAAATTCAAATATCCCCAGTGAAACAACAGAAATTGACAATTTCCACTTTTCCCCGTATAAGACAATGGAAACTTCAAGTTGCCAAAGCAACCAAAGTAGTTGGACAAGGACAATAAAAAAAACACAAGCTTTGTAGAGGTTAATGTCATAAGCATGCATGTAAAGTTTCAGCTTCATCCTTCTTACAGCCTTAGAGAAGATTTTTAAATATTTTTTCATAAATTCACCCTTACGTTGCTATAGCAATTAATTACGCAATTATGACAAAAATTGCCAAAATTGTGGAGGACTAGTCAACAAACATTTACCTAAAAACAAAACTCAATTATTTCAAGCGAAATGGCAGAAATTGCAATTTTCCGCTTTTCGTCTTACAAGTCAATGGAAACTTTAAGTTGCCATAGCAACCAAAGTAGTGGGACAAGGACAATAAAAACACAAACTTTGTAGAGGCTAATATCATAAGCATGTATGCAAAGTTTCAGCTTCATCCGCCTTACAGCTTCTGAGAAGAAAATTTTTGAATAGTTTTCAAAATTTACCCTTTAGTTGCTATAGCAACCAAACGAATAAAGCGATTTTGACAAAAGTTTCCTAAAACGGGGAGGACTACCCAATAAACATTTATGTAAAAACAAAATTTCAATATCCTCAATGAAACGACAGAAATTGCAAATTTCAACTTTTGCCTAATAAGTCAATGGAAACTTCAAGTTACCATAGCAACCAAAGTAGTTGGACGAAGACAATAAAAAACACAAATTTTGTACAGGCTAATGTCATAAGCATGTATGCTAAATTTCAGCTTTATCCCCCATACGGCTTCTGAGAAGAAGATTTTTGAATATTTTTTCGAAAATTAACCATTTATGTTGCTATAGCAACCAAACGAAAAAAGCAATTTTGACAAACGTTGCCTAAAACGGGGAGGACTGCTCAATAAACATTTATGTAAAAACAAAATTTCAATATTCTCAATGAAACGGCAGAAATTGCAAATTTCCAATTTTGCCTAATAAGTCAATGGAAACTTCAAGTTACCATAGCAACCAAAGAAGTTGGACAAAGACAATAAAAAACACAATTTTTTACAGGCTAATGTCATAAGCATGTATGCTAAATTTCAGCTTCATCCCCCATACGGCTTCTGAGAAGAAGATTTTTTTTTTAATATTTTTTCGAAAATTTACCCTTTACGTTGCTATAGCAGCTTCATCCCCCATACGGCTTCTGAGAAGATTTTTTTTTTTATATTTTTTCGAAAATTTACCCTTTACGTTGCTATAGCAGCTTCATCCCCCATACGGCTTCTGAGAAGAAGATTTTTTTAATATTTTTTTCGAAAATTTACCCTTTACGTTGCTATAGCAGCTTCATCCCCCATAAGGCTTCTGAGAAGAAGATTTTTGAATATTTGTTGTTGTTTTTTTTTTTTGTTTTTTTTTCGAAAATTTACCCTTTATGTTGCTATAGCAAAGTGATTTTTACAAAAGTTGCCTTAAACGTGAAGGACTACTCAATAAACATTTATGTAAAAACAAAATTCAAATATCCCCAGCCTGACAACGGAAAATGCCAATTTCCACTTTTTTCCATACAAGTCAATGGAAACTTCAAGTTGCCATAGCAACCACAGTTCTTATCCGATCGAAATAAAAAACACAAATATTCGTTCCCCCCTCCTGTAGATGCTATATGTGAAATATGAAAAGATTCGGCCAGGCAGCTTCAGAGGAGAAGTCGTTTGAAAATGTTGACGACGATGGACGACGACGGACGGACGCCGGATGCCTCCCTATACTATAAGCTCACCTTTGAGCCTACGGCTCAGGTGAGCTAAAAAGCGGTAACTGTCCAAGATGGTGAAAACCTAATTTCAAGGTGAAATTTATAATAAGAAAAGAGTAGTGTTTCTTGATGAAGGTCAATAGGCAAAAAATTGAAGAAAGTGTAACTTTAGAAACAAATTGTTACAGTTAATTCCCTGTGGAATATTCGTTCAAGATTCTAGTATTTTGTTTTCTTAATTTACTAATTCGGACAAATGAGACTGTATAAGGGTCAGCTGTGTCATAAAAGCAATGTGATCGTTTTACTAAGAAAATAGTATTGGCCATTTTCTGGCATTTGCTATTAATTTTGAAGCAAAATATGACAGAAACCATTTATACTTGATAACATAAAGGCTCCTCTGAGATAGCGAGACTGTCTATTATCTGCTAGACACTTCAATTCGAAAGGAAGATTAATTTGGCTGCTTGTACTGTTATGAAACACAAAAGGTCAACGCCATATTATCCAAGTTCTTGTGTCAGGTTCCACAAACAGCTACATGTATATGGTTACATGGCGACCGGGTTTAACCTATCTCATCCTGAAGGATGACTTTCTTGAATTTTAGGACCCCTCCCCTTCCCTCCCAAAATTACATACCCAGTAACTGTGCTTTTTAGAGATCGATGGAACGCCGCATAAAAATATTTTTGTTTGTTTGAATTGCTGCTTAACGTCCCAGTTTACAGCCTTGGTCATGTCGGGTCATCGCCTCAATATTATGGGATTTTTACTCACTTAGGATGCCAAGACACCCAAAACGTAATTCAAACATAACCATCCAGCGTCCATTGCAGACATATTGATGTTGTTAATGATGAAATGACTCGCCTGTGTAAGGAAACTTACTGGATACATAAACTCGAAACAATGTACCCAAACGGCATGAATTCCAAATTGCTACATACAATGTTGAGTAGCAGTTAAGCAGCTATTGTTTGTTCCTATTATTACTTTTTTGTGTAACGATCTTATAGGAATAATTGTATCATTTTCGATCCAATAGTTTTTTCACTATAATACAACTAATATTAGCTTAATTGCTACGGCTTTTTATGTCCCTGTCACATTGTATTTTTTCCGCCAGTTTCTCATAACGTATCTGACGTGGCGCGCTGTCACACATTGCGTTTTACGGTGCACGACGTCATATACTTGTTTATTTATATCCCTGAAGAAGCCAAGAGGGCGAAACGTTGGATTTAATAAATCTGGACAGTTATTCGTGTTGGTGTTGTGTATTAATGAACTGTTTATACATAATTATCAGCATACATACATGATACACAAAGTTCATGATACACTGTCATAAGTTATTACAAAATTTTGGACAACCCACGTATTCGTACAAGAGATTTCCTCTTTCTTATCACCATGATCACAAGTTACTCTGAATTTTAAGGACCTTCATTAAAAAGAACTGATAGAATGTTCAATTGAAGGTCGTGTCGGTATAAGTCTGACGAATCAGAAATACATAACAGTATAAGTTTTAAAACCAGGTCCCGAGGTTATAAAGGTAAAAGTAGGCAATGATCAGGAAATTGCGCAATCAGAAAGAAATTCCCACTCCAAAAACCGAGGTGGGAAAAGCTAAATTAACAATTAAGAAAACAAATCGTAAGCCGTGTGTGCATCTATTTTCCAATAGGCGGCCATACAGTTACCCAAACTTAACTAAAACTATGAAAAAGTGCATCAGGTGCAAACAGCACAAAAATTCAACACCAAGACATAAAACAATAAGAACCACCACAAAACGTTTTTTCAATTTCAATTCCTGGTAAATACTGAAATAGCCCAAATCAACTGAATTTTTTGTTAAGACCATCAAAGCCAGTAATTTATTCTGCTACTTAATATTAACATGTCATCAAGTTTTGGCATTTTAACATTTATGAGCAGAATAAATTTTAGTCTCAGGTGAGATGAGCACGAAAAAAAGTTTTATAAGTTCTATTTCAATAGTGAGGATAACTTTATGATTAAAGTTATGTAGCAATTGCATTCTTTTGCATATCACCAAAAAATCCCAAAATTACAGTATTTTCGTCAACTCACGCTGCAAATTTGATGTGTCACTAAATTTCTAATGAGCCTGTGCATGAGAAAACCAACAATTTGGGTGTCCGACCAGATCCCACACAAACCAGGCTGTACAGTCACAGCATAAAACTAGAAGCTTGGAATTTTGGATTTAAGTAGGGGAGGGATTGTACTATCCGTGTAGCAAAAAAGGGCGCTGATCAGCTTCGTGGTTTTCTCATGCAGCGGCTCAAATGAGTGCAAGTAACATAACAGCGGTCTGGTCCATCATTTTTGTTATCTGTATTGTCACTGCTGTTACATGTAAAGGGTCTAAGTTCTATCTTGTTCTTTCCAGAAAAAAATCACCAGTCTCACTCATGGTTTGCACCATGGTACATTACATAACGGGATGGAACTTGTGATGATATTCAAATTGGTGGACGGGAAAAAGTCACAGGAAAAAAGTCACTGAAATAAAGTCACGGAAAAAAAAGTCACAGGAAATAAAACATCAATAGAAATTCCATATAGTCTGTATATACATAAAGTAGAAAATTATTTTAATGTTTTTAGTAAGCTATGAAGAGGAACTGTTATAATCAGATATCAAATGCTGCACTTATAATTGGAAAGAACTGAAACATAGAATATATGAGAACCAACCCAGTGTGCGGAACATGGTGGCTCAGTGGTGTTTCAGACAATGTAATCAGAGAGGACACAAGATTGGGCCCTACCATTACCATACAAGTATTTAAGCTCCCAAAGATCTGGTTAAGTTCTCAGGAAGCAGTGGGTTCATCTCAACATGACTGAAAATTGTTAACCGGGATGTAAAACATCAATCAAATAAAAATATATTGATAATTATAGTAATAACAAAAATAATAAAAAAAAAGCATCCAAACATAAAGTAGAGAAAACTGTTCTGTGACTTTTTTTCCTGTGACTTTTTTTCTACCCAAATCAGTGACTTTTTTCCGTAACTTTTTTCCTGTGACTTTTTTCCTACATTCGATAAATATCACCAACTGCCTCACAGGTGAGGCAGTGGCGAAAATGCAAAGAGTTTTGCATACAAGAGCACATAAATTTTCTTTCGGTGTCTACAAGCGCATGCTGATTTCGAATAAATTTGATTCTCAAAGCATAATTCTAAATTATTTTTGGTCGGGTATCAATCAATAATTTACATTTTATGGGTAAAGTGGTCGATATTAATGTTGTTTTTTGTTAAACGCACGAATGTCCCTGTTTGTGACCTGCACCGCTTGAATATGCGATAAATTGTTCACGGATGGGTTAAAGTTTAAACATCTGTACCTACTGTCTGTCTGTCTCGAAAATCAAAACGAAAATGTCGACAATACCGAAGTACAAGTTGACATATTTCAACCTCAAAGCTAGAGCTGAACCGATACGGCTAGCACTAGCGGCGGCGGGAGTTCAATATGAAGACGTATGAATAAAGTTTGAAGATTGGCCGAAAATTAAAGGAAGTAAGTTTAGTTTTATACATATAGATCTATACTTTGATTTGCCGTGTTTTATTTAGCAATGATGAATACAAGTTTTGTACAGTTAAAATGTATTGTCGGTCTTTATTACTACCAGAGGACCAATGGTCCTGTAAACGCTCACCTGAAACCTGAGATATATACCAATAAACTTGTTCGACTAGAATGGTAATATACATGTATGCATATAACCCCAGGGCCGGGTCAGAGCAACCCCTGGAGACTTTTTTTTCAAATCATAAAACTTCATTCCCTTTGTCAATTTACTGCAAGTTGTGCCCTTCAAATGACATTTTAACAATTTTCCCCATTCAAATGCATGGGCGACCTAAGTTGACCTTACTGTAAAATAGGTCAAGATCATCCAAGGTCACGATTTATATCAACTGTGTAGAGCTCCAGTGCCTGATGCTTCATGCCAAGTTTCAAAATCATAGGCCTTCTGGTTCTGGAGAAGAAGATTTTTAAAGGCTTTGGCTATTTTTAGCCATGGCAGCCATCTTGGTCATGTGACCATGACCATTTATACAAACGTTCATTGCCCTTTCTTAATAATCCTCCACATAAAGCTTGGCTTTGATTGGACTAGCGGTTTCAGAGCAGATGATGTTTGTATATTATGGTCATGTACATATATATAGCCCTAGGGCAAGGGCAGACATCCCCCTAGGGATAAATTTTTTTTCATAAACATAAACATTTTGTCTATTTGCCCATTCCTGCACGTTTTGCCCCTCAAATCATATTTTAACAAATTTCCCCATTCAAATGCATCGGCGACCTAAGTTGACCTTGCCGTAAAATAGGTCAAGGTCATCCAAGGGTCATGATTTATAATATGAAATAAAGGCACGCTGCCTTATCTGCAAACACACACGGAAAACCGTATGCTGGGATTTTTTTGTCAATAAGTGTATCCAGCTATCCATTTTAGTAGACCTGAGTAAGTAGACCTTGTAGGTAAACCTAGGTAGGTAGATCTTGGTAAGTAGACCTTGGTAGGTAGACCTAGGTGAGTAGACCTAGGTAAGTAGACCCCGGACGTAGACATTGGTAAGTAGACATAGTAGGTAGACCCAGGTAAGTAGACCTAGGTAGGTAGACCTTGGGAAGTAGACCTAGGTAGGTAGACCTAGGTAAGTAGACTTTGGTAAGTAGACATAGATAGGTATGTATACCTTGGTAAGTAGACCTAGGTAGGTAGACCTAGGTAAGTAAACCTTGGTAAGTAGACGTAGATAGGTAGACCTTGGTAGGTAGAAATAGGTTAGTAGACATTGGAAGTAGACTTAGTATGTAGGTTTTGGTAGGTAGACCTTGGTAGGTAGACCTTGGTAAGTAGATATTGGTTAATAGACCTAGTAGGTAGACTTTGGTAAGTAGACCTAGGTGGGTAGACCTTGGTAAGTAGACTTGGTAAGTAGACCATAGAAGGTAGACCTTGGTAAGTAGACCTTGTAGGAAGACCTTGGTAAGTAGACCCCGGAAGTGAGACCTTGGTAAGTAGACCTAGTTCGACAGACTAAGGTAAGTAGACCTAGGTAGATAAACCTTGGTAAGTAGACCTAGGTATGTAGACATTGGAAGTAGACCTAGGTATGTAGACCTTGGTAACTTGACCTTGGTAAGTAGACCTAGATAAGTAGACCTTGGAAGGTAGACCTAGATAGGCAGACTAAGACATAGGTAAGTAAACCTAGGAAAGGGAACCTTGGTAAGTAGACCCAGGTAGATAAACTTTGGTTAGTAGACTTAGGTAGGTAGACCTTGGAAAGTAGACCTAGGTAGGTAGACCTAGGTTGGTAGACCTAGTTAGGTAGGTAGACCTTGGTAGGCAGGTAGACCTTGGTAGTTAGGTAGACCTAGTTAGGTTTTTAGGTAGACCTAGGTAGGTAGCTCCCTTAAATGTTTTCCTTCTGTTCCTTCAAACCTCAAATATTGTCCCCAAAAAATAACCAGGCACGCTATTCACGGCGTAATTTCCGTCTGTTCGAAACTTCTCGATAATTTCGCCGGTTACCTGCTTTAGGTACACCTCGCAGACGCTTGTTTTTTCGAGCGTTTATTGCCTTGTTGACTGGTTTGCTATAATACGAGGATTTTAACGGTGTAATTTCGAAAAACCAATCTTCATCGTCGTCTGCATTTGTAAATTGTGTATTTATCTTTTATTTTTACATTTTGGAAACAAATATGATCTGAAATAGGATATATGGAAATATGTTTGAAAAAGAAAAATGTTCAGCCGAAAAAAGAAAAAGAAAGTACAAATTTCCCGACATCTGAACGACATATTGTCTGCGCATGCCCATATTCTTCAGGACAAAAATGTCTGCGCCCAAACATTAATGGCCGCCTAACCGTCGGTTTTGTTCGGTAAGGTTTGTAGATTTTTTATTCTAAATTTCTTACGTGCGTTTATCGTTAAGCAAACACACATGTGTGTTTGCTATAAACTTTGTAGAGCTCCATTGCGTGATGTTTCATGCAAAATTTCAAAATCATAGGCCTTCTGGTTCTGGAGAAGAAGATTTTTGAAGGTTTTTACTATTTATAGCCATGGCGGCCATCTTGGTCATGTGACCTAGACAATTTATACAAGCGTTCATTGCCCCTTCCTAACGATGCTCCATATAAAGTTTGGCTTTGATTGGCCAAGCGGTTTCAGAGGAGAAGATGTTTGAATATTATGGTCATATACATGGCCCCGGGGCAGGGGCAGACAACCCCCTTGGGACATTTTTTTTTCATAAACATAAATATTCTGTCTATCTCCCCATTTACTGCAAGTTTTGCACCTCAAATCATATTTCAACAATTTTCCCCATTCAAATGCATGGGCAACCCATATTGACCTTGCCATAAAATAGGTCAAGGTCATTCCAGGGTCATGATTTATACAAACTTTGTATAGCCTATTGCGTGATGCTTCATGCAAAGTTTCAAAACCATAGGCCTTCTGGTTCTGGAGAAGAAGATTTTTATATGTTTTTGCCATTTATAGCCATGGCGGCCACCTTGGTCATGTGACCTGGACCATTTATACAAACTTTCGTTCCTCCTTCCTAAGGATGCTCCATATGAAGTTTGGCTTTGATTGGCCAAGCGGTTTCAGAGGAGATGTTTGTAAAGAGTGATCGACGACAACGACGACGACGACGGACGACGGAGCATGGGTATACTGTGAGCTCACATGTGAGCCTCCGGCTCAGGTGAGCTAATAAAAGGCAAACGTCTGGCAACTGATAAAAGAAAACCAACAATGTGCGTATGCGAAAACAAAGACATAGATCAGCCGTGCAGTAAATGAAGGGCTGATCAGTGCCTTTATTTTCGTTACTCGGATAGTAGCATTCGCCTTCTTCCTAAATCCGAAATTTCAAGCTTCTAGTCGTCTTCTATGACTGCACAGCCTGGTGTGTGTCGGAGCTGGTCGGAAACCCAGATTGTTGGTTTTCTCATGCACAGGCTCTTTTTTTACTCTTTCAGCCTTGCCGCAAGCTGTTCTTCCTACTTTAGAAGTCGGCGGGAAAACGCTAGTGCAAAGCAACGCTATCTCTAGGTTTGTTGCTAGGGAACATGGAATGTACGGAAAGAATAATGTGGAATCAACACAAATAGATGCAATCATCGAAACGACTGCAGACCTCAACGTAGCATTCAGGACCGCTCGTCAGAAAGCAGATGCAGACACACAAGCTGAAGTAACGAAGAAATTATATGAAGAAGAAGGGCCAAGATACCTTGGCTATATCGAAAAGCTTATAGAAGCAGCGGGGAAAGACGGATACGCAGTTTCCAATTCGTTGCTACATCCATGCGACTGTTGATACTTTAGGTCTCAAAGCTACGCTCGAGAAGTTCCCTAAAGTAGCAGCATGTGTAAAGAGAGTGGAAGAAAATGCAAATATCGCCAAGTGGCTCAAGGAAAGGCCAAAGACTGATTATTAAAGGCATGTTCAAATAATTGACATAATCTGATAATACAGACTTATAGCTTAGCTTTCAATGGACAACTGCATTATTGAAATCTTAGAGACAGAACAGAAACTTGTAGTGTTCACATCAGGAAAGCATGTCCATGTAATGTATACCCCCTCAAACCCCACTTATTTTTCTTATTTTTGCTCCAAAACATAGATTGTGGTTACTCCTTAGAACCGCCTCGTCGAGGCGGTTCTAACGTATACCCACAAGTTATGTTTTGAGCAAAAATAAGAAAAATATCAAATTTTTAATTTTCAATTTTTAAAGCTCAAAAAATCTCTGTATATTGCATGGGCAAGCTTTCGTAATGAAGAGCATGTAGTAGTCTCTTGTCTATCGTAAACATAAATCTTCTGCTGCTAGTTTTGCGGGTTTTACTTTATTATGAATTGGTTACGCCACTCCGAATGCTACATGTATACCTATAGCTGAGAGGTTTCTGCAAAAAAATGATCCTTGAGTATGGCTAGGGCCCGATGAACACACTATCCTACCTTAAACAAAATTGAAATGGGAACAAT
Organism: Rugalucina vietnamica; assembly: GCA_964017185.1. Classification (NCBI taxonomy): domain Eukaryota; kingdom Metazoa; phylum Mollusca; class Bivalvia; order Lucinida; family Lucinidae; genus Rugalucina; species Rugalucina vietnamica. The sequence goes on along the minus strand of OZ024869.1, from coordinate 14,305,896 downwards.
TACAGCCGAGAAACTGTAAAATGGCCAAGATATCACCTAAGTTCTGTACTGAGCTCGTGATGGTCTTATATTAGCTATGGTTAGGGTCGTATGAACACACTATCATCCACACACTGTCTTCCTCAAAATATCGTTGGCCCCGCCCATTGGGGCATAGGAGAAACAGATGGGCTGCTTGTGTCTCCAGGCAAAGCTTCTAATATACTGACCGACCATCAGATTATTGGTTAACCACTCATGTCTGAGCCTGTCCAGGAAAAGTGGTTTAGTAAAACTATCCATACATATAAGCCTTTTTGACTTAGTTGGGTGGCTATATTTATAAACCACATTTTGAGTGTCATGACATCCTAATGTTGGGTAAAAGTCCCATGAAACTGAGGCAACGTCCCGACATGACCATTGCTGTTGATTGGGAAGTAAAGCATCAATTCAAACAAACAAAATAAAAATATCGTAATTAGGAACACTGCAATTTTTCTACATACATATATCATAATGTTAGACATCCAAAGTTTAACCTAAATCTTATCGCAGTCTCAATAGACACTTAAAGTCACTTTAAGTGTCTATTGAGACTGCGATAAGATTTAGGTTAAACTTTGGATGCTCTTGAGAAAACTTTCGATTCCTTTCTACCAGAAAAGATACACACGCGATACTGTAAGTACATACTAGGGGTGGGCAAGTATGCTTGTAACATGGCTCCTAAAGCTGAATTAGGTCGTTTTCCTATCGCTATCTCTGCCTTATTACAGTCAATTAAATATTGGTTATATTTGTTACAAAACCCATTTGAAAAAGCGACAAGATTTTCATATTTATCGCTAACGTATAATGATGGTGAAGCATTTGGCTCATTTAACCATCAAATCGGTTGTCTACTGAAATATCTCGGCTTTAACCATGTTTGGCATAATAAAGGAACAACGATGTCTGTTAATAAGTTAATATATGCTATTAAGCGAATTTTACTTGACAGATACGAAGCATATTTTAATTCCGTCATATCAGGTACTTCTATAAGAGTTAAGACTAACAATAAGTTATTAACATACAGTGAATTCAAGAAGAAAATTTGCTTCGAAAATTATTTATCGGCAAATGTTGATAGATCTATACTCGCAAAATTTACGAAACTTCGCATATCTAATCATAGACTAGAGGTAGAAGTTGGAAGATATGCTAGAACAGCAAAACAGTTAAGGCTTTGTAAAACATGCAACTTGAAAGCCATAGAAGACGAGTTTCATTTTATTTGCATCTGTAAAGCATATGACGATTTGAGAAAACAGTTGTTCAAAGATACTTTGTCATCCATAGTTCCTAATTTTGACAATTTTTGTCTTTATGATAAGTTTTTATATATTATGCAGGGATTTTCCTAGGCTGATTTTGGGGCCCATTATGGGCCCCTTTCCCAATTGAAAAAATGTGTAAAATTTCCCAATTTTCAGGTAAAAAATCCCAAAATAATAAATAAATCCTTGTACATTTGTTGTGGATACGTAGATCATACCCTCAAAATATTTTTTTCAGAGAAATATCCTCAAATTAACACCAAACATGCATATAATCACCTGTTCTGTTTTGTATCCATTTTCCCAATTTGACTGATATACGTATTATTTTTCCCAAAATCATTGGTCCCGGTTCCCTGTTTTGAAAGGGTAGGAAAATCCCTGTTATGTCAGTTAGTGAACTGGACATGATACCAATTGTTATCCTGTATGTAGATAATTGTTTAAAGATTAGGCAACAATATCAGGACTCCAGTCAACATTCAGGTACATTAGTTTCCAACTAGTTTTATTTGACATTTTATGGACATAATAAAAATACATTTATACACTGTTACGGCTGCACTGCCAAGTGTAATGGTATGTCACACTTACATAAGTCATATTCATAGTATAGTTTTGTACATCGTAGAATGCAAATGTACTGTAAATGTAGTGTACATGTAGTTGTCATTTTTCATCTTGTATGTATGTTATATGTTTCTGTCATAATCCTGTATGTTTTGGATTGAATGCAGATTAAATTTTGAATCTTTGAATCTTAAATGCTTTATTTCAGAAGAGCCTACCTTATACTGCGTTTACACTATGTTCCCGGCGGTCACGGCAGACACGTTTCAGACAACTGTGATCAAAACGGGATAAACGTGAGGCAACGCAGGGGAACGGGATGGGCAAACGTAGCACGCCGGGATAACCGTGGACACCGTGGCAAATTTTTTGAGAGTTTAAAAATCTGCCACGGCAGTCACGGCGGAAATGAGAAACGTAATGTGCCGTGATAAAACGGGCTGAACGTAACACACCGTGACAGAACGTAACAGTACGTAGCGAAACTTGGAGGCGGTCCGTAGTGCAACGGGAAGCTAGTGAATAGCCCGGCAAGCTACGGATCTTCCACGTTCAGCTGCGTTTGTTCACGGTCGTCTCACGTCTCGTCCCGTTTCCTACGGAATACTCAACACGTTTTGTTGCGTTAAGTTACGGCGCGTTACGGTCTTTGACGGTGTTGATGCCGTTCTACTGCATATGTCACGTTATGTTACGGTTATCACGGCGCGTGGAGTTTAAAGATATAAAATCACATATCATTGGGACAAGTTCTTTCATATTGGAGCAGTCACTATAGTGAACAATAGAGACCATGCGCTGCACTATGCCATTGAAGGAGAAATACAATCCCGAACTTAATCAACTCTGCAGTCGGTTGTTGAGGAGCGCGGTTGTTATTATTTCAAATGGCTTATTGTTATATAAAAGGCACATAAAACGCTTTAAATTGCATGGTGTCTAGGTTTCGTCCGTAGCCGACCTTGACAGAACGAAATAACGTGTTACACCTTGGTCAAAATGCAACTGACCGCAACAGAACGTAACAGGCCGTAATAAAACGTGCTAATAACCGTGATAGATCGTGGACAACCGTAACGTACCTTAGCGCCTCCGTGACACACCGCCTTATCACTACCACGGCTTGTTATCGTAATGCAACGTAAGAAAACGTAACAAGACGTAATAGATCTTGAAAACAGAGACATATTTGACCAAAATTGCACGGCACGCTACGTTTCGAGCAAACGGGGCTGCCGTGGCCGCCAGGAACATAGTGTAAACGGAGTATAAAGCCTACCGACTAAGCAAAATGGGAACAATAAAAGTCCTGCCATAGCCCATTATTGACCATTTTCGAAATCATAAAATAATGGCATTTTTCTGCATAATATCACGAAGAGTTGTCAATTTATTTCTATATATTGCAGGCGTATATTAATTACTGGACGCATCTGTAGAAAAAGGTTTAGGCATTATTGAGCCTGTGCGTGAGAAAACCAACAATTTTGGTTTCGACCAGGTCTGACACAAACCGGCCTGTACCACAGTATATAATCACGTGACTGCGGACAGCCGTCGAAAGGAAGGGGTTAACCCTGTCCGGCCAAATCATTACGTTAATCGCATTATTGTAAAAATCGATCCACAACAGCTCAATGTATTTTCAGCTATTTTCTCTATTTATCTTGGAAGAAATTACCCAAACGACTAGTGAGTGTCAAGAACGTGAATCAAAGGGTGCTGGTACATAAAACGACATCTCAGAAACTAACAGATGTTTTACAAGACACCAAGACGTACCAAGTCATCACTGACAACCTGGAAAGAACAACCCGATGTGCGTCAATAATTTGTTGTATATTTGGAAAATTATGAGAAGCAAAATGTTTGTTGTCATAAATATTTGAATATATATCAATACTCTGTTATGAGACACGAGCTTTTTTGCCCAAAGCTTCCAGAAACGGTGTTTTCTATTCCGGTATCGTAATGCATCGCTTGTCCCTGTACTGTCCGCAATACTGAAACTGTTCGGGGTTAATTATTGCCGAAGTCGATTTTATCACTGTCCGCAATACGGCACGCACCGATAAGAGAAAAAAAAATATTACGAGTTTGATGTGCTACAAAGATCGACCTATGTTGTAGAGCGAGCATGCATACACAAGATGATTGATTCTAATCATAAAGACCAAGCCTCAGCATCGCACAAGGCATTTCTTAAGGTCCCGAAACACCGACAAAATTTTCAACCCGGGAACCACTCGTTTTTGTTCTGGAAAATTGGTGGCCTATTTTAGTAATATTTTTATTTACCATGAATTTCAGGAAAACAAACTTTGTGTTAGCTATCAGTTGTGTATACAGGGTAATTCATAATATATGTCCCACTTGTGGACAGTTTTCGGACTATGCGCTATTTTACATCCATTTTATGTTTCGTGTTCCACATTCAATTATGATAGATACTCACTGCTGGCATAAATTTTCATACGCTTCAATGAAAATCATGTTTCTGCTCTTACAAGAGCCTTTGGCTAAGGTGACTACACATTTTTATTCAAGCGACCTCACGCAAACTATCGACACGAGCTTGACGTTATTATAGCCCAAAATAACCAACGGCTTATGTCTAAATTTTGTGAAATTGTTCGATCAGTTCTTTTTATCCTATAAGTGATTGATATATTTAACATGGTATACAAAACAAAAGTTCAATCGTTGTAGATTATTTTGATATAAATTATCACAATGTATGTGCTGCAGGATCAAAATCTTCAACAATTCATTACGAAAACATGCACATGTAATATGTTGGTTTCTCTTACGTTGTAAAAATTGAAAATTTTCATTAGAAAACTTTTGATATTTTTCTTATTTTTGCTCAAAACATAGATTGTGGGTACAAGTAAGACCCGCCTTGCCGAGGCGGTTCTAACGAGTACCCACAATCTATGTTTTGGAGCAAAAATAAGAAAAATAGGTATACCCCTGCATACCGCTGTTTTGCTAAATAAAAGTGGGGTATAAGGGGGTATATACTGCACGGACATGTTTTCCTGATGTTCATGACGTCATGTTTAGATTGTTTCAACTGCACACTTTTCAACGCTCATATTTGTGCTATTTGTGAAGGTAATCTTTTCAAATGTTCAGAAATTACTCAGAGAAACATGATCTTACATAATGTCATAAATATCTTAATTTTGAATTTTCTGCCATAAGACCTATTGTGCTCGAAATTGGTTCTATTGTCGCCGTATATTCGTCTGATGTCCTAAACAGTTTGAACACTTTCGGCTGAACAAATAGGCCCCTATCTGGGCTGTTATAAGTAAACCCCTCACCAAATTTATTCCATATCTAACACTAACATGTATCTAAGGTACATTTATGTTTGTACATTGTATAATGTCAGAATTTTCAAGATCAATTCTGTTTTGACTCAAGTTTTCAAATCGCGATTTTGCGGACAGACCAAAAATGCAAACAAGCAATATTGCGGACAACACTTATCAAAGGGTCTACATCTATTTTCATCGCTAAATTAGGGAAACCCAATTCACTTAGCAAAAATGGGCTATAAATGGTAGCAGTATATACTAATAAATAAACAAACATTGAGAATGCCCGATTTCTGTTTATAAAATTCCTTTAACCGATTATTTTTCGTAATTATTTTGTCTGATTTTGTCAACATAGAAGTGATAGAATGGAAGAGTTATCCGTTTGTATTCACAGTGTAGACGATTTGGGTGCATTCTTTTGGCATGGAGGACAAGGGGAAATACTGGACAAACGTAAAAAGTTAGTTTTAATTACAGGACACGAAAAAGATTAAAACATATGTGAAAATGTAGCGGGCACTTACCTTGTGTTTTGATATCAATAATGCGATTTACGTTATAATTTGACCGGACAGGGTTAACCCCTTCCGTTTTCGACGACTGTCCGCAGTTACGTGATTATCTACTGTGTGTACAGTCACAGAAGCAGGCTAGAAGCTTAAGATTTCGGATTTAAGAAGAAGAGGAAGTGTACTAATCATGTAGCGTAAAACAAAGGCGCTGATCAGCTTTGCGGTCACTGCAAAGCTGATCTTCGCCTTTGTTTTCGCATTGCAGATTTTTTTGTTTTCCCATGCGTGTTCAAACACGCATGAAGAACAAGATGGGTAGCTCTTTCTCAACAAGGTAGCCATCCGATTAGCATCAACTAAATAAAAAAGATGACAAGTATATGAGAGAGCCAGTCAGAAAGGAAATTGCCTCCTGCATTTTTGCAGAGCCTCGGATGAAAATGTATACTGCTCTAAATTTAATATGCATCAGCATTTTGTTTATGCTAGGATATCTTGGCGACCTCAGAATTTTGTCATGGTTGTGAAGCATCATAACAACCCTACAAACGTTCCACCTCCGTTGTCGCAGACTTATAAAAACACAAAAACCCACTAAAATAAAAGCGGTAACTTTCCAAGATGGTGAAAACCTAATTTCAAGATTTCATTTATAATATAAAAAGGGTAGTGTTGCCGGAAGAAAGAATAACTTTCGAAATATAACTTGTGAGATCACTTAACTTGTCTTGACTTGAACTCAGTTTATCAGTTCTAAGGAATCATCCCGTAAATGTATTGTCAATGAAACGGCCGCTAGACTGTATAAAGGTCAGCTGTGTCATCATAGTAAAAGCAATGTGGTCGTTTTACTAAGAAAATAGTCTTGGCAATTTTCTGGCATTTGCTATTAATTTTGAAGCAAAATATGACAGAAACCATTTATACTTGATAACATAAAGGCTCCTCTGAGATAGCGAGACTGTCTATTATCTGCTAGACACTTCATTTCGAAAGGAAGATTAATTTGGCTGCTTGTACTGTTATGAAACACAAAAGGTCAACGCCATATTATCCAAGTTCTTGTGTCAGGTTCCACAAACAGCTACATGTATATGGTTACATGGCGACCGGGTTTAACCTATCTCATCCTGAAGGATGACTTTCTTGAATTTTAGGACCCCTCCTCTTCCCTCCCAAAAATACATACCCAGTAACTTAAATTACTGTGCTTTTTAGAGATCAATGGAATAAAACATTCTGAGAACGCCACATAAAAATATTTTTGTTTGTTTGAATTGCTGCTTAACGTCCCAGTTTACAGCCTTGGTCATGTCGGGTCATCGCCTCAATATTATGTGATTTTTACTCACTTAGGATGCCATGACACCCAAAACGTAATTCAAACATAACCATCCAGCGTATATGTACGTATGGTTTGACTTGAAACCACTTTTTCTGGACAGACTCAGGCCTGTGCGGGTTTTAAATCAAATGGCCAGTCGGTAGCACACAATCAGCCCAAACATTATCAAATATGTTGATTTGTTTTTAATATGTACATGTAGGTGTTCGGAACGATCAGTTATACAAAACTCGCCGGCTGTTTCTACATACACCTACCAAAGGAAGCTTACCAGTAATAAGTGCACATAGATTTCACCACTCAGCTTACAAGTAATAAGAGTACATTGATTTCACCACTCAGCTTACAAGTAATAAGAGTACATTGATTTCACCACTCAGCTTACAAGAAATAAGTGCACTAGTCCCTTAGATGAAATCAAATATGTGGGCTATTTACGGAGTTCGCTTCACCCCCCGAGGTACCAAGGTTCCTATATATCATTTTAAAACTTGAAACATGCTGAACACGATACACAATGTTGTCAAACTGTAAACCTGTGCAGGTTCCGTGTAAACACGCAAATGCAGGGAAGGGGTGTGAGAAAATATAAAGTACGTGCATTCCGTAGGTTGAACGAAAATTGTCTTCAAACAATGTTCTTTTGGATGTATGAACTCAAATTTACAAAACATGTTACGATAACGCTTAGATAATACACATGAAATACATTTCAATCTATTTATTTCAGAAACCATACCAAAATACTTTAATTTGTCTTTGGTGGGTGGGGTAACTTGTGCACAATAAAATAGGATTTTTAATTTGTCATATTTGTTCTTGTTAACGCATGGAAACAGCCCTTTGGTTCATTAAATCTTATTTCTACACTGACCAACTTCTCCCTCCAGAGTATATTCACAAGTCTTGTCGGTATGCATATATATATATACTTCCTTTAATTGTAGATGTAAAGTTTGTCGCTCCGGGATTTACATGTAAGTATTTGGGCTATGTTTGAATTAAATTTGGTATATAGTTTTGGCTGCTGGATTGAACTTTGTTTGTAAATGTTTAACGTTTAACTTGATTAATTAATAAAATTATTTATTTATTTATTTATTTATTTATTTATTTATTTATTTATTTATTTATTTATTTATTTATTTATTTATTTATTTATTTGGTGTCATCGGTTTGCTAAAATGCATTTGCCGGAAACTCTGTCAGTATAGTTATGAACAGCTTCATTGATATGTCATTCTTAACAAAAAAGAAATGGCTATGTCAAAACTCTAAAATGAGACCTCGTTTAGTGCTCTATGATAAGCAACCACGGAGATACGATCATTTTTGGTAGGTATACCCCCATCATCGAGAATCGTGTTGATAGTTGCCTTAGAAATCATGCATTTTTACATAGTGCAATTTATGTTTGAGGACAAATCTATTTTGAATTACATGGACAATGAACAATTTGATAGCCACGAAAAAAACTGTCCCGGTGTGCAGGGAAGGTTAAATTAGCACCCGTGTTATTGGGTATTATAGAAGCCTATAGTAAGTTTATTCAGTTTACATATTCATAAATTTAGTTAAATCATTAGAATAACAGACACATTATTAAAATCATTAATAAACTAATTTCAGGCCCAACCTATCATTGTGTCACATTGTTATTACACCAGCAATATCATTGACAACCTGAATTTATAGATGTCATTGTCGTAAATGGATATTTTCTCATTTTCATAATCAATGGTGAAAATTAATTTAAAGAATGAAAACTACAGAAAAAAACAAAGGAAAGACTATTTTGTTTGTTTGTTTGTGTTGAGGCTTAACGTCCCAGTCAACAATTTTTCAGTCATGTCGGGACGGAGCCATCGCTTCCTGGGTTTAACCAGTACTGTAGGGAGTAGATGTGCCTTGCTCAAGGACACAACACGGTGACGCTTGTGGGGTTCGAACCCAGGAAGGAAAGACTATTGCCATTGAAGGGTTTCGGGTGGATAATACGACATATACCTAGCACAAGTTGTATGGCTGCCAGACTGGTCAGAGGGACCGCCTAAAAGCAAACAAATTTTATCCTCAAAAATGAAAACATTTGCATGATGCAAAGTTGGATACTTTCCACAGTCACCCACAATGTGATTCTAAAGAATGGAATGTACCTACAAATTACTCATATCCCAAGCAACAACATGCTCCAGAATACTATTATTGGTGCAAGGACATGACAATTTACATTTATGCCTAATATTTGAATAACTGAATTTGCAAATTCATGAGAATTTCTAAAACATAAGAAATCAGAGAAAATATTGCCAAAATAGAGGTAATACTTACAAAATCACTTGTTCATGGGCTGTTAATAGACCCGGGGATGCTAAAAGTTGATTCAAATGAATACTATGTCTTAAAACGCTTTTGCCTCCAAGTCAGACATATGCATATCTAGTTTCAGTTTCAGTTAATTAAGCTTGAGAAATTTAAGAAGAAAATGGAAACAATTAACAGTTTCGCTTACAAAACAACTTGTATCTGAAAAAAAAAAAAAAAAAAAAAAAAAAAAAAAAAAAAAGATTATAAAAGGCTTATTTCTGGGCAAAGAAAGATTCTAAAAGGCTGAAAATGGTATCAAGAGTATGCTTGGGTTATATTGTATCACCCTTCACTATAATATATAAGTCATTTGATTTTAGTGTCATGGATATTTGTAAAAAAAATTCTAGAAACTGGAGAACAAATGCGGAAGAATGAGGTGTAGCTATAAAACTGCATGTATCTTGGCTAATGATAGCCCTAGAGAGGCGGAATTAGTATTAAAGGAATGCTAGGACAATCCAATATAACCATGGTATCTGATATAATTGTCTCTTTTTTGTTTGATGAATATTTATAAGAACCTTGAAAAAATCACACAAAAAATGAAGGGGTATACTAACAAGATCACTCCGATTTCGGCTGCCGATAGCATTAGAGGGCTGAAATGGTGCAAAAAGTACTAGGATTATGCATTAGTTTGATAAAAGAAACCATGCTAGATAAAGTTTTGTGATTATTGCATATAATTTCAAAATGTTTGGGTATAAATAGAAAATTTGATACTAACCTTCATCAGAATAACACGTATCTTGGTTGATATCCTATAAACTGTGTATATTTGACCACATGGCAATGATACATTGTCATAGCAATTATTTGATGCTAATTTTAGCTCTTTGGGTATATTGGTAGTTATGTTATACATGATTTTATTGGTATATCCACTTCATTTTTCCGTGATTCGTCTCTTATTTCTAAGATTTTTATAAGTAATTGTGAAATAAAGAATCAGATTTTATACAGCATTGTCATTGTACATTGTCCTAGCATTCATTTAATAGCAATTTAAGCTGTCTAGGATTGACGGTAGCCAAGATACTCATGTGGTTTTATAGGTATACCACATTAATTCTTTCACATTTTTCTCCAATTTCTTAAGATTTTATTCATGTATCGAAAAATCCAATGACATACATGGTGATATTATATTGCCCTAGCAAGCTCTTGATACCATTTTCAGCAATTATCAGCATTTCTTTGACTAGATACACAAGTTATTTTGTAGGTAAAACATTTAACTTACTGGTTTTTCTCCAATTACTATAGTTCTCATTAGTATCCATGAACTGAAAATCTAAGGCGCCTCATACCAGATTTGAAGGCAATAGTGCACTGCCACAGGATTCATATGATGCCACTTTCAGCATCGCGAGTCTGCAAACAGCCCAGGAACAAGTGTTCGTGTAAATAGTACCCCCTTTTTGGCCAGATGATTCTCCATTTGCTTATTTTTTAATATAAATTTTCATGAATCTACAAATTAAATGATGTAAAATGTTAGGCAATAATATAAAATTGCTTTGTCCTTGCAGCAAGTTAAAACATGCCATTTTGTATGTACCCCTAATTTTCCGCTACTCTTTTCCGATTTCGTACATTAATTTATACAGTATAGGCCTGCTGTCCATTTGGGACATATGCAAATAGTATAGCCCCAAATGTACCAAATTTTCTGTTTGCTAAAAGAAATTTCATTGAAAATGAAAACAAAATCACTGATGATGCCCCTGAAATTGGAAATGAGCTCACCCAAATGATAATGGTGGGAATGTCCGTTTCTCAAAACATGGGTTAATATTCATGAATATATAAATTCAATTATTCAAATATTGGGATTTTTGGTAAAATAAGAACGGTATCGAACAGTTGTTTGTAGTCACTGAGGTTGTCAAAACATTCCATTCATAATTGCAACGATTCATGTGTTAATCACTCTGGTATTGTAGGCATTGAATATACATGCAATTGTGTTCATTTGATTATTATTATTATTATTATTATTATTATTATTATTATTATTATTATTTTTATCGACTAGTATGCTATTTGTATGAAAAGCCATATATATGAACTATAAATGCATAAATTGTTTTAAATATGTTAGCCATTTTTGTATTATTTTCGATTTTCACGCAAAAACCAATATGGTTCAAGGGGTGGTACCCCCTATGTCAACCTTGAAACATAACTCATTGTCATATACTTTCGCTAGTGCTATCATGCGTCTTCAAATGTTTTAGAATCATTAAAACCATCAGCAAGTGACATACATGATACAAAGAATCAATACGATCAAGTTTTAATATTTGGTACAAATTAGATTTTGTCATACCTTGGCCATTTAAAATTGTGTTTGCAAACTTCCTGCACAGATAACAACCCTTCCAATACTTTAAAAGTCATTAGACCTATCATTAGACCTATCAGTAACGTACAGAAATGAAACAGGGAAGCACTACGATCGCGTTTTCATATTTGGTGGACAAAAATAGAATTTTGTCATACCCTGGCCACAAAATCGTGTTTACAAACTTTCTGCACAGGTTGCCAGACTGACAACATTGTGCATTGAATTCAGCATAAAAATACCTACAATGTGGTATATAGCAACCTAACTCTGGGGTGCAGCGAATTTTATTTTTACCTGGGTCATCTAAGGGACTACACATTGATTTCACCACTCAGCTTACAAGTAATAAGTGTACATTGGTTTCACCACTCAGCTTACAAGTAATAAGTGTACATTGATTTCACCACTCAGCTTACAAGTAATAAGTGTACATTGATTTCACCACTCAGCTTACAAGTAATAAGTGTACATTGATTTCACCAATAAGTGAACATTATTTCACGAATAAGCATGACTTTACTTTGCGCTACAGTATTTCGAAATCATCATCCCATCAATACCGTTAGACGGTGTAACGTCGTTTTAGCGCTTAACAAACGTAATAAATATGTGCAAATGCCCGCATAACATTCAAATATTTGGCGGGATATTTATAATGCAATGGCGGAAAGCTGAACGATATCGACGGTTTCAGTGACTTTTATTTTGTTTATTGTGAGTTAGAATCGAAAGAGATCAGCTCAAGTGCGTGAATTGTTAAGTAATAATTCACTGTTTGTCGGTCAATTGTAAGAATATAAATCACTCGCGCTACGCGCTCGTGATTTGATCTTCTTTACAACTGACCTCCAAACAGTGAACTATTATTCAACAATTCACTGCTAGAGCTGATCTTTTTCTTAAGTAACAAACAAATGTACATGTACTGACGTGCATAGAAATGTAAGCGAAGATGTGCTTTGAAACCTCAGCAAAAGTTGCAAATTACTGCAACGTCTGGCCTCATAAAATTAGATATTTCGATAAGCTGAACGAAACATGGAAATCCCATCTAGAATTTGAAAACAGATTCATCAACTTAATTAGTTTCTTGTCATCAAACAGTGTCGTGGAGTTTACAATGTCACTACGAAATCTTGCACATGCAATATACAGAGATTTATTTCAGCATTAAAAATTGAAAATTGGAAAAAATCGGTAACTTTTAATATGTTTGCTCAAAACATTAGTTGTGGGTACACTTTAGAACCGCCTCGCCGAGGCGGTTCTAACGAGTACCCACAACCTATGTTTTGGAACAAAAATAAAAAAAAATAGGTATACCCCTGCAAGCCCCAGTTTTTCTATATAAAAGTGGGGTTTAAGGTGGTATACATTTCACGGACATGTTGACAACCAGACATAACTTGCTTCATTGCCAGATTGCAGATTCTGAATCTGCCAGATACTCCGTACACCTCAAAAAGAGTATTACGTGGAGATTTGAATATACAACGCTAACGAAAATGGTATGATTTGGTGTGCGTTATTTCTTGTTTTGTAACTAGCCGTTTTATGAATGTTTAACATTTTAATACTCCTTGGATCGTTGTTCATCAAACAGATGCAAAGGTTGTCGAAATTCACAATAACATCCGGAACAATTATGCCTGGCCCAGAATGTAAGATTAGCAAAATACCGCCTTTTCAGAAACAACTTCATTAATCAATGTCTTTAGTTCAATATTTAATACAAGTTCACGGCAAACCGACAAGAAAAGTGGTTTAGCGGTCTCGAGTGTCCAGTAAAGGCGTTTAATCATTCCTTGAGTAATCGTAGCATATGAAAACGGTGTGACACCTGAACTTTTCAAATTGTATAACGGAAACTCTTCGAAACTGAAAAGAAAATTGACTGCATATAGTTTTGTCATACATGTATATGTAGCCAGAATATTGAGGAGTTCGTTTTGCTGTTTATATTGCGAAATCTTTGTAAACGCTTATCGTAATGGATCTTGAAAGTTTAGAAAGCAAACATAGCAAAACTGTTGACAAAATTACCGTATTCGTTCTAACAAGTGCACATGGTCCGATATGCGCACATTTCCGAAAAACATGTGCATAAGGTATTTTACACCAATTTTACAATACCGTCTTAACAGCATTAAAGCTTAACTTTTAATGATCTAACACTATTTTAGATCGATTGGAAAACTTAAATTACATCATCATTGATATTTTTAACATGGTTAATTCAGCAATTTATTTGCTTTCGTATGTAATGTGTGCTAATTAGAACAATATGTTGATACCTTAAGGTTGTGTGCTAATTACAACGAATACGGTTTGGAATCAGTTCCCTTGTGCTTTTTTTGATTTCCAAGTTCAATAAAAATTCAGCATACCATGATCTCAGTAATTAATCATCTGAGCCGCATCGTGAGAAAACCGGATTATTGCATATGCGAAAACAAAGGCGCAGATCAGCGCCTTTGTTTTCGCTACACAGTACAATTTCTCGTCTGTTTTAAATCCAAAATTTCAAGCTTCTAGCCTGCTTCTGTGTCTGTACAGGTCGGTTTATGTCAGACCTGGTCGAAAACCCCGAAGATCGGTTTTCTCGCGTCTCGGCTCATATTCTACAAATCCTGCATGGATCACATGTGGGACAAGCCGGGGTGCGGATGCGGATGCGCCAGGACGATGTCTTTTGAGGCTACTCACGTCTGAGTTCATGATACGTCAAACAGCGTACAATACTTGATAAAACATACTATATACCACAAGCTCAAGAATTCCCTCATTTTGAGGAGAGCTCAAATTACCCTATCTAATCACTAATGGCACTTGTACAGTTACAGATTTTCACAGAACATTAACTAAATAAACTCCAGCTGTGAACTGGCTGCAGTGGTCACTCTTTATCTTCCCTCCCATTCAAAGTTTATAACCCCATTTATATTTTGAGGCCATGTCTCAAGAAAACCTTTTGTAGTGCTTTAACCAGGTATTTTACAAACCGGGATGTGCACTTGCAGATTATGCAGCATGCTTGAATTCAATTTGAGAAAAAGAGGAAAAAAGGGTTAAACAGTTTATGTAGCGAACACTTATCAGGTTTGTAGTGTTCTGTTCCTTTGTTTTCACATGTATATAAAATCAGTTTTTGTCATAACCTGATTCATTTGCAGCATTGTTGAAATGGAATCACAACTGATGCTACATGTATATACATAAACCAAGTTGCAAAGTGTAAACAGGAACAAACCTACTACTAAGATAACAGATAATATGAATATTATATAAAAAAAAATTCATAAATAGAACTCTAATTGCATTATTATTATTATTATTATTATTATTATTATTATTATTATTATTTTTTTTTTTTTGATTCAGTTTTACGTCCCTTTCAAGATTATTTCAGCTCATATGAGACGGGCCAATCAGTAGGTGGGCGAGAACGGGAGAACCCCGAGAAGAAACACCTGGTACACCCGCAAGCAGAACTTGGCTTGACTCAGATGTGGCCAGAGCGGCACTTTAACCGCTCGGCCACGGGGGCCGCCTATTGTGGGAATACGTAACGTCACTGACAACGTCCATAACACCAATGTAAATTTTCATTAAACAAGGCGATGCAATGATGCTTTTTAGAAGTCATATGATGAAACAAATCTATGTTTTGAGCAAAAATAAGATTTTTTTTTTTATTTTTATTTTTATTTATTTATTTTTTTTTTTCTGTATATTGTATGGGCATGTTTTCGTAATGTTGCGGACACATGTTCTTTTAAACGCTCTTTTGGAAAATAGGGTAAGTAATATGATTTCCTAAGAGTCATGTGTACGTCAGTTTGGTCACCATGACTACCGGGTAGTACTTTTCATGCCCGGACATGATTTCCTAAGAGTCATGTGTACGTCAGTTTGGTCACCATGACTACCGGGTAGTACTTTTCATGCCCGGACATACATTACGAAAACTTGCCCATACACAGATATTTTTTGAGTTTTAAAAATTGGTATATATATTTTTTTCTAAGTTTTGCTCAAAACATAGATTGTGGAACCTTATAGCTTCCTACTTGTCCCCATAGACTGAATGGAGTATTAGACTATATTGACCGAAGAACAACAAGCAATTGAATTACAATAGGCGACACTTTTCAAAAGATGAATAAGAATTAAAACCGATCCTTTAAAGAGCAGCGAACATATTAATGAGAAAGGGATGGGCAATTAAGTCCCCTGTGACCCTTTAGATTTGGCATCATGAAGCCAAATTTAGCAACTTTCAACAGGGTAGTCGATACAAAGACTAGTATTATCCAGATTGGGCCAAATCCCACGGCTAACAAACCTTTAAATGCGTAACCGCCGGTTAAGAAAGAAAATCCGATTCACGCCCTTCCGGTTCCGCATATGAAGACCAAGAAAAGGTAAACAAAACATACACTACTAGCATCGATTGATGATTATATTTTAGTACAGAAATATATCGATTATCTATGAATGCTATTTTGTCACTTATTTACTATTGTAACTCAGCACCAAAGTAGCTCGCAAAATAATTTGATGTTCTTTGAGTTATTTATTCCCTTCTTCGAACCTGGTGTTCCAACAAGGCCAAAGTCGGCGAAATACAACTAAAATTGGACAATTTGCTGGTAAATATCAAATTTTAGTGATTGTTCCACGACAAATTTACAGATATGTATTAACTAAATTGCATCTGATGTCTGTACCAGTATTTCGTTGTGTTAGTGCCCGTCATTATCGATTTGAAGGGAAGGAAAAGATGGGTACGCATTTAATCATTAAAATATGAAGTATATATTTCAAGATACGTTTGAAAACCTCAGCCTGTTCAAGTTATGGTATTTATTTCCCTGTAAAGCGTTTTGAAAGACATAAAACCAAGAAAAAACAAATTAAAGTATACAGAATGCTGTAAAATCGTCTTAATGAACAGGAATATCATGCATGTGAACTATTGTATTACATGTATTTCATAGACAGTTTGTATTATTTTATATCAAACATTTTCACTGCAAATATCACAAACACACCAAATTTGAGTAAGCAACTATTAAGAAAGGGCGAGAGAATGTGACAATAATCTTCAGCGTAAAACAATTAACAAAAACTTTAATACATGTGTTCTATAATGACTATATTGCTATCATTCTAATGATTAAATTCGTAACCGAAATGTTGACACAGCTTTTAACACATATGCATAGAATGCATTGGCCAGAGGCAACGAAACTGTCACCAGACCTCACACAATGTTAAAATCATCTGCGCACTGTATTGCTTTCCGTTAATATGGGCGTAATGAGCGGAAATCTAAAAATATCCCTGCGACTGACCCACATTTTCGTCGTGTACAATGCAATCCCAACATGTGTTTTGGGGTAAGGAATAAAAATCATGATTATAAAGAAAAAATTCTGGGGTCCAAATATAGCAATGTCTAACTAATAAAATAGCATTGAGAGAATTATAATATTTGTCTTCGAATCGAAATATTTTACTCGGAAACACGAGCTGCAAAAGTTTGTTTACCTTTTGTTGGTCATCTGATGCGAAACCGGAAGGACATGAATCGGATTTCTTTTCTTAACCGCGGTTACGCATTTAAAGGTTTGTTAGCCGTGAATCCGCTTTATAGGGGTATCAAGCTGAAGATACCCACAAAATTCGCGGTAATGATCGTCGAACGTTATTTGAACGTTCTCGATTGCCAACACGTGCTTTTTGGAAATCGAGGACATTGTTTTTGGCAGTTATGAACGCAATTTTGTTTTAAATTACAAGTTCCGGATTGTCACAATTAAATACCGTGTGAGATAGCATGAGGGTTCTTGAAGTCGCATATTTAGCACTTTTATCTAAGAAAGAAAGATTTATGTCATGGCCTCCTTCTCATTGACATATGAAAAGCCTCATGTGAAAACCAGCAATCTGCATATGCGAAAACAAAGACGTAGATCAGCTTCGCAGTAACCGCGAAGCTGATCAGCACCTATGTTTTCGCTACACGGATAGTATAATTCCTCCACTTTCTAAATCTAAAACTTCCAGCCTTTAGCCATCTTCTGTGCTTGTACAGCTCGGTTTGTGTAGGACCTGTTCGGAACCACATTGTTGGCTTTCTCGTGATTTTTATCTACATAACCGCCTCTGATGCGTAAATCGGCTAATTACTATATACCACAAGCTCAAGAATTCCCTCATTTTGAGGAGAGCTCAAATTACCCTATCTAATCACTAAATGGCACTTGTACAGTTACAGATTTTCACAGAACATTAACTAAATAAACTCCAGCTGTGAACTGGCTGCAGTGGTCACTCTATATCTTCCCTCCCATTCTAAGAGTTTATAACCCCATTTATATTGAGGCCATGTCTCAAGAAAACCTTTTGTAGTGCTTTAACCAGGTATTTTACAAACCGGGATGTGCACTTGCAGATTATGCAACATGCTTGAATTCAATTGGAGAAAAAAAGGGTTAAACAGTTTATGTAGCGAAAACAAAGACACTTATCAGGTTTGTAGTGTTCTGTGCCTTTGTTTTCACATGTATACAAAATCAGTTTTTGTCATAACCTGATTCATTTGCAGCATTGTTGAAATGGAATCATAACTGATGCTACATGTATATGCATAAACCAAGTTGCAAAGTGTAAACAGGAACAAACCTACTACTAAGATAACAGACTGAATTTGTTAATTCAAACTTAAATGAGAAGTTAAAATTATTATCATATGAGCCACCTCGTGGAAAAACCAACAATGTGGTTTCTGAACAGGTCTGACACAAACCAGGCTGCACAGTCACAGAAGCAGGCTAACAAATTAAGAAGAAGAGGAAGTGTACTATCCGTGTAGCGAAAACAAAGGCGCTGATCAGCTTCGTGGTTACCGCAAAGCTGATCTGCATCTTTGTTTTCGCATATGCAGATTGTTGGTTTTCCCATGCGGCGGCTCATATGACATAGCTTTTTATACAGTGGATAACGTCATGTAATAAAAATTGTTATGACCTCACGTGTGTTAACACTTTTTTTATTCAGTTTAACGTCCCTTTCAAGTTTATTTCAGCTCATATGTGACAGGCCAATCAGAAGGTGGGGCGAAAACCGGAGAACCCTGGAAAAACAAACCTGGCACACCCGCAAACAGAACTTGGCTTGTCTCAGATGTGGCCAGAGTGGCGCTTTAAAGGAATAGGTTTACAAACAGTATCCCTCATTTCAAAAGAAAGAGATCAGTGAAACAAACATTTTGACACCACATTTATTAAGATCGGTCAAGTGGTTTTGAAAATATGAAAGTTTTAAGATTCAACAATGGCCGCCTATGGTGGCCACCATTTTGTTTAGCTAGTCACGTGACCAAAAAGGAAAAATGCTTATTTACAGTAGTAGACTTACTTTTTACATTCGAAAACAGATCAGTATGAATGAAAAGTATTTCAACAACTTTCATACTTTAATATGCATGGAAATAATTCCATGATTGTGCGTCATACCCTCACAGCCTCGTTCTGGATTTGGGCCATCAAAATGTTCAAACCGCCATAACTTTCTTATACCTTGGTTGATTTTCATGAAATTTGTTGCAAACTGTTCAGCTATATGAAGGCTTTCATAAAACGCACACACAATAGTTTGTGGGTCTATTCCTTTAACCGCTCGGCCATGGGGGGGGGGGGGGGGAGAGGGGGCTGCCTATCGTGGGAATACGTAACGTCATTGACAACGTCCATAACAAGAATGTAAATTTTTATTGAACAAGGTGATGCAATCCTTTTTAAAAGTCATATGATGAAACAAATTTATGTTTAATACTTATAATTCAAATCTAAATAAGGGGTTGGACTAAAAATTATAAAAATTATTCACATTTTATTACTTTTGAATGGCCAAAGTATTATTGAATTTATTAATTGTATGATGAACCAGACCAGACCTACTGGTCATAGTCTTCATTGGATGCATTTTCCAGTTTTATAAACTCATATACCAAAATAATGTGCACTTTGTTTCCTGAATATAAAACTTATAGCTCTCTAAAATGAGCCCCATTTCAAGAAACCTTGTATTTGTGGTTTTCATCCGAAGCGAACATGGTGGAACAAAAATGGCTTGAGTGTTTACATTTTGAATTTAGACAGCACAGGGGTTGTTTTGTCTAAATAGGAATACAAAGGCACTGACCAGCAACAGTTGCTGTGTTCGGGGGGCTTTGTTTTCTCATACACAACAAAGGTTTTCTCATGTTCTCACTGATTTCTGCAACATGGCATTGGAAAATCAAACATGGCATTGGAAAATCAAACAAAATGGTACTGGATTGTAGTTGCAAGAATTTTATCAATGTGTTTAGTAGTCTGACTTATATCCTGACAGAAAGGCATAATGCAGTATATATGTAAACACATTTCATTGCTAACATATGTGCAGGCTGGTATTAACCATTAGAAAAAGTGTGACATCAAGTACCATTTTTGTTTGACCGGCAATAAATTTTTCAGACAGTAGAAATCACCACCTGCTAAGAATCCTCTTGGAGCAATGGGCAGTTTTATGAGGCCATTAACAGGCCACAGTGATCTTATCACTAATCTGTGTAAACAATCAATTTCATGCTTCTAGTTGAAGAAAATTCAGAAGTGTAGCTTGTGAGCTAAAGTAAACACATTATTTGTATGAGATTTATTAATGTATCTGTGACATTCAGTGCCTTATTTTGCGACGTTTTTGTCCGACCAAGTTTTGCATCTAATACTCTGTCACTGGCCTTTCTTTCAGCCACTTTGCAATATTTTCATTTTCTTCCACTCGACTCATGCTCGCAGCCACTTTGGGGAACTTCTCAAGATGGTCTCTCAGTCGTAAAAACTCCACAACAGCATGGATGCAACAGTCTGCTAGTGACAATGAATCGGAGACTGCATATCCGTCTTTACCCGACGACTCTATCAATTTTTCAATATATCCCAGATATCTTGGGGCATGCTCATCATGTAGTTCTTTCTCCTTTTCGGCCATTTGGGCTTGGTCTCCGGTTCTGATTGCGGTTCTCATGAATAGCATAAGGTCGGCGATAGTATCTTGAATCTGGTCTATTATAAAGGAATCCATGTTGTTCTTTCCGTACATCCCATATTCTCTAGCTAAGTATCTTGCTATAGCAGGGCTTTGCACGTGTACTTTTCCGTCTATTTCAAAAGTAGGCAGAGAACCTTGTGGCGTAGCTGAAAGTAAAATAATAGACCAATCTTTGATAACTTGCTAATTCTCAGAAAGTAGATATATACGATTGAAAAAAATGCAGTCAAAATCATATGTAGTTGGTTTGCACATCGAGGCGTTTTGAGTTTTGATCTTTTTTTCAAAAGACAGTCAACATTGTGTGATATGTTCCGTAACGTCCCAGTCAACAGATATGGTGGTGAATTGCTTATCTCACCTTTTTGATGTTTTGTTTAGAGACCTGTAAACCTAGGAGGACTGTCGACCAAAACTAACAGGCCCGGATCTAGAGGGGGGGGAATACGGGCTCGTGCCCCCCAGACATTATGCAAAAATATTTTATTAAGCCATATTTTGCACAAAATTAAGAAAAAAAGTGTATCACTGGCACAATTATTACTGCCAGATGTCAATAATAAGCCTTTTGGTCATGATTCCTGCTGATATCTTTATCACCTGCTGTGATATTACCCTGCTTTTTAATTTATTGCATCTTTTCTGATTTAATTAATTGGTGCCCGGTGCCCTCATGCTTGGTTGTTCCCCCCAGGAGACCAAAGTCTGGATCCGGTCCTGACTAATGAGTTCCTCTTATCGAGTTAGATTTTGTGTAGAGATCTTGTAAATCCCTAGATGAGTTGCCGTCCAAGGCTAACGAGCCCTATCTGCCCGCATGACAACAGGCAGTACTGATTACATGTTAACAGTAGCAGTGAACCTGACCAAAATAAAGATATCATGACATGCGAAACGTGTATAAAAATTTTATTGATAGTTTGACTTGCAGGCTCAGATCCTGTGTGTAGTCGTACTTGCAAACAATGTGGTCATAATCTCGTAGAAAACGAGCTACATGTTTAGTAGAATGTCCTAAATACATGTATACTCATTTCAGGAATACTTTGTATAGTAAGATAAATAACACGAACTTTGACCAATTATCAAATATAAGTAATTGGTTGATGTCGATGGAAGACTTACATGTTATCAGAGAACTTGGTGTATACTTAAATAATTGTTTCCAATAAAGATCTGCATAATGATTTTAAAGTATTATGATATTAGCAGTAGCAGTATACACTGAATATGTCATTATCTCCCTTTGACTTTGTGGTACTGTGTACATACAAAGTATAAGTATAGTTTTTATTTGTTTTCTTTTTGTCTCTTTCATTCATTCATTATCTGTATTATGTCATGTTTCTTTGTTAGAAACTTCTTAGTATTGATATAAACTTGTAAACTTGTAAACGGTTAACCATTAGAGCCGCCTCGAGGGAAAACCAACAATGTGGTTTTCGAACAGGTCTGACACAAACCGGCCTGTGCAGTCACAGAAGCAGGCTAGAAGCTTGAAATTTCGGATTTAAGAAAAAGAGGAAGTGTACTATCCGTGTAGCAAAAACAAAGACGCTGATCAGCTTCGCGGTTACCGCGAAGCTGATCTGCGTCTTTGTTTTCGCATATGCAGAATTGCAGATTGTTGGTTTTCTCATAAGGCGGCTCATTAATTAAGCGGTCTGTCAGTCGAATATTAGCGTTGTCTGGAGAGACAAGCAGCCCATCTATCTCTCACGGGTCAAATGGGCGAGGCCCCTCCTTCCACCTCCATCACACTTTACAGCTAAGAACAGATCAGCTAACGTCTCGAAATGACCAAATGTGTCGACTGGGAAGTAAAGCAAGCAAAGCAACAATCAAACAAACAGGAACTGCTCTTCGCAACTTTGAACAGACCAGCATAGTCTAGAGACTGTCGCGTATGTGTGACGTAGCCTTTAAAAATGAGATTATAGAAAATACCAAATACCAGATTAGAACTTTCCAATATACACCCTTTTCTTAAAATACGGCTTTTGCATAGTAGTAGTAGTATTATCATTATTATCAGATATGTGAAAAACTTATATAAGACGTATACGCAAAACGTTTTTATTCCGTCGTTTCAGTGTACCCAAAAGCTGACCCAATCCCTGTCCTAATTTGTATTCTAGATGGCTCAGTTGTGATTAGCCATCTCTTCAAGCTGGGACTACGTCGACGTGTTTGTATTGATTCAGTAGAGCAGTCGCCCTATATTAGATATGAGCCGCCTCATGGGAAAAACAACAATCTGCATAGGCGAAAACAGACGCAGATCAGCTTCGCGGTAACCGCGAAGCTGATCAGCGCCTTTGTTTTCGCTACTCGGATAGTACAATTCCTCTTCTACTTAAATCCGAAATTTCAAGCTTCTAGCTCTTTTCTGTGAGTGTACAGGCCAATTTGTGTCGGACCTGTTCGTTTTTGTTGGTTTTCCCACGAGGCGGCTCATTTTAAAGAAACAAGTGAAGAAACACGTAAAGAACTTACTTGGTTTTATTTTTTGCCATTCTTCCATGTTGACCCGTACGTCTTCATATTTGACGTCACGTGCCGCTAGTAAAAGCCGTATAGGTTCCGCTCCTGCCTTTGCGTTGAAATATGTTAACTTGTATTTTGGTGTGGACGCCATTACTAACCGATGTTGTGTTGAACGAATGCGGCTATGTTGAACGGTCGGTATAAATAGCATTGAAATGGTGACTGTATTTGCTTAGAGAGTTCAAACCTAGGTTAAGCTGACTCACATATAATTTGAACCGCTTCATAATAAAATATGCTCTTAGCATAACTAATAGTAAGTGCAGTCTTCGGCCTTCGGTAGGTATATATTAGAACGTTGATTATCGAAAGAAAAATATGACTTTCTTTTTTTTTTTTTTTTTTTTTTTTTTCAAGTAAACAAAAAATATAAACATTTTGCGCATAGTTCGTTACATTTTCTTCTTTTTCTTGTATTCCATTGTGTCATAATCAAGAAATGGTAATCAATAATTATAAATAGCTTGGTCACATGATGTCATCCTTAAAAATAAACGGGTATGTATTATTATTTGGCAAATAGGTTACTGTATAGGCGGCAACTTAGTCTGGGCGTGTGGGTCCGGAGATTATATTAAAGGGTAGACCGCTGTCAAATATTCCGTTAGAAGCCGCCCAGCTACCTGTGTTGTTCAATCCAGTGAATAAGGCAAATTCCTATTCCATACTTTTCTACCAGAAAAATTGTGATTTGAATCTTTTAACTGTATACCTTTAGCTTTTACCTATATGAAAAGTAGTAGAGGTCTAATGAAGTATTCATTAAGAGCCACACATACAGTAACCTATATACCGAATAATATGCAAGCTTTGACCGTGGGGTGCCTACTGTGGTGGTCTGTCGAGTCAGCATTATAGTACTGTTTCCATTAATAAAGTTTGAATTAAAATATTGCTTAAAGGGGTATTCTCATTTATCGGTACACATGGAACATGATATAAACGCCCGGGGGGGGGGGGGCACTCCCTGGTAAGCAGTGTACCGATGCGTGATCAAAGGATTGTTGAACATACCCTAAACAGTGTGATCGACATTTAAAATTTGACCCCCCTTTTCACTGTGTTTGCTTTAAAATGTGATCCTTTCCACTGTGTCCCGTCAAAAAGTACCCCTTTCCACTGTAGTCAACTAAAACACTGGAATGCAATAATTCTTTTATAACCACGTGAAGATGCTATATGTGTAATATGCAAACAATCTGTCTGATGGCTTCAGAGAAGTAATTTTAAAATATAGACAGACTACAGTAACGGAAGATGGATGCCAGGTACATGCCTATCCTATAAGATCACCTTTGAGACTTTGGCTCTGTTGGGTTAAAATGCTTAAAATGTGGAACTGATATGATCATAAACAAACACTTGGTCATGCAATCAACACATGAAATAGCTAAAGTTACAAATAGGCAACATACAGGTACAATAAGAAAAGATGGTAAACCTTAAGATGCACATACAAAAGAAATTGTCATCACTGAAGCGAGAAACAGACTAACCACAGAGGAAGTATCGCCTTGGAACTGTCAGTAATAAAGTATTGGGGGTTTAAATTGTTTCAGGGCTTTCAAGCTTTGCCCTCAGCATCTGAATTTGTTCAAATGTACACAGAAAATTGACACAAATATATATGAAATAATGGTTGGTTGGTTAATTTTGTGTTTTGTCCCACTAAACAGCTAAGGTAATATGGCGATAGGAAATTAGTTTAAGTCTTGTACGAAAAACTGGAGAAGCCTGGAATTGACCCCTGGTTTACAAGGCAAGCAGCTTTCCCACTACACCACTAGGCTTCTATACATACTTGAAATAAATCTTGATATAGTAGATAAATACCAAGCACTTACATATAGCAAGCATTATGGAAAGCAGGGTACAAAAGACAAGATTTAATACAAACCATTTTTATTTGTATGAACTACTCAATTAGCAGAAACAATAATTTCTATTGAAGCAACACACATTGTTGAACAGAAAGGGAAAATCATATCTTATCCCTTAGGTTTTAGACATTTTAACATATCGGCCAAGGACGCCTTGGTCC
Organism: Rugalucina vietnamica; assembly: GCA_964017185.1. NCBI lineage: Eukaryota > Metazoa > Mollusca > Bivalvia > Lucinida > Lucinidae > Rugalucina > Rugalucina vietnamica. The sequence continues at coordinate 14,280,426 of OZ024869.1, read as the reverse complement.
ACCCTTTTTCACAGCGTTTTAGCAGAATTGTAAAAAACATACCCTTTTTCCACAAAAACGACATTTTGCCTACCCTAAATGATGTCAGCGCTGCGCACTGCCCTTCTTGAAAAAAAGTACCCTTTCTCATCGTTTTTTTGATCACGCATCGGTACACTGCTTACCAGGGAGTGCCCCCCCCCCCCGTGCCCCCCCCCCCGGGGTATAAACGCTCTCTTTCGGGGAAAATGCATGCGAATTAAGATGTATAGTACGACAATGATTATTTTATATTTTCCATTGTAAAAAAATCCTTTTGAATATTCATTGTAAAAAAAATCCTTTTGCTTTACTGAGCTCGAATTACTAATTCTATTTCGACATATTGCAACTAACCAAATTAACATCATGTTCAATTAATGAAATGTCAATTTTGATGCGGTAGAAGAAATTTCTGGCGTGGACAGACACGGCATGGCAAAGCTTTCATACCTGACCAGAATACATAAATATATAAATATTTGTATATGGATTTTCCTTATGTTTACTGCTTCATGATTTTGTATTGTCTTTGTGTGTGTGTACTCTTACTGGCGCCTCGTGTGTGTCGCCTGAGTTATATTGAATGGAGTGTGTGTTTTGTTCTGTTCTGGCAGGCGTACCCAAGGCAAGTTACCAACACTTAAGTCCAATTCGCATGCGCCAAAAATACACACGTGTAAATATACTCCGGTGTGCAAATTTTACTCGGGGTAAGCAAATGGCGCATGCGAAAGCAAATACACACCGGAGTATATTTACATATGGGTAAATTTACTCCTAGGTCTGACCAGATGCAAATTTTGTTTTACAAATACACACGTGTAAATTTACTATTATGTCCCATGCGAACACAAAGTAAAATTTACCCATGAGTAGTCAATATTCTGCTTTTAGATAACAAATTTTCACATTTTTGCTCAAAGCTGATTATATGACAGTTGCTGCAACTGTGGACATTGTTGCTACATAAGTTGATTGCCATTCATCACATTTTAGATATGGAGTGCAAACAGCCACACTATTTTTTCATCATTCTTGGTGAGGATTCTTGGGGCATAAACAGTTATTCCTTGTGGAAGGATGATAAAAGGGAACAGAATAATTGCTAAGGTTATGCCTGACCATTACATGATTCTCCTCTGCTGCCAAAGTATACAAGAACACCTAGAAGCAGCCTCTTCTTTTTGCAAATACAGAAAACTTAAATGAACAGGTTTTAATCCAGAAATGATGAATTTACATACAAAAATATTCCTGGTGATAAAACCCATGCGAACGCAATTTAAATTTACTCACAGGTTGATTTGCACACCGGAGCATATTTTCACACCGGAGTATATTTACACGCGTGTATTTTTTGCGCATGCGAATTGGACTTTAGTGCATTCCTTTCACCACTTATTTCTCATCATCCGGGTATAGTAAAATAAGGTTTAAATACATTAAGACCTTTCAAAGATTTTTAACGTTCATGTTGTACATGTTTTGTACCAGTAATAAAGACCATTACAAAGTATCACTTTCTATGATTTCTACCCGTGCAAATCACAGTGTGTTGCAAAGATGTGTTATAAAATGACATGCAAAGAAGTGTTAATGTAATGGCATTTTAGAAATAAAAGATAATATCGGGTTTTGAAATCGTCAGCAGGAGTTGCAAAATACTGCAAAGTATGGCTTCCATAAAATTAGCTTGTCTGACGATATTCCGATAAGCTGAACGAAACATGGAAATCCCATTTAGAATTTGAAAACAAATTCATCAACTTTTTCAGATGCATTTCACCGAACCTCATCGTGGCTTTGACAATTGTGATGAAAAATAAATGCAACTTGGTGATTGCATTGCAATGATTCACGGGATTATCATCCGTCCTTTTCTTAAACTAATCGACATCTAATGTCAAATTGTGTATAAATTGAAACTTTTAATTTTGACCCGCGTCCCAAAGAATCATATCTCGGGGCTTCCGACAAGTATCAACACAGATCAGGTTGTAATACGACTGCTGATGACGAAGAGGGGTGAACAGACCGTAGGGATATAATATACACTTCAAGTGTTAGTTTAGCAAAAGTGTTAGTTTAGCAAATGCCTAGTTTCAGTCGCTTTTCAGTATGTCTTACCTTACAAACAAAAAATAAGTTTATGGTGGGTTATAACCCATTTTCATTCCTTTTTCGATTAGCGAAAACAATTTTTCAAAATATTACAATATCTGATAAATATCCACGACAAAAGAAGTTGACGTAATTTACACATCTATTTTAAGTCGATTTTACTGATTCTGATATTTTATGACACCCGATCAATGACGTAATACTGACCAAGTACTCACGGCGTGCCACAAGAAATTAAATCGGCCAGACTGAAAGACAAATTTATCAGGTATGTACTCAAAAAAATAAATACAAAATATGCTAACGCTGTAAAAAATTATTCCATGTCAAACATAAGCTAGGTGTGTTGTTAGTTCCGCAAACTCGTTTTCACCTTGCTAAAATCAGCACGTTTAGTTGACGAGGTTCAAACACAACTAAAAGACGTCCCAGACAACAGCTGTGGTCATGTTAGGACAATGCTGCTAGTTTCTGGGACTTCTACAAAAATGATGGAATGTTTTAAGATACCATAACATCAGCAAAATGCAAGTTTTGGTGGGGCGGGGGTTGGGGGGGGGGAGTAAAACGCAGCCCCGGAGACTGATGATAATGAGGAACAGCAGCTTGGGGCTGTTCTTATGTGTAACACAATGGGATGGGGGGGCTTTAATGACTGCGTGTAACTGTAAGATACATTTACAAATTAAATAAAGAGCATAAAATTAATTAATTTTGAAAAAAATAATGACTTGTGCACTCTAGGTATGAGTACTTTGATTTGGCCACTTTTCTGATCTTCTAGATCGCGTTCTGCTTTAGCAAGACTTATTTCTCCCTAGAGTTATGCTTCATACCCCCACCCATTGGGGCCTAAAGAAATCAATGGACTGCTTGTGCCTCCGGGCAAAGCTTATACGTCACCGACCGGCCATCCGATTATTGGTTAACCGCTCCGGTATGAGCCCGCCAAGTCAAACCTTCCATACATAAATATATGGCTCACTTGGAGGGTTATATTTCAAGCGCTTGTTGGGTGTAATGGCATCCTAATTTTAGGTAAAAGTCTCATAAAATTGAGGCAACGTCCCGACATAGCTATTGACAGGGACGTTATTAAGCATCAATCCAAACAAACTTATCCTTTGAGTTATGGTTCATACCCAAGAAGCAGTGGCTCTTAAATGAAAGGACTGAAAAATTACCAATTGGGACGTGCAAGATACTGGCATAGTCTGATACTGTTCAGTATGTTAATGTTGCAGAAAAAGATCAGTGGTCACCCGTTTTTATTATTCTTGTCCTGAGAAATTTATATTTCGATAATTCGATTTCTGAGAATTTTGCGTACGTTGTAATAACGTTGATAGTTTTACATGGTTTATTGATTTTCTTTTTCTATATCTTATGTGTTATTTGAGAAAGTAAGTACATAATGTACCTCGTTATAGCTTCCTTCGACTATTTTATGCAAAAAGGCAGTTTGCGAGTCTTCTGTACATGTTTATCTCACTGACATAATAGCGTTTGCGGAACTAGACACAGGTTTGCGGATCTAACAACAGATGGTGCCCATACATTTACGCTTCCAGAATCAAAATGGAAGACGCGAATTCTAAAAACTAATCTGCATCTGAAAGGATATAAATTTGTTGATATGCTCATGCCAAATCATTTTTGATATATGCATTAATTATCTCAGGAAACACCGACGACGAGAAGTGTTTGCGGAACTAGACATTTTACTGTACAACGCATGCGAAAATGTTATGATTTGGGCGTATTTTTTGTTTGACCGTTTTATGATTTTTTATTATTTTAGCACTCCTTGGAACAAATGCAAAGGTTACCCAAATCCACAATAACACTAGGAACAGCAATGAAAGGACAAGGATGTTAGATTAGCTGAATAACACCTTTTCCATTTTAGCATACACCGGGATTTTTTGGTTCCGTCATTACGACAGTGTCGGCATAAATATGAGCACTTCAGTGCTTTGTTTAAGAAATAGATCAGCTCTAGCAGTGAATTGTTGAGTAATAATTCACTGTTTGGAGGTCAGTTGTAAAAGTGATCAAATCACGAGCGCGTAGCGCGAGTGATTTATCTTCTTACAACTGACCGACAAACAGTGAATTATTACTCAACAATTCACGCACTTGAGCTCTAACACACAAGAAACGGAATAAATGTTGCTGAAACCGTCGATATTGTTCAGCTTTCCGCCATTGCATTGCAGATATCCCGCCAAATATTTGACTGCAATGCTGGTATTTACACACACTTATTACGTTTGTTGTGCGCTAAAACGACATTTCACCGTCTAACGCTGCTTTGTGGGATAGCTGACGTCACAAATGCCGCAAAGTAACGTCACGCTTATTCGCCCATGCAGTGAAATTGTTGCACAATATAACACGTTTTTTACAATTGGCTATATAGGCGAGGTGTGTTAGAATTTATTTTACACTTAAGAAATAGATTAGCTCTAGCAGTGAATTGTTGAGTAATAATTCACTGTTTGGAGGTCAGTTGTAAAGAAGATCAAATCACGAGCGCGTAGCGCGAGTGATTTATCTTCTTACAACTGACCGACAAACAGTGAATTATTACTCAACAATTCACGCACTTGAGCTGATCTATTTCGATTCTAACACACAATAAACGGAATAAATGTTGCTGAAACCGTCGATATCGTTCAGCTTTCCGCCATTGCATTGCAGATATCCCGCCAAATATTTGACTGTAATGCTGGTATTTACACACCCTTATTACGTTTGTTGTGCGTTAAAACGACGTTTCACCGTCTAACGCTGCTTTGTGGGATAGCTGACGTCACAAATGCCGCAAAGTAACGTCACGCTTATTCGCCCAGTGAAATTGTTGCACAATATAACACGTTTTTTTACCATTGGCTATATAGGCGAGGTGTGTTAGAATATAGGATAATTTTCACTCTGTTTCAAATTTTCGGCACTTGGCTTTCTTCAAGAAAGCAACATTTAATTTCTACAACAAGGTGGCATCCATTCTGGTGCATCAGAAGTTACATGTAATAATAAATGAGCCACCTCGTGGGAAAACCAACAATGTGGTTTCCGAACAGGTCTGACACAAACCGGCTTGTACAGCTATAGAAGCAGGCTAGAAGCTTGAAATATTTGAGTTAAGTAGAAGAGGACTTGTACTATCCGAGTAGCGAAAACAAAGGCGCTGATCAACTTCGCGGTTACCGCGAAGCTGATCTTCGCCTTTGTTTTCGCCTATGCAGATTGTTGGTTTTCCCATGGGGCGGTTCAAATAAGAATAACCATCTCTCGTCACAAAAAGCATGAAATGTTGGAGACAGAATGCTCCAAAACGTTTTAAAAATAAAAAATTTAACAATCGAAAACAAAATTTACGGTCTCTTCAAACTTGCCCTGCTTTTTCGCAAAATAAATAAATAAAAAAAAAACTGAGATCCTTTAAGAGCAGTAAACATATTTATGACATTAATGAGAAAGGGGACGGGCCATACCATGGTTTTTGCTACTTAAGTCTCGTCGATGACACTTTAGATTTGACAACATGGAGCCAAAGAGCCTTTAACAGGGTAGTCGATCTGTATATTAAACGTTGGTTAGAAAATTTTGTTGGTTAGAAAATGTATCTAAACTGATAATAATTCTCTGATTTCTCTGAATATCCGGGGCTCGTTGATCTCAAAGTCTACCAATGACCGTACATGTAAAGTTTCCTTTTTATCAGTTTTTAATGTACAAAGTTTTGAAAAGTTCGTGTTTTTGCAAACAGAAATGATTTTTGGTCAAAATTGACCATGAACGTACATCAGAAAGGACTTCCTTGGACTTAAATCCAAAATATCGGAAAGGTTGCATTTGGTCTTCTGTAACACCGCTGGAGGGACGAAATGCAAAGTGCCAGTCACGGTAGATATACCACAGTGTGTTCAGAATAGCTTATTAATTAACGTCTGTAGGTCTACAATACAAATTCACAACAAAAAGACGAGAAAACAGTTTTAAACGATCTCAAGCGTCCAGTAAAGGTATTGAATCATTTGAGCCGCCTCATGGGAAAACCAACAATCTGCATATGCGAAAACAAAGACGCAGATCAGCTTCGCGGTCACCGCGAAGCTGATCAGCGCCTTTGTTTGCGCTACACGGATAGTACACTTCCTCTTCTTCTTAAATCAAAAATTTCAAACTTCTAGCCATCTTCTGTGCTTGTACAGTCCAGTTTGAGTCAGACCTGTTCGGAAAGCACATTGTTGGTTTTCCCATGAGGTGGTAACCGTAGCATATGAAAACTCTACTAAACTTATCCTGTTGGTGATGGCGACCCAGCATGGTTAGGATGGGTAATCTCAGTGATTAATCATCTACAAATCCTGCTTGGGTCACATTTGCATGTCTTAGTTCGAAAAAATAAGTATATGATACGTCCAATAACGTATACTTCTGAATAAAACACACATTCTCAAAGTTTCTTTGTGTGGAATTTATTAATCTTTCTGTGACATTTGTGACTTTTTTGCGACTTATTGTTCGACTAAGCTTGCATCTAATACTCTGTCACTGGCCTTTCTTTCAGCCACTTTGCAATATTTTCATTTTCTTCCACTCGACTCATGCTCGCAGCAACCTTTGGGAACTTCTCAAGATGGTCTCTCAGTCGCAAAAACTCCACAACAGCATGGATGCAACAGTCTGCTAGTGACAATGAATCGGAGACTGCATATCCGTTTTTACCCGACGACTCTATTAATTTTTCAATATATTCTAGATATCTTGGGCCATGCTCATCATGTAGCTCTTTCATCAATGCGGCCTTCTGGGATTGGTCTTGAGTCCTGATTGCGGCCCTCATGAATAGTATAAGGTCAGCGATAGTATCTTGAATCTGGTCTATCTGAAAGGACTCCATGTTGTTTTTCCCGTACATCCCATATTCTCTAGCTAAGTATCTTGCTATAGCAGGGCTTTGTACGTGTACTTTTCCGTCTATTTCAAAAGTAGGCACAGAACCTTGTGGCATAGCTGAAAGTAAAATGAAGAAAACATATATTCGAGATATTCGTATATGATTGAAAAATAACGTCAAATGACATGTAGTTTGTTTTGACATCGAGCCGTTTTTATTTGGGCTTCGTTTTCTTATTATTTTTAAATGTTTAAGTCCACAGGCATCAGCCAAGAACATTGATATTAGTTGATGTCTTGCTTAACGTCCCAGCCAACAGCTATGGTCATGTCGGTAGTTAGACCAAACCACTGCCCCTGTGCAGGCTCATACCTTGTAAACATCAGATGGTCGGCCAGTCTAATATTAGCTTTTTCTAGAGACACAAGCAGCCCATCTATTTCTCACGATCACAATGGGCGGCGGCACTAATTCCCACTCTACCACCCTTTTACAGCTAATAACAAATCAGCTAACGGCTTGGAATGACCAAATGTGCTGACTAAGACGCAAAGCAATAAAACAACCAAGAACTCCTTTTCGCAACTTAAAACGCGAGAGACTTTTGCTTTTTGTCGAGTTTCGAAAATACCATCTCAATTAGACCTTTCCAATAATTTTCTTAACCCATATTTGACGAATGGATTCTCCCATCATTATCAATTTGACGAGTCCACTTTCATTTCTAGGGGCTTTTAAGATTTTATTCCATTTTTCGATGAAAATCCTGTAAGCAAACAGAATAGCCCCAGATGGGACGCCGCGTTCTGCGGCGTCACATCTGGGGCTATACTGTACAAAAGGGACGCCAGGCGTAAATGAGTTAATACTGCACATGCATATTTACATGTACATTATTATTATTATTATTATTATTATTATTATTATTATTATTATTATTATATAAAATGTAAAACTTGAAAATCAAATTTATATGCAAACCATTTTAATTCCGCCATTTCAGTGTACCAAATGCTTACCCATCCCTCCCCTATAGGGCCACAGGACAATTTGTGTTCTGCATTGCTCAATTTTGATTAGCCAAAGAGCCAGCTGAAGCTACGTCGACGTTTGTTTTGGATCAGTACGTAGAACAGCTTATTATATTTTAAAGAAAACAAGCGAAAACCTTACTTGGTTTTATTTTTGGCCATTCATCTACGTTGATCCGTACGTCTTCATATTTGACGTCACTTGCCGCTAGTAAAAGCCGTATAGGTTCCGCTCTAGCTTTTGCGTTGAAATATGTCAACTTGTATTTTGGTGTGGACGCCATTTTTAACCGATGTAGTGTTGAAAGGTTAATGACATGAAATGGTGACTGTTTGCTTAAATAATTCAAAATGGGTTAGCAAACTCGCATACATTTGTGCCGCGTCATAATAAAACTTGCTCTTAGCATGACCGCTGACACAGTACAGGTAGCAGATAGTAAGCACGGTCTCTTTCCTTCTGTAATCCGAAATTTAAAGGGTTTTTGTCTTCTTTTGTTATAGAGTTATGTCGGGAGCTTGTTTTGCTTGATTAGAATCCTGAACCCAAGTGTGCTCATGATGCCGCGACTCAACTGAATAGAGCAATGGCTCATGACATCTTTTATCGAGTACCCATGCAAGGTCATTCATACAAACGATCATAAAACAGAACACTTGAAAGTAACAATATATACTCATCAAAAGAAGTTTTGCACCAGTTAATATTTTTCTCATTTTAAAATAATGTCTAGTATGGACATTTTTCAAATAAACTTTTAAAACTTAATACCATCTTAAAGGGCTGGACTTCCTGAATAACAAATCAATATTTCTTCTTAAAAAGACTAAATAAAAATGTGCAAAAATGCATGTTTTTGAAAACACCAAAATTTGGGATGCAGCAAACCGCCCACATCTGTATTTTTGGGCTTCCAAACCCGAATTCGTCGAGATACTGAAAGCAATCATTTAAAGCAAAAAAACTTTTTACAAAAACATTATTTTTGACCAAAAATAACGATTTTTGAGATTTTGTTTAAATTCTAAGATAAAGCTTAGTAACTCATCTCTCCAATAAAATTGGTTGTTTTTCTTTCAAACACAGCATGCAGCACTCATTAATGTTTAACTGGAGGTACTGGTTTTCAACCCATCCAAATTCAGAATTTTTAATAAGCTGCATATCAAAAAAGTACTCATGCAACATCTTTGACATAAGATTGCCTTTAACAGAAAGAAAACAGGCGACGGGTTTTGGTGTCAAAACATCTCATAGTGATCCAAAATTGAAATGAATTTCGATTTTACTCTTTTTTCCAATATTTATCATTTTTTTTTTTCTCAAAAAAATGCAACTTTGTCAAAAAAATGAATTTTTACTAAAATTTTGAGATTTATTAAATTGTCTTTAGGCTTAATCATTAGCTTTGGAGCTCTTGTGTGTAAATTTGGAGACCAAAATGTGTTCTTAATTTTGTGGCATTTTTTGTGGATTTATTTTTTCGATTTTCCAATTTTCAGCATTACAGAAAATGGGAATTTTTTATTTTTCCTAAAATCGTTTCCGCAACAATTTTTGTTCTTATCACACACATTATCAAACTCTTTCAGACTGTGCAAATTCAAAAAGCCAGATTTAAAAATTGTTAGTTAAAATGTCACTTAAAAATATGAAAAAATCTAAATGGTGCAAAACTTCTTTTGATGAGTATAGGATATCATATATAGGTATCAGCGGACAACTCATTTTTGTACATACGCCATCAACGCAAAAAAACAGAAAATTAAATCGTGGAGATATGCATTCCGCACTTATGCCCAAGTCACACTAGCACTAACGGATAGTTTCGGATGAAAGTTTTGGGCGGGGCTAAAATAATTTGACGAAATTATGCACCACAATAACCTATGAATGCGGTTAGATACGGGTTCTTAAGGATGAATATGAACAACTCTTGATAGAAAATGTATTTGCATGATACATGTACGAACAATTACTATCACGGTGGTCTGTGGCCAGTTGTTCAAAATTTCGTTAGCTTAACGCTGTCGTCAAGCGGCCTCAATCAGTTAACTATATATCAACTTCAAAAGCAAATACACTGTTAATTTTTGTTGGAAAAATGTAACAAACTTTTGCACTGCAACGGATTCTCACATTTTTCCAACAAAAAATAACCATGTATTCATAGTTTTGCCATTTGAAATTTTAACGAATCGTTTACTAACGGCAATGTTAATTTTGAACAACTAGCCCCTGAGAACAACAAGTAGCCAACATGGAGGATGTTGACATTGACGACCACCACTTGCCACAAACACGACTTGATCCCAAAATAATAGTGAAACAAAAGGCAGTGCTTTTGCTCGAAATGCTTGCACTTACCAGAACAAATTCATTTGAGCCGCCCCATGGGAAAACCAACAATCTGCATAGGCGAAAACAAAGGCGCAGATCAGCTTCGAGGTGACCGCGAAGCTGATCAGCGCTTTTGTTTTCGCTACTCGGATAGTACAATTCCTCCTCTACTTAACTCTAAAATTTCAAACTTCTAGCCTGCCTCTGTGGCTGTTCAGGCCGGTTTGTGTCAGACCTGTTCAGAAACCACATTGTTGGTTTTCCTACGAGGCGGCTCATTTAGTATAGGCTACCACCGTATTAGCACAAACAACTAGCACGGTATAGCAAGCACTTGAGTGCTTAACCTCACAGGAAAATTGGCTAAAGTCAATACATCCATACAGTTATATACTTAAGGAATTAAAATACGCAACACACTAATATTTATCATTTTTTCTCAAAAAATGCAACTTTGTCAAAAAAAAAAAAAAAATGAATTTTTACTAAAATTTTGAGATTTTTTAAATTGTCTTTAGGCTTAATCATTAGCTTTGGAGCTCTTGTGTGTAAATTTGGAAACAAAAATGTGTTCTTAATTTTGTGGCATTTTTTGTGGATTTTTTTTTTTTTTTCGATTTTCCAATTTTCAGCATTTACAGAAAATGGGAATTTTTTATTTTTCCTAAAATCGTTTCCGCAACAATTTTTAGCTCACCTGAGCCGTTAGGCTCACAAGGTGAGCTTATAGGATGGCCATGATCCGGCGTCCGTCGTCCGTCGTCGTCGTCCACCATTTTCAAAGATGGGAACCAATGTGTTTATAAATAATCCAGGTCACATGACCAAGATGGCTGCCACGCCCATATATGGTAAAAACCCTTCAAAATTCTCTGGAACCACTGGACCGATTTCAACGAAACTTGGCATGAAGCATTTGGGACTAGAGTACTACAATGTATTTATAAATTATGACCTTTGGATGACCTTGACCTATTTTACGGCAAGGTCAACATAGGTGGCCCATGCATTTGAATGGGGAAAATTGTTAAAATGTCATTTGAAAGGTAAAACTTGCAGGAAATGGACAAATGGACTGAAAGTAGGTAATTCTGAAAAAAATTGGACCCCAGGGGTTGGTCTGCCCCCACCCCGGGGCAATATACTTGTATTTTACAATAATATTCAAAGATCTTCTTCTCTGAAACCACTTGGCCAATCAAAGCCAAATTTTATAGCAAGCATCTATGGGAAGGGGGAGTCAATGTGTTTATAAATAATCCAGGTCACATGATCAAGATGGCTGCCATGCCCATATATGGTAAAAACCCTTCAAAAATCTTCTTCTCCTGAACCAATGGACCGATTTTAATGAAACTTGGCATGAAGCATCAGGGACTAAAGTACTACAATGTGTTTATAAATTATGACCTTTGGATGACCTTGACCTATATTACGGTGAGATCAACATAGGTCGCCAATGCATTTGAATGGGGAAAACCTTTAAAATGTCTTTTAAAATGAAAGTCTTGCAGGAAATGGGCAGTAGGGCTGAATATTAATGATTCTGAAAAAAAAAATTGGACCCCAGGGGCATATTTGCCCCTACTGTAGGGCATTATACATGTATATTACCATACTATTCAAACATCTTCTCCTGTGAAACCGCTTGGCCAATCAAAGCCAAATTTTATGTGAAGCATTTATATAATGGGGGAATCAATGTGTATATAAATAATCAAGGTCACATGACCAAGATGGCCACCATGCCCATATATGGTAAAAACCCTTCAAAATCTTCTCTGGAACCGGTGGACGGATTTCGAAGAAACTTGATGTGAAGCATCTATGGCTTAAGTACTACAATTTATATATAAATCATGACCCTGTGATGACCTTGACCCAGTTTATGGCAAGGTCAACATGGGTTGACCATGTATTTAAATAGGGAAAACTGTTAAAATGTCATTTGAAGGGAAAAGCCAGCAGGAAATTGGCAAATGGACAGAATATTGATTATTCTGAAAATAAAGAAGAAAATGGCCCAATGGCTTCATCTGTCCCTACACTGGGGTTAAATACTATAATATTCAAACATGTTTATTGGTATATGCAGCAGATCTCAGGTGAGCGTTTACAGGACCATTGGTCCTCTTGTTGTTCTTATCACACACATTATCAAACTCTTTCAGACTGTGCAAATTCAAAAAGCCAGATTTAAAAATTGTTAGTTAAAATGTCACTTAAAAATATGAAAAAATCTAAATGGTGCAAAACTTCTTTTGATGAGTATAGGATATCATATATAGGTATCAGCGGACCACTCATTTTTGTACATACGCCATCAACGCAAAGAACAGAAAATTAAATCGTGGAGATATGCATTCCGCACTTATGCCCAAGTCACACTAGCACTAACGGATAGTTTCGGATGAAAGTTTTGGGCGGGGCTAAAATAATTTGACGAAATTATGCACCACATTAACCTATGAATGCGGTTAGATACGGGTTCTTAAGGATGAATATGAACAACTCTTGATAGAAAATGTATTTGCATGACACATGTACGAACACTTACTATCACGGTGGTCTGTGGCCAGTTGTTCAAAATTTCGTTAGCTTAACGCTGTCGTCAAGCCCTCAATCAGTTAACTATATATCAACTTCAAAAGCAAATACACTGTTAATTTTTGTTGGAAAAATGTAACAAACTTTTGCACTGCAACGGATTCTCACATTTTTCCAACAAAAAATAACCATGTATTTGTAGTTTTGCCATTTGAAATTTTAACGAATCGTTTACTAACGGCAATGTTAATTTTGAACAACTAGCCCCTGAGAACAACAAGTAGCCAACATGGAGGATGTTGACATTGACGACCACCACTTGCCACAAACACGACTTGATCCCAAAGTTATAGTGAAACAAAAGGCAGTGGTTTTGCTCGAAATGCTTGCACTTACCAGAACAAATTCATTGAAGCTGATCAGGGCCTTTGTTTTCGCTACTCGGATAGTACAATTCCTCCTCTACTTACATGTAACTCCAAAATTTCAAACTTCTAGCCTCCCTCTGTGGCTGATCAGGCCGGTTTGTGTCAGACCTGTTCAGAAACCACATTGTTGGTTTTCCTACGAGGCGGCTCATTTAGTATAGGCTACCACCGTATTAGCACAAACAACTAGCATGGTATAGCAAGCACTTGAGTGCTTAACCTCACAGGAAAATTGGCTAAAGTCAATACATGTAAGCCTAAGCCTTAGTGGCTTACTTGGGTGGTTATATTAGAGGCACCTTTTGGATGTCATGACATCCTAATCTTGAGTAAAAGTCCTATAAAATGGAGGCAACGTCTCGACATGACCTAGGCTGTTGACTGGCATGCTTAGCTTCAATTTAAACAAACAAAACAAAAGGCTAGACAGTCAAACTGGAATAGTTTTAGAGCCAGACACAAAGGCCAAAAGACCAAAAGCAATCAGAGGAAGTTAAAATGGGAACGGTTAAAAAATAAATTACTCAACATGAACATCAAAAAAAATGTGCTCTACAAAGACAGTAGGAATGAAGAAAAATACAAACACTGTACTTAAATATGGAATAATTGAGAGTAACGAAGAATGTGGGTCTGTTGAAACTGACAGTTTTATTGGTGGCAAACATGTTATAAAAAGCAAGTTGACGTTGGCAACGTGATTGACGACAAAAACACCAAACTATAAATGACGATGAGAATTTTCAAGAGACGTTCTCAACAAGGCAAAGGATATGAGCGCTGTAGCACTCGACGAAGTTCCGATCGGACCACATGAGAGATGAACCAAATTAAATCACGTGGCGAAAAGAAAATACTGTACAGGGTGATCCAGAATATCTGATACCATTTTAATTGTACATAATTTTGTTCCACAAACACATATCATACTAAACCTTTAATCACAATGGACTGGGATAATTCAAATTTTGTTTGGTATATAATAATAAGCACTTTAAAGGATTGACATTTGAATAATAGAGATCAAACAATTTGATAGTTTTTGCATAATTCGTTATTTTATGTCAATTTAATGTTATTACAACATCTGAATGTTTGCTACTACTGTTGCACGAATGTGTGGCGTTAATTTTCAAAACATTTATTAATTATAACGTTTCAGCTTTCAAAAAGTGTCTGATTGTGGGTGAATATGTATTTTCATTTAAGTGTCCTCACAAGAAAAGGCGAGCTATCAAAACAAGCTTGACGCCATTGTAATCCAATATGGATGTCATAAAAGGCTTATATGTTTTTATGAAATTGTTTGAACAGTTCTATTTTACATGTTAGTGGTGTATATATCTAATGTTATATACCAAACAAAATTTGAATCTTTGTAGATTATTTTGATATAGATTTAAATAATGTATGTGCTGCTGAACCAAAATTATTAAAGGTTGTAATGGTATCAGATATTCTGGATCACCCTGTATATCTATCTGTCTCACTAGGATAATTTTCTCCTAGTCATATGGCTTCTGATATGACTAGGAGCATTCAATCATGATGACCAACGCTGGTGGGTTTCCTGGCTGATTCTTAGCTGTGAACCATTCAGCGTGAAACAATATTTTTTTTTCTAAACAGCCACTTTATATGCAAATGCAGTTTTCTGCATTTTCTGCAAGCATACAAAGTTCTAATCTACTTAACCTACGTAAGCCTAGGATCCTATGCGTTGGAATAGGCAAACAATCAAGGTAGTGCTTAATTGAATGGCGGCATTCTATATGTGTCGTATATGTGGCTGTATTTGTATTAAAGTGTAATACGAATTTCATCTACAAGCCATCAAAACTTAAAACTGATGTGCTTAAATTTGAAAGTAGACTAACTCAAATGATAAGGCTGGTCAAAATCTAGACGTCAAATATGGGTTCAATAAGATTGTCTGAAGATGTCGCGATTGATTAGACAAAACATGGAAAACCATTTTAGATTCTAATGACAACGAGTCCATTACGAAAACTTGCCCATGCAATAAATAGAGATTTTTTTTTATCTTGAAAAATTGAGAATTTTCAGCTGAAAAATATTGATAGTTTTCTTATTTTTGCTCAAAACATAGATTGTGGGTACACTACACGTTAGAACCGCCTCGCCGAGGCGGTTCTAACGAGTACCCACAATCTATGTTTTGGAACAAAAATAAGAAAAATGGGTATACCCCTGCATACCCCAATTTGGCGATATAAATATGGAGTTCAAGGGGGTATACATTACACGGACATGTTTTCCTGATGCAGTTTTGAGATAACATTTGCATAAGCTTATCAGCTGCACTCAACCATTTTCGAAATAAAAAATAAAACAAATAATGTTATAAGTTTTGTTACACAACATAACATTTATATGCTTTTTGGGAAAACAAAATGGTCACATGCTGATGACAATTTGAATGAAATTATAGACTTGATATAATTCGGCAACTAGGTTACTGTATGGGGCGTTACCTCATGAATACGTTATTCAGTATGGTCTACTTTTGACGTTGAAAGATTCAACTCACATGTTTTCCGTTAGAAAATATGAATGAAATATGACGTTGTCTAATTCACTGGATTGGACAAAATACAGGTAGCTGATCTCTAACGGTAAATATGTGACAGCACTCTGGGCTTTTCTATAATCTCCCTACTTGAACAGATGGACTAGCCGACCACGCCCAGATATTAATATTAAAATTGCCGCCTATACAGTGACCTATTTGTCCAATTATATTAATACGTGTACAGGTGCGTTCAGTTATTAATATACCCCCTCAATATTCAGAAAGGAATTTGTTTATATATTTTGTTAAGTATGAGTATAAATATTTACTCTGTATATAAAACTTCCAGATCTTGTGATGTTTTATGCCTAAATTGATCACATAATATATGTTTATAATTTATGAAAGAATAACCATATTCGTACTATGGCTGAAAATTTGGTGTCTTTATGAGCACTTTTTACGAAGTTACACCCTGATTTTCAATCGATGTAAGAATTTCATGGAAAAGCGTTTGTTGCAATATAAAACTAAGCATATTATTGTTATTTTGCAAGAAAACTAATATTCCACAAGGGAGGTTGTAGAGAGAAAACTAAGCAAACAAAACAGCCCCAGATGGGACGCCGCGTTCTGCAGCGTCCGGCGTCACATCTGGGGCTATTCTGTTTGTCTATGTCCCATAAAAGGGACGCCAGGCTATGAGTTAATGGGAGGACCTATGCCTACTTGTAGCACTGCGAGCATTGGCATATTAAAGAGTTTTCTTTCTTGCATAATTGTTCAAAGCAGCCGTTTTATATGCAAATGCAAATGTCCCAGTGCAGTTTCTGCAAGCATTCAGATGTTCTAAACTTCTTAACCCACATAAGTCTGCAATCCTACACATGGGGCATATGTAAATATTTTAGCAGCCCCGTATGTGACACCGGTATATCATGGCCTGTACCGTTTGATTATAATACATGTACAACTGACTGAATAATCAATATGAAACATTAATGAAAGTGCATTTAAATTCAGAATTGGGCTCACTCTTGAAAGTCACAAATATGGGAAAATTCAATCGTCAAATATGGGTTAAATGAGATTGTCTGGAGATCTTGCAATTGATTAGACAAAACATGGAAACCCATTTTAGATTCTAATAGTGACTGATCAAGTTTGTGGATGACATTTGCGCAAGATATTTTGCACTCAATCATTTTCACAGAAATTCACTTTAGCATTGCGTGAACTGATGTGTAATGATTGTTCCTTTTCAAAGGCAGCCTTGCATATTTTAATTGCTTCTACATTCGCGCGCAGGTTATATTTGCTCCTTTATGGCATTTCAAAACTTGTTTTGGTATGCAAATGGTTCATGTTTGGAATATCAATTTAGTTTGAATGTCTAGGACTTGTTAGCTCACCTGGGTCTTTAGGTTCACACGGTGAGCTTTGTCCCATGCGCCATCATACGCCCGACCCCACTTTTTCTGGATGACTTCGCTAAATCGTTGTACTGGTGATTGTTAAAATCTTTCAGCGACATGGCTCCACTGGTTGGAAGGGAGGTCGGGTGAGAATATGGATCCCGTCCATTGTAGCCTAAAGAAATAGATGGACTGATTGTGCCCCCAGGCAAAGCTTATGTGCTACTTGTCTTGTCTTGTAATAGATTCTGCCAATGAAGGCACACCTCCTTCCGGAGTAGGGATCTTCTTATGTTGATTACGTTTAAAATGACAGGTTGTTTTCCGCCACCCTATTCAAAGTCAAAGTCAAAATATTTACACTTAGAAAGATCTATTTACACTGTTCCTGCTGGTTTGTATTGCGGCTTCTTTTTTCCCTTATTTCTTTTGCGTTTAGTTACTGTTTGGGGAAGTTGAGTAAATCTCTCGACATGAAGTGCATGGCACAACCTCCTAGCTTGAATCTCTAGATTTTTCAGTACTGATGGATCTGCTTTTGGAAAGGTAACTGTAGGGTCCAGAATGGATTGTACTGTGTCAGTTGTGTTATAGTGATCAAGATTTTCTTGGATCTTCAGTATCTCATCCAGTATTGGCTTCCTTGTACATTCTAGGCTCTCGCAACGCAGAAGGAAATGTTCCTTAGTCTCGTCTTCTTTCTTACAAAGTAGGCAGATAGGGCTAATTTGATTCTGGTTGAAGGCTGCTCTGTTAACTTGTAAGATGTATGAACCGGTCAACAGTTTAATTTTTGTATGTATACGTGGCACATCCTTAATACAATTTGGGTCCTGGATCACAGGTGGCCTTGTGCCCGGCTTGTAAGCTTGTGAGTTGAGGTGCTCGAGACTTGTATACAGGGAAGCTCTATATTTCATTATATCTGTCCAGTATTGATTGATTTTCGATCGGACTTGACCCTTCCATCTCGTCTTAGTGTGCTGAGCATCAAGCAGCTGCCATGGCATGGGTAGATCATACTTCAGTAGGATATTCTTGATGTCAATAAACCAGCTGTTGGATTTATCTCCCTTGACTGACCACCCGATTACTGGTTAACCGTTTAGGTCTATACCAGCCCAGGAAAAGTGGTTAAAGTCGAACCACCCATACAAAAAAGCCTTATTGGTTTAGTTTGGTGGTTATATTTGAAGCACTTTTTGGGTGTCATGACATCTTAATTTTAGGTACAAGTCCCATAAAATGGAGGCAACGTCCCGACATGACCATAGCTATTGCCTGGGACAAAGGATTTGGATCACCTTAAGTACATTTAATATATTTAGTTAAGTTTGGGCTACTGAATGACCGCCTATTGGGAAATAGCTGCTCACTCGGTTTATTATACGTTCTCTTTGTATAGGTACATGATTGTCAATTTAGTTTGTTCCCCATCTCGGGTTTTTGGAGTAAGATTGCCTTTAACAGAAAGAAAACAGGCGACGGGTTTTGGTGTCAAAACATCTCATAGTGATCCAAAATTGAAATGAATTTCGATTTTACTCTTTTTTCCAATATTTATCTTTTTTTTTTTTTCTCAAAAAAATGCAACTTTGTCAAAAAAATGAATTTTTACTAAAATTTTGAGATTTATTAAATTGTCTTTAGGCTTAATCATTAGCTTTGGAGCTCTTGTGTGTAAATTTGGAGACAAAAATGTGTTCTTAATTTTGTGGCATTTTTTGTGGATTTATTTTTTCGATTTTCCAATTTTCAGCATTACAGAAAATGGGAATTTTTTATTTTTCCTAAAATCGTTTCCGCAACAATTTTTGTTCTTATCACACACATTATCAAACTCTTTCAGACTGTGCAAATTCAAAAAGCCAGATTTAAAAATTGTTAGTTAAAATGTCACTTAAAAATATGAAAAAATCTAAATGGTGCAAAACTTCTTTTGATGAGTATAGGATATCATATATAGGTATCAGCGGACAACTCATTTTTGTACATACGCCATCAACGCAAAAAACAGAAAATTAAATCGTGGAGATATGCATTCCGCACTTATGCCCAAGTCACACTAGCACTAACGGATAGTTTCGGATGAAAGTTTTGGGCGGGGCTAAAATAATTTGACGAAATTATGCACCACAATAACCTATGAATGCGGTTAGATACGGGTTCTTAAGGATGAATATGAACAACTCTTGATAGAAAATGTATTTGCATGATACATGTACGAACAATTACTATCACGGTGGTCTGTGGCCAGTTGTTCAAAATTTCGTTAGCTTAACGCTGTCGTCAAGCGGCCTCAATCAGTTAACTATATATCAACTTCAAAAGCAAATACACTGTTAATTTTTGTTGGAAAAATGTAACAAACTTTTGCACTGCAACGGATTCTCACATTTTTCCAACAAAAAATAACCATGTATTCATAGTTTTGCCATTTGAAATTTTAACGAATCGTTTACTAACGGCAATGTTAATTTTGAACAACTAGCCCCTGAGAACAACAAGTAGCCAACATGGAGGATGTTGACATTGACGACCACCACTTGCCACAAACACGACTTGATCCCAAAATAATAGTGAAACAAAAGGCAGTGCTTTTGCTCGAAATGCTTGCACTTACCAGAACAAATTCATTTGAGCCGCCCCATGGGAAAACCAACAATCTGCATAGGCGAAAACAAAGGCGCAGATCAGCTTCGAGGTGACCGCGAAGCTGATCAGCGCTTTTGTTTTCGCTACTCGGATAGTACAATTCCTCCTCTACTTAACTCTAAAATTTCAAACTTCTAGCCTGCCTCTGTGGCTGTTCAGGCCGGTTTGTGTCAGACCTGTTCAGAAACCACATTGTTGGTTTTCCTACGAGGCGGCTCATTTAGTATAGGCTACCACCGTATTAGCACAAACAACTAGCACGGTATAGCAAGCACTTGAGTGCTTAACCTCACAGGAAAATTGGCTAAAGTCAATACATCCATACAGTTATATACTTAAGGAATTAAAATACGCAACACACTAATATTTATCATTTTTTCTCAAAAAATGCAACTTTGTCAAAAAAAAAAAATGAATTTTTACTAAAATTTTGAGATTTTTTAAATTGTCTTTAGGCTTAATCATTAGCTTTGGAGCTCTTGTGTGTAAATTTGGAAACAAAAATGTGTTCTTAATTTTGTGGCATTTTTTGTGGATTTTTTTTTTTCGATTTTCCAATTTTCAGCATTTACAGAAAATGGGAATTTTTTATTTTTCCTAAAATCGTTTCCGCAACAATTTTTAGCTCACCTGAGCCGTTAGGCTCACAAGGTGAGCTTATAGGATGGCCATGATCCGGCGTCCGTCGTCCGTCGTCGTCGTCCACCATTTTCAAAGATGGGAACCAATGTGTTTATAAATAATCCAGGTCACATGACCAAGATGGCTGCCACGCCCATATATGGTAAAAACCCTTCAAAATTCTCTGGAACCACTGGACCGATTTCAACGAAACTTGGCATGAAGCATTTGGGACTAGAGTACTACAATGTATTTATAAATTATGACCTTTGGATGACCTTGACCTATTTTACGGCAAGGTCAACATAGGTGGCCCATGCATTTGAATGGGGAAAATTGTTAAAATGTCATTTGAAAGGTAAAACTTGCAGGAAATGGACAAATGGACTGAAAGTAGGTAATTCTGAAAAAAATTGGACCCCAGGGGTTGGTCTGCCCCCACCCCGGGGCAATATACTTGTATTTTACAATAATATTCAAAGATCTTCTTCTCTGAAACCACTTGGCCAATCAAAGCCAAATTTTATAGCAAGCATCTATGGGAAGGGGGAGTCAATGTGTTTATAAATAATCCAGGTCACATGATCAAGATGGCTGCCATGCCCATATATGGTAAAAACCCTTCAAAAATCTTCTTCTCCTGAACCAATGGACCGATTTTAATGAAACTTGGCATGAAGCATCAGGGACTAAAGTACTACAATGTGTTTATAAATTATGACCTTTGGATGACCTTGACCTATATTACGGTGAGATCAACATAGGTCGCCAATGCATTTGAATGGGGAAAACCTTTAAAATGTCTTTTAAAATGAAAGTCTTGCAGGAAATGGGCAGTAGGGCTGAATATTAATGATTCTGAAAAAAAAATTGGACCCCAGGGGCATATTTGCCCCTACTGTAGGGCATTATACATGTATATTACCATACTATTCAAACATCTTCTCCTGTGAAACCGCTTGGCCAATCAAAGCCAAATTTTATGTGAAGCATTTATATAATGGGGGAATCAATGTGTATATAAATAATCAAGGTCACATGACCAAGATGGCCACCATGCCCATATATGGTAAAAACCCTTCAAAATCTTCTCTGGAACCGGTGGACGGATTTCGAAGAAACTTGATGTTAAGCATCTATGGCTTAAGTACTACAATTTATATATAAATCATGACCCTGTGATGACCTTGACCCAGTTTATGGCAAGGTCAACATGGGTTGACCATGTATTTAAATAGGGAAAACTGTTAAAATGTCATTTGAAGGGAAAAGCCAGCAGGAAATTGGCAAATGGACAGAATATTGATTATTCTGAAAATAAAGAAGAAAATGGCCCAATGGCTTCATCTGTCCCTACACTGGGGTTAAATACCATAATATTCAAACATGTTTATTGGTATATGCAGCAGATCTCAGGTGAGCGTTTACAGGACCATTGGTCCTCTTGTTGTTCTTATCACACACATTATCAAACTCTTTCAGACTGTGCAAATTCAAAAAGCCAGATTTAAAAATTGTTAGTTAAAATGTCACTTAAAAATATGAAAAAATCTAAATGGTGCAAAACTTCTTTTGATGAGTATAGGATATCATATATAGGTATCAGCGGACCACTCATTTTTGTACATACGCCATCAACGCAAAGAACAGAAAATTAAATCGTGGAGATATGCATTCCGCACTTATGCCCAAGTCACACTAGCACTAACGGATAGTTTCGGATGAAAGTTTTGGGCGGGGCTAAAATAATTTGACGAAATTATGCACCACATTAACCTATGAATGCGGTTAGATACGGGTTCTTAAGGATGAATATGAACAACTCTTGATAGAAAATGTATTTGCATGACACATGTACGAACACTTACTATCACGGTGGTCTGTGGCCAGTTGTTCAAAATTTCGTTAGCTTAACGCTGTCGTCAAGCCCTCAATCAGTTAACTATATATCAACTTCAAAAGCAAATACACTGTTAATTTTTGTTGGAAAAATGTAACAAACTTTTGCACTGCAACGGATTCTCACATTTTTCCAACAAAAAATAACCATGTATTTGTAGTTTTGCCATTTGAAATTTTAACGAATCGTTTACTAACGGCAATGTTAATTTTGAACAACTAGCCCCTGAGAACAACAAGTAGCCAACATGGAGGATGTTGACATTGACGACCACCACTTGCCACAAACACGACTTGATCCCAAAGTTATAGTGAAACAAAAGGCAGTGGTTTTGCTCGAAATGCTTGCACTTACCAGAACGAATTCATTGAAGCTGATCAGGGCCTTTGTTTTCGCTACTCGGATAGTACAATTCCTCCTCTACTTACATGTAACTCCAAAATTTCAAACTTCTAGCCTGCCTCTGTGGCTGATCAGGCCGGTTTGTGTCAGACCTGTTCAGAAACCACATTGTTGGTTTTCCTACGAGGCGGCTCATTTAGTATAGGCTACCACCGTATTAGCACAAACAACTAGCATGGTATAGCAAGCACTTGAGTGCTTAACCTCACAGGAAAATTGGCTAAAGTCAATACATGTAAGCCTAAGCTTGGGTGGTTATATTAGAGGCACCTTTTGGATGTCATGACATCCTAATCTTGAGTAAAAGTCCTATAAAATGGAGGCAACGTCTCGACATGACCTAGGCTGTTGACTGGCATGCTTAGCTTCAATTTAAACAAACAAAACAAAAGGCTAGACAGTCAAACTGGAATAGTTTTAGAGCCAGACACAAAGGCCAAAAGACCAAAAGCAATCAGAGGAAGTTAAAATGGGAACGGTTAAAAAATAAATTACTCAACATGAACATCAAAAAAATGTGCTCTACAAAGACAGTAGGAATGAAGAAAAATACAAACACTGTACTTAAATATGGAATAATTGAGAGTAACGAAGAATGTGGGTCTGTTGAAACTGACAGTTTTATTGGTGGCAAACATGTTATAAAAAGCAAGTTGACGTTGGCAACGTGATTGACGACAAAAACACCAAACTATAAATGACGATGAGAATTTTCAAGAGACGTTCTCAACAAGGCAAAGGATATGAGCGCTGTAGCACTCGACGAAGTTCCGATCGGACCACATGAGAGATGAACCAAATTAAATCACGTGGCGAAAAGAAAATACTGTACAGGGTGATCCAGAATATCTGATACCATTTTAATTGTACATAATTTTGTTCCACAAACACATATCATACTAAACCTTTAATCACAATGGACTGGGATAATTCAAATTTTGTTTGGTATATAATAATAAGCACTTTAAAGGATTGACATTTGAATAATAGAGATCAAACAATTTGATAGTTTTTGCATAATTCGTTATTTTATGTCAATTTAATGTTATTACAACATCTGAATGTTTGCTACTACTGTTGCACGAATGTGTGGCGTTAATTTTCAAACCATTTATTAATTATAACGTTTCAGCTTTCAAAAAGTGTCTGATTGTGGGTGAATATGTATTTTCATTTAAGTGTCCTCACAAGAAAAGGCGAGCTATCAAAACAAGCTTGACGCCATTGTAATCCAATATGGATGTCATAAAAGGCTTATATGTTTTTATGAAATTGTTTGAACAGTTCTATTTTACATGTTAGTGGTGTATATATCTAATGTTATATACCAAACAAAATTTGAATCTTTGTAGATTATTTTGATATAGATTTAAATAATGTATGTGCTGCTGAACCAAAATTATTAAAGGTTGTAATGGTATCAGATATTCTGGATCACCCTGTATATCTATCTGTCTCACTAGGATAATTTTCTCCTAGTCATATGGCTTCTGATATGACTAGGAGCATTCAATCATGATGACCAACGCTGGTGGGTTTCCTGGCTGATTCTTAGCTGTGAACCATTCAGCGTGAAACAATATTTTTTTTTCTAAACAGCCACTTTATATGCAAATGCAGTTTTCTGCATTTTCTGCAAGCATACAAAGTTCTAATCTACTTAACCTACGTAAGCCTAGGATCCTATGCGTTGGAATAGGCAAACAATCAAGGTAGTGCTTAATTGAATGGCGGCATTCTATATGTGTCGTATATGTGGCTGTATTTGTATTAAAGTGTAATACGAATTTCATCTACAAGCCATCAAAACTTAAAACTGATGTGCTTAAATTTGAAAGTAGACTAACTCAAATGATAAGGCTGGTCAAAATCTAGACGTCAAATATGGGTTCAATAAGATTGTCTGAAGATGTCGCGATTGATTAGACAAAACATGGAAAACCATTTTAGATTCTAATGACAACGAGTCCATTACGAAAACTTGCCCATGCAATAAATAGAGATTTTTTTTTATCTTGAAAAATTGAGAATTTTCAGCTGAAAAATATTGATATTTTTCTTATTTTTGCTCAAAACATAGATTGTGGGTACACTACACGTTAGAACCGCCTCGCCGAGGCGGTTCTAACGAGTACCCACAATCTATGTTTTGGAACAAAAATAAGAAAAATGGGTATACCCCTGCATACCCCAATTTGGCGATATAAATATGGAGTTCAAGGGGGTATACATTACACGGACATGTTTTCCTGATGCAGTTTTGAGATAACATTTGCATAAGCTTATCAGCTGCACTCAACCATTTTCGAAATAAAAAATAAAACAAATAATGTTATAAGTTTTGTTACACAACATAACATTTATATGCTTTTTGGGAAAACAAAATGGTCACATGCTGATGACAATTTGAATGAAATTATAGACTTGATATAATTCGGCAACTAGGTTACTGTATGGGGCGTTACCTCATGAATACGTTATTCAGTATGGTCTACTTTTGACGTTGAAAGATTCAACTCACATGTTTTCCGTTAGAAAATATGAATGAAATACGATGTTGTCTAATTCACTGGATTGGACAAAATACAGGTAGCTGATCTCTAACGGTAAATATGTGACAGCACTCTGGGCTTTTCTATAATCTCCCTACTTGAACAGATGGACTAGCCGACCACGCCCAGATATTAATATTAAAGTTACCGCCTATACAGTGACCTATTTGTCCAATTATATTAATACGTGTACAGGTGCGTTCAGTTATTAATATACACCCGCAATATTCAGAAAGGAATTTGTTTATATATTTTGTTAAGTATGAGTATAAAAAAACTATAAATATTTACTCTGTATATAAAACTTCCAGATCTTGTGATGTTTTATGCCTAAATTGATCACATAATATATGTTTATAATTTATGAAAGAATAACCATATTCGTACTATGGCTGAAAATTTGGTGTCTTTATGGGCACTTTTTACGAAGTTACACCCTGATTTTCAATCGATGTACATTTAAGAATTTCATGGAAAAGCGTTTGTTGCAATATAAAACTAAGCATATTATTGTTATTTTGCAAGAAAACTAATATTCCACAAGGGAGGTTGTAGAGAGAAAACTAAGCAAACAAAACAGCCCCAGATGGGACGCCGCGTTCTGCAGCGTCCGGCGTCACATCTGGGGCTATTCTGTTTGTCTATGTCCCATAAAAGGGACGCCAGGCTTAAATGAGTTAATGGGAGGACCTATGCCTACTTGTAGCACTGCGAGCATTGGCATATTAAAGAGTTTTCTTTCTTGCATAATTGTTCAAAGCAGCCGTTTTATATGCAAATACAAATGTCCCAGTGCAGTTTCTGCAAGCATTCAGATGTTCTAAACTTCTTAACCCACATAAGTCTGCAATCCTACACATGGAGCATATGCAAATATTTTAGCAGCCCCGTATGTGACACCGGTATATCATGGCCTGTACCGTTTGATTATAATACATGTACAACTGACCAATATGAAACATTAATGAAAGTGCATTTAAATTCAGAAATGGGCTCACTCTTGAAAGTCACAAATATGGGAAAATTCAATCGTCAAACATGGGTTAAATGAGATTGTCTGGAGATCTTGCAATTGATTAGACAAAACATGGAAACCCATTTTAGATTCTAATAGTGACTGATCAAGTTTGTGGATGACATTTGCGCAAGATATTTTGCACTCAATCATTTTCACAGAAATTCACTTTAGCATTGCGTGAACTGATGTGTAATGATTGTTCCTTTTCAAAGGCAGCCTTGCATATTTTAATTGCTTCTACATTCGCGCGCAGGTTATATTTGCTCCTTTATGGCATTTCAAAACTTGTTTTGGTATGCAAATGGTTCATGTTTGGAATATCAATTTAGTTTGAATGTCTAGGACTTGTTAGCTCACCTGGGTCTTTAGGTTCACACGGTGAGCTTTGTCCCATGCGCCATCATACGCCCGACCCCACTTTTCTGGATGACTTCGCTAAATCGTTGTACGGGTGATTGTTAAAATCTTTCAGCGACATGGCTCCACTGGTTGGAAGGGAGGTAGGGTAGAATATGGATCCCGTCCATTGTAGCCTAAAGAAATAGATGGACTGATTGTGCCCCCAGGCAAAGCTTATGTGCTACTGACTGACCACCCGATTACTGGTTAACCGTTTAGGTCTATACCAGTCCAGGAAAAGTGGTTAAAGTCGAACCACCCATACAAAAAAGCCTTATTGGTTTAGTTTGGTGGTTATATTTGAAGCACTTTTGGGGTGTCATGACATCTTAATTTTAGGTACAAGTCCCATAAAATGGAGGCAACGTCCCGGCATGACCACAGCTATTGCCTGGGACAAAGGATTTGGATCACC
This sequence comes from Rugalucina vietnamica, assembly GCA_964017185.1. Taxonomy (NCBI): domain Eukaryota; kingdom Metazoa; phylum Mollusca; class Bivalvia; order Lucinida; family Lucinidae; genus Rugalucina; species Rugalucina vietnamica. Next base: position 14,253,118 of record OZ024869.1, on the reverse strand, counting down.
TTAAGTACATTTAATATATTTAGTTAAGTTTGGGCTACTGAATGACCGCCTATTGGGAAATAGCTGCTCACTCGGTTTATTATACGTTCTCTTTGTATAGGTACATGATTGTCAATTTAGTTTGTTCCCCATCTCGGGTTTTTGGAGTGGGAATTCCTTTCTGAATGCACCATTTCCTGATAATTGCTTACTTTACCTTTCTACATCGCATTCTGCTACACGGTGACAAGAATTAATCACATATGTTGATGTCTGAACTTATTGCATGACTAGTTATTATCAACAAAAAAAATCTAGCAACATTACATGCAACTCTCAAGACATGTTTAAATCTCATTCCGCGCCTTGAACATAAAATCCTACGAAGATTATACATGAAATGCATGTGTACAGAGACATGTAATTGTAACGTTGCAAGCGATTAGCCTAAAGTGTGGGAAGATCTATCGTGGTAAATTTAAGACTGAGATGCAACGCTACCTACGATTGGTCATAAATGAGCCTGTGCATGAGAAAACCAACAATTTGCATAGGCGAAAACAAAGCCGCAGATCAGCTTCGCGGTAACCGCGAAGCTGATCAGCGCCTTTGTTTTCGCTACACGGATAGTACAATTCCTCTCCTACTTAAATCCAAAATTTCAAGCCTCTAACCATCTTCTGTGACTGTACAGGCCGGTTTGTGTCAGACCTGGTAGGAACCCAAATTGTTGGTTTTCTCATGCACAGGCTCAAATGCGTTCCCATTATCATTATCGTTCCCATAGACTCCCATTGTAACTTGCCCCAAAACAAGACTCATTCATATGCTCTACAACTCATAGTGGACCCCAACACATTCAGCAGACGAGAGTTCGCCCCAGGCCGTGTACAAGTGCGGGAAAAATAGGGTGTTACCGCGTTAGCCAGCATCCAAGGACGGTATTGTTCGCTGTTTAGGGACACCCCAAAATTGCTCAACAACGAAAAAATTATTATTCAAAAATCACTACATCCGCAATTTGGCTATTGTACGGCAAAACAGCAACTGATTAAATCACACAATATAGCAAAATATTCCAGAAATGTTATACTATCAAAGACAGTTGATATTGACACGCATTATGACCAATCATAGGTAGCGTTACATCTTACATTTACCGCGGTAGATCTGCCCACACTTTGGGTCAGTCGCTTGCAACGTTACAATTAGAAGTCTCTGCCCTTCCATCTAGTTTTCAATACTATCTCAAAGACTTGTCTGTTCCTTTTTACAGCCTTTATTTGTGTAAACAAATATTTCTGTCCGTGTGTCTCCACATGTTTCGATTCTAATCAACTTGGACTCTAAGCCGGCTACCTTCGTTGTCAGTCCAGCAACTGTCACATTTGTTCTTTCTCCGGCTGACGCCGACACATGACGAATCTTAGGACATCCGGTGATCACAAGAAACAAGCCGCTAACCGTGATATTGTGATTTTTACAAACAACAAGTCGTGATAGGTTCTCTCCGTGTTCACTTATGAATTCCAAACATTTGTCCGTCAATCGACTTGTTTGATTTACCGACCCTCCAGCAATGTTCAGTTTTCTTAGAAATTTGCAGCATTTCATCAAAGTTCCGATAGAGGAATCATTTATGTAAGAGCAGCCTTGTAGATTTAACTCCCTTAAATCAAGGCAGTAACTGGCTACCTGGCGTATGCAGCTGACAGAGATTTTTGAGCAGAACCCAAGATACAAACTGGATATATGAGAGTGGCCATCGAGATTTATTCGGATACTGTCATCTATTTCTATTGTATCATAAACTATGTTAATATTCTCAAAAGGAGCACCTTTGCTGATATCACCATTCATAGAAATACTATCGCCAGTTCTGTATGCAGTACCATTATCGTCGTTGAAAATTGCTTCTATCTTTTCTTCTGCGCTTTCCTCTGGGCTTGCTGTCCTTTGATTACCAGTAGGCATTTCTTTTCCCTTGAAGCAGCGTTGGTGCAGGTTAAGATCCGTTATCCGATGGCACGTTTCTAGATCAAGCTCCCTTAAATGTTTAAGATTTGTGATGATTGCATTTACAGAAACTGCTGTAAGTTGGACACATTCTTTCAGATTAAGTTTTCTAAGTTTTGGACAATGTTCAACAAGACATAGATTGGCAGTATCTGATAGGGCTGTACATCCAGCAACTTGGAATTCCTCAAGTTCCGGACATCCACGGGCGATTGCAATCACGCCTTTGTCACTAACTTCCGAACAATAGTTCACCTCAAGATGGCGTAGTTTGTGGCAGAAGTCGGCCACCACTTCAAGGCTAACATTAGTAACGCTGCTACTGTCATATCGGCTTCGACTGATGATTAAAGTGGTTAGCCTTGTGCTGTGTTCGGCCAAATAAGAGATACCAGTATCAGTGACATAAGACCCACAACCACCTATTGAGACATAGCTTAGCTTAGGTGCTCGCTCGGAGAATGCTATCAAAACACTGTCGTCAAACTTTGTGTTAGTTAATTCCAGTTTTTGAAGTTGATGCAATGAGTGTTTTGTTGTCATTTCAAATATGTCTGATCGCATCTGACCACAGAACTGTATAATCAGTTCTCGTAAGTCAGCACTATTGGCAAGAATTTCGTTATACAAGCTTGATGGAAAGTCACAATGAGTGAAAGAAATATGTTCCCTGTGATTATGTTGTCTAAACAGTGAGCTAAACTCTTCCAACATGTTCACGCTATAGTCTTCTATGCTTGTGTTGTATATTTCCAACCGCAGACAATCTAACTTTTGCAGCTGCTTCAAGATTTCAGAGAAGGTTTTTGTTGATTTCAGTGTCAAAGAAACTGATTTTAGGTTTTGGTATTTCTCCAACAATCTTACGACACACTCGTTAGAAATATCACAGCCGAATAAGCGCAATTCTTGTAAATTTATACAGAAAATGTCTTCGTGATAGTAAGCTTCGTCGTCAAGGTTTGTGTGACGTAAATCTAATCGTTGAACGCTATCGCAAACCCCTCTTAAGAATTCTCTGAATGTAGACGAATTAAACTTGCAGTGCAGTCCGTACTTCTTCAGATCTATTACTTTCCAAAGTGAGCTATCATAGCTAAGATTGTGCCAGCATGTGCACACATGTCTAACTGTACCTGCTAAAACTACAGGTGAAAGAAACGAAAATATCTTTAGCGTAACATCCACTGGCAAGTCTAATATTAGCATTTTGGTTCAATATAAATACACAAGTAAACAACTATTGTAATTCCAAGGTGAATGAAAAAGTGCTTAACCTCTGTTCCTTTTAGCTTAGTCTGTGCGTGCACTGTCACTATGAAAATCTTCAGTTTGAGAAAATGTGAAAATATAGCAACGAACGTTGTATTAGATCTAGATATATACATACATATAACTACAACTATTAGTTTTTCTGATACTTTTTTTAAGTGCATGGTACGGGGGTTATTCAGGAATTAATGACAATAACTCCATTAAACTTTATTCTTAACACTTGTGTGCTTCTAATATACTGATAACCAAATTTGAAGATGTATGCTATTCAATGGTTCCTCCAAAAGTTCGCTAAGATGCCAGTTCTGTGGTTGCTAGGCAACCAAAGAATACAAGGTAAATGAGCTTGGACGCGACATACTGTTGTTTATAAAAGCTAGTACTTGCCTGGATAGAAGACCAGTATCTTGGATATGTTAACAACATTTCATGAGGATTAAATATGTGGTTGTTGTAAGCATGACTGTCAATGGTATTGATCTCAGTGACACTGTACACAGAGTTTCAAAATGAATCAGCACCGTCTCCAGTTCAAATTTAACTGTATCAAATCTAGCTAGTCTTTTTAAAATATAAAACTTGTTCCATAACAGTCTCAGATTTTTTATTTTTTGTTTTTGTTAAGAAGCCATAGGAATACCTTAAAGATTAAACACATCACTAGCTGTTGGAATTTATTTGATTGTTTCATTATTTGGTTTAAAACACACTGTTTGGCTCAGAATGGGTTTATTTTGTCATGTTCTGCTGTTGCTTAGCAACCACGCGTGTTGCAAATCAGGAAATTGACATAATTGTTATGGTTGCCCTTGTTGACATCTAGTGCTTTCATTAATCATCTAAAATCACTGATATGACTGTCCAAGCAACAATCCTACACGTTTTACTTACCCTACCCCCATACAAAAACAAGTAAAAATTGACTTTTTCGCGTCCATGGACACTTCAGGAGCCATATTCAAATTAGCATAGCGTCAAATCTAGACAAGATAAAAGCACAAAATTTTCAGCACGAATGCATAATATATGTGTCCACATGTAACATATCAAATAAAGCCGAGCTCAATTATACTTTCCGAGATATGGATCCATTGTCATTAATTCTTGAATGACCCCCGTATAAGTGCTAATGAACCTTTGGGTAAAACATTGCACAGCTTTACACGAAGTGATTGCATGACCAAACTTCCGAACAGTTAAGTCAATCGAACGAAGCCACTGCCGCAATCCACAATTTTACCCTATTATGCAAATTACCTAGGTGCAATGCATGGCATACGTAATTAGACGGCGGACTTATTTCAGTCAGGTGTAAACACGTCTGTGCACGTCTGCGTAAAAATTGCAGAAAATATAAAAACATAAAGAAAATAAAAAAAAAATAAAAAAAAAAAAAGAAAACCAGAGGACCAATGGTCCTGTAAACGCTCACCTGAAACCCGAGATATATACCAATAAACTTGTTTGAATAGGATGGTAATATACATGTATATAACCCCAGGGCTGGGTCAGAGCAACCCTTGGAGTCAATTTCTTTTTGAAAACATAAAACTTCAGTCCATTTGCCAATTTACTGCAAGTTTTGCCCTTCAAATGACATTTTAACAATTTTCCCCATTCAAATGCATGGGCGACCTAAGTTGACCTTGCCGTAAAATAGGTCAAGGTCATCCAAGGGTCACGATTTATATACACTTTGTAGAGCTCTATTGCCTGATGCTTCGTGACAAGTTTCAAAATCATAGATCTTCTGGTTCTGGAAAAAAAGATTTTAAGGTTTTTGCTATTTATAGCCATGGCAGCCATCTTGGTCATGTGACCTTGACCATTTATATATACTTTCATTCCCACTTCCTAACAATGCTCCTCATAAAGTTTGGCTTTGACTGGCCATGCAGTTTCAGAGAAGAAGATCTTTGAATATCACTGTAAAATACATGTATATTGCCCCGGGGTGGGGACAGACAGACCCCTGGGGTCAATTGTTTTTCAGAATCATCAATCTTAAGTCCATTTGCCCATTTCCTGCAAGTTTTTTCCTATAAATGACATTCTAACACTTTTCCACATTGAAATGCATGAGCAACCTATGTTGACCTTGCCGTAAAATAGGTCAAGGTCATCCCAGGGTCATGATTTAAATAAACTTTGTAGAGCTCTAGTCACTGATGTTTCACACCAAGTTTCAAAATCATTGGCCTTCTGGTTCTGGAGTAGAAGATTTTTAAAGTTTTTTTTTCTATTTATAGCCATGGCGGCCAACTTGGTCATGTGACCTTGACCATTTATATCAACTTTCTTTCCCCCTTCCCAAGGATGCTCCATATGAAGTTTGGCTTTGATTGGCCAAGCGGTATCAGGGGAGAAGATGTTTCATTATTATGGAAATATACATGTACATGTATGTATATAGCCCCGGGTCAGGGGCAGACAACCCCCCCAGGGGCTAAAATTTTCCATTAACATTAATCTTCTGTCCATTTTCCTATCCCCAGTAAGTTTTACCCATTAGATAGCATTTTACCATTTTTCCCCATTCAAATGCATTGGCGACCTAAGTCGACCTTGCGGTAAAATAGGTCAAGGTCATCCTAGGGTCATGATTTATAGCAAACACACGTGTGTTTGCTTAAGGGTATACACGTGTATATAGTTGTTGTTGTTGTTGTTACAAAGCGAGAAGCACAAACCGGAAGGGGAATTCTGTGGGCGGCCATTTTTGTCGTTAATTCTGGGAAATTTGTACATTTCTTTTCTGGACTAAACCGTTTTTCTATGTGAAACGTACTTCCAAAAGTCCTATTTCAGATCAAATTTGTTTACAAAACTGTGAAAAAAATATTAAAAGCAAAATTTACAAATTCAGACGACAATCTCTGGGTAACACGGTTTACCGGACTTTTTTTCCAGTTCCGGTTCGAGCCGAGCAAACCGATCCACAAAAAGGTCGTTTCGGGCGCGAATAGTTTCTCTCTCGATTCGAACACCCCAAAACATCTGTAACAGGTCGTTTCGGCCCCACTAGTCGTATCGACCTGTCAGATACCCAACGTGTCGTTTCGGTCCCAACAGTCGTTTTGGCTTTTAGTCGGAGACCCTTCACTAGTACACACCAAACCCTCTTGTTTGGGTTTTTAGCCAAATTGTTTATACCTTTTTCAACCTTTTTTGTTAACCTACCCTACATACACATTGTCACCCACCTACTTCCACCAACCCACCGACCTACCTCCACCCACCCATCCACCCATCCACTATCTATCTACCTACCTATTTACATCCACCCACACACCCACCGGACAACCTACCTCCACGCACCTACATCCACCCAACTACTATCTACCTACCTTCCTACCTCCACCCAAATACCCATCCACCTACCTACTTCCATCCACCCAACTCCAGCCACTCACTCACTTACATACCTACCTACCTACCTATCAACAAACCCAACCCGCCATTCTCAAACCACATATCCACCTACCTGCCTACATACCACCTACCACCTACCTAAATACCAACCCATCTTCATTTCTACCTACTCACCAACCTACATACCAATCAACCTACCAACCTAACCACCTTCCTACCTACCTACATCCACCCACACACCTACTTGCCTACCTACCATCACCTGCCTACCTACCTACCTACCTACTTCCACCCACCATCCATTCATCACATCCAGCTACCTATCTTCCGACCTACCTACCTACCTCCACCCACACACCCACCTACCTACCTCCACCCATCCACCTACCTATATAACTACCTACCTACCCCCGCCCACCTACCTACCTATCTCAACCCACTCACGTACCTACATACCTACTAATCTACCTACCTCCACCCACCCACCTACCTACCTACTTCCACCCCTAACTACCTAGCTACCTACCACCTACTTACCTACGTCCACTCATCCACCCACCTACCTCCCCCATCCAACCACCTAATTGTCTTCCTCCACCCTCCGACCTACCACCTACCAACCTGCCTACATCTGTCAACCAACCCACCTACATCCACCCACCCACCTACCTACCTACCTACCTGTCTCCAACCTCCACCCACCTAAATGGTGAATCAGGGAGCAGGTAGCTGAGAACTCACTCCTTCAAATCAAATCAAAATAGTCTGGTATTCTCCCACTGGACGGCTGGATAGACACTGAATCTGAATGGTTTACTGGTGTCACACCAAATTGACAATACTTCACTTGAAGATGACGGTAACGATTAAATTAAGTTAATCAACAAAAATTTCTAGCAAAAGGTTTAGCGTGTGTGTTTGCGGCTAAGGCAGTGTGCCTTTATTTCATATTATAAACTATGATGGGCCCGCGTCCCCGATGCTACATACCAAATTTCATGGAAATCTCGGCCCACTGGTTCTGGAGAAGAAGATTTTTAAAGGTTTTTGCTATTTATAGCCATGGCGGCCATCTTGGTCATGTGACCTGTATCATTTATATAACTTTTTCTTCCCCCTTCCTAAGGATGCTCCACATGAAGTTTGACTTTGATTGGCCCAGGGGTTTCAGAGGAGAAGATGTTTGAAAAGTGTGGACGACGGCGGAGCATGGGTATACTATAAGCTCACCTGTGAGCCTTCGGCTCAGGTGAGCTAAAAAGGCTGAGGTGATGATCAGAAATTGATCGACCAAGTATCAGACGATAGATCAACCTTGCGGCTTGTATGGCATGCAAAGCTGGGGCCAAAATCAGGCGTTAAATGCCCTAGACCTTTTCAAAATTCCGCAATTTTGTCAACATTTGAGGTTAAGTTCTCAAAAGTTAATCAGGTGTTCTTCGCCTCAGTCCCATTAAAACACGGATCAACTATTTTTCATGAGGAACCTGTAAATGAAATGTCAAAATCATAGCATTCACCATTCAGAAGTTTCAAATTTCTCCGAAAAGTGAAAAAAAAATCAAAATTCCAAAATTTTGTCAAAATTTGAGATAAAGTTCTCAAAAATTGATCAGGTCATCTACTCTTCAGCCTCAATCAGTATACCGAATATGAAGAATCTAGCTCAAATACTTTTTGAGATATCTTGCACACAAGATTTTCAAATTTTGTTTACAAAGGGACACAGAAAAGGGGCATAACTCGGACATGAAAAAAATACGGGTCAACTATCTTTTCATGAGGAATACAAAATATGAAGTTACTAAAAAAGCGTAACAGACGTACAGACAAGCCGAAAGCAATATGCCCTTCCATCTTTTTCAAAGTTGGGGGCATAAAAATCCTTGTATATTGCATGGTGTTGTTTTTCCCAATTGATTTTTGCTGTGGGAATTTCTTTCTGACTGCGTCATTTCCTGATCATTGCTTACTTTTACCTGTTTTTGCTAAGTCCTGAGCCGAAGGCTCACGCGAGCATATATAATAGGCATGCATCCGGCGTCGGTTGTTCGTCATCATTCGTCCACAGGGATGACATACATGTAGCCTGTTAATAGGAAGTAGCTAGTGAACTCTTGTATTCTCCTTCAGTATCAGGATATTTAATGCAACAATTACCCTTTCAGCGGACTGTCAAGTATATTACGCCAGCTTGAAAGTTTTTGCGGCATTTAAAATGCCGAATTAATGTTATGGTTTTACCTGACAAAGGCATATAAAAAGGATGTGGTTTCGGATTCCAAAATAACTGTTCTTCTTCTTCTGAATAAAGGACCGGGATCAGTCTAAACGTAATTGGTCCTGCGGGACTGGGTATGGCGGTAAAACAGCAGTAGTCCCAAAACTTGGTTAAAATCATGGATAAGTGAAAACCAGGAATCGATGCAATTGAGAAAATGTTCACAACTGGTGTCGATTCGGCATCCATACTGTGGATGAATACTCTAACAAAACTATGTACAATGTTCTCCTCTTGGCAGGCATGGATTAGGCTTGGACCAGCTGTCTGGCAAGACTGGTCCGGAACTCCTCCAAGGTACTGGCTTCTGCGATGTCTCTTGGTAGGTCATTCCAGTCCCTGGTGGTGTGTGGGAAGAATGAGTTGTAATAGACATCGCAGTTTATTCTCTCTTGGAAAATCCCTCTTTGGCCTCTGGTTCTGCTGTCACTTGGCTTTAGGTAGCGGGGCCCTCAATGTCTACCAATCCATGCTGGATCTTGTATAGGAGATAAAATATAAAGGTTTGATCCTTTGGAAGCAGTAAAAACATTCAAAGGGAGATAGTATGGACTATATTGCGCAATTTGGGGTAATGAACCCTCGTCAGTGGCCCTCTTTAAACCGGCAACGAACGCCAGACTATAATTGTGCTGCAATTTCGAGAATTTACACAAGGAGTCTAAATAAAAGACATATTCCTAAATTGGGTCAATAATTAAAAAAATTGCTTAGAAGTATGTTTCTAAACGTGAGTGTTTTGAACACTCTGAATATCTTTACCGATCTCAAAGGACCGAAATGAAATATAATCTGCACTATGGATGATGTACGGGGAGACTTTTTACGGCCGCCACACGGCACAACACCAGCTGCAGTAATATCAAATAAAACATAATGGTTTGATCCTTTGGAAGCAGTAAAAACATTCAAAGGGAGATAGTATGGACTATATTGCGCAATTTCGGGTAATGAACCCTCGTCAGTAGCCCTCTTTAAACCGGCAACGAACGCCAGACTATAATTGTGCTGCATCTTGTATAGGAGACTCAGTCTGGCGCCTGTTTTGGAGACTCTCCCAGCCAATGTCCTTCACCATAGCTTTGACACAACCAGGTGTGCGGGTAGTGTAATCATTGCACACATATCTGGCGGCTCTGCGTTGGGTTGGACTTGTTCTAGAGACTATATGTCCTTCTGGAGATGTGGATCCCATACTGTGGATGAATACTCTAGAACAGGCCTCACCATGGTGGAGTATGTTGCTTCTTTGACTTCCTTTGTACACTGTTTGAAGTTGCGACGCAGGAATCCTACGGTTCTATTGGCTTTGCCGGCAACATCAGCAATGTGGGTTGACTCCAAGGTACTTGCTTGAATCAACCACCTCTAGTTGTTGTCCATGCTGTAGGAAGTGTGATAGACCTTCTTTTTCCTCCCAGTGGTTATACGTATGACAGTGCACTTAGACGGGTTGAAGCTCATCTGCCATATGCGTTCCCATTCCTCAAGAGCTGCAAGGTCTTCTTGAAGTAGAGTGTTATCCCTCTTCCCATTGACTTTACGGTAGAGGAGGCTGTCATCGGCAAACAATCTTGCATCTGATGATTTGGGTGAATCTGGCAAGTCGTTGATGTAGGCGAGAAAAAGCAGTGGGCCCAACACTGTGCCTTGGGGAACCCCTGAGAGGACATCTGCCCGACCGGAGTGGGTACCCTCTAACAACACCTGATGTTTTCTATCACTCAGGAAAGCCGTGATCTATGTGTTTGTCTGGCCTCTAACACCATAGTAATCCAACTTGTACATCAGCCTGGAGTGCGGGACTTTGTCAAATGCTTTGGCAAAGTCCAGCAGAATGACATCAACCTGCTCCCCCTTGGATAGCTTTGATGCTATTTCTTGAATGGTGACTATGAGCTGTGTCTCGCAGGAGCGTCTTTTCCGAAAGCCATGATGGTTGTCTTTCAGGATGTTAAACCTGTCAAAGTGAGCCATTGTTATTCTTGTTGTTGTTTCTTAGGGTTCCCCCGCTTGTTTATTCGGGGCACACGTATTTGACGTTACTTGGGCAAGTTAAGAGCTCAATTTAATTATTTCAGTGTTTCAATGTACGCGACTGGTGACTTGTTATTTACAGTGCTATATACACAGTACTGTCTCTTGACAAATTATCCAATGTTCTTCAGAGCAGCGAACCGTCGATTGTGAATATTAAACACAAACTCCCTCGTACAGATTTCTAGCGACCCCAACTGAATTTCATCGTTGTCCTTTAGGCTGGTAAGTGCAGATGCATCTAGGGTGAGTTGTGTCAGGAATTCTGGGTCTTGTAGTTGATGTTTCACTAAATCTCCTAGTCCATCGATTGCTATTAACTTTCTGATATAAGGCTCTCTGATAAAGTCATATATGGGACACTTTCCTATGAAATGTTCTCTAGTTTCAGGTTCTTTAGAGCACAGTTTACAAGTAGGATTCACAGAATACTGATTAAAAGCAGCCCTGTTTGCTTGTAATATATATGTGCCAGTTAGCAGTTTACACTTTAATTGTGCCCTTTTACTGTCATGTATGTTATTTCTAACTGTTGACCAAATATGATGGCAACTGCCAACTTTAAGAACACTTGGATTAACATGTTTAGTTGAAGATTTGCTGGCAATATCTGCTTGCCACAAAGATTCTACCTTCCCATGGATTTTGTGGTTTAGCATACCTTTCCATTCCTCCTTAGTTGGGGGGGGGGGTTATTTAAAAGGGAGAAAATTGAGGGTAGTTCATACAAATTTAAAATATCTCTAATATAATTAAATAGGCTTTTTTGTTGTGGATCTAGCATAACCAATTGCCTATGTGCAAATTGCCTATGTCCAATTTCATACTCAATTGAGTTGTCATTTCTAATCATATTAACATACATGTTTAAGAGGTTTTTGCGTGAACCACTTCTATAGGAACATTACGTTGCTGTGGTGTTCCAATAACTTGCAGGTAATGGATATCAGGGATACTGGGCGGTAGCTGGCTGCTTTATAACTGTTAAGGCTGTGAGCGGGTCAGCGAATTGTTGTGATTTGTGAATTCATCATTTGAAAACTCTTTGTTTTGTGATTTTTATTCTTAACAATTAATGAATCTCTTTGATTTGTGTCTACATGTAGCTCCATCTCCCCCATTATTTGCTTTTATTTTTCATATACGCCCTACATGTATCTATACTTTGTAACTCTGGCCTAGCGCACCTGTTTAGAATGTTCGCGATGGCGTATGGCAGTGTAGAGAAAGAAAAGAAAGCGCGGGGGTTTAAACTGATCACAATTAAAGTCTCCTACAGGGGATATGCTTTTAAAGGCAGAAGTTGTAGGAGGACTAATTTTCTCCCCCATCCGAACCCCCTGGTGAAATAATGTCATTTGGCGTGTCACCAGTAAACTATTCAGATTCAGTGGACAAAATCGAACCCGGTAATGGGGCTAATTTCGTAAGCCGTATGTTCAGTCGTAAGCAAATTATTGATTTTTGGTAAGCGTATGGTGTCGAGTTTTACCCATATGCTTGACAACAAAATGGTGGACTGTAAACTAGAAAATCTGATAGCCAAATAATTCACTATTTTGATCGAATACATGTAAGTGCCAGACTTATTTGTGTAAAACAGAAAATAATTCGTTTTAAACTTTAAAGTGTGGTTCAATAATTAGAAACTGATCTAATCAATATCGAGATACACGTAAAAAATAATAGGGCAAATTTTTGAAGTTCGCACCAAGATGTTTCGGCCTTCAGGTCTACTATTTTCTGATACTGAGTCGATCAATTTCTGATCACCACCCTAGGTGTGATACTAGTTGCAAAACCTCACTCCACTATGTTCGGTTGCAGATCTTGATGGTTCTATTTGATCAAAACAATATCTGATTGAATAAAAAGATTACACATGGTTGACACGTGGTGAATGCATCAGAACTCGACCTTGTTGACGTCAGGGGGTGACTTGACGTCACATCATGCGCTTTGTCACATGAGCATGGAGATATTCTTTCTGATTGGCTTAGCATTGCGGACCTATGAATACCGCAAATGAGCTAGCTGATTGTGTAAATATCACAAAAATTATGGATTTAAAGCAGGAAATCAGAGGCTTTTCTTATGGAACATCATCTGGAGCCAAAATTTAATATCTCCATGAACAGTAGGCGAAGTGAGGATCAGCAGGATTTAGTTTTTCACAGTGAATTTCGTGTTTGAAAATGTGATGTGTAAAGTAAAACATTTATTTCCCTGTTAGTATACGCTTTGCACTGAGGCTTTGTGACACATTTGGAATGCTACTGTGTATATACTGGCTTCCTTACCTTCCTACTGTATCGCGGCCCTTATTTGTAAACAGGAAAAAGCAAGCACACATGATCAATAATTGAAATTTATTCTACCATAACAATTTCCAAAATCCTTTCCCCGTAAGCCTGCGATACAGTAGCTACCGCGATACAGTAGGAACTGAGTAAACATGGAGATTGTAAACAACAGCTGAAGATCTGAGTCTTCTTGAATCAGAGTTGAGAAACCTCACTCTAGAGCAGCTCTAGAGACACGATGCCAAAGCGCACATTTTGACATCAAGGCGCGTGTCGTGATGTCAAAGTCAAGTTTGAATGCTCTCACTATGTGTCAACCATTTGTAATCTTTCTTTATTAAACTGGAAATTATTTTGATCAAATCAAACCATCAAGGACTGCAACAGAACATGAGTGAGGTTCTGCAACTATGTCAGATCCGGTTGAAAACCCAGATTGTTGGGTTTTTTTATGCAAAAGTTTTTGTTGTTTTTTTACAGCCCAAGAGTAAAGCATGCCTGCCCAGAGTGCAGCAAGAGGGGAGGAACCCCCTATGTTCCTACAGAGGCCCTCCACAGGGAAATCACAGGATGTTAGACATATATTGGCGAAACAGTTCCGAGAGCTATTTACACGGGATGCTGTCGGCCCAGATACTATGAAAAACTTGGCTGTTTCCAAAGGGGGTGATGATCCTTACCATGAACGTTATGTAGATGCATTACAGAAGGTAAGTTTTCTTATCCCTTAATAAAGCCGGGGGAGTCATAAGAGCATCTGTCTCCAGATCAAAAGTTTTCTGGCTAAAACAAGACAGCAGTCATATTTTTGACAAGATAACCATATGTAAAATAAATGTTATTTAGATCTTCTTGTTTAGGTTTTGCCTATTCATGTATTATTTTTGTTGTTGAGGTTGGATTGAGTAGCAAGGCATTAGTCTTTCTTCTGTTTTCATTTTTTTTTTTTTTTAAAACATGTGATAAAACTTCAGTTCATCTTAAAGCTTTTTAACACAAATATCTTAATGTAGCTGTACATGTCCTGTCCATTTTACACATATATTCTAGGCAAGGGCTGAAGCCCTTGCATTTTCTAAATTAAATTTACTGTTACATTTTTGTATTTATTTTTTTTTTTTCACTTTGAAATAAGATGTTGCCTTTCCAAAATTTTTAGCCTAAGACTGTTCTCTGGTGCAGAGAGTACCTGGTAATACTTTCTTTACAAAGATTTCTTTTGTCTGAAGAATGGACATACTGCCCAGATTATAACTTTTGAATAATTTAGTATTTTTTTATTTCTTTTGTTAATAGCTTCATTAGCTTGGCACTTATATGTTATAAATTAGTTATCTGTAGAGTTAAACATAAACAATTATTGTACACCTGTTAACTACTTCTGCTCATATTGGGCAACTAGTACCACATTTCTTTTCTGAAATGTATAAATGTACCAACTTTACATCAAAAGCATAGTTTCCTATTTTTCCTTTGTCGCAATATGTTAAAGATGGAAAACTGTTTCAATGTGGTGAGGTAGATCACACTTAATGACACCAATGCAAATAAACATTAATTGAAGTAAATATGAAAATCTGAAATAGATATGAAAAGCTAAAATTCTGACAGTGTCTGATGTTTGAGCTGCATTGTGTGAAAAACCTTTTGATGTTTGGACCTCATATTTTTTTTGTTTTGAAAATTAATAGAGGCAGTAATGCCTTATGTTAAGCTTAATCAGGCGGTGTTGATCAGGTGCATCATCTACTGTGTGCTGATCTATGCTCTTTTTTTTTTTTTTTTTTTTTTTTTTTTTTTTTTTTTTTTTTTTTGCTCGAATATTCAACATCACGAAAACATGTCTGTGTAATGTATACCCCCTTGAACCCCACTTTTGTATAGCAAAACTGGGGTATGCAGGGGTAAACCTATTTTTCTTATTTATGCTCCAAAACATAGATTGTGGGTACTCGTTAGAACCGCCTCGGCGAGGCAGTTCTATCGTGTACCCATAATCTATGTTTTGAGCAAAAATAAGAAAATTATCAAAATTTTTCAGCTGAAAATTTTCAATTTTTAAAGCTTAAAAAATCTCTGTTTATTGCATGGGCAAGTTTTCGTAATGAAATAAATCTGATTTATTCACCCAAAAGCATCAAAAGAGGACCCCGGGGAAGATTGGCTGTAAACCAAACAGGGCTTCCTCTTGAATTGAAGTCTTTAATATAATTGAGCCGCCTCATGGGAAAACCAACAATCTGCATAGGCGAAAACAAAGACACAGATCAGCTTCGCGGTAACCGCGAAGCTGATCAGCGCCTTTGTTTTCGCTACTCGGATAGTACAGTTCGTCTTCTACTTAAATCCGAAATTTCAAGCTTCTAGCTCTTTTCTGTGCTTGTACAGGCATGTTTGTGTCAGACCTGTTCGGAAACCACATTGTTGGTTTTCCCACGAGACGGCTCATATAACATTTATAACACCTCGTAATTCAGGTGTTTGATGAGAGACAAAGAAGAATGGAGGAAGCAGCCATGTTGGAGCGACACATCATGCAGGCTCAGGCGAGGGCCATGTCAGCTGATGAGCGAGAACTGAACAAGGCCAACCAAACCTGTGATAACTATGGGGAGCTAGGATTGCCACCAGGTAGATATGAGCTGTGGTGAAAGATAACTTAAGTTTGGATTTATTTCTTAACATATTTCCTGCATTTTTTGGATGAATTGAAAGTCAAACACAATTAAGTCCATTGGTCAGTTCAAGAGCCAGCAAGCCTATTAAGTCCTTGTGAACATTTCCTTATTTAAAGTCTGCAGGGTGGTGAGGCCATGATGTCTAAAGGAAATTTTCTTTCAAGTTTGCTACGAAAAATATCTATTCAGGCTCAATGGAATGTAAAAGGCTTGAATTTTATTTTATTGAAGTACATGTAGGTGGATACTGTGCAACAGTTACTGATAAAAATAAAGCCTCTTATCAGCTGGGCTGTTTTAAATTCACTGTACATCTGATCTGTGGCTTTGTTTATCTCATATTTAATCAGATAGCTTGTTTTGTCAAATAATGAGGCTAAAGTTTGTTGTATTTGCAGGAAGATCAAATTTTCGATCATGTATTGACACCGAGTTGTTGAAGAAGCATAAACTACTCACACCCAGTGACTATGCAACAGAAGAATTGCCCCCTATTCCACCGCCACTAGGTATGGACATTTCTCATTAAATGAGCTGCGACGTGAGAAAACCAGTCTTCGGGCTTTCCAAGAAGAAAGCTAGAATCTTGAAATTTTGGATATAAGTAGGGGAGGAAATGTACTATCCGTGTAGTGAAAACAAAGGCGCTGATCAGCTGTGCAGTTACCGCACGGCTGATCTGCGCCTTTGTTTTTGCATAGGCAATAGTCCCATTTTCTCATGACACGGCTCAAATATTACCACAGTTCTGCATTTTTGCCACTTTTATAACTGAATAAAAAGGATAACATTAAACGGTTGACAGTTTTCCTATTTCTGATTAAAAGATTTTTATTTCCTTTGGCAACATTTTCACAATTCATAAAAAAAGTGATTGAGATCAGTACTGGCATGTCTGTTTGTTATATATACATGTGTTAAAGCTTTCCAAAATCTTTTGGCACTATGGATTATAACTTTTTGAAAACAATGGAAGAGAAGATTATATTTGAGCCATGCCATGAGAAAACCAACAATCTGCATATGCGAAGACTAAGGTGCAGATCAGCTTCGCAGTAACTGCAAAGCTGATCTGCGCCTTTGTTTTCGCTACACAGAAAGTACAATCCCTCTTCTTCTTAGATCAAAAAATTCAATTGTTGGCATTTTAACATTTATTAGCAGGATAAATTACTAGTTAATGAGATCTGAACCTGAATTTTCCAGTAATTATACCCCCCGCAAAACGAAGTTTTAGGGGGGTATACTGTTTTCAGCCTGTCCGTGATTCCGTCATTCCGTCATTCTGTCATTCCGTCATTCTGTCATTCCGTCAACATTTTGACATCTTTGCTGAATAATTTAAGTAGTTTTTGTCTGATGTTCTTCAAATTTTCAACACACCTGCACCATTAGACAACACATGTGTAATATGAATTTAGGGGCCACAGGGTCAGTTTTACAAGAGTTATGGGACTTTTTAAATCTATACATAGAATGTTTGCCATAGTGCTAATAGTGCATACTTTGTGAAATCAACTCCTCCTACAGCTTTCAATATTCTCTTTTGATACTTTGCAGATATGTGCCAGAGATATTGAAGATATGCATGAAGAAGTATTATGCTGAAAAAATGAATTTTGACATATTTACAGTATTTTGAACTTAGCCAGTTTTTGATAATTGCCATATTCAACAATGGTTGGTAGTGCATAGTTTGTGTAATCAACTCCTCCTAGGGCTTTCAGTATTTCTTTTCAATACTTTGCAGACATGTTCCACACATATTGAAGATGTGCATGAAGAATTATAATGATGAAAAAATAATTTTTGACAAATTTACAGCATTTTTCAACATAGCCATTTTTGACCATTGCTTATATACAATAATGGTTGGTAGTTCATAGTTTGTAAAAATCAACTCCTCCTAGGGCTTTCAGTATTTTTATACCCCGCCACTTAAAAAAGTGCGGGGTATTATGTTATACCCTCAAAAAAAATTTTGCGTTCGAGTGTCCGTCCGTCCGTCTGTCTGTCCGTCCGTCCGTCCGTCCGTCTGTCCGTCTGTCCGTCCGTCAGCGTTTCGTTTCCGGGCTCTATCTTGAGCAGTTATTGACTGATTTTCTTCAAACTTTGTATAGGAGTTCACATCAGGAAGGAGTGGTTTGGGATTGAAGATGGGTAAATTTTGTCAAATAAGTACAGAGTTATGGCCCTTGATTTACGTTAAAATTTCGTTTCCGGGCTCTATCTTGAGTATTTATTGACCGATTTTCTTCAAACTTTGTATAGGAGTTCATACCATGAAGGAGTTGTCTGGGATTGAAGATGGGTACATTTTGTCAAATAAATACAGAGTTATGGCCCTTGATTTACTTTAAAATTTTGTTTCCGGGCTCTATCTTGAGCATTTATTGACCGATTTTCTTCAAACTTTGTATAGGAGTTTATACTAGGAAGGAGTGGTTTGGGATTGAAGATGGGTAAATTTCGTCAAATAAGTACAGAGTTATGGCCCATGATTTACGTTAAAATTTCGTTTCCGGGCTCTATCTTGAGTATTTATTGACCGATTTTCTTCAAACTTTGTATAGGAGTTCATACCATGAAGGAGTGGTCTGGGATTGAAGATGGGTACATTTCGTCAAATAAATACAGAGTTATGGCCCTTGATTTACGTTAAAATTTTGTTTCCAGGCTCTATTTTGAGCATTTATTGACCGATTTTCTTCAAACTTTGTATAGGTGTTCATACTAGGAAGGAGTGGTTTGGGATTGAAGATGGGTAAATTTCGTCAAATAAGTACAGAGTTATGGCCCTTGATTTACGTTAAAATTTTGTTTCCGGGCTCTATCTTGAGCATTTATTGACCGATTTTCTTCAAACTTTGTATAGGAGTTCAATCCAAGAAGGAGTGGTCTGGGATTAAAGATGGGTAAATTTGGTTAAATAAGTACAGAGTTATGGCCCTTGATTTACGTTAAAATTCTGTTTCTGGGCTCTATCTTGAGCATTTATTCACTGATTTTCTTCAAACTTTGTATAGGAGTTCATACCAGGAAGGAGTGATTTGGGATTGAAGATGGGTAAATTTCGTCAAATAAGTACAGCGTTATGGCCCTTGATTTACGTTAAAATTTTGTTTCCGGACTCTGTCTTGAGCATTTATTGACCGATTGTCTTCAAACTTTGTATAGGAGTTCATATCAGGAAGGAGTGGTTTGGGATTGAAAATGAATAAATTACGTTAAATAAGTACAGAGTTATGGCCCATGATTTACATTAAAATTTCGTTTCCTGCCTCTGTTTTGTGCATTTATCAACCAATTTTCTTCAAACTTTGTATAAAAGTTTAAATAAGGAAGTAGTGGTTTGGGATTGAAGATGGGTAAATTTTATCAAAGTATGAGTTATGGTCCTTCATTTATGACAAAATTTTGTTCTGCTCTTTATCTTGAGAATTTATTGACAAACATTTTTGCTAAATTAAATTTGCGTGGCGGGGTATCATGCATGCCTGCAGCGCTTTTATTTTTCAATACTTTAATACTTTGCAGACATGTTCCACACATATTGAAGATGTGCATGAAGAATTATAAATACTGAAAAAAAATAATTTTTGACAAATTTACAGCAATTTTTAACATTTTTTGACCATTGCTTATACAATAATGGTTGGTAGTGCATATTTTGTGAAATCAACTTCACCTAGGGCTTTCAGTATTTCTTTTCAATGCTTTGCAGAAATGTTTCACACATATTGAAGATGTGCATGAAGAATTATAATGATGAAAAAAAATTTTTTTGACAAATTTAGTTTTTTTACAGCATTTTTCAACATAGTCATTTTTGACCATTGCTTTATACAATAATGGTTGGTAGTGCTTACTTTGTGAAATCAACTCCTCCAAGGGCTTTCAGTGTTTCTTTTCAATACTTTGCAGATATGTTCCACTCATATTGAAGATGTGCATGAAGAATTATAATACTGAAAAAGTTCTGACAAATTTACAGCATTTTTAACATAGCCATTTTTTGACCATTGCTTATATACAATAATGGTTGGTAATGCATAGTTTGTGAAATCAACTCCTCCTAGGGCTTTCAGTATTTCTTTTCAATACTTTGCAGACATGTTTCACACATATTGAAGATGTGCAAGAATGATTATAATACTGAAAAAGTGATTTTTGACAAATTTACATCATTTTTCAACATAGCCATTTCTTGACCATTGCTTATATACAATTAGTCCGGCACGAATATGGCATATTTTCGATGGACCTGGAAGTCGGGTATAAAGTTTTTTTCTTGATGGATTCTTGTAGGTAAGACATTGCCATTCAAGATTCTGGATGATGACAGCCTGTCATCATTGAGCATTTTGAGAAATTCAAGATGGCGTCCAAGACGTCTAAAATGATGAAAATACATATGGTCTGCTATACAATTTGTCCATAAAATGAATAAAAATGCTATGTTGCCTCACAACTTTATTAAGTATTAACTCAGATGTCTTCAGTTAATGATTTCTGGCTTGAAAACCAAGGATGGCATCCAAGATGGCTGCCAAAATAAGATTTTTTTAGAGATTTTAATTGTTTTACCATATATTTATACGGTATAAATATTTGAGCTTCTTCTGGATTAGACACCGACATTACAGAATCAAAATTATGAACTCGTGACATCATTGAGCTTTGTCAGAAATTCAAGATGGCATCCAAAATGTCTACCAGATACAGATTTCCAACTATAGAGTCAATTACACGGATATGAAAGTGAATGTTTGTTTGAATGTTTGTTTGCATTTTGATCAAATCTTGAAGGGAAGTTATAGGACTGTTGAAGCTTATATAATTTTGCAAGCTGTAAAATTATCATATTTAAGATGGCATCCAAAATTGCCACCAGAAAAACACCACCACAATTTCTTCTCTTTTTGTATATAATTGTTGTAAAGTAGACACAAAAATACCACATGGTTCATCTAAGCATATGCTTTGTTGTATATATTTAAGTAATTAATGGCTTTGAACTATCTTTGGAGCTATTAAAAGTTAAGATTTAACACAATGCAGTGCTGTTATTCTATTAAAATGTAATTTCAGTTTATTTTTACACATATTATGAAAAGGATCCTTAATAAATGACCACAGTGTAAAAGGTGGTGAAAATAGCATTGTCATTAATTCATAGATTCATCAGCAGCATGATACATGTATATCATCAAATTGGTATTTATAAGATGTAAGATGTATAATAGAATAAATGAAGACATGTTTGCTTGAATTGAATACCAATATAATCAGATGCATTTCCTCTACACAAATAAAGCCAAGAAACTAGCTAATATATTAAGTACACACTGGAGACTTTTATACAGTTTTTTGTCTTATTTTTAAGTCGTGATGGGTATAACTTGCTTTATACTCCAGCTTAGCTACTTTTACTGAAAGTATATTGGTTTATATAGCTTCAGAACAAATGGACAGGGTTCAGATCTAGAAGATAAATACTGTCAAAAATCAACAGCATTGATGATAAGAATGCCACTGGCGATTTTGCAACTGCAATGGATGACAAATAATTACAATACACAGTGTAGGTCATGTGTACAACTGTTGCTTTAGCCAAAGCCTTTCATATCTAAGTATCTATATCTGCAGATATCGGTGTTACAGGAAACGCACTTAAATGCAAAATATTTACGTAAATTTTAACGAACTCTAGGTAGCATACTGTACAATATAGATCAATGTCCTGGGGAAATTACTATTTACGGATTCACATTAAGCTGTCTAATAAAGGTGCAGAAATACACACCTAAGTGAAAGCCGTGACATAAATATTGTCAAAGTCAACAGAGCATGAAAATCAGATCAAGTGGTATACCAGGTTAAGGTAAATGCTTTAAAATTATATTGATGACAATTAACAGACATGATTACACAATCCTAGGAAAATTGTTACATCCGAAAAGTTGAGCTCTCATATGAAGATGCAATAAAACCACAATTATGCAGCTAATGACACAGTCTAAAAACCATTTGTCTCACAGTGTTGTGTTATTTATTTCCTAAAAGCCTAAGCCAAACCACAGCGCTATGCGGCGCTATGACTTTCACTTCAGAAATGCTATTGGTTTGATTTAAAGTCTGGTGGTCATCAAGAGGTACTGTTAAAAGTAAAAGTAGGCAACAATCAGGGAAAGAAATTCCTACTCCAAAAACGAGGTGGAAAAAAACTAAATTAACAATCAGGTACTTATACTAAGAAAACATATTGTAAGCCGAATGGACAGCCATTTTCCCAATTAGTGGCCACTCAGCCACCCAAACATGACTACAAATATGAAAACACACATATTAAAGGTGCTAACAACAGCACAAAAATTCAACACCAAGACATAAAGCAATAAGAACCAATAAGAAAGTTTGGTCTCATATGTCAGCCACCACAATGACTCTTGCAACATATTTGGCAGATCTGATTTTGAAACATGCTGACATATGGGCATGACTGACAATTTCAGTTATTTAGGAGGTCAAAGTATGGAAGCGTGCAATAGTAACCAATCCTTATAGAACATGAGCATTAATTAGATCAGGTGTTATTTCAGCTTTCTTTTATACCTAGTCTGTCGGCTTATGACAGTGCTTGCTTTTAAACCATACCAGAAATCGTAAGGTGTTGAGATTTAAAGTAACAAAAACGTACATCAGTGTCATCCGCAACAATTGAAACTCCTTTAGATTTTCATGAAGTACAAAAGTGACTATCTGGTATACAAGGATACTATCTGTCTGCTTTTAAGTGTGTTTATGTCACTAAGTACTTTCAACTGAAACACATTTTTACACATTTTGAATGTTTACTTATTTTGCCTGTATCAACTTGTTCGTGGATATCATTGCTTCCTTTATAAAATTAAGCATCTTGTGTAAGACCATAGCCTAACGATTTAATAAGCTGCTGTTTGTTGTCAGTAACAGCAAATCGCAGTAAAACAAATATTGACCAGACAGACTGTGTGAGCGTCATCAATACAGTGAAATTCTTGTTATTTTTTCATTAATATTTCTAAGAATTAAACAATGTTTGATGGTGCATTAAAATCAGAAATAGACAAAATGTTCAACAGTGTATGTATTAGGAAAATGTTTGTAATATTAAGTGATCTGACAGCCATCTTAGATTCCATATTGTACTCACACATGGAAAAGTAACTAATGTTAGATATGTCAATATGTACTTAATAGTAGGATAAAATAGCATTTTTCATTCTGTTAGAGAAAAACTATAAACATTGCGTAAAATTATTTTCAGATGTCATCTTGATTTTCTCGAATTGTTTAATGCTGACAGGGTGTCAGAAGTTGGATTATTTATTGACAAGGTCTTATATGCATGGATTTATAAAGAAAACAAAACTTAATATGTCATTTTCATGCCTAATTGATCAAAATATGTATGCATAGGAAACTCAAATAGGTATATATTGTGCAGACATGTGTATTTGTCAAGAAATCTTATCTTGGCGGCCATCTTGGATGTCATTTTTGATCCTTAAACAGGGAACAATAACTTATGTCAGATATAATAATACCAGCTACAGTTGTGAAGAAACATAGTATTTTTATTCATTTTAACAGGCACATTGTACAATAGTATATGCATTTTCATTATTTTCTGACATCTTGGACGCCATCTTGAATTTCTCAAAACGCTCAATGATGACAGGCTGTCATCATCAAGAATCATTAATGGCAATGTCTAAACTACAAGAATCTGTAAAGAAAAAAACTTTATACCCCAATTCCAGGTCAAATTGATTTTGTGCCGGACTAATAATGAAATCAACCTCAAGCTTTCAATATATTATTTTAATATCTTATAGATGTGACTGGCATACTGAGGATGTACATGAAGAATTATAATGCTGAAAAGATATCTTTGACAAATTTTCTGCATGTTTGACATAGGAAGTTATTGGCCAGCTCCAGATAATTTTGCGGGGGGTATACTGAAAGCCTTGCTTGCAGCCAATTTCTAGTTTTGACTATTTCAACATTTATGAACAGTTGAAATTTCATGCTCAGCTGAGCTGAGCTTGAAAAAAGCTTTATAACCTCGAGGCTAGGAGTTAAAACAAAAGTTCTTATTTTCAGGACCTAAGATACCAAGCTATGCCCGAGAGACCTTGACATCAAGACAGCATACAAGAGAAGACCTGTACGCGTCCAGGGAGACCCCACTCCCTGTGGCGGTCCAGAGGAGTAAGTCTGATCTGGGTGGGAGTGTGATGTCAGAGGAGCCGCTGGGAGAACAGGAGAGGAGAAAAGATGAGGAGTTTTTGGTAAGTATCTCAAATTATCTCCCTTTAGGCATTAGTTATGTAGAATATTTTCCCTAGAAAGACCCCACTCCCTATGGCGGTCCAGAGGAGTAAGTCTGACCTGGGTGGGAGTGTGGTTTCAGAGGAGCCATTGGGAGAACATGAGAGGAGAAAAGATAAGAAATTTTTGGTAAGTATCTCCAAATATCTCCAGATATTTGTAGAATATTTCCTCCAGGAATGCCCACACTCCTCGTGGCAGTCCAGCAATGTAAATCTGACTTGAGAGGGAGTGTGGTGTCAGGGGAGCAGAGGAACAGAGATGAGAAAAAATGAGGAATTTTTGGTAATTATCTCCCCTGGGACATGAAATACTTAAGATCAATGTACATGAGTAATTTAGTTTACTTGCTTAAAAAATATCATAAGTAATAACAATAAAGACATATTTGACATTTTGTTAACTATTAGAAAATGAGCCGCTGCATCAGAAAACCAACAATCTGCATATGCAAAAACAAAGGTGCAGATCAGCTGTGCAGTAACTGCACAGCTGAACAGCACATTTGTTTTCACTACACCGATGGTACAATTCCTCTTCTTCTGTAGCTGCACAGTCCGGTTTGTGTCATACCTGGTCGAAAAAAAACAAAGACTGGTTTTTATCGCACCTGCTTATAGCAGGGTGCGATATAGGAGTCCAAATTTCCGTCCGTCCGTCCGTTCGTTCGTCCGTCAACATTTACGTCGAAGTTTGACATTTACGTCGAAGTTTTTGTTTTCTCTGCATTAGTGATAGCTGTGACTGTGAAACCTTGCGTAGTAATTGTCCTTGACATACCCTTCAAGCACGCCCCTTGACCCAGTGCCCTTGACCTATATTTCACAGTCCATTGACTTTGTTAATTTTTATGTCGAAGTTACGTGGAAGTTTGGTTTTCTCTGCATCAGTGATAGCCATGAGTGTGAAACCTTGCATAGTAATTGTCCTTGACATACCCTTCAAGCACGCACCTTGACCCAGTGCCCTTGACCTATATTTCATGGTCCATTGACTTTGTTAATTTTTACATCAAAGTTACGTCGAAGTTTGGTTTTCTTTGCATCAGTGATAGCCATGAGTGTGAAACCTTGCATAGTAATTGTCCTTGACATACCCTTCAAGCATGCACCTTGACCCAGTGCCCTTGACCTATATTTCATGGTCCTTTGACTTTGTTAATTTTTACGTTGAAGTTTGGTTTTCTCTGCATCATTGATAGCTGCGAGTGTGAAACCTTGCATAGTAATTGTCATTGACATACCCTTCAAGCACGCCTCTTGACCCGGTGCCCTTGACCTATATTTCACGTTCCATTGACTTTGCCTGATGCAGGTGTGATATCGACCTCCGCGGAGTTCTTGTCTCAGGTAGGGGCTCATATATCCTCCACAATTAAAGAGATATATCCCATAGATAGATATATAGATGTATTATATCCCAATTCAAATTGGACTTTCCCATTATAAAAAAGCAAAATTCAAAAAATGTAATCACCTTACTACATTGTCTGTGTATCAACTACATTGTCTGTGTATCTTATAGGCCCGGTTCCCACGTAATGATGCCTGGAAGTATCAGCTGAGTGAGGAACAGCGAGAACAAGAGCGAGTTAGTCTCAACAAGCTTCAGGCCATGACAAACTATACCCGCAACCCTAGATATGTCCCTCCCTCAGCCCCAGGGCTGGGGAGGAGGTCACTACTGAAGGTGGACAAGCCAAAACCTAAGGAAATCGGGATACAGCCAAAGCAGGATAGGCTTACAGAGTGAGTGAAAAATATAGTTCTATTTGTAAATTGATTGTAATTCTTTTCTTTTTCCTCATTCTTAATTAAAATAGATCTAGGCATCATATAACAATCTCATATTTTTTTAGAAAACATGATTACATATAAACACTTAAGTTTTTGTGTATTATAGAGTCCCAAATCTATATTTTATCTATTGTTTCATCAGAATCACATATTAAGCCTCGAACTTTTTTCATAACGATGTGTAGAAAAGATTATTGTAATTAGAATATAGGCTACTGATCAAACATAAATACAGCAAACATTCATTTCTCTTATTATCAGGAAAAGCTTTGATTCAGCCAATTAGATGAAAGGCTAATGCATGACTGTTGTGATTGTTTCAGGCCACAAGAACATTCTCAAGTGTTTCTTGTATCCCCTCCTGCCGTCATATTTTCTGAGTATAAAGTGGGACAAGTGTATGAGGTATGGGCCCAGTTGGTCAAAACTTTGTTAGCTTAATGCTGTCCTTATGCCCTCAATTCGTTAACTATACATGTATATCGACTTCAAAATCAAATACACTTATTTTTTGGTTGAAAAAAATAACAGTGTATTTGTAATATTGCCATTTGAAATTTTAACGAATCATCAACTAATGACATCATTAATTTTGAACAACTGGCTTCAGGATGTCACATGTAAAGTTATTTCACATACAGGTACTTTTCTGTGTTATGGACAAAGCATTGTAGGGCTTTGTATAAAGTCTTTAATAATGAAATCTTTGGTTCAATAAGTTGCAGGGTGAAAGGAAACATTATTTTTCACAACTTCCTCTCAATTATGGAAACATGCCCATGCAATATACAGATTTTTCATAACCTGTAAAAATTAGAAAAAAAAAGAGTTAAATGATATTTTTCTTGCTTTTGCTCAAAACATTGATTGTGAGTACATGTTGGAACCGCCTCAGCCTCAGCGAGTTCTAACTATAAATTTTTGTGCCAAATATAGAAAAAATGTATACCCCTGTATATCTCGGGTTTAAAATACAAAAGTGGGTTGTAACTAGGGAGGTATACATTTCACAGGCATGTTATGATGGTAACTTGCAATTTCCATAGCATATGTTCCAACACTCTTATCTATCAAGCCTGTTGGTGCCTAAGGTCTCAGGAAGACTTGTTTTGTCACAAGACTAAGTTAATTGAACCTACGCATGAGAAAACCAACAATTTGGGTTTCTGACCAGGTCCGACAAAAAACAACCTATTCGGTCACGGAAGCAGGCTAGAAGCTAGAAATTTTGGATGTACATGTAAGTAGAAGAGGAATTGTTCTATCTGTGTAGCACAAACAATGGCACTGATCAGCTGTGCAGTTACTGCACAGCTGATCTGTGCCTTTGTTTTCGCATATGCAGATTGTGTGTTTTCTCACTTTATGATTGGTGAAAAAAGTACAAATCTTCTCTTTGTTTTTTCAGCTGACCTTGACCTTGAAGAATGTTTCATCCTGTATCAGACAGTGTAGAGCTCTACCAGCCTCAACACCTTACTTCTCCATTGGACTTGGTATGTCATCAGAATAACATTTCATGAAATGTACACCCGTAATGTATACCCTCTTAAACTCCACCTTTTTATAGTAAAACTGGGGTATACAGGGGTATTCATTTTTTCTTATTTTTGATCCAACGCATAAATTGTGGGTACTTGTTAGAACTGTCTCCCTGAGGCGGTTCCTAGACGGTTCTAACATATACCCACAATCTATGTTTTGAGAAGAAATGAGAAAATATTTAATAAAATTTGATCAAAAATCATCATTTATACAGCAGCAAAAATGACTGTATGTTACGTAGAAGTATTTTTGTAATGTGCTGAATATCAGTGCATCTAATGATAATAGCAAAGCAGAAGCTTGGAAGCCAAAAATGTAAACAAAGTGTGTTTGTGTGGTTGTCAATGCAAGTTACGTGACGGACAGACCGACAGACGACCAGAATGTTAATACCAGATGGTTATGCTGGTAAGGGACAGAACAGACTGACGGACAGACAACCAGAGCAGTGGCTATACCATGTCTAGTTATCTTGTCGTTTCACATGTGACGTAACGGACTGATGGATGGATGACCAGAGCAGATCAAACCTTAAAGTCAAGTTATGTTGCTGCTTGGCCGAGTGCTCAGGCACTAATCTGCCTGGTCACTCGATATATGAGGCAGGGATTCAAACCAGGTCTATTGTGACTGGCCTGAACCCGAACCTGCTACCTGACTCTGCCCAAATCGCCAATGAGTCAAATAGCTGTGCTTAACCGGTTGGGGATTGACTCTTTCAGGTCAACTGAACAAGAAGCTAAGCACAAAGTGAGTGCGAAGCGGTTACTCTTCTACCAGATACGTATACTTGTAATGGCATTTACAAGTCTTTTTTAGCCTTTTGACAAGTACTTGAGGTTTCAATGCCAAAATCACTCTACCCAAGGATTAAAATCACTCAAAAATCACAGTTTCAAGTCCCTTTAAAGGGCAGAGTTTATTGTTGTGTTAGGCAATGGACTGAATAAGCGGAAACAAGCCTTAAAGAGGTAGTGAAGCTTGTATTCCCTGGTTTGTGGCTTTCCAATCACACCTTTAATTTTAACTTGTAATTATTACAGGTTTATTCCCCGGTGAACATGGGCTAGTAGCCCCGGGCATGAGCTGCCACTACGCTATCAGGTTTTAACTTGTCATTATTTCAGGTTTATTCCCCGGTGAACATGGGCTAGTAGCCCCGGGCATGAGCTGCCACTACGCTATCAGGTTTGCTCCTGACTCCCTCCGAGACTTTGAGGATGAGATTGTCATACAGACCCAGTCCACCATACCAATAAAGGTTCCAGTCCTCGGAAAACGTCTACCACCGAAACTAACTTGTAAGTGTAATAAAGATTTAAGATAGATATATAATTAAAGAGAGATTTCTGTTGTCATTTTTTTTAGAAATTTTAATCATATGTACCTGATGTGTGTGAGATTTGAGATAGGTATTGACAGTAAGAATCTAACATGAATTGACGTCCAAATTATAACAGGGCATCCCATCTGGGGCTATTCTGTTTTCTTAGAGAAATTTAATTGGAAAATTTAATAAAATTTAGAAATCAGTCCTGATTCCTTTAAAAATGAAAGTGGACACACACAAATGATAATGACAAGCAAGTCCATTTTTATCGCACCTGCTTATAGCAGGTTGCGATATAGAGTCCAAATTCTGTCCGTCCGTCCGTTCATGCGTTCGTGCATCCATTTGTCCATCCGTCCATCAACATTTACGTCGAAGTTTGGTTTTCTCGACATCAGAGATAGCTGCGAGTCTGAAACCTTGCATAGTAATTGTCCCTGTTATACCCTTCAAGCACGCACCTTAACCCGGTGGCTTTGACCTATATTTCACGGTCCACTGACTTTGAAAATTTTTATGTTGAAGTTTGGTTTTCTCGACATCAGAGATAGCTGCGAGTCTGAAACCTTGCATAGTAATTGTCCTTGACATACCCTTCAAGCACGCACCTTAACCTGGTGCCCTTGACCTATATTTCACGGTCCACTGACTTTGAACATTTTTACGTCGAAGTTTGGTTTACTCGACATCAGAGATAGCTGCAAATCTGAAACCTTGCATAGTAATTGTCCTCGACATGCCCTTCAAGCACTCACCTTGACCCGGTGCCATTGAATTATATTTCACGGTCTGTTGACTTTGCTCGATGCAGGTGCGATATCGACCTCCGCGGAGTTCTTGTTCACATATGGGTTAACTTACTTAAACCATCCTCTTTTCAGTGCCCTCAGTGATTGATGTAGGCTACTGTTTAGTAGGAGGATGTCATGTAACACAGCTGATTGTCAAGAACGAGGGTGGTCCAGGAAGATTCTGTATTATGCCCAGTTCAGCATGGCCTACAACTAACTTTAAGGTATAGAGATTTTGTTTAGTATTATCATTGCGTTTTCAAAGACATGTTTTGTCATTGGTTTGTCTTTATTTTTTCATCAAACACACATGAGCCATCACATGAGAAAACCAACAATTTGCATAGGCGAAAACAAAGGCGCAGATCAGCTTCGCAGTAACTGCGAAGCTGATCAGCGCCTTTGTTTTCGCTACATGGATTGTACAATTCCTCTTCTTTCTAAATCCAAAATTTCCAGCCGCTAGCCATCTTCTGTGCTTGTGCAGGCCAGTTTGTGTCTGACCTGGTAGGAAACACAAATGGGTGGTTTTCTCATGCACAGGCTCAGATTAGAATTGTTTCAGATTTGTTGGATGCTTTGAATATTTTAAAGTCTTTTTTGGCTTAAAATAATAGGATGAATAAAACAGAAAAAAAAAAAGACAAAACATTGTTAAGTATCTGACAAAAAACTTACATCTAGGTCAAAGAAAATATGTACAAATGTTTATAGATAGAGTGTGCATTATAAGGTAGGTCACACCAGGACAAACAGACAGATATACATATTTTTTAATTGTCAAAATGATACTACATGTACTTTACTGATATGACCCACACAGAAAAGAATAAAACTGAAATTAGACCTGGTCGGAATGCTAAAATTTTTATTTTCTAATGCAAAGGCTCAAATGTAAGCAAACAAAGAGTAACTACATGTATTTGACAAGGATCAAAATGGGGTGGTCATTGAAGATGATCAGAATTTTTCCCTTTAATGGTCTTGATGGCTTTATGCTCCTTTGGGCTTGAGGAATATAAAATATGTCCTCCACAATTAAAGAGATTTATATCCCAAACCAAAATTGAAAACTTTTCATTTTCCAAATTTACAGTCAGTTGTCCACAATGGGAATGTGCCTATCCCTCCGTTTGATATTCGCCCCGCTGTTCTGGAGATCGGGAAGAATGATACAATCATCATGGATGTAGTTTTCCAGCCTCCCGCTGTGAAGAGTTACTCTGTTGACATGTGTATGGTGTGTGATAACTGTACAGTCAGACATTTCACTATTAAAGGTAAACTTTTCTTAGCCAGGTACAAGTGAAGCATTCATTTTGATTTCCATGCCGTTGACTATAAGTTGACATTTAAAGACTAAAACAATCATAGTTTTATAATTGAAGTCCATAACCATCACAACCATATGAGCCGCAACGCGAGAAACCGGTCTTCGGGGTTTCCGACCAGGTCCGACACAAACCAACCTGTACAGTCACAGAAGCAGGCTAGAAGCTTGAAATTTTGGATTTTAGAAGAAGAGAAATTGTACTATCAGTACAGCGAAAATAAAGGCGCTGATCAGCTTCGCAGTTACTGCGAAGCTGATCTGCGCCTTTGTTTTTGCATAGACAAAAGTCCGGTTTTCTCACGATGTGGCTCATATTATACTTATAGATAATCTGGCATTTACAGGCTCACAATTTTTTCTGCCCAAATTTGCAGGCCGGATATAGAATAAAGTGGTTTAATGAGCACCCACAACGCTGTTGGAACATTTTTTCATTTGAAAATTGTTCTACAGTTGTCAAATTGCACTTTATATCAAAGGCATGTTTTCCTAATATCATGTTCATTCCTAGGTGAAGCCCAGAAGGCAGGTGTAGAACTTGTATCTGTGGAGCGGGGCACCACTGAGCCCCTCCCTGGGGAACTCACTGATGCTACAGCCAAGCACCTCATTAGATTTGATAGCCTCAACCCATTCACTTACACAGATAGATCATGTGTAGTCAAGAATCTTACGTGAGTAGCAAAACATGTTTTTTTTGTGTTGTTGTTTTTTTTTTTTTCTAAACATTCAGGGCACAGTTGTTCAAAACTTCGTTAGCTTAACGCTGTTGTTAAGCCCTCAATTTGTTAGCTATATATCAACTTCAAAAGCAAATACACTGTTATGTTTTATTGAATAAAGGTGAGAATTCTTTGCATTGCATTGCATTTTTCTCACATTTTTTTCAACAAAAACCAACAGTGTATTTGTAATATTGCCATTTGAAATTTTAACAAATTGTTAACTAACAACATTGTTAATTTTGAACAACTGGCCCCAGAATGTCAGATTGATGATTTTGCTAATTTCTCATACAAGAACATTTCCGTTTTCACAAAGTGTTTAACAGTAGAGTAGATAATGATTGTATTTTTGCTTAAATTCATGCTATTTCTTAATAAAATCACACATTTGGGGTATCCATTTAGTTGCAAATCTGCGGTAGCTTTCATAAGGAGACATCTCTATGATGTCCATAAAAACCTATGTTGTGGGTACTCATATGAATCACCATATCAAGGCAATTATAATATTTAGGCAGGTTTACTCATTTTGATCATACTATGTAGTTAACTCATAATATTTCTGTTACAGAAATGTAAGCCTGCCATTCCAATGGATGATCTACAAGCCTCAGTTTGACAGCCCGGGTTCCGACTCTATCAGTAAGAAGTATGACAGGGTACCAGACGTAGACTCTGTCTTCAGTATCCACCCTCCCACTGGAGTACTCCCCCCTGCTGAGAACATGGAATTCAAGATTACTTATGCTCCGCCTATAGTAAGTACTGGAAAATATAGGGGGATGTTATCTATTTCTGTATTTCAAGGAGGATAAATGATATGCATGAATGTTGGTCTTCTAGTACTAAAATCTTGAATTAATCAGTTTTTAACATTATAGTTTTAATTCAAAAATGAGTTGGTATTTCCTTTGTATTTTTTGTCTTGATAGTGTGTGACATAAATAGTAACCATGCTAGGAGCTTGATAATTATGAATCTGGTTCTTATTCAAAGAAACTTCATAGAACTTAACTCATGGACCATTGATGGCAGTAGTATATTTCATTGACCTAAGTTCCCTTGGGGTCAATGTGGATAACTACAGAATTAGGTGGTTAATTAAACATTTGGTGGTTTAGCACAGTGACCTAGTGGTCAAGCATCAAATTCAAGATCAAGAAATTTGGCGTTCAAATTCCTTAGGCACTGATTTGCATCCTTGAGCATGTTCTGGTCCTGAGGTTATAAACCTTTTTTTTTATTCTCAACTCAGCTGAGCTTGAATTTTATCCTGCTCATAATAGTAAGGGTCGAGATGTATTCCCGTGCGATTTTTGTGCTAAAATTGATTTCTATGCTTTAAATGATTGTTTGTGTGTTATTATTATGAAAAATGATGGGGTTCAATTTTTCCGACTCCTCGAGCCAATTTTGTGGGCTCTTTTTCTAGGCCACGCCCATATTTGCGCATAAACTACACTGTTGACACTAGTTGTGTTGTTTCTGCTACTTAAAGTAGTTTTTACCTTGTATTTTGCATCTGAGACCCCCCTTTAGTAGGCTATGTAACAATAAAAACACAATTATGGTAGGTATTGGCGATGTAAGCACAATACATCTCTAAAACATAGTGGGTGGGGTAATTTAATGGGGGAAATAAGTATGAAAATTAACCATACTCTATCACCGGCGAATAATGACACTGAAAGAAAAAAAAAAAAAAAAAAAAAAAACATCAAGCAGATGAATATTATGTAATAAACAGCTGTAAACATGGTATTATCTTTGGGGTGCCCATAATTAACTATATACGAGGACCATTCAATAAGTAATGTGAATTGGCGTGCAATTTCTTCTACGTTAGAATTGTATGCCTTTAACTCTGTTTCTGAATATAATAAGCTAAAGTAGTTAGGATAAAGATCTTGTATGTTTGATGGTGTCTACGCAGTGCCTATACATTTTATACACGAGGGTCTTTAAAAAAGTAGTATAGATACAGATGTAATTTCACGCATTGCACTGTACATGTAATGCATAAAACTGCACACATAACATTATTACATTTCAACTGTGCTAGAATCGATCTTAATTGTTAATACAATGTAAGATTACACACTTCTGGTGAATTAAATAGTGATATTGTTGTGATTTTAATAATTGTATGATAGTTTCATATAATGGATAAACCGAAAGCCCATGCATTTTATTGAATAAAGTATCGTTAATAACACCCGACAATGATTTAAACATCATACAAATAGGCAATGACTACGCATTAGAGTAATCTTGTTAGCTGAAAGCATCAAAGACATCCATAAGTAATAACTCTAAATGATAAAAAGCAATGTATTGCAGGGTAGAGCCACAACCTTAATACTCTGCAAACACCTTTGTACTTTCCATAATATGCATCTGAAAGTACAAATATCTATGCAATGGGTGGTCGTGTGAGATATGGGCACCAGCCTATTTGGTCCTGAAGAAATAGATGGGCTGCGTTTGCCTCCAGACAAAGCTTCAACGGTAATGACTGACCATCTGCTTACTGGTCTAAGCTGCATAGGAAACGTGGTTCAAGTAGAATCATACATACATAAGCCTTAGTGGCTTAGTTGGGTGGATATATTTGAAGCACTTTTGGTTGTCATGACATCCTCATTTTGGGTAAAGTCCCATAAAATGAAGGCAACGTCCCGACATGATTATAGCTGTTGGTTTGGACGTTAAGCATCAACTCAAACAAGCAACACAAAATATATATTCCAAATACACATAAATATTTTCGTTTTGACGCAAAGAGGAGTGCCCTGTATGTGTTTCTTTGGTCACACAATTTGCACAATTTGTTGTCTCATTCACTTCATTACAAACATTTGAATTGTACTATTGCATTAAAGTGATATGCCTAGATTACTGGCAGAAATATGTCGGGGCTTGGATAGCGTAATTGATAACAAACATACTTGTCTCCGCCGCGGCCTGGTTTCAAATCCGGGTCAAGGCATGTGACAGGCGTCTGTGGCCTTTGTTGCAGTTTTCAAGAAACTTCCTTTCGACATTTGGGTGCAATGGCACACCATTTCCCCTCAATACCGATCAGTATTGCATAACCAATTTTATTGGACCGTGGCATATAGACCCTCTAAGTGGTTAACAATTGCTCATGTGGTCAGGTATTTAGTAGCTCTGTGCGGGAGACATCTTGTGACCCATCAAATTCTTAAAGCCCTGATGCTGGAAGGCAATCCAAATATACCCATTCAGTCGCAAACAACCTCTAGGCATGACCATAGCTGTAAATGTGATGCTAACCATCCAATCAAACAAAGCAAACTACATTATTGACCTCTCTAGCACCCTCTCCCACTCATTCTAACTCATTCTCTCTGTATTGTATTGCCAATTGTATTTATCAACTTATTACTTGTAAATTAAGGAAATTAAGAAGCATGGTCGTCATCAAGTGTTGCTCATACAAAACCCTTATTTGGACGCTGATACTGACCAGTCAGAATTCAACACCGGAATATCTTTCTGGTACTGGAGAATTGTTCTCCGAAGTTGACCCAAATGTAGTCTGCTGCGATTACGATAGTACAGTATTGGGTGGGAGTTATTACTCTTGTTATATTATTTCAGAGGTTTCACGTTTAGAAACATACTTCTAAGCAATGTTTAAATTATTCAACCCCGTTAAGGATTATGTCTTTTATTTAGACTTCTCGTGTAAATTTTCGAAGTTGCAGTACAATAGTCTGGCATTTGTTGCCGGTTTAAAAAGGGCTGCTGTTGAGGGATTATTACCCGAAACTGCGCAATATACTATCTCCCTTTGATGTTTTACGGCTTCCAAAGGATCAAACCTTTATATTTTATTCATGGTTCTTGATAAATAGAGATCACCAAGGTTTCTGCTTCAGCAAGGAATTTAGGTTTAATCATTTATTCTTGGGCTGAACACGTTCTGGTTATATTCGTGATCAACTTGTCTTTCCAAAAGAAACGAAAGTACCCCAGGACACATAACATGTATGAAATGTCCATTCCGGAAGTCCATTCAGCTAATTAAGATCCATGCCTGTTAATATGTGCTTCACCAAGACCTTAAATTGTGATTTATTTGTTTAACATTGACCGTGATGATGACTCATAAGAACGAAACAAGTAACTTAATACTTAAAGCAACTGGACTTAGGATGGCGTTTTCAACGGTTGAGCGCTTGTTCTGTTTCGGTCTGTTTCACTTCCCTTCATATGCATTTGCATTACTTATTAAACGACCCTCGTGCATTATCTGTATAAGTACAGCTAATATAGCAGCACTGCGCACACACGCCTGCTTTACTCTTAAATATTTATTTATAGCTTTCTTAATCAAGCTATAAAAATATTCTCCGACATATCAGTTGAAAAATGCATGTGAGTTCGCACTACTTATTGAATGTCCCTCGTATAAAAATGAAATAGTAGTTTTTTTCTTTAACGATAACATGTTCAACTTTTTTTTATATTTGTTCATCTGATTCAATGTCGGTTTTAACTCTGCCAGTATATGTAAGCGATCAGAACGGATTATTTCATTGAATTTCCCCATTAAATTACCCCACCCACTTTCAATTAGAAGAAAATGAAGAAAATATAAACAACAACTGTAATAAATTGATTCTCTAGCATTACATAAGTCACAAAATGATACATTCGATGCAACATACCACACAAAAGTAAAGTTTTCATTCAGAAACAGCTTTATTATTGCCTGTGGTGTAGAAAAATTATAAAATGGGTGTGGTCTTAAGAAAAAGCCCAAAAAATTGGGTCAAGGGGTCGAAAAAATTGAACCCCATAATTTTTCAACAATATAACCCATAAACAATCATTTAAAGCAAAAATATCAATTTTAGCACAAAAATCGCACGGGAGCAATATTTCTTACATCTCGGCCCTCACTATAACTGTTAAAATGCCAACAATTATTGGCATTTTATCATTTATTAGCAGGATAAATGACTTGTTTTTTTTTGTAATCTAAACCTGAAATTTCTACCAATTTTGTTATTCCAGTATTAATGAGGAGCTTAAGAGTTCATGCTCAGCTGAGTTGAGCACGAAAATAGTTTTAAAACTTTGGGACCAGGTTTACACCCAGGAAGTGATGGTACCGTGTCCACATGACTGAAAAATATTGAGTGGAGCATTAATTAACAGCAATAACAAATAATAATAATAATAAATATGTGATATTGTTAATAAAATTAAGTAAAGCAATTTTGGGAAAAAGTCATTAATTCTAAAATGTTTTTAATAAACTATTTGTCAGATTGGGGAGGAGGAAGTAGGCTAAATGTAGTTTTTACTAAAACCAAAATGCTATCATTTTGCAATGGGCTTATGGTGGCTGGAAATCATTTTACTTTCTACCATATCATGGCTTTCAATCAGCTTTTCCATCATGCTTTTGTTTCACATACAGATATAACATTATATTGACATCAATATAAATTGTTGTAAATCATCCCCATTTAGCTTTGCTTTATGCTTTGACAGTCAGCAGTTTTTGCATTATTTAATCGCCTTATTTTTTCATCTTCAACTACAAGTATATTTGTTTTATGTTTGAATAAAGTTTGTCAATATTGTCCGACTATGCTTTATGTCAGTTTTATTTATTGTAATTCATCATCCAATATTCCACCTTTCTACCTATTAAATGTTTTAAACAGTACGTAAAATACACTGAATATCAACAAATAAAATTACCAAAACAGTTTGTAGCAGTGTGAAAAATAAGTTTATCGTTTAGAAGCTTTATAAAGTTAAAGGGTAAAAACTGGCACCCATGCATTTAAGTTCTATTTTTAACCTTTCACAAGTGCATGTACTTCAATGTTTAAACTTTTTGTAGGAAGTTCGATTGTTTAGAATATATTGCCCATGGCGAATATGCATTTATTGAAGAAGACTTATACTTCATAAGTTTGATCGTATGTTTTTAGGTTGATAAGTTTCACAGTGCCCTCCATCTGCTGCTGAATATGGTACCTCCCTCAGTGGAGAGTATCTCTCAGGGGAGCTCAGCCAGTAAGGACAAAGATAACTCTGGTGAGGACAAAAAAGAAGAGGATGACACAGTCTCAGAAATCTTACTGCACCAGAAAGACAGTAAGTTACAAGTTTTACCCACCTCAGTCGCCTGTTGAATTTGAATGTGGTATTCAGGGTTTTAAGGTTGGTTCTCCTGTTGTTCAGGTTGACCCTGCATCTATTATAAATGCTTATTGATCTGCAGGAGTTCCAAAGATGGAGAAAAAAAACAGAAATGTTCTTGCTATATCTGAGGACTTGTTAAACATGTCTTTTCTGTACTGCATATACAACTGTTTATAAATAAATCAAACAAAATTTGAAACCTCTAGCCATCTTCTATGACTTGTAGAAACTTGTATGACATTCTTTTTGACACTAGACTAATTCTCTAATGTTTATTTTCATTACGAAAACTTGCCCATGTAATATACAGAGATTTTTTTAGTTGTAAAAAATGAAAATATTCTGTGGAAAAAAATTGATATTTTTCTTATTTGTGCTCAAAACATAGATTGTGGGTACACGTTAGAACCGCCTCGGCGAGGCGGTTCTAACGAGTACCCACAATCTATGTTTTGGAGCCAAAATAAGAAAAATAGGTATACCCCTGCACACCCCAGTTTTGCTATATAAAAGTGGGGTTTAAGGGGGTATACTTTTCACGGAAATGTTTTCCTGATGTAGTGGCTCCATTTGTTGATGTGACAGCTCTAGAGGTTGAGGTCAAAGGTGAAAGTACCCCTCTCAATGTTGTACTACATCCTTACGCCATACATGTACCAGGGAAAAACCTCATCGGAACAACACTCAAGAAAATGGTCACGGTAAGATAATATTAAAAGTTTGTGA
This sequence comes from Rugalucina vietnamica, assembly GCA_964017185.1. Taxonomy (NCBI): domain Eukaryota; kingdom Metazoa; phylum Mollusca; class Bivalvia; order Lucinida; family Lucinidae; genus Rugalucina; species Rugalucina vietnamica. The sequence goes on along the minus strand of OZ024869.1, from coordinate 14,214,360 downwards.
CAGATCTGCAAAAGTTACAAATGAGCCTCCCCATGGGAAAACTGCGAAGCTGATCGGCGCCTTTGTTTTCGCTACTCGGATAGTACAATTCCTCTTCTACTTAAATCCAAAATTTCAAGATTATAGCTCTTTTCTGTGCTTGTACAGACCGGTTTCTGTCAGACCTCTTCAGAAACCACATTGTTGGTTTTCCCACGAGGTGGCTCAAATGTTCAAGAAGAGCATTTGTCAGTTTGTGGTGAAAGCAATGTGCACTTTGTACTGGTAGTCTGTCTCTCAGAGGCTTGCACAGGAACAAGGTGGTCAGGTTAACAGACATTATAAATGAACCAAATTTGAGCCTATGTGTGAGAAAACTAACAATTTGGATTTCTGACCAGGTCCAACACAAATCGGCCTGTACAGTCACAGATGATAGCTAGAAGCTTGAAATTTCAGATGATGGAAGAGGAGGGCACTGATCAGCTTCGCAGTTGCCGTGAAGCTGATCTGCGCCTTTGTTTTTGCCAATTGTTGGTTTTCCCATGTGGCGGCTCATATTTTCATTACAACTGTACCCACTTTAAGCTGGCTGCCAATTGAATTTGATAAAATTGCCTTACCTATTTCATCATGAAAGTTAATCCCTTTGGAAGTTACTTGTGCTTTTTATTAAAACGAAAAAAGAATCAACATTTTCTCACAAATTCTCTAGGTTGACTTAGGATTTGAACATGCTGAGTCGAAAACATTGGTAGAACTTTCACCATATATATAGCCCTTATTTTTCAGATGGCCAATCACAGTCACTCCACCATCACATTCCAGTGGGAACCTTATATAGAGAAATATATCCTGGAGGTCGAACCACCTTTTGGAGAACTAGGTATATGTTGTTGACTCAATTATAGCTGCGATGTTTGACACATTAAAGTTATTTTTAAAATGGCTTGTTTTACTAACAAATACTAAGCTTTTGTTTTATCAATGCTTTTGCACTAAGGTTTCTGGACATTGAGCTGCCACATCAGAAAACCAACAATCTGCATATGGGAAACCAAAAGGGCAGATCATCTGCATAGTAACTGCATGGATAGTAAAATCCCTAACTATTATCTGTGGTTGTACAGCTTGATTTGTGTCAGACCTGGTAGGATTTTAACCCAGATTTTTTTTTTCACTCAGAGGCTCATATAATTAACCATATTTTACAGTACTTGAAATACATTTCTTATTTTTGCTTGAAAATGTAGATTTTGGATACATGTTGGAACTGCAGTTAATAGTCATAATTGTTTGTCTCTTTTGGAAATTCTATAAATTGAATGAATTTTTGTATTTACAAGAAAAAATTTATTGCCTATCGTGATTGACATATACTCATCATTTTAGCATCATTTGAAAGTTGAATAAAGTAATAATTGAAAATACCTTGTGTATTGCTTATACATTTACCTTTCAAATGCCACCAAAAAACATGAAAGTACATTGACCAGGAGAAGCAGCATAATTATTCTTGCAAAACTTAAATATGTTTGAGAATGAGTTTAATTTGAAAATACATGTAATTGTTTTAGACCCTGGTATGGCTATGGACATGGAGTTATGTATCACTGGACCTGAGACTGGAAAGATAGACCACACCCTATATTGTCATGTGATGAATTTAGAGGAACCTCTCCATCTTCAAGTACAAGCTGAGTTCAAGGTAAAATGATGCGAGTGAGAATTTCTTCAGCATTTGAGTATCTTTGCAAGGAAAGCTATCTTTGCCAGGTCCCGAGGTTTTAAAACTTTTTTCATTTTTCATGCTCAGCTCAACTGAGTCTAAATCTATCCTGCTCATAAATGTTAAAATGCCAACAATTGTTGACATTTTAATATTTATGAGCATGATAAATTACTAGTTCTTGAGTTTTGAACCGGAATTTTCCACTAATATTGATTATTTCAACATTTATTAGCAGTTGAAATTTCATGCTCACCTGAGCTGAGCTTGAAAAAAAGTTTTATAACCTCGGGGCCTTGGCTGTACTTGTTTAGTGAATTAAAGATGCTGATGAGCTACAACGTAACCACATTATGTGGGAAGAAATTAAAACTGAATCTGTAAGCTATTACAAATCGTTTTGTTTCTTTATAGGGTCCAGAGATGTCAATAGACGAGCCTGACCTGAACTTTGGTCTAGTACAACTAGGACGGACAGTGATGAGAAATATAACAGTAAACAATATGTCACAGATCATCACAACTTGGTCCATACAGGACAGTCCGGCATTTCCTTCTTCAGATGATGATATGGTTAGTACTTGAAAATATACTACAGTTCAACCTCATTATAACATGCCTCATTACAATGTAGTTTTTAATACAACATGGCCATGTCATCGCTCGCAAACCAATTATTTTGTTAAATGTCTATTGTAAGTGACCTCATTAGAACACGGTTTTGCTTATAACATGATCTGTTTCTATGGACCCCAAAGATAGCGTTATAATGAGGTTGACCTATTTTGCCTAAAAGTTAAGCATATTCTAAAATTGGCTAATGTGGTTTTTAGAATGGGACTAGAGCTCGGGCCTGTCCTTCCAAACATATATGCCACTGGGCCATTGTAATCAAATTTTATCTGAGGTATCATTGGGGTGGGGGAAAGGTTGCATTAGGTTTTTGGCCAGGTTGAATCAGAACAGAGTCAAATTCCATGGCAACAGATATTTCCGATAGACTTACAAAAGGAAAAACATACAAAAATCTTCTCTGAAACCAGTCAAACCATGCAAACTTTGAATTGATAGTAACTGACACAAAACATCACAGCCATTATACATTTGAGCCACCTCGTGGGAAAACCAACAATGTGGTTTTTGAACAGATCCGACACAAACTGGGCTGTACAGTCACAGAAAACAGCTAGAAGCTTGAAATTTTGGAGTTAAGTAGAGGAGGAATTGTACTATCCGAGTAGCGAAAACAAAGGCGCTGATCAGCTTCGCGGTTACTGCCGAAGCTGATCTGCGTCTTTGTTTTCGCATATGCAGATTGTTGGTTTTCCCATGGGGCGGCTCATTTATTATCTCTTTTATTGCAGGCAAAGTCCTGATCGCTAATCAATCTGCAAGAATGTCATTTCAGCTCACTTTGATTAGATTTTATGACAAATAATTTGGACAGATACATGGATTTACTTTGTGCATGAGTATCTTCTTGCGAACTCAAATAGTCATTATTGAATCAGAAATAGAAAATGGACAAAGTAGGTCACGCAAAAAGTTTCCAAATTAACAGTATATTGCTATTCTATTGAACGACCCATTTATACATTGGAATCAAATATTTTCAGGCTTTAAGTGAGTTTGTGTTTGAACCTTCTGGTGGTGAGCTAAAACCCCTTGAGAGCAAAAAGGTTGGCGTGATATTCCAACCCCGAACCGCTAGATCTGTGAAGAGGGTCATTGAAATCACAGTAGAAGATGGCAAAGATTGGTGAGTGTAAATATTCTGTGAGAAAAATGGCCGTTACTTTTTAGCTCGCCTGTACAAAAGTACTTATTTGATTGCAGTCACTCCGGTGTCAGCGTTAGTGTCGGCGTTGCTCAAATGTTAAATTTTTTGTCCCCCGCCTTTTCGAAGAAAAGCGGAGGGACATAGTTTTGGGCTTTCCGTCATTCCGTCCGTCCGTCCTTCCGTCCCCCTATAGGAGTATGTACCTTGTGCAAGCAACTCCTCCTCCAGTTTTATTCCGATTCTTTTGAAACTTTACAGATGTCTTGACCATGCTTTGAAGATGTGCATATGATTTGGATATAATCCTCAGATTAATTTTTGACACTTTTTTCGCAATTTGAACTTAGTCATTTTTCGGACATTTTGACAATGAAAGTGAATGGAAGGTGGGTACCTTGTGCAAGCAACTCCTCTTACAGTTTTATTCTGATTCTTTTGTAACTTGATAGATGTTTTAATCATGCTTTGAAGATGTGCATGTGATTTGGATATAATCCTCAGATTAATTTTTGACACTTTTTTCGCAATTTTAACTCAGTCATTTTTCGGACATTTTGACAATGAAAGTGAATGGATGGTGGGTACCTTGTGCAAGCAACTCCTCCTACTGTTTTATTTCAATTCTTTTGAAACTTTACAGATGTCTTGACCACGCTTTGAAGATGTGCATGTGATTTGGATATAATCCTCAGATTAATTTTTGATACTTTTTTCGCAATTTGAACTTAGTCATTTTTTGGACATTTTGACAATGAAAGTGAATGGATGGTGGGTACCTTGTGCAAGCAACTCCTCCTACAGTTTTATTCCAATTCTTTTGAAACTTTACAGATGTGTTTACCATGCTTTGAAGATGTGCATGTCATTTGGATATAATCCTCAGATTAATTTTTGACACATTTTTTGCAATTTTAACTTAGTCATTTTTCGGACATTTTGACAATGAAAGTGAATGGATGGTGGGTACCTTGTGCAAGCAACTCCTCTTACAGTTTTATTCTGATTCTTTTGTAACTTGATAGATGTTTTAATCATGCTTTGAAGATGTGCATGTGATTTGGATATAATCCTCAGATTAATTTTTGACACTTTTTTTGCAATTTTAACTTAGTCATTTTTCGGACATTTTGACAATGAAAGTGAATGGATGGTGGGTACCTTGTGCAAGCAACTCCTCCTACAGTTTTATTCTGATTCTTTTGAAACTTTACAGATGTCTTGACCACGCTTTGAAGATGTGCATATGATTTGGATATAATCCTCAGATTAATTTTTGACACTTTTTTTGCAATTTGAACTTAGTCATTTTTTGGACATTTTGACAATGAAAGTGAATGGATGGTGGGTACCTTGTGCAAGCAACTCCTCCTACAGTTTTATTCCAATTCTTTTGAAACTTTACAGATGTGTTTACCATGCTTTGAAGATGTGCATGTGATTTGGATATAATCCTCAGATTAATTTTTGACACTTTTTTTGCAATTTTAACTTAGTCATTTTTCGGACATTTTGACAATGAAAGTGAATGGAAAGTGAATGGATGGTGGGTACTTTGTGCAAGCAACTTCTCCTACAGTTTTATTCTGATTCTTTTGTTACTTGATAGATGTTTTAATCATGCTTTGAAGATGTGCATGTGATTTGGATATAATCCTCAGATTAATTTTTGACACTTTTTCTGCAATTTGAACTTAGTCATTTTTTTGGACATTTTGACAATGAAAGTGAATGGATGGTGGGTACCTTGTGCAAGCAACTCCTCCTACAGTTTTTTTCCGATTCTTTTGAAACTTTACACATGTCTTTACCATGCTTTGGAGATGTGCATGTGATTTGGATATAATCCTCAGATTAATTTTTGATACTTTTTTTGCAATTTGAACTTAGTTATTTTTTTTTGGACATTTTGACAATGAAAGTGAATGGATGGTGGGTACCTTTTGAAACTTTACAGATGTCTTGACCATGCTTTAAAGATACCAATGTGGTTTGGATATAATCCTCACTTTAATTTTTTCTCTCACTTTTTCGAAATTTGAACTTAAGTCGTTTTTCAGGCATTTACACTCGGAAAGTGCATGTGAATTGGATATGTGTTATTCTAAGATTATATTTGTGTAACTAAACTATCAAGGCGGGGGACATAAATTCTCTGAATTTGCTTGTTGGTTAAAGTTTTTATAAGACTATATCTCTTGAACATAATGATGGATCAAGTTGATACTTTGCATGTTGGTAGATGTTGGTATGAAAGTTTATGCTGTATCATTACGATCCACCTGCGTGACCTTGAGGTCAAGTTAGAAATTTTGTGTTAAAGTTTTTGGTTAAAGTTTTTATAATTCTATATCTCTTGAACATGTGGATGGATCAAGTTGATACTTTGCATGTTGGTAGATATTGGTCTGAAGTTTTATGCTGTACCATCATCACCCACCTGAGTGACCTTGAGGTCATAGATTTAAATAGATTTAGTGGCAAAGCACGGGGTCAGGCGAGCTACGCTCTCCTGCTACAGCTCTTATTGTCTTAGAAGAGTGGTTTTAGTAAAATGTAAAATGAAGACAAAATACATCCAACTCTAAATGCAGCTATGGATTAGAGTTCTTTCACTCTTACATTTTTCAACAAACAGTGTACTTGTAGATTGTCACAAACTTTTAAGTTTTATAAGGCATTTTTGCCTCAACTTGTGTCACAAGTTTATTTGAGATATATTGATAGATATATGTACTCCTACATTAAATATTTGATGGTATCTAATCTTCCTTTTGATTTTTAGCAACATCTCATGTTTTGCTGAGGTCCAGGTCACCCAGGTTTGCCTGGAGCATTGTGAATTAGCGATTCCTGAGATATACAAGAACGTTCCTGTCGTGGCTACAGCAAAACTCATCAACCAAACACTCCTACCTGCTGCTTTTGAATGGGGAAAGGTAAGATTTTTTTTCTTTTAATTTTCAAACTTTCAAATACCTCCTGTCCCTGACGTAAACAAGAAAGTTTGTATTATTAAACTGGCTAACCATACACCTGGGATTTGAATGGGAAATTATAAAAAAAAAATGCTTATAGTCAAGGGTCTTCCTTTTAAAAAAATACTAAGTGAAGGAAAAACTGTTTTTGAAGCAAACAATTGTTTCATTCCTTTAACAATCTACACTGCTCAAAGTGACTTAATCAAAAAAGTAAAAAAGGGCGAAATGCTCCCAAACCCCTACTTACAAAAAAATATATATTGATTGTTATTTAAGAAATACATGTAATTATACTTTACGGTGAATTATCGTGATGAACACGGGTTGTTGGAGGGCAGATTGGGATGTATTAATTTCATGATAGCGCAGCCGGAGTGAATTAAATATCGCATCTGCCCGACAACATCACGCTTTAATCAAAGATAATTCACCATTAAGTAGAATTATTTTGATTCTAACATGACTAATAAACAAAAACTTACATTTTTAAACATTTTCCAGTGAACTCATTTGCAGCGGACATGATTGTTTTTGTGAGACGTGACAAAAACGCAACCTTACGCGCGTAATTTTGTTTACAGTGAATTATTGTTAATTTGCACACGGTGAGATTTCCATTAGGTTCATTGAGAAAGACGATAATGTCATGTTAGAATGAATTATTCTTAATTTTAGACTCTTGGAGAGGATAGCGAAGACTGCCGTCTAGAACTTGAACCTAAACAGGGACTACTGGAACCAAGAGAAGAAAAAGAAATCATTGTACAGATAGTGGCTAATAGAACTGTAAGTTCTCCACCCACCCATTACCCATGATCCTATGTGTCTGCAACTGAACTTGATATAAATGAAGGATATTTAATGTTCAGAGAAACTGCCAGGCAGTTGTTTGTGAATCACTTATTTTCATTCCACTTCCACCTTTCTTCATAATATATGAGCATGTGCATGAGAAAACCAACAATTTGGGTTTCCCACCAGGTCTGAGACAAACGGACATGTACAGTTACAGAAGCAGGCTAGAAGCTTGAAATTTTGGATTTAAGAAGAAGAGAAATTGTACTATCTGTGTGCAGTTACTGTGCCTTTGTTTTCGCCTATGCAGATTGTTGGTTTTCCCATGCAATGGCTCATTTGTGGTCTTATGTATGGATCTTCAGTGCTTGCCTAATATTTTCTGATTTCTAAGATCTTCAAATATGGTACAAACTGAATTGTTTTCGGAATTTTCCTGATGCAGTTTTGTTTTCTGCTTTCTTGGTTTTATAAAGGGTATCAACTCAGTTATACTAAGATCATTATGAAATTCCCAGACTTTCAATTTTTTCCATGATATTGACTGTAACCTCTATATTTCTAGGGTGACTTTTCTGACCTGCGTATACCCTGTAAGATAGAGGGTATGGAAACCCCACTAATTCTGGCAATATTCTGTGATGTAAGGGGTCTCTCAGTCACCTACGGTGTATCAGAAGATGGAAGAAATGCTGAGTAAGTACTTTTGATGGGTTGATCCTTCGCATGAGACAATTTACAATGTGGGTTTCTGACCAGGTCCGCGACAAACTGGCCTGTACAGTCACAGAAGCAGAATAGAAGCTTGAAACTGGGTATTTAAGAAGGAAGTTGTACTATCCATGTAGTGAAAACAAAGGGACTACTGCACAGCTGATCTGTGCCTTTTTTTTCCCATAGGCGAAAAAAACCCAGTCTTCTCAAGACGCAGCTCATTTACCTGGATACTCCCAAGTGTTGTAGCATCTGCTTTATTGTGAAAGTTAAAAAATTCAAACGTGAATGTCCTATTCTGGGCCCAGTTGTTCAAAATTAACGACATTGTTAGTCATCAAAATTTCAAACATGAATATTACAAATACAGTAGAACTTGTATTAAAAGACCGCTCAAGGGAAGGATGGAAAATGGTCTCTTAATCAATGTGGTCCTTTAATTAGGAAATGCTTTTTTTCAGAGCCATATGTGCCTTTTTTTCCATGGTTCTTTAATTGTTTTGTTCTCCAACCAAAAGGGAGTGTTTTGCTTGGGCAAGGATATTTTTTAATCCCTTTCATGCCTGTCGAATTTTTTCACTCATATCGAGACGAATCCACGAAACAATAGACGGGTGGGGTGAGCAAGGGAGCATCCCGGGGGGAAACACCTGACAAATCTCACTGACCTTGTCAAACAGACGCATCTCGCTCTATCAACTACCCACAGAACGACTGAACTAATGTTGAACGCAAGAAAACAGAGATGGAAGAACGAAAAACGTAAAAAGAATCGGAAACTGCAGCAAATTTAATCTACCTTTCAAACGATTTCCCAACTAAAGTCCAATTCGCATGCGCAAAAAATACACACATGTAAATATACTCCGGTATGTATTTATACTCCGGTGTGCAAATCAACCTGAGAGTAAATTTAAATTGCGTTCGCATGGGTTTTATCACCAGGAGTATTTTTGTAGGTAAATTTATCACTTCTGGATTAAAACCTGTTCATTTAAGTTTTCTGTATTTGCAACAAGAAGAGGCTGCTTCAAGGTGTTCATGTAGACTTTGGCAGCAGAGGGGAATCATGTAATGGTCAGGCATAACCTTAGCAGTTATACAGTTCCCTTTTTTCATCCTTTTTCAAGGTATTACTGTTAAAATGCCCCAAAAATCCTAACCAAGAATGATGAAGAAATAGTGTGGCTGTTTGCACTCCATATGATCTAAAATGTTATGAATGGCAATAAACTCTTATTTAGCAACAATGCCCACAGTTTCAGCAACTGTCATATAATCAGTTAGGAACAAAAAATGTGAAAATTCGTTATCTAAAAGCAGAATATTGACTTGAAATAAAAATACTCATGGGTAAATTTTACTTTGTGTTCGCATGGCACATAATAGTAAATTTACATGTGTGTATTTGTAAAAATAAAATTTGCATCTGGTCAGACCCAGGAGTAAATTTACCCATATGTAAATATACTCCGGTGTGTATTTGCGTTCGCATGCGCCTTTTACTTACCCAGAGTAAAATTTGCACACCGGAGTATATTTACACGTGTGTATTTTTGGCGCATGTGAATTGGACTTAATTTATCAACTCTACTTTCGATTCAAAACGAGGCGCGGTATCACGATTTGCTTCCCTTACAATATTGGACTGAAACGCCGAATTTACTGGGGAAAAGGATATCGATTCTTGTGTTTTCTTGCCGGTATGGTGGAAAAACAAATCAACGTTGTTGATTTCATGAACATTGCAGACTCAACAAAATAATTACACAAGCTCTTAATGCTTAATCACTTTTAATTACTGTATTGAGCTTGTGCTGATCAACCGTTGCGACGAGGGAGACAGACAATAGAAGGATTTATGCTTCGGTAATTAGACCAATTACGTTACCACGCATCAGTGACTTTGTTATAAATACAATAAACAATTAAACAATAGTATAATGAAAACCTACGCCAGGGTTAATAACCTTGAAACAGATGTGAACAACGCTCTATGAAGTTACCTTTCAAGAGAACGATCAAAGTTTTGGCTCTAAATATGGCGGCAAGAATGCAAAATTTTAGTCAAAAACATTGTGGTTGGTCGCTAAAGCGAGGTGGTTGCTTAATCTAATGATAAAATATAGTGAAAATTGTCGGGAGGAATTGAAACTGGTCGTTAAATGTAGGTGGTCGCCCAATTCAAGTGGTTGTTAGCGCAATTTTTACTGTACACTGGTTATTTTTTGTTATAAAATGTGAGAATCCTTTGCCAAGCAAAGGATTCTCACATTTTATCAACAAAAATAATAGTGTATTTGCTTATGTAGTCGGCATTTACTTAACAAGTTGAGGCCTTAACGATGATGTTACGCTAACAAAGTTTGAACAACTGGCTTCTGGTATGATTCTGTTTACTGACACAAATGGGTCTTATTATCACTAAAGACTAAACTATAGATAGTGAAACAAGATGCAACAAAAACATCAGGGCCCAATCGTTCAAAACTTTGTTAGCTTAACGTCATCTTTAAGACCTCAACTTGTTAAGTAAATGCTGACTACATAAGCTACATAAGCAAATACACTGTTAGTTTTTAGCTCGCCTTTACGAAAGTACAAGAAAAGCTATTGCAATCACCCCGGCGTCGGCGTTAGCGTTGCTCAAATGTTAAAGTTTTTGGTTAAAGTTTTTATAAGTCTATATTTCATGAACATGCGGATGGATCAAGTTGATACTTTGCATGTTAGTAGATATTGGTCTGAAGTTTCATGCAGTACTATCATGGCCCATCCTGGGTGACCTTGAGGTCAAGGTCATGGACTTAGAAATTTTGTGTTAAAGTTTTTGGTTAAAGTTTTCATAAGTCTATATCTCTTGAACATGCTGATGGATCAAGTTGATACTTTGCATGTGAGTAGATAGTGGTCTGAAGTTTTATGCAGGACCATCATGACCCACCCTGGGTGACCTTGAGGTCAAGGTCTTAGAAATTTTGTGTTAAAGTTTTTGGTTAAAGTTTTTTTTTAAGTCTGTATCTCTTGGACATGTAGATGGATCAAGTTGATACTTTGCGTGTTGGTAGATATTGGTCTGAAGTTTTATGTAGTACCATCATGGCCCACCATGGGTGACCTTGAGGTCAAGGTCATGGACTTGGAAACTTTGTGTTAAAATTTGGTTAAACTTTTTATAAGTATGTATGTCTTGAACATGTAGATGTATCAAGTTGATACTTTGCATGTTTGTAGATATTGGTCTGAAGTTTTATGCTATATCATCAGGACCTACCTGAGTGACCTTGAGGTCAAAGGTCATTGGTCATAGACTTTGATAGATTTAGTGGCAAAGCACAAGTCAGGCGAGTTACGCTGTCCTGCGACAGCTCTTATTGTTGATAAAATGTGAGAATCCTTTGCATTGCAAAGGATTCTCACATTTTATCAACAGAAAATAACAGTGTTTCTCACATTTTGTCAACAAAAATAACAGTGTATTTGTAATATTCATATTTGAAATTTAAATGAATCGTTAACTAACGATGTTTATTTTGAACAACTGGGCCCAGGTATTGCACTATCTAAGCAAAATATTAAAACACTGAGTAGAATTTTTTTAATTGTTTATTAAGAAAACAGATTTTCTCCAAAAAAAAAAAGTGTCTCATTGCACGATTTTATCGTTTTCTAGAATGGGTGACAGTCCAGAACTCCACTTTGGAGATGATGTCAAACTAGGATCCTCCCCCAAACTGTACCTCCACCTTAAGAACAACACGGGTATCACAGCCCAGTACCACCTCTCCCTGGAAAACTTCTTCTCCAAGCCCCCCACCCCTCCCAGTCAGAAGAGAGAGGAGGAGGGTGCGAGGCCGGGCAGTGCTAGACGGATGCTGTTGGGTAGAACACCTAACCTGGCAGATCCTCTGAGTAAAACCATGTCCAAAGCTAATGCAGGTATGAAAAGATTTTGACTGGCTCAGTGGTTTGAATGTTTGCTTCAGGAGTGGTATGTTGTGGCTACCTCCCCCTGGTTGCACCATACCGAAAGCATTAAAAATGGTATACCATTGCTACCTTGCTTACAGTTCTGCATTATAAGGTGCACGTTGGTGACTGTCATGTTGGTGACTAATCTTCATCCTGAATAAATGATGGGAAATGGTCCATATAAAAACTGTGTGAAAACATGTTGGTAAACAAAGAATGCAATTTTAGATAGTATCTGAGTGAAAGCATTGATAGCCTAAAAATTTTATTAAGAGGTAATCTTGTTAACAAAAGGCAGACTAGATATAAATTGCTCTTCCACTCATTCAAGATGATTATTAGGTCAATTACAACTTACAGCTGGTAAAAGAATGGATACTAAATGGTGCTAAATAGACTTCCCAAGAACATTTTGGTTAAGTATGTTATAAACTGACTGTCCCAGTTAGACTTGATCTGATTACTTTTGATGTAACAAAACAAATAAGATCAAGGAGTTATACCAGAAAATTGTTTGGGAAAACCCTCCTGTTTACTTTCAGATTTATGTTCTGCTATGTTGAGTCAGGGTAAAGGGACATCATTTGTCCCCGTCCCTGCTGTTGGAGTTCTATCAGCCTTCACAGAGGAGGTCATAGAAATATCGGGCTACAGTGATATGTGGGGACAGTACACTGACAAACTCATCTGCAAGGTATAAAGTTGGTTAAGATAGACCCGAATTTGATACAATTTAATTTAAGATATGAATACATCATTTGGAAACCTGTCATTCAGATTTACAACTAGTCTCACACAAAAGGAACTGTTTCCCCCATATACATCACTCGATTAGTGAAAAAAAATATATATATATATGAGGAGAAGGATTATACTGTCAAAGGCACTAATTTGTAGTACTGTTATTTTCTCAATTATATGCATTTGTTGTCTGTTTAGCATGCGGTTGTTTTCCCTTTCTACCATTGAATGTTCGTTAGCTGTAATGCATGATGAGAACATCTCTTACAGCTGAAAACAAGAATTCTTATCTTGCTGTTATGCACCTATTATGTAAATAAACTAATTAACACCTAGAGTATTTAGCTACATCTACCTGTATTTTTCTCATTTTTTTTACCTCAACAAAATGCTAAAAATGTTATTTTTTGGTCAAATTTAACATTTGAAAAACAAAGATCTATTAACTTTTCCCCCTCTTTAAAGCTATAGCCTTACAATTTTTGTACAATTTAAAATAAAAAAAAATACATATTTTCCATTCTGTTGATTGTGGTATCAGATTATCTTTTAATGACCAAGTAGATATCAGACTCTGCCCACTGCAGAATTTTATTGCCATAATTACTACAAGGTGAATCAAAACCACCTGTTATCAGCAGGAAGCCTCAAAACCGCACTTCCTTATCTAACCCGAGTTTGCACCTAGTTTCTCGGGTAACCGCACTTAATTTTATAAGAGAATGTTCTCAGTATGTACTTGTATGTTCATGCTTCCTGACAAACACATGTGTACCAGACAAAACACATATCACCGGAGAGCTAACTTTTGTCTTAACTGACAGCTTTATGGGGTAGCATCTGTTCCCAAGTTTTGAGCATGTTTAAAATTTACCACTGGATGAAAACGGACACCATTGAACATGGAACACATTCACCGGATGAGGAACCGGCAAGAAACGGACAAGAAACATATGCGAACAAACATGAAGAAACTGAAATTTTACTTAATGTCAGTTGGTGTTAACTGTTCACATGAGACTGCTACTTAATGGTTGGACAAATAGAATCCATTATGGGTTCCAGTGGAGATAGGAAAATCCCAACCCGAGGGTCCACCTGTTCCAGTGGGAAACGAGGCTCGCCGAGTTTCCCACTGGAACTGTGCCCCCGAGGGTTGGGATTTTCCTTTCTCTAATGAACGCCAATGATGGATTCTTTTTCCTTACTTACTTTGTTTAAATTCTTTTTTACCGGTAAAGCCACCTGGTACCGTGTTTTAGGCCTACCTCTGATGACATTGTGTATATTACAGAAATGACGTCAAATGTAAATAAACCGTTGTCAAAGTGAATAAAGATGTAGTTTTGATCAGTTTTTTATTTTAAAAGGAGCAAAAATCAAGAACATACACTGTGGATTCACACCAATTTTGTCCAGTTTTGTTGAATGCCATTGCTAAATGCAGTAGAAACAATCGTATTTACACGTGTGCTTTTCTTATCTTTTATTAGAAATGTGACAGCGGTGTAAGATAGATTTTGCTACATGTCGGAAAGTCACTGAAAATCAGGGAATAAATTGATCTTTTCACAAGGGGTATGTAAGAAATTTTTATGTAGGTACACTTATACAAGTTAGATTCTTCTGTTGTTGTAGGTTGGTGAGCTAGATGAGGTTGAGATACCAGTATCTATGACAGTTGTGGGTTGTCCCCTGTCCTTCCAGATGACAGCTTCACAGTCCGATCTTAGACCGATTGTCAGGTAAAAAAATGTTTGTTTGAAAACCAACATTCTGCTTATGCGAAAATAAAGGCTCAGATCAGCTTCACAGTAACTGCGAAGCTGATCTTCGCCTTTGATTTAGCTACACGGATAGTATAATTCCTCCACTTTCTATATCCAAAAGTTCAAGCCTCTAGCCATCTTCTGTCATTGTACAGCTTGGTTTTTGTCAGACCCCATTGTTGGTTCTCTCACACGATGACTCACATTACATCCAGAGGCAGTTAACCAGTATTATATGCCCATTCTTTCACTGATAACAGAAGGATCTAGACAGATGATCTGTGCCTTTGTCTTAAATGTAAAAAAAAAAAACAGGTTTTATCTTGAAGTGATTGCTCATTTCATAAAGTGTGTTTGAAATTTAGCAGAGTTTGTAGCATTATCATCAGTATCTAACGAAATGTCTGATGACTGTGTGTCCAAGTTTGCATCTCTTGTGAGAGCCAGGGACTAATTTCTCTCCTGGCACCCCCCCCCCCCCCCCCTTGTGAGGTATTGTCAATTTGGTGTGTCACCAGTAAACCATTCAGATTCAGATAACCTATTTGCCATTTCATATTTATTTCTGGCATTGCCTAATAGTGAAGAGAAAAACAAAATTTTAGGCATAAGTTTATAAAAATTCTGATGTTTCAGATTTGGTAGCCATGTAGCAGGGACAGCCACCTGTAAGAGATCAATGAGAGTGAATAACACCAGTCCATATGGTAAGGCGACTATATAAATTGAGCCTGTGCATGAGTAAACCAACAATTTGGGTTCCGTCCAGGTCCGACTCAAATCGGGCTGTACAGTCACAGAAGATTGCTAGAGGCTGGAAATTTAAGATTTAGAAAGTAGAAGAATTGTACTATCCATGTAGCGAAAACAAAGGGGCAGATCAGCTTCGCAGTTACTGCGAAGCTGATCTGCGTCTTTGTTTACGCCTGTGCAGATTGTTTTCCCATGCAGCGGCTCTATAGGTGTTGACAGTTTATTTCACTTCATTCGGATTCCTTTGTTTTGGATACTCATTGGAATCAAGTTTCCTTGATCTGGCTTAATGACTTTAGACCCATTGTAAGGTCAAATGCTTCTAAATATATTTTAATTAGATTTCATACTATAATTTAAAATCCTGCCTCTGATAATGGTTTTTCGCAGAAAAAAATTTGTATGGAGGTCGAAATCTCGATATTAGTTTGTCCTAATGGGACCTGCAAAAATTTAGAAAATTTGTCAACAGATTAAATTTTAATGGCCAAAATGAATTTGGAATAGGGATTTTGCATTGGCAAGGGAGGTAATTGATGATCATGAAAATGGATATTTTTCAAAAATGTTTACTTCATCATGAAGATTTCGTCTCAGGTGAGTCATTTGTTTCATTTTATAATGCTTTTGAGCAATCATGGTAAAATAATAAGAAATTTTTGCGGGAAAACATTTACCTCCCTTCCATGAGAATTTTGTATTTAAAAATGTTTTTTCACCAGAATTTTTTATTAGTTCAACGATTTTCACAGGTTTTGCTGCACATTTTGCGACAAACTAAATGCTCAGTTGTACCAAGATATTATTTTATGTACATTCAAACAGTTGCAAAATATCTGCAAAAAACCATTATCAGACACTAAGAAATACACTTTAATTTTCAAAGTTGAAAATATAATGTGTAAACATTTCCACTTTCTATCCTGAACTTCTTGCAAGACCTAACAATACAGTGTATAAATAACTTAATTATTTTGCTTAAGCTGTGGAATTTAATGGATTCATTTAAAACATTGCAGACAAAAATGACAAATTCAAACTATGTTGAAAAGCATATCTTACGAAATTTTGACTTTTTTCCATCAACAGATATCCGAGTGGACTGGGAGACCTATAACACATTTGAAGATGACCAGAAACTAACGGACTTGATAGTGACCTTTGGTAAAGCCTTTCCTCTCCTTGACAAGGATGGAAATGAAATTGTACCACCTACTGAAGGTATGATATAAGAGCCTTATTGTTAGAATTTCATCATTTGAGCCTGTGTGTGAGAAAACCAACAATTTGGGTTCCGACCAGGTCCGACACAAACCGGCCTGTACAGTCACAGAAGATGGATAGAGGCTGGAAATTTTGGATTTTGAAAGTAGAGGAATTGTACTATCCGTGTAGCGAAAACAAAGGCGCTGATCAGCTTCGCAGTTACTGCGAAGCTGATCTGCGCCTTTGTTTTCGCCTATGCAGATTGTTGGTTTTCCCATGCAGTGGCTCATTTATGAGCCAGGATGAGGATGCGAGATAACCATTCTTCGGGGTTTCCAATTAGGTCAGACATAAACTGAGCTTTGAAGTTACAGAAGAAGGCTAGAATCTGAAATTTTAGGAATTCAGAAGAAGTGATATTGTAAACCATGAAGCGTAAACAAAGGTGCTGATCAGCTATGCAGTTACTGCACAGCTGATCTGCGTCTTTGTTTTTGCCTATGGAAATAAACCAGTATTATTACAAGTACAACAATAATATAGCGGCTCATAAGTTAACTCATTTAAGCCTGGCATCCCTTCTATGGGACATAGGCAAACAGAATGGCCCCAGATGCGGCGTCCCATCTGGGGCTATTCTGTTTGCTTGGAGAATTTTCATCGAAAAATTTAATAAAATTTAAAAATCACACCTGATGCCCATAAGAATTGAAGTGGACTCATCCAGCTGATAATGATGGGAAAATCCATTCGTCAAATATGGGTTAAATGTAAGTAATGACCTGGACCTAGCTAAACTTACGGACCTCATTGAGACCTTCTGTAAAGCCTTTCCTCCTCTTCACAAAGATGGGAGTGAAATTTTTCCGCCAACTGAAGGTATTGATATTCATCAGAGATTTATTTTGCTAGAAAAGTGAAGCGTCAGTTATGACCAGATAAATTTGGAACCAGCTTCATTATACCCAAATCTACTTGTGTAGATATTAGATTTTGATACAGTAAATGCAAAATAATAAGTTGGGTGCTTGCTTCTGGTGTATGTGTGTGTGTTATCTGGCCTGAAATCCAAAAGCAATTACTTTGAACATAGAGAAAAAAATTGGTCATTTGAAATTGAAATTATTTCTCACCAATGAATAACCTAATTGTGGTAAAAGCATTTATATCATTTGTTTTTGTGTCAGCTGAACTAAACAAAAGACCAGGCAGGCCTATTGGTGGTTATGGTAAGATGATTTGGGTTGCTGTTACAATGTTGACGTTACAGTTTCTGGTTTTCTGTCATGCTGGAACCCTTTCTCCGGAAATTTTCATACATGTTTACCAAATATAAACAAAATCTTACAACTTTAGTTACTGACAAAATGGCAAACAGTGCAGGCCCAGAAATGCCTACTTCTCTATTGGTCGTTTTTAACTAATACTTGTTGTCAATATAAGCTAAAGAAAATACATATGAGTGATTATCAGCATTTGACGCTAACCAGAAACTGCAGTTTGCGTTGTGCATGCTGGCTTTGCATTTCAACCAGTGGGTTATTGGTGCTTTGAATGTTTGCTGGAGTTCCTTAAAACTGTTATTTTAAAACACACTATTGCAAATCAGGTTGTAATCATTTAGAAAGGTACACCACACATGTTCCACAGCTATGTAAATATATGTAGTGAATAGTCTTTGATATACACAGCATTGTCTCATACGCCCGTGTTTAACAATTCTTTATGTGCACACTTTAAAAAAGTAGTATGTACATGACAACTCTACATGACTGAAAAAAATAAACAACAATCTAAATAAACAAAAACTTGCACCAGGATTTTTAGTAAAAGATAATCACTTTGTGGAGGCTAAAATGTATTTTCAACATAAATGATATCATTCTGAAAACACATTATTTATCCTTCACAAAAGCTTCATATGCCTGCTATTCAAGTTTTTGGGAAATTTTGAGAAGGTTCCTGTTGTTTTATGTTTGCCCCTTTGTTTTTGTGAGAAATGAGTATTGATATTGTTTCTTCTGCCAGGCTTTTAACGCAGCATTGATTTTAATTGCCACTTAAGATGTCTGAAAATGTAAAACTGAAGCCTGTATTGCTTGCTTTTAAGCCTGGGCAGCTTTTGAGCTTATGTGTTTTCCATACAAACATTAGAAATGACATAAAGAGACAAGTTTATGATTCAAATCTCACACTATGAAAAATTTGTATTCTGTTCATGGTAAGTATAGAGGATCTTAGACGAGTGGTCATTTCATATGAAATTATTAAATGAGCTTTCGGCAAGTTTCATAAATTACATATGAAATGACCATGATTGTAATAGGATTCATTTTATCATATATGCCTTTTAAAAAAGGATTTTATGCTTTCAAAGTGGACATATTTTCACTGAAGATTTACATTATTGTTACAGACATTGTCATTCGTCAATAACGTTACATTTTCCCGTAAAAGTGTTAATACATGTCTGGTCATAACACTTTTTATTACATGACATCATCCACTGGAAAACAGCGATGTCATATGATAAAAAATGTTGATTAATGGCTCTGATTTACAAGTTGGATTGATCATAAAAAACAAAACAAAGTATCTTACAGCCCAAGATAAGTGTCAAATAAAAATACAAACAGATGTTACAAGACAGATCAGTCACTAGCATTTATTATGCTCATTAGTATTTGCTTTTTATTGTTTCGAGTGCTTTCAACTGCCACTTACACAGTATGTTTACCATACTTCATATCTTTTCATTTAAAGATCATTCCTTTTCTTGGCAAAACTACATGTAGTTTTCTTCATTTTTTGTCCATTTATGTTAGGTTATATGATGAATTGGATTTTTTTTCTTATTAGAATTCATATTCATTTCAGTCCCAGCCCCATTAATCAGAGAACCTACAGACTACATCCCCAACTCTGAGGACACCTCTCTGGCTCCAAGTCGGGAAATCTCAGAATCTGTGATGGACACCTCGAGAGAGGGGGACACCAAGCCTCAGTTCCGACCTAAAGTTGTGTCTTTAGTGTGTAGGCCCCACCAGGGACAGAAATCAGCCAGTCCATACAGCGTGAAACCGACACAGATGGTAGGTGTTGTTCATATCCCATCCCATACTGCAGGGATTTACTGTACAAGATACAAGATCTTTATTACGAATTTTCGGCCCACATATGGGGCATATATATACAGACAAGGCATATAATGGCAAGAACAAAACATAATCAAGGAAAGAATTCCAAATGACAGACTACTAATAACAAAAGATTGAGATATGTAAAAAACATAGAACTTTATCAAGGCAAGGCAATGTACCAGCACACTTGCACTAACCACGGTTTCCCAACTCAAGTCTTGAACAATCAGGCAAAAACAAACAAACAAGCAAATATCACGATGAACTTTAAAGGTGTATGTAACCTGCATGAACGACATTAAGCCGGAAACAGTGGAAAATGCAAGCATGGTGAATACATGAATAAAATATTGCAATTGTTTGCAAAGGGGGTAGTAATACGGTGATGTTCATTTGTAATCATTTGTCTAAATTCACATGAACAAAATATGCCAGCTTGCGCATTATGGTTACATCTTCACAATTTAACCAGAAAAATTTGGTAAAGTCGTCCATTTCAGCAAAATTCCCACATTTCCCATTGGCAAGATTAATTAGAGGCTCTCTGTCGCAATTAATGGTCGGACATGCTAATAAAAAGTGAATTTCATCACCAAGGGAACATTTAGTGCAAAGACGATCTGCCCTATCAATTCTTGCATATCTACCAATTTCAATGTTTAATCTGTGAGATGAAATTCGAAATCTAGTGATGTTTCTCCTAAGCGCAAAGTTTTCGGAGTTTAAATACTTCTCAAATCCAAAATTACATTTAATTTTAGTATATGTATCTAGTTTTCCGACAGAGCATTGTTTTCTTAAAGAGTACCATTCTTCTAAATTTTGTTTAAGTGCGTTGGACAATTTCTTGATAAATGTGTTATAAGCATTAAAATTACATGGCAGTTTCCTTGTTCTAAAAGTCCTTAGGCATCTTATTGATTCTTGTAATCTACATATTTGAGAATCTCTGACATGGTTAAGGACTTGCGAAAAAAATATCAAGCAAGTTTCAGATAAGGAAAGTCTGTGCAAGTAGTCTCGGTGTACACAATACTGAAATGACTTACACTCAAGGATAGCTCAAGATCCTAGGCCTGATATAATAGTAGGTTGAGACAGACTGCCAATAAAATGTTTTCTTCTTAAAAATCTGAGATGTATTTTTAGCTCACCTGAGCCGTTAGGCTCACAAGGTGAGCTTATAGGATGGCCATGATCCCCGTCCGTCGTCGTCGGCATCGTCGTCCACCCTTTTCAAAGATCTTCTTCTCTGAAACCGCTTGGCCAATCAAAGCCAAATTTTATATGAAGCATCTATAATAAGGGGGAACCAATGTATATATAAATAATCCAGGACACATGACCAAGATGGCCGCCATGCCCATATATAGTAAAAACCTTTAAAAATCTTCTCCAGAACCCAAAGGCCTAGGATCTTGAAACTTGGCACATAGCATGATAATCCAGGTCACATGACCAAGATGGCCGCTATGCCCATATATGATAAAAACCCTTCAAAAATCTTCTTCTCCGGGACTGGTTGACTGATTTCAATGAAACTTAGCATGAATTATTGATGACTCAAGTACTACAATGTATATATAAATCATGACCCTGTGATGACCTTGACCTATTTTACGGCAAGGTCAACATAGGTCGCCTATGCATTTGAATGGGGAAAACTTTTGAAATGTCGTTTAAAGTGAAAGTCTTGCAGGAAATGCACAGTAGGACTTAATATTAATGATTCTGAAAAAATTGGTCCCCAGGAGCTCATATGCCCCCACCCTGGGGCAGTATACATGTTTATTTCCATAATATTCAAACATCTTCTTCTCTGAAACCACTTGGCCAATCAAAGCCAAATTTTATGTGAAGCATCTATAGGATGGGGTACCCAATGTGTATATAAATAATCCAGGTCACATGACCAAGATGGCCGCCATGCCCATATATGGTAAAAAACCTTCAAAAATCTTTTTCTCCGGAACCGGTGGACCGATTTCAAAGAAACTTGGCATGAAGCATCGATGGCTAAAGTACTACAATGTATATATAAATCATGACTCTGTGATGACCTTGACCTATTGGATGACAAGGTCAACATAGGTTGCCAATGCATTTGAATGGGGAAAACTGTTAACATGTCATTTGAAGGGAATAAATAAAATAGAAATTGGCAAATGGACAGAATATTGATTATTCTGAAAACAAATGGCCCAAGGGCTTCGTCTGCCCCTGCACTGGGGCTAAATACCATAATATTCAAACATGTTTATTGGCATATGTAGCAGATCTCAGGTGAGCGTTAACAGGACCATTGGTCCTCTGGTTTTAATTGGCCCACAGATGATCCCAGCTAAAAGCCATGCCAACATTTCTCTGAGTTTCACACCTTTCCTGACCGACGAGGTATCAGAAGATGTGGACTGTAATGGCTTCATGTTGGGTTTCCTCGTGCAGAAAAGTTGGAGTGAAGTTGGGCAGTTTTATCATAACTTCCCTATAAATATTATACAGAGTGGATTCTAGAGCGCGGGAGTGTGAAAATCCCGCTTATTTTGTAATTTTGTCGCAAAATTGTGATCTTGGTGCGCCGGCGATCCCGCAAAGTACCGAGAAGTGGCGCATTTTTGTTAGTTTTGTGCGTGTTGTGGTTCTTTTCAGTACCATTTTGGTAGTTAATTTCCGTTCTTTTCCGCTAATTTCGGCGCATACTAATTGCCGGGAATGTCCGGGAAGATATGGTCGGGATGAAGGGGGTAGTGGTGGTTCTGGCTTTGTATCTCTTTTAATGTTGAACAGAATTTAATGATTTTGGTATCACAATAAAAGTATTGTTTCAACCTAAACGTATATGTAAAGAAAGTTTGCAAAAAAATATTTTAAAATGTTGTTTTTAGGGTTTGAAATTTCCGGGAAGATCCGGGAAGATTCGCCAGGAAACTGGAGTAGTGGTGCTTAGGGCTCTGTATCTCATCTAATAATCATCCGATTTTAAAAATGATGGTATCAAAGTAAAAGTATTGTTCTACTCTACCTGAAAATCGAAGAAAATATTTAATGAAACCACTCTTTAATGTTCTATTTGGGTTTTAAATTTCCGGGAAGATCAGTAATTCTGCGCCGGGAAAATTTGAAAGTCAACACTAATCCGTGATTGAAGTAGTGTTGCGTCAGTATTAATATCTCAAGTACAAAAGATCAGTTTTCAATGATTTTGTACCATATTAAAGGTAATGCATCACTCTAACATATGATATAAATTAAAATTTAATATATGGACATTTATTATGGTATATTTACGTTTGAAATTTGAAATTTATGAGATCCGCTGTGGTCGCAGCCGGATTTCGATAGGGAAGTTATATCTTATTTTGAAATAACTGCTATGTAGATGTTTCAGATTAAAAACTTTCATGAACAATACATTAATATATTTAGATGATCCACAGGCGCTTGAAGTTATGGCCATAAATCATAAAAATAATGCATCAAATAAGTGTCTACGTAGCAATACTGTACCATACATCTTACATTTACGTTTTTTAAATAACTATGATCTGGCTATAGTTAATCTTTTCTAATATAGAAAGACATGCAAAAAATTAGCATTTTCGTCTTTCAAAACGCGTGTGCATCATATGTTTCGTATATTCATTAAAATATTGACTACAAATATTCTGTGTTCTATGTTTTTGAATTTTGACATCATATCTTTTTGAAATTCCAACGTTCTGAAAGCCCAACATCTAATCAATTCGACGATCACTATAAGTACTATATAATACACTAAAATGCTATATGCATATATGCTCTGAATACTGAAAGTTGAATAAGCTCAAACATTTACGGGTCGTTAATTCTCAATTGATAGTTAATGATCTGTGATCGGGACTAATGAGTTTGTTTAACTCGTGAAGTGAGGCACAAATTATCTATCTGTTAAATTGTTCAAAAGAAATTCATATCGGCATAAGTTCTAAGTTAGCCACAACCTTAATTATTTTAAACATATTTTTTTTTAAATAACAAATACATATTATTTACATCCAGAACTGGTTCTGGTGAGTACCTGCAGGATGTTGCAGTTTTACTGACAAACACACAAATAAGGGCATAAATCGCATTTGCAAACTCTAAATTAAGTATTTGTAAACACACAGAAATGTCATCACTGAAGCGCACATGTATTAAAGCCAGATGTACGTAATTGACCTCACGGTAGAAATGTTTTATTTTTTGCATGTGAGTGTATTTTGATGTCCTACATACGAAAATGAAAAGAAATTGATA
Source organism: Rugalucina vietnamica (assembly GCA_964017185.1). Lineage (NCBI taxonomy): Eukaryota > Metazoa > Mollusca > Bivalvia > Lucinida > Lucinidae > Rugalucina > Rugalucina vietnamica. The sequence goes on along the minus strand of OZ024869.1, from coordinate 14,190,526 downwards.
ACGTTCCGAGCTTGTTTTCGAGATATCGGCCTTCAAAAACGTCAAATTTGAGAGCGAAAATACATTGACGTCAACGTAAAATGCGATTTTTAGAACCCATTTTTGTTAATTTTCTTGATATATTTCAAAAAATCCACGGTAGGATTTTTAAAAAAACTGATATGTATCAGAGAAATTCCTGAACTACATATAGATAACGAGAAAGTCCTTAGTTACCGGATTCGAATTCCTGCTATAGGCGTGCGAAGAGAGGTAGTCGTTGCTGAATTCAGTACATTTTACGCGTGACGTCGATTTTGCGCCAAAATTTCCGACACTTTTTAGTATTCAATATTGCTAACTGTCGCGGAAATGTTGTTTTCTTCGAAATAACAATCTATATTTTGAGCAAAAATAATAAAAAAAATCAAACTTTTTACATTTCTGAAGTCCTTTGCATAATTGTATGGATATAGTCTCTTATTCCGAACGTAAACTGACGCTAGAAATGACGTTTCGAGCGAAAACTGACGTTACGAATGCGGCGTAAAAATGACGTTTCGACCCTTAGATACGCACGTTCCTTTGAGCGCCTTCAATTACGTACATCTGTCTTTAAATACAATCAGGAACAGAGTAGAACAGAACAGAAGTTTATTCAGAACTCCGAAAGGGAGGATACAACATATTACATAATAGATGGCATAGGTGACCGTGACAGTGGTTTATGCAATACATAAGGGGCAAATTAATAATAAATATGCATGTACATGTATATGTATCAATTTTACAAGACCCAGGCTAACATCACCCTCATCTTCTGTACTGATTAGTTGTTCGGTCCTCGTGGTGAATCTCTAACTAGTCAATTAATCATCAAGGACAAACAATCATGATAACCACCATGATGAATCATAAACGAGGACACATATTCCCTAAGCTGCCCGACGATGGATATCAATGGGCGCCGAATAACTTGCTGAAATCCGGAGCAAAAAAAAAAAAAAAAAAAAAAAAAACACCAGTTGAACCCCGGTGGGCCAAGCAACAGACAACCAACAGACAAGCTCCGGTCCCAGCCAACTAAAATAAATAGCTTTATGTCGGTGCCATCATAGAGTCTGACGGCGGACCCACAGGCGTGCAATTAACATTGACTGATCTAGCTTGTGATTGTTGCCCGTCATTTTTTGCTAAATTTTGAGGGAGTTACGGCCCTTGATTAATGTCAGAATTTCGTTGCCGCTCAATATTTTGAGAACGAATTGACAGAATCGTACCAATCTTTTTACGTGCATCAAAGATCTAGCTTGGGATTGTTACCTGTCATTGGCAGCATATAGTTATCAACCATGATTTGATTACATAACATTTAAGTTATAACCTATACGCCTATAACGTGTACTGATTTTTCGGAACTGAAAGAATATCATTCCTTCCAATAAGTTTCTTAAAGTGAACCAAATCACCATAAAATTCTGGTTCGGAAAGGCACTCACGTAAAAGCGTCTTTAGCCCAACATTAAATTTAGAAATCAACTCAAAATTTAGAAGAAAAAAAAAAATAAAATAAAATCAAGCTATTTTTCAAATATTCTTATTTTCAATGCTGCCGATATTAACCACTTTAATTTTTGCCACACTTCCCGAGCCAAACAAACTAATTAGTCCCGATCACGGATCATTAACATTGAATTGCGAATTAATGACCCGTAAATAATTGCACTTAAAATCAACTTTCAGTATTCAACGAGCATACATGTACATATTAGTGTGGACATAATTTTTCACTGATCTTCCCGGAAATTTCAAACCCGAATAAAAACATTAAAAAATACTTTTTTTTAAACATTTGGTTCGATTTTCGGATAGATTAGAACAATACTTTTATTTTGATACAAACAATTTTAAATTCGAATGATTATTAGATGAGATACAGAGCCCAAAGCACCACTACTCCAGTTTCCCGGCGAATCTTCCCGGATCTTCCCGGAAATTTCAAACCCTACAAACGGCATTTGAAACTATTTTTTTACCAGATTTCTTTACATAGATGTTTAGATTGGAACAATACTTTTATTTTTATATCAAAATAATTAAATTCTGGTTAGCATAAGATGGGATACAGAGTCGAAAGCATCATTACCCCAATTTTCCGGCAGACCTTCCCGGATCTTCCCGGAAATTTCAAACCAAAAAAATGGCATTTCAAAATAAAACTTTACGAAATTTGATATTTTGATCATTGAGATTACAACAATACTTTTATGCTGATAGCAAAATCATTAAATTCTGATAGACATTAAATGAAATACAAAGCCAGAACCACTACTACCCCGTTCATCCCGACCATATCTTCCCGGACATTCCCGGCAATTAGTATGCACCGCTAATTTCCGTCGATCCCGTGGTCCGAGATTTGACCGAGACTTCAATTCTATTGGCTGAGACGGTTAACGCATGCGCATATGTTTTTCTTCTTTCACTTTCGTTGACACAAGATGGAGTCGAGATTTATTCTTTCTTGGCTTGTGATAACTAAAAGACAGGAAATCGGCGTTGATGAGGCTGAGACGTCCGGTGCCACAGCCCCCGAATGTTTCCCTGAACATGCCCAAGATCCACCGAAAAGGAAACGAAATTTTGAGTTCTTGTTTCGGAAGAAATGGCTTGAAAATATGTCATTTCTTTGAAATTGAAATACACGAGTTTGTCCGACGGCGACGGACGAGTTAACAATAGCTAGAAGAATCGAAATGCTCTGACAGAGGAATGTACCAACTACCGCAAAAGTAATTATATCAGTTATTGAATGACTCGGGCGAAAACGATGTCAAAACATTTATTGAAGGCACTATTTTCGTGACGTTTTCTTCCTGTTTTATTATTTTTGAGTTGTTTCCCTTGTTTTTACTTTAATAGTTTACGAAGATGAAAGCTTTTTTTATTCGTGTGTATTCAATAATATTACTCACAAGGAAAAGGAAAACAATATAACAAAAGGTCCCAACAGGAAGTCCAGAGAAAACAGTGCAGACTCAGAGCAGCAGACAGTCAATAGACTTTGAACTTTGTTATGACTCATACCCAAATGGCTTGAAATACTAAAATGTACATATTCATTTTAATTAACCATTAGATCTATTTGGCTTCTTGATGATTTGTGAAGTCTGTAACTGTAAACAACTGCTGTTGGTTAATCACAAGTGGTGACCATTCATGTAAATCTTCCTGAGAAAATGCCGAATGGTATGGTGCCCTACTTGATTCAACATTGGCCCCTTTTTGAGAGTGTGAGGGGGGAGTTGGCCGGTTTATGGTCAACTCGTACTTTTACCAACTCGTCCCTAGTCAACTCGTACTTTTTAATTGGTCAACTCGTACTGTCGTAAACTCGTACCTTAAGTCAACTCGTACTTTTTTTTGGTCAACTCGTACTAATGTAATAATCATATATTATTATATATATTTTATGATTATTTATTTGACAAATATGATTTCGTATGATTTTACCTTTTTCTTGAAAACAAAAAAATGAGGTAATAGCAAGCACTACTTGTACACGCATGACGTATTTATTAAAGCCAGATGTACGTAATTGACCTCACGGTAGAAATTTTTTATTTTTTGCATGTGAGTGTATTTTGATGTCCTACATACGAAAATGAAAAGAAATCGATACCGTTCCGAGCTTGTTTTCGAGATATCGGCCTTCAAAATCGTCAAATTTGAGAGCGAAAATACATTGACGTCAACGTAAAATACGATTTTTAGACCCCCTTTTTGTTAATTTTCTTGATATATTTCACAAAATCCACGGTAGGATTTTTTAAAAAACTGATATGTATTAGAGAAATTCCTGAACTACATATAGATAAAGAGAAAGTCCTTAGTTACCGGATTCGTTTTCCTGCTATAGGCGTGCGAACAGAGGTAGTCGTTGCTGAATTCAGTACATTTTACGCGCGACGTCGATTTTGCGCCAAAATTTCCGACACTGTTTAGTATTCAATATTGCTAACTGTCTCGGAAATGTTGTTTTCTTCGGGATAACATGTCCACAATCTATATTTTGAGCAAAAATAATAAATAATATCAAACTTTTTACATTTCTGAAGTCCTCTGCGTAATTGTATGGATATAGTTTCGTATTCCGAACGTAAACAGACGCTAGAAATGACGTTTCGAGCGAAAACTGACGTTACGAATGCGGCGAAAAAATGACGTTTCGACCCTTAGATACGCACGTTCCTTTGAGCGCATTCAATTACGTACATCTGTCTTTAAATAGTTAATTAAATCACTGACCGAGTGAGCAGGATTTATCTGAGTCTCATAATCATGTTTAGTCATGCATTACGTAAATCATCAGCTGAGTGAGCAGATTTTATTACATAATAGTAACGGATAACTGAATAAATCTTCATTCTTTTACTTTTACCTGCATATATAGGATTGACAGCGTCTTTTAAATTATTTTAAAATATGATTTTATAAATTTTATGATTTTATAAATTTTAACGTACGTAAAATGGGTAATAAGAGAAAAGCTGAAAACAGCATTTCATGCAACAAGACGGTGACGGGTCGACAGCATGCCATCCAGTGTGATTCCTGTGGCAACACAGAAAATGCGACACAGGTAAGTAAATTTACTTAGCATCTACCAACAAAAAATATCTAAACCTATGTTTGAAACCCTGGAAAAAAACAGACATAAACTGATAAAGAGTCTGATAAGGGAGACGTAATTATTTATTGGATTCTATCTAGTTAAAACAGTAGCCCCCTTTTTCTTGATGTTTATGAACAGTTTAAATGGGTTTAAACAGACACAAAATATTGATAGAGGTTTGATGTATCGATAAACATTTTTCCTATGCCGCAGCTCGTATACTTAAACTCTTCTTTTTCTAGGGGCCATTACAGGACTAGGACCGGTTACTCAGTCCAGCTCCGTCTACCATGACTAGTTAAAACTCAAACCATATGCTCATCATTGTGTTAAGAAAATTCTTTTCAATAGGCAACGGTAGTCACGGTGATGAATTTAGCATTGCCACATTTTCCGAGTGTATTTGTTTTCTAGTACCCTTCTGTTTTTAATAGATTGATTATACGATTGCTGTCATATTTTAATTTGTAAATATATTTCTCAGCTATGCACTTTATCATCTTTTAAATGCTTTCTACAATCTTGCACCACGAACTATATTTTATTGTATAAGTTAGTAATAAATCAATTTTGTTATACTTTAAAAACTAACGTTTAATGTTTGTAAACCGTTTTAGCTAGATACATGTATATCAATAATTGTCATTTTAAAGTTGTACCCTCAAATCATTATAGCAAATACATGTATCTATCATTTATAATTGTTGTAAATTAGCTTGTGTTAGCATTAAATATTTTTATTCAGAATTATGATTTTTTTATATTTAAGAAAACATACTTTTAATGTTTGCAAAACCGTTTAAGCTAGAAATAAATTCATTTTAAAATTGTACCCTCCAAATTGTTGTAAAATAAGATTACTTATGGTTACTTGTATTACTCATTTATGTGTTTGATATTTTATTATTTTTATTGAACTGAACAACAGTACTTAGCAAATATTACTTATAAAGCTATTTTTGTACATATTAGAAAATTGCTTTCGATGCTTGTTACCAACTTTGCAAGAATAAAATAGATTAATAAATTCTTAATTGATTTTATGACTAACCCCGACAAAGACTCACTAAATTGCTCCATAATTGGACACAATTATCTATTATAATCAACCTCATGATAACAAAGGCGAACGTACGACTTGACCAATTATAAAGTACGAGTTGACTAAGTTAAAAAGTACGAGTTGACTAAGGTAAAACGCGGTACGAGTTTTTTTAGTACGAGTTGACCACAGTACGAGAAAAAAAAGTACGAGTTGACCAACACCCAGTTGGCCCATCTTGACAAAATCCTAGAATCCACTCTGTAATATATCTTTGTCATATTTTCCCTCACCAACAAATCACTGAGTTTCACAACTTTCCCAGCTAAGGTGTTACCAGATGTGGGCTGTACTGCTTCATGCTGGGTTTCCTCAGCCTTTACAAGAGTATTTGGCATTACACAATACTGAAATGACTTACACTCAAGGATAGCTCAAGATCCTAGGCCTGATATAATAGTAGGTTGAGACAGACTGCCAATAAAACATTTTCTTAAAAATCTGAGATTTATTTTTTTAATTGGCCCACAGGTGATCCCAGCTAAAGGCCATGCCAACATATCCCTGAGTTTCACACCTTATCCGACCGACGAGGTGTCAGAAGATGTGGACTGTAATGGCTTCATGCTGGGTTTCCTCAGCCTGGACAGTGAGAGAGCTGCGGGGGAGGAGGGACTGGTAACCAGGGCCCAGACATACCTCACTGAGCAGATCAGGCTAGATATGACGGCTCATCTCAAACCTGCTCTGTAAGTACTTGTAATTTATACTGGAATGTTTTGATGGTGATTTGGTTATTAGTTTCCATTTTTGCCGAAAAATCTATGTTTTGGTGCTGTCTCGAAATGTCTCTTCACTGGGAATGGTCAGGAATTGTGTTTCAATTATCATCAAGTGCATTTGCTCATGTAGTGTGACATGGTCAGTTTTGTCATGTTGAAGGTCCGTATTTGCTTTATGAGGTAGCCTTGATCATATATTTGTTAACTTTGATCTTTTGTAATCCACAGTATATCTATAAATCGAGAATTATCTAACTTTTCTGTCTGTGTGTGTGAAATATGACTTTCCGGTATAGTCTCTGATGCAGATATATATATATGAGCCGCCTCATGGGAAAACCAACAATCTGCATAGGCGAAAACAAAGACGCAGATCAGCTTCGCGGTAACCGCAAAGCTGATCAGCGCCTTTGTTTTCGCTTCTCGGACAGTACAATTCCTCTTCTACTTAAATCCAAAATTTCAAGCTTCTAGCTCTTTTCTGTGCTTATACAGGCCGGTTTGTGTTGGACCTGTTCGGAAACCACATTGTTGGTTTTTCCACAAGGCGGCTCATATGTTAACCTTAATTCCAGTCTGACCATAGAGTGTGGTGATGAAGAGGGGATGAGATACAGATCAGCCATGAGCAGTCTACTCCAGGACAATGGTGGGGTGAGTAGTCTTCTACTCTCAGACTGCAACTTGGTTTAAGATAAGCTAAGTATTTCAACATCAAAGTGCTTAAAAACTGTTAGAAGTCTAAAATTTACAACTTCATTGCTAATGGAATCAGAAACAATGTAGACAGTCCACAGACAGTTACCAGATTGGTAGTCTGAGTAAGGCCTGTGATTATTACCCAAACATACCCGTATAAACTTTAGTATCATTGCAACAGCATCTTAATCTATTTTAAAAAGAAAACAAACTGTCTTGATAAATGCCGATATTTAACTTACCCATACATTTGTATTGGTTAGTGGACCAGGTTGTCTAAAACCTTAAACAGCAGTCACACAGTAGCGTATAAGTGAAACGCGCACCGGACGTGTTGAAAAAATTGCAAAATTCCACATACGCCAGACGCACATCAGAGACAGGTTCAGAGTGCGTTACGAGCACGCTGGGTACGCTTGGTGTATGTCCGGCGCGCATCTGTACGTCACAAAAAAATCATCGCGCGTTTCGTGCGCATTTGGGATCAAAAAAAATTTTAAACATGCTTAAAAATTTTCTTAAAGCTCGGCGTGTCCCTGGCGTGTGACTTATACGTTTCAAATAAATTCCACACGGGCTACAAGCGCGTTGAATACGCTTGAACGCGTTTGGCACACGTTTTAGGCACATCAGTGTACGCTACATGCGCGTTCCAATTTTATGAGATATTGCTTCAGTAGCGTGCTCCAAGCGTGCGAGACGCGCGTTAAACATTTGCTGCGTGTCTGTAGTGCGTGCTTAGCGTGTCTGGGACGTAACACAAACGCACTCTAAAACTTTGAGATTTTTTATATGTCCGGCACACGCCTCAGTCTCGCGCTAATGTGTGACTGCTAAAGCGAGTTAAAGGTACAAATTAATTTTTATACGTCCAAAATCTTCAGCGTGTTGAGATTTTTCATACGCCCAGCGCGCGTTTGGGTTATACGCTAATGTGTGACTGCTGTTTTACACCCTATCAATTCATTTTTTTCAACATCTTTTTAGCTGAAAGCAGAGAGCCTGATGGTGAACAGTGTGATGTTATCTAACTTGACCTTGACCCCATTGACCTTTAGACTGGTTACCAACAAACCTTTTATGATGGTTGAGTTGGATCCTTCCAGTAACAGAGATGGCAGTACTAGGGCACAGTCTACAGACATGCATACTCTCAAACCCAGGCATAATCTTGTGGTAAGAAAATTGAGCCTGTGGGTGAGAAAACCAACAATTTGGGTTTTCGACCAGGTCCGACACAAACCGGGCTGTTCAGTCACAGAAGATGGTTAGAGGCTGGGAATTTTGGATTTAGAAAGTAGAGGAATTGTACTATCCGTGTAGCGAAAACAAAGGGGCTGATAAGCTTCGCAGTTACTGCGAAGCTGATCTGCGCCTTTGTTTTCGAATATGCAGATTGTTGGTTTTCCCATGCGGCGGCTAATTATTTGTTTTTAATAATTAAGTTCGATCATGATCTTTTTAACTTTAAATAGAATGAGAATCTTCCAGCAGATTAAGAGACAGGAAGGTACTAGAATGCATACTCCCAGTCAAAGCAGAATCTTTATACCCCCCGCAAAACGAAGTTTTAGGGGGGTATACTGTTTTCAGCCTGTCCGTAATTCTGTCATTCTGTCATTCCGTCATTCCGTCAACATTTTGACATATTTGCTGAATAACTTAAGTAGTTTTTGCCCGATGTTCTTCAAATTTTCAACACACCTGCACAATTAGACTACACATGTGTGATATGAATTTAGGGGCCAAAGGGTCAGTTTTGCAAGAGTTATGGGACTTTTTAAACCTATACATAGAATGTTTGCCATAGTGCTAATAGTACATACTTTGTGAAATCAACTGCTCCTACAGCTTTCAATATTCTATTTTGATACTTTGCAGATATGTGCAAGATATATTGAAGATATGCATGAAGAAGTATTATGATGAAAAAATGAATTTTAACAAATTTACAGCATTTTGAACTTAGCCAATTTTCGATAATTGCCATATTCAATAATGGTTGGTAGTGCATAGTTTGTGAAATCAACTCCTCCTAGGGCTTTCAGTATTTCTTTTCAATACTTTGCAGACATGTTCCACATATATTGAAGATGTGCATGAAGAATTATAATGCTGAAAAAATAATTTTTGACAAATTTACAGCAATTTTTAACATAGCCATTTTTTGACAATTGCTTATACAATAATGGTTGGTAGTGCATGTTTTGTGACATCAACTCCTCCTACGGCTTTCAGTATTTCTTTTCAATACTTTGCAGACATGTTCCACACATATTGAAGATGTGCATGAAGAATTATAATGATGAAAAAATAATTTTTGACAAATTTACAGCATTTTTCAACATAGTCATTTTTTACCATTGCTTATGTACAATAATGGTTGGTAGTGCATAGTTTGTGAAATCAACTCCTCCTAGGGCTTTCAGTATTTCTTTTCAATACTTCGCAGACATGTTCCACACATATTGAAGATGTGCATGAAGAATTATAATGCTGAAAAAAATAATTTTTGACAAATGTAAAGCATTTTTCAACATAGCCATTTTTTGACCATTGCTTATATACAATAATGGTTGGTAGTTAATAGTTTGTGAAATCAACTCCTCCATGGGCTTTCAGTATTTCTTTTCAATACTTTGCAGACATGTTCCACACATATTGAAGATGTGCATGAAGAATTATAATACTGAAAAATTAATTTCTGACAAATTTACAGCATTTTTAACACCGCCATTTTTTGACCATTGCTTATATACAATAATGGTTTAAGAAATCAATTCCTCCTAGGGCTTTCAGTATTTCTTTTCAATACTTTGCAGACATGTTCCACACATATTGAAGATGTGCAATACTGCATGAAAAGTTATAATACTGAAAAAGTGATTTTTGACAAATTTACATCATTTTTCAACATAGCCATTTCTTGACCATTGCTTATATACAATAATGGTTGGTAGTGCATACTTCGTAAAATCAACTCCTCCTAGGGCTTTCAGTGTTTCTTTTAAATTCTTTGTAGATTTGTTCCAGATATATTTTAGATGTGCATGAATAATTTTCATGCTGAAAATTTAATTTTTGACAAATTTACAGCTTTTATTATACCCCCCGCAAAACGAAGTTTTAGGGGGGTATACTGTTTTCAGTCTGTCCGTAATTCCGTCATTCCGTGATTCCGTCATTCCGTGATTCCGTCATTCCGTCAACATTTTGACATCTTTGCTGAATAACTTAAGTAGTTTTTGCCCGATGTTCTTCAAATTTTCAACACAACTGCACCATTAGACAACACATGTGTGATATGAATTTAGGGGCCAAAGGGTCAGTTTTGCAAGAGTTATGGGACTTTTTAAACCTATACATAGAATGTTTGCCATAGTGCTAATAGTGCATACTTTGTGAAATCAACTCCTCCTACAGCTTTCAATATTCTCTTTTGATACTTTGCAGATATGTGCCAGAGATATTGAAGATATGCATGAAGAAGTATTATGCTGAAAAAATGAATTTTGACAAATTTACGGCATTTTGAACTTAGCCAATTTTCGATAATTGCCATATTCAATAATGGTTGGTAGTGCATAGTTTGTGAAAGCAACTCCTCCTAGGGCTTTCAGTATTTCTTTTCAATACTTTGCAGACATGTTCCACACATATTGAAGATGTGCATGAAGAATTATAATGCTGAAAAAATAATTTTTGACAAATTTACAGCATTTTTCAACATAGCCATTTTTTGACCATTGCTTATATACAATAATGATTGGTAGTTCATAGTTTGTGAAATCAACTTCTCCTAGGGCTTTCAGTATTTCTTTTCAATACTTTGCAGACATGTTCCACACATATTGAAGATGTGCATGAAGAATTATAATGCTGAAAAAATAATTTTTGACAAATTTACAGCATTTTTTAACATAGCCATTTTTTGACCATTGCTTAAACAATAATGGTTGGTAGTGCATATTTTGTGAAATCAACTCCTCCTAGGGCTTTCAGTATTTCTTTTCAATACTTTGCAGATATGTTCCACACGTAATGAAGATGTGCATGAAGAATTATAATGCTGAAAAAATAATTTTTGACAAATTTACAGCATTTTTCAACATAGCCATTTTTTGACCATTACTTATATACAAAAATGGTTGGTAGTGCACATTTTGTGAAATCAACTCCTCCAAGGGCTTTCAGTATTTCTTTTCAATACTTTGCAGACATGTTCCACACATATTGAAGATGTGCATGAAGAATTATAATGCTGAAAAAATAATTTTTGACAAATTTACAGCATTTTTTAACATAGCCATTTTTTGACCATTGCTTTTATACAATGATGGTTTGTGAAATCAACCCCTCCTGGGGCTTTCAGTATTTCTTTTCAATACTTTGCAGACATGTTCCACACATATTGAAGATGTGCATGAATAATTATACCCCCCGCAAAACGAAGTTTTAGGGGGGTATACTGTTTTCAGCCTGTCCGTCATTCCGTGATTCCGTGACTCCGTGATTCCGTCATTCCGTCATTCCGTCAACATTTGGACATCTTTGCTGAATAACTTGAGTAGCTTTTGCCTGATTTGTTTCAAATTTTCACCACACTTGCACCATCAGACAATACATGTGTGATATGAATTTAGGGGCCAAAGGGTCAGTATTGCAAGAGTTATGGGACTTTTTAAGTCTTCCTATAACATGTTTGCCATAGTACTGAAAGTACATACTTTGTGATATCAACTCCTCTTACAGCTTTCAATGTTTCCTTTTAATATTTTGCTGATATGTTTCAGATATATTGCAGATGTGCATGAACAATTGTCATGCTGAAAAAATCATTTTTGACAAATTTACAGCATTTTTAACTTAGCAAATTTTCTATAATTGCTTATATTCAATAATGGTTGGTAGTGCATACTTTGTGAAATCAACTCCTCCTAGGGCTTTCAGTGTTTCTTTTCAGTACTTTGCAGACATGTTACAGACATATTGAAGATGTGCATGAAGCATTATAATGCTGAAAAAATAATTTTTGACAAATTGACAGCATTTTTTAACTTTGCCATTTTTCGACTATTGCTTACATACATACTTTGTGAAATCAACTGCTCCTAGGGCTTTCAGTATTTCTTTTCAGTACTTTGCAGACATGTTATAGACATATTGAAGATGTGCATGAAGAATTATAATGCTGAAAAAATAATTTTTGACAAATTTACAGCCTTTTTTTAACTTTGGCATTTTTCGACTATTGCTTACATACATACTTTGTGAAATCAACTCCTCCTAGGGCTTTCAGTATTTCTTTTCAGTACTTTGCAGACATGTTACAGACATATTGAAGATGTGCATGAAGAATTATAATGCTGAAAAAATAGTTTTTGACAAATTTACAGCATTTTTTAACTTAGCCATTTTTCGACTATTGCTTACATACAATAATGGTTGGAAGTGCATACTTTGTGAAATCAACTTCTCCTAGGGCTTTCATTGTTTCTTTTTAATTCTTTGCAGATTTGTTCCAGATATACTGAAGATGTGCATGAAGAATTTTTATGCTGAAAATTTTAGTTTTGACAAATTTACAGCTTTTTAAACTTAGCCAATTTTGACCATTTCTGCTTATATTCAATTATGGTTGATAGTACATACTTTGTGAAATCCAACTCCTCCTGGGGCTTTCAGTAATTCTTTTCAATACTTTGCAGACATGTTACAGACATATTGAAGATGTGCATAAAGAATTTTATTGGTGAAAAAATAATTTTTGACAAATTTACAGCATTTTTCAACTTAGACATTTTTCAACCATCGCTAATATACAATACGGCTGGTAGAGCATACTTTATGAAATCAAGTCCTCCTAGTGCTTTCATTGTTTCATTTGAATTCTTTGCACACTTGTTCCAGATATATTTCAGATGTGCATGAATAATTCTTATGCTGAATAATTTATTTTTGACAAATTTACAGCTTTTTTTTAGCATAGCCAATTTTTGACCATTTCTCATGATAAATAATGATCAACAGTGTACAGTGAAATCAACAATAATTTTACTCCCTGAGCTTTCAGTATATTATTTAATACCTTACAGACATGAGTCAGACATACGGAGGATTTTCATGAAGGATTATAATGCTGAAAAGATATTTTTGACAAATGTTTTGCATGTTTGACTTAAAGGAAGTTATTGGCCTTAGATAATTTTGCGGGGGGTATACTGAAAGTCTTGCTTGCAGCCAATTTCTAGTTTAACTTAGCCAATTTTTAACATTTCTCATGATAAACAATGATCATAGTGCATACAGTGAAATCAACCTCAAGCTTTCAATATATTCTTTTAATATCTTATAGATGTGACTGGCATACTGAGGATGTACATGAAGAATGATAATGCTGAAAAGATATCTTTGACAAATTTTCTGCATGTTCGACTTAGGAAGTTATTAGTCAGCTTCAGATAATTTTGCGGGGGGTATACTGAAAGCCTTGCTTGCAGCCAATTTCTAGTTAAGATATTATTTTATCTAATAATTATGGAGCCTTCATCCTGTTTGACCTTTGAAATGAGCCTTTTTGCGAGAAAACTGCTGGACTTCAGGGTTCAGGTCCAACACAAACCAGCCTGTAGTACTAGAAAAAGGCTAGAATCTTAAAATTTTGGATTTAAGAAGAAGAGAGATTGTATTAACTATATATCGAAAACAGAGACGCTGATCAGCTGTGTAGTTACTGTATAGCTGATCTGAGCCTTTGGTTTTGCATAGGCAAAAAACTTGTTTATTTCATGATGCAGTTGAAATAGTTTTTCATAGCTGACATTACAAGCCTCTGCTAGAAACAGACTGGTTTGTATCTTACATTGTTGGAACTTGTGGTCAGCAAGCCTCAAATTGTGGTCACATTTGCCTCATGGGAAAACCTACAATTTGCATAGGCAAAAATAAAGACGCAGATCAGCTTCGCAGTAACTGCGAAGCTGATCAGTGCCTTTGTTTTCACTACAGGGATAGTACAATTTATCTATATCATAAATCCAAAATTTTAAGCTTCTAGCTATTTTCTGTGGCTGTACAGCTTGGATTGTGTTGGATCCGTTCAAAAACCACATTGCTGGTTTTCTCATGACTCTTAAATTTAGGCTCAGGCTATTGTTTTTTCACAACAGTCTGTTTTCTTTTATATAATAGGTGAAAGTAGCTTTCCAGACAACAACTAGCCTGCTGTCAGAGATTGCCAGTGATTACCTCAACAATGAAGATGATCTAAGTGGCGGTGGTAGAAAGATTGAGATGAAAGATAACCTTATTGTGGAGTTTAACAACACAGCCAAACAGGTAAAGTAAATGTTCTAGAACTGAAAGGATAGAATAATTATTTTTCAAATTTTAATATCATAACATTCATGAAACCTTTGCGTTGTATATTCATTGTTATTTCCAATTTGAGTCTCGTCATGAGAAAACCGGATTTTTGCCCATGCGAAAACAAAGTTGCAGATCAGCTTCTCAGTAACTTAATCCAGAATGTCCAGCCTCTTAGCCATTTTTTGTGCTTGTACACTGCGGTTTGTGTTGCACCTGTTCGGGAACCAAATTGTTGTTTTTTTCATGACGTGGCTCATATTGACTTGCTTAACAGAGATACAAATAGTTCTAATTTGAAGTACCCTGAATAACTGGCATTTTTGCAAAATGATAATTCCTAGAACTGATCTTGCAATACATGTATTTTGAATGCCAACTACAAACTACTTATCATGTTTCACAATACTTGAAATCATTGTCTTTACTTCCTGTCAGAGAACTTCTGATATTTCCAGCAAAAGAAATGTTTCTTCTGTATTCTAAACTAGGGATTCAGACTGTAAAGCTTCAACTGATGTTGAGCCGCCTCATGAGAAAACCAACAATCTACATAGGCGAAAACAAAGGCGCAGATCAGCTTCGCGGTAACCGCGAAGCTGATCAGCGCTTTTGTTTTCACTACTCGGATATTACAATTCCTCTTCTACTTATATCCAAAAAATCAAGCGTCTAGCTCTTTTCTGTGCTTGTACAGCTCGGTTTGTGTCGGACCTGTTCGGAAACCACATTGTTGGTTTTCCCACGAGGCGGCTCTGTTCTTAACATGTTTAATATGTTTTTCCAGCTTGTTCCCCTACAGGCTACACTGACTGTTCCCCAGTTTACACTGTCCAAGGAATCTCTGGACTTTGGTGTGTGTCTAGTTGGGCAGACCCGGGAACTTCAGCTCATGTTGTCAAACCTGACCTCATCCCACACACAATGGTCCATTTCTCAAGGTAGGCACATTTATGAGCCACCTCGTGTGAAAACCAACAATGTGGTTTCCGAACAGGACCGACAGAAACCGGCCTGTACAGCTACAGCAGCAGGCTAGAAGCTTGAAATTTTGGAGTTAAGTAGAGGAGGAATTGTACTATCCGAGTATGCAGATTGTTGGTTTTCCCCTGGGGCGGCTCATTTATGAGCCCAGTTCTTTTGTGATGTTTTGACCATGTATTTCATGGCTGTCACCAGCCTTGAATCTCAGCATAAAATGAGCCGCGACACAAGGGAACCGGTCATAGGGGTTTCCTACCAGGTCTGACACAAAACAATCTATACAGTCATAGAGACTAGAAGCTTGAACTTTGTATTTTAAATAGAAGAAGAATTGTACTATCCTTGTAGCGAAAACAAAGGTGCTGATCAGTAACTGCACAGCTGATCTGCGTTTTTGTTTTCGCCTGAGCAAAAACAAAAAAAAGTTTTCTCGCTTGCGGCTTAAATATGTCCATGTATTTTGCTTCATGACCATCTCTAAAGCCACCAGTTTTAAGCAGGAGATACCTTGCCCTCAAAATACACCAGTGTTTTCAGAACCTCAAACTTCGGAAATCTAACATAATACAGTAAATAAATTTAGAAATTTTTGCATTTTGTTTCACAAATTTTCTGTTTCCAAATTATTTGTGAGGATTTCAGTTTGCGAACGAGTGCTTGTGTAATCTTTATGGCCCATAGAGAATATCAGCGAAAACATTGAATTTGTGAGGCATCTATTCGCGAATATTTGCAAAAATTAAGTTCTCGGGGAACATTTCCAAATTTACAGTATACAAAAGCTTTTTAGCTCACCTGAGCCGTCAGGCTCACAAGGTGAGCTTATAGTATACCCATGCTCCGTCGTCCGTCCGTCCGTCCGTCGTCCACCATTTTCAAAGATCTTCTCTGAAACAGCTTGGCCAATCAAAGCCAAATTTTACATGAAGCATCTATGGGAAGGGGGAACCAATGTATATATAAATAATCCAGGTCACATGACCAAGATGGCCGCCATGCCCATATATGGTAAAAACCCTTCAAAAATCTTCTTCTCCGGAACCACTGGACCGATTTCAACCAAAACTTGGCATGAAGCATCGATGACTCAAGTACTACAATGTGTATATAAATCATGACCTTGCGGTGACCTTGACCTATTTTACGGCAAGGTCAACATAGGTCGCCAATGCATTTGAATCGGAAAAATTGTTAAAATGTCATTTAAAGGAAAAATCTTGCAGAAAATGAGCAGTAGGACTGAATATTAATGATTCTGAAAAAAATTGGACCCCAGGGGCTCATATGCCCCCACCCTGGGGCAATATACATGTATATTACCATAATATTCAAACATCATCTCCTCTGAAACCGGTTGGCCAATCAAAGCCAAATTTTATGTGAAGCATCAATAGGAAGGGGTAATCAATGTGTATATAAATAATCCAGGTCACATGACCAAGATGGCCGCAATGCCCATATATGGTAAAAACCCTTCAAAAATCTTCTTCTCCAGAACCGATGGATTGATTTCAAAGAAACTTGGCATGAAGCATAGATGGCTAAAGCACTACAATGTATATATATATCATGACCCTGTGATGACCTTGACCTTTTTTATGGCAAGGTCAACATAGGTCGCCAATGCATTTGAATTGTGAAAACTTTTAAAATGTCATTTAAAGTGAAAGTCTTGCAGGAAATGGGCAGTAGGACTGAATATTAATGATTCTGAAAAAAAATGGACCCCAGGGGCTCATCTGCCCCCACCCCGGGGCAGTATGTATATTACCATAATATTCAAACATCTTCTCCTCTGAAACCGCTTGGCGAATCAAAGCCAAATTTTATGTGAAGCATCTATGGAATGGGGGAATTAATGTATATATAATTTATCTAGTTCACATGACCAAGATGGCTGCCATGCCCATATATGGTAAAAACCCTTTAGAAATCTTCTTCTCCGAATCTGGTAGTTCGATTTCAACGAAACTTAGCATGAAGCACCAAAGGCTGAAGTACTACAATGTGTATATAAATCATGACCCTGTGGTCACCTTGACCTATTTTACGACAAGGTCAACATAGGTCGCCAATGCATTGGAATGGGGAAAACTTTTAAAAAGTCATTTGAGGTGAAAATCTTGCAGGAAATGGGTAGTAGGACTAAATATTAATGATTCTGAAAAAAAAATGGACCCAAGGGCTCATATGCCCACACCCTAGGGCAATATACATAAATATTACCATAATATTCAAATATTCTCCTCTAAAACCACTTGGCCAATTGAAGCCAAATTTTATGTGAAGCATCTATAGGATGAGGGAATCAATGTATATATTAATAATCTAGGTCACATGACCAAGATGGCCACCATGCCCATATATGGTAAAAACCCTTCAAATATCTTCTCTGAAACCAATAGATTGATTTCAGTGAAACTTGGCGTGAAGCATCCATGGCTATAGTACTACAATGTATATATAAATCATGACCCTGTGATGACCTTGACCAAGTTTATGGCAAGGTCAACATGGGTTGCCCATGCATTTGAATGGGAAAAACTGTTAAAATGTCATTTGAAGGGAAAAGCCAGCAAGAAATTGTCAAATGGACAGAATATTGATTATTCTGAAAAAAGAAAATGGCCCAAGGGCTTCATCTGCCCCTGCACTGGGGTTAAATACCATAATATTCAAACATGTTTATTGGTATATGCAGCAGACTCAGGTGAGCGTTTACAGGACCATTGGTCCTCTGGTTATTAGCTCACCTGAGCCGAAGGCTCCCAAGGTGAGCTTATAGGATGGCCATGCTCCGGCGTCCGTCGTCTGTCGTCCGTCATCCGTCCACAATTTCAAAGATCTCCTCTGAAACCACTGGGCCAATCAAAGCCAAACTTCATGTGGAGCATCCTTAGGAAGGGGGAACGAAAGTTTATATAAATGATCCAGGTCACATGACCAAGATGGCCGCCATGCCCATATATGGTAAAAACCATAAAAAATCTTCTTCTCTGGAACAGGTGGACCAATTTCAATGAAACTTGGTATGTAGCATCGGGGACTCTGGCCCATCATAGTTTATATAAATCATGACCTTGGGTTGACCTTGACTTGTTTTACGGCAAGGTCAATTTTGGTTACATAGGCTTTTCAATGGAAAAAAGTGAAAACATTGAATTTTTCAGGAAGTTTTGTAGCCTGTGACCTGAAAGTTGGTAGATACAGACAACATGATGAGCTAATGAAGTGATGTGAGTGATGTGAGTATTAAAGGTCAAGGTCATTTCTTGACCTTGGCCAAAGGTCATTTACATATTAAATGTTAAACTTAATTTTCTCAGTAACCGCTCAACCAATCAAAGCCAAATTTTTTATGTAGTATCCTTAGGATGGGGGAATGAAAGTTGAAATAAATAGTCAAGGTCACATGACCAAGATGGCCGCCATGGCTATAAATAGCAAAAACCTTTAAAAATCTTCTTCTCCAGAACCAGTAGGCCTATGATTTTGAACTTGGCATGAAGCATCAGGGTGAGGAGCTCTACAAAGTTTATATAAATCATGACCCTGGGATGACATTGACCTATTTTATGGCAAGGTCAACGTAGGTCGCACATGCATTTGAATGGGGAAAATTGTCAAAATGGCATTTGACGAGAAAAACTTTATGGAAATGGGCTAATGGACTGAATATTTATGATTCTGAAAAAAAAGGACCCCTGGGGCAGGTCTGCCCCAACCCCAGGGCAGTATACATGTACATTGTATATTACCGTAATATTCAAAGATCTTTTCCTCTGAAACTGCTAGGCCAATCAAAGCCAAACATCTTGTTGAGTATTCTTAGGAAGGAAGAATGAAAGTTTATATAAATGGTCAAGGTCACATGACCAAGATGGCCACCATGGCTATAAATAGCAAAAAACCTTTAAAAATCTTCTTCACCAGAACCAGAAGGCCTATGATTTTGAAACTTGGCATGAAGCATCAGGGAGAGGAGCTCTACAAAGTTTATATAAATCATGACCTTGGGATGACCTTGACCTATTTTATGGCAAGGCCAACATAGGTTGCCCATGTATTTGAATGGGGAAAGTTAGTAAAATGTAATTAAATTGGGGGAAACCTGCTGGGAATATGCAAATGGACAGAAGATTTATGTTGATGGAAAATAATGTCCTCAGGGGGTTGTCTGCCCCCGCCCCCAGGCTATATACATGTATTTAACCATAATATTCAAAGATCTTCTCTGAAACCACTTGGCCAATCAAAGCCAAACCTTTATGTGGAGCATCGTTAGGAAAGGCGAGTGAAAGCTAATATAAATGGTTCAGGTCATATAACCAAGATGGCGGCCATGGCTATAAATAGTAAAAACCATTATAAATCTTCTTCTTCAGAACCAGAAGGCCTTTGATTTTGAAACTTGGCCTGAAGCATCAATGAATACAGCTCTACAAAATTTGTATAAATCATGACCCTGGGATGGCCTTGACCTATTTTACGGCAAGGTCAGCTTAGGTTGCATATCCCAGTTCTCAGGTGAGCGTTTACAGGACCATTGGTCCTCTTGTTTGAACCTCATTCAGAAGAAACACCTCATCAAATTTCCAATCTATTGACGAGTTATATTTCTTTGAAAATTTGTGGTATACCTATATACACAGCTGATTTTATTCATTTTGCAGAATCCCGGTCTGTGACCTGTGCTATGGACACATTTAGGGTGGAGCCAGTCAAGGGACTATTGGAAGCCCACATCACCCATATAAGTGACAGCAAAGTCCTGCTACATGTCTTCTTCACTCCAAAGTAAGTGCCGTAAAATATGAGCCTGTGCATGAGAAAACCAACAATTTGGGTTCCGACCAGGCCCGACACAAACCTACCTGTACAGTCATAGAAGATGGTTAGAGGCTGGAAATTTTGGATTTAGAAAGTAGAGGAATTGTACTGTCCGATTAGCGAAAACAAAGGCGCTGATCAGCTTCACAGATACTGCACCTTTGTTTTCACCTGTGACTATGGATATGTTTAGGGGTCAATCTGTGGCTGCCATCTGCTCCGTTAAGAAAATGTAAAATAAAATGTTTTCTGTTTACTTGAAAAATAAGCCACGCCGTGAAACAAACAAGTATTTGCCATGTGAAAACAAAGGCGCAGATCAGCTTCGCAGTAACTGCGAAGCTGATCAGCACCTTTGTTTTTGCTACACAGATAGTACAATTTCTCTTCTTCTTAAATCTGAAATTTCAAGCTTCTAGCCAGCTTCTGTGACTATACCGGTCGGTTCGAGTCCGACCTGGTCGGAAACCCAGAAGACCGGTTTTCTCACGTTATGGCTCAAATAATGTATAATACACTCCTTCAGAACTAATCTGTAGATCATACCCTACTGTTTTTAAGATTGATCTTGAGCTTATTTAGAATATGTTCAGTGAATTGTTTATATTTACTAGGCATGCCGAGGATTACGAGACAGTATTCGCAGTACATGGAATTCTGGGTGAAACACCAAGGAGGCTATACATCCGGGGTCAAGGGTCATATGATGAGAAACATGAAGCTATTCTTAATGTGTAGAACTTTGTGCAGTGGAAATAATGTTTGTTTGAAAATGGATGATAGATGAAGTAGAAGGAAGATGATGGATGAAGTTGACATTATGAATATGAGCCGCAGCACAAGAAAACTGTTTAGGTCCAACACAAACTGGCCTGTATGTTCAAAGAAAATAGCTATAAGCTTGAAATTTTGGATTTAAGGAGGAAAGGGATTGTACTATCCATGTAGCGAAAACAAAGATGCTGATCAACTGTGCATTTACTGCACAGCTGATGATCTGCGACTTTGTTTTCGCATATGCAAATATCCAGCTTTCTCAAAAAAAAATGATGTTCTGCATCATGAGAAAACTTTTCTCTGTTTTCGCATGTTAAATTCAGTTTTTCTTGTGATGGTACTCGTATTATTTAATGCTGTGATATTGAGACCTGGTCAGTAAAAATTCCACCAACTTCATATTTTAACAAGGTATGCTTGCAAGAGGCCAGTTGCTTACTGTGGATGCTTCAGATACAGAAGTGTTGAATTTTTCTCCATCTACATGTACATTTAAAATATCTAGCTATAATTGAGCTGCGTCATGAGAAAACCGGATTTTTGCCTATGCAAAAACAAAGGCGCAGATCAGCTTTGCAGTAGCTGCGAAGCTGATCAGCACCTTTGTTTTCGCTACAGGGATAGTACAATTCCTCCTCTACTTATAGCCAAAATTTCAAGATTCTAGCTTTCTTCTGTGACAGTACAGGCCGGTTTGTGTCAGACCTGGTCGGAAATCCCTAGACCGGTTTTCTCACGTCGAGGCTCAAATAGGCTCTTTGTTACCATTTCAAAGGATTAGTATTGCCTATTCACAGACAAACTGTTGTTGAATCTGACAAATTGTTGGTTGCTTGATTTCCTGTTTAACATCCCAATCAATAGCTTGGGTCATATAGAGATGGGACCAGAGAAGCCCAGGATCAAATCAACAACCCGTTTTACAAGGTGAGTTGGTTAAACAGTATGCCACAGGGGCAACTAAAATCAGGCTGACAAATGGTGATTTGCAAAGTAGGAACATATATTATCTGAGCCGCGATGTGAGAAAACCGGTATTCAGGGGGTTCCGACCAGATTTGACACAAAACTGGCCTGTACAGTCACAGAAAATGGTTAGAAGATTGAAATTTGTATAGGGATTGAACTATCAAAGTAGCAAAAACAAAGGCGCTGTTCAGCTTTGCAGTTGCTGCGAAGCTATTCTGCGTCTTCTGGTTTCATTTAGGCAAAAATTCGGTTTTCTCATGACGCAGCTCATTTCACACTGCCCCGTGGCCGAGCAGTTTACAGCACTGTTTCTTAATCACTTGATCATCTCACCGCTGTGTCTGATGCGGGTTCGAGCCCCGCTCTGGCCACATGTGAGACAAGCCAAGTTCTGCTTGCGGGTGTGCCAGGTGGTTTTTCTCGGGGTCCTCCCGTTTTCGCCCACCTACTGATTTGCCCGTCTCATATGAGCTGAAATAATCTTGAAAGGGACGTAAAACTGAATTTAAAAAAAAAAAAAATTCACACTGACCAGGCCTCGATTTTATTTGTGATAAAGCTTGTTGAAGTTTATTTATTGCTGTTTAATTTAAAAGTTTATTAAGTATTTTCTTTCAATATAATATATAGAGCGAGAAATTTGTTTATGCCTACAAATACTGCATATCAGCCTGTGATGGGACATTCTGCCGCGCCACATCCGGGCTATTTTGTTTGCCTATGTCCCACAAATAGGACACCAGGCTTTTATAGGAGTTAATTCAGATGGATTGTGTAAGTTGTTGATTATAAAATTATAAGATTATAAAAATTTAAGATTGACAAACTAAATAAAGAAGCCTATTTAACCTGTCTTTGTTATAAATGATTGCCTATTACATCAGGTATAGTAAACACTCTGAAATCCTGAGCCTCCAAGAAGAAAGGACAAACTATAATATCATTGTGGAAGTAATGCTTATTTACTCAGTGTTTTACTGTTGGAAGCTTTTAGACCAACTTACTTCTGTATAATGTGAGTTGACCTAGTAGATAAGTCTTTGAATCAAGTGTTTGTTTTTCTAAACCAAACTCCATTGTGTCATTGATCAAGATGCTTTCACTCCAGTACTGGGTGCTTCAGCTGTGTCTGAACATGACAAAATTGTTAACTGGGACATTAAAAAACCAAAATTGCATATCATACATAAGCCAAGCTTCAATATGAGTCTCTTGGAAATTGTCAAATAGTTATATGACCATGTCCAACACAAACTGGGTGACAGAAAATATGGACTTGAGCCGTAACACAAGAAAATCTGTCTTCAGAATTCTCAACTGGTCCAACATAAAACAGTCCGTGCAGTCACAGATGGCTACGAGCTTTAAAGGATCTGGGAAGACTATAAAGGTTTTCCGCCCAAAGTTTGAGTGTTTCTGGCAGCTTCTGTGTTAATCTTTTACAACATCTGTTGCATTCTCCGTAAAATTAAAGGTTTGGTAAATGCAACAACATGGTTGAAAACTCTTGATGTTACATACCTGCAGCATAAATCTGTGTCAAAGGGGGAGGGGGTCAGATTTTTTCAAAAAATTATTTTGTCAGAAAACAACTTTTTTGCCAAAATTTATCTAGAAAATATTACAGTATGCTTTATAATATTGCAACCTAAACTTTTGGGTAAAAACTATTTTTGCACGAATTACAGGTACATCATTTTTATCAGATTTATAATTCTAAATAACACTGTCCATCACCTTTGCAAAAACCTGTACCTTAAATACACTATGCAAACAAATTAAGCAACTTTAACTTTGAACAGTGACTCCATATGTTTTGTAGACATTAGGGAAGTTCTTCTGACAATGGCTTGCATATATCATAAGGTAAAACCAATGGTTATGCGGTGCTGAAGTAACGTTAGGTTTTAAGTCCACGGAGGCACATCTCAAATAAAAAATAAACCATCCAAAGTTGAGAAACATATTTTGCACAGTATATTTATATGCATTACAACGTTTACACTTTATGTGTATACCTGTTAAAATAGGACAGTCTGTTCATTCAGGTAGAACATACATATACAGTATATTTCCATAGCCTTGGTACATTACAAATAATAGAGCTGAGCCCATTTATCGGTTTTGGGGCTTTTTGACAGCCTTGCCCAAACATGACATTTTGATATAATAATATGTCATTTACAAAAATACAGTTGTGTTCAAAATATTTTGATTGGGCAAGAGGGGGAACATAGACTTATAAAAAGTTTCCTAATTTTCTATATGATCCTATATTAAATTCAAAGATTTTGTCCAATTTTTAAAAAAGTCACTTCTTGACTTACCCACATTACATGTCTAAATACAACAAACATATTTTTCGACTGCAATAAACTTCATTTAAGTGCCTGGAACGCGAGATTTTGAAATTTTCTCGGGCAATCTCACTAAAGAAATCTTCCCAGATCCTTTCAGATTTAACAGGGTTCGCATAGGCTTGAAAAGTACTTGAAAATGAAGGGCAGACTTGAAAAGTCCTTGAAAACAAAATTTACCTTGAAAAGTGCTTGGAAACTGAGCATAGACCTTGCAAAGTACTTGACTTTCACCTTTTCTTGTGTTCCAGACAGCTGTCAGACAGCTGGAAACAATCTTAAAGTGATATTTTGACTTTTCGAAGCAAAATCCGCACATTTAAAGCAAAAGCAGACTGGCGACAGCGTTATAAACATGCCGAGTGCGACAGACAAGGAGGAAATTGTTTTTGATCGAAATGACCCTCGGTTGCTTCCCTTGTGCGGACTGGTTTACGTTTGATTGCATCATTTTATCTGCCATTAACAGGAATATCAATTTCCAGACTATACAAACCAAAATGGTATAGAAAAAATGTTTTCAGAGCCTGAATTAACTTTGAACCTTTATTTTATCGATATGGGCAAGTGTATCTTTAACCGCCAGTGGCCAAGTCGGTATCTATGGGTAAAGCAAACTGACAGTAAATTCAAGGCTCACTGTCACGCATGTAATTTGGAAGAAGTACCAGATTTTGATTAAAAGTGTAAGAATTCATGAATATGTGTAAAAATTATCCATCAACTAGTCCTTGAAAATCTGAAAACTTGTCCTTGAAAAGTCCTTGAATTTTACTTGTCCTTGCCTGTATGAACCCTGTTTAAAACGAAGAAGGACCATAGTATCTGTGACCTGAGAACAAAGTTACTGATCAGCTGTGCAGAGCCTGAGAGGGGGAGGTAAAATCCCAAAATGACCATAGCTGTTGACTGGGATGTAAAGCATCAATTCAAACTAGAAATTGGCTGCAAGCAAGGCTTTCAGTATACCCCCCCCCCCCCCCCCCCCCCCCCCCCGCAAAATTATCTGAAGCTGATGCACTACCAACCATTATTGTATATAAGTAATGGTCAAAAATGACTATGTTGAAAAATGCTGTAAATTTGTCAAAAATTATTTTTTCAGCATTATAATTCTTCATGCACATCATCAATATGTGTGGAACATGTCTGCAAAGTATTGAAAAGAAATACTGAAAGCCCTAGGAGGAGTTGATTTCACAAAATATGCACTACCAACCATTATTGTATAAGCAATGGTCAAAAAATGGCTATGTTAAAAATTGCTGTAAATTTGACAAAAATTATATTTTCAGCATCATAATTCTTCATGCACATCTTCAATATGTGTGGAACATGTCTGCAAAGTATTGAAAAGAAATACTGAAAGCCCTAGGAGAAGTTGATTTCACAAACTATGAACTACCAACCATTATCGTATATAAGCAATGGTCAAAAAATGGCTATGTTAAAAATGCTGTAAATTTGTCCAAAATTATTTTTTCGGCATTATAATTCTTCATGCACATCTTCAATATGTGTGGAACATTTCTGCAAAGTATTGAAAAGAAATACTGAAAGCCCTAGGAGGAGTTGATTTCACAAACTATGCACTACCAACCATTTTTTAATATGGCAATTATCGAAAATTGGCTAAGTTCAAAATGCTGTAAATTTGTCAAAATTCATTTTTTCAGCACAATACTTCTTCATACACATCTTCAATATGTGTGGAACATGTCTGCAAAGTATCAAAAGAGAATATTGAAAGCTGTAGGAAGAGTTGATTTCACAAAGTATGCCCTATTAGCACTATGGCAAACATTCTATGTATATAAGCAATGGTCAAAAAAAGGCTATGTTAAAAAATGCTGTAAATTTGTCAAAAACTAGAAATTGGCTGCAAGCAAGGCTTTCAGTATACCCCCCGCAAAATTATCTGAAGCTGACCAATAACTTCCTAAGTAAAACATGCAGAAAATTTGTCAAGGATACCTTTTCAGCATTATAATTCTTCATGTACATCCTCAGTATGCCAGTCACAAGATATTAAAACTTGAGGTTGATTTCACTGTATGCACTATGATCATTATTGTTTATCATGAGAAATGGTAAAAAATTGGCTAAGTAAAATGAAAGCTGTAAATTTGTCAAAAATTAACTTTTCAGCATGAAAATTATTCATGCACATCTAAAATTTATCTGGAACAAATCTACAAAGAAATTAAAAGAAACACTGAAAGCCCTAAGAGGAGCTGATTTCACAAAGTATGCACTATCAACCATTATTGTATATTAGCAATGGTAAAAATGACTATGTTGAAAAATGCTGTAAATTTGTCAAAAATTATTTTTTCATCATTATAATTCTTCATGCACATCTTCAATATGTGTGGAACATGTCTGTAAAGTATTGAAAAGAAATACTGAAAGCCCTAGGAGGAGTTGATTTCACAAAAACATGCACTATCAACCATTATTGTATAAGCGATGGTCAAAAAATGGCTATGTTAAAAATTGCTGTAAATTTGTCAAAAAATTATTTTTTCATCATTATAATTCTTCATGCACATTTTCAATATGTGTGGAACATGTCTGCAAAGTATTGAAAAGAAACTAGAAATTGGCTGCAAGCAAGGCTTTCAGTATACCCCCCGCAAAATTATCTGGAGCTGGCCAATAACTTCCTAAGTCAAACATGCAGAAAATTTGTCAAAGATATCTTTTCAGCATTATAATCTTCATGTACATCCTCAGTATGCCAGAATATATTGAAAGCTTGAGGTTGATTTCATTATTGTATATAAGCAATGGTCAAGAAATGGCTATGTTGAAAAATGATGTAAATATGTCAAAAATCACTTTTTCAGTATTATAATCATTCATGCACATCTTCATTATGTGTGGAACATGTCTGCAAAGTATTGAAAAGAAATACTGAAAGCCCTAGGAGGAGTTGATTTCACAAACTATGCATTACCAACCATTTTTGTATATACGCAATGGTAAAAAAATGGCTATGTTAAAAATGCTGTAAATTTGTCAGAAATTAATTTTTCAGTATTATAATTCTTCATGCACATCTTTAATATGAGTGGAACATGTCTGCAAAGTATTGAAAAGAAATAGTGAAAGCCCTTGGAGGAGTTGATTTCACAAAGTAAGCACTACCAACCATTATTGAATATAAGCAATGGTCAAAAATGACTATGTTGAAAAATGCTGTAAATTTGTCAAAACTTTTTTTTTCATCATTATAATTCTTCATGCACATCTTCAATATGAGTGAAACATGTCAGCAAAGTATTGAAAAGAAATACTGAAAGCCCTAGGAGAGGTTGATTTCACAAAATATGCACTACCAACCATTATTGTATAAGCAATGGTAAAAAAAATGGCTATGTTAAAAATTGCTGTAAATTTGTCAAAAATTATTTTTTCAGCATTATAATTCTTCATGCACATCTTCAATATGTGTGGAATATATATGCAAAGTATTGAAAAGAAATACTGAAAGCCCTAGGAGGAGTTGATTTCACAAACTATGCACTACCAATCATTATGGTCAAAAAATGGCTATGTTAAAAAATGTTGTAAATTTGTCAAAAATTATTTTTTCATCATTATAATTCTTCATGCACATCTTCAATATGTGTGGAACATGTCTGCAAAGTATTGAAAAGAAATACTGAAAGCCCTAGGAGGAGTTGATTTCACAAACTATGCACCACCAACCATTGTTGAATATGGCAATTATTGAAAATTGGCTAAGTTCAAAATGCTGTAAATTTGTCAAAATTCATTTCTTCTGCATAATACTTCTTCATGCATATCTTCAATATCTCTGGCACATATCTGCAAAGTATCAAAAGAGAATATTGAAAGCTGTAGGAGGAGTTGATTTCACAAAGTATGCACTATTAGCACTATGGCAAACATTCTATGTATAGGTTTAAAAAGTCCCATAACTCTTGCAAAACTGACCCTTTGGCCCCTAAATTCATATCACACATGTGTTGTCTAATGGTGCAGGTGTGTTGAAAATTTGAAGAACATCGGGCAAATATTACTTAAGTTATTCAGCAAAGATGTCAAAATGTTGACGGAATGACGGAATCACGGAATCACGGAATGACGGACAGGCTGAAAACAGTATACCCCCCTAAAACTTCGTTTTGCGGGGGGTATAATAATGAAAGCCCTAGGAGAAGTTGATTTCACAAACTATGAACCACCAACCATTATTGTATATAAGCAATGATCCAAAAATGGCTATGTTGAAAAATGCTGTAAATTTGTCAAAAATTATTTTTTCATCATTATAATTCTTCGTGCACATCTTCAATATGTGTGGAATATGTCTGCAAAGTATTGAAAAGAAATACTGAAAGCCCTAGGAGCAGTTGATTTCACAAACTATGCACTACCAACCATTGTTGAATATGGCAATTATCGAAAATTGGCTAAGTTCAAAATGCTGTAAATTTGTCAAAATTCATTTTTCAGCATAATACTTCTTCATGCATATCTTCAATATCTCTGGCACATGTCTGTAAAGTATTGAAAAGAAATACTGAAAGCCCTAGGAGGAGCTGATTTCACAAAACATGCACTACCAACCATTATTGTATAAGCAATGGTCAAAAAATGGCTATGTTAAAAATTGCTGTAAATTTGTCAAAAATTATTTTTTCATCAATATAATTCTTCACGCACATCTTCAATATATGTGGAACATGTCTGCAAAGTATTGAAAAGAAATACTGAAAGCCCTAGGAGAAGTTGATTTCACAAACTATGAATCACCAACCATTATTGTATATAAGCAATGTTCCAAAAATGGCTATGTTGAAAAATGCTGTAAATTTGTCAAAAATTATTTTTTCATCATTATAATTCTTCATGCACATTTTCAATATGTGTGGAATATGTCTGCAAAGTATTGAAAAGAAATGCTGAAAGCCCTAGGAGGAGTTGATTTCACAAACTATGCACTACCAACCATTGGTGAATATGGCAATTATCGAAAATTGGCTAAGTTCAAAATGCTGTAAATTTGTCAAAATTCATTTTTTCAGCATAATACTTCTTCATGCATATTTTCAATATCTCTGGCACATATCTGCAAAGTATCAAAAGAGAATATTGAAAGCTGTAGGAGAAGTTGATTTCACAAAGTATGCACTATTAGCACTATGGCAAACATTCTATGTATAGGTTTAAAAAGTCCCGTAACTCTTGCGAAACTGACCCTTTGGCCCCTAAATTCATATCACACGTGTTGTCTAATGGTGCAGGTGTGTTGAAAATTTGAAGAACATCGGGCAAAAACTACTTAAGTTATTCAGCAAAGATGTCAAAATGTTGACGGAATGACGGAATGACAGAATTACGGACAGGCTGAAAACAGTATACCCCCCTAAAACTTCGTTTTGTGGGGAGTATAATTATTTTTTCAGCATTATAATTCTTCATGCACATCTTCAATATGTGTGGAACATGTCTGCAAAGTACTGAAAAGAAATACTGAAAGCCCTAGGAGGAGTTGATTTCACAAACTATGCACTACCAACCATTTTTGAATATGGCAATTATCGAAAATTGGCTAAGTTGAAAATGCTGTAAATTTGTCAAAATTCATTTTTTCAGCACAATACTTCTTCATGCACATCTTCAATATGTGTGGAACATGTCCGCAAAGTATCAAAAGAGAATATTGAAAGCTGTAAGAGGAGTTGATTTCACAAAGTATGCACTATTAGCACTATGGCAAACATTCTATATATAGGTTTAAAAAGTCCCATAACTCTTGCAAAACTGACCCTTTGGCCCCTAAATTCATATCACACATGTTGTCTAATGGTGCAGGTGTGTTGAAAATTTGAAGAACATCCAGCAAAAACTACTTAAGTTATTCAGCAAAGATGTCAAAATGTTGACGGAATGACGGAATCACAGAATGACAGAATGACGGAATGACGGAATCATGGACAGGCTGAAAACAGTATACCCCCCTAAAACTTCGTTTTGCGGGGGTATAACAAGCAAAACAAACAGTTAATGAGTGACAGGTTTTGACCATGGACAGAAATCTCTTTTGGCAAACAAGATTATTGTTAATGTTTTGTATTATGTCCCACTCCACAGCTAACATCATATAGAGATGACCTCTGTGTAGTCTCATTCAAAAGTCTGGGAAAGCCCAAGCTAGAACATGACAAGGCGAATGGCTGAACCACTAGGCCACAAGCTTCTGGCCATTTAATAAGTTTCCTGTTCGTAGTAAGTAAGCCATAAGATGGTATTTGGTAGAATTAGAAAAAAATAAAGTTCCATTTTTTTTTTCTGTGAAGCTTATATCCATTAACAAATACATATACATGTATATCAAATATGCTTCTTATCCGATATTACAGATCTTTAAGAAAAACTTAAGAAGCATATCGGTAATTTCAATATCGATTTCTTAATATAAATTCCTCATTCACTGTCTACATTTTGACTCTTACGTTTGTCTTTCATTCTCTGTGCAATTTTCATGTTTAGCCTTTCCTGGGCACTTGGGCCACTTTTTCTTGCAGTAGTTTTCAATCTGCTTCCTGCATCTGCTAACAATTTACCACCAAGAGAACCACTTTTCTCCAAACTTATTTTACTTTTTGATGTTTTCTTCCCAGACTCTGGTGTCTGTTTGCCCAAAAATTCACTATCTTCCACTGAATCTTCAACTGAAGCTTTCTTTCCTTTACTTTTCTTTTTCCCACTAGCCAATACTTCAATCTGTTCAACATCTTTTTCATTTGTTTTCCTTCTTTTAAGTTCAACTCCAACATTCTCTTCAATGACAATATCTATTTCCCCTTTAGTTTTTAACTTCTTTAATTCTTCAATATCAGAGTTCACAACAGACATCCTTGCAGTCCTCCTAGGTGTTTTGACCGGAGATGTATCTGACACATCATCCACACTGCTCCTCAAAGATCTCTTAGTAGGTGTCTCTGCTACCTTAGTAGGTAATTTCATGCTTTCAACTTGACTTTCAGCCTCTTCAATAGTCTTTGATAATCCCTTTTTATTTTGTTTCTTTGTTGACTTCACGGGTGTTTTCTTTGTTGACTTTGCTGGCGATTTCTTTGCTGAACTTGTTCGTTCCTTTGCCCCTTTTCCAGGCAATTTCTTCGCCGATGGTATTGGATCCTCTTCTTCAGAATGGTCTGCATCATCTTCCACATCCATCCACTCTTCATCAGAAGTAACTGCTGTCTCTCTCTTAACAAGAATGAGTTCATCTTTACCGTCTATATCTACCTTAACTTTTAGAACAGGCTCTTCAGTATCAGGCTGTTCAGTATCAGTTCCAGTTTGCTCATACTCGTTGTCACTGTCAAAAACACTCTTCATCTTTGTTTTCTTCTTCTGAAATGTGGGAAAAATCTTGTAATTGTAGAATGTGTATATATAATATATTTTGTCATTTGCATCTCAATAACATTTCAGCCATGCTGGGAAAAAGCCAATGCTTTCTGTGTAGTACCAGTGCTATGGGGAGAAATGAGCTGCGAAGCAAGAAAAGCGGTCTTTAGGATTTCCGACCAGGTCCGCCACAAACCAGCCTGTACAGTCACAGAAGAGAGCTAAAATCTTAAAATTTTGGATATAAGTAGAGGAAGAATTGTATTATCCGTGTAGCGAAAACAAAGGCGCTCATCAGCTGTGCAGTTTCTGCACAGCTGATCTGCGTCTTTGTTTTCGCAGAGGCAAAAATCCGATTTTCTCATGACACAGCTCAAATGTGTTTAGCTCATGAATACAACCCAGCAGAAGAAGGGTTAGGATCTCTCAATTCAGAGGCAAACACTGTACCACTGTGCTCCAACAGAGTAATGTATTCAAAGCTATCAAATTGAAAACAAATTGGTGATTATAAAATCAAACTAAAATATAGGATCTAATGATATAGAATATAGATATAAGTATGTTTTATACAAATATGCACCTCCTCTAGCCCAGTATAAAAGGATTTCATGAGTGGTGTTGAACTACAGATGAGCCACTGCATAAGAAAAACCAACAAAATGCTTTGGCGAAAACAAAGGCGCAGATCAGCTTCGCGGTAACAGCTTAGCTGATCAGCGCCTATGTTTTCGCAACACGGATAGTACAATCCCTCTTCTACTTACAGAATTTCAATCTTCTAACCAACTTCTGTGACTGTACAGCCTGGTTTGTGTCGGACCTGGTGGGAATCCAAATTGTTGGGTTTCTAACGCACAGGCTCAAATCAGGTAAATCTTACCGTTTTCTTCTCCATCTCTGTTTTAGCATCAGACTTCTTCCTACTTCTCTTCTTCTGAGTTGCCCCCTCTTCCTCAGTCTCTATGTCACTCTTGGTCTTCTTCCTGACCCTCTTCCTAGGTGTAGCTCCCTCTACATCACTGGCCTCCTTGTCTGTCTTCTTCCGCCTAGTCTTCTTCTGAGGCACAGTCTCCTCTTCATCTGAGTCACTTTCAATGTCACTCTTTGACTTCTTCTGAGATTTCTTCGATTCTTTTTTCTTTTGTTTACGATTTGGCTTCTTAATTTCTGGTTTCTCTGCAAAATTTAAAAGAATAATTAGGAAGGCATGAAAACAAGGACCTTTGACCTAATCACCACGGATGTTTTTCAGAATAAAACCAAGAGAAAACAATGTCAAATAAACTATGGGCTTTTTACGGCATTAATTTGCCTCTATTGTAGTATGAATATATCTTATTGCAACTTCAAAATGGGATCGGTTGGGCCACAACTGTTCATACCAAAACTGAAACTATCCCAGTTAAGCCATGCTAAGAGATGTTAGAAGTATTTTACATTTTGAAAAAGCATTTTACATTTTAAATCAAAATATGTGTAGCCATTTTGCCTTTCCTTTACATTCCAGGACCAGCCCCATCCATATAACAAGAACATACCTTGCTTTTCCTACAAGCCTTCATCAGGAAAACATGTCCATGCAATGAATACCCCCTTATCACATACTTAGACATATATTTCCAGCGATAACCCCAAGTTTGCATATGTGATAATGTGTTTCCCGGCCTCAGGTTATCAGCACGACGGGCTGATAACCGGAAATCATGCATTTTGAATGCAGAGAGGTTATCATGCCCGCATGTGACGTTGTCGCGCGACGGAATGTGTGACGTCAAGCGAAATGACGTTACGTCATTTAAACGACGCCATTTTTTTTTTTCATAAAATTCTTGAATAGAAGATTTTTAAGATGTGATAAACAGATTATAACATGGGCATTTTGGTCATCGCCCTTAGTATCAACCCTCGACCATTATCAGCCCTCGAGCTAAAGCTCTCGGGCTTGATAATGGAGTCTCGGGTTGATACTGCGGGCGATAACCAAAATGCCCATGTGATAATCTCTAATTATACCCCACTTTTATATAGCAAAACTGGGGTATGCAGGGGTATACCTATTTTTCTTATTTTTGCTCCAAAACATAGATTGTGGTTACTCGTTAGAACCGCCTTGCCGAGGCGGTTCTAACATGTACCCACAATCTATGTTTTGAGCAAAAATAAGATAAATATCAAAATTTTTCAGCTGAAAATTTTCAATTTTTAAAGCTCAAAAAATCTCTGTATATTGCATGGGCAAGTTTTCGTAATGGAGATTGTCAATGCCTAGCATATCAACAGCACCATACTGGCCTACTATCCCTCAAACACCAACCCCACACCCCTCCCCCCCACTCCAAGAACACTTACCCTCCTTTTCCTCCATACCAAGGAGATGATCAATACCTAGCATACCAACATTGCCTAAACTTGCAGGTACACTGGGGCCTATCACCTTTTCTTCTGTTAAGATAAAAGAGAGCAAAACAATTTAACCCGTTAATGACAAATGGATTTGCCCATCATTATCACGTGGGTGAATCCGCTTTAATTTTTAGGGGCTTCAGGTGTGGTTTTAAAATTCTATTTTTCGATGAAATTCCTTTAAGCAATCAGAATAGCCCCAGATTGGGCGCCACATTCTGCAGCGTCACATTTGGGGCTATGGCGTTTGCCTATGTCCCATAAAAAGGACCAGTGGCCGATTAAGTGGGGGTTCCAGCGGTTCACTCCACCCCTCTGAGACCAAATTATTTCATTTTCATAGGGAAATTTAGAAAACGAACCCCCTTTGCTAGATTTGAACCCCCTTTCCTGAAATCCTGGATCCGCCCCTGAGGACACCGAGCTTCAGGGTTAGACACTAAATTTTTAAAGTAAGGAGTCCATTGGGCTCCTAACTTCAGAAATCAAGGAGTCCCGACACAAATTTAGGAGTCCAAACTTAAATCATGAGAACGTAAACAGCTTATTTTCACAATTCATCATGATTTAACCATATACAGATCAGCTTCAATTTGTATACATGTGCAAGTTCATCAATTTTAGCCCAAATGATAAGTCTAGTTTGTTTCTCATATGTATCACCATACAATTCATTATTATCAGGTTTCTATCTTCAAGATACATGCATGTAGCTCTTAGAAGCCAATCCTTCCTCATCCAGTAAGACAGCATAATTTATATCAATATGATATTTAATGGGGCAATTTCTAGTTTACGTTTCATTCTGGGTTGTTTAATGCAATGCTGGACAGTAGAACATGATTTTGAGCTTACAATAGTGTTTGGAACGTATTGTTGATGTAATTTTTGTATCCTGTGGTAACCTGTTGTATCCTGTGGTAATGAAGTTTTTTTTTTTTTTTTGGGGGGGGGGGGGACTAAGTAAAAAAAAAAAAAAAAAAAAGAATGGTAAAATACATTACAAGTTGCTAAAATTTATTTTATAAACTTGACATGTCATTTGGAGAAAAAAGTAGAGTTTTTTGTGGCATATACGAGTATATTCTTTCGTTGTGTTGGATTTTTCTTGGAACTATTTTTTCAGTGACGGTGTACAATGTCATGATTTGGCTGACAGTGTGTTTTCACTTAAATTGGCCTAATTAGAAAGACTAGAAACAATTTCTCTCAATCTTTCACAATAACAATATGTGTGGTCACTTGTCTTAGTTGAATGCAAGTGGCGAATACATTTCTCAAAAGATAACTGAAAAATTCTAATTGTCATGGGTTTTCACGACCATTTCCGGTTTGCTGAACGTAGTTCAATCTGACGTTTGTGTTGTCCTAAATGCAGTAAACTGTGTGTTAGTAAAGTATACAAACAAATCTTGGAGTGTTTTGAAAGCGATAATAGCTTTAGTGACGTTTAGACTAACGAACCCTGGGCTTAATACGACTTAAACAACTGACTGAGAAAAACCATTATATCCATAAATAAAGAGTTAGCACACATCATGGACTAAAGAAAGGCCTATGCTAAGGGTGATGCCAAACACCTTGGTCCGTTACATAAATACATGTATAAAGAGAATTCCTTAAAAGACAGAAAAACTGATAACTTAAGATGTGCATTCAAGCATTTTGTAATATTAAGTCAAACAAGCCACACACACATACAAAAAAAGAGAAACTTGTTGTCAATTTACCTGCTTTACCGAAGATATCGATATGTGGGGCCCTGCCCCTTATTCTTCCACAAACATTTATCTTAGGGTCCTGCAGGTTGACAACCGAGTCTTGAATTTTCTGGTCCCTGGGACGCCCGCCAATACGACCCCGAGCACGCCCCCGCCCGCGCCCACCTCTGCCGATCCCCCTCCCCAGGCCTCGGCTCGGACCACTATCAACATAGGCTGAAAACGCTTTATTCTTCAGAGCTTTTTTCACTGAGTAGTTGGTCTGAAAATAGTTGTGTATTAGGTTTATTAAAGTTGGCATTTTGTGATAATGAAAATAATTGAGCCTAACCATGAGAAATCCAACAATGTGGTTTCCGACCAAGTCTGACACAAACCAGCCTGTGCAGCTACAGAAAATGGCTTGAAGCTCTAAATTTTGGATTTTGAAGAAGAGGAATCCCACTATCCATGCAGTGAAAACAAAGGTGCTGATCAGCTGTGCAGTTGATCAGCTGTACAGTTACTGCACAGCTGATCTGCACCTTTGTCTTTGCATATGCAAAATGTTGTTTTTCCCATGATGTGGCTCAATTTAAGACTGTATATCCCTATATGCCCTCTCAGACTTTTTGGTGATGATTAAAGCAAAGTTTTCCCTGTGAAACAAAGTTCTTAGTATAGTATCAGCTTCAACTTTTCTCTTTCATGTTCAGGCTACACAAAGGTAATTACTGTAACTTAAATCATTTAAATTTCACGATTTTGAGGTCAAACATATTTAGTGGCAATTTATTTTTATTGACTGGAGTACTGGCCTATATAATAATAATGTACAGTAAATAAACGAAAGCATCTCTGCGGTAATATTTCGCCAAATCTTCTTTCTGATAAAACCTGAAAAAACGAACTTATCTATACTGTATCTACCATGGTGGTTCACTTACATCTAGGGCCTGGTCATCTTCTGAAGTGTCTTGTGAGGCATTCTTCTGAATCACAGCTGGGTGTGGCGTCATTTTCTCTCTGTGAGACTGCAACGTCCTGAGATAATATACAAAGAAATGCACAACAGTTGAGACTGATTTCATACTGATAAAATGCCAATAAAACTTTGCAAAATAATTGAGCCGCATCGTGAGAAAACCGGATTTTTGCCTAGGCGAAAACAAAGGCGCAGATCAGCTTCGCGGTAACCGCGAAGCTGATCTCGCGGTAACCGCGAAGCTGATCAGCGCCTTTGTTTTCGCTACACGGATAGTACAATTTCTCTTCTTCTTAAATCTGAAATTTCAAGCTTCTAGCCTGCTTCTGAGCTTGTACAGCCCGGTTTGTGTCGGACCTGGTCGGAAATCCCGAAGACCGGTTTTCTCGCGTCGCGGCTCAATTTATTCATTTAAAAAAATGAACATGTTTGATAATTGCAGAGCTCATCATTGCCTTTGTTATTACCTCTCCAAGTACATGTACTATCCATCTTCTTCTTAAATGAGGCTGTGCGTGAGAAAACCAACCAGAGGACCAATGGTCCTGTAAACGCTCACCTGAGATCTGCTGCATATACCAATAAACATGTTTGAATATTATGGTATTTAACTCCAGTGCAGGGGCAGATGAAGCCCTTGGGCCATTTTCTTTTTTCAGAATCTTCAATATTCTGTCCATTTGCCAATTTCCTGCTGGCTTTTCCCTTCAAATGACATTTTAACAGTTTTCCCAATTGAGTCCTCCGTAGAACCACCCATCATTAATATTCATTTTTATATTGACCATTCAAATCTGCGCATTAGCTAACGGTCAATGACGGTTGATCAACACGTGGGTTAGACAAACAAACCAACACGTGCTTTTTACAGGTAAATACAGGTGCAAAAAAACAATGTTTGTCTATGGAAATAGGGTGGGCGTGGCTATACCTTGCTGGCGGAGGAGTCAATTCAAATGCATAGGCAACCCATGTTGACCTTGCCATAAACTTGGTCAAGGTCATCACAGGGTCATGATTTATATATACATTGGAGTACTTTAGCCATCGATGCTTCACGCCAAGTTTCCTTGAAATCAGTCTATTGGTTTCAGAGAAGAAGATTTTTGATGGGTTTTTACCATATATGGGCATGGCGGCCATCTTTGTCATATGACCTAGATTATTTATATACACATTGATTCCTCAATTCTATAGATGCTTCACATAAAATTTGGCTTTGATTGGCCAAGCGATTTCAGAGGAGAAGAGGTTTGAATATATATTATGGAAATATACATGTATATTGCCCCGGGGTGGGGGCACATGAGCCCCTGGGGTCCAATTTTTTTCAGAATCATTAATTTTCAGTCCTACTTCCCATTTCCTGCAAGACTTTCACTTTAAATTACATTTTAAAAGTTTTCCCCATTCAAATGCATTGGCGACCTATGTTGACCTTGCCGTAAAATAGGTCAAGGTCATGAAAAGGTCATGAATTATATATACATTGTAGTGCTTGAGCCATCGATGCTTCATGCCAAGTTTTGTTGAAATCGGTCCACCGGTTCTGGAGAAGAAGATTTTTGAAGGGTTTTTACCATATATGGGCATGGCGGCCATCTTGGTCATGTGACCTGGATTATTTATATACACATTGGTTCCCCCTTCCCATAGATGCTTCATGTAAAATTTGGCTTTGATTGGCCAAGCGGTTTCAGAGAAGAAGATGTTTGAATATTATGATAATATACATGTATATTGCCCCGGGGTGGGGGCGGATGAGCCCCTGCTGCCCAATTTTTTTCAGAATCATTAATATTCAGTCCTACTGCTCATTTTCTGCAAGATTTTTCCTTTAAATGACAATTTAACAATTTTTCCCATTCAAATGCAAAGGCGACCTATGTTGACCTTGCCGTAAAATAGGTCAAGGTCACCGCAAGGTCATGATTTATATACACATTGTAGTACTTGAGTCATCGATGCTTCATGCCAAGTTTGGTTGAAATCGGTCCAGTGGTTCCGGAGAAGAAGATTTTTGAAGGGTTTTTACCATATATGGGCATGGCGGCCATCTTGGTCATGTGACCTGGATTATTTATATACACATTGGTTCCCCCTTCCCATAGATGCTTCATGTAAAATTTGGCTTTGATTGGCCAAGCGGTTTCAGAGAAGAAGATCTTTGAAAATGGTGGACGACGGACGACGGACGGACGACGGACGGACGGACGGACGACGGACGGACGCCGGATCATGGCCATCCTATAAGCTCACCTTGTGAGCCTGACGGCTCAGGTGAGCTAACAATTTAGGTTCTGACAAGTTCCGATACAAACCGGGCTGTACAATCGTAAAAGAAGGTTACAAGCTTGAAATTTCAGATTTAAGAGGAAGAGGACTTGTGCTGTGTGATGAAAACAAAGGCGCTGATCAGCTTCGCAGTTACTGCGAAGCTGATCTGCGTCTTTGTTTACGCTTATGCAGATTTTTGGTTTTCTCATGCTACGGCTCAAATCCAAAATTGCACGTTTCTAGCCTTTTTTCTGTGACTGTACAGACCAGTTTTTGTTGCACCTTGCCCGAAACACCAAAGACCAATCATCTGGTACCTTCATGCAAGAATGCTCACTTGTACCTTATTCTTGTTGTGTTCAGGATTTATATCCCATCAACGGCTTAGGTCATGAGGAGTTGTAAATTCATCATGAAAACATGTTCATGCAATGAATACCCCACTAAACCCCAATTTTATATAGTAAAGCTTGGGTATACAGGGGTAAACCTATTTTTTCAAATTTTTGCTCCAAAAATAAATCTATCAGCGAGGCGATTCTAATGTGTACCCACAATCTATGTTTTGAGCAAAAGTATGAAAATATAAAAAAAAATTTCAAGCTAAAAACAGCTGCAAAAATCTCTGTATATTGCATGGGCAAGTTTTTGGAATGTTGTATATATTTACCTGTATATATTCTGTATTAAATCATCATTAATGATGTTCAATGAAGTATCCGGTTCGTCATTATAATCATCACCGGCGAGCGCAACCTTCATTTTATGGTACTGGTCATGGACTGCAGCCAGTTGCTGGAAATATGGTAAAAATAAAAGTCATACAAATTGTAATTTGAACATGTAGATATATAACATCTTGAAAATTTCATTTTTTTAATCCCTGTTACAACTAAATCAGACGTAAACGGAGACATATCTAGCAAGAGGAGACAAGTATAGATTCTCTGAGTAAAATTTTGTTATTATTCTTAATTACTGCATAAATACTCGTGTCACACGCTATTAACAGCCGTTTACTAATGAAGAGAAAGCCAAGTATTAATACTGCAATTCATGCACATGCACGTTATTAATACATGGCTTTTACTTTTGCTCATTAACGGGCGCCACGCAAAGCACATGCTAATAATGTGAAACTGAAGTCCTCCCGGAACGAGCATAAAAATGAAAGCTTTTACGCACATAAAAATGCGATGAGGCTAAAAAATATGGTCCACCATATTTCTTTCCTTTGTGCAGAATTTATGCAATAATAGCGATCCAAAATGATTTTGTCATCCATTTATATTCTCTAGGTCCCTCGGGGAGTGTTGAAAACCTGGGGCTACACCCTCGGTTTTCAACACTCCCCTCAGGACCTAGCGAATTTAAATGAATGGAAAATCATGTTTGATCCCTATATTGAAATATGAAAAACATTTTGGTGAGGCAGTGGCAAAATGCACTCACAATACTAGAAAAAGTGCCTTGAGAGGCATGTATACCCCCGGCTGGTAGCTCCTCTACACCCCTAGGCCCACAGCCCCCAACCCATATATGTTCACTGACGCTAATACAATGAACCTGCATTCCCGAATAAAAGAGAGCAACCTCAACAAGTACTACTTATAAATTTGTATTTGCAAAAGCACTGTCTAAAACCATGGGGAGGAAGAGTGTAGTAGAATGACAGATCTATTTCATAACAGTATACAGAGCTGACTAGTATACTCAATCTAGGACTTGATTGCGGACATTGAGGGTCAGGTCCTAAGTCCTAGATGGAAAACAGAATGTCATTCTTCAATAATACTAATTAATCAAAAAAAAAAAAAAAAAAAAAAAAAAAGATGTCCTAGATTTTGACCTCTAGCCCCACCCTGGGCATGGACCCTAAAGTCTAATGTCATTAGGCCCGAGGCAAACCTTATAGAGTACCTATGGTGGTGCAAGTATGAATGATTTCTAAACATGGTGGTGAAGAAAAGTACAGAAAATAAAATATTTAAAGAAGTTCTAGATTTTGACCTCTAGCCCCACCCCCACACATGGACCCTAGAGTCTGAACCTTACATGGTACCTATGTTCTAAGTATGAATGCTTTCTGACAAGACTTTGTGATTCTACTACTAGGCTAGATGTCAAGAAAATAGACTTACAGAAAATTTATCATGGTATCTATCATATTATAAATGTGTCCTAGATTTT
Organism: Rugalucina vietnamica; assembly: GCA_964017185.1. Taxonomy (NCBI): domain Eukaryota; kingdom Metazoa; phylum Mollusca; class Bivalvia; order Lucinida; family Lucinidae; genus Rugalucina; species Rugalucina vietnamica. The sequence goes on along the minus strand of OZ024869.1, from coordinate 14,149,117 downwards.
GACCTCTAGCCCCACCCCTGGGGATGGTGACATGGAATATGAAAGCAAACCCTATCGGGTATCTATGAACTAAATAAGAGCACATCCCTATGATTGTGTATTAAGATATGGACTAAAAGAAGAAACATTAACATTGTAAACAGCACATTCTAAAGGTGACCTAGATTTTGACCTCCAGCCCCACCCCTGGGCATGGACCCTGGGGTCCTAACTCATGGAAACAAAGCAAACCCTATAGGATACCTATGGTCCAAATATGAATGGCTTCTGACCACTGGTTCACGAGATATACACCACTAGAGAAACTTTAACCAAAACTTTGACGTAAATTCTACGAACGTTCCGGAATTACGAACGAACTAACTAACTAACGAACATACGAACGGACGAACGGAAAAGCAAAAGCTATATACCCATCAGCATAAATGCCGGGGGTATAATAATGATTAATCTTTCTTCAGAACATTGTGAAACTGAAGTTATTCTGGCTACGCCCTTGCAAAAATATTCTGTTTAAAAATTTTAACAAACTAGCTTACATTGAGAACTTGACTAGAGTACAGCTCTGTAAGCAAACTCTCTTCATCTTTCAAGCTGTCTGGCATAGTTTTGCCTTCAATGTCATCTCGATAATCATAGGGATTATGCTGAAAATAATATTCCACATCACCAAAGTCATAACACAGACAATGCACTGTTCATATCTAGAGTAGTATTCTCTGTAGGTCTTGAAATGCTTGTGATTTCCAGCCATTACTCTATGAACATCAGGAAAACATTTCCATTTAACGTATACCCCACTTTTATGTAGCAAAACTGGGGTATGCAGGGGTATTCCTATTTTTCTTATTTTTGCTCCAAAACATTGATTGTGGGTACTCGTTAGAACCACCTCAGTTTTCTTACTTTTGCTCTATAACATAGATTGTGGGTACTCATTAGAACTGCCTCAGTGAGGCGGTTCTAACGAGTACCCACAATCTACGTTTTAAGAAAAATAACAAAATTTTTCTACTGAAATGTTTCATTTTTTACAAAATCTGTATATATCATGGGCATGTTTTCGTAATGAAAGAGGTACATGTACATCTATAAGACCATGCTTTGAGTTGTTTTCATATTATGAATCACCTCAGTTTTCTTATTTTTGCTCTATAATAATAATAACATAGATTGTGGGTACTCGTTAGAACTGCCTTGAGGCGGTTCTAATTCGAGGCGGTTCTAACGAGTAAAAAATAACAAAATTTTTCTACTGAAATGTTTCATTTTTTACAAAATCTGTATATTACATGGGCATGTTTTCGTAGTGAAAGAAGTACATGTACATCTATAAGACCATTCTTTGACTTGTTTTCAGATCATAATGAGCAGATCTTTTCCAACAACATAATTCTTCAACATTTACAGTACTATTTACATTATAAGATTAGTTTATACCATAATTCAAGCTTTCGAGTCTTTTACTGCTATCTTAGACTATTTGAGCCATATCATGAGAAAACTGGATTTTTGCATATGCAAAAGCAGAGGCCAAGATCAGCTGTGGGAACTTTCACTACACAGATAGTACAATCCCTCTTCTTCACAAACCAAAATTTCAGGCTTCAAGCCTTTTTCTGAGACTGTAGAGACTGGTTTGTTACTGATCTGGTCAGACACCCGGAAGACCGCTTTTCTCATGTCGTGGCTCATTTATTAGAAGCTGAACAGAATATTTCTCATACCTCATGTGTTGTTGCTACAAAAGCAAATGCTCTATCTAGCTTCAGTTTCTGGAATACATAGTCTATGTCGAGATGTTGTTGCTCACGGGCTAGGGACTGAAACTCCAGCACAGACTTCCAGTTCTCGGGGGTCAGTCGAATCTGTAACACAAGTTCACTGTATTGATATAAAATTTTTAAGTTCCTAAACTTATTGTAGGCCTAATATTTCAGATCTGATAGCATACAGCATTACCAGGAAATTAACTGAAACTCAGAGCAAGTGCTGACCCGATGGATTGCAAATTATTAGGAATAGTATCTTGCTTTCAAACCCCTTTATTTTCCACTTTAATTAAAATCCCTAATGTGACAAATAACCTTTCCCATCTTTCAATGTGACGAGCCCTCTTTCAAAAGGTAAACAGATTATTTCTATTTCTCATCTTCCTCAAGTTAAGTTTCTGTTCAACAGACAGACCAATGGTGAAATCATCATCTGATATCTCTTCTAGGACCATACTGCCTAACTGTATCACATTGCAAGCTCAAATAAGTTACAGTAATTTGTAAAATTTTCACATGACTGATCTTTATTATGTGACTTTTTTATTGTCAAGTAGTATTTATAGAATAAAGTTTTAATGCCACTAAAAACTAGAAAATGTGTTTATGAAACACTATGCCCCCAACTGGTAAGCCACTTTCTAGATGTAAAAATGTCCAAAAAATGACTAAGTTCAAATTGTAAAAAAAGTGACAAAAATTAATCTGAGGAGTATATCCCAACCACATGCATATCTTCAAAGCATGGTCACAATGTCTGCAAAGTTTCAAAAGTATCGGTATTAAATTGTAGGAGGAGTTGCGCACACAAGGTACCCTCTATCCATCCACTAAAATTCCCGAAAAAATGACTAAGTTCAAATTGTGAAAAAAATGACAAATAAGAGCTGTCGCAGGACAGCGTAGCTCGCCTGACTTGTGCTTTGTCACTACATCTGTTTAAATCTATGACCCATGACCTTGACCTCAAGGTCACTTAGGTGGGTCATGATGGTATAACATAAAACTTCAGACCAATGCAAAGTATCAACTTGATCAATCTACATGTTCAAGAGATATAGACTTATAAAACATTAACCAAAACTTAAACACAAAACTTCCAAGTCCGTGACCCTGACCTCAAGATCATCCAAGTGAGTTGTGATGTACAGCATAAAACCCGAGACCAATATCTATCAACATGCAAGTATCAACTTTATCCATCAACATGTTCAAGAGATTTAGACTTTAACCAAAAAATTTAACACAAAATTTCTAAGTCTGTGACCTTGACCTCAAGGTCACCCAGGTTAGGTCATGATGGTACTGCATAAAACTTCAGACCAATATCTACCAACATGCAAAGTATCAACTCGATCAATCAACATGGTCAAGAGATAAAGACTTACAAAAACTTAAATCAAAAACTTAAACACAAAATTTCTAAGTCTGTGACCTTGACCTCAAGGTCACCAAGAGTGGGTCATGATGGTACTGCATAAAACTTCAGACCAATATCTAGCAACATGCAAAGTATCAACTCAATCCATCAATATGGTCAAGAGATATAGACTTACAAAAACTTTAACCAAAAACTTAAACACAAAATTTCTAAGTCTGTGACCTTGACCTCAAGGCACCCAGGGTGGCTCATGATGGTACTGCGTAAAACTTCAGACCAATATCTAGCAATATGCAAAGTATCAACTCAATCCATCTATATGGTCAAGAGATATAGACTTACAAAAACTTTAACCAAAAACTTAAACACAAAATTTCTAAGTCCGTGACCTTGACCTCAAGGTCACCCAGGGTGGGTCATGATGGTACTGCGTAAAACTTCAGACCAATATCTAGCAACATGCAAAGTATCAACTTGATCCATCAACACGGTCAAGAGATATAGACTTATAAAAAACTTTAACCGAAAGTGTGACGCGGACGCGGACGCACACGTAAACGTAAACGTAAACGCGCACGACCGAGGTGACTACAATAGCTCTATGCACTTCGTGCAGGCGAGCTAAAAATGATCCAAGGTTTATATCCAAACCACATTGCATATCTTCAGACCAAGCCCATAATACATGTAAAGTTTTAAATGAATTGGCTTGAAACTGTAGGAGGAGTTGCGCACACAAGGTACCCCCTGCCCATTCACTTTCATTGTCAAAATGCCCCCAAAATGGCTAAGTTCAAATTGTGAAAAAAGTGATAAAAATTAATCTGAGGATTATATCCAAACCACATGCATATCTTCAAAGCATGGTCACAACATCTGTAAAGTTTGAAGACAATCGGAATAAAACTGTAGGAGGAGTTGCGCACACAAGGTATCCACTATCTATTCACTTTATCAAGAATTAAAAAGGGAAATAACTCTCACAGAATTGGCCCCTAGCCCCTTGAATTTACCTGAAAGAAAAAATACGGGTCCTCTTAATTTTCATAAACAAACTACATACTAAATTTCAAGATCCTAGCTCTAACGGTTCCTGACCGAGTGCTCACGCATCACAGACTGACTGACTGCACTCACTCACTCACTGCACGGACAGACCCAAACCAATATGCCCCCTCAACCTCTTCCGAAGTTGGGGGCATAAAAACAGATGGCACAGATAGTGAGAACTTCTAGGGCAATAAATTTGTCAAAATCAAGTTCCCGCCAACCATTCCAAAATTAACAAGATAGTTTTACATACAGGTTACATACCTTAGTCTTTGGTGTTGCTATCTGGTAGTTGTAGAGTCCATACAGTAGATACAGGGCACCGGCCCTTACTTGAAATGAGGAAGGCGGGAGCCAGAACTGGGTGGCTATTTTTAGACATTCTTCTATAAACTATTAGAAATAAAAGTATAAATAGATGCATTGTTAATAGTAGCAAAGTTTTGCTTGCCAACTAGAAACAGCACCAACTAGATATTTAATATGTACAAGTGGTCATGTACCAAGAAATTTTGAATATGCATGACGTAGGCTGACCTTGCAAATATTTGGCCCATTATTTTGACCCTAACCATTTTCTTAAATAAATTATTTATGATGACTTTGCCTGAAAATAGTATCATGAATATTGTTTGCTAAAACAGCATCAAAGCAAAATTAAAGTGTTCTGACCATCAAATTGTAAAACAACAAATGAGCCACATCATGAGAATACCAGATTTCCTCATGTGCGAAAACAAAGATGCAGATCATCTGTGCAGTTACTGTACAGCTATAATCAGCCCCTTTTGTTCGATACACAGACAGTGCAATTCCTCTTCTACTTAAATTCCAAATTTCAAGCTTCTGGCCTTCTTCAGTTACTGTACAGGCTGATTTGTGTCATACCAAGTCAAAACTGCTGTAGATTAGTTTTCTTGTGTCATGACTCAAAAACAGGTGGCAATACCTCTCTAGCTTCACGCAGAGTCTGTCTCCCAGCGCAGTAGGCAGAGAAGTTCATGTCACGCCATATCTCAGCAAAGTTGGCGAAGCGAACAGTTCCAGTCTCTGTAAACTTCTGAAGCAGATTCTCAAAGTCTGACTTAACCCCCTGGGTTGGGGTGTAGGTGTACTTCTTACTTGTGTACCGCCTCATGTCTTCAAGCAGGTCACTTGTATCTATTTAGCTAGAAGTAGAATAAGAGTGGCAAGAGCATTTTTAGATAGATTTAGTGCAGTGAAAATACATTTCAATCATCATGGCTAAATCAAATGGTACTACTCATCCGATTCAATTGTATACCATTATACAGTACAGTCAGCGTGATGTTTATATCCCTCACGCATACGAACGTGGAATTTCGCATGTCACGTGACTTTTTTGCGTGGATTTTGCGTGGAATTAGTGTGGATTTTGCGTGAGTTTTGCGAGGAAGTAGCGTGAGGTTTGCGTGGAGCGTGGAAATGAAACGTGGAACTGCTCAACTGTAGCGTGAAAAGAAACGTGGAAAGGATTAAGAGAGTTGCGTGAGATATCAGCAGTCCCACGCTTGCTCACGCTTTCCACGTTCGTTTCACGCTCAGGAAAAAGGGAGATGAAAAATGTGATTCTTTTCACATTTTATATTTATGTATATGTCTCTTGTCAACCTACATCAAATCAGTGAAGTAATTTCCGCCGCTGAAATTCTAGAATTTTGCCGTGTACGTACATGCACATGTACTAATCAGTATGATGTGTCACATTTCCGAGTATTTTTGTTTGTATTTTCTATAATTTCTTTTGTTTTCGTTTTTTAAGATCTTTTCTTTTTTCTAAAGTTTTAAATCTTAAAGATCGTCTTGACTTTTATCACTTATCACACAAACACAAACCCATGTGTTTGTTTGTTTGATTAGGATAATTTATAACGTTATGCACCAAATTAGAGTTGCTAATTATAACTAAGAGGTTATGCCGCTTATTAATCTTGTGTACAATAATTGTGCCGATACAGGAATAAAGAATAGATGTACCTTTTGTTGACTTTTGTAAATGCTTGAAAGATAAAAGCACAGGTTAAAGGGGCATTGTACCTACTCTTATGATGAAATTAAGATGAATTGATTGCATTTAAATTCAATTGTAAACCAGGTTTTACTGCTCCGGAAGATACATGTACATGTAAATGTAGCTATGTATTACATGTAAGTCGAGTTTTAATAGATTTAGGGCATCTTAGGGAACACGAAAGACGCATTCATCTGAGAGATGTTCCGCAAAACAACAAACCGTGGTGCTCACCTTCTCTTTTGGCAAAAGTATCAGATTAAAATATACTGTACATCGATGTTCTGCATCTAAAACGCAGTCAAAAATGTACCACGCTGCCAAATAATATCAAAACGTGCAAATTTTGCCATCACTTAATCTACGATGATGATTTAATCAACAGTGAATATTGCTCAGTCTGCAACTTGTCAAAACATGCGTATGTATTCACGTACAGGCGCTTTGTTGTACAGGTTTACCGTCATCATACTTAGTTGCCGTCCTCGTACTAAGGACTAATAAATAAATAATAAAATATATATATTTAATTTGGTAACAAAACTTTAACAATTTTATCTGTCCGTTTTTAAACGAGGCGAAACGATAATCCTTTTCTCGCATGTCTCTTAATCTTTTCCACGCTTCTTTTCCTTAATGAACGTGGAAAGCGTGAACAAGCGTGGGACTGCTGATACCTCACGCAACTCTCACGCTTCTTGCGAGAAACGAACGTGGACATAGCGTGGAACAAGCGTGGATTTTGCAAGGAATAAGCGAGGGTTTTGCGTGGGTTTTGCGTGGAACTTAATCCTTTTTTCTTTCATGCGTGAACGGGAAGGATATAAACATCACGCTGACTGTACTGTATGTAAAAGCCTGTTGCTGTCGGAGTATATCGAAGGCTGTATATATTTGATGTCTAGATATACTAAGACGCTAACAGCTTTTTGCATGTGGTGGTATACAAATGACTCAAATGACAGCATAGGTAGAACCATTTGATTTACCTCTTCACTGGTGTGGTATTGTCAGTTTGACGTTTCACCAGTAAACTATTCTGATTCTGATTCTGAAAATAATGAACAGAAAATATGCATGATTGCAAAATCATAATGCAGCTGATTAGCTTAGAATTTTGAGTTAGGGACCAATATCCCTTTACTGGCAGCTTCTGAGGGGCATTGTGACAACATTATTTGATTGATTGATTGATTGATTGATGTTTATATGGTAAAATCAACACATACATACATATTCATAAACACAAAAAATAATAAATCACATAATTTATCACAATAGTCAATTTAAATAACTAATTAAAAAATATATATGCAATTTTGATAAAAAAAAAAAAAAAAAAGAAAAAAAAAATTCATTTGAACACGACTGGTAATGTCGTTAGGGGCAACCGGACGGTTATGCAAAGCGAATCTTCACGGGAATTTCCGGACATGAGCCACGAGATCAGGGAGAATGCCAACAGCCAAGTGAGTTTTTATGTTTTATATTTTTTCGCAGTATTGCAGCTTTGCATATACAATAAGAGCTGTCGCAGGACAGCGTGCTCGACTGCTTCTGACCTTTGTCAAACATAAGGCCAAACCCTACCAGTAACCCAAAGCATTATGCTCATACATCTTTTTGCCTTGATGCAATAAGGCAAAATCACTGAACCATGAAAGTTAACTATAACTACCTAAGATTTAAAGGTCTCACTCATATTGTGAAAGAAGTGTGTTCATATACCAACTGAGTGCCAAGACACAATGCAAAATCACTGAACCGTGAAAAAAGGTCACACTGACCTATAAGTATTGCAGGGTCAAAGGTCTAGTGACACTTACTCATAATGTGAAAGAAAAATGATCATATACCCATTCAGTGTTGAGATATAAAGCAAAATCACTGAACCATGAAATTAGGTCATAGTGACCTATAAGTTGTTTGGGTTAAAGGTGTGGTCATACTCATTCATAATCAGAAATAAGTATGAAAAAATACCAACTGAGTGTCGAGATATAAGGCAAAATCACTGAACCATGAAATTAGGTCACAGTGACCCAGGAATTCTTTACGGTCAAAGGTCTTGTCATACTCATACATATCATGAAAGAAGTATGTTCATATACCAATTGAGTGCCAAGATATAAAGAAAAATCACTGAACTGTGAAATTAGGTCATATTGACCTAGGACCAAGTTAGGGTCAAAGGTCTTGTTATATGCAAACATAGTGTGAAAGAAGTTTGTTCATAAACCACTTGAGTGCCGAGATATAAGGCAAAGTCACTGAACCGTGAAATTAGGTCAAAGTGACCTATAAGTATATTGGGGTCAAAGGTCTGGTCATACTCACTCATAATCTGAAAAAAGTATGAAAATATACTAATTGAGTGTCAAGATATAAGGCAAAATCACTGAACGGTGAAATTAGGTCACAGTGACCTAGGACTACTTCAGGGTCAAAGGTCTTGTCATACGCAAACATACTTTGAAAGAAGTTTGTTCATAAACCATTTGAGTACCGAGATATAAGACAAAAATCACTGAACCGTGAAATTAGGTCACAGTGACCTATAAGTATATTGGGGTCAAAGGTCTGGTCATACTCACTCAGAATCTGAAAAAAGTATGAAAATATACTAATCCAGTGTCAAGATATAAGGCAAAATCACTGAACCGTGAAATTAGGTCACAGTGACCTAGGACTACTTCAGGGTCAAAGGTCTTGTCATGCGCAAACATAGTGTGAAAGAAGTTTGTTCATAAACCATTTGAGTACCGAGATATAAGGCAAAATCACTGAACCGTGAAATTAGGTCACAGTGACCTATAAGTATATTGTGGTCAAAGGTCTTGTCATACTTACTCATAATCTGAAAAAAGTATGAAAATATACTAATCCAGTGTCAAGATATAAGGCAAAATCACTGAACCGTGAAATTAGGTCACAGTGACCTAGGACTACTTCAGGGTCAAAGGTCTTGTCATACGCAAACATACTTTGAAAGAAGTTTGTTTATAAACCATTTGAGTACCGAGATATAAGGCAAAATCACTGAACCGTGAAATTAGGTCACAGTGACCTATAAGTATATTGTGGTCAAAGGTCTGGTCATACTTACTCATAATCTGAAAAAAGTATGAAAATATACTAATCCAGTGTCAAGATATAAGGCAAAATCACTGAACCGTGAAATTAGGTCACAGTGACCTAGGACTACTTCAGGGTCAAAGGTCTTGTCATACGCAAACATACTTTGAAAGAAGTTTGTTTATAAACCATTTGAGTACCGAGATATAAGGCAAAATCACTGAACCGTGAAATTAGGTCACAGTGACCTATAAGTATATTGTGGTCAAAGTTCTGGTCATACTCACTCATAATCTGAAAAAAGTATGAAAATATACTAATTGAGTGTCAAGATATAAGGCAAAATCACTGAACCATGAAATTAGGTCACAGTGACCTATAAGCATTATGGGGTCAAAGGCCTGGTCGTACTAACTCATTATCTGAAAGAAGTAAGAAAATAAACTAATTGAGTGTCAAGATATAAGGCAAAATCACTGAAACATGGAAAGTAGGTCAACTGACCCTTACCGTCATGACACACAAGTCAGTGTCACAAAGTCAAAAGATGAATGACCAACCATCCTCCTAAGTTGTTTCTATTAAGAAATAAAAAGAAAAAAAAATTCGGGGAGTTCTAGATTTTGACCTCTAGCCCCGCCCCCCTGACTCCGACCCAGAGGTCCGCTGTCATGGAACCTAAAGTGTATGAAGTATGAATGCTTTATGATAAGTTGTTGTCAAGATATGCCTCCTTGTAAAAGTTACACAGCAGTACATCTATATTTTAGTGTTCTAGTTTTTAACCTCCAGCCCCACCCCCCAGGCATGGACCCAGGGGCCTGATGCCATGGAATGAAACTCAACCCTACAGGGTACCTATGGTCCGAGTATGAAAGCCCTCTGATAAAAAGTTTTCAAGATATAGACTTCTAGAATACTATATCACAGAAAAGCCATTATTATTAATGTGTTCTAGATTTTAACCTCTAGCCCCACCCCCTGGCATGGACCTAGGGATCTGATGCCATGGAATGAAAGCCGACCCTACAGGGTGTCAATGGCCCAAGTATCAATGCTTTCTGATGAGTGGTTGTCAAGATATGGACTTCTAGAAAACTTTAACACAAGAATTGCCATTTTTGAAGGTGTTCTAGATTTTAACCTCCAGCCCCACCCCCTGGCCTGGACCCAGGGGCCCGATGCCATGGAATGAAAGCTGACCCTACAGGGTATCTATGGTCCAAGTATGAATGCTTTCTGATGAGTGGTTGTCAAGATATGGACTTCTAGAAAACTTTAACGCAAGTGTGACGCGCACGGGAACGCGCACGGGAACGTGGACGACCGGGGTGACTGCAATAGCTCTATGCACTTCGTGCAGTCGAGCTAAAAAGGAGAATACAGTTCCAAATAGTATATATTTCTGCATCCAAAACGAATGAATCGGGCACACAAAAGTCAATAGCTTATTTGCGATACACTTTCTCCGGTGTGTGGTGTTTCGTTGTCATTAGTTTTCGTGGTTGCAAGTGAGGGCGTTCGGTCAATAAAATGCTTTAAAATGCACTTTTGCTACATATAACCATATCCTTATCCATTTTGTTTTAAGAACAAAAGTTGTCAAGATTAATTCATAGGTGTCACTTGTGTAGAAACTGAGCCTTTCGTTTATGTTGCCCCTAATGAGATGGGTTGTCCCTATCGGCACTATTGCCCCTAACGAGACGAATTCCTGCTATTGCAGTATAATCCCATTTAAACCTTTTTTAAAAATAAAACAACAACTCGAAAAAGGTAGTTTACTGAAATATTGGCGATTTTATTTCAGTTATAATAATACTAATTGAAGCGCGGTATACCTCAGTGGTAAGAACACTGATTTCTGGTGCTAGAGGTCCTTCGATATGCGCCGGTGGTGAAGAATTTGGTGTCCAGTAACAGCTCAAAACAGCACAAACAGCATACCTTGCATCCCGGAAAAACTGAATTTTAGAGATACAACAGCATTTCCCACTCCCACGATCCCAAAAAAGTATGCAGAAATAAATACTTTTTGGAATAGTATTGCCCGATTTCAGAATCTTTACCTACGAACAAAGAAATTTGAGTAAACACAAACAAATGTCACATGTTGTTTTTCGTGTTCTGTTCCCGTTACTCATGTCTGGAAGCTCCCGTAAGGGCAACGGTAAGGCGTCCGTTTGCATAACATCTGATTGCCCCTAACGACATTACCAGCCGTGTTGAAAGACAAAGTTTTACAATAAATGTAAGTCTGGGCGTAAAAAAAAAAGTGTAGAATGACACCTCATAAAATGGTTAAATATGTAACGGGATAGTCTCCCTTGTAGAATACGTTGGTGCAACGTATTAGCGGCATATTAGCGGGTAGTAATATGCAAATTAGAAACTCGAAACTTTGTGATTAGAGTAAGTGTTAGGTATATAGCGCAGTAAACCACCCTTGGTGGATGAGCATGCTGTTCCACCGACTTACGGTAAGGCCTCCGTTTGCATGACATCTGATTGCCCCTAACGACATTACCAGCCGTGTTGAAAGACAAAGTTTTACAATAAATGTCTGGGCGTAAAAAAAACAGTGTAGAATGACACCTCATAAAATGTTTAAATATGTAACGGGATAGTCTCCCTTGTAGAATACGTTGGTGCAACGTATTAGCGGCATATTAGCGGGTAGTATTATGCAAATTAGAAACTCGAAACTTTGTGATTAGAGTAAGTGTTAGGTATATAGCGCAGTAAACCACCCTTGGTGGATGAGCATGCTTTTCCACCGACGGGGTTTCTGTGGCTCAGCTCGGCTGTTCGTTACATTTGGTGGCAGCGGTGGGATGATGACAACTGCCAGAATGGAGTTGCCTTACCCATGTAGTCCCGAGGCCAAGACTTGGGGCGAGTCTTCTCGGAGGGGGAAGTAATGTAACGGGATAGTCTCCCTTGTAGAATACGTTGGTGCAACGTATTAGCGGCATATAAGCGGGTAGTAATATTATGCAAATTAGAAACTCGAAACTTTGTGATTAGAGTAAGTGTTAGGTATATAGCGCAGTAAACCACCCTTGGTGGATGAGCATGCTTTTCCACCGACGGGGTTTCTGTGGCTCAGCTCGGCTGTTCATTACATTTGGTGGCAGCGGTGGGATGATGACAACTGCCAGAACGGAGTTGCCTTACCCATGTAGTCCCGAGGCCAAGACTCGGGGCGAGTCTTCTCGGAGGGGGAAGTAATGTAACGGGATAGTCTCCCTTGTAGAATACGTTGGTGCAACGTATTAGCGGCATATTAGCGGGTAGTAATATTATGCAAATTAGAAACTCGAAACTTTGTGATTAGAGTAAGTGTTAGGTATATAGCGCAGTAAACCACCCTTGGTGGATGAGCATGCTTTTCCACCGACAGGTTTTCTGTGGCTCAGCTCGGCTGTTCGTTACAAATATTTCAAATACAATGTAAATTTATATTTTAAAAATATCAGAGACATCGGGTACATTAAATTATAAATATCAGAGACATCGGGTGCATTCAATTATAAACTATCATAAAAATATCACAGAGACATCGGGTGCATTAAATTATAAACTGTCATAAAAATATCACAGAGACATCAGATGCATTTACCTACATTAAGAGTGCAAGTTTTAGCCACTTTAAAGAACTTAAATCATGCCCCACACTCCCGGACCGAGGGAAAGATCCAAGAATGGATCGTGTAGCAAAGCGTCACGAAAAGCTTCTTCGCCTACACCCACCGTCTCTGGAGGTGACCAAGCCTGGTGCCGCCAGCAGAACGGTGTCCAAGAGTGTGAGAGATGAAAACAGAGGGAACTGAAATGAAAAAGAAAATAATACAGTTTAAAAATTTATATGATGTATGCGTGTTGAAATAACCCAGGATAGCCCCTGAAAGCCCAACTTTTTTCCAATGGAGTCCTGTTGGTTAGATCCAAGACTAGCCACCAGACAAAAAAGGCGAAAACAAAAACCGATCCTAACATGATATTGCACATACTAAAATAGTCAATTAATAATAAATGAATTGATCTGATTCCATAAGTTGCAGTTGAGTTCTAAGATATTGTTTTGCAGCACATTTGAATCCATTGAAACTACGCTTTTGTTTGACGTCCAAGGGTAAAGAATTCCAATCTTAAATTCCACTGTAATAAAAAGTTGTTGCTTGGTTGATTGGGGTTTAACGTCCCACCAACAGCTAAGGTCATATGGAGACGGGACCTCGGTTTATAGTCCCATCCGACGGATTGGAGAAGCCCAGGATCGAACCTGCGACCCCTGGTTTACAAGGTGAGTGACATAACCACTGCACCACGGAGGCTTCCAAAAAAAAAAAAAAAAAAAAAAAGTTGTTGCTGCTGCACCACTGACTGACAGAAGGTATGACTAAATTATCAATGCTACTCCTAGTGAAATGCTGATGAACATCTGATGTTTTGACGAAATATTCAGACAAGTATGATGGGCCAGTTTCATTGAATATTTTATGCACATGACTCAGTCATAATTGCTTTACCCTAAAATCAACATTCAACATATTCAAACTATCAAGTTCCAAGAAACCAATGTGTGATCGAGGGCCTAAGTTTTTAATGAACCATTGAGAATTTGTGGTACAATTTTACTTCAGAAAACAGAAATACTAAAGAATTTTGGAAGACATCACTGTCCTCCATGGACAATTTTGGGGGTCATTGGAGGCCAAAAGGGGTCAAAATACACATTTTTGTGCACCTGGGAAAACCCTGGCTTAGTTCTGCTCTAATCGTTATCAACACCACAGATACTTGGGGTTACTGTTTAGATTTTGCAAAAAGCTAATACTTGTACTTTTTTAAAAAAAACTTATACTTGTATTTTTTTTCTTCTTCATTTAGCTTTTCTGCATTAGTCCTGACCTTATTCAATTAGAAAAATATGTCTAGAAATAATGACTAGAATACATAAAAAGCATTAGAAACACTGATAAGCAATCACTTAAATGTAAAGAAAAAACACAAGATAAACAACTTCGCTTTTCCAAATTCTCGACCGTCACTTTGAAAAGACAAAATGATTCACTAATCCGTAACTTACAAGAATCTTATACATGTATATATCAGCATGTCCGGGAATCATTATGCTTCAAACGGACACAGAAAGCATTTAAATATTCTCTTGCATACCCACAAAATCGGCTGTTAAACAACGACTCTCATCGCTACCGCACTGAGATGGCCGGAAGTAAATAATGGATGTGACTGGATTCCAGGCGTACATTTTAAAACGGCGAAAATGGGTAACCAGCGATCAAACCGAAAGTAACCTCTGATTGCGTCAGACTTGATTGACCAATGAAAACAAGCGGTCCAGTCACATGGCAATTGGGATTTGGTTGCGTCAGACCTGATTGACCAATGAAAACAAGCAGTCCAGTCACATGGCAAACGGGATTTCCTTTACTGAAAACAACTGTGGCCATCTCAGTGCGGTAGCGACGAGTACCGCGACGAGAACTGCTGTTTAACAGACGATTTTGTGGGTATGCAAGGGAATATTTAAAAAGCTTTCTGTGTCCGTTTGAAGCGTAATGATTCCCGGACATGCTGATACATATAAGATTCTTGTAAGTTACGGATTAGTTAATCAGTTTGTCTTTTCAAAGTGACGGTCGAGAATTTGGAAAAGCGAAGTTGTTTATCTTTTGTTTTTTCTCTACATTCAGGATGGCATATCAGTATTTAACAATATAAGGATATGGCGAGTGTAAGAACATCGCCATATAGCCGAAAAATAGTATCATAAAATCATTTGACTGTATGCACTACAGCGTTTTTACTTAGCAGTTAAACTCCTTGCTTTCCCTATGGCAACTTGCCATATATTTTCGGGACTAAAAGCAATCAAAGACTCCTAAAATCACTAAATTTCAAGGCCCGTTTTTAATGCTTTGACTCGTCGGGCGCCGCCATGTTTGTTTTGGTCAATTTCAGTTCGATGTTGTCATTGGTCAGTTAGTATTTCGATCGACCAATCAAAAAGCGTTTTACATCAATCACGCGCCATGTTGCTGTAAACACGCGCATGACGTAATTCGTTGCTTCCGGCAACATTTACAACGAGGAAACAACCTTCTCCAGCGTTAGAAACAAGATGGCAGTATGAAAACTGACAACTTCGCGAATGTCAAAAAAGCAGCAACAATTCTCAATCCAAAGGGATTCAAGGATTCTTTTCCAGGTTCATTTGTAGTATTGTATGTTTTTAATATTACGGACAAATAATTTTGAAGGGTGACACACAGAAATGGTGATTAACTTCAGCTGGGAAATGATGTCATGGTTAGGGAAATTCTTGCGTTAGGGCTGTCTAACGACAAGGAACGTAGGCGTTAAGACAGCTCTATGTTTTGGTCTAATCAGTATTTCGATTGCTTTCTATAGATTCTAGACATTTTTTTTAATTTTGCAAGGTAAAAGCTCAAAAAGATAACAAAAAATATAATTGTAAGTTTTGAAAAAAAAAGTAGATCTACAAGTATGAGCTTTTGAAAAAAAAAAGTCTAAACAGTAACCCCAAGTATCTGTGATCAATACTTAAGACCAAGAACCGATGCGAACTGAATAAAGGAAGATTGTCCATCGGACAGCCGTGACAACTTTCAAATTTTACAAGGCAACTGTACAAAAAGAAAATGCAAAAATCAATTGAAACCATGCACTCCCTCTTTTCTAATATTGAGCCCAGTGGGTATATTTGGGAAAAAAACGCGAAAACATATGACATTACATTTCTTCTTCTTCTTCTTCTTCCAGTAAAGTACAGGGCCCACTCTGGAGCATTGTCGTACTTGTGCTATGTACAAGGTCGTGGTGAGGCGCTAACAAGTGCAGGTTTAAAACAGTGCTGATTAAAATCTTTAAAAACAGTTCTGTACATAGCTCAGTGTAGACTTGCCAGACCCCTCTTGAAGTCCTCAAGGGTCTCTGACGTAACAATGGACTCCGGTAGTTGGTTCCATAGTCTGATACCCGAGGGGAAGAAGGAGTGCAGGTAGACCTTTGTCCTGCAGTACTGTTGGAAGAACCGAAGGGAGTGCCCTCTGGTGCTGGACGTCACAGGATGGAAGTAGGCGGAAGCAGGGATGTCCACTAGGCCGTGTGTGATGCGATACACCATCGCGAGTTTGATGTCACTCCGTCGTTGTTGGAGAGATTGCCAGCCGAGATCCTGTATCATCTGGGAGGTGCTGCTCGTGGTTCTGTAGTCACCTTTGATGAATCTGGCTGCTCGACACTGTACCGCTTCCAATTGCTTGACACAATCTTTGGTGTGCGGATCCCATGCTGATGCTGCGTACTCAAGGATGGGTCTCACCAGGGTAGTGTAGCACTGGGTTTTGACATCCTGGGGACAACTGGACAGGTTCCTGCGGAGGAAGGCCAGACTGTTGTTTGCCTTTTTTGTAGCAGCTTCCACATGAGCTTTCCAAGAGAGGTCCTCTGATATTATGACGCCCAGATATTTCCCTGTCTTGGTGATTGAGAGGTCATGGTCATGGATTTGGTATGTGGCTTTGATAGGGTTCCTTTTTGTGGTGATTCTAATTACTTCACACTTGCTGGGGTTAAATGACATCTGCCAGTCTTTTTCCCATTGCTGAAGTCTGTCTAGGTCTCTCTGTAGTGCCGCAGTATCAGCTGTGTTTGAGATCTGTAGATACAGAAGACTGTCATCAGCAAAGAGTCGTGCTGTAGAGCTTACTTTCTGTGGCAGATCATTTATGTAGAGGAGGAATAGGAGGGGACCTAGTACCGTACCCTGGGGAACGCCAGACACGACAGGGGCTGAGGTGGATGACTGTCCTTCAACAAGTACTTGTTGGCTTCTGTCACGAAGAAAGCTCTGGATCCACTGTAAGATGTTGCCCTTTAATCCGTAATGTCTCAGCTTGATAGCAAGGCGTTCATGTGGAACTTTGTCGAACGCCTTGCTGAAGTCCAGGAGGATGGCGTCAATCTGTTGGAAAGCATCTATTCCAGCTGCAAGGTCCTGAAGTGTTAAGATCAGTTGGCTTTCACAGGATCGCCTTTTCCGAAACCCATGTTTATTATCATTTCCATGTCATCTTCGAAATAACTATCATTTTTATGATATAATTGAACTAATACGTAATTAAAATACTCACACAGCAGAAAGTAAATTACATTTGGACGATGAATTTAAGACAAAAATTGCTTTGTGGAGACTGAAAAAAAAAATTGTCGCGAAAACATATGACACAAATTTTGCTATTGACCCATTTATCGTGCCCGGTCGTTTCGATCCCAAACCATTCATTTTCACCCTTTTACTTTCTGAACATTACCAGCATGTTATGTATGGGTTTTAATACAGAATGAATGAAACCATTATATGACTGAATTTGATAAATTCCTTTGATAAACCTTAGTATTGCACTCCATGTCAACTGACCATACTGGTGATAATCCTTACAATTGTGTGTATACCTGTATCCCAGCAAATGCAAATGCAAAACAAAAATGCTGGTTAGTTATAAAGTACCTCTCCACTCCCATTCCATCTTGGCTGGCAAGTTATGTCTGCAGGGCATAGTGGTTAAGACACTTACCTTGTAAACCAGTGGTCACAAGGTTGAGGCTGAGCTTCTCAAGCCTTTCAGGTGAGACATTAAACCGAGAAAGCGCAGTGGTAGCAGTGGTCAGCACACTCTGGTGCTAGAGGTCCCGAGTTTGATCCCCACCAGCGGTGAGGAAACTTTGGTGTCCTAACATGTTTACCTTCGTGTCATTTGCAGGGATGACATGAACACAGTGTATCTTTCTTTGGATCTGGATGTTAACTGGAGGCTCTCTGCAGGGACAGGGTTTAAGTTCCCTACACAGGTTCTGTCCTCATGCATGTAGGATCATCCTGCGAACACACCAGAGTGCACAATGTACACCTCCCACGAATAATCAGAAATTGATTGATGGGAGTAACATGAAAACAAAAAAAAAACACCATCTTCATATGAAGATAGCTGTAAAGTCGGAGTGTGTAATCACCGGATTGGACAGGATTGCCTGGATTGGACCCGATCGGACATAATTACCGGACCAGACCTAAATATCCCTATTAAATATGACTTTCATATGCTTTAAATTGAAAAATTCATGGCACATCATCAAACAAAACATGTCCAGTGCCAATTATGGGGTGAAAAGGAATATATAAAGGTACCAGGACCGAAAATCCACGTCTCCAAATCTCCACATACTGGAGAAAAATTTGTTTGGTTTCTCTTTAGTATGCCTCAGTGAGGTGGTTCCAACATTTACCCACAATCTATGTTTTGAGCAAAAATACAGTAAATATTAGATCTATAAATTGTCATTGTCACAACAAAAAAAATTGCTGATCACTGCATAGGCTTATTGCCCACCTTGTCTTTTTCACAGTTATCAGCTGTCTGATAGAACATCAACACTTCTAAACAGAAAATATTAAAAAAATGATTGGAAGCAAATTGAAACAAAGACATTCAAATCTCTTTTCTCTTCACATATAATATTTAACAAGACAATATAACAAAATCGACATAACTTACACATAATTATACATGTTCAATACATTATTAACAGTACATGCTCATAGCCTTGCTGGACACTTTGAGCTTTATTACAAGAAAATTGCACTTTTCTATTCAAACAGCAAAAAATTGATCTTCTTGACTGCCACTACATTCCTTAAATACAGGCTGATAGGGTAAGCAACTTTGCAGTTTGCTGTCAAGATAAAATCTCTCATGTTCGTAAATTCAAAATTCAAAGAGTACCTGGTATCGCTCATCGGAAAAAACATGTTCGTGAAATAAATACCCCCTTACACTCCATTTATGTAGTGAAATAAATACCCCCTTATACTCCACTTTTATGTAGTGAAACTAAGGTGAACAGGGGTATATTTTTTTTTCTTATTTTGATCCAAACATAGATTGTGGGTACTTGTGTACACACAATCAACGTTTTGAGCAAAAGTATTAAAATATCAAAGTTTTCCAAATGAAATTTTTATTTTTTCCTGCTGAAAAATGCTCTGTATATTGCATGGGCAAGTTTTCGCAAAGTATTGCTAGATTCTGCAGCTGAGCAGTCTAGTTTGTATCATATATGGGTCAAAAGCATTGTATATATAGTCGAATCCTCTTGTGGTTGGATCATATTTTTTTATACAAAAACAAAAAAGAAGAAAACTACCAGCTGTGTGACAATAAAATTTATTGCTACCTAATTTGAATAGTACAATCTGTCTTCTTCCTTTCCAAATTGTGACTCTCTAGCCATCTGTGTATAGCCTGGTTTGTGTCCAACTAGCTACTGAATAAACTTGATATACTTCTAGCATTACTTTATAGTTGAGAGTAAGCCATTAGCAGAATGTACATGTACTATGCAATGAAATCTTTGAAAAAAAAATAGGTCAGCTATTCTCAAACAGATTAAAACTGCCCAAAATTAAAAGTCATTTTGTTTATTTCCAGGTGCATCAGCTAAAGTCTTAAGTCTAAAGTTGCTTTGCTCAAATATATGTCCTTAACTGGCTTGTTTCCTTAGAATCTGTCCTTTTATCTTTTTCTTGTTATTCATCTGAAAAAATAGAAGAAATAAAACAGCAACATCATCATATAGATCAAAGAACTTACGAGAAGATAACCCTGTCTTTTTTTTTTTCTTCTCTTTTTAAAGGAGCATTTTTTGAACAAACAGCTACTACAAATAAAATTATTCATTAGGCCTCTATGACTTTAGTTGAGCCAAATCGTGAGAAAACAGGATATTTGCCTATGCGAAAACAAAGGCGCAGATCGTAAATGCGAAGCTGATCAGCAGTGCCTTTGTTTTCGCTACACTGATAGTACAATTCCTCTTCTTTCTAAATCCAAAATTTCCAGCCTCTAGCCTTCTTCTATGATTGAACGGGCCAGTTTGTATCGGACCTGGTAGGAAACCCCAAAGTCTGGTTTTCTTGCGCCGAGGCTCAGTTCATTTCACTCATTTTGAACCAGGTGAATCATTCTGACGTGAGGAAACTCATCCAACCAACCAAACAGACCTTGCACATTTCAACTGACCAAAGCCAGGCTCAGAATAACATAATCATTACGAAAACTTTCCCATGCAATAAACAGATATTTTTGTGCTTTAAAAAATGAAAAATTTTAGCTGAAAAATTTGATATTTTTCTTATTTTTGCTAAAAACATAGATTGTGGGTACACGTTAGAACCGCCTCATCCTAGTATAGAGCTATTGTGTGACCTCAGGTTTGTAGAGAGTAATCAAAGCCTTGTAATGATCAAGAAACTGTCAGTGCTAGATATTATTAAGTACTAGGTTTCATTATGTGGACCACTTCAGCACATTAATCACTTTTATGCATTATGGGTTGAAATGAAAATAAATGTATTTTAATATGGTTAGTGAGTGCTTACGTTTATTGTAGGCATATTCTAGAGCACTGGATATGGTTCTCATATCAGTTTCTATACTCTTGGCCCAGTTCTCTACATCTCCAATCTCCTGTAAATTACATGATACACTGTGTAATACATCTGACAATGTCAAAGTGTCGAGTATTTAATGACCAGGGAAGATTCAGGTCAGTAGAGCCATCTGCTGAGTTTGTAGTAAGTCAGAGGAACCTTATTTCATAAATAGAGGATCTTACACAAGTGGTCATTTATGATATGAAATTTATAAAACGAGCCTTCGGCAAGTTTAATAAATTTCATATGAAATGACCACGATTATAAGATTTGTTTTATCATATGACTTTTAAAATAGGATTTTATCGCCATCAAAGTGGACACATTTTCAATGAAATTTTACATTGTTGTTATGGACATTGTCAATGACGTTACATATTCCCGCGAAAAGTGTTAATATGTATGTGTGGTCATAACACTTTTTATTACATGACTTTATCCACTGGAAAACAGTGACGTCATATGATAAATATCTTTCTGACATCAGTAGCCATACCACACAGTTGAATTTCAACTGTCATTGTGCTGCATAAAATGGCTGTTTAAAGTTTTGACCATGCTTGTAACCATTTTTTTGATAGAAGACCATTGAAGCCTAAACACTTTTATTTTGATGTGAAATAGCATTATAGCAGGTTGTTTCATGTTGTGCCATGTTTCAATGCAGCTTACCTTAAGAGCTGTGTTAAAATCCTCTACTAGTTTCAACCATTGAACTGTCTGTTTAGAGAACTGCGCAGCATTGGCTTGTAGAATCTTAGTTTCGGTGTCGAGTTTCTTTTGGTTCACATAGGCATTGGCCACTCTGCAATAAGCAGTGCACTAATTGAGCCTTATCATGAGTAAATATACTTTTTTCATTTTGGATACACCACAACATCTTTAAAACATCATGTTGTAATGAACCATGTTGTAAAGAGGTCCATGTGAAGTCTAAAAACATAATTGAGATTTATAAGCTGTTCAATTATTAACAGCTTTGTTTTAGGTACATGTACATAAATGTAGTGCAATCCCTATACCTTGTACAGAATAAAAAAATAAGGGTTAACCTACTTTTGTGGCTAATGATATATGAGCCTGAGCATCAGAAAACTAACAATTTGGGTTCCGACCAGGTCCGACACAAACCAGGCTGTACAGCATAAAGGTAGAAGCTTCAAACTTTGGATTTAAGTAGGCGAGGAATAGTACTATCCGTGTGGCGAAAACAAAAACGCTGATCAGCTGTGCAGTTACTGCACAGCTGATCTGCGTCTTTTTCGCATATGCAAATCGTTGGTTTCCTCATGCGAAGGCTCATATAGGTTTAATACTTTGTGTAACGTCTTCACTAAAATCACCCAAAGAGAAGTCATCTCAATGACTCATAGTGCTGCTTGAATTTTGGATGCATTTACATACATGTGATTCCTCCCTGATCATCACTTGATCAGGAAACTCCTGAAATTGAATCATTGGTAAAAATAAATGACCTAACATTTGTTTAAAATACGCCACTTTTTCAAGAAATATCAAAATCTCCCTGAAATGCATTGATTTGTGCACTTTTTCTCCTCTGAGTAGTGACACTAATGACTTCAGATTTAACATCCCACCAAAAGCTATGGTCAAATGGGGACAGGGATTCAGTTGAACGTCTAAACCAAGCATCAGGAAAACATATCCATGTAATCAATACCCCCTTAAACCCCACTTTTATATAGTAAAACTGGGGTACGCAGGGGTGTACCTGTACCTATTTTTCTTATTTTTGCTCTAAAACATAGATTGTGGGTACTCATTAGAACCACCTCGCCAAGGGCGGTTCTAACGTGTACCCACAATCTCTATTTTGAGCAAAAATAAGAAAAATATCAAACCATTTCTACTGAAAATTCTCATTTTTTACATATTTAAAAATCTCTGTATATTGCATAGGCATGTTTTCGTAATGAGACTGAAGAAGCACAGGATTGCACACCACAGCTCCTTGTTTACAAGATGTCTTGCTTGTTACCATTACACAATGCTGCCTTTTCGTCTTACTTCTACTTTCTTGTTCTGCTTTAAGACTGTTTGTTACATTGGTAGTCAAACACTTTTTCAAAGAGCATAAACAAAATCAACTGCATATACAACATTATAATAAAATGTTTTCATTGCATGAGCCGCGTTATGAGAAAACCGGATTTTCAAATATGCAAAAACAAAGACAAAGATCAGCTGTACACAGCTCATCTGCCCCTTTGTTTTCTCTTTAGAAACAGAAAGAACAATCCCTGTTGTCTTCTCAAATCTGTAATAAATTTTCAAGCTTCTAGCCTTTTTCTAAGACTATACAAACCAGTTTGTGTCGGACCCAAAAGACCAGTTTTCTCACTTTGCAGCACACATTGTGTTGCCATACTTACCCAGCATTGAGATGATCCACCAAGGCATGGGTTAATGCTGTTGCAGCGACTATGGCCTCCCTTTTCTTTTTCTCTAAAAGAATTTAGAATGGTATTAAACATGGTAATGTGAGTATAAGCCCAGTAGCAAAAATGAACATTCGCCTATCTCCTTACATTATAAAACTGGCCCATTATTTAAAAAGGGGGCATTTTGAAAATTTAAGGGCAATTTTGCCCATGGTCCCTTCCAAAATTATCCCTAGATGATAATGATGAGGTTTTTTCAACATCTTTTTTATTTACATCAAGCTGAAATAATTGGTGATTCATTTATAACATTATCATTAAAATACCCAATAACTTTGGCACTCACGGCATAAAAGAAAGCAAGTGATACATGTACTTTGTCTGAAAAAATAATTTTAAAAATACTCACTTAAAAATAGTAAAATAAATTTACACAAACTATTTGTAAAGGTGTACACCTAGCAATAATATTCTATCTCAGATGTTAGACTACCTTCTTAATTCATGTGCTATACTGTAAAGCATTCCTTATGACAATAATAAACTTACTGATTAGACTTGTTGAACAACGTTTAAGCAGGCTGAATACATGCATATATGATTAATCACTTCACTTGCAGACACCATTTTTTATGGTCTTATTTCCTGGTGGTGTATTTTGTCCATAAGTCAGATCTGAAGACTGGGTCCCTTAGACTTAACACATTATAGCATTATAGTCTCCACCAGTTTGTCCTTGAAAATTGTAAAGAGACCTCATAGTCTCATCAGAAGGCCTGGAGAATACCCTGATCATACATGGGATCCTTGGTTTGCATAGTATGACTAGTCAGCCATCAAAATGAAAGTATCATACCCAATAAACAATCGGGTATTAAAAATTCATTTTGAGTCTGACCCATCAGACTATGGTTTGCAAGGCCAGTGGCTTTACCGCTGTGCCACGGAGGCCTCTATTTCCTGGTCAATTGATTATTGAAATTTGAATGATAGCGTTACTCAATCTCTAATTGGACAGTCATTGACAGCCTTTGTCAGTTTTTTTGATATATATTGTATTAATTATGGAACCACCAGTAAATCGCTACCTGCTAAAACAGTAATGATTATTTGTTTACTGGTAAATTTATAATTGGAAATACCCACGAAAACTAATGACATTTAAATTACCTTGTCTTTCTCTTCTAGCAGATTGTTTCGCATGGTGGACTTTCACGAGATTCGATAGCATTTTCATAAAAACGATGTTTACTCGGGATTATCAGAACACATAATATTATAAAATGTAAATTTTGCCATTTGTCACAAGTGACAGTCCTCCCATTCAAATGTCAACAATGGCCGGTCAGTCTTATTACCCCAGGACGCCCCAAAATACCGGAGGACACCCCAAGACGCACCAAGACACCCCAGGACTCTTTTTTTAATGTAAAAATACACATGAAAAATGCTTTACAGACAATAAAAATGTTAAATATGAACAGATTTTGGGTACTTCTTCTCAATGAAAGCGATTATAGGTACATAACTTATAAAATTGTACCAGTTTGTCATACAATTATTATCGATTTTTCTAGTACACCAGGACTCATTTTGTGTTACCCCAGGACTCATTTTTATACAATAGGACACATGAAACTGTTTCATAAATTATGAAAATAGTTAAATGTGAACATGTTTTAGGTACTTCTTCTCGAATAGAGGTACAAAACTCATTTTAATTGTACTATTAAGAAATAGGATTGTACAATAAGGTCATACACCTATAGGTTATTGATTTTGAAAGAGCACCCCAGGACACATTTACTGTTTCTCTCGCAAATTTACATTTGGTCTCACAACAAATAGATATCGTGTTAAGTTAAAGGACCAGGATAAAATAACGAGAAAAAAAAATAAATAAACTAACGACAACATTACAGCGTGAAAGTGTAAAAGCAATGAAACATAAACAGACAAAAATATATTGGTTGCAATAGGCTGAATATCAGTTCATTCGTCCATCCATCTGTCAGTCCGTCGGTCGACCAGTATTTTTTCTTTCTATCCTTTTCAAACGCTTATGTGTATTTATTAAATTCAAGGCAATAATGTATAATTGCCACCTATTTAAGACCCACTTGACCGCGCACTGATTGATGGTTAAAGAAGATTAGTGTCGTTAACAGAGGTGTCAAAGTCTGTTTTTCACACCTTCAGGGAGTCTATCTATCGAGCGGCGCACGCTTCTGTTATCATATATTACACGAAATTAAAGTCTCTAGTTTTCAACAAACAAAGTAAAAGAAAGTCAGAAAGAAAGAACGAACGAATCAATGAATTATTATTTAGATTATAGATTATCTCAGACAAATTTGTTTTTGACTTCTTTAATCAATCAATGATTACAGGGATATAGTATTGAAATTAGTGATAAAATCTCGGTGAACGCTAATTAACGTCAAACAGGAGCCTATAATCTCTCCCGGAGCTATCACCTGGTGTAAGCGTTAGGTTTAGGAAGACAGGGGTCTATTGGTTGTTGTTTCCAGCAGAGACTGCAATGTATCTGTCAGTTTGTTAGTTTTTAACAGGCTCATTTCAAAGAAAGCCTTGTCCTGGGAATGTTTTCAGCATTTATTTCAAAGTGTTTTCTGATAATTATGGTTGAGTACTGGTGTATTCCGTAACTTTAATCCACTTCATATGAAAGGTGATGTAAATAGTGCATTTTGGTGTGTTACTGTTCTTGACAGTTCCAACTGATCAAATTTGTTTTTCTTGACTGCGGCCAATAATGTTCTGCGGCTGTGGATTATCCATTAAATATGTTTCAGTGGATGACCGTAACATCTTTAGTGCCTTGTCACGCTCTGCATGTTCCACAACATGTTGCTGTATCGCTTTCTGAACCGTTGAATCAGGTGATTTCTTCCGCTCCATCTACCGAAACAGTCTTTGCATATCTGGACTAGGCATATCCAGACATACAGGTTTGATTTTGGAGTTTCCTTCTCCTAGACGAATTGCTGGCCACAGCTGAAGAGCTCCATCTACACTTCCTTAGGTTTTGTTTAGAGACCTGTAAACTCCTAGGACCCAACTCCAGACGTCTCCAAACATCCAAACCCAACTCCAGACGTCTTGACCTGTGTCTTGCCTCTGGGCGCAGCTGGGCGAGGACTAGAGAGTGAGGTTGACGTTGCGCACCTCTTCCTCACTATAATCCAATTTCATAGCGCATGTCATCTTATTTCTCAACACACAAGCACTTGCATACACAACAATTTCATCACACTTGCACCCACATACCTACAAAGTCCTGTGGCGATGGGCGAGTGGCGAAGCAGCAGGTGTAGGACACACTGGGAGCTGTAGTTGCAGACCTGCACACAGGCGGCTCAGTTCTAATGGTCGCTTTCTGTGAGGAGAAGCAGTAAGCAGAATTCGGCAGTCGGCTGAGCGACTGAGCAGACCTATTTAGGACCGCACTGCTCACCCCCGTAGCATGGGGAAGGGGCTAGAAAAGGTGCCCTAAACAATTGCCTGCTTCAAGCCCCCTGGCTGGTTAACCGCGATCAGCGGGGATCCCCTTAAGCGGTCGAAATACAAAGAAAAAAGCTAGAGTAATTCCCTTACGGATTGGCGCATGGAATGTGCGTACTTTAATGGACAATGCTGGGTCAGATAGACCACAGCGTAGAACGGCCCTTGTGGGCAGAGAACTTGGGAGGTATGATATACAGATAGCTGCATTGAGTGAGACTCGGTTCGCAGATGTTGGGGAGATCAAAGAAGTTGGTGCTGGATACACCTTCTTCTGGAGTGGACGCAAAAGTGAAGAGAGGCGTGAAGCAGGAGTTGGCTTTGCCATCAAAACAGAACTTGTTGGTAAGCTGTCAGGATTGCCAAAAGGCATTAATGACCGTCTAATGACATTGAGACTTCCTCTGTCAGGCAATAAACATGCAACTATTGTCAGTGCTTATGCACCCACAATGACCAATCCACATGAGGTCAAGGACAAGTTCTATGATGACCTAGACAATGTTATTTCTGCAACACCCCGCACAGACAAGCTTATCCTTCTTGGCGACTTTAATGCCAGAGTGGGTACAGACCACCAGACCTGGGAAGGAGTTATAGGTCCAGAAGGGGTTGGAAAGTGCAACAGCAATGGTCTCTTGCTTCTCAGGAAGTGTGCTGAACATGACCTTCTAATCACCAACACAGTCTTCCGTCTACCTAATAGGAACAAAACATCCTGGATGCATCCCCGTTCCAAACACTGGCATCTCATAGACTATGTCATAGTGCGGAGAACAGACAGGCAGGATGTTAAAGTGACAAAGACTATGTGTGGTGCAGACTGCTGGACAGATCATAGACTGGTTGTCAGCAAACTCAACCTAAGAATACAGCCTGCGAGGCGACCTCAAGGCAAGAAAGCTCCTAAGAGACTGGATGTCTCAAAGCTGAATAAAGACAGCATGAGACAAGATTTCTTAACAGACATTTGCAACCAACTGGATGCAATGAATCTCAGTTCAGAGGACCCTGAAGAAAACTGGACAGTTTTCCATAAAACAGTTCTTTCTTCAGCTGCAAGCACCTTAGGCCATCCATCTCGCAAACATCAAGACTGGTTTGATGAGAATGATGACCAAATTCAGAGGCTTCTTGAAGAAAAGCACCGATTGCACAAGGCACAGCAAGATGATACTAGCTCAGTATCAAAGAAAGCAGCCTACAGCAACATTTGTAAGACAGTCCAGACCAAGCTTAGGGACATGCAAGATTCCTGGCTGAGGAAGAAAACAGAAGAAATTCAGTCTTTTGCGGATAGAAAGGACATGAAGAAATTTCATGATGCACTGAAAACCATTTATGGTCCAAAGAGTTCTGGAGCCACCACATTGCTCAGTGCAGATGGAAACACTCTTCTCACAGATAAAGAAGCTATCTTGGAAAGGTGGGCAGAACACTTCAATAGTGTGCTTAATCGACCATCAAGCATCAATGAGGATGCAATCGACAGACTTCCACAGATAGAGTGCAATGTTCTGTTAGATGAATTTCCTACCGTTACGGAAACAAGAAAAGCAGTTCAACAACTATCATCTGGCAAAGCCCCAGGTGCAGATGCAATTCCTGCCGAAGTTTACAAGGCTGGGGGGCTACCCATGGCAGAGAAACTGACAGAGTTGTTTCACTGTATGTGGAGAAAGGAGGCTATCCCACAAGAATTTAAGGATGCATCCATAATCCACCTATACAAGCGGAAAGGAAATCCTCAAGTCTGTGACAATCACAGAGGCATCTCCCTCCTATCAATTGCTGGGAAGATACTTGCAAAAATTCTGTTGAATCGTCTGAATGTTCATCTTGATCAGACGGGACTTATCCCAGAAAGTCAATGTGGTTTCAGAAAAGACAGAGGGACAATAGACATGATATTCACAGCAAGACAGCTTCAGGAGAAATGCCAAGAACAGAATGTAGATCTATACATGACGTTTGTTGACCTCACCAAAGCTTTTGACACTGTTAGTCGTGATGGACTGGAAAATCATGGCCAAGTTTGGCTGTCCACCCAGATTCATAGCAATGGTGCGGCAGTTTCATGATGGCATGCAGGCACGTGTGCAAAATGATGGAGAGTTCTCTGAACCATTTGAAGTAACAAATGGGGTCAAACAAGGCTGTGTTCTGGCACCAACACTGTTCAGCATGATGTTTTCTGCCATGCTTATGGATGCTTTTCAGGACAGTGACACTGGTTTTCCAATCAGGTACCGTTTTGATGGCAACATATTCAACCTCAGAAGGTTGCAAGCCAAAACTAAGGTCCAGACTGATGTGCTAGATGAGCTCCTTTATGCAGATGATATGGATAAGAATGCCAGCACAGAGGCAAAAATGCAAAGAGCCATGGATCAAGTCTCACAGTCATGTGATAACTATGATCTCACAATCAGCACAAAAAAGACAGAGGTTGTACACCAACCAGCGCCCGGAAAGCCATATAATGAACCAACCATCACTGTGAATGGGCAAAAACTGAAAGTTGTTGACAAGTTCACCTACCTGGGAAGCACTCTCTCCAGAGCAGTGCATATTGATGATGAGATCACTGCCAGAATTGCAAAGGCTAGTGTGGCATTCGGACGACTCCGTGCAAATGTCTGGGAGCGAAATGGAATCAAGCTTGACACCAAGCTGAAAGTCTATAAGGCTGTGGTACTGCCAACCCTCTTGTATGCATGTGAGACCTGGACAGTATACCAACGTCATGCAAAGAGACTTAACCATTTCCACTTAAGCTGTTTGAGAAAGTTGTTAAAAATCAAGTGGCAGGACAAGATTCCAGACACAGAGGTCCTGACGAAAGCAGGGATGCAAAGCATGCATACAGTCTTAAAGCTAGCACAGCTAAGATGGACTGGCCATGTTATAAGAATGCCTGATGCGCGACTTCCAAAGAAAGTTTTCTATGGAGAACTACAGGAGGGAAAGCGCTCTCAAGGTGGCCAGAAGAAACGCTACAAAGACACCCTCAAAGCCTCTCTGAAGGATTTCGAAATACCAATGGGGTCCTGGGAACAGACTGCACAGGAGCGATCAAAGTGGCGAGGTCTCATCAACAAAGGAGCAGCTCTTTATGAAAAGAAGAGAATCTGTGAAGCTGAAAGAAAGCGAAGAGAGCGCAAAGCCAAAACAAATGTGCCACCATCAGACTCTATGACATTGACTTGCTCTACTTGCAACCGACAGTTTAGAGCCAGAATTGGCCTAGTCAGCCATCAAAGAACTCACCAACACACATCAGCACTATTCAAGAAATAATGATGGTCTTTCTCATTAGTGAGAGACGAACTATCAAATATGTTTACACTAGTCATGTTATGAACTTAAAAATGGCTAATAAAACAAATGATGCTGATAGTGTGCTGATAAAACTTCTCTAGAAATCCAATGCTGGAGAGTTTGCCATCACACTAGGCTTTCACAATACTATAGAGAAAGCTACTAGCTCCGGGAGAGATTATAGGCTCCTGCGTCAAATCACCTTGCATTTCGTTCACTCGTTGACAACTGAATAAAATTCACCTGTCACTTGTAAGCATATTTAAAGAGGCTCAAAATCCGTATTTTCATTCTACTTCAAGATGCCGTTGACAATCGCATGTCTTCAGACTAAAGAATTTCTGCGCTGCTGAGTTGCGAGTCCCTGCCAAGATGAAAAAGAAGAGAAAATAAAATAAAATAAAACAAGACAAGTAAAAAAAAATAAATAAAAAAAAAGAAAGAAAAAAAAAATAAAATAAAAAATAAATAAATAAAAGAAAGAAAAAAGAGGATGGTTTATGGCTGTCATCAACTTGATTATCTTTAGAAACGTTTTGGGAAAAAAATCCAATAAAAGTGACAGCAAGTCCTAGTCACACCTCCATGAGTCACAGTTTTTGCTCAGAACCAGTTAAGGTTTCTGAGTAAAAGCTGTGCGGTACCAGCTGGAAAATTTTATCCTTAGGCTAACGTGACAGGGCGATGAATACATGCAGTGATACACTTCACTGCAATAGTATTGAATTCGAATTCATACTGAAACAAAACCTTAGATATATATTGACATCCATACTGACATAAAACCTAACCTAGACAAAGTCTTGAATTCGACAGAAATAGACCAAAAACATGTTCTAAGCACTAAAATAAAGTTATAAAATGGTATAAACTGTTTACTGGCATATAAAAAGAACCGTCCTGGGGTGTCCTGGTGCGTCTTGGGGTGTCCTCCGGTGGTTTGGGGCGTCCTGGGGTAATAAGACCGACCCAATATGCCATTGTTATATTGTAAACAGTGGATGTGACTAAGTTTTCGGGCTCGACACGATTCTTCTTCTTCCTAAACCGGTGGATTCAGCATTGTCGCACTGATGGGTTTGTGCGTTTTGTGTGTTAATAAGAAAGATGAAAGGCGAAAAACAGATAATTGGTTTAATAGTGAGTAAAACAAATGAGTTAAGATGGGGATTTATTAAAACAGATTAAACAGTATTGGTTCAAGGGTGGCATTGTGTAAATGGTTGATCTTACTGACTTCTTTTAGTTGTTTTTAAACAATAAAGACATGATCAAATTTATTCTTTCCGTTTAGAAAAAAAACACGCACTCGTGCCTTACAAGATGCAATGAAATGGATACGATGCCTTACAAGATGCAATGAAATGGATTTACTTTTTTTTTTTCCATATGATTTTCAGTACACTCCCAATGTTAGTGTGCGAATAATCTTTCATTCATTTATTGTGAATAATGATTCATTATTTTTTCAACCCCTGTCTTGGGAGGGTAGATTTTCAGATGCAAAGTAAATCATAGTCGTCGTCTGAAATCCTTTGTGCATTTTATAAGAGATAACTTACGGTTGACAGTGATCTCGACTTCTATAAGTGCAACTGCAGTTTAACTATGCGCAAAGCGGTGGAAAACATTATTCCCATTTTCTTCTGAAAAGAGCTTTGGAACGTAAGTCAATAATGAATGGCCATAGCACCAGGAAACATGTCTATGCAATGCATACCCCCTTAGGATGTTCGCTGCTAACATTTGACATTTCGGAACTTCCGGTGTTTATTTTGTTGAATATCTCGTAAACAATTGCAAATATTTTCCTAATATTTTATATTTGAATACACATTAATGATGTGCACTGAACGAGCCATGAAAATTGTCAGTCTAAGGAACATTTTTTCATCCCATTTTCTGCAACTTTTCTTAAAATTTTAGTTGTCAGTAAAATTTAGGGGGTAGGGTAGATTAAGCTTGAATATTGCATATCTTCAAATTAATTGCACTGGTTCTATGTTTATTTTAGCAATAGTAGATGTATACAGGGGTATTCTATGTTGGTCTTCATGCCTTTGGTATGCTAGTTTTAAAATTTTGGATGTTTTATGAAATGGGATGTAAGAAACAAAAAAGCCGAAAAAATGGATTAAAATGGCGATTTTCATGTTGTTGTTTCTCTCTTATATGCACACTACCCTATGTATTTCATTCCTTTATTCGAATAATATTAGCAAGCTCTATGTTGTGTGAAAATATAAGAAAAAGTTTGAATCTACAAATATGGGCTTGGCTCATTTAAAAATGTTGATTTTTTTCCAACTTTTCAAGTATGGGGGTAGGTTGTAAAATGAGTCGTAAAATTTTGTAATCCACTTCAAGTTGCAATTCTTTGTATTTAGTAATATTGGGGGTATACAGGGGTATTTTGATCCAAAACATAGATTGTGGGTACTCGTTAGAATCGCCTCGGCGACATAGACTAGCAAGCTAATCCCAATTCTGTTTATCTAGAACTTCCACTGCAGAAGATGAGGGTGAGTTGGGCGTCTGTAAAACCACTGCAGAAGATGAGGGTGAGGTTAGGCGCCTGTAAAACCGGTTTAAGCCCCCCCCCCCCATATTACTGATCGTTTCAATGCGATGTGGTTCTATTTGTTTTATGTTTTGGAGTCGATTGTTGTGCTGTTTGAACCTTATCTACGTTATCATATTTTAGTTAAGTTCAGGTAACTGAGTGGCCGCTTATTGGGAAATAGCTGCTTAATCGGCTTAGTCCTGGTTTTTGATTCACCAGGATGTTTGTCATGATTTATTTGTTTGTTCTTGATGATTCATTGACTAGTTAGAGATTCACCACGAGGACCGAAGAACTAACTAAATGTTATGAACCACTGCAGAAGCTGAGGGTGAGGTTATGGCCATGTAAAATCGATTTAAGCCCGCCAGTAACTTTGTGTTACTGATCGTTCCAAGGCGATACTTCTGTGGTGGTTCTTTTTGTTTTATATCTTGGTGTTTAAAATTTGTATGTTTTCATATTTTTAGTTAAGTTAAGGTAACTGAGTGGCCACCTATTGGGAAAATAGCTGCTCATTCGGCTTACGATATGTTTTCATGGTATAAGTACCTGATTGTTAGTTTGGTTTTTTCCCACCTTGGTTTTTGGAGTGGGAATCTTTTTCTGATTGCGCCTTTTCCTGATCTTTGCTTACTTGTACCTTTTTACGATATGTATAAGTACCTAACTGTCAAATTTTTTTCCAACCTCGGTTTTGTAGTAGAAATTTCTTTCGGATTGTGCCTTTTCCTGGTCATTGCCTTTTGTACCTTCCGGTACAGGGCTGGAATGAATGAAAATCTAAGTTGAATATTCTGGCAACTTAAAACCATCAAGAACATAATGGGGTCTATCTACTGACCGTATCGTTTCAAGACACTATTCGAATCAAAATGAATTTATCAAGTGCAAAATATAGAAAAAGATAAAAAGAGGGCAATTATCAGAAAATGGAGAATTCAGAAAGAAATTCCCACTTCATAAGCCGAGATGGCGAAAAAACTAAATTGACAATCAAGTATTTAAAAAGGTACAAGTAAGCAAAGATCAGGACAAGGCGCAATATCGATGAAATGGCAAATTGGGCCAGACTCGCAACGTACTTCCCCACCTCGGTTTTTGGAGAGGGATTCTCTTTCTGATTGCGCCTTTTCCTGATCGTTGCCTACTTGTACCTTTTCAAACGTTTGCCATCGTTCAAGTGCGTCATGCATCACATTTTGAATAAAAAGGGTCTTTTTGTAGGTGTTTCAAAGCCAAATAAAATGTGTTTAGATTGTTTTACATTAAATGTCGTTGAAATGCACGTATAGTACAATTAATGCAATACAACACTTTTGGTCATGCTCTGCTAACAAGGATATATTCTAAATCAACTAATTCACATCTTAGGGAGCGACCATTTGATTTTATTGGGGGGGGGGGGGGGGTGCGATGGGGAGTGCTGGGGGCTGGAAGATTGATTTTTCGAAAGAAAATATAGGACCAAAGTTTCCAGAAGAAAAACAGGACTGGGTAAATTCTACTGTACGCTTGTGTAATGTACAATTAAAAGGCCCGAAAACATCTTCCAGCTCCCCCGCCCCACCCAACCAAAAAAGAATCACATGGTCGCTCCCTTGTCTTAAGTGTCGGAAAAGATATTCGAGCTAACAGGGAACAGTTTTCATTTACGCATTTGCTGTGTTCGCTGATTTTGTTTTATTTTCGACCAAGGCTACCAGTATCACGGAACACCGAAGGGAACTGTCCAATGAATACAGCAAACATAAAGAAAAAAAAGAATGGGCCTTGTCTCGAGAAAACAAACCACTCACAGTAACTCTTTGTAAATCTAACGTCGAGACAGGCTGTAGCCTCTTTGGACGCTTTATTGTAGTATCCTCTGGGTTTTGGTCCGAGATCGTAGCACCAGAGATTTAGGAGCGATCTTTCTAGTGAGCAATAATCCCCTGCAGGATATGTGTTGCACATTTAGCCAAAGACGAGCACTGTGCGACCGTAAATCTGCAAAGCCGATTACCGGTGCTGCAAAGCCGAGATAAAAATCAATGAGAGTATGCAAAAGAAATTTTGTTCTAGACAAAGCTGAGAAATGTGCTACCGCAAACCTGCAAAGCCGAGCACTGTTTCTACATAGCCGAGATGAAATCAATGCCCATAATTTCGTGTTGTATCGAATATCATTAAGTCAAGAGCCCGAAAATAAGCCTATTAAATGCCTTAATGTGTCTCTTTTCACAAAAAACCATAAGATCAGTCATTTTTCTCCCCAGCTTCCGACCCAGCATTTAGACTCCAAAGATGAGTTGCGTATTCAATCTCCGATAGTTGCCACAAACTTAAAGAAGGATAAATCTATTCCATCTGTCAATCCACAAATTATTCTTACGAAATGAGGGGCGGGCTTCTTCGCGATAGGCTGAACAAGCATCGACAATGACAAAGTACGCGACAGCCCCATTCGGATCTTTACATTGTTTCTGGAACCCCGGTTCTGTCTTTTCTGTCCCTTTGATAATACTTGCAATTACATGCAAAGAAAAATTCCCCCAAAAATGCAACTTATGTCAGTTCATAGAAGACGAATGTGCGACCATTAGGTCCAACTTTGAAACTTTCCGGCTACAAGCACGGGTGGTTGATTATGTTTGAATCTACGTGGCCATATTTTGCTGTTAACCATTAAGTGTAGACCTAAAAATGATAGTAGACAGAATTAGACCTTGGCAATGGTTGCTAAGCCACGGTGACAAGTCATTAACGAAAATATAACCCCTTGTTCCATTGACTTGTAAACTCATTGAGTAAACATTTATTTTCTGCTTAAAAGTTCGCAATATCTAAGTTGATACCACTGGAGAAGTTATGGGCGAGTTTAGGCGCCTGTAAAACCAATTTAATCCCCCCCCCCCACTAAAATCTTATATTACTGGTCGTTCCAATGCGATACTTCTTTTATGGTTCAAATTGTCTTGTGTTTTGATGTACACACTGAACGTATGTTGATATGTATAGTTCGGGTCCCAGTATCTGCTCTATAACCCCCTCTAAAAATGCTGTCTGAATGCCACCCCAAACCACAAATAATAATAATAATAATAATAATAATAATAATAATTATAATAATATTACGAAGAAGAAGAGGACATTAAGAAAACTTGCCCATGCAATAAACAGACATTTCTGAGCTTTAAAAATTTCAGCTGAAAACTTTTGGTATTTTTCTTATTTTTGCTCAAAACATAGATTGTAGGTACACGTTATACCCCTGCATACCCCAATTTTGCTCTGTAAAATGGGTTAAAGGGGGTATACATTACACGGGCATGTTTTCGCGAGAAGAACAAGAAGAAGAAGAAGAAGATCAGTAATTTCGTGCACATGAAAATATGCAGTTTTATTGTAAAACCTAAAATGCTCTCAAAAGATAGATAGATAGATCGATAGATCGATCGATAGATCGATCGATCGATCGATCGATCGATCGATAGATAGATAGATAGATAGATAGATAGATAGATAGATAGATAGATAGATAGATAGATAGATAGATAGATAGATAGATGGGTGGATAAGATAAGATAAGATAAGATAAGATAAGATAAGATAAGATAAGATAAGATAAGATAAGATAAGATAAGATAAGATAGAAAAGTGTGGAAAGTCAGAAAGAAATATTCATGTATCAGTCAATCCCTACAAAAAAAAGAAATAATCCATTGAAATAGAATTAAATGAGATAAAGTTAAATAGCACAAAAAGAGAGGAGGAGGAAAAATACTCCAAGAATTTTAGTGCATTTCATAACACTGGCTGTGAAGGATTCTAAAATCGATCCACTCCATCTTTACAGTAAACCACAGCGTGCGACAGCAAGGGAGACTACTCAGACGGAAACTCGTCAAGTTCCCTAACATCGGATGATTATGTGACAGTGTTACACAAAAAATGTAACAGTGTAAGTGAACATCTGTATCGAAATCCTTAATTTTCTTTGCTCATTCAGTGGAATTAGGAAAATATTGTCATTTAGTTTGATGGAGTCATTTTGATTTTTGTATTCACTGGATTCATAGCAGGTGCTCTGGAAATTGGCAATTTATTGGACAATGGCGACCGTCACCTGTATTTTGATAATTCTGACAGCGTGTGTGTTTGTGAGAGGATACAATGTGGATACTACCATTCCAGTCATAAAAACAGGGCCTGCTGGCAGCTATTTTGGATATTCCGTTGCTCAACACCAGCAAGTTCGAATGAAAGATGCTTTTACTGCGACAGATGAAGTAATTGGCAATTAGTAAGTAATTAATTGGCTAATTAAAATAGACAAATTAATAATCGTAATTTAGATATGGTTTACTTGCAATCTAAATTACCAGTTAAATCCCATGCCCCATGCTGGGATTGAACCAATATCTTCGGTGTGGCTAGTCTAACCATGTCCCTTAAGAGCTAGCCCAACAATACCAGTCCATATTGTGTTAAGTACTGTTAGATCTTACTGATAAAATTAAAATAAGAAATATTATTCTATATATGTATATTTTATTTTGTTAATGTCCCTGTCATAATTTTTTTCAGTCATGTTGGGTTGGAGCCACTGGTTTTTACCAGTTCTACCTGAAGTGAATGTGTCTTTCTCCAGGCCACAACAGCACCAGTGAGGTTCAAATCCCCTACCTCTCAATCCAAAGTCTGCCAACCTAAACCCAGTAGGCAACTGATATCCCTATGCATTATATTTGCATGTATAATAATAACATAACTTATTTTGTACAGGCGCTGGGTCATCATGATCATGTGTAACATTTATTTGATCCAAAATAGTTTTTATACATTTTCAGGGAGTTTCCAAAGATGTTTCAGGTCTTTCATTTAATTATTTTATGTTATTTATTCATTTTTTTTTTTTTGTAACTTCATAGTTTTAACAGAGACTACTACATTTAAAAACTTAAAGTGATCCAATTCATTTTAAAACAGCTCTTTCAGTTTGATAATTTTCCAGGGTTCGGAACTTTCCATAAATTTATGAAGTTATAAATTTAAGCATCCAAACAGAGACAAGAAAAAGCAAAAACAAAAAAGAAATCATGTATGTTTTTTTGTTACTCTGCTGAAAAAACTCAGTTTTAAGACTGGGCCTTAATGTTTTCATTTCATATTGGTGCACATTGCATACAATGAAAAGATTCCTTGTCTTTGAGTCACTGCTTTTCTAATCAGATTGAGATCAGGATCTCTTTATCTCAGTGGGAGTACAAGTGTATTGCTGTAATTTATCAAAGTGATGTAAGTTATATGAGTCGCATCATTAGGAAACTAGATTTTTGCCTATGGGAAAACAAAGGCGCAGATCAGCTTCGCAGTAACTGGGAAGCTGATCAGCGCCTTCATTTTCGCTACACAGATAGTACAATCTCTCTTCTTCTTAAATTTTCTAGTCTGCTTTTATGACTGTACAGGACGGTTTGTGTCAGAGGTGAACGAAACCAGGAAGACCGATTTTCTGGTGTCACACATCACAAGAAAACCTGTTTTCAGGATTTCCAACCATGTCTGACACATACCAGTATCAACAGTAACAGAAGAAAGCTCGAAGCTGGAAATTCTGGATATAAGTAGAAGAGGAATCATACTATCTGTGTAGCCTATAGGCAATAATTCCATCTTCTCACAAAGTGGCTCAAAGTCATGCCATGTCTTGTAAAAACCTGTTGTGTAAGCCACATGCAACTCACAAGGAGGATTTATCCAGTAGTTTTTGCCAGGATAGTATAATTAATCTATAATATGCTGGCTTAGCATTATGAATCCAAGAGAAGATGAAAAATGTTTTCTCACATTTATTGAAGATCATGTAATCTCTGATGGTTTACTTTCTCTCTTAGGTCTGTAAAATGCCATGTGTCTTTTTCAGGAATACCATATATAAATATTTTGTGTAGTTCACTTACTCACTGTACTGGAATATTAGCTCTCAGTAGCTGTTCTGCTCTTTTGCCTTCTCATAGCTTGTTCATTGAATTGAAAGGTGTAGCCTCTCTGATACTTGATGGCAGATAAGACAGTAAAACCTGGGCAGAGTTGAAGAAAAACAGATCATGTGTCAGACATGCTAGCCTTTTGCTAGGTGAAGTAGATAGACCTGTAAACCAGTAAATCATCTGAAGGATGAGGTTTCAGAACCCTGTACTTCAGTAACTGTTGTGTAATATCTTGAAAAAATTCTTCTGGCCTGTCACAGACCTTGTGCTATGTACTGCTACAAAGGATGGGTGAACAGTTTTTGGACTGTAAAGGGAAAATATGTAATGAAAATGTCTTGCAGAATTAGCTTATCTCAGCACAAATGAGTGACATCATGAGAAAATCGGATTTTTGCATATATGCAAAAACAAAGGCGCAGATCAGCTGTGCAGTGACTGCACAGCTGATCAGCGCCTTTGTTTTAGCTACATAGATAGTACAATTCCTCTTCTACTTCTATCCAAAACTTCAAGCATCTATCGTTCTTCTGTTACTGCACAGGTCGATTTGTGTCAGACCTGGTCTGAAACCCCAAAGACCGGTTTTCTCGCGTAAGGGCTCAAACATTTTTGCTCCCATATTGCCTTTTTGAGTGACAAAGCAGTTCAATCTTCTACTGATTAGGGACTCAGTAATCTAGCAATACACACTTTATTGGTGTATTTAGGTTTCATTTAGAGCTAATTTGTATCCAAGATTGTCTTTGTTTGTTATGAGAATAAAGTATCATTTATCTGAGGTCAAGTTTGTTTAAAGATAAGATTACCTGGGTTATTCATCAACCAGCTTAATGCCACAAGTAATGTGGTACATGTATCTCTTGTTCATGTATAGACCCAGGTTGAGGTGAACCAAACTTCTACCTGTATTTACCATAAGTAAAATGCCATTTCTGTTAGGTTGAAATGAGAAAAGTTTTGTTTCTGACTTTATGGAAAGGTCATGTCTGATTTGAAACCAGCGTTAACACAACTGAAAAATTCATGCACTGACAGCCACACATTTTCTACCCAGGAAGTGCTGGTTTCATCCTGACATGACTGAAAAATTGTTGAATGGGATGGTATGAAACAAATCAATCTTTCAGCCTGTCAGATCATTTTCATGTGCATATAAGTTGCTTTAAGGCTTGCCATATGTGCACTACTTGGGAAATACTGCAGCAATATTGCATATTACATTACCCAATCATGAGCTGATTGGGAAATGAGATATTTGCTGAATCCTTTGAATCGCTGAAAGAGGCAAGTCTGATTTATATTGAATCGCATTGATTCTGACTCAAATTTCTTTGTCTCGAAATCAAACTTTCCTGTATTGGAGAAACCTGATTCATTCATGATTAGTTGCATCATTGATTTTCGCCTAAAATGGTATAAAATGCTTCATTACACAGCCCAAAAGTGGAGTACATGTTCTTCAATATTATCAATAAAATTTTCTCATAAATATAGACTGTTCGAATTCAATGTGTAATGTTGTTCAAGAAAAGGGCAAAATAGTGTCTCTTATAGAAACACGGGTTCCAACGAGTATACCAGTATATTGTAAAGCAACTTGCTAGTATAGTCAGTTTTATGGTAGTTTGCTCAATAACAGGACTTCTAAATTGTATGTCTACTTTTTGTCTAGCTCATCTGCGGACATATGTTCAAAACTTGCAAAGGATTCCAAAAATATCTGTAGTATTCATGTTTGAAATTTTAACAGAGGTACACCATTTTCCTATTCTGCTGGAGTCTGATCTCACTTCAGTTCAGCCAGTGTAAATCAAAATACCTTGAAAATTATTGAAAATTCAATTTAAAATAAAACAAAATATGATATAACATACAAAACTTATCACAATAGGTTTGGTGAAACTTTATTTTTCAATTTGTCACTTAGATATTAAATGCTCATATTCTATTATTATTAAAGTAACAGTTTATAACACTGTTTGGATAGTTAAAGAAAATATTTGTCATATAAATTATTTGATGAATGCAATTTCATATAGAGGTGAAATTGACTGTATAATCTTTCAAATAAAAGAGGACACAGCTTTTATAAAAAAAAGCATGGAAAACTGCAATTTTAGAATTTGAGCCGCCGCATGGGAAAACCAACAATCTGCATAGGCGAAAACAAAGGCGCAGATCAGTTTCGCGGTAACCGTGAAGCTGATCAGCACCTTTGATTTCGCTACTCGGATAGTATAATTCCTCCTCTACTTAACTCCAAAATTTCAAGCTTCTAGCCTGCGTCTGTAGCTGTACAGGCCGGTTTGTGTCAGACCTGTTCGGAAACCACATTGTTGGTTTTTCCATGAGGTGGCTCATTTATTAACCAGACTGAAACCTCCCAAAAAGACATGCATACATGTAGACTAGCTGTACAGAATATTTGGTTCGTGATTCCAGAACATACTGGATTGTACATTACGAAAACGCGCCCATGCAATATACAGAGATTTTTTGAGCTTTAGAAATTGAAAATTTTCAGCTGCAGCTGAAAATGTTTGATATTTTTCTTATTTTTGCTCAAAACATAGATTGTGGGTACACGTTAGAACTGCCTGCCGAGGCGGTTCTAACGAGTACCCACAATTTATGTTTTGGAGCATAAATAAGAAAAATAGGTACACCCCTGCATACCCCAGTTTTACTATATAAAAGTGGGGTTTAAGGGGGTATACATTGCATGGACATGTTTTCATGATGAGGTGAGAAGATTTACTCCTTTGTGGTTGGGTATCAAAATCACTAATGCCAAGACCTCAAGTAGATGCATTTGAGATAGAAGAACAGGTATATCTTGGGTTTTACATATAATGGGGCGGGTATTTTGAGCTGTAAGGTGAGAAAATTGCTGTGTAGGCCAATTTTAAGTTTTAATGTCTTACTCCTTTAGCAGAAGCTCTACAAGGTTAGATATAGGGACCAGAAACAGTGGCGGATCATACATGAATGAATTTGCATACATGTACTATGTTGAGTAAAATTCAAATGAAGAAGAAATCTATTCCCAACAAATAATTGTTCACTTAACTTGTAATCAGAGAAAATTAATGTGAAATTACAGTAAGCAGACAACATAATGGTTTTTTAGATAACCTAAGGTCAGATATATCTGACATTTGAATATATACTAATGAATATTAGCATGTATGTGCAAAAAGGAACCTTAAACAAACAGTGTTTGCATACTTGAAGTACTTTTGCATTACAGAGCTTTCCTGCTCAAAGTTCATTGAAACATGAATAAGAAAAGTGATGACAAAAATGCAGGCAAAATTCATTCACTCATTGCAGTATAAAAACCAAAATCAGACATAAATCTAGTCAAGTGATTTATTAATTACTTTGTGGGTGTAAAATGCTATATGAGCCATAAATTAACCACCACTATAACAGATATATACCATATACAGTATTAAACCACAACAAAATGTTTGGAATGCAAGGATAGTAGTGAATTTC
Source organism: Rugalucina vietnamica (assembly GCA_964017185.1). Classification (NCBI taxonomy): domain Eukaryota; kingdom Metazoa; phylum Mollusca; class Bivalvia; order Lucinida; family Lucinidae; genus Rugalucina; species Rugalucina vietnamica. Next base: position 14,106,975 of record OZ024869.1, on the reverse strand, counting down.
ACACTTAGATTAATCTTACCTTAATAGGAAAATATTGCTTTTATCGAAACACTGAGAATTCTAATAAGCTTTTATGTAGTAGATATCCAGTTTTTGTATACCAGTAGATAAGGTTCTGCTTGGTGGTTTGTACTGGTCAGGAATATGGAACATGGTTGGTCTTTGTGGCAGTTTAAGTGCTCGGCTAGGGTGAATTATTGCCTGGGATAGTGCCTTTGTATAGGTTGCTACTAAGATCCTTTACTCCCTACTATAAACCATAAGGCTTTCATAATTTTAAGAACACTGTTTTTGATAAAGTTAAACAAAAAGACCAAAAGCTGCAAATGAGAGAAACTCCAGCTCTCTCTTCATAGGTTATTTAAGGTTTCATAGCTTCACTGATGATTAAAAATCAGTTCAGATATAGTGGTTCCATAACCCCAAACTGAAAAATTGTTGATTCAAGACATGAACATTTATCAACTTGTTCAATTCGCTGCTGTAGCAATGTACATGGTACATGTGTGTGTCAGTGACGCAGTCAATGTGTTCTTTTTGGGTACATACAGTCTTGTACAAGTACATTGTTTCCTAGATCCCTGCCACACTACACCCACATATCATTTGTTAATGGTAAATGATAGGGATGTCAACCGGAGTCCGAACGTTCGGACTTCGGATCCCGTACCGAAGTTCGGATCCAAATTTAAGCATCCGGACGTTCGCTAAAAATCAACATTTAGGTAAATTTCAATTAATATATGACAAAATTACACAATATCTACTTAGCAGAATAGGAAACAAGGTATTTAATACGAATTTCATGTAGTGTCAAAGATCACTAAGGTGTAACAGATTAATGGGACAATGTAGGTCAAGGGGAAGCAATAATAAACAAAGAAAGGATTAAAGATGATAATTGGCCTCTTTTGTTTCCTTTTGAAAACGATATGATTCACACTTATAGAGTTTTGAAAATAATAATTATACAGACCGTCGCCCAGCAAAACAACGTGTCAGATGATTGACAGATATATTTTGGGATTAAACAAAATAAGTATGTTTACTATGATCTATCTTAATTTGACAAATCAAATTCTTAAGTTAATGCAAAGAAGAAACAAATTCAGAATGCTATAAGATTCATGTATAATGTGACTAAATTGAATTTGTTTGCTGACGAGCCAGTTGGACAAGATGGGAACTCGGTGAGTGTTCGTGAATTTATAATTTAGTTCTGAGTAATGCTGTTTTAGCGTGATGTTTGTTACTTTTGTGAATGAATTTTCCTAAACTGCATGGCGTTTCGTTCCTTCGTTTCATCAACGGAAACAACGCCAAGCTCAGAAACTCTTGATTATGTATGTTCTTTTAAGGGAGCAGTCGATTAATACACATGTAAATGTACATGTAATATTATGACCTGATCAGAAAAAATGCGAACGTTCGAACCATCCGGATGTTTGTTTCCGAACGTCCGAACCTTAAATCCGACACAAAATGACACCCCTAGTAAATGACAATTGTTGTGACTAATGGAAATTGATAGCAGGTTTTGTCTATGAAATATATATATTTTCTATGTAAATGTCTAGCTTAGACCCCTGACTGGGCTGTAAACTAATACTGGGTATCACAAACTGCATAAGTAAGCGGCATCATGAAAAACACTTTTAGGGGTTTCTGACCTGTTCCGACACAAACTGGCCTGTACTGAGTCACAGAAGAAGACTAGAATTCTAGCTTGAAATCTTGAATATAAGTAGAAGAGGAATTATACTATCTGTGAAGTGAAAACAAAGGCGCTGTTCAGCTATGCAGTCACTGCTCAGCTGATCTGCGTCTTTATTTTTCGCATAGGCAAAATCTGGTTTTCTCATAAGACAAACTATGCATAAGTAATGAAGGTGTTTTGATAGTCACAGAGGGAGGTGGGAGTAACTTAAATAGACATAAGCTTGTTATAAATGAATCTCAACGGGAGAAAAACATTTTCGGGAGTTTCTGACTGTGTACGACCTAAGACAGAATGCAAGCTTCTCTAGGCTCGAAATCTTTGACTGAGTCATTTAGATTCTTCAGTCTAAGTTGTGAAAAGTATTGAACTCTCTTCCCATCCCCCCACCCCCCTTCTTTGGCATGTGTTAAATGCAGGTTTTATCCCAAGAAATGCTAAAAATAAGATCAGGTCACTAGTATCATCAATTTCATACCTGGTTGACTGATTGATAAAATCGCATGAATGCATATGAAATGAGCCGCGACGCGAGAAAACCGGTGTTCGGGGTTTCCGACCAGGTCCGACACAAACCGGCCTGTACAAGCTCAGAAAAGAGCTAGAAGCTTGAAATTTCGGATTTAAGTAGAAGAGGAATTGTACTATCTGAGTAGCGAAAACAAAGGCGCTGATCAGCTTCGCGGTTACTGCGAAGCTGATCTGCGCCTTTGTTTTCGCCTAGGCAAAAATCCGGTTTTCTCACGATGCGGCTCAAATATCACTTGAAAATTAAGATGTAATTCAATATGATAAAATCTAGAACTGTTTTGTGCAGTTGCACTATTTATTAAAACGAATGCACCCAGGTTTACCTTGACATGGATTTGCTTTCAATATAATGTGTTCAATTCAATGTTGTCAGTCAATCCAAGTTTATTTTAACTGGATCTGGAGAATTCTACAAAAGATTTTGTATTTGTAACACAGTCTGAAATTTTATCATAGTAAGCAGTGCGCAGGAAATGCATCAAGGCGATGCCAAATGCAGAATATGTTTCTCTTCTTACAACTCACAAAAGAACCACTGCGAAGCTAAAAGTTGAAAATTGATTGCCAGCATTTGCTTTTTAAAAGCTAATACCAGAGAACCGCGACGCGAGAAAACCGGATTTCTGTCTATGCGAAAACAAATGCGCATAACTGCGAAGCTTATCAGCGCCTTTGTTTTCGCTACATGGATAGTACAATTTCTCTTCCTCCTAAATCTGAAATTTCAAGCTTCTAGCCATCTTCTGTAGCTGCACAGACCGGTTTGCGTCAGACCAGGTCGGAAACCCCGAAGACCGGTTTTCTCACGATGCTGCTCAAGTATCAAATGGCTTTGACATGTTTTTTACACTAAAGTCCAATTCGCATGCGCAAAAAATACACGCGTGTAAATATACTCTGGTGTGTATTTATACTCCGGTGTGCAAATCAACCTGAGAGTAAATTTAAATTGCGTTCGCATGGGTTTTATCGCCAGGAGTATTTTTGTAGGTAAATTTATCATTTCTGGATTAAAACCTGTTCATTTAAGTTTTCTGCATTTTCAAAACAAGAAGAGGCTGCTTCAAGGTGTTCATGTAGACTTTGGCAGCAGAGGGGAATCATGTAATGGTCAGGCATAACCTTAGCAGTTATACAGTTCCCTTTTTTCATCCTTTTACAAGGAATTACTGTTAAAATGCCCCAAGAATCCTAACCAAGAATGATGAAGAAATAGTGTGGCTGTTTGCACTCCATATGATCTAAAATGTTATGAATGGCAATAAACTCTTATTTAGCAACAATGTCCACAGTTTCAGCAACTGTCATATAATCAGTTAGGAACAAAAAATGTGAAAATTTGTTATCAAAAAGCAGAATATTGACTTGAAATAAAAATACTCATGGGTAAATTTTACTTTGCGTTCGCATGGCACATAATAGTAAATTTACACGTGTGTATTTGTAAAAATAAAATTTGCATCTGGTCAGACCCAGGAGTAAATTTACCCATATGTAAATATACTCTGGTGTGTATTTGCGTTCGCATGCGCCATTTACTTACCCCGAGTAAAATTTGCACACCGGAGTATATTTACACGTGTGCATTTTTGGCGCATGCGAATTGGACTTAAGAAGTCCAACACAATCCTCACAGGGCTTTAAGCACTTGGCTATGACCATTAGACATTCACTATGCAAATTTTGTGACTTTAGAAATGTCCCCCAAACTGTGACTGTAGTTCTTGCAGGCTCTAGTTCTTAAGACATCAGATGGCCAAGACGCATCATTCAGCTTTGAAGAATAATTAAGAGTAATGATAATAGCCCATTCAGAAATCTGACTTATCTTTGATCAGAAATGAAGACAATTAGTTTTAGATAATCCTTGTGTCTGTAATTGCTTTTGCAATTAGTTACATGCATGCATTGGCCATGGTTCTTTCAGTTTGTGTACTGGCTGCGATAGCTTAGCTTTCGTATGGTTGCATGTCTGATTCATAATGAAGCAGTCCTGGGATCGATCTTCAGCACATTTTTTTCATGAAATATTTTGATGAAATGAAAATAATTCGAAGTCCATTCTTCCTCTTCAACTGATTTAGAATGAGAGTTTATCAGTTACATGTAGTGGTGAAAAAAATGTGCACTAAGTATTGGTAACCATCCTGATAGCTGACAAACTGTGGATAATCAGTTTGTAATGGACCGATACAAACTATAACAAGTTATGAAGCCACTGCATCTTCCTTTTGAGGTAAATATGGGCTACTGTGTCATACAACCACTCACAATATAATTTGTGTGGATGACTTTGTAAGTGATCAACACTTATATGAAGATCTTAACAGCATGAACTGTTTGAAAAGCCTCTTCAAACAGATGCTATCTATAATTGGAGCTCCTGGTTGAGGACATGTACTTCCTAATCCCTGGAGTAATTCCATGTGGACAGTGGGGGGAAAACAATATTTGAGCTGCTTCATTGGGAAACCAACAATCTGCACATGCGAAAACAAAGGCGCAGATCAGCTGTGCAGTAACTGCACAGCTGATCAGCGCCTTTGTTTTCGCTACTTGGATAGTACAGTTCCTCTTCTACTTAAATCCGAAATTTCAAGCTTCTAGCTCTTTTCTGTGACTGTATAGGTCGGTTTGTGTCAAACCTGGTCGGAAATCACATTGTTGGTTTTCCCACAAGGCGGCTCATCTTCTTACAGCATGAACTGTTTGAAAAGCCTCTTCAAACAGATGCTATCTATAATTGGAGCTCCTGGTTGAGGACATGTACTTCCTTTTCTCATGTGGACAGTAGGGAAAACTATAATTATTTGAGCCATTACAGTGGAAAACCAACAATATCATATGCGAAAACAAAGGCGCAGACCTGCTTCGCGGTAACCGCGAAACTGATCACATCTTTGTTTTCGCTACACTGATAGTACAACTCCTCTACTTTCTAAATCTAAAATTTCAGGCTTCTAGCTTGCTTCTGTGCTTGTACAGCTCGGTTTATGTTGGACCAGTCACCTGTTTGGAAGCCATGTTGTTGGTTTTCTCATGACGTGGCTCATTTGTCATACCCAGTATCTGATGTTTATACATGGTGATGGTTCCAGTTTAGAATCAGGTTTGTCTAAATGTCAATCCTATCTGGTCTGGGTTGGTGCTGTAACTTGGTAGCTTAATGGGTTATTAGTTAAGTTCATAAAGGCATCAGACTCTCTTGGTGGATTCTCAGGCTGATCAGTCTAGACCGTATGTGCGCACAACACAGATTATCTTGATTATGTCTTGGGTTGATTCAATTGATGACTGTATTATTTACTTTTGCTGGCAAATGTATCATATATTTGCTCTTGATTAATACGAAATCAATACAAATGAATGTAGGATTCCAGAAAAGTGGTATTTTATTTACTTGGAATAAATAAATCTTATCACAATAAAACTTACTGGTTAAAAAACTGAGAAGACATGTTTTCTCACGACAAGACTCGCCATTTGATGCTGATAACAAATGTAAAGACATTCTATTGATCACAATATGAGCCTTGACGCGCGAAAACCGGTCTTCGGGGTTCCCGACCAGGTCTGACGCTCGTCACTAGAAAACCAGATTTTTGTCTATGCAGAAACAAAGGCGCAGATCAGCTGTGAAGTAACTGTTTTTGCTACACGGATTGTACAATCCCTCTTCTTCTTTCATCCGAAATTTCAAGCTTCTAACTTTTTTCTGTGACCTTGTGTCAGACCTAGTCGGAAACCCCGAAGTCTGTTTTTCTCACATCGCAGCTCATATAAATCATTGCAGTATCTTCTTACTCTGTCTGTTACTGAAGAAATAAGGAATACCCTATATGCCTTTGCTGCCAGTAAGTCTAGATACCAACGAAAGTGCTGCCATATAAAACAAAATATTTATAGTTAACAAACCATAGACTGTTTTGGTGTTGTCCCAGTTTATATTAATTACATACCAGCCAAATGTCAGCAGCTTTTGATCTATCTAAATGTGGAAATGTCATTCCCCCATTCATAATTGCACTGAAAATAACCCAGTGTAAATTAATGTTCCAAAACTTTACTGTAGCTGATGCCACTTGTTGAATAAAGATTTTTGGCACCAATTATGCATACGATCTGCATGTGAATGAGGTGAATGGATTTTCCATGTTTGTCCTCATCAGAAACTGCCTTTTTTCTCACAATTTAACAGAAGGTCTGGATTTGAAACACACTAAAGCAGAGTAACTGTTGTGTCCTTTTAAGATTGTACTAAATTAAATTTTTGGGACAGGGTATTATATCTTTCATGCCTGCAGCACTTTTATACTGGTTTAATAATAAACTGGAAGTGTTGGCACCAACTTGACATGACTGAAAAATTGTTGACTGGAACATAATTGGTGGACAAAACTAATATTTTGATCCTCGTCGTGAGAAAATGTGATTATTGCCTATGCAAAAACAAAGGCGCAGATCAACTGTGCAGTAACTGCACTGATCAGCGCCTTTGTTTTCGCTACTTGGATAGTACAATTCCTCTTCTACTTATGTCCAAAGTTTCAAGCTTTTAATAATCTTCTGTGACTGTACAGGTGGGTTTGTGTCAGAACTGGTCGGAAACCCCTAAGACCAGTTTTCTCTGACGTCGCGGCTCATTTGGTCATCCTCAAAACTGAATTAGGATGTAATGGTATCAGGATAATAAAGAGACAAAGTGAAACAAGGACAAATTACTTCATTGCATGTATCTGTTATTTGACCAGACCAATTATCTACAGAATGTCCCAAGTGTCTCAAGGGTGACCTTTCCTGTTTACTTACACAATTATATTGTGACTAAATCGGGCAAAGAGTTCATTGTTCTTGTCTGATTCATTTTAGACTTGCATTACGAAAACTTGCTCATGCAACAATATATTTACAGCGGTTTTTTTAGCTGTAAAAAAGAAAAAAATCATCGGAAAACCCCCGATATTTTAAATGTTTTGATCAAATTTTTGATTAGACACCCTTTAGAACTGCCTCACCGAGGTGTTTCTAACGAGGACCTACAACCTACATCTTGGATGAAAAATAAGAAAAACTAGTAATTTCCTGTATACGTACCCCAGTTTTACTGTACAGAAGTGGGGTATAAGTGGGTATTTATACCACGGACATGTTTGCTTTGTTGATTATCTCCCTTACATGTCGTGTATTGTAGACTATGACTTTTCAGGGCTTCTGACTTCTCAGGGCTTCCATACTATATTGGGAGTAATTATTTCTCATGGACACAAAATGACACCACACGGCTTCAAATCCAAGAGCTCTTTTTGTTAAAGACTGTAACTTTAAGGACATTTTGCTCTGAAGGACACCATGCTACCAATAAACCCTTGATTGTTAAAAAGTATGATGTCTCTAAAATTGTGGCAATAAGAAATCAAAAGTGATGGCTTTATTTAGTCAAAATGTTCAACATCATCATTCAAGCTATAAATTATGCAAATCTCATAAAGGATGATGAACACTGAATGGAGCAAGAGTGGCAAAAAGTTTTATTGAAAGATGGAGAAAAACATCAATTTTTTTTTTAATATACACACTGTCAAAGGTGTTAGTAGCACACTATATAAAAGCCCAAACAAAGTGCTTTTGATAAGGGAGGGAAAAGCTCAGAAGGTCAGTCTTTTTTTCTGGCCAAAGTCTATGTATGTAGTGTCTGCCAGCACTCATATTTCCTGAAAAAAGACTGCACAATACGAGTTTGTCTAAATGATGCGTGTGACATTGCTTTCATACCTGCAAAAGTCAGGCATGATGAGGTAGCTATGAGCAGCGTCATGAGAAAACCTGATTATTGACTATGCGAAAACAAAGGTGCAGATCAACTTCGCAGTAACTGCGAAGCTGATCTTTGCCTTTGTTTTTGCTACACAGATAGTACAATTAACCCCTGTTCTTCTTATATTTGGAATTTCAATGTTTATGTGACTGACTGACTGTACAGGTCGATTTGTGTCAGACCTGGTCGGAAACCCGGTTTTCTCACGTCACGGCTCAAAACCACCTTTCTACCAGTTACTGATGTTCACTTTTACTTCTATGTTTAATTATGTTAACATTAATCATAGGATCTTTTCTTCACATTTTGGCATCCTGTTGGGGATTATGTTAAATGCTGGGACTCCATTTTGTAGTAGAAGATTTTGTTCAAGACATACAGATTGCATGGAAGAAAAAAAAACATCTATGAGGGTAATATGTAAGAATAAAAGTAGTCTTGAAGTTAAAACAATGTGGCAGTTAGTGTTTTTATTCACATGTCAACTGAAAAATGTGTCAGTAATAGGGTGAGAGAACACAGAAAATTCTTGAGAAAACAATGGGTACACAATTAGTTCTGACAGCTGACAGATCTGATTAAAACTTTTGTTGTTTTATGCTGGAAGGGAAACTTGGAAAATACAAATAAAGGTCATTGCACATGTCTGTATGTGGACAATTGTGGCTTCTTTTGGGTGAGACTTTGATAATGAAGCCAAGCCAGCCAAGCAGTTTATTAGAGATTTTTTCAGCTGTGAAAATTGAAAATTTCATTTGTAATATTTTGATATTTTTGTTCAGAACATTGATTGTGGGTACACGTTAGAACCGCCTTGCGGTACCCACAACCTATGTTTTGGATGAGAAAAAAGAAAACATTGTATTTCATTATATAAAAGTGGGGTTTAAGGGGGTAAATATTTTGCGGACATATTATCCTGATGGTTTGCAAGCTGGACGACTGATATTTGAATTTAGAAGATATTCAGTGGTATTTGAAATATTGATTAGATTGCCCCCTTTTGCATGCAGTACATGATCACATTTTAATTTGTTTATGTGATTCCATTAAGTTCTGCTGATAACTCAGGTCTCAGAAACTTGACAGTTTAAGTGATAATCAATTGAGCCGCCTCGTGGGAAAACCAACAATCTGCATAGGCGAAAACAAAGGCGCAGATCAGCTTCGCGGTAACTGCGAAGCTGGTCATCGCCTTTGTTTTCGCTACTCGGATAGTACAATTCCTCTTCTACTTAAATCCGAAATTTCAAGCTTCTAGCTCTTTTCTGGCTTGTACAGCCCGGTTTGTGTCGGACCTGTTTGGAAACCACATTGTTGGTTTTCCCACGAGGAGGCTCAATTGCTGATGGTTGTTGATTGTTCTTGTTTAATGGCTAATTGGTGCTTTATGAGGCATATCACATCTGTTTCATGTTTACATGCGCTACATGTTTGGGACTGGCAGCATGTTGTAAAACATGGTTAAATTGGACTCAGCTGCTGTGTGCTTGTGTGGTCATGACAGCATCAGCTTTGGGAGAGGTATGTCCAGATAGTACAGTCTACTATTTTCCTGAATTGAACTTGTCAAGCCTAGATAGTAGCATGATCTTTTGTGGTTGTCCAAACAATTGGTGTTAGACATGGTCAGAAAGTCCAAAGACCAGGTTCCTTGCATTGCCATAGTGTTACCTTTACCATTCAAGATTTTGCAGTAGAAATCAGCTGGAAACTCATTTGATGGTCCATCCTGAAGATGATTATACTCCTGTATGTTTTAATTGTGGGTACGAATGTTAGAAGATATTCAGTGGCACGGTATTTGAAATATTGATAAGATTGCACCCATTTGCATGCAGTAGATGATCACATTTTAATTCCATTAAGTTCTGCTGATAACTGGGGTCTCAGAAACTTGACAGTTTAAGTGATAATCAATTGCTGTTGGCTGTTGATTGTTCTTGTTTAATGGCTAATTGGTGCTTTGTGAGGCATATCACATCTGTTTCATGTTTACATGTGCTACATGTTTGGGACTGGCAGCATGTTGTAAAACATGGTTAAACTGGACTCAACTGTGGTTACTGCATTTCTCAACTTGAATGTATGTGATGCATGTTTGGTCATGACAGCTTCAATTCCGGCCCTGGGAGAGACATGTCCTAAGCTGAAGCCTGCCATCTTCATGAATTTTATATTACTGATTGTTCTAAGGTGATACTTTTGTTGTGGTTCTAATTGTTTAATGTAAACTTGGGCATTAAATTTTTGTGCTGTTTGCACCTTATGTACGTTTTCATATATTTAATTGGGTGGCCACCAACTGGGAAATAGCTGCTCACTCAGCTTATGATATGTTCTCTTAGTATAAGTACCTGATAGTCAATTTAGTTTTTAGCTCACCTGAGCCGAAGGCTCACAGGTGAGCTTATACAGTAGTATACCCATGCTCCGTCGTCGTTGTCATTGTCCACAGTTTTCAAACATCTTCTCCTCTGAAACTGCTTGGCCAATCAAAGCCAAACTTCATGTGGAGCATCCTTAGGAAGATGGAACAAAAGTGTGTATAAATGGTTCAGGTCACATGACCAAGATGGCCGCCATGGCTATAAATAGCAAAAAACTTTAAAAATCTTCTTCTCCAAAACCAGAAGGCCTATGATTTTGAAACTTGGCATAAATCATGACCCTAGGATAACCTAGGATTTTACGTCAAGGTCAACATAGGTCGCCCATGCTTTTTAATGGGAAAAATTGTTAGAATATGATTTGAAGGGCAAAACTTACAGGAAATGGGCAAATGGACAGAATATTTATGTTTATGAGAAAATTTTGTTCCCAGGGGGTTGCCTGCCCCTGTCCCCAGGCTATATACATGTATATGACCATAATATTCAAACCTCTTCTCCTCTGAAACCGCTTGGCCAATCAAGGCCAAATTTTGTATGGTGCATCGTTAGGAAGGGGCAATGACAGTTTATATAAATGGTCAAGGTCACATGACCAAGATGGCCGCCATGGCTATAAATAGCAAAAACCTTTAAAAACCTTCTTCTCCGGAACCAGAAGGCCTATGGTTTTTCAACTTGGCATGAAGCATCAGGCAATGGAGCTCTACAAAGTTTGTATAAATCATGACCCTGGGATGACCTTGACCTCTTTTGAATGGGGAAAAATCAGAAATGTCATTTAATGACAGAAAACTTGCTAGGAATGAGCAAATGGACAGAAGATTTATGTTTATGAAAATATTTTCGGCCCATGGGGTTGTCTGCCCCTGCCCCAGGGCTATATACATGTATATGACCAACATATTCAAACATCTTCTTCTCTGAAACCGCTTGGCCAATCAAAGCCAAACTTTATGTTGAGCATCCTTAGGAAGAGGGAATGAAAGTTTGTTTGAATGGTGAAGGTCACATGACCAAGATGGCCACCACGGCTATAAATAGCAAAGACCTTTAAAAATCTTCTTCTCCAGAACCAGGAGGCCTATGATTTTGAAACTTGGCATGAAGCATCAAGGAATAGAGGTCTACAAAAGTTATATAAATCATAACCCTGGAATGACCTTGACCTATTTTATGGCAAGGTCAACTGAGGCGCCCATGCATCTGAATGGGGAAAATTGTTAAAATGTCATTTGAAGGGCAAAACTTGCAGTAAATTTGCAAATGGACTGAATTTTCATGATTTGAAAAGACATTGGCTCCAGGGGCTATTCTGCATGCATATTACCATTGTAGTAAAACAAGTTTATAAGTATATATCTCAGGCCTAAGGTGAGCGTTTACAGGACCATTGGTCCTCTGGTTATGTATTACAGTAACATTGGTCCTCTTTTTTTCCACCTCGGTTTTGGGGGATTTCTTTCTGATTTTGCCATTTATTGATCATTGCTTGCCAAGCCTAGATAGTGGTATGTCCGTATGATCTCTCATGGTTGCCCGGCACAGTTGGTGTTAGACATGGTCAGAAAGTCCAAAGACCTGGTTCCTTGCATTGCGGCTAATGTCATGGTACAAAGGGGGACGCTATATTTCACATCATTGTCGGTCAGTTCGGTTGGGGGCCATTTTTGGCCTTAAATGCACGTCCCTCTTTAGCTCACCTGAGCCGTAGGCTCACAGGTGAGCTTATAGGATGGCCATGATCAGGCGTCCGTCCGTCGTCCGTCGTCCGTCGTCGTCGTCGTCGTCGTCGTCCACCATTTTCAAAGATCTTCTCCTCTGAAACCGCTTGGCCAATCAAAGCCAAATTTTATGTGAAGCATCTATAGGAAGGGGGAACCAATGTGTATATAAATAATCCAGGTCACATGACCAAGATGGCCGCCATGCTCATATATGGTAAAATCCTTTAAAAATCTTCTTCTCCAGAACCCAAAGGCCTAGGATCTTGAAACTTGGCATGTAGCATAAGTGACTTAAGGTCCACAATGTGTATATAAATAATGACCTTAGGATGACCTTGACCTATTTTACAGCAAGGTCAACATAGGTCGCCAATGCATTTGAATGGGGAAAACTTTTAAAATGTCATTTAAAGTGAATGTCTTGCAGGAAATGGGCAGAAGGACTGACTATTTATGATTCTGAAAAAAATTGGACCCCAGGGGCTAAAGTGCCCCCACCCCGGGGCAATATACATGTATATTTCCAAAATATTCAAACATCTTCTCCTCTGAAACCGCTTGGCCAATCAAAGCCAAATTTTATATGAAGCATCTATAGGAAGGGGGAATCAATGTGTATATAAATAGTCCAGGTCACATGACCAAGATGGCCGCCATGCCCATATATGGTAAAAACCTTATAAAAATCTTCTTCTCCAGAACCCAAAGGCCTAGGATCTTGAAACTTGGCATGTAGCACTAGTGACTCAAGGTCCACAATGTATATATAAATAATGACCTTAGGATGACCTTGACCTTTTTTACGGCAAGGTCAACATAGGTCGCCAATGCATTTGAATGGGGAAAACTTTTAAATGTCATTTAAAGTGAAAGTCTTGCAGGAAATGCACAGTAGGACTGAATATTAATGATTCTGAAAAAGATTGGTCCCCAGGAGCTCATATGCCCCCACCCTGGGGCAGTATGCATGTATATTTCCAAAATATTCAAACATCTTCTCCTCTGAAACCACTTGGCCAATCAAAGCCAAATTTTATGTGAAGCATCTATAGGATGGGGTAACCAATGTATATGTAAATAATCCAGGTCACATGACCAAGATGGCCGCCATGCCCATATATGGTAAAAACCCTTCAAAAATCTTCTTCTCCGGAACCGGTGGATCGATTTCAAAGAAACTTGGCATGAAGCATTTATGGCTAAAGTACTACAATGTGTATATAAATCATGACCCTTTGGAAACCTTGATCTATTTGACTACAAGGTCAACATAGGTTGCCAATGTATTAGAATGGGGAAAACTGTTAACATGTCATTTGAAGGGAATAAATAAAATAGAAATTGGCAAATGGACAGAATATTGCTTATTCTGAAAACAAATGGCCCAAGGGCTTCATCTGCCCCTGCACTGGGGCTAAATACCTTAATATTTAAACATGTTTATTTGCATATGTAGCAGATCTCAGGTGAGCGTTTACAGGACCATTGGTCCTCTGGTTTGTTGTAGAAATCAGCTGGAAACTCATTTGATGGTCCATCCTGAAGATGATTATACTCCTGTATGTCTTAATTGTTGGCTTGGCATGGAACATTTCATTGATTGAGACTCTTCAAGGGTTAATTTGTTTTATAGTAGCTGTATCTAGTTCTGCAAATATTTTTGCTGGAAATGATTCCAAAGCAAACATCCTAAGTGGCATTGCATTTAATTATTACTGGAAAAATCATTTACAGATAACAGTTATGTAGTGCATAATTAGAATGTTCAACCACAAGGAGGAAGATGGCAATTTACCTTGATTGACTGCTATAACTACGGTATTTCAATTGGAACAGTTAAGCTAACTGACATTGGAATATGGGTTTTGTATAGGCACCAGCGGATTGCCAGACATACACCTAATGCCAATCGCATCTTATAGAGAGACCTTTATGTGTCCCTTCTTATTACATGTAAGTAAATATTATACCACAAAACTATAGAAAAATAGTTCAGAATTAATTGAACCACATCATGAGAAAACCAGATTTTTGCCTATAGTTCAGCTGCACAGGACAGTTTGTGTCAGACCTTGTCAGAAACCCTGAAGACTTGTTCTCTCGCGTCGCAGCTCAGTTAATAAAGACATCAACGAAGAGACACAAAGACAACCTTTGAGCCGCCCCATGGGAAAACCAACAATCTGCATAGGCGAAAACAAAGACGCAGATCAGCTTCGCGGTAACCGCGAAGCTGATCAGCGCCTTTGTTTTCGCTACATGGATAGTACAATTCCTCTTCTTTCTAAATCCAAAATTTCCAGCCTCTAGCCATATTCAGTGCTTGTACAGGCCGGTTTGTGTCGGACCTGTTCGGAAACCACATTGTTGGTTTTCCCACGAGGCGGCTCATTTATGCCCAAATTTGTGCCATTGGAAGCTTTACTGGACTCGGATTTTATTTGTCTTGTCAAAACATCAGTATGATACCAATTTTTCAAGAAACCTCAGATTTCACTGCCAAGAAGGCTTGCAGAAGGATAGATTTCTGTTAGATTTGATCTCATCCTTCAGAGTACTGGTTTGGGATTGGAATTCACCATTTTAATAGTTGTATGAATAATGACTACTCCCATCTTTATTCATGGAGACTATAGAATAGACTTAACAAACAAGCTTTATTCTAATTCATTTCCCTTTTTGAAAATCTTGAATATTTCTAAAACTCGCATGTCTGCATGATTGTCTATTTCATCTTGTAACTTTTATAGTGATAGGCTGCTCTGGCAAGAAAAACCTCTGGTTGTACACTGCTCAAAATATTCAAAGGAACACTGGAATTTTGAACTTTGCTGGAAAATGGTGTTTTTTCAAAATGAGCACAAACTTGATCGTTGCATGAGTCTTTGAATATGACAGTGTCAGCATTAACCTGAATGCATGATTGACTGACATTGACAGAAGTCTGCACTGCAGACAACTTTCTGTGGATCTGTGGACCTTCAGAAAAATACCATAAATTTATATTTTTTGAAAAATGCAAAAATAATTCCATAGATTTAAGTGGAATTTGTATCAAAATTTGTGTCAAAATCTCCTGTATCAAAATTTGTGATATCAGTTATTTCAAGTCAGCAGGAAAACAATTCCAAATGGAACAGATATTCTTGCCTGAAAATTATAGGCCAAAGTTGGGGTTGTTTATACATTGGGGCATATGGAAAAAGTGTAACGTTCCTTTAAATATTTTGAGCAGTGTAGTTTCTGTCCAGGTTTGACACAAACCAGTCTCTAGAACCACACAAGTTATACTTAAAGGGAAGGTTTTCATGTAACAAAAGAGAAGAGCCGCCTCATGGGAAAACCAACAATCTGCATAGGCGAAAACAAAGATGCAGATCAGCTTCGCGGTAACCGCGAAGCTGATCAGCGCCTTTGTTTTCGCTACTCGGATAGTACAATTCCTCCTCTACTTAACTCCGAAATTTGAAGCTTCTAGCTCTTTTCAGTGACTGTACAGGCCGGTTTGTGTCAGGCCTGTTCGGAAACCACATTGTTGGTTTTCCCACGAGGTGGCTCAAATGATCAGTTCTCACAGCTGGAAGTAGTTCCAATGTCAGAAAGATAATATGAGCCGCGACGCGAGAAAACCAGTCTTCGGGGTTTGCGACCCGGTCTGACCCAAACCGACCTGTACAGTCACAGAAGCAGGCTAGAAGTTTGAAATTTCGGATTTAAGAAGAAGAGAAATTGCACTATCCGTGCAGCGAAAACAAAGGCGCTGATCAGCTTTGCTTTAGGCAAAAATCGGGTTTTCTCACGATGTGGCTCATATCATCATCATTCTATTCATTCTATTGTTACTTTTTGTTCTTGTAAACTATATGTCTTTCTTAATTGAGAGCTTGAAAACATCATTCGGCAGCTGCTTATTGTTTTATAATGTATGAGCTCCGTCAGGTTAGAAACGTTATTTTATTTTTTACTTAAATATTGTACAATAATGATGCCTTGTGGTTGGTGTTTGAGACTCGAGATCAAGAGATCGGGAGTTCCGACCCAGGAAGTAGTGGCTCTCACCGGACATGAATGAAAAATTGCTGACTGGGACTTAACAAACCACAAAACTTTCAAGGTCTCTAGTCCCCATCGCGGCTTGTGTAAATGAGTCTGCCAGAGACAAGTTCCCATGTATTAGGGACAGCATGCGAGCCGGTGTGTGAGAAAACAAACAGTTTGGGTTCTGACCAGGTCCACAAACACAGAAGCAGGCTAGAAGCTTGAAATTTAGGAGTTAAGAAGAAGAAGGATTGTACTTCATCAGTTTATCTCTAGTATGTCTCTGCACAGCTGATCTGCGGCTTTGTTTTTTGCCTATGCCGATTGTCGGTTTTCTCATGTGGTGGCTCATGTGTATTTGGGAATGGGGGCTGGGTGTAGTTGTGGGGTTACCCAACTTGTCATCTCGGTCATCCCGACAACTATGCTGTTTGTACAGGAACTTTAAAAAGTAGCATAAAATGAATTTTAAGTTTGGTTGAAAAAGTATACTATGAAAGCAGGTTTTGTCAAACAGGGGTGAGTTGGTGAGTTGAATTTTTCAAACTGTTTTATTATTGTTTTCATGATATGCACCTCTAACAAAGGTATGTGTGTAATGTTTCACATTCCTTGGTCTCTGGAATTAATTATGATCTAGCTTACAAAAGATCACAGAAAATTGATCCCTGCATTATTTTATTCACTCCATTACAAAATTAAGAAGTAACTGTTGCAGCGTATGAGGCATAAAATTTTTATGTCAGGGATTTGTTTGGTTTTCTTTTCTGTTTTGTGATTAGGATTTTACTTTGCAGAAATAAGTCTCTGACCCAGTTGGTAATCCACCCTCTTTCTCACTCTGTTCTCCATACTAGAGATAATGTTCTCTCCATACTACTGAAATGTCTCACTCTGTTCTCCATACTAGAGATAGACTTTGTCTCACTCTGTTCTCCATACTAGAGATAATGTTCTCTCCATACTACTGAAATGTCTCACTCTGTTCTCCATACTAGAGATAGACTTTGTCTCACTCTGTTCTCCATACTAGAGATAATGTTCTCTCCATACTACTGAAATGTCTCACTCTGTTCTCCATACTAGAGATAGACTTTGTCTCACTCTGTTCTCCATACTAGAGATAAACTTTGTCTCTGCCTCTGTTCTCCATACTAGAGATAAACTTTGTCTCACTCTGTTCTCCATATTAGAGATAGACTTTGTCTCACTCTTTTTTCCATACTAGAGATAAACTTTGTCTCTTTCTCTGTTCTCCATACTAGAGATAAACTTTGTCTCCCTGTTCTCCATACTAGAGATAAACTTTGTTGTATTTTTTAAATCAATAATACATGTTCAAGTTTTAGTTTTCAAAATGATTTGATAAACACAATAGTGTATAGCTTTACCTTTTCTTTTATAACATTTATACATGGAATACATGCATAAGCAATGCAAATACATTCTTGTCATGGCAATAATTCCAGTCTTACAAAATTCTGCTGTTCTTGTCAAGGCCACATTTTTCCATGGCGGCAATATGAGATATTATCCCATAAAATATTGTCTGCGAATGCAGTAAAAATACTTTTAGTGTGCTTTAACTCATTGTTATATGAAAGTGAGATGCATCTTTCATTGTAAATTAATGTAATTGTAAGAGTTTTCAAGATATTTGTTGATTTCGACAGCTGCTTGGCAATGTGACAGTTCCTGGAGTGTGATATTTATGAGACACACCATAATAAAACCAGTATAATTGTTTGTCTGTGTCTTGAAGTCTTTGATATGAGCTGCCGCATGGGAAAACCAACAATCTGCATAAGCGAAAACAAAGGCGCAGATCAGCTTCGCAGTAACTGCGAAGCTGATCAGCGCCTTTGTTTTCGCTACATGGATAGTACAATTCTTTTACTTTCTAAATCCAAAATTTCCAGCCTCTGACCATCTTCTGTGACTGTACAGACTGGTTTGTGTCGGACCTGGTCGGCACCCAAATTGTTGGTATTCTCATGCACAGGCTCATATGCCTTTTGGCTTCAGTTCGGCCTGATCAGTCTTTGTTGCCTGGAAAATGAAGGCTGAAGACCGAAGCCATCCAAAGCTCACATTAGTGACATTGATTGGACTGTGCAGATGCCCAGGCTGATGTGAGTCATTGATGGGCATGTAAGCAACTCTGCTGCTTTACCAAGGGTGTGGCTCAATATTTCTTAGGAAGCATGCTAAGTGACTGAAACCCTTGAAGTTTGGTAATAGATGACTTATGCCATGCAATATATCAAACGATAATCTGTCTGCTTATTCAAGAATATTGACATCAGGGCTTGCATTCTATGTTCCAGGTTTGTTGATACACCTGTAGAACATATCATTTGATAATTTTTGCTTGTTTCTCTTAGAATACCTAGCTGTGTGTCTGTCATCCCAGTTTAAAGAGGTTTCTACAGAGAACTGATAAGTGTCAAATTATTAGAACTGGGTGGTTAGGATTAGGGTTAGAAATGCTGTGCATTTTTGGACTGCAGTCTATTTATGGACTGCTTCTATGGACAATTATTGCCATAAACTTAAAGAATGAAAGTAAAAACAAAAAAAAAAAAATATTAAAAAAAATGAAGGTAATAATGTTACGTTATATATACAATGTATGTTGTAAAGTTGCCTTGATGAGTCAATTTAAGGGCACCCATGACATTTGTGCTTTTAGATACCCACAAACTTTTCATCAAATACCTGTTTGGAATTCAATCCCTGTAACCTAAAATAATGGAGATGAAGTATGGTTTAAGAATGTAAACATTCTTTGTCCAAATAAGATTGACTAATGCATAAGATTAAGGAAGGGGCAATCTTTTCTGTATCTTCACTGTATGTGAGAATTGTTAGGCTTAAAGGGGTACATTATCATAATAACCTTTTATAAAAGCATAACCCATAAATTACTAAAGCTGAGTATTTTTTCGGCTTGACTAGATATTGTGTCATTAAAAAATCTTTAAAAGGCAAAAAATATAAATATTTTAGATGTATAACAGGCTATCACTTTACCATAACACTAAATGGTTTTGTAAGTTAATATTTGAGCCGCATCGTGAGAAAACCGGATTTTTGCCTAGGCGAAAACAAAGGCGCAGATCAGCTTCGCGGTAACCGCGAAGCTGATCAGCGCCTTTGTTTTCGCTACTCGGATAGTACAATTCCTCTTCTACTTAAATCCGAAATTTCAAGCTTCTAGCTCTTTTCTGAGCTTGTACAGGCCGGTTTGTGTCGGACCTGGTCGGAAACCCCGAAGACCGGTTTTCTCGCGTCGCGGCTCATTTTATGACAGATGTCATCTCTCCATAGAAATTACAGCCATAATCTGTCACCAGAGATTCAGTTTCAGTGGTGGGCCAGAGCTGAGTGAAGAAATGTAGTATCAGCTTCCCTCAAATACATCGGGAAAACATGTCCGTGAATGTATACCCCCTTATATAGAAACACTGGGGTTGGCAGGGGTGTACCTATTTTTCTTATTTTTGCTCCAAAACAGACATTGTGGGTACTCGTTAGAACTGCCTTGCCGAGGCAATTCTAACAAGTACCCACAATCTCTGTTTTGGAGTGGTTCTAATATGTACCGTCAATCTATGTTTTGAGCAAAAATATGAAAAATATCAAATTTGTTTCTGATGAAAATTTCAGTTTTTTACATTTTTAAAAAGCTCTGTATATTGCATGGGCATGTTTTCATAATGAGGTTTAAGAAACTCACAATACCTGGTCACTTGCAATTTACTGATGCCCTGCAATTCAGAAATGCCAGCCCCAGTTATTGTGATTTATAATGCATGGACACTCTAGATTTAAAGGCCTCTTATGCAGATATCTAGTGACCACTACAAGGAGATATCTTGCAGCCTGCTTATTTCTCTCAGTCCTAAACCTTTTTCGACTGCATTAACTATTAACTATGTCTTGTGTTTGTTTCCCAGTTTAGTTGTTGATGCCCCTGATGAACTATACAGCAGGCATTTACAAGTGTAACACTGTTTCACCAAGTCTTGACAATTGCGTCTGACAGGAGGCATTTACAAGTGTAACACTGTTTCACCAAGTCTTGACGATTGCGCCTGACAGGAGGCATTTACAAGTGTAACACTGTTTCACCAAGTCTTGACGATTGCGCCTGACAGGAGGCATTTACAAGTGCAAGATCTCAGCAAGGTGGGAAAACTATGAACTGAATTGTTCCATGTCTTTGCTTACTGTAACTTTTATGTGGTCTTCTGTTTTTCAGTATAGTTGTTGGTGCACCAAAGTTGGACATTGCCACGGCACCAGAGAACTATACTGGAGGAATTTACAAATGTAACGCTGTTTCACCAAGTCCAGACGATTGTGAACTACTGCTAGAAAATGAATACAGTAAGTATTGCCAACTGGGGGCCAGTTGTTCAAAACTTTGTTAGCTTAACACCATCATTAAGACCTCAACTCGTTAAGTAAATGCCGACTACAGAAGCAAATACACTGTTATTTCTTGTGGATAAAATGTGAGAATCCTTTGCATTGCAAAGGATTCTCACATTTTATCAACAAAAAATAACAGTGTATTTGTAATATTATTATAATGTTTTCAATTTTAACGAATTGTTAACTAAGGATGTTGTTAATTTTGGAAAACTGGGCCCTGGTTGTTTGAAGCTAAGAAGCAAGAGAATGTTTAAACAATATTTTTGATTTTGTGTTCTGGAATAGCAAATCACCAACACCTTAGGTCATGATCTGACTTGAAGTCTCTTCTGAAAGATTACAGAGGCCTTGGATCGAACTTACAACTCCTGGTTTACAAGTTGAGTCACTTAACCACTACTTAGACCAGGGATACTTCAAAATAAAGTTTAACTGTGTAGGTGAAGTGATTTTGAAAAATGAAATGTCATAGCAGTTGTTCAACTTTGTCTTTTTTACTGCTGTAAATTTGTCAAATAAAGAAAATTTTCATTTTACATCCATCTTTTAAAATTTATTAGTTTGAAATCCAGCTGACTCTGTCTCCATCTATTTAACAAGGTTTATAACCAGTTTAAACTGTCACAGCACATGCCTTTTGATGCAATATCAATATTAAATTAGCATAAATTGAAAAAGCACTGTCTCACCTATACATTCTGCTGTTTTGTGAAATATAGTCTTGAAGGAGTTTTCTCCCCTGGAATGTAACTCAATTAGCATTCACAATCACATAAGCTGTGGAAATATTGGTTTAACTTCATCATTAGAAATCATTTTTTGGCATTAATGCACAAAACACATGCAAAAACAAAGACACAGACCAGCTGCACAGTAATTGAACAATAAAAAAAATAATGCCTTTGGTTTCACTACATAGGTTTACAATTCTTCTTTCCAGTCATTTTTTGTGCCTGTACTCAAGGGTGGGTAATTGCAACGGCAATTGTGTATGTTTGTTTCTTACAGAATCAGCAGATGTCGGGAGAAGAGACCAATGGCTGGGGGTTGTTGTACGGAGTGGGGGCGCCGGCAAAGAAGTTGTGGTAAGAACTGTTTTCCTGGTTAGCATTATGAAACATTTGAGGTTTGATTCCAGTTTATTTCTAAAGAATAAGTCACTGTGCCTTTTGGGGAAAATGTAGAAAATTGATTATTTTTGGTGAAAAAGCTAGGAAACCTAATCAAAATATTGAATTTTGGAAATTCAAGTACACTTTATTGTTTACAAATAAATCTACAATTACTGATAAAATGTAAACACTGGGATTAAACTTGACCATAATCGTCCATATCAGACTGACCAGGGCTATCTTATACTTTGACCGTTGTGGTCAGTCTTTTGACCTGTACCCATCACCACCATGACCAAAGTCCTCTCAACATTACCACATATATCCCGAAAAGTTGTTCATGAATATTCCAAACTTTAACTGTATTCTGCTTCCTCTAAGACAGTCAGAGACTTTAAAAGACCTAAGTGAATTGAAAAACTGACTATTCATTATTAAATCTTGGACCCATGTCTGGGCCTATGTGCCCTATTCAGTGTGTACGCTTGCTGCTTGACAAAACCAAGGCAGACTGTTTGTACCAATATTTAGTGATTTGAGGCGTTACCTAGTCTAATAGTCTTCAGTTTGGTATTAGGGTTTAAGAAGGGTGTCCCCCCCCCTCAGACAGGGGTTGGGGGACATCCCTTTTGGATTGTCAGTGGGTGATAAATTTAGGTGAGGAATTAATATCTATTTTTCCAATATCATAGGATAACTAAACACAGGGATCTATGCACCACTTGAATAGGACAAGGAGTACATAATGGGCTTAAGTTGGGCTAAAAGTTTGATAATATTGTTCTTGACACGGTTATTCAGGAGCAAAACACTTTTAAGATAAGAAATATTATTAAGCCATAAAATGTCTGGTTTAAATATGTCCAGAACTGTACAAGAAATGAGCCACATTATGATAAAACCAACAATGTGGTACAACACAAACTGGTCTGTACCTATACAGAGGATGGCTAGAAGCTTAGAAGGTAAAGGAGTTGTACTATCCGTGCAGCGAAAACAAAGATGCTATTTAGCTGCGTGGTTACCGCGAAGCTGATCTGTGTCTTTGTTTTCGCATATGCAGATTGTTGCTCATGATGCTGCTCATGTTGCTCATGATGCTGCTCATGCTGCTCATGATGCTGCTCATGCTGCTCATGATGCTGCTCATGTCTTTGTTTTCGCATATGCAGATTGTTGCTCATGATGCTGCTCATATGTGACAGTGTCTGTCTGGTTTTATGGACTATTTGCACTCAACTCATGGAATAAAGATATGCTTTGCTTTTAAACCAGCATTTTGATATCCAGGTCAAACTAAAGCAAGATCTGCAAGCTTTAGATTGTGGTCAACAATCTAGATATTTACTGCTAGTAGATTTGCATTGAGGTTTAACATTGCCAGTCATCAACTTTTCAGTCATTTCAGGATGAAGCCACCACTTCCTGGGTATTATCCAGAGGAGTTGATGTGTCTTGCTCAAGGACACAACAGGGGGCCCGATGTCGAGTTGGAATTTATTTGGAGAACTAAAGATACTGTTCATAAACAAAAAACACTGAGCAGGCTGCTTGAGCGATGCTACTTGAGGGGAGCACCATGGGTCCAAGGTTATTAAGATATTTTCATGCTCAACTAAGCTGAGCAGAAAAATTGATAAAAACTGCTCATAAATACTGAAATAGCCCAAATTGATTGTAATTTTTTGACCATAAAAGCCAGTAATTTATCCTGCTTATAAATGTTAAAATGCCAAAAATTGTTGGCATTTAAACATTAATTAGCAGGATAAATTTTAGTCTCAGCTAAGCTGAGCATGAAAAAAGTTTTGTAACCTCAGAGCATGATCTAGTGGTAGAGTGTGGGCTTCCAAATCGAGAGGTCCTGGGTTTGAGACAAGCCATATCAGCTCCCGTCAATACTGGTTAATATTGAGGAAGCAGTAACTACATCCTGATATAATAAAACAAAAATGTTGACTAGGACTTTAGACCACAATATACAAACATGGTAAGAAAAAAAAAAAACACTAACAAATGAGCCACCACATGGGAAAACCAACAATCTGCATTTGCGAAAACAAAGGTGCAGATCAGCTTCACAGTACATGTAACTGCGAAGCTGATCAGTGCCTTTGTTTTCGCTACTCGAATAGTACAAATCCTCTTCTACTTGTATTCGAAATTTTAAGCTTCTAGCTCTTTTCTGTGCCTGTACAGTTCGGTTTGTGTCGGACCTGTTCGGAAACCACATTGTTGGTTTTCCCACTGGGCGGCTCAAATATGATACTTCTCACTTGTATATCCTCTTATTTTTAGGCGTGTGCCCACAGATACAAGGTCGGGGGCAACAACAACTATGGGATAGGGAACTGTTACCTTCTCCCCCAGGATCTCCAGTTCAACCGGGAAAACGGACAGGGGAACATCATCAGTCCATGTCAGGGCTACTCAATACGGAATGAACACATGGAGTATGCTTTTTGCCAGGGAGGGGCAAGCGCCTTTATATCCGATGTAAGCTATGTATTGTATCCATCAGGAAAACATGCCCATGCAATGTTTACCCCCTTAAACTCCACTTTTATATAGAAAAACTGGGGTTTGCAGGGGTAAACATATTCTTCTTATTTTTGATCCAAAATAGAGATTGTGAGTACTCGTTAGAACCGCCTCAGCGAGGCAGTTCTAACGTGTACCCGCGATCTATGCTTTGAACTAAAATGTTAAAAATATCCAAATTTTACCAATAGATTTTTTCAATTTTTACAGCTTAGGAAACATCTGAATATAGCATGGGCATGTTTTCGTAAAAACTAATATTGAAATTCGAAAAGTTTGGTATGATAGAGAAGATTTCCAGGTCCGTTTATGTTTGATCAGTCTTCATCAGGGCTCAGGAAATTTCCTCCAAGATCTGATTTCCTCCAAGATCCAGCACTACAAATGAATAAAATAGTTGGCTAACATGATGCAAAAATCAAAGGAAGATCTTGGGAACAGATATTCTAGGCTGTCACATAAGAAAACCAACAATATCCATGGGCGAAATTAAAGGCGCAGATCAGCTCTCCACAAAACAGAGTCGACAATAACATAAATTGCTTAATTTATATCACTGTTTAACGAATCAAATTAAATGTTACTATAAAGTTTCATTCAAAGCACTATATTATGACTTGAAATACTTTCAATGACGTCATAAATTAGAATCAAATCAAATCCTTGACCAAATTCTAGGAATTATTGTAGAAAAAAATCCGGTACCTGAATCAAACAAAACCAAATCATATCGGGACCTATAGTAAAAATCAAACAAAACCTTTTTATATCGTGACGAAGGAAGCAGCCAGTGGGAACTGGGAGCAATTCACCCCAGTACATGTAACTTTGAACAGCTGATAATTGTTGTTTGTTTGTTTGTTTGAATTGATGCTTTATACATTCCAGTCAACAGCAATGGTCATGTTGGGACGTTGCCTCCATTTTATGGGACTTTTAACCAACATTAGGATGTCATGACACTCAAAATGTGCTTCATAAATATAACCACCCAAGCAAACCAAGTCTTATATGTATGGATGGTTTGACTAAACCACTTTTCCTGGGCAGGCTCAGACTTGCGCCGTTTACCAGTAATCAGATAGTCGGTCAGTAGTTAAGAAGCATTGACTGGAGACACAAGCAGTCCATCTATTTCTCCTAGGCCCCAATGGATGTGGGCCCATATTCCCACCCGACCACTCTTGATAATTGTTGTGACTAAATATAGTCTATAAACCAGTATGAATAGCGATTTAAGCTAATGAAAAAGCAGATGTTCAACTTCAAAATAATTGAGCTATGACGTGAGAAAACCAACAATTTGAGATTCTGACCAGGTCCGACACAATCCGGTCTGTACTGTTACAGAAGAATGCTAAAAGCATTTTGGATATAAGTAGCAGAGGAATGGTACTATCTGTGTAGCGAAAACATAGGTGCTGATCCAACTGCACAGCTGATCTGCGCCTTTGTTTTTGCATATGCAAATTGTTGGTTTTCTGATTAGATGTGTTGTCAGGACATTTAGCTCAATGTGACCTTAATAGAAAGGTTTGATGTCATTCATTCTCGTGATGTGACGTCAGCAAGCAGTCTGGCAACCTAACATAACAATCCCTCCCCCCATTGAATTATGGGAATACTGATTTACAATTTTTTATACGAAGAAAGCAAAGTATTCTGCATATATTTCCAATATTCCGCGACAGGGGTCCACCCATTATAGGGGGCCGCCATTTTTAAAAGCAATCCGAGACCTTCTGTTCTTTTCCTAATCCTTTTGGCTGACACTTTCTTAGAGCCAAGGTACAATCTATACCGCGCAACCTAACGTTTTTATAGGATGCACGTATAAATAGAGCTTGAAAAGTGCAGGGAAGAAGACTAACAATAGCCCATCGCCCATGGCCCCTAAAGTTTGGGCTGGGCTACTGAATCTTTGGACAAAATACCCATACCTCTAATGATAAATATTGTATTTTGGCTGTCTGGGCCCCTAAGTCAAATTCCTTGAAGTGTCATTTTGCTGATTTTTATTCCAGGAAAGAAGATTGATTATTGGTTCACCAGGTGCTATCAACTGGAGAGGTAGGGTTTCACACATAGTTTTTTATACTTGATGCAATTGTGGTAAAAAAAAAATGACAATTTAATAATAAATTGTATTTACTAAAATCTTTATATTGTATATCATTAGTCGAGTGGTGTTTTGATATCTTAAAATGAGTCGCCTCATGGGAAAACCAACAATCTGCATAGGCGAAAACAAAGACGCAGATCAGCTTCGCGGTAACCACATTGTTGGTTTTCCCACGAGGCGGCTCAAATCTTAAACATAGATGTGCCATTTTAGTTGTTACTGATACAGGTAACTGCTCAACAATTGAACAGTCTGATTTCACAGAAAAAAAAAAACTTGTCATGTAACTTCATTTTAACGTGGTTTCCTCAAACCCATGCTGTATAAAGGATTGATCAGTATTATGTGAGCCGCATCATGAGAAAACCGGATTTTTGCCTATGCGAAAAAAAAAGGGGCAGATCAGCTTCGCAGTAACTGCGAAACTGATCAGCGCCTTTGTTTTCGCTACACTGATAGTATAATCCCTCTTTTCCTTAATTCCGGAATTTCAATGTTCTAGCATGCTTCTGTGACTATACAGGCCGATTTGTGTCGGAAACCCCGAACACCGGTTTTCTCGCGTCGCGGGTCATGTAATGCTCAAGATTTTGCTGTTTATTTCATTTTTCTCATCAGGCATGTTAACGGAGATGGACGTATCCCCATTTGGCATGCGGAGAAAGTACAAGAGCCCTACAACGGACGCTGATGACCCCCCACCCCCTGTCCCCACCTTCTCTATGCTTGGTTACTCTGTTGTTGGTGGAAAATTTGACAACAGCGGTAACCTCTACTACGTTGCTGGAGCTCCACGGAGTCGGGAAGGGGGTGAGGTGGTGCTATTTACGGAGATGTCTAGTGGAAGTTTGCTGAAGTATGAGGAATCACAGAAAATCATGGGAGACCTTCCCTTTTCTGGATTCGGTCAAGATTTGATTGCCGTAGATTTGAACAGTGACTCGTAAGTGAAATGTATTATCACATTTAGTACATAAAATTTTCAAAGTAGTGTCTATATTTTCACAAAAATTTCAAAGTAGTGTCTATATTTTCACAAACTTTTCAAAGTAGTGTCTATATTTTCACAAACTTTTCAAAGTATTGTCTATATTTTCACAAACTTTTCAAAGTATTGTCTATATTTTCACAAACTTTTCAAAGTAGTGTCTATATTTTCACAAACTTTTCAAAGTAGTGTCTATATTTCACAAACTTTTCTGGTGTGCTGTGATCTATGCACAGGTGACCATTTGGTACTGATGGCCTCAAGATAGGGAAACCATGGCCTCTGACATAGTGTCATGTAATGATTTGCTGTGCTGAATTTTGGCTAGCATCCTGCTTTTATTTTTCCTTTTTTCACAGAGTCATGTTTGCTCAGAGACCGGGCCCCAAGGTTATAAAACTTTTTTCAAGCTCAGCTCAGCAGAGCATGGAATTTCAACTGCTCATAAATGTTGAAATAATCAAAATTAGTGGAAATGTGACAGGATAGCCTCCTTTGGAAAAATATGTTTGTGCAAGTGCTTGTAATATGCAAATTTCAAACTCGAAACTTTGTGAATCGAGTAAGTGTTGACTATTGTAGCGCAGTAAACCATGGTGCAGCCCTGTGTTTGTGTTAAACCTGCGAGGAGACTAAAAAGAAAGTTTTTCTCATGGCATGTCATATTTTCTTGTTTTCAGTATTGATGACTTGGTGGTGGGCTGTCCTATGTACCATAAGAAAGAGGAGGACACAATCAGAGTGGGTGGGGCTATCTATGTCTATCTTAGCAATGGAAATGAGGTAACAATCACTGGAGCAGTGTTATGAAATGAGCCGCCCCATGGGAAAACCAACAATCTGCATAGGCGAAAACAAAGGCGCAGATCAGCTTCGCGGTAGCCGCGAAGCTGATCAGCGCCTTTGTTTTCACTACACGGATAGTACAATCCCTCCTCTACTTAACTACAAAATTTCAAGCTTCTAGCCTGCTTCTGTGCTTGTACAGGTCGGTTTGTGTCGGACCTTTTCGGAAACCACATTGTTGGTTTTCCCACGAGGCAGCTCAAATAAAGAAAACAAAACTGCACAGCTGATCATTGTCTTTGTTTTCGCTACCAAGATAGAACAATCCCATGTCTTCTCAAATCCGAAATTTCAAGTTTCTATCCTGCTTCTGAGACTGTACAGACTGGTTTGTGGCGGACCTGGTGGAAAATCATGAAGGCCAGTTTTCTAGTGTCACGGCTCATTTAGCAGTTGTTATACTTTTATATTAATGTCTTTTTAGTTCAGAATGTTTTTCATGCCCAACTCATTTTAAGACTGAAATTTATCTTGCCCATAAATGTTAAAATGTAGATAATTTTTGGCATTTCAACATAGCATGTCCTATCTGTGGTCTCCTTTGTAGATTTACACGCGGCCTCAGAGCATTAAGGGGAGATCACTGAGTCAATTTGGTTCAGCATTGCTAAAGCCTCACTTATTCAAGTTGACCAGTTTTACAATTAAAGTGGCCGCATTGTTTATTGTCGTCTTCCTGTGACCAGCTTTGTCCCGTTTTTAACTGTTTAGTTAACGGAACATGGAATCAAAATGACCTTTGCCAAGACATGTTTACAAATGGCATTATATATATCATATTTGTGTTACATTTTATAGACACATTACATGTCTGTGATTTATTTTTGTAGATCAATTACACCCAGCCCCAGATTATCAAGGGGAGATCACTAAGCCAGAAACAATGTGACTCACTCCAGTGCCTACATGGAAGGTTTGGGTTCAGTCTGGCTAAAGCTGGGGATCTGAATGGGGATGGATTTCAAGGTAGGGCACCATATCATCTGACTCGTATGAGTCTTCAGAGAAGCAGACTCTGTTTTTGTTTATGCAAAAACAAAGGTGTTATGCTTTTGTTGTTGCTATATAGATGCTTTTTAATCCAATATTTAAGACTAGTAGCTATCATCTATGGCTAAACAGCTTGGTTTGTGTCATACATGGTTTGAAACATGAAAAATAGTTTTTGTGAAGGGACATGATCTTGGTATGCATGGTGACTGCACAATCTTTCAGAGGTGGTTCCATTGAACAATAGAAAGTCAATTTCAGGATTCTGTCTCTAGAATCAATTTGTCCTATAATGCTAATCTGTGTATTTAAACTCCAGTCTGTAATGAACTGTGTATGAAGAGGACATGATAAATAATTGTCATTGGTTCCAGATATTGCTGTTGGGGCACCATATGAAGGGCAAGGAGCTGTGTATATATTCCATGGATCTAAAGATGGACTGAAAGTACCTTTCTCGCAGGTGAGTGCAAAAATGTTCACATGATTAAAACATTGTTGAAAGGACCATAAACTGGAACAAAATGCACATAAAAATTGAGTGATTTATGTCTTCTTTGTAACAATTTTGAATACACCCAGTGTTGGCCCTCCAGTTCTCCTGATCAAAACACTGTCCGTCATCCTGTTATAATATACATCCTCTAACTGATTCACCCTTGACCTTTCAGAAAGCAAAACCTCAACAACAGTACCCTCCTGCTTCATGATGTATACACGATTTCTGTTGGCGTCTCTCGTTGATACGTAGATATTCCCTTTCTTGTCTGTGACAATGCCGTAATAAAATTGAACATCGTCATTTTGTAGTGTAAATACCTCTTCACCTTTTTGGTTAAATGCTTTAATACCCTGATAATAGTGTGATGTGTAGATGTTACCGTTCTTTGGATTAATTGTGAAGTAGCTAATTGAATAATTTTCAGATTGGAAAAACTTTACTTCTTCGCCTTCGAAATTGATAACTAAAATTTGAGCATTGGAGCACCCGCTGAGGTAAAAATGTTTATCATAATACTTAACGTAATCCAGCTTGCCGTCGGAATTTGAATATATATTTATGTCCCCTTCTTTCTTCATAAGGTATACATCACTGTTTTTATCGACTTTGTCATGATTTAGAAATGCAAGATTTGCAACTCGTTTGGATAACTCAATGTCTGTTATAACAGCAACATCTAAAACGCCATAAACACTCTTAGCATGCAAGAAATTGTAATATTTATCATAAAATTTGATTTTGCAGTTTGATCCGTCTGCTATCACCACTTTCCCATCTAGCATTACATCAAACCCACTCACCCAACACTGAAAACTATCCTCGTCAAGCGTAAAATCCAACTCCTGCTCAAAATGTAACGTCTGCTTTGACTTGTTAGCCTTTAGTTGTTTATTCAAATATTCACGCTTGGCTTTTTCTTCGGCATCTTTCTGTTTCTTTCTATTTCTCCTTTGACGATGTGGTCTACGTCGATATTCAAGTTTATGCTGCGGCTGTTCATCTTTAACAATTTCCAACAACTTGTGATGTTTTGTTTTTGGATCCGTAAAATGATCATTTGCACATTTATCACAGAGGTATTTTTGGCATGTTTGGCAAAACCCAACAGCGCTTAAAGTTTTCCCAGCCTTTTTGCAGTTGTGACATAGAAATATAGGGGCCTCTTTAGGATTGAATTTCTTGTGGTTTACAATATAGCCAGTGTCTTTGCCTCTTGGGATAGATGGTTTGCTTCCCATAGTTCAGGATTTTATTATGCTGAAAAGATCATGAGAATCAAAAAGGCCTAGGGAGTTTAAGTCCTGATTTCAGCCTCAGGTTTTGGTAAAAAATTGAATTTTGGAATTGTGATGAGATAACTATTGCAAATAGCAGGTGTATTTCCCTGCTTTTAAAATCTAGTACAACCATTTCATTCAAATAATGAACGTTGCCATGGCAACGCCCAGAAAACATAGAAATAACACTTTTTGCACTTTTTATGTCTATTTTTAACGACATTTTCAACTACCGGCCCACGTGACAAACAATTTCTTAATATGAAATAGTTATGAAGTATCATCCAGACATATTGTATGCAAAGTATCATTTTGTTTGTCGCCTTAGGCCGGTAGTTAAAAATTATGTCTCCCCCGAAGGGTCGGGAGACATATTGTTTTTCCCCCGTGCGTCTGTCCATCTGTCTGTCTGTCTGTCTGTCTGTCTGTCCGTCCGTCCGTCTGTCCGTCACAAATTGTGTCCACTCTATATATAACTCGAAAACCGTCAAAGATATTTCAATGAAACCTGATACTCTTATAAAGCATGATGAGACGATGTGTCATGCACAAGAACCATAACTCTTGCTTTCATATCTTTGTATTTCCCTTTGATTATTTTCCATACAATTTCTTGTTCGCTTTATAACTCAAAAACCGTAAGAGATATATTTCAATGAAACATGGTACACTTATAAAGCACGATCAGATGATGTGTCATGCACAAGAACTATAACTCTTGCTTACATATCTTTTGAGTTATTTCCCTTTGATCATTTTCCATGAAATTTTGTGTCCGCTTTATAACTTGAAAACTGTAGGAGATATTTCAATGAAACTTGGTACACTTACAAAGCACAATGAGGCAATGTGTCATGCACAAGAACCTTAACTCTTGCTTTCATATCTTAAGAGTTATTTCCCTTTGATTATTTTCCATACAATTTTGTGTCCGCTCTATAATTCAAAAATCGAAAGAGATATTTCAATGAAACTTAGTACACTTATAAAGCATAATGAGACGATGTGTCATGCACAAGACTTATAACTCTTGCTTGTGTAATTTTGGAGTTATTCCTTTGATTATTTTCCATATAATTTCTTGTCCGCTCTATAACTAAAAAAGGGTAAGAGATATTTTAATGAAACTTGGAACACTTATAAAGCACAATTAGGTGATGTGTCATGCTCAAGAATTATAACTCTTGCTTGTGTATTTTTGAAGTTATTTCCCTTTGATTATTTTCCATACAATGTGGTGTCTGCTCTATAACTAAAAAACGTAAGAGATATTGATGCACTTATAAAACAGAATGACAGGATATGTGATGCACAAGAACTATAACTCTTGCTTGCATATTTTGGACATGCACTTAGAGAGGGGGTAGACATCAGTTTTCACATAGAAAACAAATTCTAGTCAAAAATTGTGTTCAGAAATTGGCCAAAAATGAGCGAAAAATTGCAAAATGTGCTCTACCTGTGGTTCTTCTGCACATAAACATGGCAACAATGAAGAAATTGGTCTGGATTTTTAAAAAAGAGACATGTGGCTGCTTTTATGAATACTTTTCTCATCTAAGTTCCAAAAATTATTTTTTATCAAAATATGAGGCCAAAATTAGGCCTTAAACTCCCTAGGCCTTTAAAAAATGTGTATGGATATTTATCCATTTTCTCTACCCACAATTTTCAAGAATTAGGATTTTTCTCCAGATACATGTAGTAAGCATATTTATAGGATGGCTTGAATTAGATACAATTAAGATAAAAATCCCAACCTAGACACTAGGAGGAAAAGAAACGTACATACATTTTGCCAAAGTGAGTTGTAATTTTGTCCTTAAACCACATCAAGAAAACATGTCCGTGTAATGAATACCCTCTTAAACCCCACTTTTATACAGTAAAACTGGGGTATGCAGGGGTATACCTATTTTTCTTATTTTTGATCCAAAACATAGATTGTGAGTACTCGTTACAGGCGGTTCTAACGTGTACCAACAATCTTTGTTTTGAGCAAAAATAAAAAAAATTTTTACAGCTGAAAAATATCAAATGAGCAAAAATAAGGAAAACATCAAAATTTCTAATGAAATTTTAAATTTTTTACAGCTGAAAAAATCTCTATATATTGCATGGACACGTTTTCGTAATGAATCCGTCTATTGATTCTACATCAGCCCCACTGAGTATTATTGTGCAGCAACAGGCCATTAAATACCTATCCTGTTAACTTTAAAGTAAGAATCTGAATTTTTTTTTTTTTTTTTTTTTTTTTTTTTAATCCAGTTTAACGTCCCTTTCAAGATTATTTCAGCTCATATGAGACGGGCCAATTGGTAGGTGGGGAGAAACGGGAGAACCCCGAGAAAAACCACCTGGCACACCCGCAAGCAGAACTTGGCTTGTCTCACATGTGGCCAGTGCGGGGCTCGAACCCAGAATCTGAATAATGCAATTTCATACTTAAAACAATCTATTAATCAAAATGTCTTACTTTGGTTGGCAGTTAAAAAAAACTGCTGAAGTTTAATTTCCCTGAATTTTATTGCTGTTTAAATTCATAAACCTGTCAACATTAACACATTAAGGTAGGTAAAATATTTAACCAAGCCACAGCACAAGAAAAGTTAATATGAGTCATGCATTTATTTGTCCATGTTTTACTTTCATATTATGTTACTTTAGGGCCCTTGTATGACAAAACCTTAGTATGCCAAGCCAAAACTCAGTTCTCCTCTAAGCATCTACAAACCTGCCTGCCATTTTAAAGGAATCTCAAATTTCAGCTATATATTTAATCATAAAGTGAAAAATTTAAAGTATGGCCAGGCTGTGCTGTGTATAAATTAAGCATTATGCTGTTCAACGAAGGTTATAATTGTCATTTTCACATGACAGGGCTTATTTTTTTACATGCTTTATGGATTGGATTTCGAATAATCTATTGTTCTAATGAACAGAAAGAGTTTTCTTGTATGCCTTTGAATGCCTCATTAATTTCAGTTTAAAAATCTTGCAATGAAAATTAAAAAGAAAAGAATTTGTTGCTCTTATTGCACTTTTACAATGAAATTTACAATAATGCGCCAGTCATTTGTAACCACGACCCCCCTACCTACGGGGAAGGGTGGGGGATAGCCGGGCTAAAGAACAGGGCAATTACTATTTTAATGTCAATAAAAATTGAAAAGAAAAGAATTTGTTGCTCTTATTGCACTTTTACAATGAAATTTACAATAATGCACCAGTCATTTGTAACCACGACCCCCCTACCTACGGGGGAGGGTGCGGGATAGCAGAGCTAAAGTGCAGGGCAATTACTATTTTAATGTCCCAGCACTGCAGGGGAAATTACGGGGTTTTATTAGCTCACCTGAGCCGAAGGCTCACAGGTGAGCTTATAGTATACCCATGCTCCGTCGTCCGTCCGTCCGTCGTCCGTCCGTCGTCCGTCGTTCACAATTTCAAAGATCTTCTCCTCTGAAACTGCTTGGCCAATCAAAGCCAAACTTCATATGGAGCATCCTTAGGAAGGGGGAACGAAAGTTTATATAAATGGTCCAGGTCACATGACCAAGATGGCCGCCATGGCTATAAATAGCAAAAACCTTTAAAAATCTTCTTCTCCAGAACCAGTGGGCCGATTTCCACGAAACTTGGTATGTAGCATTGGGTACTTCGGCCCATCATAGTTTATATAAATCATGACCCTAGAATGACCTTGACCTATTTTACAGCAAGGTCAACTTAGGTCCCCAATGCATTTGAATGGTAAAAATGGTAAAATGCTATTTAATGGGTAAAACTTACTGGGAATAGGCAAATGGACAGAAGATTAATGTTAATGGAAAATTTTAGCCCCTGGGGGGTTGTCTGCCCCTGCCCCGGGGCTATATACATGTATATTTCCATAATAATGAAACATCTTCTGCCCTGAAACCGCTTGGTCAATCAAAGCCAAACTTCATATGGAGCATCCTTGGGAAGGGGGAAAGAAAGTTTATATAAATGGTCAAGGTCACATGACCAAGATGGCCGCCATAGCTATAAATAGAAAAAACCTTTAAAAATCTTCTTCTCCAGAACCAGAAGGCCAGTGATTTTGAAACTTGGTGTGAAGCATCAGTGACTAGAGCTCTACAAAGTTTATATAAATCATGACCCTGGGATGACCTTGACCTATTTTACGGCAAGGTCAACATAGGCCGCTCATGCATTTGAATGGGAAAAAGTGTATAAAATGTCATTTGTAGGGAAAAACTTGCAGGAAATGGGCAAATGGACTTAAGATTGATGATTCTGAAAAAATTTGGACCCCAGGGGTCTGTCTGCCCCCACCCCGGGGCAATATACATGTATATTACAGTGATATTCAAAGATCTTCTTTTCAGAAACCACTTGGCCAATCAAAGCCAAACTTTATGAGGAACATTGTTAGGAAGTGGGAATGAAAGTATATATAAATGGTCAAGGTCGCATGACCAAGATGGCTGCCATGGCTATAAATAGCAAAAACCTTTAAAAATCTTCTTCTCCAGAACCAGAAGGCCTATGATTTTGAAACTTGGCATGAACCATCAGGCAATGGAGCACTACAAAGTTTATATAAATCGTGACCCTTGGATGACCTTGACCTATTTTACGGCAAGGTCAACAGGTTGACCATGCATTTGAATGGGGAAAATTGTTAAAATGTCATTTGAAGGGCAAAATTTGCAGTAAATTGGCAAATGGACTGAGGTTTTATGTTTTCAAAAAGAAATTGACTCCAGGGGTTTCTCTGACCCGGCCCTGGGGTTATATACATGTACATTACCATTCTAGTCAAACAAGTTTATTGGTACATATCTCGGGTTTCAGGTGAGCGTTTACAGGACCATTGGTCCTCTGGTATTAAGATCCTTACCCCAGGGAGATTTTCTATGGTGAAGGGAAGGGCAAAGAGCATAGTTTTGACCACCAGTTTGTCACCTGGGGTGATGTCTATAGCAGGGCATTGAATACAGAAAAGTCATAATCCCAGCCATTCCCCGTAGGTGAGGGAGCAGTGGTTACAAATGACTGGTGCATTAGTTAAAACGATAACAGGAAATGATAGAATCAGGATCAAAATCAGAAGAAACAGTTAAAAATCTGTCAATAAACATGCCATACTGCAAGAATAGTGCAGCTGCTAAAAATCCAAAGCTTCAAGCCTACACCAAAAGTAAAAAGTAAGCAACATCAGGATAACGTCTCTGTGTAATGTATACCCTCATATACCCCACTTATACATAGAAAAAAAACTGGGGTTTGCAATACATAGAAAAAAATGGGTTTTGCAGGGGTATACCTATTTTACTTATTTTTGATTCAAAACATTGATTGTGGATACACGTTAGAACCGCCTCGCTTTCTAATGTGTACCCAGCGAGGTGGTTCTAACGTGTACCCACAATCAATGTTTTGAGCAAACATAATAAAAATATCAAAATTTTTTCCATTGAAATTTTCAATTTTTACAGCTGAAAAAATTTTCTGTATATCACATGGGCATGTTTTTGTAATGAATGCTTTGGAACTGGTACAAGTATCATAATCCATCCTTAAAACCTGAACTGGAAATAAATAAGAAATAGACAAAAATACAGTTGGCACAAAGTTTTTTTAACTGGGAAACCCTATTTGTGTTTTAACTAATCGAAAATTAAGTTGGTTGTAGGATCGTTTATATAACATTTAAATGAATATTCTATCCCACAACAAACACTCAGTAATAAATAACCTGAGTGTTTTTTGAAAATTTCCTCTTACATATTTCGGTATATATTGAAGCAATATCCTTCTACTTTCAGAGGATCTATGCATCAGAACTCCCCAACTCTGACAAATGGACGACCTTCGGCTATTCCCTGTCGGGAGGGATTGATCTTGACGACAACACTTATCCAGACATCCTCGTCGGCAGCTTTGACGTTGACAAGGTCGCCCTGCTGCGTACTCGACCAATCATCTACTTACATTCCAATGTCAGTGTATACCCGGATAAGCTGAACATGAGCAGCGTGGCGGGCAAGAAGTGTCAATATGACAATGTTCTGAAATACTGTGTTCAGTTGAAACTTTGTCTCAGATATACTGCAGAGCCGGCTGAAAGGTATGAGATTCTTCTATAGACTTTCGACTGGGACATTAATATGGATAAATTGTGGTAGGATGTAAAATATAAACATGCAGAAATCAACGACCTAAATGAATTGCTTAATGTAGGCATTGGTAAAGTCCATTGGATTTTGCATGGAGAAAGTGATAAGGTTGACAATATGGTGTTACTTTAAAATGTATTGAAGGGCCTAATATAAATTGATGACACTATTTGCCATGCTGAGTTCAACATCATATGTTTCAACTTACATATATATGTTTGTAGCTTGATTCTTTATACCCCCGGCATTTATGCCGACGGGTATATAGTTTTCGCTTTTCCGTTCGTCCGTTCGTATGTTAGTTAGTTAGTTAGTTAGTTAGTTTGTTTCTTTGTTAGCTCACCTGAGCCGAAGGCTCACAGGTGAGCTTATAGTATACCCATGCTCCGGCATCCGTCCGTCGTCCGTCCGTTGTCCGTCCGTCCGTCCGTCGTTCACAATTTCAAAGATCTTCTCCTCTGAAACTGCTTGGCCAATCAAAGCCAAACTTCATGTGGAGCATCCTTAGGAAGGGGGAACGAAAGTTTATAAATGGTCCAGGTCAAATGACCAAGATGGCCGCCATGGCTATAAATAGCAAAACCCTTTAAAAATCTTCTTCTCCAGAACCAGTGGGCTGATTTCCACGAAACTTGGTATGTAGCATCGGGGACGCGTGCCCATCATAGTTTATATAAATCATGACCCTGGGATGACCTTGACCTATTTTACGGCAAGGTCAACTTAGGTCGCCAATGCATTTGAAAGGGAAAAAATGGTAAAATGCTATTTAATAGGTAAAACTTACTGGGAATAGGCAAATGGACAGAAGATTAATGTTAATGGAAAATTTTAGCCCCTGGGGGGTTGTCTGCCCCTGCCCCGGGGCTATATACATGTATATTTCCATAATAATGAAACATCTTCTCCCCTGTAACCGATTGGCCAATCAAAGCCAAACTTCATATGGAGCATCCTTGGGAAGGGGGAAAGAAAGTTTATATAAATGGTCAAGGTCACATGACCAAGATGGCTGCCATGGCTATAAATAGAAAAAACCTTTAAAAATCTTCTTCTCCAGAACCAGAAGGCCTATGATTTTGAAATTTAGCATGAAGCATCAGGCAATGGAGCTCTACAAAGTTTATATAAATCATGACCCTGGAATGACCTTGACCTTTTTTACGGCAAGGTCAACTTAGGTTGTCCACGCATTTAAATGGGGAACATTGTTACAATGTCTTTTGAAGGGCAAAACTTGCAGTAAATTGGCAAATGGACTGAATCTTTATGATTCAAAAAAGAAATTGACTCCAGAGGTTGCTCTGACACTGCCCTGGGGTTATATACATGTATATTACCATTCTAGTCAATCAAGTTAATTGGTATATATCTCAGGTCGCAGGTGAGTGTTTACAGGACCATTGGTCCTTTGGTTCGTAATTCCGGAACGTTCGTGGAATTTACGTCAAAGTTTTGGTTAAAGTTTCTCTAGAGGTGTATATCTCATGAACCAATGGTCAGAAACCATTCATATTTGGACCATAGGTACCCTATAAGGTTTGCTTCATTTCCATGAGTTCGAACCCAAGGGTCCATGCCCAGGGGTGGGGCTGGAGGTCAAAAACTAGGTCACCTTTAAAATGTGCTATTTACAATGTTAATGTTTCTTCTCTAAGTCCATATCTTAACAAACAATCATAAGGATTTAGTTTATGAATACACTATAGGGTTTGCTTTCATATTCCATGTCACCAAATCCTCGGTACCATCACCAGGGGTGGGGCTAGAGGTCAAAATCTAGGACACATTTATAATATGATAGATACCATGATAAATTTTCTGTATGTCCATTTTCTTGACATCCACAATGTCTTGTCAGAAGGGATTCATACTTAGACCATAGGTACCATGTAAGGTTCAGACTCTAGGGTCCATGTGGGGGGGGGGGGGGCTAGAGGTCAAAATCTAGAACTTCTTTGACAATTATATTTTATGTACTTTTCTTTACCACCATGTTTAGAA
This sequence comes from Rugalucina vietnamica, assembly GCA_964017185.1. Lineage (NCBI taxonomy): Eukaryota > Metazoa > Mollusca > Bivalvia > Lucinida > Lucinidae > Rugalucina > Rugalucina vietnamica. The sequence continues at coordinate 14,067,765 of OZ024869.1, read as the reverse complement.
ATCATTCATACTTACACCATAGGTACTCTATAAGGTATGAATTGTTCCTATTGACATAAGACTCTAGGGTCATGCCATGGGTGGGGCTAGAGGTCAAAATCTAGAACATTGTATATTTTTTATTTTTTTTTTTTATTAATATTATTGAAGAATGACATTCTATTTTTCATCTAGGACCGAGGACCTGACCCTCAATGTCCGCGATCAAGTCCTAGATTGAGTATACAAGTCAGCCCTGTATACTGCTCTAAAATAGATCTGTCATTCTACTACACTCCCAATGGTTTTAGACAGTGCTTTTTGCAGATGTACTTGTTGAGGGTGCTCTCTTTTATTCGGAAATTTAGGTTCAATGTGTTAGTTTCAGTAGCAATGTCTGGGTTGGGGGCGGTGGGAGGGTGGGTGTGGGTGTGTGTGGGGGGGGGGGGGGAGGAGGGGGAGGGGACAGCTACCAGCCGGGGTATACGTGCCTCTCAAGGCACTTTTTCTAGTTTGCAATGACAGAATGTCATTTCAGCCGCGTCATGAGAATATTAGATTTTTTCCTATGCGAAAATAAAGACACAGATCAGCTGTGCAGTTGATCATCGCTTTTGTTTTTGCTACACTTTGTTTTTTGCCATGCAACTTGTTATATGAGCCGCCGCATGGGAAAACCAATAATCTGCATATGCGAAAACAAAGACGCAGATCAGCTTCGCGGTCACCGCGAAGCTGATCAGCGTCTTTGTTTTCGCTTCACGGATAGTACACCGTTTCCTCTACCGTTTCTAAATCTATAATTTCTAGCCTCTAACCATCTTCTGTGACTGTACAGCCTGCTTTGTGTCGGCCTGTTCGAAACCCAAATTGTTGGTTTTTTCACGCACAGGCTCATATTGTTCTCCAGGTTTGATGAGTCTATTGAAATAATCTACAAGATTGTTGCGGAACCGGACAGAATCAGCCCTCGTGTAGAGTTCAAGCAGGGTACCGGTTCGGGCAGCATGGTCGAGGACAAATTTATGTTACTGCCGCAGAAGTTGACTGGACTCTCGACAGACACCGGTGACCCAAAGTATTCCTGTATTTCACAGATTGCATACTTAAAGGTACTGTAATATCATTCTATGAAATAAGCCGCCTCATGGGAAAAACCAACAATCTGCATAGGCAAAAACAAAGACGCAGGTCAGCTTCGCGGTAACCACAAAGCTGATCAGCGCCTTTGTTTTCGCTGCTCGGATCGTACAATTCCTCTTCTACTTAAATCCAAAATTTCTAGCTTCTAGCTCTTTTCTGTGCTTGTACAGGCCGGTTTGTGTCGGACCTGTTCGGAAACCACATTGTTGGTTTTCCCACAAGTTGACTGTCCAGAGCAAACAGAGTAGACCCAGTTGAGACTGCTTTTTAAAGGTCTAGGAGATCTGCACTGTTTTCAGTTTTTTGCAGTTCTGTGAAGCATTTTAGGTGGAAAGGGAAATTCGTCTCAATGTAGGTTGATTACATCAATTTTGACAATAAAATATTTATCTTCTGCAGGACATTGAACATGGCATTCTGTCTGGGGCTATTCTGTTTGCTGAGAGGAATTTCGTTGAAAAATGGAATAAGAATTTAAAATCACTCCTGGTGCCCCTAATATTGACAATGGATTCACCCAAATGATAACAATGGGAAAGTTCATTTGTCATAAATGGGTTAAACTTAAAAGTACTTCTTTTCTTTTAGGACACAATAACAGATGTTGTATCAACCCTTGAGTTCGGCATAAGTTACCGCCTACCCGAACGGACAACACCCATCCCCACCCCCTACGCTGGGGCCTTGCCCGACATCAACACATACCCCATCCTTGACGCTGGCCTTACTGGAGAAGAGAGCATGGTCATCACGAAAGTTGAATTTGCCAAGAAATGCGGAGATAACAATGAATGTGAGAGCAACTTGGTTATGGATGTATCTCTTGATTTGAGGCATGACACTAATGGGAAGCCGGTGTTAGAGCAGGGAATTACGAAAGAGTTGCGGGTCATGGTGACGATAGAGAATACGTACGAAGTGGCGTACCAGATTATGTTCTACTTCACGAAGCCGGAGACACTGAAATATGAATCTTCTGAACCGGTAAGTACTTGCCTTTCATTCTGCTTGCTGGTGTGCCAGGTGTTTTTTCTCGGGGTTCTCTCTTTTTTGCCCCACCTACTGATTGGCCTGCCTCATATGTGTTGAAATAATCTTGAGAGGGACATTAAACTGAATAAAAAAAGAAAAAAAAATTGCTGATAGCCCTGCTGGTCATTTAACATTTAATTTTGCATGTTTAACTCTATCACATGACAGAGCTTGTTTACATGTTGACAATGGTTCATATAAGCATAGATAAACTATAAGGATTGTTAAATGTCAATGAAGGGACTTTGGTTCTAGTTATAGACTAGTATTTAATTTCAACATGCCAATTGTAAAATCAAAGCATATATTGGAAAAAGCTAAAACCAGATAGTGCCTTGAGAAGTGTACTTAGCTCCCAACTTAGCTTCCATTGGTAATTTATCTGCAGTAGGGTTTTCTGTCTGTTTCTGTGATGATTTCTATAGCTTAAAATTCACTACAAGTTAGCATTTTCCCATTAACATCATGATTCGTTTCCTATTGTACCATTGTAGAATATAGAATGTGACGCTGTATACAAAAACAAGACCCTGTACGAGTGTAAGGCAGTCGGCAGCAAGGAGATTGGCAGTCCTCTGAAAGGTGGAGAATTCAAGGCTTTTACTCTGAAATTTGGCACAGACAAGGTGTCCCCGGCTTACAAAGAGATTGAAATGTCTTTCTGGGTTAACACGTAAGTAACTTTGACTTTGTGGAATTCAACAGTAGCCGCTAAGATTTGGTTTAAAAACTAGTTTATAAATAAATTACTAAACACATAAAAATAACGATCAGTCAATTAAAGGATATGAAAACAAGCTTCAAAGAAGCTTATATTAATTTTCTAACATTCGGAGTGAATGGGAAAGACTTGAGTTTGTAATAAAATGATTTAGACTTTTCATCTAATAGGAAAGAAAGAAGTCACAGGAAAAAGAAATCACAGGAAAAAAGTAATACAAAAATTCACTGATTTGGGTAAAAAAATAACAGTACAGTTATGTAGATTTACTTTACTTCAAGTTAGGAAGATAAGTCTATACTTCAATACTGCCATTTCATTTAACTGACCATGTTTATACTGTGATGTTTCAGAACAAGTAAAGAGCTGACACCTGATGCTGACTATATCAAGATACCGATCAGAGTGTTTGTTAATGCTGATATGCAGGTCTCAGGGTGAGTAGCATGTGAACCGCAACTCAAGGAAACTGGTCTTCGGAGAGGCAATATGCAAGCTGTAGTTGAAATTTTAATATTACCAGTAAACATTACGTCTGCGACCAGTGTTTTCAATACTTACCGACACATCGCTTAGCTAGTAAGGTTGAGGTTGTTAAGAGTATAGCCATTATATTTTTGGGAAATTCTGTAAATAAAAGTGAGCCGCCCCATTGGAAAACCAACAATCTGCATATGCGAAAACAAAGACGCAGATCAGCTTCGCGGTAACCGTGAAGCTGATCAGCGCCTTTGTTTTCGCTACTCGGATAGTACAATTCCTCTTCTACTTAAATCCGAAATTTCAAGCTTCTAGCTCTTTTCTGTGACTGTACAGGTCGGTTTGTGTCGGACCTGTTCGCAAACCACATTGTTGGTTTTCCCACGAGGCGGCTCATATTTTTGGGAAATTCTGTAAATGAAACTATTGACAACATTGTTTTGTTTTAAAGAGACATCTTTGTTGTGATTTTCAGGAAGAGTTTCCCTGACAGTAATATTCCATATTCAGGAATCATTCGTGGGGAAAGTGCCATCACTAATGAACATATGATTGGTCCTTCAGTCAACCATACTTTCACGGTAAGAGTTAATACTTCCTGTTACTGCTTAAATTAGAATAAATAGGTTTTGGTTTGGTGAGTGCTTACACCCTATGGGTGGTTTGCCTTTATTATAATTGAGCCGCCTCTTTGGAAAACCAACAATGTGGTTTCCGAACAGGTCCGACACAAACCGACCTGTACAGTCACAGAAAAGAGATTTAAGTAGCAGAGGAACTGTACTATCCGAGTAGCGAAAATAAAGGCGCTGATCAGCTTCGCGGTTACCGCGAAGCTGATCTGCACCTTTGTTTTCGCATATGCAAATTGTTGGTTTTCCCATGAGGCGGCTCACATCAGGGTGAACATTTGTCACCAACATGACAGGCATATGTACTAGCCAGGTATCGAACCCACAACCTCTTGGTTGCTAATCAAATACGCTATACATTACACCACCACGGCTGAGATTGACCTTGTTTCAGATATATGTCCCAAAAACAATAATTTAGGTTATTATCCTCAAAACCAAACAGTATCATACAGACAATGACATTTGAAAACAGTGCAGTGTTTTCTAAAAATAGTCTGAATATGACTGTGCATAGACGAAGCTAAGTTCCTTTAAAAACTTTTGGAAATTACGGTACTTCTGTGAATTCGCAAATGTTTGTAAGAACTTAATTTTCGCTAATGTTCACGAATGCAAAGTCCTTGCTTATAACGAGTTATTATAAGCTTTAAATACCGTATGAGTTCTCGCTTGCAAATTCAAGAACTCACTAATAATTCGGAAATAGAAAATTCGCAAAATAAATATCACTAAAAAATTTCCGAACTTACAGTAATTGAGCCTCATCATGAGAAAACCAACAATCTGCATAATTATGTAATGCGAAACAAAGACGCAAATCAGCTTCGCGGTAACCGTGAAGCTGATCAGCGCTTTTGTTTTTGCTATATGGATAGTACAGTTCCTCTACTGTCTAAATCCAGATTTCAAGCTTCTAGCCATCATCTGTTTTCGTACAGCTTGGTTTGCGTCAGAGCTGTTCGGAAACCACATTGTCGGTTTTCTCACGAGAAGGCTCAATTGTCAATCCTGTTTTATTTCCAGATTTACAATAATGGACCGGGTACAGTACAGAGTGCAGATCTGACAATCAAATGGCCGTATGAAGTTGCTAGTAAATACACCCATGGAAAACATCTACTATATCTTATGCAGCCACCTCAGGTATTTGTCATGTTTTATTTGGGCCGCATCATGAGAAAACCAGACTTTTGTCTATGCGAAAACAAAGGCGCAGATCAGCTTCGCGATCAGCTTCGCAGTAATTGCGAAGCTGATCTCACAGCACAGATAGCACAATTCCTCTTCTTCTTAGATCTGAAATTGCAAGCTTGTAGCCATCTTCTGTAGCTGTACAGGTCGATTTGTGTCGGACCTGGTGGGAAACCCCAAAGACCAGTTTTCTCGCATCATGGCACATTTTATTAAGAAGACATGTTAGGGTAATTGATTTAAGTACAGTCGGAGTACATATCATAGTAGCTAGTGAATATACCCATGGAAAACACCTTCTGTATTTCATCTCAAACCAATGGTCACCAAAAAATAAGATGATGCATTTTAAATCAAGATTTTATATTTATTCTAAGTTATGCAAGATGTAAATCAGAATCAAGATCACAAATGAGGATTTACAGCTACTGAAAATGGACAGAGGCTTAAAATTATGTATTTACAAAGTAGACTGATTACGCATTCATCCAGTTAAAACAGGTGATGCTCAGATGCATGTGAAAAGTTACTACTCATTTGAACTAAGTTTTTGTGTGTTCCTTTTGGTAAATACAAATTGCAATTTTTTCCAATGACACAAATGTTTTAATTCAGGTTCTTGGTGGAGGGGATTCAGGAACAGTGTGCTTTGAGAACCCAGATATCATCAACCCAGCTAATAAAAAGGTAGGACAAACGAGGTCTCAGAGCCATACATTTGCATTTTTTTTTCAGTGTTATCGCTAAAATAGTGTGTTTGGCCTGTTAACAAATCAGTTCAGTGCATTATTGCTTTAACAGGTTAAAAATCATTCAGCTGTTTAGTTTTCAAAACAGGCAAAAGTATTTCTATGATTACTGGAAAACCATCTGTGTTTTCTGGTGCCTACTTAACTGAAATATTGTTGACTGGGGTGTTAACAATTTTCTCAAACCGCATTTGAGAAAAGATGCGTCATGTCACATTATATCGTCTCATGATTAATCATAGTTGCCTGGCATTATGCTTAATTAGTTTCTGTGCATTAAACCTAAAACAGTAAGGAAGAGCAGACTTTTTCATACAAAAACTTGTGAGTGGTCAAGTCTTGATGAATAGTACACTTCAGACCCATTATAACATGCTGGTCGGGGTCCAAAAGTAGCATGCGCGTTATAAGTGAGTCGCGTTATGCAAATCTACCAAGTCGGACCAGGCTGGTCGCAGTTTCTGTAGTTTTTGGTGGGTGGGGAAAAGTGCCTATACGGCGTGTTTATTGGCTTAACCGAGCAAATTGGCGGTTTTTCGTGGAGTCCTTTTAAAATGGAATAAACAAAAGTGAAACCTTGCGTGTTCCGACATTTTAATCCTTCAAAAACTATCTACAACGATGAAATTCGTTTATTTACAACGTATGGTTGAATGTGAAAAGCGTCCATGACACCGCGCTTATGTTGCTGTTGTTGTTGTATCGTATAGAGTTCCGCCTTTGACTTATTGGCGCACCCGGATATTTAATGCGGACAAGTTTTTGCCGATACCGTAATTATTATTTTAATTCGCCGTTCTTAATCGAGAAAGTAAAAATGCATTTTCTGATCGGATAAAATTATACAAGATTTAGGTGTCCCAATGCTTAGACAATCTTTGGTTTGCGTCGCCGTCGAAAATGAGCAACGTTGCGTAACAGGTGTCATCAATAGCCTACAGCAACCTGTGTTTACGGTCTCGTTACGGTCTATCGATAATCCCCGAGCGCGTTTGGCTTTTTTTCACAACTTTTATTGCTAATCTTAAGAAAACAATGTGTCATTCACGCTTCGCGAGCGGTGGATTGTGTCGGTCTAAAAATTACTGAAATGGCAATTATCACTAGTGAATATACACGCAGCCGACATGGTTTGTAAGCACATTATGCTTTCTATTAGAAAACGCGATCTTTCAGTTTTAAATGTGCAAAAGATAATTTACATTGATTGTTCTCATTGTACCATAAAGAGAAACTATAAGAAAATCGCACCTTGGCAAACACCTGTTTTTAGCTCACCTGAGCCGAAGGCTCACAAGGTGAGCTTATAGTATAGTAGTCGAGCCGGCGTCCGTCCGTCCGTCCGTGCGTCTGTGCGTCCGTCCGTCCACATTTTCAAACTTCAATATCTCTAAGACAACAAGGCCAATCGTGACCAAATTTTATCTAAAGCATCATTGAGGAGGGGGAAAGGTTGTATTAGGTTTTGGGCCAGGTCAGATCAGAACTCTGGTTTCCATGGCAACGGATAGCTCCCATAGACTTACAATGGGAAAAACATATAAAAATCTTCTTCTCCGAAACCACAAGGCCCAGAGCTTTCATATTTAATGTGTAGCAATGTATAATGGTCCTCTTTATAAATCCTGCCTACCGTGCCACTGGGGTCCATACGGGCCCTGCCCCGGGGGCGTGATGGGGCAAAACATAAAAAAATCTTCTTCTCCAAAACCACAAGGCCCAGAGCTTTCATATTTTGTATGTAGCAATGTTTAGTGGTCCTCTATATAAATCCTGCCAATCATGCCCCTGGGGTCAAATATGGCCCCGCCCCGGGGGTCATTAGCTCCCATAGACTTGCAATGGGAAAAACATAAAAAATCTTCTTCTCCAAAACCACAAGGCCCAGAGCTTTCATATTTTGTCAGTAGCAATGTATAGTGGTCCTCTTTATAAATCCTGCCAACCGTACCCCTGGGGTCCATACGGGCCCCGCCCCGGGGGGTCATGGGTAAAACATAAAAAGTCTTCTTCTCCGAAACCACAAGGCCCAGAGCTTTCATATTTTGTTTTTTTGCAATATATAGTGATCCTCTTTATAAATCCTGCCGACTGTGCCTCTGTGGTCCACAGGGGCCCCGCCCCGGGGGCGTCATGGGCAAAACATAAAAAAGTCTTCTTCTCCAAAACCACAAGGCCCAAAGCTTTCATATTTTGTATGTAGCAATGTTTAGTGGTCCTCTATATAAATCCTGCCAATCATGCCCTGGGGGTCAAAAATTGCCCCGCCCCGTGGGTCATTAGCTCCCATAGACTTACAATGGGTAAAAACATAAAAAATCTTCTTCTCCAAAACCACAAGGCCCAGAGCTTTCATATTTTGTCAGTAGCAATGTATAGTGGTCCTCTTTATAAATCCTGCCAACCGTGCCCCTGGGGTCCATACGGGCCCCGCCCCGGGGGGGTCATGGATAAAACATTAAAAAAATCTTCTTCTCCGAAACCACAAGGCCCAGAGCTTTCATATTTTGTTTGTAGCAATATATAGTGTTCCTCTTTATAAATCCTGCCAACCGTGCCCCTGTGATCCACACGGGCCCCGCCCCGGGGGCGTCATGGGAAAAACATAAAAAAATCTTCTTCTCCGAAACCGCAAGGCCCAGAGCTTTCATATTTTGTATGTAGCAATGTATAGTGTTCCTCTTTATAAATCCTGCCAACGATGCCCCTGGGGTCCATACAGGCCACGCCCCAGGCATGTCATTATCTACCATAGACTTATAATGGAAATATATGAAAAAATCTTCTCTGCAACAGCATGACACAAAGCTTGTATATTTGATATACAACATTGTCATGTGGAGCTCTACATTAATCCTGCCAATCTTGCCCCTGGGGTCAAATATGGCCCAACCCCGGGGGTCATTATAGGACCCTGACCTTGTTAGATGATTTTTTCAAGTGAACCAAAATGGCAGAAAAGAGGATACACAATCCAGACAAGAGCTCTTCTGCTGATGTAAGTATGGTTTCAAGGTCACATGACCAAGATGGCCATCATACCCAATGGCATATATGGTAAAAACCCCAACTACTTTGTCCAGTGACTGTACTTGTTGGCTCTCAGGTGAGCGATCGTTGCCCCTGGGCTACTTGTTTTATTGTTCTTTTTCCGAGTACCATAAAGAGAAACTGAAAGAAAACTGAACCTTGCCGAATTCCCTGCAAACGATCTTTTTAACAGTGAATTCATCAGCACATAAATGCCTTTAACTGTAATACAATAAAGGAATATATAAGGGTAAAACGGCGCCTTCGCGTCGCCGCGATTTTTTTTTTTTTTTTTTTCAAAAGTGGATGGGCGAAATTTTGGGATCCAAGGTGCCCTCGCGTTATATCCAACACCACGTTAATTCAAGGCGCAGTATAGCGGGTCTGTCCTGTACAGCATTTATCATGTTACCCCGCTGTTTTCCAGTGAATAATGTCATATAATAAAAAGTGTTATGACCACACGTGTAATAACACTTTTGCGGGAAAACGTAACGTCATTGACGACGTCCGTAACAACAATATAAAAGTTCATTGAAAATATGTTCGCTTTGCAGGCGATAAAATCCTGATTTAAAAGTCATATGACAAAACAAATCTTGCACTTGTGGTCATTTCATATGAAATTTATTAAACTCCTCAAAGGCTCGTTTAAGAAATTTGATATGAAATGACCACTCGTGTAAGATCCTCTATTTATCAGATTGCTCCCTGATCAGTTTCCATAGTGTTATGGTTCCATCTGCACCTTTTAGCTAAATTTCCATACAAAATTTTACTATAATCTGCTCTTCTTTGATGTAACTTGCTTGAATGATGGAAATTTCAGTGACCACCAATGTTGAATGCAAATGAGCCGCCACATGGGAAAACCAACAATCTGCTTAGGCGAAAACAAAGGCGCAGATTAGCTTCGCAGTAACTGCGAAGCTGATCAGCGCCTTTGTTTTCGCTACACGGATAGTGCAATTCCTCTACTTTCTAAAGCCACAATTTCCAGCCTCTAACCATCTTCTGTGCCTGTACAGGCTGGTTTGTGCAGGACCTGGTCGGAACCCAAATTGTTGGTTTTCTCACGCACAGGCTCAAATGAGCTTGCCAACCAAAACTCTACAACTGTATGGGCACATTCACCTAGTGAATTCCTAAATTAGCATTACCCAGTCTGATGTAAATAATGAATATTTGTTGTCAAGATGAAATGCTTTTTGATGTAGACAAGACTTAGTATTGAATAAGGGGAAGATCTATACTGATAAGAATAAGAAGAATTTCTTTTTGATAATGTATCTGATCTGGTATTTATCACCATATGATTTATGAGGCAGCTCATTTGCAGTGTAACTGTTGAAGATTTAAATATAATACATTTGTACACTTCTATGCATTGCAGAACTTGTATCCACACCTCTTCTTAACCCTATAATTACTATGTACTTCACAAGAATCAATCTTCATCACATGTTTTATGGATTCCTCCTATCTATATCAGTTATTTGAATATGCTTGATGTAAAGAATTGGCTGTGGTGTCTCAGTGTGGAGCATGACAGCTTTGTCTGCAAGTTGCCACGAGTTCACGAAACAATGTTTATAAATAGGGTTTGTTGATTAAGTTTGCAGTTTTATTTCATGTGGGCTGCATCTTGAAAAACCATCAGGTCTCTAGCTACTACGGTTCAGTTTGTGTCTGAATGCCAGACAGGTTTTCTTAACTACAAAGCTTCTACATGTGTGTTTGCTGTTATTATGTTAAAGTATATATTCTGTGAGCATTGTTGCTATGAAAATATTAATTGTCCATTCATTTATAACCTCACCCTCAAACTTTAGAATGCAAATTAGCTCAATGTCTGAGAAAATTTCTGCAAAGTGTAGATAAATCTTGCTTTCATTTTGCTTGATAAGTTAAATAAAAATGTATCAAAAATCATATGCAATACGTAATTAAGTATATTTTTTGGTTACATTGTGGAATCATTTAGTTTTTCTGGTGAGAAACAAAAGATTATTTCTATTTAAGATATCTATATTTAAATTACAGAATTGTCTTTCTGTCTGACATGTCAGACTGACACATTGTTGACTGGAATGTCAAACCACAAACAAACAAAAAGAAATGTCTCTTCTTGAGCTAAATTGTATGTATCTTGTTGCCTTATAACTCAAAATTTGAATAACAAAAATGTTTTTACTAACAACAGGAAGACTATGCTTTGAATATACGCCCGCAAAATGTAGACGTAAGTTTATATCATTGTGCATTGTGTTTTCTACTCTATGACCTTGACCTATATATTTTTTACCTTGCATGTGCTGCTTTTGCTAGATGTAGTTTTATGCTTGGCTTAGCGTAACCGTTTGTTGTATGTTTAGACTTAGAAAAACAGAGAATGATTGAAAAAAAGAATTTTCCAGATGTGTATTGTGGGTTCACAATTGCAGCTGAATTCCTTGATTCCATTTGATTAGGGGAGGGTGGTGGTTGGTGCTAGTGGCTAGTGCTTCAGACTCCGAATTTACCAGTCGGAGATTTGAACCCCAGTGGCACCGGATTGTGTCCTTGAGCAAGACACATTAACTCCCCATAGTACTGGATAATGCCTAGGAAGATTTTGCTCAATCTGAACATGACTGAAGAATTGTTGACTTGGATGTTAAACAAAAAATAATTATGTGAATACCAACCTTATCTGTGGTGTCAGATGATAGGTTTGCTTTGGAGCAGTGGGTTACATGTCTTCACATGTCAGACACATTTTTAGCTCACCTGAGCCGAAGGCTCACAGGTGAGCTTATAGTATACCCATGCTCCGGCGTCCGTCCGTCGTTCACAATTTCAAAGATCTTCTCCTCTGAAACCGCTTGGCCAATCAAAGCCAAACTTCATGCGGAGCATCCTTAGGAAGGGGGGACGAAAGTTTATATAAATGGTCCAGGTCACATGACCAAGATGGCCGCCATGGCTATAAATAGCAAAAACCTTTAAAAATCTTCTTCTCCAGAACCAGTGGGCCGATTTCCACGAAACTTGGTATAAAGCATCGGGGATGTGGGCCCATCATAGTTTATATAAATCATGACCCTAGGCTGACCTTGACCTATTTTACGGCAAGGTCAACTTAGGTCGCCAATGCATTTGAATGGGAAAAAATGGTAAAATGCTATTTAATGGGTAAAACTTACTGGGAATAGGCAAATGGACAGAAGATTAATGTTAATAGAAAATTTTAGCCCCTGGGGGGTTGTCTGCCCCTGCCCCGGGGCTATATACATGTATATGACCATAATATTCAAACATCTTCTTCTCTGAAACCGCTAGGCCAATCAAAGCCAAACTTCATGTGGAGCATCCTTGGGAAGGGGGAATGAAAGTTTATATAAATGGTCAAGGTCACATGACCAAGATGGCCGCCATGGCTATAATAGCAAACACGTTTAAAAATCTTCTTCTTCAGAACCAGAAGGCCTATGGTTTTGAAACTTGGCATGAAGCATTAAGGAACGGAGCTCTACAAAGTTTATATAAATCATGACCCTGGGATGACCTTGACCTATTTTACGGCAAGGTCAACTTAGGTCTCCCATGCATTGGAATGGGAAAAAATAGGAAAATGTAATTAAATGGCAGAAACCTTGCTAGAAATGAGCAAATGGACAGAAGATTTATGTTTAAGAAAATATTTTGGGCCCAGGGGGTTGTCTGCCCCTGCCCCGGGGCTATATACATGTATATGACCATAATATTGAAACCGCTGGGCCAATCAAAGCCAACTTTTTTGTGGAGCATTCTTAGGAAGAGGGAATGAAAGTTTGTATAAATGGTCAAGGTCACATGATCAAGATAGCTGCCATGGCTATAAATAGCAAAAACGTTTAAAAATCTTCTTCTTCAGAACCAGAAGGCCTATGATTTTGAAACTTGGTATGAAGCATCTGGGAATGGAGCTCTACAAAGTTTATATAAATCATGACCCTGGGATGACCTTGACCTATTTTACAGCAAGGTCAACTAGGTCGCCCATGCATTTGAATGGGAAAAATAGGAAAATGTCATGTAATGGCAGAAAACTAGGAATGAGCAAATGGACAGAAGATTTATGCTTATGAAAATATTTTAGGCCCAGGGATTGTCTGCCCCTGCCCCGGATCTATATATATGTAGATGACCATAATATTCAAGCAGCTTTTTCTCAGAAACTGCTTAGCCAATCAAAGCCAAACTTTATATGGAGCATCCTTAGGAGGAGGAAATGAAAGCTTATATAAATGGTCAAGGTCACATGACCAAGATGGCCACCATGGCTATAAATAGCAAAAATTTTTAAAAATCTTCTTCTTCAGAACCAGAAGGCCTATGATTTTGAAACTTGGCATGAAGCATTAAGGAACGGAGGTCTACAAAATTTGTATAAATCATGACACTGGGATAACCTTGACCTATTTCACAGCAAGGTCAACTTAGATCACCCATGCATTTGAATGGAGAAAATTGTTAAAATGTTGTTTGAAGGACAATACTTGCAGTTAATTGGCAAATGGACTGAATTTTTATGATTTGAAAAAGACATTGACTCCAGGAGTTATTCTGACCCTGCCCTACGGTTATATACATGCATTGTCCCATTCTAGTCTAACAAGTTTATTGGTACATGTATATATCTCAGGACTCAGGTGAGCGTTTACAGGACCATTGGTCCTCTGGTTTGTCTCTAGGTGTTATTTAGCTTTGAAAGACTAAGCTCTTTGGTATCAATCAATGGTTAAAGTTAAGCATGCCCCTGAAATGTGTTGCTAGGTTAACTGGCAGTTGCAGCATGTCCTCAACCTCTTGCCTCGGATTATCATATCGAATACATGCCAATGTGATATCATATACAATTTTTTCTTGAGTTATAAAAATTGAAAATTTTCAGTAGAATTTTATATTTTTCGAGGCGGTTCTAATGAGTACCTACAATCTATGTTTTGGAGCAATAATAAGAAAAAAAGGTATACCCCTGCATACACCAGTTTTGCTATATAAAAGTGGGGTATAAGGGGGTATATATTACATGCATATGTTTTCCGGATGCATTACCACTAGTGAAGTATTGAATGGTATAATGGAATTTTCTCCAAAACATAGATTGTGGGTACTTGTTAGAACCGCCTCGGCGAAATCCACAAAAGAAGAAAAATAGGTATACCCCTGCATACCCCAGTTTTGTTGTATAAAAGTGGGGTATAAGGGGGTATATATTACATGGACATGTTTTCCTGATGCATTACACAAGTTAAGTATTGAATGGCAGTAGTTAAATAAGATAAAATATGAGCCGCCTCATGAGAAAACCAACAATCTGCATATGCGAAAACAAAGACGCAGATCAGCTTCGCGGTAACTGCGAAGCTGATCAGCGTCATTGTTTTCGCTACTCGGATAGTACAATCCCTTTACTTCTTAAATCCAAAATTTCAAGCTTCTAGCTGCTTTCTGTAGCTGTACAGGCCGGTTTGTGTCGGAACTGTTCGGAAACCACATTGTTGGTTTTCCCACGAGGCGGCTCATATTATGCCTTTCAGGTAAGTCATGATCGGAAACTGTTTATTTCATGGAGATAAAAGGGTTTTATTTGTTTGTTTCATGTCTAGTAGATGCTAGGCGTCAGAATTCCCTTGGGAGCCTTGTTATAAAAAAAAAAAAACCTGTAACTTATTCTTAAGCATCAAAAACATTGTTTTTCACAAAAAGTTAGCATAATTGAGCCGCGTCGCGAGAAAACCGGATTTTTGCCTGTGCGAAAACAAAGGCGCAGATCAGCTGTGCAGTAACTGCACAGCTGATCAGCGCCTTTGTTTTCGCTACACTGATAGTACAGTTCCTCTTCTTCCTAAATCCGAAATTTCAAGCGTCAAGCCATCTTTTGTAGGTGCACAGACCAGTTTGTGTTGGAACGGGTCGGAACTCCCGAAGACCGGTTTTCTCGCGCCAGGGCTCAATTAGTGATGTATTACCATGATGATGACCAATCACAAAACCTTACTGACGAGAATAGGTTTCTGTCACAAATGCTAACTTATACAGTCATACAACTTTGTAAATTTCGCAAGTACATTAGCAGTCTAGTCCAGGACGCAAAACCGTCCAAGCCAAAAGTATGACTTTTTGGAAGTAAAATCCAATTTTTTAGCTTCATTTTTGATATTTTAGTATTTAATTCTATTGACTGGTGGTGGCCTATACGCAAATGTTGTTTTTCAGCAAGAAAAATTACTTTTCTGCTTAATTATGCATTAATTATGCATTAAAAACATGCTATTTGCACCAGCAAACTAGCGATCGTCAAGCGATCGTCTGTCATTTTTCCATTTAAAGGATGGTTTTTCCTTCATAAAGGACGCCCGGTTTTCCTTCCAAAACATGCACTGAATTTGGATGGTAAAATGTTCCAATTGTTAGAGAGAAAACTGATTGGAAGGAAAATCCATCCAAATTGAAGCTATTAAATTGGATGGATTTTATTTCCAAAAAGTCATATTTTTGGCTTGGATGGTTTTGCGTCCTGGACTAGACTGATTAGAGTTACAATCTCATGCCTCTTACTTGCGAACAGGTTTGTGTATTACTTTGTTAGATTATGGAAAACAAGAGTTTATTTGTAACAAGGCTCCTGTAGTGTTGGGCTAGGTTCCATTTCTTCTTGTTGAAGGCATTCTTGATGAGATAAGGTGTTTCTCCTCGTACATATCACACAGACCAGGCCAAGGTTATGTTAATGGGCACGTGCCATTCAATAAATTTGATGGAGATCTCTCAAAAATTCCCTTGAATTTATTTTAGATGCACACCTTATCTTTTCTTTGAAGGTATAGTGTACACAGAATAAGAGGTTTTCCTTTATCAGTTAAAGATTTAGAAACAATAATACAATACTTAATTTTTGAAATAAACAGATATTTTTAGATATATTTCTGGTTTTGCATGCATAATTTTGCCATTACGAGTTATATTTTTATTTATCATTAATATTTAAGAAAGTTTACGATAAAAATGCATAAAAAATAACTAGACTATAACAGTATATAAAAATAAACTCTGACAGTTCTATTTTTATATTCATAAGCAATTTATTATTATTCAAATTAACAGCTTTTCATTACACAAAAATAATGATTACCATGCATGCATATTTCAAAACTCATAGCCATGATACCAAATTTTGCCTACTCTAGCAAATATTTCATGTTAATTGTCTAGAAAGGTTAATGAATAAATGAGATTAATTTTGAAAATAATAATATCAAACAAGCTGTTACCATTATTATTATTCCTACCCTTTCAGGACATCATCCATGATGATCAGATATGAAGTTTTCTGATCAGTTGTATTGAAATCTAGAAGCCTATCTATTTGTTAATCATTTGAGCCGCCTAATGGGAAAACCAACAATCTGCATATGCGAAAACAAAGACGCAGATCAGCTTCGCGGTAACCGCGAAGCTGATCAGCGCCTTTGCTTTCGCTACTCGGATAGTACATTTCCTCTTCTTCTTAAATCCAAAATTTTAAGGTTCTGGCATGCTTCTGTGACTGTGCAGGCCGGTTTGTGCCAGACCTGTTCGAAAACCACATTGTTGGTTTTCCCACGAGGCAGCTCATTTCATAGTGCTTACTCTTTTGCAATTACAACTTTGGAACTTTAGCTGCTTCATGCTGGTATGAGTCTGAATTTGCTGCTTCATGCTGGTATGATTCTGAATTTGCTGCTTCATGCTGGTATGATTCTCTGAAAAAGGATGGTTTAGTACCGATAATATGATTTTGCATCTTTAAAATAAATTATGTATAGGTGCAAGCCAAGATAACAGTGACAGATCAAAATTTAGTTTCTTTACGAGAAATGATGATATTTATGAGACAGAAGATTAAGATGGCCATACCGTGGTTGTGGTGATATTTAAAATTGTGTAATATTGCGAATTCTTTCTGTACCCAGCCTGCTGGTGAAGGGGGACCAGAATACAACATTGTGCCAGAAACCAGAAGACGTAGACGCCAGGTCAGCGATGAGGAAGATAGTGAGAGCAATTTGGAGGAACCGGTAGAAATACGGGCCGAGGAACCAAGAACATTAGAGGCTAGGGAGAAAAAACGCTCTGTTTCATTGGTAAGGTTTCTTTCATAATAAATAAACATGAGCCTATGTGAAATATCCAAAGCTTTGATACTTGTTCCAAGATAGAAAATTAGGACATGGGATATGTAGAAATGGTATCTGGTAGCAAGCTACAAAATAGTTATTACCCCAATGAGGAGGTCTATTGCATAATAATTGCATACACACGACAATGTCCATTACATACAAAACGCATGTGCTTAATATAACAAAGTTTTGAAGGCCTACTGGTGGCCTTTTCATCATTTTAATGACATTTTTTTCTGCTTTTGTTCTTTTAAAGTTGTTTGTGCATTTAACATAAAATTTCTGGTTACCCACAGGAGCTACCATGGCACAATGGCTAAGCCACTGGCCTTGTTATCCCAGGGTCTCAGGTTCGATCTCAGGCTTCTCCAGTCTTTCGGAGGAGACTGTAAACCCAAGCCCCATGACAATGAAAAATAATGACAAATTGCTGACAATGACATATGAGCCACCTCGTGGAAAAACCAACAATGTGGTTTTCAAACAGGTCTGACACAAACCAGCCTGTACAGCTACAGACCCAACTTATGGACAAAAAATTGTAGACACTGTTACCCTTGCTCATTGTATACAAAAAAGGGTTACCTCTCATGATGCATTTCAAATTGTATGGTTGTGATAATGGCAGGTGCAGAAGCCAAACTAACATTGATGTGTAACATTTTAACTCAATTATGCCTGGCATCCTATTTGTTGGACTTAGTCAAACAGAATAGCTCCAGATGTGACGCCGCAGAAGGTGGCGTCTCATCTGGGGCTATTCTGTTTGCATAGAGGAATTTCATGGAAAAATGAAAAAAAAAAAAATTTAATCAAACCTGAAGTCCCTAAAAATGAAGTGGCCTCACCCATGGGAAATTCCATTTGTCTTGTATGGGTTAATATTCTGATTACAGGACTGTCAATCAGGTTCAGCTAAATGTCATGAAATCAGATGTAGAATAGGAACACTACAGAGAAACAAACAAGTACAGATTAAGATCAGATCTAGACTCTGGGAAAGTACACTGCTAGAGGTAAAAAGAAATAAAATATGTTTGAATGTTGTGTTCTGATGGTTCCGAGTTTTTTTAGAGAGATAAGTTATGCCTTTTTCAGTTCTTTTCTGTAGAAATAACATAAATAATAGCAAGTTATGGTTACTAGATTTTGCTTGTATCTGCTTTCAGTTTGTTAAAATCATACGGCAATCTTGATTTATTATGGAAAAAGCAGAAAAAAAAGCTACTTTTGTATGCTCAACAGAAAATTCTTTACAATAGAGAAATGATTAAACCTCTAAATTACATAAATTGCATGTTTTTCAATTATTGGTACTCCAACAGTGGTCGAAAAGTTACTTCAAAACATGGACATTCTGCATGTAATGCTCTTTGTTTTAAATGGTATGAATTTTATAGGATTACAGACACGTGGATGAAGTGAAAATACAATCTATGGCTATACTTACCATACGGCCGGAGTTGAATGTAGTCCAGTCAAATTATACAAATGATATAGGTTATGTAAGTATTGTGCATAGGTTATGAAAGTTGCAGTTCTCGACATAAATTAGTAATTTTTTCTACATTTGCTTACATAAAATTACGCAAAAAAAATAATGATAATAAATACATTTTTATAGCCAACATGGTAGTACATGTACAGTTAGTAGTGTGACACGGCTTGAATTGAGGAGTTTTATTTAGTGGACCTAAGTTTACAGTTACTGGTGATAAAATGAACACTAAGTTCTGCTCAACTGCTTTCTTGTAAGCCTTCCCTGGAAAAGGGCTGCTGTCCTGACCTTACGGTACAGTACCATAATTATATAGCTGTTAACATTGGATGGAAAGCAAGAAATCAAATGACAGACAACAAAGATAATGACATGAACTATTTCAGATTACCACTGTAGCCATTCCAAGTTTACAGATTGCACCTAAACAGGAGGTAGCCTGGTGGATATATCTCGTAGCTGTTCTAGGGGGAATTATACTTTTAATTGTTATAGCCTTAATTTTATGGAAGGTAAGTGGTTCTGTTAATTTTAACTGTTTGGTTTGTCACTTATCATCTCTTTGGAATTTGCCGTGATTTAACTATTTTACAGTAAATATGTGAATGATTTTTAGATTTTGATTTTAATTACCTTAGATGCTATACAAATTACTTTATCATTACTCTAATAGGAACTTAATTACAAATTTCTATAAACTGGTATTATATCTGTATCAAAGACATGAAAGAGATAGCATTCCTCCAAAAATGTGAAGCAATTTACGTGTACATGACATTTTTATACCCCCCGCAAAACGAAGTTTTAGGGGGGTATACTGTTTATACCCCCCGCAAAACGAAGTTTTAGGGGGGTATACTGTTTTCAGTCTGTCTGTAATTCCGTGATTCCGTGATTCCGTCATTCCGTCAACATTTTGACATCTTTGCTGAATAACTTTAGTAGTTTTTGCCCGATGTTCTTTAAATTTTCAACACACCTGCACCATAAGACAACACATGTGTGGTATGAATTTAGGGGCCAAAGGGTCAGTTTTGCAAGAGTTATGGGACTTTTTAAATCTATACATAGAATGTTTGCCATAGTGCTAATAGTGCATACTTTGTGAAATCAACTCCTCCTACAGCTTTCAATATTCTCTTTTGATACTTTGCAGATATGTGCCAGAGATATTGAAGATATGCATGAAGAAGTATTATGCTGAAAAAATGAATTTTGACAAA
The DNA here is from genome assembly GCA_964017185.1 of Rugalucina vietnamica. Taxonomy (NCBI): domain Eukaryota; kingdom Metazoa; phylum Mollusca; class Bivalvia; order Lucinida; family Lucinidae; genus Rugalucina; species Rugalucina vietnamica. Next base: position 14,047,898 of record OZ024869.1, on the reverse strand, counting down.
TTTACAGCATTTTGAACTTAGCCAATTTTCGATAATTGCCATATTCAATAATGGTTGGTAGTGCATAGTTTGTGAAATCAACTCCTCCTAGGGCTTTCAGTATTTCTTTTCAATACTTTGTAGACATGTTCCACACATATTGAAGATGTGCATGAAGAATTATAATGCTGAAAAAATAATTTTTGACAAATTTACAGCATTTTTCAACATAGCCATTTTTTGACCATTGCTTATATACAATAATGATTGGTAGTTCATAGTTTGTGAAATCAACTTCTCCTAGGGCTTTCAGTATTTCTTTTCAATACTTTGCAGACATGTTCCACACATATTGAAGATGTGCATGAAGAATTATAATGCTGAAAAAATAATTTTTGACAAATTTACAGCATTTTTTAACATAGCCATTTTTTGACCATTGCTTAAACAATAATGGTTGGTAGTGCATATTTTGTGAAATCAACTCCTCCTAGGGCTTTCAGTATTTCTTTTCAATACTTTGCAGATATGTTCCACACGTATTGAAGATGTGCATGAAGAATTATAATGGTGAAAGAATAATTTTTGACAAATTTACAGCATTTTTCAACATAGCCATTTTTTGACCATTGCTTATATACGAAAATGGTTGGTAGTGCACATTTTGTGAAATCAACTCCTCCAAGGGCTTTCATTATTTCTTTTTGATACTTTGCAGACATGTTCCTCACATATTGAAGATGTGCATGAAGAATTATAATACTGAAAAATTAATTTTTGACAAATTTACAGCATTTTTTAACATAGCCATTTTTTGACCATTGCTTTTATACAATGATGGTTTGTGAAATCAACTCCTCCTAGGGCTTTCAGTATTTCTTTTCAATACTTTGCAGACATGTTCCACACATATTGAAGATGTGCATGAATAATTATAATACTGAAAAAGTGATATTTGACAAATTTACATTATTTTTCAACATAGCCATTTCTTGACCATTGCTTATATACAATAATGGTTGGTAGTGCATACTTTGTGAAATCAACTCCTCCTAGGGCTTTCAATGTTTCTTTTAGATTCTTTGTAGATTTGTTCCAGATATATTTTAGATGTGCATGAATAATTTTCATGCTGAAAATTTAATTTTTGACAGACTTACAGCTTTTATTTAACTTAGCCAATTTTTACCATTTCTCATGATAAACAATGATCATAGTGCATACAGTGAAATCAACCTCAAGCTTTCAATATATTCTTTTAATATCTTATAGATGTGACTGGCATACTGGGGATGTACATGAAGGATTATAATGCTGAAAAGATATCTTTGACAAATTTTCTGCATGTTTTACTTAGAAAGTTATTGGCCAGCTTCAGATAATTTTGCGGGGGGTATACTGAAAGCCTTGCTTGCAGCCAATTTCTAGTTTCAGCCTGTCCGTCATTCCGTGATTCCGTGATTCCGTCATTCCGTCAACATTTGGACATCTTTGCTGAATAACTTGAGTAGCTTTTGCCTGATTTGTTTCAAATTTTCACCACACTTGCACCATCAGACAATACATGTGTGGTATGAATTTAGGGGCCAAAGGGTCAGTATTGCAAGAGTTATGGGACTTTTTAAGTCTTCCTATAACATGTTTGCCATAGTACTGAAAGTACATACTTTGTGAAATCAACTCCTCTTACAGCTTTCAATGTTTCCTTTTAATATTTTGCTGATATGTTTCAGATATGTTGCAGATGTGCATGAACAATTGTCATGCTGAAAAAATCATTTTTGACAAATTTACAGCATTTTTAACTTAGCAAATTTTTCTATAATTGCTTATATTCAATAATGGTTGGTAGTGCATACTTTGTGAAATCAACTCCTCCTAGGGCTTTCAGTGTTTCTTTTCAGTACTTTGCAGACATGTTACAGACATATTGAAGATGTGCATGAAGAATTATAATGCTGAAAAAATAATTTTTGACAAATTTACAGCATTTTTTAACTTTGCCATTTTTCGACTATTGCTTACATACATACTTTGTGAAATCAACTCCTCCTAGGGCTTTCAGTATTTCTTTTCAGTACTTTGCAGACATGTTATAGACATATTGAAGATGTGCATGAAGAATTATAATGCTGAAAAAATAATTTTTGACAAATTTACAGCATTTTTTAACTTTGGCATTTTTCGACTATTGCTTACATACATACTTTGTGAAATCAACTCCTCCTAGGGCTTTCAGTATTTCTTTTCAGTACTTTGCAGACATGATACAGACATATTGAAGATGTGCATGAAGAATTATAATGCTGAAAAAATAGTTTTTGACAAATTTACAGCATTTTTTAACTTAGCCTTTTTTCGACTATTGCTTACATACAATAATGGTTGGAAGTGCCTACTTTGTGAAATCAACTCCTCCTAGGGCTTTCATTGTTTCTTTTTAATTCTTTGCAGATTTGTTCCAGATATATTGAAGATGTGCATGAAGAATTTTTATGATGAAAATTTTAGTTTTGACAAATTTACAGCTTTTTAAACTTAGCCAATTTTGACCATTTCTGCTTATATTCAATTATGGTTGATAGTACATACTTTGTGAAATCCAACTCCTCCTGGGGCTTTCAGTATTTCTTTTCAATACTTTGCAGACATGTTACAGACATATTGAAGATGTGCATAAAGAATTTTATTGGTGAAAAAATAATTTTTGACAAATTTACAGCATTTTTCAACTTAGACATTTTTCAACCATCGCTAATATACAATACGGCTGGTAGAGCATACTTTATGAAATCAAGTCCTCCTAGTGCTTTCATTGTTTCATTTGAATTCTTTGCACACTTGTTCCAGATATATTTCAGATGTGCATGAATAATTCTTATGCTGAATAATTTATTTTTGACAAATTTACAGCTTTTTTTTAGCATAGCCAATTTTTGACCATTTCTCATGATAAATAATGATCAACAGTGTACAGTGAAATCAACAATAATTTGACTCCCTGAGCTTTCAGTATATTATTTAATACCTTACAGACATGAGTCTGACATACGGAGGATTTTCATGAAGGATTATAATGCTGAAAAAATATTTTTGACAAATGTTTTGCATGTTTGACTTAAAGGAAGTTATTGGCCTTAGATAATTTTGCGGGGGGTATACTGAAAGCCTTGCTTGCAGCCAATTTCTAGTTGTTGTTTGATAAATGATTTAAACCTATACTCATTTCATTTTCAGTGTGGATTTTTCAAGAGAAAGAAATTTGACCAAAGTCCCACTTATAATGCAAAACTGGAGAAAAACTGGCAAACTAGTGATATACACACTTCAAGTCCTATATACAATGCCAAAGCTGAAAAGACATATAATCCTGATGAAAAATACTCTTTTATAAAGTAGCACTGCCGTAGCAACAAACATACTCCAGAACTTACAAGTGCTAAGTGGAAGAAACCAATCAAGAGGCTGCAATACAAGTGCCATTAACCAATGGAAATGGAGGTTAGTTGGAACTAAGGAAATTAAGGTGTTTAGACCAATGAAAATGGAAGTTACATGTAAAACCAATGATTGCAAAGGATATATTAGCCAATGAAAATGAAGGTATTATGTGAACCAATGGGAAGGATGGTCCAAACACTCAAGTGTCTTCCATGAAATAAATGCTTCATGTATGATGGAGAGCCTTCAAATCACTCATAGAGGATTCTTGTATCAAGAAGCAGCCTGGATTCTTCCACTAGAGAGGAGCATTGTCTAGTGAGCCAAGAGCAGAGAGCAGAAAAAGAAAGTGGTTACTTGGACCACTCTAATATTATTGTTTCTAGTTTCGTTTTTCATTTTTAATGATGCTAATTGATTAATTTTTACAATACCAATATCGTGCCTGATACATGTATTTAGTAATGCTTACAGATTTAGCGGTAAAGCTTTGCTGCTTGTTAAGAAAGTACGAAACAAAAACAGCCATTTTGCATATAAATGATTTGAGAAAATATCTGATTCCGATATGAGCCTGTGCATGAGAAAACCAGTAATTTAGGTTTCAGACCAGGTCTGATATAAACCAGCCTGTACAGTCACAGGAGCAGCCTAGAAGCTTGATATTTTGGATATAAGTAGAAGAGGAATTGCACTATCTGTGTGGCGAAAACAAAGGCGCTGATCAGCTGTGCAGTTACTGCACAGTTGATCTGCGTCTTTGTTTTCGCTTATGCAGATTGTTGGTCTTCTTATGCAGTGGCTCATATAAGAATGATTGATGACTTCTGATCCCTAAAACAAGTTGACTTTCAAATTAACTGTCTTGTTTTTAGTGGGTTGTGTATTTGCATCTGTATATACACAGGGAGGTTTAAGAATGCACCTCAAACTTTATTGAACCATAATTATGTTATGTGCACTATGATAGACCTGTGTAAATACATTGTATATGTAGTATCATTGATATAATCATCATAGTTTAGTAACATACGTAGAATATTTATTGAAAGTAACTCAGGTATTCTTTCAGAAACAAACCATAGTAAACTTCCATCACATTGCCAAAATATAGATTGATGTAAGAAACATGGAACGAGTTTTGACATTTGCTTATTGCTGAAACTTAATGAGCCTTGTCATGAGCAAAATGAAAACATGCTTTTGAAATGCACGCCTGTAATACAGACAAGCAATCTTGATCTATAAATGAGAAAGTAGGTTTTTCAGGGGCTACACCCAGTTCTGACGTAAAAGAACTCAAAAGGGTTCTCTTTCAAGGCAGAACATGATCGAAGTCTTTGCTGCTTAAAATTGATTTTACATCAGGAAAACATGTCTGTGCAATGAATACCCCCGTAAACCCCACTTTTATATAGTAAAACTGGGGTATGCAGGGGTATACCTATTTTTCTTATTTTTGCTCCAAAACATAGATTGTGGGTACTCGTTAGAACCGCCTCGCCGAGGCGGTTCTAACTTGTACCCACAATCTATGTTTTGAGCAAAAATAAGAAAAATATCAAAATTTTCAATTTTTAAAGCTCAAAAATTCTCTGTATACTGCATGGGCAAGTTTTCGTAATGTTAATCTTCATTTACGTTAGTGGTCTCGGCTTATTACCTTGCCTTTTCATGAAGTGTGGCTCAGAAATTGTTTTCATTTCTATATTAAGGTTAAATCACAGGTTAAATTGTTATATTACCTAAAGACATAGAAAGCCGGATTTCTAAACAGTTAGTGGTCTCGGCTTATTACCTTGCCTTTTCATGAAGTGTGGCTCAGAAATTGTTTTCATTTCTATATTAAGGTTAAATCACAGGTTAAATTGTTATATTACCTAAAGACATAGAAAGCCGGATTTCTAAACAGCCACCGAGTGTTTGAGGTAAAATCCCGCCACAGGAACCTGTGTATTTAATCTCGACTCAAAAGTACACCTGCATAATACTGTGCCTTGAATATCGTAAAAATGTACAATTGCTAAAATCAGCTAGTCATGTAACAGTTTGTAAATATATGTATATAGGCATCATTTTTCAATGTCCAGTTTATAGCTTATGCACTAGTCAATTGTAACTACAGCCACCTCAGCCCCGAGGCATAGCAGGTACTTGACTTTTGCACAACAAATCCGCAAAGTGGGGCAGTCAGTTGATAAAATCATTCCCCTTTTCACTCAGTCTATTTGGACTGCCGTCTTTGCCCATTGGGGCCTGGAGATATAGATGGGCTGCTTGTGCCTCCAGGAAAAGCTTATAAATTACTTACAGACTAACTGTTTACAGCTAAATCGCTCAGAAGGTCTTAGCCTGCTCAGGAAAAGTGGTTTTAAGTCAAACCATCCATACAAGCCTTTTGGTTTACTTGGGTGGTTATATTTTCAAGCACATTTTGCATATCATGACATCCTAATGTCAGGTAGAAGGCCCATAAAATGGAGGCAATGTCAAGACATTGACCATAGCTGTTGACTGAGAGGTAAAGCATCAATTCAAACACATTCATATTTTTGCCTATATTTGCCTATCATTTTCCCCCGCACTTCAAGGGCTGTGTAAAGAGTTAAATTTTAGGTAAGTCCCCATTCTTCCCCGGCAGCTGAGGGGAAGGCATGGTTGCAAATGACGTGTGCACTAATGGAGGTTTTTTATTGGACTTACTCCAAAGCTTGTTGAAAAATTTGGTTTAGAGATGTACAATAGGTTCATTTAGCAATCGAGTGATCATTATTTTGTTTTGGTATCATGAAAGAAGCTTATTATATGAGCCGTGTCATGAGAAAACCAACAGTGTGGTATCCGAACATGTCAGACACAAACTGGTACATGCAGTAACAGAAGGTGGCCAGAAGCTTGCAATTTTGGATTTAGAAAGAAGAGGAATTGTACAATCCGAGTAGCAAAAACAAAGACACTGATCAGCCTTTGGTTTAGCAAATGCAGATTGTTGGTTTTCTCATGACAGGCTCATTTGAAGTTTTATATCAAAAGTGTGTAGACTAGATTTAAGTGCTTTTTGTCATTGGTGTTTTAGAATTTGTTGATTGCTTTGTTTAATCCAGTTGAGAATAATTCTTCCAATTTTCTGGTGAACTTGTTTAAATTTATATTTATTATATATACTTTAACATTCCATTTATTTGTGTTGTAACAGCATTATACTACAATTTGTAGTTTTCCATAAACAAATGAGCCTGTGCATCAGAAAACTATCAATTTTGGTTTCCAACCAGGTCTGACACAAACCAGGCTGTACAGTCACAGAATAAAGCTAGAAGCTTGAAACTTTGTACTTTGTATATACGTAAAAGAGGAATTGTACTATTTGTGTGGCGAAAACAAAGGCGCTGATCAGCTGTGCAGTTACTGCACAGCTGATCTGCGTCTTTGTTTTTGCATATGCAAATTGTTGGTTTTCTTATGCGAAGGCTCAAATATTAGATAAGGTTTTTGGATTTGCAGTAAGATTTAAGTAGTGAAACAGTTTGGAAATAATGCACTAGGACGTATTGACACAATGCAAATAAATTTATGTGTACAAAACTGAAGTACATGTAATTGTCTTCTTGAAGATATTATGGACATTCTATAAATAGGAAATAAAGTCTGTTAGAATTCGGTAGCACAATGTTCACAGAGTTAAATCATGTATGAACAATTGCAACAAATGTTTCTTTGTATTGAATGTGCAAAGTATAAAACTGGCTATATGAGTGTATATGTGTGGATGGCAGATCGTATGACTGTTAGAATTTATTTAAATTATCATTTTGTTTTGCCACACCACCGTTACACCCTTTGGTTGTGATTATGTATAATGTTATTATTTTTAACGAATAATGTAACCACCACATTTATGTTCTTTAATTTATCACAGCACAGCCAAACACAGTGACCTGTATGTGCATAAAATCATGAACCAAGTCAGCATTCCAGGTAACATTTGCTTTAAATATGTACCTGGCACATGTAGGCATAATCAAACAGGCTGATATGCAAGCTGTTCTTTTTGAATGGGTGATCTGTGTCTTTTCGTTACATACAGGTCCCTTTTGGTTTGTTAGTGCTGTGATTTGTTACATGTATTTTGTTCGTGTTTTTGTCATGATATACTCAGGAGCTTTTGCGAGCCCTGCTTGAGATACATTCTCCACAATGTAAATAGCTTATTCCCATGTAGTCTTAACCTATGTACACTACACCACCAAGATACCCAACCCCATGTAATCTAGTATTAAGCACAAGGATGGCTTAGTCTGTAGAATAGCCTCAAACTTTGCAAAGTTTCGTTCCCAAGCCAGAACTTACAAAAGTTGTTATCCGAGGAATATAAGATTTGTGTAGTTTGACTCTCAAGGGATCCATAGCCAATAGGATAGGTTTTAAAAAAATCAGACATTAGTTTCTGACATGTGGCTAATTTTAGTATGTCTGAACTCCCTGTTGCTTTTGTACTCCAATCCCTGCTGCATGAGAAAACCAGAATCTGCATATGCAAAAACAAAGGTGCAGATCAGCTGTGCAGTAACTCATCCCTGTACACACTAGTCCAAACCATCTTTAATATAAACAGGAGGGAGAGAGATAAAGAATAACATGTTTCCTTTGTTTTATTTTTGAATGAATTCCAGTAATAGAATGCATTCCACTGCTTTTATAATTCATTCCTATTCATTCCTTAATTTTCCCCAATTTGCTATTCCCAGTGCTTTTGTATAGCTTTATTCAGCTTTATACTGTTGAGACTTGGCTTTAAAGTGTTATGCCTACAGGATGCAAACAGCAATGTTGCTGATTAGTCTGCTAATGGTTACAATATTACGAAAACACGAAAACACGCCCTATATATATGAGCCGCCTCGTTGGAAAACCAACAATGTGGTTTCCGAACAGGTCTGACACAAACAGGCCTGTACAAGCACAGAAGCAGGCTAGAAGCTTGAAATTTTTGAGTTAAGTAGAGGAGGAATTTTACTATCCGAGTAGCGAAAACAAAGGCGCTGATCAGCTTCGCGGTTACCGCGAAGCTGATCTGCGCCTTTGTTTTCTCCTATGCAGATTGTTGGTTTTCCCATGAGGCGGCCCATATAGATTTTTCTTAAGCTGTAAAAGTTGAAAATTTCCAGTAGAATTTTTCTTGTTTTTACTCAAAACATAGGTTGTGTGTACAAGTTGGAGTCGCCTCAACAAGGGGGTTCTAATGAGTACCCACAACCTATGTTTTGGAGCAAAAATAAGAAAAACAGTCACAGCACTGCATACCCCAGTTTTGCTATATAAAGGTGGGGTTCAAGGGGGTATATGTCACGGACATGTTATCCTGATGATCTGATCAAGGCTGCTTGCATCCTACTAGGTTTAAATACTGTGAAGACAATAGCTTTGCAGTTATTATGTTTATTTCATATACTTGTGTTGCTTTGTAATTATGACACCATATGCTGTACATGTATATAACAATGTTTTAGTGCATCAAAACCAACAAAACATTTCATGCCAGCAGATATTTGAGCCGCCTCGGAAAACCAACAATCTGCTTTAGGCGAAAACAAAGACCCAGATCAGCTTCGCGGTAACCGCGAAGCTGATCAGCGCCTTTGTTTTCGCTACTCGGATAGTACAATTCCTCTTCTACTTAAATCCGAAATTTCAAGCTTCTAGCTCTTTTCTGTGCTTGTACAGTCCAGTTTGTGTCGGACTTGGTTGGAACCCAAATTGTTGGTTTTCTCATGCACAGGCTCAGATCAGTTTGATACATCTATCTCAGAGCGTGTAATGCAACAGAGACTTTCAGCTTATGCTGTTGCTGGCAAGAGTGTGTTTCGTTGTTAGTTTTGCAATAGCAGTGAATCATTATTGTTTGGATAGGGCATTAGTTTGTTGCTATTTAATGAAAGTAATGCTTAGAAGCAGATCCAAACATATCTCTCAACACTAGTTCAGGAAATGTTAATGATTACTTTTTAGATAGAAATTCTTTTCCTATGTTACCTCAGCTTAAAGAATCTCAATATAATTCAAAACATTGTGAGGGAAATATGAAGCTATATAATTAATGTGATGTAAAAACTGACTTTATTCCTCAGTAAAGGCTGACTTTATTCCTCAAAACAATTTATTCATTTGCAAATTATTCACAAGATGGAAAGGAAAAGAGTCCATCACAAATAAAATTTACAGCAAAAGAAGACAAACAACTATGGCCAAAGTGACTGAATGGTTCTTTGTGTACTTTAAATTGGTCAGGGTGGCCTAACTTATTCTTCCTACTCTTCCACAATTCAAATCAATTGCAAATTGCTCTAGTCAACCCTGAAGAGAACCAATAGTAGGTGGCCAAATCTGCTGGTTTCAGTTGTGTACCAATCTAACTTGCTTTATAAATCCATCACCACATGAAGATTGTTAGGAAGATTATTTTTATGTTGGCAAGAGTTGATTGGGCAGTCATCATAGCTTTGCAAAGAAGTTTTATAGTCTATTAACAAATTTGAATAGAATGTCCGTACGTTTCTAACAAAATTAGAAAGACCCCAAGTGTTAAACTGGCCAAACTTATCCTTCCTCGGCTGTAAAAGTTAGATGCTTTGGAAGCAGTGAAAGCATTCATAGGTAGATAGTATGGGCCATATTGTGCAATTTGGGGTAATGAACCTTATCAGTGACCCGGGGATGATAGCCAGATAAATATACTGTTATTTCAAAAATTTACTCAAGAGAAATCTAAATCAAAGACACATGTCTAAATGGGGTCAAATAATTAGAACATTGATTAGAAGATGGCTCAAAACGTACATTTTTTTAATACTCTGAATATTCTAACTGATCTCAAAGGACCAAAAGAAAAACATTATCTGCACCATGTACAGTTTGCAATAATGCCACTATATAATGATAGTAATTTATGAAATGATGCAAAGTTTCCCATTACATAGCGTCCTAGCTAACCTTTGGTGTACAACAGTAAAGGGACAAGTAAAACCAAGGCCAAAAAAATGAAAATTATTGTTCTCACATGTAAAAGGTTGTGATTTACAATTTTTTGAATTTTAAAGTTAACCTAAATATATACATGTATGTAGGCAACCATGTTGACTTGGCAACCATATTGATTGCTGTTTATAAAAGATAAGTAACATAAAGGTTTGTTTTACATGGCAAAAATCTAGTTTGTGCTTCATGTATGGTTAAGGTATCACAATTCCTCAATTATTTGTGTTCTAGTATTGGTTAAATGAGCCGCATCATGAGAAAGCCAACATTGTGATTTCTGAACAGGCCCAACACAAACCGAGCTGCAAAAGCACAGAAGAAGGCTAGAAGCTTGAAATTATGGATTAAAATATATAGAAGGATTGTACTATCCAAGTAGTGAAATCAGTGGCGCTGATCAGCTGTGCAGTCACTTTGTTTTTGCATAGGCAATAATCCCCGTTTTCTCATGACGGGGTTCAAATAGCTCCTGTTAGTTTCATTCTACATGTATGTATTTTAGTTTATATTTAATTTTTGGACATACACATGCATAAAGACTATATGATGTTATGCCATATGTATATACACTTATTATTTTATACATTTTATTTTCTGTTTGTTACTTTATGCGAGTGTGCAGTTTTACCTAGATCATAGCTTAGACATGTGGTTTGCGCCAAATCTCCCCACCTACAATTTTGACTACTGAACTTACTCTATTTATGGTAGATGTATATATGCCTACAGTGTGGATACAAAAGTAAGTCACACAAATTATAGAATTATTATTAATTTTTGAAAAGAATATTATCAGATTTTGATATGTGAAAATTGATATTGACCAAACTCTTAAGATATTAAAACAAGAGGCTCAGCATTGTTTCCAAATACACAATGTAATTGAATTATTTGTACATTGTAAACAAAAAATAACAGAATAAAAAATTTCTCTGGGTGTCTTAAGATGTTTTCAATAACAAATAACAAAGTTGTGAAAATGTGTATAATTCTGATGTTCGGAGTTGCTTGTTTAATCATATGTTTCAACTTATCATGCTTAACATTTAATAAAACCATTTTTATACAATTATTGGTTCTGTTTCTTTTTCAACCAGTCATGGAAAGTCGCACAGAATTGGCTCAGTTTATTATTTATCCAAATATACCCACTCCCATATTTCTAAGCATTGTTTGCTGTTAGTGTAAAGAATAAGGATATAGAGACTAGGAATCAACATGTTTATCGCCCCAACAGGGCTAAGGTCATTAAGAGAAACCCTTCATATTTAAAATGAAAGTCATAAACATTGGGGGTTGGGTCCACAGGTGCTGCAATGACATACAGACTGAGGCATGCCATATTTATCCAAAAGTGCCAAAATTAAAGTGGTTGCATTGCCCATACAAGACAATTAGGCCTAGTGCTTGGATTCCCCAAAAATCATAGTGGTTGCATTGCCCGGACAAGACAATAATGCCTAGTGCTTGGATTCCCCAAAAATCATAGTGGTTGCATTGCCCAGACAAGACAATAAGGCCTAGTGCTTGGATTCCCCAAAAATCATAGTGGTTGTAATGCCTATACAGTGCCAGAATTATATTTCCTGTAATCCCCATACAAAACAAAAGTCATGCGAGGTCAAAATCATTAAGGTCATATTCCCCATAAAAGGCAAAAATCATAGTGGTTATAATCCTGTACAAGGCCAAAAGCATGGTGGTTGTAATGCCCACATGATGCAAAAATCAAAGTGGTTTAATGCTCATACTAGACCAAAATTATAGTGGTCATAATCCCCATAAAATACCAATGTCAGAGTAGTTATAATCTTTTACAAAACCAAAACCATGATAGTTGTAATGCCCATAAAAGACCACACTCATTGTGGTCATATTCTCCATACAAAGGCAATGTCATATTGGTTATGATCCAAGGGCCAAACTGATAGTGGTTGTAATGTCCGTATAAGGTCATAATCCTAATGGATGTATTCCCCATATAAGGGCAAAATTATGTTGATTGTCATCCCCATACAAAGCCAAATACTGGTTGTAATCCACTTAAAAGAATAAATCTAAGTGACTGTAATTGCCATTGTAGGCATAGAGGATAGTAGCAGTAATTTCCCATACAATGCCAAAACCATAGTGGATGTAACAATCATATAAATCATAGTGATAGATGTAATCCCCTTATAAGGCCTATAGCATAGTAGGTTTGTAATAATTAAAAAAAGCAATATGATTGTAATCCCTATGCAAGGCCCAAGTGGTAGTGGCTGCAGTCTCCATACAAGACCAAACCCATGGTTTTAATCCTCTGAGGCCTAATCAGTGGTTGCAATTAACCCATATCAAGAAATGCAACAATCTTAGACAGCTGCACAATTGCAATAACCATGGAAAATTAGAGACCCCTTTCAAAGGTACAATTATTATCATAGCAAGCTCATGTGAATGTCTAAATAAACATCAACTGTATACGAGCCACTGCATAAGAAAAACAACAAAATGCTTAGGCGAAAACAAAGGCGCAGATCAGCTGTGCAGTAACTGCACAGCTGATCAGCGCCTTTGTTTTCGCTACACAGATAGTACAATCCCCCTTCTACTTAAATCCGAAATTTCAAGCTTCTAGCCTGCTTCTGTGACTGTACAGGCCGGTTTGTGTAAGACCTGGTCTGAAACCCAAATTGTTGTTTTTCGCATGCAAAGGCTCATACATAATATGTCTGAAGCACGCAACCTTAAAAGCCATGAAAAAATATCTGACAAAATTTTGAAATGATTACCATATAAAAAGACCTTTAGTGAATGTCAAAATAAGATTCCCCAAAATTTCTTCATTATTTTAAAGGTCAAAGGCATAGATACATGCGGTAATGTGAATATCAAGCAAAGGTTCCAAGAAATTCTACAATCATATAAATCATAGATCATAATGTCAGAAACTAAGAAAAAATCCAAAGCTATGACAAGGACATATGTTGGATATGAAATTCATGGTCTGGAGGATTGGCATAACCGAATGGTTCTGAAACTTGCACATATCGTAGATGTCTGAGAGAATGTCATTATTAAATTTAGTTATAAAGAAATAAACATATCTTAGGGGTCTGGGGTAATGTCATAACCAAGTTGTGTTCTAAATAAATGTACAAACCGTATTGGTCTGAGAAAATGTCATAACCGAATAAACTTCTCTAGAAATGCACACATCGAGTGCCCGTTGAGGTCTTTAAGATTGCAATAACAAAATAAACAGTTCAAAATGCAAATGTCATAGAGGCTTATGTCATAGGTTGTCATAGAAGCAAAAATAAGCTCTAAAGAAACGGTGTACATATTGTAAAGGCCAGAGAGAATGTCATAACCAAATAAAGGTCTAAAGAAATGTGCGGATCGAAGAGGTCTTAGAGAATGTCATGATCAATAGAAAAGATCCAAAGAAGAGCAGCTATCGCAGGATTTTTGTGAATGTCAGAAGCAAATAAAAGTTTCAGTGAAAAGCGAATACCGTAATTCAAGATGTTAGAACATGTTGTAATAAGGGTCTGAATGTCAGAAGTATATCGTAGTGGTCTAAGAGAATGCCAGAAGCAAGAAAGTTATAAAAATGCACATATCGTAGAGATCTGAGAGCTTCTGGGACGATAAAAGAGACACAGTGCGTAACCAGTGCAAATTCCAAATAAAATCACGAACAAAGAAGTCTGGGTTCATTTAAAATCTCAAACGAAGATCAGCTGTGGCAATATCGGAATCACATAAAGTCTATGAAACGTAATGATCAGTATAAAGGTCTGAGTTGATGTTAAGAATCAAATGTATGTATACATGTAGTAAAAAGCAATGCTTTAAAATAATGCTCTGTTTCAAACCAATATACAGTATTTATACAAATGATACATAACGAAGAACAAGAGCATGTCCTTTGACGTTAATTTAAAACTAAATTATTTAACTTCCATTATGAAATTATTATGTGGATCAATAAAATATTAAAACACCTAACATTGTTTGCAAATTTAAGGCATATTGATTTTTCTAACAATTATATGAAGCGCTGTATATATGATCGTTTATTTAAAGATCTGGTCCAGTGTTATTTACTTTTGGACAAGCTTTGGAATAATAATAATACAACTTTTATGTAAAAATATTACTAAAGAATGTAAGTATCACGTACGTTAATTTAATTCCCATTTTACTTCTGATCTGAAGTCCTATAGAGTTTTATTTATTGAAAATAACTCGGTTTTAAAAAAAAGGTTTTGTAATAGAATGATATCCTAAAAATCGAAAATAATTACTAATATGTGCTATATATGGATTAGAAATGCCCAATGTTCAATGAAATTGCTAATGTTCAACTAAACTAAGTACTTCAATCATACAACAATCGACAGAAACAAAACAAAAAAATGTAGTATTCAGAATCGATACTTTTGCTGACTGCTTTAGCAAACAGCCTTCTTTAATTACCTCTTAAATTGCTTTTCAGGCAATCGAGAACCCCACTATTGAACTGAAAGTTGTGACATTAACAAAAACGAAAATAACTCGCCAGGCATTATGGATGACACCATAGACAAGCTTCTCAATGCAACCGACACGATTCCGCAACCAGATGTTACTGAAATCGTGCAAAATTTAGGAGCATTGCTTCAATCCGGTGAAGAAAATAGTGTGCGTAAGGCTGATGTTATAGTAAAGAAACTTAAAGAGAAGAAGTTGATTGACTGGAATTCTCATGTAGAGGAAATAGAGTCTATCTTACTTGTGATAGGTTCGTTAACAAAGGAGCAATTACAATCCAGCGCTACATCGGGACACAATGGGACGATTTTGGTTTATTTACAGTTTACGCGGATGTTTCTCGAGCAGTTAAAGAGGTGTAAGGTCCTGTCGAGATTGCAAGAGAGCTTACTGAAATTTGTTTTCAGCTGCATGACCATCGATTCACCACTCAAAACTCAACTTGCCGCATTTGCTTCTGATGAGAAATACTTGAACCTTTCAAAGCATAAACTTAACCGTATCGAAGTATTACAAAAATGTGAGATAATGTTTACAAACAAGACTCTCCCTCTGGATAATCACTATTTCGGGAAAGCATTCAATAACGTATTAGTAGCTGTAATTAAATCGTATAATGATAACGGGAAAGAAGTTACGGCTGAGGAAAATGATATATTAATTTCCATTTTCAAGAAGTGTGGTGAAATTGACGCTCTTGATGAGTTTTATTCAGACACTGAAGAATATGACAGCAATGGTAATGAAGATGAGAAGGAAGATCGTATATTGTCTATTTATGGTAAAGTGTACAAAACAAGCTTACTGGAATACATACAACTACATCAGGCTACTGAGACCTTAGAGTGTATCACTCCTATCATTCCAGACGTACTAAAATGGGCCAAAATAGCTGTGGAAGAGGGAAGAGAAGAAATGGATGATGCTTTGTTTTCTATTCTGAGCTGGGTGGGTCAGGCAACACCACCATGTCTGAAAGACAAACTCACAGACATTATTGACTTGATGTTGTTTTCAGATTATGCAACGTATATGCACTCATTGGTAGAACAATTGTACCCACACAATCCAGAAGCTGTGCACGCTAAGCTTCCTGAAATGTTTGACAAGGCTGAAGGAGCTAAGTCGGCTGAAAGACAAATCTATGTGGCATATATATTCTATATGGTAGCTCAATCACATGCAGGGGTGTTTACACAAAGTATGATATCAAAACTTCTAGACTTGTACACAATAGTTGGTGAAGGCGAGAAACCAGTGATTCTGCTGATTCTAAGAGCCATCGCTGAAAAGAATTCTTCAGTACTTGTTGAATTTCTCCCACGAATATGCGACGACAATATATTTGAACCAGAGTCTTTGAATGTCAGAACCACAATCATATCTGCGATAGGTAGTGTAAGCGAAGCTCTTGGACAAAAAGCGATAGATTATTTGATGAAATTTGTGGACCATTCTGATCCCACAGTATCTCATGTTTGCATCGGATACCTTAGTACACTAACAAGAGACCATATAGAATATATGCAACGATATAAAAGTACATTAGAAAATGTTAAGAAGACACATAGTATAGCCATAGTCAGAGAATTAGTCCACCATATGCTTCTAAAACTTGAAGGGAAAACTGTAGAGAATCTTGTTGAAAATGTACAAGATCAGCAGGCTGAAGTATCTGAACTTGATGAAAAAGTGACAGGTACGATGAACGTGGTCACTAGTATTGGTGAAAAGGTCGTTGAACATGATAAGGAAATTGAGGATCTTGAAAGTGGCTTTCAGGCGGCAGAAGAAAGAATGGATAATGTAGAACAAGACATGGGCAAAACCATGATCCAAGTAAAGTCCATTGATGAAAAGACACTGAGCAATGCTCCCAAATGGGCAAAAGATTTAGCCAAATTAATGAACGCAGCAGCGGACAGTGACTGGAGGCTACTAGCTAGTCGTCTTGCTTACAGTAATGATGATATACGGTCATGGGCAACCCTTGAAGATCCCAGCTTGGCCCTTTTGAACATGTGGTTCGAAACACACAAAACAAGTGAAGCAACATTGACTGTGTTAACAACATTGAAAGAAATAAATAGAATGGACGGAGTCGCGATCGTTGAAAATGCCATGAAGAAGGCTGAAGGAATAATAGAAAATGAAGACTTTGAATACGCAAATCCACCTCCAGTTTTTATCAGTTACCAATGGGGAATGCAACAGGAAGTGAAACTGCTAAAACAACATCTGAATATGGCTGGATACGAATGTTGGATGGACATAGGCCAAATGGGAGGAGGCAACAAACTCTTTGCAAAAATTGATAAGGGTATCAGAG
Organism: Rugalucina vietnamica; assembly: GCA_964017185.1. Lineage (NCBI taxonomy): Eukaryota > Metazoa > Mollusca > Bivalvia > Lucinida > Lucinidae > Rugalucina > Rugalucina vietnamica. The sequence goes on along the minus strand of OZ024869.1, from coordinate 14,030,593 downwards.
ACGCTAAGGTTGTGATATGCTGCGTGACGAAAGAATATTCCGAGTCACCTAACTGCAAAAGAGAGGTAAACCTTGCGGTAAACCTTCGCAAATCAATTATTCCTTTACTGATGGAAAAGACTGACTGGCCACCAAAAGGGTCAATGGGTCCGATCTTCGGTGAATACTTGTTCATTAGATTCTACCAAAGACAGGGTGAAGAAACGCCGGAAAATGACAATAGGTACTGGCCTGTACCAAACTTCCAAGAACTTCTAAAGCAGCTCTATACAGGTGCCGTTCCAGATAAAACTGCGGTACATAAAGACTATGCTAATTGGTGGTCTTTGGTAGATTCAGACACTGCAAATATCTCAGACAGACAGAATGGTGATCGAATACCAAAGTTAAATGACACTTCTGCAAATAGTAATGGACAAACACTATCTGAACCGAAGTCAGAAGCGGTTAAAGTAACACAACAATCGACTCAGAAATCTTCATCATGTATACTCTTATAATGTGTGCAAGTGTGCAAAACATATAGATGTACAAACAGTAATATATGATAGAAACATTCTAGTTAAGAATTATGAGAGACTTCTTTAGTTAATAAATAAAGTGCATTACACAATAAGTATCTACAAATTATATGTACACCAATCAAGATGCTTCCACTTCCCACGATGGCGCCGCCAAGACCTGCAACTCAAGTGGCTGGGCGTTTTCCCTACCTACGAGAGCCACTAATCCGGACGACCGCCGATGTGGTCAGTGGAAATGATACAGACGTGCACGCACCGCAATGCACTTTCATCTCGTTTTAAGCACATATGAATACCCATTACCATAGTTAATAAAAATATTACTATTCGTATTTAACAAGGCATGGCACATGAATATGCACTAGGGACATGCTCCCTAGGGAATACTTTGAAACCTTGATGTTTTAGTGGCATTTAATTGTGTCCTTTATTTATATTTGTACAGCAGAACGAACTGTTTCAGATCACATTCTGCTCTATAAACTAAACTAAGAAAAGAAGGCACGACAGAATCATATTTGAGCCGCATCGCAAGAAAACCGGACTTTTGTCTATGCGAAAACAAAGGCGCAGATCAGCTTCGCGGTAACCGCGAAGCTGATCAGCGCCTTTGTTTTCGCTACTCGGATAGTACAATTCCTCTTCTACTTAAACCCGAAATTTCAAGCTTCTAGCTCTTTTCTGTGCTTGTACAGGCCGGTTTGTGTCAGACCTGTTCGGAAACCCCGAAGACCGGTTTTCTCACGTCGCGGCTCATTTAAAAAGTTAACCCAGACAGGAGGTGGGAAAGAAAGTCATCACAAAGATGTTCAACATGCATGAGGAAAACCTGCATTATAAGCTTTTTTTTCATATGCGTAAAATGAAAGTGCAGTCACGTTTACTTCGCAACCGATCAGCGTTTTACCAGATAGTGCAATCCCTTGAACTACTCATGAACTTACCTACTACATGTAGTTTCAGAATAGACATCTTGATAGGTGTGGCAGGCAATATGTCCAGCGATTAGTGAGAACTGAACTCGCATGTCTTTGGAGGAGCCTCAAGGAAAATCAAAAACTGTCTGTAATGCTTCTCCAAAACGCAATTTCGCTCCAAGCAAGGCATTTTTCTTACCACTGCAGCCTGTGCATACTGACTGAATGCGCGATAAAGAATGTTGCCTTTGCGCCTTTAAGTTCCTCGAGTTCTGCAAGGTTATCAGAGATAAAATGAAGAAAAAAGAAAAGAAAAGGAGTCACAAGTTGATCTTTACATTGTTGTCAAAAATAATTGGTGCGACTAGTTGCACCATAAATGATTAAAGCATCCGCTTTCGGGAGGCCCGGGCTTCGTCATACCAAAGTCAAGGATAGAACACTATACGAACATACAACATACATGGTGGATCATTCTCCTTTAAAAGATAAAAAGGTAAAAGTAGGCAATGATCAGAAAATGGCCCTATCAGAAATTACCACTCCAAAACCCGAGGTGGGAAAACACTAAATTGACAGTTAATATGTACTTATACTAAGAAAACATATAGTAAGCCGGGTGAGCAGCTAATGCCCAAATGGCGGTCACACAGCTACACAAACCTAAGTAAAAATATCAAAACACACATAACACGCAAACAGCACAAAATTCAACACCAACACATAAAACAATAAGAATCACAGCAGAAGTATCGCATTGGAACGATCAGTAAAATAAAAATTGTTGGCTGTATTAACCTAGTTTTACATGGCCATAATTTCACCATCAGCTTCTGCAGTGGTTCACAACATTTAGTTAGCTATTCGGTCCTCGTTGTGAAACTCAAACTAGTCAATGAATCATCAAGGAAAAACAAATAAATCATGATAACCACCCTGATGGGACTCACAGATTCAGAAAGCTGCCCGACGATGGAGATTCCTGGGCGCCCAATAACTTACTGAAAATCCGGAGCAAAAGGAAAACATCAGTTGAACCCAGGTGACAGTCCAGGAGTAGTATAACCATAGAATAGAACATAATAACAAATCTGCATTGATCTTGTGTTTATTTATTTTTTTTTTTTTATTTATCTATCTTTAGTTTTCTTTCTTTTTTTTTCTCTTTTTTTTCAAAAAATGTCATATCCCAAAAAGAAATCAAATATCCCATATCCCAAAATAAAAATCACAAATATCCCAGTATCCCTTTAAAAATAGGCCAATATCCCGTATCCCAAAATACCCTATACAAGCCTCACCACTGCAGACGCTGAGAGTGAGGTTAGGAGCCTCAGTGTAAAATCGATTTAAGCACCACCCTAGTAATTTTATATTACTGACTGTTCCAGTGTGATGTTTCTGTTGTGGATCTAATTGTTTTGTGTTTTGTTGTTGACTTTTTGCATGTGCTGTTTACACTTTATGTACGTTTCGATATACAAAGGTAAGTCCGGATGGCTGAGTGGCCACCTATTGGGAAATAGCTGCTCACCCGGTTTACGATATGTTCTTTTTTTGTTGAATTTAGTTTTTCCCACATCGGTTTTTGGAAGAGAGAAAAAAAAACACATACCAAAGTAGTCATATTTTCTGCATGCCGAAATTTCGACCCATAAAAATCTACAAATTTGCCAGATCTGTCATATGTATAGCCAAATTCAAAATTCGAGCACCAAAGGCCTGTATCAAACCCAAAGGCCTGTATCAAACGCAAACATCAAGTGTTTCTAAATCAGGACTTCAAAGACTATGTAAACCTTTGTAGTATTAAGTGAACTAAATTCACCTCAAGACAGCAGCATCTGACTGAGCATAGCCAATGATTAGCCAATATTCAAGCTGGTAGATAAACCTAAGTCCCGCCCATATAATTTCTGTGACAGCTGACCAGTTAAATTGAAATCAATATTGGATTACATGCCATTTAAAGCAATTGTAAATTTTATGATGGTTTTGGCTCCTTTTATGAAAAGATGCTTGACCTGTCAATTGTAATTTAATATGTCATAATTGAAATAGGGTTGGTGTATTTTCACACAATTGACCCAGATTACCCCATAAAGGGCAACAGAAAGTATATCTATTTGCATTACAAATTGATAAACAATTATTGTATCTAAGATCCCATGTTTTTTGGTTTTTGATATAAAACCATGCTGAATTAAACATATCTTGAGTGCGTAACAAAATTGGCCTAAATGCAAGGAGTTATATGTAGCCTATTTCATGTTTTACCAGTGAGTGGATAGTTATTTGAATTGGCCTTGGGTTTTCCAATCCCTTTGTTTCCAAGGTAAGAAATAGTACTTAGGGGTAGCTCAATTACATACATCTTGTTCAGTGAAACAACATGAGAGATGAGGTTTGAACCTTAGACTTGTCCCTTAATGGAGCGCAAAATCTGTAACTGCATCATGAGAAACCGGATTTTCGCTCAAGCCAAAAAAAAAAAAAAAAAAAAAAAAGACTAAAGATCAGCTGTGCAGTTATTTGTCCTTTGTTTTTGCTACACGGCTGGCCCAGTACAGTTCCCCTTCTACTTGCATCTAAAGTTTCAAGTATCTACTTTCCTCTATGACTGCGCAGCCTGATTTGTGTCTGACATGGTCTGAAACCCTGAAGACCGATTTTCTCGTCATGATTTAATCCTGCCTTTATTTAAAGAGGAAGGTCAGTTGGACCTAATCTTCCCTACGTCAAATTTATATTGAGAGTGGGTCCAGCTCTTTCCTGGTCTGTATCTGAATAGTTTACTGGTGACACTCCAAATGACATGATTTCACCAGGGGGTTGAATGGGGGGTGGGTGGAGGGGGGGGGGAATTAGTCCCTTGAACGCACGATTGGCGAACTTGGACATACAATCATCTGACATTTCAGCAGTAGAAAACAGAGTCAGGGAGGTCATTCCAGTCCCTGATAGTCTTGGGAAAGAAACTACATTTATAGGCCTCTATACTAGCAGATGGAAGCTGAAATGCCTTGGAGTGACTATTTCTACAACGCCTAATCTTTGAGATAAGATCATCTGTAGGTATTCTGGCTTTACCCTTCAGACCTTTGTATAGTAATATATGTCGATTATCCGTCATCCTTTTCTTGAGAGATTCCCATTTGAGTTGTTCAAGAATGCCAGTCACACTACCTTCCTCGAGAGTATAAATCCTAGTTACAAATCTAGCGGCACGATTCTGTACCTTCTCCAATTCCTCCTGGAGGCATTTAGTATGAGGATCCCAAACAGAACTTCCATATTACAGGACTGGGCGCACCAGTCCTTTATAAGCTGATTCTTTCACATCTTGGGGACAAGGATACAAATTTCTCCTCAAGAATCTTGAGTGTTCTGTAGGCTTTAGTACATATATTATTGATATGGGTGATTTTCTAGATTTTGATAGAATCTCACAGTCATGCAGCTTTTTTTCAAACTACAAATCGACAGTTATGTGAATGTGATGTCATTTGACGGTTATTTGTCACAATGAATTGCATGAGTCGCAAACTGGTCAACAGACAGTTCGGGGGAAAGAAATATGAAGTGTTCAAAATGTTTGAAATTTTAATAAGACAAAATACAAGGGAACCCATTGCAAAGCAATTGCAAGAGTCATTGTATGTGTCACAAACGTCTCATAAGGCTATTTTTATTTTAAACTTAAATCTGTCGGTGCAAAATTTTTGCAAATCTACTTTTGGCAACCAATTTTGGACAATCACATGCACATCACCCGCCAATCGCGCGACATTCTTGAAAACAAATAGTGAACAACTATTTAGCAGAAAATATTAAGTAAGTGGACACTCACTCTCACAAATACCTTGCAAATGAAGTATGAGTGTCTCAATACTATCTTACAACTGTCAGTTGAAACATATGCAAACTATGGTCAACTTCTAAACATTTTCACCTAGTCAACTCAACGAGACCTTTTCACCTAGTCAACTCATAGTCAACTCAACGAGACCCCAATGTCAAAATTATGTTTCATGGCAAATTAGCTGTTGTCGCTTACTATCACAAACTAGTTGCACTAGTTTCCTTGTCGCAAACTAGTGTCCATTAACTGTCATATTCCAGTAAGATACTAGCTTTAGAGAAACTGTCGACCACACTGAGGTAAATTTGACTTGCTCAATGCCACAATGAACAACGAACCTGGGACCGGAGTCCTACACTTTGCCATTGTCCCAGTTCATCATGGTGGTTATCATAATTTATTTGTTTGTCCCGGATGATTCATTGAATATTTAGAGATTCACCGATCCAACATTTGACTTAATGTTGTGAATCACTTCAGAGGCGGTTGGTGAGGTTAGGGATTTATAAAGCCCCCAGTAATTTTATATTACTGGTAAATCCAAGGCGATAACTTTGTTGTGGTTCTTATTATTTTATGTTTTGGTATTGATTTTTTGTGCTGTTTGCACCTTATGTATGTTTTCATATTTTTGGTTAAGTTCTGTAATTGAGTGGCCACCTGTTGGGAAAGAGTTGCTCACTCAGCTTTTGATATGGTTTCCTAGTATAAGTACCTGATTGTAGATTTAGTTTTTTTCCCCATCTCTATTTTTGGAGTGGTGATTTTCTTTCTGATTGCACCATTTCCTGATCATTGCCTACTTTTACCTTTCCATTCTACATAGAAGTTAACATTTCAATTTCAAAGATGAATTCTGATTTACTAAATCACAATTAAACCCCTAATGAACACATTAAAATAAATCAAAATGTGAACATAATACTCTTTCATCCAACAACACTCTATCTTGAATAAATTAGAAGGATCATTATTTTATCATCTTTAATCTGTTCAAACAAAAATCCATGCTTCAAAATATGCAGTCTAAAGGGGATGGTTAAAACAAATTGCAAGACATACATTTGATCTAATTAATGTGTTTTTGTACCTGTCTTCAAAACTCCTATTATTGACTTATTGAAATAAATTCAGCAGCTGTCAATATCAGAGGTCATATAGTTCCTCCTTCAATGGTGGGCGGAGCTAAACTTGTCCTGTCTAAATGTACTGAACTTGAACCCTTATACTGATACTATTTTTGGAACACAAATGACAGCGGTGGTGGTCCAGATTCTTTGATCTTATGGTGAGACATCATCCAGGTGTTATGTCAGAAAACTACCAAAGGTGCTCGAATTATGAAATTGGCTATAATCAAAATACTGTAAGAGTACCCACACTCTAGACAAAACTGCTTGTTCGGTTTTGTTTATCTAGTAGGCATATCCCGAGATGTCTAGGTTCCAGTCCCTGATAGTCTCTTGAAAGAAACTACATTTATAGGCCTCTATACTAGCAGATGGTACATGTGCAGTGACTATTTCTACAACGCCTAGTCTTGGGGATAAGGTCATCTGTACTCTGTAGGTATTCTGGTTTTACCCTTCAGGCCTTTGTATAGCAATATAAGTCGATTATCCGTCCTCCTTTTCTTGAGAGATATTCACACTTGAGTTGTTCCAGAATGCCAGTCATACTTCCTTTATCGAAAGTAAAATACCTAGTTAAAATCTAGCGGCACGACCCTGTACCTTCTCCAATTCCTCCTGAAGGCCTTTAGATCCCAAACAGAACTCCCATATTCCAAGACTGGGCGCACCAGAAGCTTCTTCTTTAATATCTTGGGGCAAGAAAATAAGTTTCTCCTTAAGAATCCAAGTGTTCTGTTGGCTTTAGTACAGATATTAGTGATATGGGCATTCCACTTCAAGTCATTTGTAATTGTTACATCTAGATATTTAATGCTATCAACATTTTCCAATACTGCATACCCTCGATGCTGTAGGAGGCATCAGTTTTATTTATCCGTTTATTTGTCAGCTGCACCATGTTGCATTTGACAGGTTGAAATCTCATGCCCCATTTTCGGGCCCAGCTCCCTAAAAAGGTCAATGTCTTTATGAAGTTTCAATGTATCTTCTACTGTTTTAATTTCCTGTTAACAAACACAGTCATCAGCACTTTGTTATTATCACACCCTTTGTGGTGCATTCCTTTACCGGAATGGGCCTGATCACCGAAATGGACTACCGGAATGGACATTTATGTGTCCTTGAGTATTTTTCTTTTGGTTTTTGGGGACAGATTGGCCTAGAATATATACAGACAGTGATTAGTTCGAGAAGTACAGTTAAATTGTATACCGTACGATCGGGTAGCCTAGGTCAGGTGCTCATATATGTATACTTATATGAGCTGACACTGTCACAGTGTCAGCACATTGTACTCATTTCTACTTCTATATATCCCTGTGTTTTGCTATAGGACAACCACTGATGATCTCTATATATTTCAATCAAAGAAACCTCTGAACAGTTGCCCTACCCCGGACCCCACCACTGAGCTACCCTAACCAACATGGGAAGTCAATTTTGTTTTAATGAGATGGATTTTATCTCATACAGACTATTCATATGACTACATAAGTACATTTTATGCAGATAAAATACACCTAAAGCACCCAATGCCATAGCATAATGTCCATTCTGGTAGTCCATTCTGAATCTGAATCTGAATAGTTTACTGGTGACACGCCAAATGACATTATTTCACCAGGGGGTTCGGATGGGGTAGAACTTAGTCCCTTGAACGCACGAGTGAAGCGAACTTGGACACACAATCATCTGACATTTCAGCAGTGGAAAACAGAGAGTCAGGGAGGTCATTCCAGTCCCTGATAGTCTGGGGGAAAGAAACTACATTTATAGGCCTCTATACTAGCAGATGGAAGCTGAAATGCCTTGGAGTGGCTATTTCTACAACGCCTAGTCTTTGGGATAAGGTCATCTGTAGGTATTCTGGCTTTACCCTTCAGACCTTTGTATAGTAATATATGTCGATTATCCGTCCTCCTTTTCTTGAGAGATTCCCATTTGAGTTGTTCAAAAATGCCAACAGAGAGATTCCCATTTGAGTTGTTCAAAAATGCCAGTCATACTACCTTCCTCGAAAGTATAATTCCTAGTTACAAATCTAGCGGCACGATTCTGTACCTTCTCCAATTCCTCCTGGAGGCATTTAGTATGAGGATCCCACACAGTGCTTCCATATTCCAGGACTGGGCGCACCAGTCCTTTATAAGCTGCTTCTTTAACATCTTGGGGGCAAGAAAATAAGTTTCTCCTCAAGAATCCAAGTGTTCTGTTGGCTTTAGTACAGATATTATTGATATGGGTATTCCACTTGAGGTCATTTGTAATTGTTACACCTAGATATTTAATGCTATCAACATTTTCCAATACCGCTCCCTCGAGGGTGTACGAGGCCTCAATTTTATTTATCCGCTTATTTGTCAGCTGCATCATGTTGCATTTGACAGGTTGAAATCTCATGCCCCATTTTCGGGCCCAGCTCCCTAAAAGGTCAATGTCTTTCTGAAGTATCAATGTATCTTCTACTGTTCTAATTTCACGGTAACAAACACAGTCATCAGCAAAAAGCCTGATTTGAGAGTCAATGCCAACGGGTATGTCATTTATGTACAAGGAGAACAACAATGGCCCGAGAACGGTGCCCTGAGGGACACCAGACACAACAGGGGCCCAGTCAGATTTAACACCATTAACTACTACCCCTTGCTGCCTGAAGCACAAAAAAGCATTTATCCATTCCAATGTCTTTCCACCTATACCATAACTAAACAATTTGCTTTTAAGAAGTTCGTGTGGAGGGGTGTCAAAAGCTTTTTCAAAGTCCAAAATAAAAGTGTCAACCTGACCCTTTTTGTCCAATATTTTTGCCCAATCATTTATTACTGTAATCAACTGAGTTTCACAACTATGCCATTTCCTGAATGCATGCTGTTTGTCCGACAAAAGATTATACTGGTCAAGATGACCCATGATATTTGAGCAGACAATATGTTCTAGAAGTTTGCAAGGAATACAAGTCAAAGAAACTGGGCGGTAATTACAAGCAAGGGACCTGTCACCTTTCTTGAAAAGTGGACAAATATTAGCAAGTGACCATTCCTTGGGGATTTCACCCGTATTGATTGACTGCTGGAAAAGATGTGCAAATACAGGTCCTAATTCTTTTGCCAATTCTTTTAGGACTCTAGGATGGAGTTCATCAGGTCCTAAGGCTTTAGATGGATTTAGACCTTTAAGGAGTTTTGTTGCTCCTTCCTTTGTAACAACAATTTCATCCATGAATGGGGCCGACCTATCCAGAAGTGGGACTTGGGTGTGTACCGTTTTGGTGAATACATCTGTGAACTGTCCATTAAATTCTTCAGCTTTTTCGAAATCTGATTGAGCAATACCACTTCCATTTTTCTTTTTCAAAGGGGGAATGCCTTGGGTATCTTTTCTCTGACTATTGATATACCTATAAAAATCCCTGGGATTAGCCTTAACGTCCCCTACCAAGTTATTGACATAAAGGTCATGCTGCTTCCTTATATCAGCTTTGATTTCCCTTCTTAAGTTTTCAAATTTAGATCTAATTTTTGCACTTCCAGTTTTCTTAGCTTTTGCATGAGTTATATTTTTCCTGCGAATCTTCCTCCTTATCTCAGGAGTTATCCATGGGACAGAAGAGACAGAGCGACTTGTTTTCGATGGGATATGCTTATCTGCCGAGTCCTGAATGAAAGATGTAATAAGATTGAAATTTTCCTGAACCGAACGGGTATCCGAGTAGCCGTTGAAATACTTTTCCTTTGCAAATTTTAATGTTTCTGCCCTCATAGATTCATAATCAACTTTCTGGTACCGATACACCTTCCTCCGAGGTTTCTTAATGGGGGGGGGGGATAACAATCTTCAGCGTTCCTGAAACAATATCATGATCACTGAGACAATCTGGGGAGTGAATATCTACAAACTGATTGGGAAGAGAAGTGATAATCAAGTCCAAAGTATTTCTTTCTCTGGTAGGGAAGTGGACTAATTGATCAAACCCATGATCATTAATAATGTCAACCAAAATTTGACCTTCAATCCTACTCAATGGTGACCCACATTTATTGTGTCTGTCCGGCTAAACAATATCTCCAAAGTTGTTCAAAATCCCCTAGAACATGAACTGAGGGGGGTTTATTTCCTTTATGTTTATCCCTTATTTTGTTAAGCTGCTCTCTGAACAAAGTATCAAATTTCTGTAGGTCTTCCAAAGGTGTCAAGTTTTCATCACTATGGGGTGGCCTATACCAGCTTGCAACAAAATGTGCGGTTTTATTAGCGAATACTTTTACCCAAACTGATTCTGACTTATTTTCTAATTCTGTTATTGGCATGTGTGGGATATCCTTGTGAATAAGTAACATGACACCACCACCATCAAGAGTTCTGTCCTTCCTGTACACACTATATGGGAAAGTTTCCGGAAACAATTCTGAACTTGAAATAGAACTGTCCATTCCGGTAGTTATGTCCATTCCGGGAAAGGAACGCACCCCACACTTTGTACATTAGGAGAAATCAGATCATGACATGGTATAGACTGCCACATGTACATGTAAATGTCATGACTGTTTAAATTTAAATTTTAAATTCTCGTTGCTAAAAAAGACCGTCGTGCGGATAGCCTGTGTAAAAAAAAAGAAGGAGCGAAATGACTTTAGGCCATATGCACGAATTTCATATAAATAGCATCAGTCACACTTCGATTAGCTCCCTTGATGTCACTCATTTTCGCGCGACATGTCATCTTGCCAGATTTACAGTTCTATCATGAAATGTGACCAGTGCAGTGCGGTACACTGTTTCTAACTATTCTTCAACTCGAACAATGTAAGCTGTTTTTTTTTTTTTTTTTTTTTTTTTTTTTTTGAAAAAGCAAAGTAAAATTCAATAAGTTGGTACATACATGTGATGAGTTTGGGACAGGAATCAGGGAGATTTTTCTTCCATTTCAGGGAGATTTTTGAAAAATGTATAGAATATATAGGAAAATTCCTGATTCATTTCAGGGAGATTTTGAATTTTTGTTAAAAAGTGGTACTTTTTAGAAGATTTTTTGCCAATTTTAAGGCTTATTTCCTGGAGTCTCCCTGATGATGAGGGAGGTATCACATGTATGTTGGTATTTCACAAATTGAGTTTTTTTTTCATTGCAGATTTCTTTGCATATCATCCTTATTGGATAATTCCATAAAAGACTGAGCCTACAGAGTCAGAGGTATATAGCGTAAAGGGACCAGTGATCGATCAAAATTAGCCATGTTTGATAATTTTAGGGATCAGACATGCATTGAAGAACACTTGTGTACATACCATATCTAAGCTTGAACTGTTGCCATGTTTTTCAATATGTCAATTTATGACGTCATCACGTCACGTTCTCAGTGACATCATTTTAACACACCCACCATCATATAACGTGAATCAGGATCAGGTAGACCAGTGATCGATCACCTTCTTTCTCTCACCAAAACCGCGACTAACTTGGAAGGTAGAGCGATGTGGGGTATTATCGACACCTTAAGCCTTATTTTGATTTTAAATAGTCCCTTTTGTAAATATCATACTGAATAGACCTGTTTTCAGGGATACAGACTTACTAATTTTTTGTAGGGGCAAGCTGGGCCCCTAAAAGATGAAAACTAGGGGCCCACATGAAAACTTAGGGGCCCACGTTTTTAATCGCACAAAAAGGGCAAATGGATTAAAATTTATTCAAGAACAACAACAATAACGGTAATATTAATAACAGTGTTTTCTTAAGTTTGTGAGACCTTGCAGGACCACGGGTGGGCATCAGGGGAGCTACCTCGAAAATGTGTTAACGCAAATTTGTTCCCACGCCACATGCGGGAACTGTCGAGGTAGTGGAAATCCCCATAATTGGAAATACACGCAAAGGTGAGCTCTCGCTTTTTTGCTTTTTTTCTTTCAAGGGGCGCATTACTCAGAAATCGGGCGATGCAATCCCATGTAAATATGGTTTAATAATGCATGAAGACCGAAAACCCCATTAAATAGTGGAAAATATGAGCAGGACGACCTAAACATCAGGACTGTCGGACTGCATTTTCGCCATGTGTTGACATATAGGCGGGTATCTCAGACAGATTTTGTAGCTCAGATTCAGTTTTGGACCGCTGTCACATGTTTTGGTGCAAAACATGATCAAATTGACTACAATGACGCAAAAATTTCAGATCCCCTGTTCTCCTGAATAGATTACCTACCCAAAAATGCATTCGTGTTGTTCCCAGACCAGCGAGGTAGCGGTAATCTAGCGAGGCAGTTCCAACGCGTTTACCTAGGCAAAACAAAAGCAGTTTATTATTTGGTTTATTTGGTGTGCTACGTCCCACTCAGCAGCTAGGGTCATATGGAGACGGGATCTCGGTTAAAAGTCTCGTCTGAAAGACTAGAGAAGCCTGGGACCGAACCCTAGACCCCTGGCTACGTCGAGTAACTTGTCCTTTATGCCATTGATGTAAACAACATTAAAATATGTGTGAGTTAATAAGAGCGCTAACACACCGCGCCTATATAGTCAATGCTTTAAAAACGTGTTACATTTAAGAAATAGATCAGCTCTAGCAGTGAGTTGTTGAGTAATAATTCACTGTTTGGAGGTCAGTTGTAAAGAAGATCAAATCACGAGCGCGTAGCGCGAGTGATTTATCTTCTTACAACTGACCGACAAACAGTGAATTATTACTCAACAATTCACGCACTTGAGCTGATCTATTTCGATTCTAACACACAATAAACGGAATAAATGTTGCTGAAACCGTCGATATCGTTCAGCTTTCCGCCATTGCATTGCAGATATGCCGCCAAATATTTGACTGTAATGCCGGTATTTACACACACTTATTACGTTTGTTGTGCGCTAAAACGACGTTTCACCGTCTAACGCTGCTTTGTGGGATAGCTGACGTCACAAATGCCGCAAAGTAACGTCACGCTTATTCGCCCAGTGAAATTGTTGCACAATATAACACGTTTTTTTACCATTGGCTATATAGGCGAGGTGTGTTAGAATGAACAACAATTTCACACTTTGTAAGCGCGGGGCTATGGCGTCAATTTCAGATGCAAACGTGACGTCAGTTACTGCGACAGACGGGCGTTACGTCATTTTTACTGATGTAACAAAGGATCTCGGAAGAAAGTCTATGTTTCCCGCCTAAATTTTGAGCGTTTCTGGCGGCTTCTGTGTTATTTGTATAGAATATCAGTTGCATTCTTAGTAAAATATAACATTTGATAAATGCAACAACATGGTTGAAACCTCTTGATGTTACATACCGGCAACATAAATCTGTGTCAAAGATGGAGGGGTCAGATTTTTTCAAAAAAAATATTTTGTCAGAAAACATATTTTGCCATAGATTCTCAAGAAAATACAGTAATATGCTTATTGCAACCTAAAATTTTGGGTAGAAATGATTAATGCAGGAAAAACATGTACATAATCTTTACTAGATTGATAACTGTAAATAACACTGTCCATTACTTATGCAAATACCTGTACCTTAAATAAACTGTGCAAAATATATTAATCAACTTTTACTTTTGAACATTGACTCCATATGTTTTTAGACATATGGCAAGTTCTTCTGACAATATCTTGCATGCATCTTATTAGTGTAAAACCATTCATTGTGTGGTGCTGAAGTGACATTAGATTTTAAGTCCACTGAGGCATATCTCAAATAAAACATAAAGCGTCAGAAATGGATAAACATATTCTGCGCAGTATACTTATATGCATCATAGTATGTACACTTTGTGTATACCTGTTAAAATAGGACAGGTAGTCTGTTCATTCAGGTAGAACATACATATACAGTATATTTCCATAGCCTTGGTACATTGCAAATAATAGAGCTGAGCCCATTTATGGGTTTTGTGGCTTTTTGACAGCCTTCCCCCCCTTGCCCAAACATGGCATTTTGATATAATATGTCAATTACAAAAATACAGTTGTACTCAAAATATTTTGATTGGGCAAGGGGGGGAACATGGTCTTATAAAACGTTTCCTAATTCCTATATGAATCTATGTTAAATTGAAAGATTTTGTCCATTTTTCATAGAAGTCACTGCTTGACTCACACACAACATTACATGTCTAAATACAACAGAAACTTATTTTTCGACTGCAATACACTTCATTTCAGTGCCTGGAACGTGAGATTTTGAAAATTTCTTGGGCAACCTCACAATAGAATTCTTCCGAGATCCTTCATTGTAGGCATTAGTGAAACAGTCTATTTTTTGCGGGATTTCTTTAGTGCAATTGCGTCGAAATGGCACTGCAACTGAAGGTTTCAAGTGTATTTTTGTCCATGATTGTGTGTTGGAATGTTAAAAGATCAGCTCTAGTGCGCGAATTGTTCAGTAATAAATCAGTTTGTCGGTCAGTCGTAAGCAGATAAATCACTCGCGCTACGCGCTCGTGAATTGATCTGCTTTACAACTGACATTCAAAAAGTGAATTAATACTCAACAATTCACAGCTAGAGCTGATCTATTTCTTAAACATGTTACATTTTACATGCATCTTTCTTCACAGCATTTTAAGGAATAGGATTTTGTAACGTTTGGCTGGTGAAAGCCACAAGATAACCATACGGCTTACATCAGCTAAAAGCAAATAATCATAAAAAGACTGTCCCTCTATACATTGAGAGCACCTCAAATCGACTTCAAAGTCCATTCTGGTTCTCTAATATACACGTACGTATGAATCATATATGACGCATGGATTTGTTTTAACGCAGTTTTAACAGTTATTTCTCCTTCGTTCTGTTACAGATTGATATATTATGGAGGGAAAACGCGATGAGAGTTGCTATCATACCATTTTGAAGATAATAACCTTCTTCACAGAATGTCATATCGGGGTACAGGAACGGCATTATTACTGAAGCTAATGTTGCTATTTCATGCTCTTCACAAGTAATACCGTGTTCCATCGCTTTCACTCGCGACTCTGATGGCACTGAAGTGTCATTTTTATTACATACCTTGTCAATATGGTTATTCAAACTTTTTAAGCCGTCACACCCAACAGCAGAATACACGGTACTGCCTGTTACCTTAACGGTTTTTCTTGCATTATACCAATCATCTGACCTTTGCTTTACACACGCAGTCGGTAGTTCTTCTGTATTCAATTGTTCTTTCATTTCTTCGACGGATTTGAGTAATTTCACATTCTCCTGAGTAGAGATATCGACTGTTCTACCACCTGCAAACAAATGTAGCACTCCGTTCAGAAAGGCTCCTGTCCTACATATTTCAAACTGAGTTTTCAGTACCTGAGACAAACAATTATCTATTTGATATGTTGCAGTACGACAGCAATCCATCGCATATTCCAGCGTTTTTGAGAGAGAGGGATCTTTTTTAATTTTTTCTTTATAGTTCTTCATGGCATTTTCTTTCGTTTTTCTCAGTTTTCGAAGCTCCATTAGGTATACCGAGAAAGTTTCAAAACACGTTCTAAGGAGAGCATAGAGTTCCTGTTTCGTTTTTGAATTAACCTCGAGACCATGTTCTACTAAGCGGTCGATTTCTTGCAGGCACTTTAGAGTATCTTGTATGACCACCATATCTTGTTGGAATTTCTCTTTTCTTTCGCTAGCAGGATCATTTTCAAAGCCCAAAAGATCAACATCTGCACCTCTTTTGATTTTTTTACCATCAAACATAAGGACATAAGATTAGTTTTCAGTACGTTTACTGGCTGTGAGGTCTATCATTTCGTGTATTATACCTGGTTTACTATCAACACATATTTCATACCCAAGCGGGTTATAGTTTCGAAGAACAGGCTCGCCTGGACAAGCAAAGTTTACTTTTGAGTTCAATGGTGACAAATTACGTTTTCCTACCAGAACATCAGTTTCATTCTTGGGACCAGACATAAACCTAATGAATCGGCTACCGAATAACTTTTTACCCAACCAGAAAAATTTCATGGTGGTGCCACTGTAACGCATTGAACGCACGTCCTCACAGCTGAACCACTTAACTACGTCAATGAATGACAGAAATTCCACATTGTCTAATGGAAATTGTCCTCGTGCTACTAAAGTCAGAAATGTTACAAGTTCTTTGTTTAAATTGTGCTCGCGCAATCTTTCAATAGCTTCATGAAAAACGGATAAATCATCATCAGACATTTGCTTTATTGTCTCTAAATCATGGCTACTATCGTCTGTATCGAAACTTCTGTCACTCATTTCACCATCACTGTACAGGATAGTTTCATCCACTTTATTTTCGTTGATCAACGAATCTGTGTTACTGAGAAATTCATTTGTCATAGGCTTGGAAACAGGCGTTTCATTGTAATTTAACGTTCTTTTAGATTTTCGTGGTGTTCTCGTTTTACAATCAAGCGTTGATATAGGTGACAACATAGACACATTGAGTCTTTTCGCTAGAGACACAGTCCTGGCTTTCTTTAACAATGGTGATTTAAATGGAGTCCTTGCTTGTGTTGTACTGTATATTTTTCGTTTAATCCTATGTTTAGACGGTGTGTTTCCACCAGTTTTGTGTAGACAAGGTGTACTGCTCTTTAACGGTTTGGAATGTTTAAAGGATTTCTTTGCAGCCCTATATAATTTTAAATGGTTGTATCTCTTTTTGTACGATAACGAGAGTCCTTTTTTCTTTCTGCCTTTGAAGACACCCATCTGAAAAAAAAAAAAAAAAAAAAAAAACACTAAAATTAATCAAACAGTATTTATATGAAGCAAAGTTCACTAAGTTTAAAAACAACATGCAAAACCTTTGCCACTATGCTGTTCCATTCTCGGCAATATAACGGTATATACGAGTACTCAGCGTCAGTGAAAAGTTACCAGTAAATCTGGTAGGTCTAACACATGATCAATTTTGGCTGTTTTCCACTTGGGTTTTTGGTTGGGATTTATGTTGTAATTGCGCCAGTTACTGATCATTGTTTTACTTTAACTTATAAGTTCTCAAAAAACTGCAAAAATCAGAAATCGCACGTGCGTCACAGCTCCGAGACTAGCGGAACTGAATTTCGCCAATAAACCATTAGGTCGCTGTCCTGAATCATGAAAATATATTAACACATGAAGATATGTGAAATAATTTCCAAAATATCTATTATCAATTTCCGGTAACTTTTCTTTGACGCTGAATATTATATCCGTGAGTGAAAAATAAAAAAAAAAAGAGGCAAAAAGCACTGAGTTTACATTTTATACAGTTAATCCATTCCGTTTTATATCAACCGAATGGCTAGATGTTTGAAACGCGTTGGAACTACCTCGCTAGATTACCGCTACCTCGCTGGTCTGGGAACAACACGAATGCATTTTTGGGCAGGTAATCTATTCAGGAGAACAGGGGATCTGAAATTTTTGCGTCATTGTAGTCAATTTGATCATGTTTTGCACCAAAACATGTGACAGCGGTCCAAAACTGAATCTGAGCTACAAAATCTGTCTGAGATGCCCGCCGATATGTCAAGACACGGCGAAAATGCAGTCCGACAGTCCTGATGTTTAGGTCGTCCTGCTCATATTTTCCACTATTTAATGGGGGTTTCGGTCTTCATGCATTGTTAAACCATATTTACATGGGATTGCATCGCCCGATTTCTTAGTAATGCGCCCCTTGAAAGAAAAAAAGCAAAAAAGCGAGAGCTCACCTTTGCGTGTACTTCCAATTATGGGGATTTCCACTACCTCGACAGTTCCCGGATGTGGCGTGGGAACAAATTTGCGTTAACACATTTTCGAGGTAGCTCCCCTGATGCCCACCCGTGAGGACACTTGGTCAGACAGAGTCGGAATTTCTGTATGACCGCAAGAGAATATGCATTCTCACTGCTTTAGATCTAAAAGACACTGAATTTTTTTTTTTTTCAAATTTGAGACCGGCTCTGCTGACAGCAAAAAAATCTTGATTAAAAATTGCATGGCATAGGTACTAGTTTAATGGATTAAAGTTACAAAATGATTGTTTGTTTTCTCTCTCATTTCTCTTATCTCTAGTCACTAAGAGAGTCTCAGTTCATCACAGGCCTAAGAAACGGTTTGTTTGGCATTGGTTACCCAGGGTCTCACATGTTGCCATTTTTATTGTATTTACAAGCTTTTTGTCAAAAGCTTAAACTTGTCAGATCAATTGGCAGATTTTTAGCTTAAATGAAGAAAGAAGAGCGGTTGTCATGCCCGAGATCGATGCTTGTTCGCATGATAATCAACCATAGTCGGAAAGTCTTTCAATGATTTATAGAACAAGTCCTCTTTCATCCAGAACAACAAAAATAAAACAACAAAATTCTTTGCCTTATCGAACTGTCAATCAAAGTCGCGTGCGCATGTCCTTTGCGCACTTGCTGCTTTACTGGCCAGTTCATTATTACACATGCGCAGTGTACTGGCCGATTTGCATATTCCCTTGTGATTGGTAATCTAAATATATTAGGCGTCTGGTTCACAATCTTTTACTGCAATAGATCGCAGATATTTTGCGACATCGAATACCACTCAAAATAAAACCGAATGATATAAAATAAACCGAAACGGTCAGTTTCGGGACGTTACGCTCCGTAGCGTAGTCGCAAACTGGGCGAGCGTCTTTTGAATTTTAGGGGCCCAGCCCGATTTTCACTCGCTGTGGGCGAGTGGGCGACCGCTAATCTGTATCCCTGGTTTTAGTTGGCACAACTATCTGTTTCGCTAATTAGAAGCAGATCTTTTGATTATTGTTTAAATTTTGAAATTGACCCTTTGATCA
Organism: Rugalucina vietnamica; assembly: GCA_964017185.1. NCBI lineage: Eukaryota > Metazoa > Mollusca > Bivalvia > Lucinida > Lucinidae > Rugalucina > Rugalucina vietnamica. The sequence goes on along the minus strand of OZ024869.1, from coordinate 14,011,393 downwards.
TGTCATGTACCGTATGTGAGCAGTTATCAACACCCGCAGGTAGTTATCAACACCCCTGTTATCCCTAAATCCTGATGTTGAAAATAATATTTTACTTAAGCAGCATTCTTAAATGCATGTTCTGCTCATATAGAATAGATAATGAATGAATAATTTTCCTGAAATTCAGATATAAAATCTCAAAATTTCTGTTTTCACACATTCAATGACAAAATCAGCAAAATTATGAAATCATAGCTGAAAAAAATAGGGAATTTTAGGGAAAAATACCCCCAAAATATGAAAATTCTAAGTTAGCAAAAATATTTAGATTGTGTACATAAAAATGATTTGTTTGCTTTCATATGAAAATTTAACTTAAAAACAAACCATTTTCCTGACAGATTTGTTTATCAAAGCACATTTTAGAGAAATTTTATTTAGGGGTGTTGATAACTACCCACGTGGTACATTCACGTAGGTAGTTATCAACACCCTGGAGATCAAAATAGCATGTATGACTAAGAATAGTTTAACCAGGTCTGCTTTAAGTATTGTCTATGATGATTCATTTTATGAATAAAATCCGCATGAAAATCTTTTATTTAGTGAAAATAACCATATGACTGAGTTACCTTCCCTTACAACAATGCATAATAAACTGCAATTTTCACAAGAAAATCTCAAAATGTCAAATTTTTCTCCAACTACCTAACTTTCCAGGATTTTTTGCGCTAATTCATAATTATATGTGAAATTACAATACTGCAATACACTATTTTCATAAGAACATCATGAAATGGAAAAGATAACAAGGGGGTGTCGATAACTACTGGGTGTCGATAATACCTCACATTGCTCTATGTAAATTTTTAGAAAGAATAATTTTTGTTCACCTCTAGCCACAAAACACAGTTTGGAAATTTTCAGTGAGTTAAAAGAAATAAAGCAGCGAAATGAGGTGGTCGAAAAACATAAACGCCCACAGAAACAATGGAAAACTGTTGAAAAAAGAGCTCGAAAATCACAGAAATTGTCCATTAATCGCAGCGTTATCCTATACAATTTGGAATGTGGATCAGATTTGTTTAGTATGCAGTAAAGTTAAAAAATTTAGCCAGTCGGAACGAATGCAGGTTGTTTCATCTTGAAGAATTTATTAAACAATCACCGCTTTTAAGCAGTACAAGTAAGACCCCCTCTTCGTGAAGTGCCAGAAAATGCAAGATAGAAAAGCCTTCCAAATGAATTTATATTAGTGTTTGTAAGGTAATATAATGCGCTTTAAGTTGAGACTAGCAGAAGATTTTCTTCAGGTATCCTTTAAGAATTAATAGCCGATAACCACTAGTTGATAGATCACTGGTCCCTGATCGATCACTGGTCGCTTTACGCTATATGTGCCTGCAATGCTAAGGTAGTGATATCATTTCAAACAGAGGTACATAGTCTTTTATAATCCTATTCAGGCTGTTGATTTTGTTGCTACTCTCTATGTCACCTAAAGGAACTAGCAACTATAGGTCTGGTATTTGCCCATCTCTTTCAGCAGTCGATTGATACAGGTGAAATTCCTAAACTAAAGAATGGTCTCTTGCTAATATTTGCCCCTTGTTTAAAAGAAGGGTGACAGGTCTCTTTCCCGCAATTACTGCCCTGTCTCGTTGACATGCATTTCTTGTAAGCTTCTTGAACCTATTATATGCTCAAATATTAGACACTGGATATCCACACGACCATTGTGTGGATAAACGGCATTATCGGCACGACAGGGAAATGGATATTTTTGAAAATGGATATGTTTTAAGTTGATAAATATTATTCATTGGTTTCAAAACTGAAACAGAATATTACCCATGCAGGAAATTTTACTTTTAATTTAACACAATTATTATTTTGCTGAAATTGACCTGCAAAAGTTAGCCATGCGTATGCATAAATGAGAAGTAATTATCGTAACCTTAAAAATAAAAGAATGTGGTAATCCAATATAATAAATAACCTTTGATTTAATAACAATGTATCAATGACTGAGTATGGAATCCAACCTTTGATTTAATAACAATTTATCAATGACTGAGTATGGAAACCAACCTTTGATTTAATAACAATGTATCAATGACTGAGTATGGAAACTTTCAGTAGCACAAAAAAAGCATTTACATTTGGTTATATTTTTTCATCTTTTATTAATCTACTGTGATTCAGTTGACATCAGATGAAATAATCAAATCAAATTAATTCATAATTAACAAAAATGTTAAACTTGAATGTATTTCAATAGCTAAACCCATAATTGATTATTTCATGGTAAATTAATAGTTTAATGCATATGTGAGAAAATCTCATACTCCTGTCGTGCCGATAGCCAATACCTGTAGCACAGGCTATCTGCATGACTGTCTTGCTGATAATGTTGCTTATCGGCACGGCCATCGTGCAGGTATGGGGCTTTATCGGCACGACCTTTGTGCGGATAGCCTTAGCCCAAATATTATTGCCCATCTTGATGAACATGAACTCCTGTCGGACAGGCAGCACACATTTTAGGAAATGGCATAGCTGTGAAACTCTGACAGTTGACAACAGTGATAAATGTTTTTGCCAAAATCTTGGACAAAAAAGGCCAGGTTGACACTTTTATCAGGGAATAGCCTACAGAAATAGTCTCCCAAATGACCAAACTTCTTATTTTCAGCTGAAACCTTCAGAAACTGAAGGTGTTCCAGATACTGCATGAAACCAAGAGTAGCATCCAGTGCATGAGAACTTGATTTCATTAATTCACACATTTAATTTCATGCCTTAGCTGACATCAAACATTGGTCTTCTGCCATCTGCATTCCTACCCCCTTCATGTTCAACCCCCAGGAGATATTCCAGAAAATTAAAGTGGCCCAGACACTGCATGAAACCAAAAGTAGGGTCCCAGGACAACATGAACATGTGCATTTTAAAAGGAATATTTGACACCCTAACATGTGACATGACTTTGAATTCAGAACTTGCCGTTTGCTTTATATAATTATATTGTCCAATGTTTATCATGGTTCATAAAATATTTTGGGGTAACTGGCCAATTTGATTTTTTTCCTGGCCTGAAGCATGGTGATCGTTTCAACATGCCATGCTATAAAACTTTTGATATCTGTGAAATTAAGCGGATGGCTGTGCCGTTTATCACATTGGGGTATGTAAATAATTAAGAGAAAAATCGTTACATATAAAAATTTTGTGAAGCACCTGTATATCCCAGATCTCAGATGAGCGTTTACAGGACCATTGGTCTTCTAGTTAGTTGTGCAGTGCAGTAATACTTCAACCATGGCACAGGCCTCCAAGATAATCCAGACTTGTTGAAAGAAGTGGTTCCGTTTACCCAGACACAGTATCTTCAGATACACAACAAGTACAAACTACATATACATGTACTGATTTTATGTGGCTTGTCCCAAAAATTTTGATACACATGCATTTTATTCTCCATACATAGCAGGAACCAATCACTTTACACATGAAGCGTAATTGGCCATATTAGAACTTATTTCTGAGACAAGCCAAGTTCTGCTTGCGGGTGTGTCAGGTGTTTTTTCTCGGGGTTCTCCTGTTTTCACCCCACCCACTGATTGGCCCGTCTCATATGAGCTGAAATAATCTTGAAAGGGGCGTAAAACTGAATTAAAAAAAAAAAAAAAAAAAAAAAAAAAAGTTATTTCAATGTATAGCTCAGCAATTAGGTTACTGTATGGGCGGCAACTTTAATATTTATATCTGGGCGTGGTCGGCTAGTCCATCTGTTCAAGTAGGGAGATTATAGAAAAGTCGAACTCAGTCAGCTCAGAGTGCTGTCACTTATTTACCGTTAGAGATCAGTTACCTGTATTTTGTCCAATCCAGTGGAATAGACTCTAATTTCATTTTTATTTTCTAACGGAAAACATGTGAGTTGAATCTTTCAACTGTATACCGTTAGCTTTTACCTAGGTCAAAAGTAGACCATACCCAATAACGTATTCATGAGGTAACGCCCATACAGTAACCTAATTGCCGAGCTATACCACATGCCATTCACTGCTACAGTTACCTTGGTAAACATGGGTAGGAATGATCAAATTATATTTCAAGTGTATTCAGAGCTTCCATTATTCGCAATCTGATAAATCAACATAGGTATAGCTTCACATACGGGTTACTGTGGGCAGTGTGGGGGCTTACCTCATAAATGCATTATTGGATATGGTCTGACAAGGTCTAAACTATATGAACACTGTGAAAGATGCAACTCACAGATTTACTGTAAGAAATATGAATGAAGTACAAGAGTACCTAATTCATTGGATCGGACAAAACTCATGTACAGGTAGCCGATAATCCTTATACTTTCATTAGTTCCTGATCATTGCTGACTTTCCTACACAGGCTGCTTTTGTCAGAAATAACTGAAAACCAGTAAGACAGGTTTTCCCTTGCCCAATAATGGGAAATGGTTTTTCCAGCAACAAGGCTCAAAGAAATGTCCTTTTATATATTTTGATTACACTTATGATAAAATGTGATAGCTATGTTGAAGATTAAACAACACTAGTGCCCTATATTTTTGTTTTGATAATTAAACCATTTGATGAATTCTTTAATTGCTAGGTCCTAAAAAATTGTATTTTTAGGGGTCATCACACCTATGTGAAAGTCCCTCAACGCAGACTTGCGTTAAGTTGCAAACGAGTTCAGCAATATTCGTTTCAATTTGTTTGTCTGCGTTTCAATAGGTTGTAGAGCATTGGTTGTGTTTGCATGAATGCGTTTGTCTGCGTCTGCATTCGTCAAGATGAGTCGTACCTGCCAGAAAATGTCAAACAGGTGTGGCATATTACGCTTAGTAACCATTCGCAACAATGGTTGCGAAGGGGTATTACGCTTAGTAACCATTCTCAACAATGGTTGCGAAGGGGGACTGTACTGTCTGTATAGCAGAAACAAAGACACTGATCTGTGTCTGCAGATTGTTGTTTATTTGGCACGGCAGCTCAAAAACAAAACTGTTTGTGCTTTGGAAGCGCAACAGATAACTTGCAGATATTTATTTATTTAATTGATTTAGTCAACATATACAAATACATACACGTGACTGGGATTTATTTATTTAATTGATTTAGTCAACATATACAAATACATACACGTGACTGGGATTTGGCCCAGGGTTCGAAAAACCCGGGTATTAAACCATAAAACCCAACCCAGTGGGTTTCTGTGGGTAAACCCGTATACCCACTGGGTAGCGGGTAGTGACCAGTATTAGAAATTTTATGATCTTTATATCTAATGATGATACTTGAGTACTGAGCAAGGTATTAAGGCATTTTAGAAATGAATGTTCAAGTAACAAGACATTTGAATTTATCTCATTAGAATAACCTATTTAGTTTGTGTGAAGCAATCCCAAAAGAACAATCAGCTATCTAACCAAGCTGGCAAGATTGCATTAGGGGTGTTTGACGATTAGACAGAATTGAAAAGATACAGAGGTTTTAACTTCTCGTTGAGTTTTTTTGTTGAACATTGTTACTAAATGGCTGATCGACATGCACAGAAGAAAGACTTGGTCTGTGACAGACTTATGATAAAAGAATGGTGAAAGATATTTCTACTGCCATAAAAATAATCAGATAAATCTAGCTAAGTCACATTTTACCTATAAATCATCATTTAACTACCATGCCAGATGTCATTACAGCTACACATACAAGGCAGTCAACTAAGTGACATAAATTTAGAACAAACATACCAAACAATTAGTTAACACCTCATTTTAGCAGTGCCTAAATAAATAGGTGTCATATGGGGTATTGTTATAAAAGTGTTATCAACACATTAGGTGAAAACACAAACAAAGGATTAAAGCAATTGTCTATTAAATGTGAGAGACGTGATTGATGACATACTTTCAATGCTAGCTTTCATTGAAGTACAGTTCTAAAACTATCATTAGCTCCTACTAATATTCAAAATTGATGGTGTTACGTGCCAGGCGTAACTAGAAGATTAAGGAAACCAACAAGTTGGTTAGCCAGCAACAAGCTTTGTTTAAAATTTAACAAATCTATTTAGAAGTGATTTCACCAGTAATTACATGTGAAACAATCAAAAGCATATATACAATCAAACAAAAATGAATGTACAATACCTTTCAAGATGTTAATTCCCTTAAAGAATGTCTGAATGTCCCTCAGAATTTTTTAACACAAGTCTGTATCAGTTTCTGATCCCAAGAATTAAAGTTTGTTTCAAAATAGCACTATGTCCCAATCCAGAATCGAATATCACAAAGTAATCTAAGAATAAGTTTAAATTCCAGTAAGATAGATTTTGACTTCTTAATAGTAACAGTACCCAAAGATTGTCCTTATGAAAATTTGTAGCCCTTATATAGCACTGAGGAACATTCAGGATTCCTCCAGCAAATTCTATGATATCATATACTAAAAATAACAAGTTGTTTACCAAAATTTAATCTTCTGGAATATTCTAGAGAGGCCATTATCCTTCCACAATATTCTTTTGACATAAAAAAGATTTTTCTAGAAGATTCTACATCTTTCCAGGTTCTTCCAGATTTTTCCGGACTTTTCTGTCAAAGAACAATTTGAAATTTCTAGAAAATTCTGAAGTAAACAACCTGTTTATGTCCAATATCTGGGACACTAAAAGTAAATAATTGCTAAGGACAACAAGTAAACATCATATGTATAACATCATACTTTCCTGGGCATACTCCCTTGGGAAGTTTACCAGTACTGAATGCACATCTTTCAACAAGTAACTGTCATACATAACACTTCCCCTCTTCAAAGAAAAGAAAGTTTTATAAAATAAAGCTTTCTTTTGCAATACTGGATAATTGTATACAATATGTTTAGCAAAATTTGTGCAAAACTAATCAAATACAACAGCACAAAGCTGGACATCAGCATTGTAGAGGCACTTAAGCTCTGCTTAGGGTGTCTGGAATGATATTATCTCTTCCTCGGATATGTCTGATGTCAAGATTGTGCTCTTGCAACATGAGACTCCACCTGAGTAAACGCTGGTTCTTGTTTTTCATTTTATGTATGAAAGTCAGTGGATTGTGGTCACTGAAGACAACAATTGGTGCATGTGAAGAAGCTAAGTAAACTTCAAAGTGTTGAAGCGCAAGGATTAGAGATAAGCATTCTTTCTCTATGGTAGAGTAATTTCTCTGATGCTTGTTAAACTTTTTGGAAAAATAACAAACAGGATGGTCAACACCATTGTCATCTTCTTGCAACAATACACTGCCTGCACCAACATCACTGGCATCTACAGCCAACTTGAACTCTTTGTCAAAACTTGGTGCTAAGAGAACCGGAGCACTTCTAAGTATGGCCTTGAGCTTATCAAATGACTTCTGGCAGTCATCTGTCCAAACATACTTGGCCTTCTTACCAAGCAAGTTTGTCAGAGGCTCAGCTATAGCCGAGAAGTTGTTGCAGAATTTCCTGTAATATCCAGCCATACCCAGAAAGCGCATCAGTTGTCTTTTGCTAGTAGGTACAGGAAAATCTGAGATAGCCTCAACTTTAGCTTCTACAGGTTTTACCTGACCTTGACCTACAATGTGTCCAAGAAATGTCAAGTTTGCATGGCAAAATTCACTTTTTGCCAAGTTCACAGTTAGTTTAGCATCACTTAGCCGGTCAAAGAATGTTCTGATTGTCTGCAAGTGTTGTTGCCACTCCTCACTGAAGATAATAGCGTCGTCGATATAAGCTTTACAGCCATCCAGATTGGAAATCAAACTGTTGACCAGCCGCTGAAAAGTCGCAGGCGAGTTCTTCATTCCAAATGGCATGACTTTATACTGGTACAGTCCATCTGGTGTAACAAATGCCGAGATCTCCTTTGCTCTGTCCGTGAGGGGTATCTGCCAAAATCCCTTTAGCAGATCGAACTTTGTAACATACTTGGCATGTCCAATATTATCAATGCAGTCATCAATTCGTGGGATAGGAAAAGTGTCTGTTTTAGTGACAGAATTGACTTTTCGATAGTCTGTGCACATTCTAAATGTCCCGTCTGGCTTTGGTACAAGAATACAAGGAGAACTCCATTCACTTTGGCTGGGTTCAATGAAATCATTGTCCAGCAAATATTGAACTTCTTCCCTGAGATATTGCTGTTTTACAGGGTTCATTCTGTAAGGATGTTGCTTTACAGGTTTTGAACCTTCAATAATGTCAACATCATGATAGATTTTGTCAGTTCTGGATGGAATGTCCGGAAATAAGTGCTCATATTCGAGAACTAACTGTTTCAGTTCAAGTCTTTTGTCTGAATCAAGGTGAGACAGTTTCTGATCAAGATTCTGTAGTATGTCAGAATTCTGGAGTTTCGATGACGAGGGATCAGATTTCTCCAAGTTGAAGTCCTCAGAGTCCATTTGATTTTGTTCATGAGGAACAGAATTAACTACATTCACTGATGAAACAACATTACTATCTCTATCAATGTACTTTTTAAGCATATTAATGTGACAAAGCTGTTTTTGCTTGCGCCTCCCAGGAGTGTTAACAATGTAATTCACGTCACTTAACTTTTTATCAACAGTATACGGGCCATAATATCTAGCTTGTAAAGGTCTGCCAGGAATGGGCAATAGAGCAAGTACCTTGTCTCCAGGTTCAAAATTTCTGTCTTTAGCATTTTCATCATAACGAATCTTCATTTTGCTTTGAGCAGATTTGAGATTGGACTGAGCTGCATCACAGGCCTTTGATAGTCTGTTTTTGAAATCAGACACATACTGAAGTAAGTTCAAAGAACTGTCATCATCTGAGAGAAATTTCTCTTTTAGAAGTTTTAACGGTCCACGTACAGTGTGCCCAAAAACAAGCTCAAATGGGCTGAACCCCAGAGACTCTTGTACAGATTCTCTTACAGCAAATAGAAGCAAGTGTATGCCTTCATCCCAATCTTTTTCAGTGTCAAAGCAGTAAGATCTGATCATGTTTTTCAAAGTTTGATGGAATCTTTCTAAGGCACCTTGGCTTTCAGGGTGGTAAGCCGATGACTTGTATTGCTTAATTCCAAGTTCGTACATAACTTGCTGAAAAATTCCTGACATAAAATTTGAGCCCTGGTCTGACTGAATAGATTTTGGGAGGCCTACAAATGTGAAGAACTTCACAAGTGCATTAACTATTGTTTTAGCCTTGATATTTCTGAGTGGGATAGCTTCAGGAAAGCGAGTTGAAGCACACATTATGGTCAGAAGATATTCACAACCTTTCTTTGTTTTGGGTAAGGGACCTACACAATCAATAATCACTCTGCTGAAAGGTTCATCAAAGGCAGGAATGGGCTGTAACTGAGCTTTAGGAATAGTCTGATTGGGTTTTCCTACCATCTGACAAGTGTGGCAGGATTTGCAGTGTTGAGATACATCAGATTTTATTCCTGGCCAGTAGAAATGATTAAGGATCTTGTGATAGGTCTTATTTACACCTAAATGGCCTGACATTGGAGTTTCATGGGCCAAGTTTAAGATTTCAGGGCGATAAACCCTAGGGATCACAATTTGGTGGTTAACAGTCCACTCATCTTCTGCTGAGACATCTGGAGGACGCCATTTTCTCATTAATATGCCATTTTTGACATAATAGCAAACAGGGACCTGGGATATTTCTTTTTCATCTAAAGCCCTTTCAAATAAAGGCGAGATCTCAGAATCACTGTGTTGTTCTTTACAAAGCTGTGACCTTGACATCTGGTCATGACCTTGATCATTTGACGTTGAGGGTGAAAGGTCATTTTCTGACCCCGACCTTGGATTGCTAGGGTCAGTCTGAATATCAGACTGACTAGGGGAAAGAGATGTTGAAATCTCTTTATTAAAGGACTGACCTATCAAAGTGTCAGTTAAATCTATGTCCTGCATCCCATGATTCAATTTAGCTTTCTTTGCCATTGCCCTAGTGACAGCACAAGAAGGGTAAAGGTCAGGAATTTCCTGCTCAATGGGATCAGGCGGTTGATCAACACATGGTGTGCTGGTCAAAAGTGGGTTTACCACAACCTTATCTCCTGCCAAATCATTGCCTAACAGCAAATGAATACCTTTAAAAGGTAAGGAAGGTCTAATACCTACAGCCACGGGACCTTTAACTAAGTCTGAGGACAAATAGATATTATGGAGGGGTACGTTAACAAATCCACACTCTACGCCCTGGATAAGGACACTTGTCCCAGAAGAAGACTTCTCGGAAAATGGCAAGGTATCTGCCAAGATAAGGGATTGAGAAGCTCCGGTATCTCGTAAGATTTTGATAGGGGTAGACTGGGCAGAGTCACTGTTAAGTGACACAAAACCATCTGATAAGAATGGTTCATAAATCTCCATAATAGAATCCTCAGAGACTGACTCTTTACAAGTTCTGGTCAGTATAGGGTTTTCTTCCTGGATACAAGACTGTGGTTTAGCCTTTAAGGAGGTGAGACCTGTCGGTTTAGCACTATCTAGATTTTCTCTTTCTTTCTTTCGTTTCAGTGCCAAACATTCAGAAATACATGTAATGTGGCCAGTTTTCTTACAATAATTACAAATTGGCTGGGATAAGGGATTTTGTCCTTTGTTTTCACTAGAAAATTTGGGTTTTGGACTGGAATTGTCAGTTGGATTACTGGGATTGGCTTTGGGACCGGGCTGAGGGGAATATGGTTTTGACTGAGGGGTAATTTGCTTTGATTGAGGGTTATATGGTTTCCTAGGATATGGCTTGTTGACAAATGAAGCCTTATGAGTCAAAGCATAGTCATCAGCTAAACGTGCTGCTGTTTCCAAGTTTTCAACTTCTCTTTCGTTCAAGAAAGCCTTAACATCAGACTTTATGCACCTTTTGAATTCCTCAACAAGCATGAGCTGCCTTAGCTTTGCATGATCAGAACCTACTTTCTTTGAAGAACACCATCTATCAAATAGTTGCTCTTTTGTTCTAGCAAACTCAACATGAGTCTGGTCATGTTCTTTTCTACAGTCTCTAAATTTCTGCCTGTATGCCTCAGGGACCAGCTCATAAGCCTTAAGGATAAATTCCTTGACTGTATCATAATCTGAGCTTTGCTCAAGAGAAAGCTGAGTGTAAATTTCTCGAGCTTTACCAATTACAACCAGGGCTGGGGTAATCGTAATTTGTAATCGTAATCAGCTGTAATCGATTACAGATTTTCAAGTAATCAGTTGTAATCAGTAATCAGCCATTTTTCTGATTACAAGTAATTTAATTTAATCAATTACAATTGAAAAAATGGCTTGTAATCATGATTACATTCTGATTACATCTGATTACAATTAAATTTTGACTTGTTTTAAGCTAAATATTAATTATTTGTATCATTGGTATACATGAATATGGGCAAAATCCAAACCAATCCCCCAACCCACAAAAAAGGAAATAATTCATGAAACTTGTCTTTCTTGTCTGCAATGACACAGACAAAGGATGTTTTGTAAAATTACGGTTATGTAATGGAATGAACATCATAAACTTATTTGATATACATTTTGATGCCTTTTACACTCTGATAGGGAAACTGCATATTCACTGAAAATTTACATTATCTAACACCCTAAGCTACAAATCATTTACAGGCAGCTATATTCAAGCATTTCAACAGCCTACAACTTAATGATTATTCTAAAGCTCAGTCTAATGCACCAAAAAGGTTTATAGGCAGTGTCATTTTAATTGGCTTGTTGGTCTATTGAAAACAAAGGTTGTTCAGGGTGTGAACAATTTCTTTTGTTGTATGCTGATGAATTAATTTGATTATGCATTTGAGTCAAACAAATTGGGGATTTACCTGTGACCACACCTGTACAAACTGTTAACAATCAAGATAGGCATTAGCAGACAACTATATTTTCTTTACAAATGGGACATGTTAAGTTAACCAAAGATCATTGAGTTAGCGAAGTTAACCCAAGTTTTAGCTTCTTTAAGGATAAGGGCTGGTTTATAATTGTGTCCATTCCTGGTCACTGCTTATTGTTTTACTCACGAAAGGCATGCTTTCTTTGTTTTAGAAAAAAAATACGCATTAAATGCAGGTTTATACTTTGCAGGACTTTCATGAATATGCAATTTTATCATCCTAGCTTACTTGATAAAATTCATCAAAATAACAACAACTCAATGAAAGACAGAACTTAACAATTCCTTGAACAGTATATATGATGATTTATCCAACAATTAAGGTCATGGAGGTGGGACCTTGGTTTAAAATCTGGAATCATGTCTGGTTCGGCTTCCAGGAAAATAATATGATAATTCTAAATTGATAGAATTGAGTTCAAATGATACTTTTAGTGAGTTGTTATTGTTTCCATGTAAAATACCAGTGAGAAGCAAATACTTGCATTAAAGAAACCAATTTATAAGAGATGTTAACTGTCATCTTACCAAAGTAATCGAAAGTAATCTGATTACTTTGTCAAAGTAATTGTAATTTAATCAATTACATTCAAAATCTAAAGTAATCAGTTGTAATCGATTACATTTTATGGACAAAGTAATCTGTAATTTAATCGATTACATTGCAATGTAATCGACCCCAGCCCTGATTACAACACTTTGCAAAAGCAAGGTCCAGTGCTCCCTTGGCCATTTCAAGTTTTCTGCCACCTTCTCAAAATGTAAGAAATATTTGTCAACCTCTTTTTCTTGAAATGGAGGAACGAGACGAATGTGTTTTGTGACATCAAATACTGTACTAGTAGCCAAAGGCAAAGATTTTGATTTTGATTTGTCATTAAGTTCAATTTCCTTCATTCTTAACTGAAATTGCCTTTCTCTTTCTTTTTCTTCAATTTCAAATTTAAATTTTTCTTTTTCAATTTCAAGCCTTTCTTCTCTTTCTAATTTTTCTTTTTCTAACTCAATTTTTTCTCGTTCTAATTCTCTTTGTTTTTCCTTCTCTCGTTCTTCCATTTCTAACTTTTGTTTATGCATTCTTTCTTCCCGTTCTAAAGTTTCCAATCTTATTCTTTCTTCCCTTTCGGCCTTTTCTGCCCTTATTCTTTCTTCATACTCAAATTTTAGTTTTTCCATCTCAATTTGTCTTCTGATTTCCAGTTCCCTCAACTGCAAGTCAGTCTGAGTGACTAGAATCTGAGAAGTAGCCGAGGAATCAAAAATTTCCTCGTCAACAAAAAACTGAATCAAAATGTTCTTAATTTCATGTTTTAACATGGAAGTCTTGATATTTGACAACCCATAATGATCAGCTATGTCTAAGAGGTCACTCTTTTTGGCCTTATCTAACAGCTCCTGAGAAGGCGCAGCAATAAAGTCACTTAGTTTGAATGACATGGTTGCTTTTTGCTGGCTTTAGCTATTTAAACAGCAAACAGTGAAGATACTTTAGAATTTTAAATAAATTTGGTGCACAAGAAATTTCAATCCCGGACGAGCCCCCAATTCTGTTACGTGCCAGGCGTAACTAGAAGATTAAGGAAACCAACAAGTTGGTTAGCCAGCAACAAGCTTTGTTTAAAATTTAACAAATCTATTTAGAAGTGATTTCACCAGTAATTACATGTGAAACAATCAAAAGCATATATACAATCAAACAAAAATGAATGTACAATACCTTTCAAGATGTTAATTCCCTTAAAGAATGTCTGAATGTCCCTCAGAATTTTTTAACACAAGTCTGTATCAGTTTCTGATCCCAAGAATTAAAGTTTGTTTCAAAATAGCACTATGTCCCAATCCAGAATCGAATATCACAAAGTAATCTAAGAATAAGTTTAAATTCCAGTAAGATAGATTTTGACTTCTTAATAGTAACAGTACCCAAAGATTGTCCTTATGAAAATTTGTAGCCCTTATATAGCACTGAGGAACATTCAGGATTCCTCCAGCAAATTCTATGATATCATATACTAAAAATAACAAGTTGTTTACCAAAATTTAATCTTCTGGAATATTCTAGAGAGGCCATTATCCTTCCACAATATTCTTTTGACATAAAAAAGATTTTTCTAGAAGATTCTACATCTTTCCAGGTTCTTCCAGATTTTTCCGGACTTTTCTGTCAAAGAACAATTTGAAATTTCTAGAAAATTCTGAAGTAAACAACCTGTTTATGTCCAATATCTGGGACACTAAAAGTAAATAATTGCTAAGGACAACAAGTAAACATCATATGTATAACATCATACTTTCCTGGGCATACTCCCTTGGGAAGTTTACCAGTACTGAATGCACATCTTTCAACAAGTAACTGTCATACATAACAATGGTGTCATGGAATTTTAGTGGATGTAATATAAAGTACACATTAGTAGTAAATTTTACTTAAGTGTATGTTTTTAAAGAAAAAAAATTAGTTTTTTCTGTCAAATTACTTTAAAATACTCAAATGTGAACATCAAAAATAATGAGGACTCACTAAGTACCCACTTTTTCAAAATAAGGCTTAAAGCCCAACCCGGGTTTACCCGGGTAAAACCCATGGGTAAACCCGGGGAGAGATGGGCACTTCGAACCCTGATTTGGCCAGGCCTATCCTGCCAGTATCATTAGATAATTTCAGATTATCACATGGACATTTTGGTCATCGTCCGCTGTATCAACCCGAGACTCCATTATCAAGCCCGAGAGCTTTAGCTCGAGGGCTGATAATGGTTGAGGGCTGATACTAAGGGCGATGATCAAAATGTCCTGGCATGTTATAATCAGTTTATCACATCTTAAAAATCTTCTGTTCAAAGAATTTTATATAGAAATGCAAATAATTGTCTACTGCGTAGAAAAAGAAAATGGCGCCATTAAAATGACGTAACATCATTTCCCTTAATATCACATGTCCTTGTGGGCCAACGTTGCATCCGGGCATGATAACCTCTCTCCATTCAAAATGCATGATTTCCGGTTATCAGCCTGTCCATGCTGATAACCATAGGGTGGGAAACATATTACCACATATGCTGCAAACTTAAGTTATTGCTGGAAATATAGGCCTAAGTATGTGATAATATCTTATACATGTAAAGTAACTTGCAGTGTATTTAACATTTTACCTTTTTCATCTTGTGTAACTGTTGATCCGTCAAAGGTAGAATTCAAGCTATACTTGGTAGCAGTCCATGATTTTATGGACTGACCAGTGATTTGATTGTGTCTTACTTTTCTCAAAACCTGGGCCCAGTTGTTCAAAATTAACGACATTGTTAGTTAATGATTCATCAAAATTTCAAACATGAAAATTACAAATACATTGTTACTTTTTGTTGATAAAATTTTATCAACAAAAAGTTGATTTGTGTATGTATTTAGCATGTACTTAATGAGTTGAGGTCTTAAAGATGACGTTAAGCTAACAAAGTTTTTAATGACTGGGCCTAGTATAATTTATATGAGTAATACAGTGAGTAAACCTGCTTTTGTCAGACCTGCTTGTAGTTTTTCTCATGACACAGCCAGTGTTTCATGATTGTCATTATTAATCTATTGTCATAATAGGAAAGCCACAGGTTGGGATATTTTTTTTCAAGTTAATCATATGGATTATTTGTGAGAAAAACAGAGTTAAAAGATGTGAAACAGTTCTTTCAAAAGGAATAATCATCTGGGTCTACAATTACAATGCTGCTCTTTAAAATATCTTAAAATTTAATGAGCCTGTGCGTGAGAAAACCAACAATTTCAGTTACAACCAGGTCTGACAGAAACCGGCCTGTACATCCACAGAAGCAGGCTAGAAGCTTGAAATTTTGGATTTAGAAAGTAGAGAAATTGCACTATCCGAGTAGCGAAAACAAAGGCGCTGATCAGCTTCGCAGTTACTGCGAAGCTGATCTGCGTCTTTGTTTTGGCATATGCAGATTGTTGCTTTTCCCATGGGGTGGCTCAAATGTTATAAAATTCCATAAACCAAAGGGAGGCTTTTTACTGAAATAGTAACTGTTTATTTCACCCCATAACTAATATGTTCAACCATAATTAAGAAAGTAATTTCGGGCCCTGGACCATTATTTTGTTATCGAATTATGATTCAAGCTGTGAAAAGACCTAGTTAAAATTGAGCTTCGTCACAAGAAAACCAGCTTTTGCCTATGCCAAAATAAAGGCGCAGATCAGCAGCTTTGCAATGTCTGCACAGCTGATCAGTGCCTTTGTTTTAACTACAGGGGTTTGAACAATACCTCTTCTTCTCAAATCCAGAATCTCAAGCTTCTAGCCTTTTTCTGATACTGTACAGGTCGGTTTGTGTCGGAAACCCTGAAGACCGGTTTTCTCATGTCGCAGTTCAATTTAAAGTGCATATTTTCTAGGATATGACTTGAAAGTTCAGTTGAATATTTGGGAAGACCTGCCGCACTGCTGAAGCTATGGAATTGGACAATGCTGCGTCGGCAGAGGATAATATTCCATCAAGCCCTGGTGTCCAAACAGAAGCAACTGACGATTCACCAGACAAAAATAAAGGGAAATTGACAACAGTAGCCTCAACATATTTCAATGAGAGAATAGCAGTGCCAGACGCTGGTGGGGTATGTAATTTTTTAAAAAATTATATTGATGTTTGAAGTGTGTGGTGGCCTAGTGGTAGAGTGTGGTGTTAGAGTGTGGTGACCAAGAGATCTTGGTGACATTGTGTTCTTGAATATAGATTAAGTATCTACAAAGCTTGGGCTCCTTTCTGCCATCACTGAAAATTTGTTAACTTGGATATTAAAAATTTTAAACAAACAAGCAAAGCATATCACCTCTACATGAAATATACATTTCAGCTTCTTTGTAGATCTAATGCAGATGAAGGGAATTAGAGTGGTGACTTTTTGAAATAAGAAAATAAATGTCGTCACAATGAGGATATTATTACAGGCAACATAATTTTTGTGGTTTTCTTTTACCTGACTGGACATTATTTGCCACACTAAATATGACATTTCCTGCTTGTTAATTGGGAAAAAAGTCTGAATTACTTAGCGTGTTGGTGTTTTACTACACAGTTCAACCTCATTATCATACTCCTCAGTATAGTATACATGTCAATAATTAAAGTACAAGAGGTGTCATGTAGAAATTTTCCTTTCTGTTTTTATACCCCGCCACTTAAAAAAGTGCGTGGTATTATGTTATACCCTCCAAAAAAAATTGCATTCGAGTGTCCGTCCGTCCGTCCGTCCATCCGTTCCCATGAGAGGGTACATACGTGGCTAAGGATCAGCATATTTGCTACATAGGTGGCAAAAATGCTTTATGTGCCTAGCCACATAAGAGCAAGTTTTGGACATTGTCAATGAATGAAGGTGGGTAACCCCTACACATTTGGTATTCAAGGCTCTTAAATATGGATAAACAATTGTCCCATTGCTCTAGAAGTCCAACACTTTGGACAAATTTAGTGTGGCTTCTGGAAAACTCCCATGCACAATGTGGCTATTTTAAAGTGGCAATTTTCTGTCCGTGCACCATGTGGCTAAGTTTTATGTGGCAAATTGTTGTCCATATACTATGTGCCTAAAATTTAAGTGGCTACTTGGTGTCCATATACTATGTGCCTAAAATTTAAGGAGCTAAAGTTAGGGACAGAAAATAAAAAAAAACTTGTATTCATTCCACATTGATACTGTCCAAAAGCTATAGTAAGGGGGATAACCCTAGTGCAGTGAAAAACAAAATCCACTTAAAATTTGTTCTTGTAGATCAATTATAAGATTTGCCACACAAAAATTTAGACATTTGCCACTTAAAAGAGTTGCCACTTGAATATTGGACAGAATTTTGCCCCTTTATATTGGTAGAAGAATTGCCACTTGATACTTGGATAGAATTTTGCCACTTTAAATTGGTAGCCACATAGTGATTTTTGCCACATAGTGCATAGCCACGGATGTACCTGATCGTGGGTTCGTGCGTCTGTCCGTCCATCAGCGTTTCGTTTCCGGGCTCTATCTTGAGCATTTATTGACCGATTTTCATCAAACTTTGTATAGGACTTAATATCAGGAAGGAGTGGTTTGGGATTGAAGATGGGTAAATTTTGTCAACTAAGTACAGAGTTATGGCCCTTGATTTACGTTAAAATTTCGTTTCAGGGCTCTATCTTGAGTATTTATGGACCGATTTTCTTCAAACTTTGTATAGGAGTTCATACCAGGAAGGAGTGGTCTGGGATTGAAGATGGATAAATTTCGTCCAATTTATACAGAGTTATGGCCCTTGATTTACGTTAAAATTTTGTTTCCGGGCTCTATCTTGAGCATTTATTGACCAATTTTCTTCAAACTTTGTACAGGAGTTATACCAAGAAGGAGTGGTCTGGGATTGAAGATGGGTAAATTTCGTCATATAAGTACAGAGTTATGGCCCTTGATTTACGTTAAAATTTTGTTTCCGGGCTCTATTTTGAGCATTTATTGACCGATTTTCTTCAAACTTTTGTATAGGAGTTCATGCCAGGAAGGTGTGGTCTAGGATTGAAGATGGATAAATTTCATCAAATTTGTACAGAGTTATGGCCCTTGATTTACATTAAAATTTTGTTTCCAGGCTCTATCTTGAGCATTTATTGACCGATTTTCTTCAAACTTTGTATAGGAGTTCATACCAAGATGGAGTGGTCTGGGATTGAAGATGGATAAATTTCGTCAAATAAGTACAGAGTTATGGCCCTTGATTTACGTTAAAATTTTGTTCTGGGCTCTATCTTGAGCATTTATTGACCGATTTTCTTCAAACTTTGTATAGGAGTTCATATCAGGAAGGAGTGGTCTGGGATTGAAGATGTGGAAATTGTGTCAAATAAGTACAGAGTTATGGCCCTTGATTTATGTTAAAATTTTGTTTCCGGGCTCTATCTTGAGCATTTATTGACCGATTTTCTTCAAACTTTGTATAGGAGTTTATACCAAGAAGGAGTGGTCTGGGATTGAAGATGGGTAAATTTCGTCTAATAAGTACAGAGTTATGGCCCTTGATTTACGTTAATTTGTTTCAGGGCTCTAATTTGAGCATTTATTGACCGATTTTCTTCAAACTTTGTATAGGAGTTAATACCAGGAAGGAGTGATTTAGGATTGAAGATGGATAAATTTTGTTAAATAAGTACAGAGTTGTGGCCCTTGATTTACATTAGAATTTTGTTTCTGGACTCTATTTTGAGCATTTATTGAGCAATTTTCTTCAAACTTTGTATAAGAGTTCATATCAGGAAGGAGTGGTTTTGGATTGAAAATGAATAAATTTTGTTAAATAAGTACAGAGTTATGGCCCATGATTTACATTAAAATTTCGTTTCCTGCCTCTGTTTTGTGCATTTATCAACCAATTTTCTTCAAACTTTGTATGAAAGTTCAAATCAGGAAGTAGTGGTTTTGGATTTAAGATGGGTAAATTTTATCAATGTATACAGAGTTATGGTCCTTCATTTATGACAAAATTTTGTTCTGCTCTTTATCTTGAGAATTTATTGACAAACATTTTTGCTAAATTAAATTTACGTGGCGGGGTATCATGCATGCCTGCAGCGCTTTTATTCTACTAGATCAAACACAAACAACAGGGTTATCTTCATCATTTCGAAAACTTGCCCATGCAATAAACAGACATTTTTAGCTTTAAAAATTGAAAATTTTCAGCTGAAAAGTTTTGATATTTTGCTCAAAACATAGATTGTGGGCGGTTCTAACGAGTACCCACAGTCTATGTTTTGGAGAAAAATAAGAAAAATAGGTATACCCCTGCAAACCCCAGTTTTTCTATATAAAGGTGGGGTTCAGGGGGGTAAACATTACACGAACAGGTTTTCATGATGTGTTTTCTCTGTCACTTCTTTGTTGTGCTCTTCGCTTTTGTATTTGGTTGGGGCTGGCAGGATGGCCATCTTGTTGGGAAAGAGCAGCTAGTCATCTTGCTTTTAATGTGTGTTGTAACATTTTGTGATTTGTGTACTTTCTTTCCAGCCTTGTGTCTGGGTTGGGATTTTAATTTTTTTCTTTTTTTTTTTTTTTGATTCAGTTTTACGTCCCTTTCAAGCTTTTTCACTCATATCGAGACAAATCAATCGGTAGGTGGGGCAAAAACCGGAGTACCCGGGGGTAAACCACCTGACACACCCGCAAGCAGAACATGGCTTGTCTCACATATAAATTCATGCCCCGTGCGAGGCGCGAACCCACATCTTTGAGATGATCGAATGATCAAGAGCACTCTAGTCAGCGACCTTAACCACTCGGCCACGGGGGCCGCTGGATTTTAATTTAATTGTACAATCTCTGCATTCTATTATTACTTTCACATAGGGTGAATATGGTTTAAATTGTCAGTGTAACTAAATGTGCATGCCGGCAGCTGATTTTGGCTGTGTCACATGCAGGGAAGATGTTGGAAGTCAATTGAGTCACACATTGCAAAAACCTGTTTCTGCCTAGTATGTAAAATCAGCTATGGGCTAAGGCTGGTCAGTCTTATTCAAATTGTTCAATATATCAGGGACCATTTATACTTGACAATGTGAATGTCCTCAACAACCTATTAAGATAGGTAACATCTGTTTATCAGCTTAAGAATTCTTTTTTTTATTTATTTATTTACTTGAGTATTTTAATTACCCGATAAAATAGTATTGCATCTAAAGTATGGCCTAAAATTGGCTATGCACTAAAACAGAAGGATGCAGCACTTTATGTAATAAGTGAACTGTTTTTCTTTGATGAAAAGACTGATCACATAAATTTCAAGGCTGATCCGGATCATATTTGTAAACATGTTTTTTTTTGTTGGAGGCTCTGCAGACTTAATGAACCTTTTGCATTGGGGTTTTCTTGTGGTGGCTTATCAAGGGATGTCACATATTTGAGTCGGGTTATTAGCAAAACTGCTTTTACATTCATAGATGCAGACCAGCTCTTTAGTAGTCTTGCAGTTGCTGATCTGCCATTGTTTGTGTATTGAATATAATAATTGCTGTTCTTCCTACCAAGAAATGAGCCTTCTCGTGAGAAAACCAACAATGTGGTTTCCGAACAGGTCTGACACAAATCAGGCTGTACAGTCACAGAAGCCGGCTAGAAGCTTGAAATTTCAGATTTATGAAGAAGAGGAATTGTACAATCCATGTAGCGAAAACAAAGGCGCTGATCAGCTTCCCGGTTACCGCGAAGCTGATCTGCGTCTTTGTTTTTGCATATGCAGATTGTTGGTTTTCTCATGAGAAGGCTCAAATGTATAGCTACTGTCATAACTGTAACTATCATTTATTGTCAGCCTGGTTTTTGTTTATTTTAGCCAGAATAGCTGAGGACATTTTTCTTCACCTGACTGCTTGTTTTTTTTTTTTTGAGGTCAATATTTTTGTTGTTTGACAAACTAAATATGAACCAGGTCATCACATAGTCTAGCTACTTTACACTCATATGAGTCTCGTCATGGAAAAACAGTAACTGCACAGCTGATCAGCACCTTTGTTTTTCGCTACACAGGTAGTACCATTCCTTCTCTACTTGTACCCCAAATTACAATATTCTAGCTTTCTTCTTTGGGTGTTATGGCCTGTTTGTATGGGACCCCGAAGGCTGGTTTTCTTGTGTCATGGCTCATGTCATCTTCAGGCTTGTCAATCAGATCTAAAGTCAATCCTATGGTCAACACTCCCTTCTTGAAAATGATAAGAACTATTTTAGATGTACAAATGTATGCATGATTTGCAAGATGTAGATGATTATGGCGTGAGGATCATAAGTGTAAAAGATATGCAAATTTGATCATGTTGTGTGACATGTAGATGAATGATGCATGTTTGATTTTGTTAGATAAATACCGTTTATTATAATGACACTGTATGTAAATATGCAGTAATTCATGTTCTCAGCAGTCATGTGCATATCTTGATGACATTGCACTTTAAATTTCATTTTTTTAAATTAGTCCTTTTGTATTTATATGACCTTTGCTATTGAGTGGAATGTAAAACATGAAACCAACCAACCAACCAACCAACCAACCAAACCAAACCAAACCAAACCAAACCAAACCAAGCCAAGCCAAACCAAACCAAACCAACCACTTTACCAGCCAACCAACAAACCAACCAACAAACCAACCAACCAACCAACCAACCAACCAACCAACCAACCAACTAAACAGGACTTTGTATCTATATCATATTCATGTTTGAATATAAATTTGCTTGCTCCACTTTGTAGAATGCTGTAGAACCAAGCTTGCATTTTTAAAAAACAGCAACAAAAAACATATAAATGACAGCTTTATAAAATGTTATTTTATTTTTTCAGTCTACCTTCAGTTTTCGAAAGCTATGGGCATTCACAGGACCTGGGTTTCTCATGAGTATAGCCTACCTAGACCCTGGGAATATAGAGTCAGATCTGCAGTCAGGGTCTGTGGCTCAGTTCAAGGTGGGTATGCTTGAAAATAAAGAATGAGTTTTATGTGGTCAGGTTCCAGACTCTGAAGTTATTTCAAATGTTTGTTCAAACTTAGCTCAGGCTGAATATTGAAAGCCTGTAAGATTCACTCACTTAAAGCAGCTGATATGGATTGCTATGTTTATATGAAAATCTGTTGTTTTTTTTTTACTGAAAGCAATAATTCATACAATCTGTAGTTGTGAATTGAGATGTAAATTACCCTGCAACAGATGTCTTTGTAGGTTAATCTTGACAAATCATGAGCAATATTTCTTGTCACACTATGTGCTAGATTGCTAGAAAGCTGTGCAGTCACAATATTTGCTAGAGTAATACATTCATGCCTAATTCAATGCAATGATCAATACAAACTGACCAAATCTTAAAGAGCTCAATGTACATGCTGGCTTTTGACAGTTTTATCCATGCATAAAACAATTTGTGAAGCTAGAAAGGGATAAACTAGGGCTTAGGTGAACTTATATGCATGGACAGACTCAGTCTTGCAAAGGCTTTGATAATTGCTCAAATTGAAGACTAATTTCTTTTCTACCACAAAGCGATTCACTTGCCCTCTGACATATCTGTACATTTTCAGTTACTATGGCTGCTATTGTTCGCCACTGTCCTGGGTTTGCTGATGCAGCGACTGTCACTGCGGCTAGGGGTCGTCACAGGGATGCACCTGGCTGAAGTGTGCTGTAAGATTTACCCCAAAGTGCCCCGTATACTACTCTGGATCATGGTGGAAATTGCCATTATTGGTAGGTGCATTGGAGTTACTTCATCAGGATAACATCTCCATGAAATGTATAACCCCTTAAACCCCACTTTTATATAGTAAAACTGGCTTGTGAAAGGGAACAAAATCATATTTTTGATCTGAAACATAGATTGTGGTTACTCGATAGAACCGCCTTGGTCCTAATGTGTACACACAATCATTGTTTTGAGCAAAAATTATGTCTAGCAAATCTTTTTTGCTGAAAAAGTCTTATGAAGATATTTCAGTAATAATTGTCTCATGTAAGGTCTGCAGATTCATGCAAGCTTGGGTCCTTGCAAATCACAACTGAAAAGGACAATGTTAGTGCTACAACCTCATTTTACGAATTCTTGCTCATTACAGTTGAGTTTCTGAGCCTTCCCAGGAAAAGTGGTTGAAGTCAAACTATCCATTCATATAAACCTTAGTTTTGTTATTTAGGTGGTTATTTTTTAAGCACACGTTAGTGTCATTACAGCCTAATTTTGGGTAACGTCCCATTTTAAGTCCCATTAAATGGAGGTAACGTTCCTACATGACCATAGCTGTTGACTGGGATGTGAAGCAACAAATCAAACAAACAAGTAAATGTTTTCATAAACTTCTAAATCTATGCCCTTTAATCAATATCTGTTTTTCATATCCAGGTTCAGACATGCAAGAAGTCATTGGTACTGCAATAGCTTTCTACCTCCTGTCTGATGGAAAGTAAGTATGCTTTACCCATTTATGATAAATGGACTTGCCCATCATTATTATTTGGGTGAGACCACTTTTATTTTTAGGGACATCAGGTGTGTTTTTAGATTTTGGTTTCATTTTTTGATGAAATTCCCCTAAGCAAACAGATATTTCACCTCGACATAGGCAAACAGTACAGCCCCAGATATGACACCTCAGAACTCAGTTTCCCATCTGAGGCTATAATGTTTGCCAATGTCCCACAAAAAGAACACCAAGCTGATCTGGGTTAATTTCTGATTTGTAAGACACACAGTACCACTTAACATTGGAACCAACTGGCTGGATAGATAGTAGGGTGCAGACCTGAGATTGACCATTGTGCCAGCATATTTCTTGCAAAAAATTTGGTCATATGGAAAAGGATTGTTTTTTGATGTACTTTCTTTCCCATCTTGGTCTGGGTTTTAATTTAATTGTATCAATCTCTTTTCCTTCTACTCTTACTTTGAGAATTTGCATTGAAAAAGTATGCCTAGGGTAACAGATCATTGAGTTACGAACTCAGCTGATACAACAACTGTTGGCAAAGCAACAACACAAACAAACAGTAGTTTTTATCAGCTTATTGAGAAGAATGTACACTAAGAAGTGATAAACAGTCTCCAGAGGCGTGCTGAAGAAGTATGCCTAGGTCAATTGACCATGTATGATATGACATGAAAAAAATTGTAAATTCTGAAATTGTCACATGACTTCTATTTTGCAAATTTTCTATTTCCAAATTATTTGCAAGGTCATGAACTAGTGTTTGTGTAGTCTTCAAGGCATTTATGATCAGCCAGACCCTTGAATTCATGAGGCAACAAATTTGCAAATATTTGAGAAAATTAAGTTCTCACGAACATTTCTGAACATACCGTAGTTAAGGTCTATAAATTGCCAAAGCTACAGTGATACAAAATGAGAGATTTTGGCTAAAGTACTACTAATTTAAGTGCTGATTACTTAAAGCATTGCAGCCAATGTTAGCTGTATCATCTTTTGCTCAAATTTGCCCTGTTCTCAGGTCTGATTTCCTTTGTTTTCTTTCAGAATACCTCTATACGGTGGTGTGTTGATCACAATAGCCGATACATTTACATTCCTTCTACTGGACAAATATGGTCTTCGTAAACTAGAAGCTTTCTTTGGCTTCTTGATAACTGTGATGGCTATTACTTTTGGTTATGAGGTAACTATCAGTAAAATCTTTATTTTACCTTAATGCATTATTCTAGTGCAAGACTTTATTCAATGGCAGCCACAATTTTAATGGGACCTATGTATAAATCTGTCATGTAGGTAACTGAAATAAGGGCATAGTTCCAAGTTAGTGGTAGAGCAACGGACTTCAGATTGAGGTTAGGAATACTAATCCCTATCTGCGTAGAGCTGTGTTCTTCAGCAAGACATTAACTCTCTACAGTATGGTTAAGGTCCTTGGAAGTGGTGAATGACATCCTGACAGGACTGAAAAATTGTTCTGATCTAAGGAACATTGATGAAAGCTTGATGAGGTTTGATAGGTAGATATGTGATTGGCTTGAACTTACTCCCTCTTGATACAGAAAAAAGTCTTGCGATGTTGAACTTGTAAATACACTCCTGTGCAGTTAATTAATTTAAAAAATGTTGAATTATTTGTTAGGCAAAATTAATGAAGTACATGTGTATTTGCATCCCCACTTTCAAAAATTGTGTTGAATATTTCAGTATGTAACAGTAGCTCCTGATCAGAAGGAAGTTTTGAAGGGCCTGTTCATTCCCTACTGTGAGGGCTGTGGGTCTAAACAGTTACTACAGGCTGTTGGGGTCATTGGTGCTATTATAATGCCACATAACTTGTACCTACACTCTGCACTAGTCAAGGTATGCTATTGATATATGCTTTATAAGTGATTTTATTTACTAAAACAGCCTTTTTCGAAGATTTAAAAAGGTATTAAAGCATTGATGCACTTCTGTGCAGACTGAAATGATGAATGAAAATCCATCGTGATAACATGTCTGTACAATGAATGCCCCCTAAAACCACCTTTATATAGTAAAACTGGGGTGCACAGGGGTATATCTATTATTTTCTTGATTTTGATACAAAACATAGATTGTGTGTACCCACAGTCAATGTTTTGAGCAAAAATGTTACTTAAAATATCAAAATTTTTCTAATGAAAATCAAATTTTCCAAATTTTATACTGATAAAAATTGTTTGTACATTGCATTGGCAAGTTTTCCTGATGATAAAAAAACTGTCTTTTGTTGGCATTTTCAAAACAACCATCTTTAATAAGTACAAAACACACTCAGGAAATGTATAAGGGTAGAAATAAGATTTACTTAATTTTATGGAGAAATAAGCAGATATCACATGATGTCCAACTATATTGGGCTGTCTATGATTCTATTTTCAGTCCCGTGAGATAGACAGAACTAAACAGAATGAAGTGAGGGAAGGATGTTTTTATTTCTTCATTGAGGCTGCAGTGGCATTGTTTGTGTCTTTCCTTATCAATGTATTTGTAGTCACGGTGTTTGCCGAGGGTTTTTATGGGAAAAATTCTACAGAAATTGTGAGTATTTAATAGAGATTATGGCAAAATTGTTATGTATCTCTATGTAGTGGCTAGTGAAGTGCTTTTGGACTCAGCAGGAGATTTGGAACCACTGCTTGGTTGATTCCTTGAGCAAGACACTTAAGCCCCCCCCCCCCCACTAGTAATGTATAAATTCCCAGGATGATGTGTCTCCTTCCAGGCATTACTGTAAAATTGTAAAATAGTCACAACACAAGCTTAAATAGAGGATCTTACATGAGTGGTCATATCATATGAAATTTATTAAACAAGCTTCAGTGAGTTTAATAAATTGCATATGAAATGACCACAAGTTAGTTTTGTTTTATTATATGACTTTTAAAATAGGAATTTATCTCCTTCAAAGTGGACATATTTTCATTGAAAACTGTTGTTACGGACGTCCTCCGTGACGTTACATAGTCAGGCAAAGGTGTTAATACATGTATGGTCATAACACTTTTTATTACATTGAGGGCCTCAGGGAAGACATTGAGGGCCTCAGGGAAGATTGGTATTGCCAACTGTGTTTAACCCTCGTTAAATAAAGACATTACTTACTTACTTACTATTACATGACGTTATCCACTGTAAAATATTCTTTTTGATATATATTTTTTTTTCACAGCTCATAAAGGTTTTCAGATTTAATTTTCTTATTGCTCATGCATTACCATTAAGAAAACATGTCCATGCAATATACAGAGATTTTTAAATTTGTAAAAAATGAAAATTTTCAGTATAATTTTCAGTATAAAAAATTTGATATTTTTCTTATTTTTGCTCAAAACATAGATTGTGGGTACACGTTAGAACCGCCTCACTGAGGCAGTTCTAACGGGTACCCACAATCTATGTTTTGGAGAAAAAACAAGAAAAATAGGCATACCCCTG
Source organism: Rugalucina vietnamica (assembly GCA_964017185.1). Taxonomy (NCBI): domain Eukaryota; kingdom Metazoa; phylum Mollusca; class Bivalvia; order Lucinida; family Lucinidae; genus Rugalucina; species Rugalucina vietnamica. Next base: position 13,984,004 of record OZ024869.1, on the reverse strand, counting down.
AATACCCTAGATTTGCTATATAAAAGTTGGGTTTGAGGGGGTACACATTTCACAGACATGTTTTCTTGATGCTAGTCAAATAAACACTTTTACATAATGTTTCTACTTCAGTACACCAGTTGTCTACAGAATGATAATCCTCATGCTGATATTTTCAATGTAAGTCATTTATTTATATCTAAATTTTTAGACAATGCAAAATAATTTTAGATTAAGACACACATAAATGAGCGGCTGCACAAGAAAACTAACAAACTAACATCAGCGCCTTTGTTTTCACTACAGGGATAGTACATTACATCTTCTTAAATCCAAAATTTCAAGCTTCTAGCCTGCTTCTGTGACTGTACAGGTCGGTTTGTGTCGGACCTGGTCGGAAACCCAAATTGTTGGTTTTCTCATGCGACGGTTCAAATATTTATGTCCCCCCAACCGAAGGTGGGGGACATATTGTTTTTGGTGCGGTTCCCGTCGGCGTCGGCGTCGGCGTCGGCGTCCGCGTCGGCGTCCGCGTCCGCGTAGCTTCTTTCTTACGCGATATCTTTTGAACCAGTGGATGGATTTTGACCAAACTTGCATAGATACATGGTTGGGAGGGGGAAAAGAGTTGATTAGATTTTGGTGACCTTGACCTCATTTTCAAGGTCACCAGCCCATGAAAACTGATCAAATTAGGTTTTCCGACGCGATATCTTCTGAACAAATGAATGGATTTTGAGCAAACTTGCACAAGAGCATTGTTGGGAGGAGGCTCAGAGTTGATTAGATTTTGGTGACCTTGACCTAATTTTCAAGGTCACGAGTCCATAAAAACTGTTGAAATTAGTCTTTCCAACTCAATATCTTGAAAACCAATTGATGGATTTTGACCAAACTTGCACAGAAGCATTGTTGGGAGGAGGCTCAGAGTTGATAAGATTTTGGTGACCTTGACCTAATTTTCAAGGTCACAAGTCCATAAAGAATGTTGAAATTAGTCTTTCCAACGCAATATCTTGTAAACCGATTGATGGATTTTGACTAAAGTTGCACAGAAGCATTGTTGCGAGAAGGCTCAGAGTTGATTAGATTTTGGTGACCTTGACCTAATTTTCAAGGTCACGAGTCCATAAAAAATGTTGAAATTAGTCTTTCCAACGCAATATCTTATAAACCAATTGATGGATTTTGACCAAACTTGCACAGAAGCATTGTTGGGAGAAGGCTCAGAGTTGGTTAGATTTTGATGACCTTGACCTAATTCTGAAGGTCATGAGTCCATAAAACTGTTGAAATTAGTTTTTCCGATATGATATCTTGTAAACTAATTGATGGACTTTGACCAAACTTGCACAAAAGCATTGTTGGGAGGAGGCTCAGAGTTGATTAGATTTTGGTGACCTTGATCTAATTCTGAAGGTCACGAGTCCATAAAACTGTTGAAATTAGTTTTTCCGATACGATATCTTGTAAACTAGTTGATGGATTTTGACCAAACTTGCACAGAAGCATTGTTGGGAGGAGGCTCAGAGTTGATAAGATTTTGGTGATCATGACCTAATTTTCAAGGTCACTAGTCAAAAACTGTTGAAATTAGTCTTTCTGACGGGATATCTTGTAAACTAATCGATGGACTTTGACCAAACTTACACAGAAGCATTGTTGGGAGGAGGCTCAGAGTTGATAAGATTATGGTGACCTTGACATAGTTTCCAAGGTGACAATTCCATAAAAACTGTTGAAATTAGTATTTCAGACGCAATATCTTGTAAACCAATTGATGGACTTTGACCAAACTTGCGCAGAAGCATTGTTGTGAGGAGGTTCAGAGTTGTTTAGATTTTGGTGACCTTGACCTAATTTTCAAGGTCATGAGTCCATAAAAAAAATGTTGAAATTAGTCTTTCCAACGCAATATCTTGTAAACCAATTAATGGATTTTGACCAAACTTGCACAGAAGCATTGTTGCAAGAAGGCTCAGAGTTGATTAGATTTTGGTGACCTTGACCTAATTTTCAAGGTTGTGAGTCTGTAAAAACTGTTGAAATTAGTATTTCCAACGCAATATCTTGTAAAGCAATTGATGGATTTTGACCAAACTTGCACAGAAGCATTGTTGGGGACTGGGATAACCTCCCTGAATCATTGTTTTCCTATGCTGAAATGTCAGATAAGCACCCCTACCCCCTGTGAGGTATTGTCATTTTGGCATTTCACCAATAAACTATTCTGATTCTGAAAAAAGGATGAAAAACATAAATTTCAGTATTTTTTCAGTGCCTTCAAGTCTGTAAGCACCCAATTTATTGTCTGATCATCACTGAATAACCTCCATTTTTAAGCGCAGGGATGCACATACATACCAGTTTGATATATATGAGTATCCCCCAGGGAGGGTACTCTTGACATTTTGCTAATACATAGGCTAAGCCCCAGCATCTACTCTGTACCCCCCCCCCCCAAAAAAAAAAACAAAAAACAGTGGATTCTAAAATGACAGTATGACAGTGGATTCTAAAATACCAGGAAAATAAATATTTGTGGGACCCCCAAAAATTACCTACAAAAACTCCATACCCCATCCCCCCCCCCCCCAAAAAAAATACTGACTCCCCCCCCCCCCCCCACAAACATAAATTCAAAAAAAAAAAATATATATATATATATATATATATATATATATATATATATATATATATATATATATATATATATATATATATATATATATATATATATAAAGGTCAACCTCATTATAACGCTATCTTTGGGGTCCATGGAAACAGACCGTGTTATAAGTGAACCGCGTTATAATGAGGTTATTCACAAAAGATATATAACAAAATAATTAATTTGGGAGCCATGACATGGCCATGTTATATCGAAAACCGCACTATAGTGAGGTGCGTTATAATGAGGATGAACTGTATATAAAATTAGAGCACTCTCTCCCCTGGGGAGTGCCCCACTAAAACAACAAAAGGTAAGCATGTTTTATGCCTGAAATGGCCATAAAACTCCAAAAATAGTCCTTTTTCAACAATGAACAACCCTAAAAATTACAACATATTTGTGGGACCTCCCCAAAAATACTCTCTAAAAACCTGCATATCCCAAAATATACTGATTTAAAAAAAAAAAAAATAATTAAAAAAAAAAAAAAAAAAACTAAATTCAAAATTTTTAACCCAGAAAAAGTAAGTACACCCTAGAAAAATCAGAGTACCGCCCCCCCCCCCCTCCCTCAACCCCGCCCAGGGATTACCCCGATAAATACAACAGTAGGTAACCATTTGTTTTATGTACACTCGCAAATAAAAGGATTTCTATAGATGGTGATGTGTCAAGAGCCGACCTATTTATGTCGATTTGGGTCGAGGAATTTTCAAGGTCACGAGTCCATAAAAAAATGTTGAAATTAGTCTTTCCAACGCAATATCTTGTAAACCAATTAATGGATTTTGACCAAACTTGCACAGAAGCATTGTTGCAAGAAGGCTCAGAGTTGATTAGATTTTGGTGACCTTGACCTAATTTTCAAGGTTGTGAGTCTGTAAAAACTGTTGAAATTAGTATTTCCAACGCAATATCTTGTAAAGCAATTGAACTATTCAATCCACCTGTCGTATTGATCAATGTCTATAGACCTCCAAGACTAGACTTGAAACATTTTTGTGACAATTTACAAATATTGTACACGAGTTTAGATTGCGACAAGTTGATTTTACTTGGTGATTTTAATGTTGACTTCCTAAAATCCAAGATATTGTCTCTTCAAGAAAGCTTTTCACAAGTCATTTCCAAACCGACAACTCGTAGAAGTACATTGATAGACCATATTTATATCAGAAATGTACCGTATCAAAAAAGCGGAGTTATACCATGCTATTACAGCTATCATGAAATGACATATATAATACTGGATGAGAATGAATTAAATGCTCTTTAAAAATTGAAAGCCAAACTAGTTATGGGTGTTGCCCATAGACAGAGTCCAAAACAAGTTTATACTACCATACCATACAGAACAAGATGGTCATGCTGGCTTGCATAGTTAAACTTCATATCACAAGGTAACTAAACTTCAATTACTAAACGGTTGGGGGGACATAGTTTTCCTCAGAAAACACTGTTTTAATTGAAAAGTTTGAAATGGTTTGGACAGTCATAGATGTTTTGACAATCATAAAGGGTTAGCCAATTCTTTTTGACTTTCATCAAGGTCTAATGTACATGCATGTGTGGATCCGAAAGTTGTGTGCGATTTTAAATGTTAATTTTTTTTCTTTTTTGTGGCATCAGATATATACCAAACATTTGTTGTTTAATATCATGTACGTCTAGCCCTGGTTCAGGTATTTACAAAGATTTATCCAGAAATCTAGGTTTCGATTTTCACATTTTTGTGTGTTTAAATGTACCATACTTGTATTTCAGAGTACTGAACCTGAAGTTGAAGTAGACATTTTTAAAGGAGTAAGTTTATGTTTTCCTTTCTTTCAGTTTCAATATGAAATTCTTAATTCTGTTTCCATTTCATTCAAAATGAATAAATTGCCAGTTTCAAGCTATAAACAGCCTCATCGAAAAGCACCTTGAAGATTTTACAGACCTAGAAAAATGGCTAGAGACTTGGACGTTGGGAAGTTAAAGGAAGGGACCATCATGATAACATGTCTGTGTGATATATACCCCATCTTTACATAGTAAAACTGGGGTTTGCAGGGGTATACCTATTTTTCTTATTTTTACTCCAAAACATAGATTGTGGGTCCTCGTTAGAACCGCCTCGGCGCCTCGCCGAGGCGGTTCTAACGTATACCCACAAACTATGTTTTGAGCGAAACTAAGAAAAATATGAAAACTATTTTACTGAAAATTGAAATTTTCAATTTTCATAACTTTAAAAATCTCTATATATTGCATGGGCATGTTTTCGAAATGCTTTGGAGTGAAAAACAAAGTAATCAATCTGCACTTTTGTTTATGCATAGATTAAAAAACTTTTCAACATGATTAATTATTTAAGAAATAATTTTACTTTACGGTGAATTATCGTGATTAACGCGGGATGTTGGAGGGCAGATTGTGATGTATTCATTCACGATGGCACAGCCGGAGTGAATTAAATATCGCATCTGCCCGACAACATCACGCGTTAATCAAAGATAATTCACCGTAAAGTAAAATTATTTCGATTCTAACACGACTTATAAATAAATGCTTACATTACAAAATGTTTTTCAGTGGACTCATTCTCGACGGACATGAATGTTTATGTGCAACGTCATAAAAGCGCCACCTTCCGCGCGTAATTTCGTTAACAGTGAATTATTGTTTATTTGCAAACGGTGACTTTTCCATAGGTTCAATGGGAAAGACGATAACGTCGTGTTCGAATAACAAATAATCAAACATATAAGGTCTATGTAATTGATAAATAGAACCCATTGATTTGTTCACATTTGGGCCTACATGTATTGAAAAACATGTATTTGCTTTGATACATAGAAATAATCAAAATGTCTGGTCTTGCAGGGAGTATTTTTAGGCTGTCAGTTTGGTCTAGCTGCCATGTATATATGGGCTGTTGGTATTCTAGCAGCAGGTCAGAGCTCAACCATGACAGGGACTTATACTGGACAGTTTGTTATGGAGGTAAGATACTATGCACTTAGCCAATAATTAAAAAAAAAATTGCATGACTTTTTATTAGCTCACCTGAGCCGTTAGGCTCGCAAGGTGAGCTTATAGGATGGGCATGATACGGCGTCCATCCGTTGGTGTTCTCTGTCGTCGTCCACTGTTTCAAAGATCTTCTCTGAAACCACTTGGCCAATCAAAGCCAAATTTTATAGGAACAGGGAACGAAAGTGTTTATAAATATAATCCAGGTCAAATGACCAAGATGGCCACCATGCCCATATATGGTTAAAACCCTTCAAAAATCTTCTCCGGAACCACTGGACCAATTTCAATGAAATTTGGCATGAAACCTCCGGGACTAAAGTACTACAATGTGTTCATAAATAATGACCCTGTGATGACCTTGACGTATTTTATGGCAAGGTCAACATAGGTCGCCCATGCATTTGAATAGAGAAAACTGTTAAAACTTGCAGGAAATGGGCAGAATATTTATGTTTCTAAAAATATTTAGACTCCAGTGGTCAGTCTGTCCCACCCTGGGGCAATATACTTGTATATTACAAAACTATTCAAAGATATTCCTCTCTGAAACCGCTTGGCCAATCAAAGCCTAATTTTACATGAAGCATCTACTGGACGGAGATCCAATGTATTTATCAAGAATCTAGGTCACGTGACCAAGATTGTCGCCATGCCCATATATGGTAAAAATCCTTCAAAATTCCTCTTCTCCGGAACTATTGGAAAGATTTCAACAAAACTTGGCATGTAGCATCAGTGACCAGAGTACTTCAATGTATTTATAAATTATGACGCTGGGGTGACCTTGACCTATTTTACGACAAGGTCAACATAGGTTGCCTATGCATTTGAATGGGGGAAAACTGTGGTGAAAACTTGCAGGAAATGGGCAAATGGACTGTAAGAATATTTATGATTCTTAAAACATTTGGACTCCAAAGGTTATTATGCCCCCACCCCGGGGCAATATACATGTATATTACCATAATATTCAGAGATGTTCTTCTCTGAAACCACTTGGCCAGTCAAAGCCAAATTTTACATGAAGCATTTTTAGTAAGTGGGAACCAGTGTGTTTATAAATAATCCAGGTCACATGACCAAGATGTTAAAATCCTTCAAAGATCTTCTCTGGAACAGATGAAGAGATTTCATGAAAACTTGGCATGTAGCATTAGGGAGTAGAGTATGACAATGTGATTATAAATTATGACCCTTTGGTGACCTTGACCTATTTTAGGGTAAGGTTAACATGGGTCGCCTTTGTATTTGAATGGGGAAACTGTTAAAATGCCATTTGAGGGTAAAAACTTGCAGGAAATTGGCAAATGCACAGAATATTGATTGTTCTGAAAAAACTTGGCCCCAGGGCTTCATCTGCCCCTGCACTGGGGCTATATACCATTATCTTCAAACAATTATTGGTAAATATAGCAGATTTCAGGTGAGCATTTACAGGGCCATTTGTCCTCTGGTTTCAAGAATTTTCTGTATCTGAAATATCAACAAGTTCTAAAATTGAGAGCAAGTACACACCCAGCATATAAAGCTTATAGAAAGTTTTTTTATTCATTCGTACTTTGAGGCAACGAATTTGCAAATACTTAGGAAAATGTAGTTTGTTTGAACATTTCCAAATTTACAGTGTAAGGTTTGGTATACTTGGTATACTTTACTGTAAAAATTGCATGTTGTTGAACATGACTGTACCCAAGGTATTATAAAGTTGAAATCTAGATGAAAGTATGCATTTTGATTTGTGGTGTTTTTGTCATTGATTCAAGCAAATTTATGCTAAAATGTACGTTGATTATAAACCTGTTAACTAAATTTGAGTTTTTCCATACATATAATAATTACAATTGGGAGTTCATATTGTGTTTTATATCACATATTATTATACTGCATCTTCTACCTAATGTTTTATCTTTCCAGGGATTTCTGGATTTAAAATGGAAGCGCTGGAAGCGGGTGCTGGTTACCCGTACTATTGCCATAATCCCCACAGTGTTTATATCTGTATTCAGTGGGATACAGGACCTCACAACCATGAACGATTTGCTCAATGTTTTGATGAGTTTACAACTGCCATTTGCCTTACTGCCTGTTTTGACCTTTACTAGTTGTTTTGCTGTGATGGGCTCTTTTACCAATGGAAAGTGAGTTCTACATTTATATAAAATGTCAAATTTAATATCTTATGGTTTTAAGCATTGTAAACATACACTGAAATCATATGAGCCACATCATGAGAAAACCAACATTATGCATATGCGAAAACAAAGACGCAGATCAGCTAAGCGGTAACCATGAAGACCGCGAAGGTGATCGGCATCTTTGTTTTTGCTGCAGGGATAGTACAATTCTTCTACTTTCTAAATCTGAAATTTCCAGCCTCTACCTGTCTTCTGTGACTGTACAGCCCGGTTTGTGTCAGACCTGGTCTGAAACCCAAATTATTGGTTTTTCATGGGAAGGCTCATATTATGTGTCTAAGTGATTGATCTGCGGTTGTTTCATAAGAAGATCTGACTAAAAGTTTCCGACTTAATCCAACACAGATTGGCTGCACAGCTTCTGAAGATGGTCATAGGCATATCAGACTTAGAAAAAATAGTAATCATACCGTTCAACAAAATTGGGCTTTTGTTAGCTCGCCTGTACAAAAGTACAGGAAGAGCTATTGCAGTCACCCCGGCGTCAGCGTTAGCGTCGGCGTTGCTCAAATGTTAAAGTTTTTGGTTAAAGTTTTTAGAAGGCTATATCTCTTGAAGTTGTGGATGGATCAAGTTGATACTTTGCATGTTGGTAGATATTGGTCTGAAGTTTTATGCTGTAACATCACGACCCACCTGAGTGACCTTGAGGTCAAGGTCACGGACTTAGAAATTTTGTGTTAAAGTTTTTGGTTAAAGTTTTTAGAAGTCTATATCTCTTGAACATGTTGATGGATCAAGTTGATACTTTGCATGTTAGTAGATATTGGTCTGAAGTTTTATGCAGTACCATCACGACTTGCCTGGGTTAGAAATTTTGTGTTAAAATTTTTGGTTAAAGTTTTTAGAAGTCTATCTCGTGAACATGTTGATGGATCAAGTTGATACTTTGCATGGTCTGAAGTTTTATGTTGTACCATCACGACCCACATGAGTGATCTTGAGGTCAATGTCATGGGTCAGAGATTTTAATAGATTTAGTGGCAAAGCACAAGTCAGGCGAGCTACGCTGTCCTGCGACAGCTCATATTTTAATGCACCAGTCATTTGTTACCACTGCTCCCCCACCTAAAAGGAAGGGCGGGGATTATGACTTTTCAGCTTTCAGTGCCTTGCTATAAGCCCCACCCCCAGGGGGCAAACTGGAGGTCAAACCATTGCTGTTTGCCCCACCCTTCACAACAGAAAATCTCCCTGGGGTAAGGATCAAAACCCCATCATTTCCCCTACACTGCGGGGACACTCGAAAAGTAACCGCCCCACACTTTATCCCGGCTATCTTCCACCCTTCCCTGTAGGTGGGGGGGGGGGGGGGGGGGCAGTGGTGCATAAATATCAAGGGCAAGATGATGAACTAACAAAAAAAGTTGAGATGCTCATATAAATCATCATGTACTTTGCCACATAGGTTGCTCATTGAAAATCAGTTTGTTTGCCTTGTATTGTGTCACCTAAAATTCTTCAATTTGTTTCTTTCAGAATAATGAAGACTATAGCGACTATATTAACAGTATCAGTGATAGGAATAAATCTATTCTTTGTTGCCGTCTATATACAGAAACTGCCATCTAGGTGGTGGTTATACACCATATTAGCGGTCCTAGTTGTTCTCTACATGATGTTTGTTATTTATTTGGTAAGTGAATGATTGAGTACGGGGTGAGCCAAAGTATTTAACTTACAACAAAGTCCAGCTAAATAAGTAAACCTGGTACAAAACTGTGGAAGTACAATTTTAAGACACAGATCAGCTTTAGTTTGGGAAAGTACCATGGACATATGGTCATAAAAATGGTCAAAATGGCAAACAGTTTTGCCCCAGATGTGATGAATTTCATCAAAACATGAGATAAAAATGTAAAATCACTACTAATGTCCGCTCTGTAACTTGAAAATCGTTTAAGAGGTTATGATAAAACTTCATAAATTTATTAATCAACATGAGACAATGTGCAGAACACAAGAATCATAACTATGGTATTCATATTTTTTGAGTTATGACCATTTGAAATCGGAAATAGCCAAACAGGCATTAAGTCTTGTCTGTTCTGTATCTTGAAAACCATTAAAGGCACTGTGATGAAACTTAATAGGAATACCAACCAGCATAAGCAGAACACAAGAAAACGTAACTCTGGATTACATATTTTCGAGTTATGGTCCTTTGAATGGGAAATAGCAGAATTCGCCTTTTAGTCTTGTCCGCTCTGTAGCTTGAAAACTATTTAAGATATTTTGATGAAACTTCGTAGGATTACTAACCAACATAAGATGATGTGTAGAATACAAGGTCCATAACTCTGGATTGCATATTTATTGAGTTATGACACTTTGAAATAGAAAGAAGAAGAATTTGCATTCTAGTTGTGTACACTCTGTCATATAAGAACCGTTTAAGATAGCTTCATGAAACTACATATAAATATCAATCAACATTTAGCGATGTGCAGAATGCAAGAACTGTTACTCTGGATTGCATGTTTTTGGAGTTTATTGATAATGTCCCTTACAGATGCAAGATACAAGGTTTAGCATAGTAAGTTGTGTCCACTCTGTTACTTGAAAACCCTATAGTGTATCATGATGAAATTTTGTAGCATTTGTAGCATGAGACGATGTTGCAGAACTGAGGAACCATAACTCTGGATAGCATAGTGTTCGGTTATGGCCCTTTAGAATTGGAAATTGCAGATTTGAATTGTAATCAACTAATGGTGTCCCCTCTGTAACTTGACAACCGGTAAAGATACCGGTAGCTTCATGAAATTTCACAGGATTATTGACATCAGATGACCTGCAGGATACAAGATTTGTAACTCTGGATTGCATATTTTGGAATTATGGTGCTCTGAAATGGAAGATAATGGATTTTGCTTTTTGTGTCTGTTCTGTAACTTGGAAACCAATCGATGTTTCATGTTGAGACTTTATAGCATTATTTACATCTGCAACAATGTGCAGAACACAAAAATCATAACTCTAGAATATTGAATATGTTTGCACTTAGAAAGTGGGGAGACATCAGTTTTCGTGTAGAAAACAAATTCTAGTACACAATTTAACTGGTTTTCAAATAAATTACACAGTAGACATTATGGGAGTAGACATTTTGGGAGTAGAAATTCCAGTACCTACATGGGCAAATCGATTCGGCATAAATGGATTAAAAATTTAATGGAAAAAGAAAACTATATAATGCTCAAAATAATTTTGACATGCATACTTGAATTTTACTGTATGTTGTTTATTTTTTCCAGGCTTGGTACTGTCTCATAGTGATGGGTTTTACAATCTTAGAAAAAATACCGGTAAGTTTATGCATGAAAAATTTAAAGACAAAAAACTTAAAATTTGAATTCATAAGGCAACAGTTATTGACATTTTAATATATTACCAGGATATATGATTGGCTTTGGTGAGCTTAACCTGTTTGTTCTAGATCTGGCCTGAGGTGATAACAATTTTTTCATGCTCAACTTAATTTAATGCTTTATTTATTTAACGAGGATTCCTAACAGCCCGAAGGCCACTAGTAGGTCTCCTCACATAGAACATACAAAGACAAATACATTTATAATACAAAGACAAGGACAAAATAACAGTTATATATACATATTTACAGTCCGGTGGTAAATATGAGAGTTCAGTAGTAGAGTTATGAATGAAAGACAAAGAGACAGAAGAAAGTTAAGAGGAGGATATAAGAGTGTACTAAGTTATACATGGCAACAATAACTATCCTGTTCTATAAAAAGACTATGTATGCCATACATCATGTTTTAATGAAAAGATTCGTCTTGTGCGGCGACTTCGTTGTTTCTATTAAAACGACCACTTTCCTCAATATATCTAAACACTATATCGAACAAAATCTTATTTTCTTCAAGAGTCAGATCAGCTGATCCTTCTAATAATACTTTACAAAGATACTCTCCTAACAGCTCAGTGATAATATTATAATCAATTATATCATGCTCAACTTAGCTGAGCATGAAAATAAAACTGCTCATAAATGCTGAAATGACAAAAATTGGCAGAAGTGTCAGGAATAGTAAATGGACAGAACACATTTCTGTATGGTTAATACTACACAACTGATGTTTTGTTGTTTTCACATAAATTATGGAAAACACAATTTTTATCATAACATAACATGTAAAATTGATTCTTTAGTCATATAGCTATCATAAAAAGATTGTCTTTGCTTCCTAACTTTCACTTTTTACAGTGTTTCTTTCCAAAGCCTGCCATAGGAACTACATGGGAGTATACCCCACTGATGGACGAATCAGAGACGTAATATAGCACATTGTGGATATAGTCTAATGGTCTCTAATCATTAAAATCTGCTTTACAGTTTGGCATAAAGGGTTTAAGGGATCTGTCCAAAGGGGCATGTTAGCATGAGGTATATATTGCATGGCTTAATTGAATTTGATATATTTCTCTGTTTCAATGTTTTGTTAGAAATGATACTTTAGAGTACCTTAAAATAATGACTAGAAAATGAATATGCAAAATATTGACAGTTTCAGCCAATCAGATGTTTTTATTTTTCTTTTATGTTGTTTTTTCATTACAAACAATAACTGATTTTTTTTTCAATTTGAATGATGCACAATGAAAACTGCACTTTGCAGTTTTGTAAGTTAGACAGGTTGCAGATTTTAGATGCATAAACATATAGAATAGGACATATCGAATCATGCACCCTAAAAACATGAGCAAGTTATAAAACAAAACATTGTTCAGGTGGATTTTGGAAAACAAACTGTAAAGCAGGTGCATGTAGCCTATTTTAGTTATCCTTGTAACCCTTGTTAGTTTGGTTGTATTTGAGCCATGTCATGAGAAAATGGGATTATTGCTTATTATGCAATATTGAATAACAAAGGTGCAGATCAGCTTCGCAGTAACTGTGAAGCTGATCAGCCCCTTTGTTTTCACTACACAGATAGTACAATTCCTCTACTTTCTAAATCCAAAATGTCCAGCCTCTAACCATCTTCTGTGACTGTACAGCCCGGTTTGTGTCGGACCTGGTTGGATTTCAAATTGTTGGTTTTCTCATGCACAGGCTTATTTGGTTTTGTTGGTTTATGTGTTCATGTTTTGTAAGCAATTTAGAATAATCAACATTGTCTTTTGATATGAAATGTTAGCTCAATAATAGTAATTTAACTAAGCTCTTCACTTCAACATAGGTCCGTTTTTATACTACTCACAATTTGATAAGCATCAAGGTATTATTGTCCATACAACACATTGTAAAACACTTAGAGCTTGACCAAAATTTAATAGCAACCTCCTTGAATCAAAAATGCCGCCTTTATTTGATTTTGCTAGAAAATGCCTGGAAGCTTTTGACTATCTATAATTTGAATCAGGACATGCCCTACCAACCTCCATTGAGCATTTTTCTAAAATTTAAATTTTGACAAAAAAAACGGGATTTTTCAAAATTTGCTCAAACATGATCTACGTAAGCAAGATTTGATCCCGTTCTACCCACACCTTCCTGAATGCAATTTATACTGACGTTCATCGGCAGGTCAGTTTCCCGTCGATTTTTGCATGTTTCTGTGGACTTTCAGAAAAATGCCATAATTTCAGGATTTTCAAAAAATGCAAAGACGGTTCAATGCACTATGGTAGGACTTTTCCTGTATCAAATTTCTTGCCGTCGGTAACTTCAAGACATTGTCGAGGCAATGCAAATGATTAGGACATTCTCAGTTTGGGTAAACTCATAGTGTTTTACACTGTGGCATATCAAAAATAATGCATTGATGCTTATCAAAGTTTGAGTAGTATGTTATTTAAAACAGCATTTTACAAAGACAACATTACAGGTATAATGAGGCTGAAGTGTATTATACCCAATTTACATGGGTTCTTGCGTACAGTAGGATACTAAGGTTCTTGCTTTTAATCCATTTTGCTTCAAGGACATTTCCCATTCTCGAGGTAGCCCCAGCCTGCTAGCCTGGGAAATTGAAGCTGATTGGCTGCCTAAGGTCTCTGTGGAGGAGTTGTTTGCATCACATGATTGAGTAATCCCAGCGGGCACATGACGTCAAAATGATGTCATATCAACGTCGATGCGACGTCATGGCGTCGCATCGACGTCATTTTGACGTCATGTGCCTGCTGGGATATACCCATCACACAAACGTGTCTATGTATTGAATACCCCTTAATTTCCACTCTTAACATAGTAAAACTGGGGTGTGCAAGGGTAAAAAAATTTCTTATTTTTTATCCAAAACATAGATTGTGGGAACACATAGAAGCGCCTTGGCAAGGCCGATATTCATCTTTTTTCCAATGAATTTTTCAATATTTACAGCTGAAAAAAATCTCTGTATATTGCATGGGCAAGTTGCATAATGTAAGTCATTGTCTTGATGGGTCTAGCAATATAGCTGCTTTCTAATTTGTGAGAAATGTAAATGTTCTTGCTTCTTACCCAGTTTTGCTTTTAGGACATTTTCCATTTCTTAGCATGGTTGCACTTATCTGGGATTGTGAAGTGGATTGGTTGTTGGTTACCTATGTGGCGGGGTTGTTTGTTCCAGTTTTGCATGATGTTTATATACATGAATTGTCATATACTATAAAGCCTAGTTATGAGAAAACCTATCTGCATGGCCCTGAATCTGGCCCCAAGGTTATAAAACTTTTTTCATGCTCAGCTCAGCTGAGACTAAAATTTATCCTGCTCATAAATGTTAAAATGCCAACAATTGTTGGCATTTTAACATTTATGAGCAGGATAAATTACCAGTTTTTGAGGTTTGAACCTGAATTTTCCACTAATTTTGACTATTTCAGCATTTATGAGCAGTTTAAATTTCAGTCTCAGCTGAGCTGAGCATGAAAAAAGTTTTATAACCTCGGGACCAGGTGTAAGATAACAAAAACACGCCCATGTAATATACAGATTTTTCTTCAGTTGTTAAAATGGAAAATTTTCGATAGAAATGTTTTGATATTTGCTGAGGCGGTTCTAACGAGTACCCACAATCTATGTTTTGGAGCAAAAATAAGAAAAATAGATATATCCCTGCATACCCCAGTTTTGCTATATAAAAGTGGGGTATTAGGGGGTGAAAGTTACATGGAATGTTTTCCTGATGAACACAAACTGTTGTAGACCAATGGAAGATGATTAGAAGCATGAATTTTGGTTGCAGTCTGCAGAGAATGAAGAAAATGGTTTATGTATGCAGCAAGCTAAACTGCATAACTGATCTGTGCATTTGTTTTTGTACCTGAGGTGCACCTTTGTTTTTCATATGCAAAATACAGGTTTTCTCATAATATTCAACTTTGTCATTTCTTATATGCACCCATTTTATCTCGTAATACATATCAGGGAGGTTGAAAAAATGAACATGAAATGGTACTTATAAAATTTCTACACTCTTCATGCAATTATCATACTTCTAAATATAACATCATACTTCTAAATAACTCTTTAAGTATGCATATATGTTCATTTTTCTCAACTTCTTTATTCCGTTTAGATTTTCATAGTTGATTTCATTTTAATGTGTGCTAAATTGCTAGTATAGTGAGACCCTTTTTGAAAAAGTGTGACTCTAGTTTTTGATACTCTTAATTTAATGTAAAAATTGAGCTAGGTGGCTTTAGGGTAGGAATTCGTGTGATTATGCAATTATGACTTGAAAGTTACAATAATATTATTAGGAACCATTCTCAACAATTAAAGAATTGTAGCAAATAAAGGTGAAGTAGGAATCGCATTTTAGTTGTAATATGGCTGTAATATGACGACATCATGTACTAATGCAATACACACCAGCGTAGATACATAATTATGATTCTATAAGAATAACATGACTGATTTACATGTATACATGACTAGGATAAGCCACAAACCTGCACAGACAGAGAAGAATTTTAGCAATGTAATATTACAAAAGTACCTTTTGTCGTGACGAGGCCGAACATATTCTATTTATGCTTGACCCGAATAGCTGTGGAAGTACAAATCTACAGACCTACAGCATAATGAATTAACAGCTGCTTATGCTGCGGCTGACAGGATTTGCCTCATCTTGAAACCTATCTTCGTTTCTTGAGACACAATACACTAATTTATTAATCCAAATTTAGAATCGTGTCACCATTTTCTTTCCCCTCGAATACACTAAAATATGTCGCGCGGCCTCGTCACCTAAATGTATCTCGTGGGCGCACGAGCTTTTTTCCACTTGATTTACTATTATGTTGTTTTGACTGTCAAATAGAATGGGCCACGTCGCGAGAATTCGCAAAATAAACAGCCTTTTTATATTAAGACCTAAAGCGGGTACTTTGCCTGGATTGATATCCTACAAGACAGGAAGGCCCGATTTCTGTTAGAATTCAATGCTGATAGTTTCAAGATATTTATTGTATTTAATAAATTAATTTCTTTTTACCTTTTTTCTCTTGTTTTTTTTTCTAGCGACGAGGCCCACACTAAATTGACATACAATATAAGGGAAGTAACACGTAGATGATCTCTTTATACAACTGGGTATGGTAACAACCCTTGCCTATGCAAACACTTTGGCGTAGAGCAAAGTGAATACGGAAATAAAATTCTACATCATCGATTTCCACTTAGCACTGACTTTGAAATACCAGGATGTTTGCAAAGGTAACACGATGCTACCACATTAACATTGCTGTAGCCATTTTCTCCCCCCATCCCCACCGTCTAGTTAAGTTCTACAAAGATTTTTGAGCGTAAATATATTATGTACATTGCCACCTCTGCTACCATTTGTATATATGTTTATGTATGTAATTCCTTAATATGTCATTCATTTGACTTTAAGAGAATAAAGTTATGTCTGTCTGTCTGTCAGTTGCATATACTGATTTCATGCTATTAGATTCTTTTATTTGCATATGCGAAAACAAAGGCGCAGATCAGCTTCGCAGTAACTGCGAAGCTGATCAGCGCCTTTGTTTTCGCTACTCGGATAGTACAATTCCTCTTCTACTTAAATCCGAAATTTCAAGCTTCTAGCTCTTTTCTGTGCTTGTACAGGCCGGTTTGTGTCGGACCTGTTCGGAAACCACATTGTTGGTTTTCCCACGAGGTGGCTCATTTATTGACAGCAAAGTATCTTCAGTCATAACCTAATACATGTACTGTATGTATTACTTTGGTAAATCTTTAATTCCAGACCCCAGGAAGATTAAACTTAGTGAAACAGTATTATCTCCATGACAACCTAGCAGACGGTCTTGAGATAGCAGTCAATAAAGATCTTACTACGGATATGTTAGAACTGGAGACCAACAAAGAAATCACTGAGAAGGCTTTGAACAAGGAGAAAACTCCAGATATACTGCGAATGGTGAAGTATAAGGAGGCTACAGGAACAGATACCAAAATGTAGCATGAACATACATAGCGTAAGGCGACCAGTGATGATCGATCAGGGACCAGTGATCGATCAACTAGTGGTTATAAGCTATTAATTCTCAAAGGATATTCTGTAGTAAATCTTATGCTAGTCCCAACTTAAAGCGCATTATATTACCTTACAAACACTAATTTAAATTTATTTGGAAAGCTTTTCTATCTTGCATTTTCTGGCTTATTATGAAGAGGGGGTCTCAGTTGTACTGCTTAAAAGTGGTGATTGTTCAATAAATTCTTCAAGATGAAACAACCTGCATTCATTCCGACTGGCTAAATTTTTAAACTTCACTGCATACTAAACAAATCTGATCCACATTCCAAATTGTATTGGATAACACTAAAATTAATGGACGGCTTCTGTGATTTTCAAGCTATTTTTTCAACAGTTTTTCATTGTTTCTATGGGCGTTTATGCTTTTCGACCACCTCATTTCACTGCTTTATTTCTTTTAACTCACTGAAAATTTCCAAACTGTTTCGTGGCTAGAGCCTAGAGGTAAACAATAATTATTCTTTCTAAAACTGTACATACCTTCCAAGTTAGCCGCGGTTTTGGAGAGAAAAAGAAGATGATTGATCACTGGTCCACCTGACCCTGATTCACGCTGTATGATGGTGGGTGTGTTAAAATGACGTCACTGAGAATGTGACGTGATGTCATAAATGGACATATTGAAAATCATGGCGAAGGTTCAAGCTTGGATATGGTATGTACACATGCATTCTCCAATGTATGTCTAATCCGCAAATTTATCAAACATGGCTATTTTTGATCGATCACTGGTCCCTTTACGCTATTTCATATTTTATGAGTATGACCAGTCCTTTGACCCCAAAGTGATTATAGGTCACTGTGACCTTATTTCATGGTTCAGTGATTTTGTATCTTTATATTAATTTGGTATATGAACATCCTTCTTTCAGATGCCAGACCTTTGACCTGAAAGTAATTTAAGGTCACTGAGACATAATTTCATGGTTCAGTGATTTTGCCTTCTAGCATTATGGTAAGGGATGCATGATCCTGATGATTTGGGTTATGGGTCGAGTTGGCCCTAATAGTTCATAAAGCTGAGTTGCAGTCGAGCATGCTGTCATGCAACAGCGCTTATCTATTTTATTTACATAAAAAGTGCTATTATTACAAAAGTGCTATTTTTATGTTGCATGATTCTAGTCATGTTAACCAGTACATGTTTATTAGCTGGCCCGATTTTGACACATTAGAAGCAAACTTTGGAATGTGGATACGCCCTTTCACTAGGTTTCTGCTGTTTGAACGGCATGATTACTTATATATAATGTAACAGGTGTGTCAGAATCAGCCAAGCAAAATGGAGTTTAGGTTATCTGACCATTTAGACAAAATTAATAGCTTTTAATAGTGAATGTTAAGCATGAAATCAATCAGCATTTTTGAAATCATTGATTAACCAGTATTTGATGCATATTTTTACTATCAACTGCCATGCTTAGATCAATTTCTGGATGGGATTGGCTATTCAAATGATTTATTACCAATCACTGAAAGGATTGAACCTGCAAACTGTTTAAAGCTTTGCTGTTGTCTTTCAAATGAGCTGCATCATGAGAAACCCGGCTTTTTACATACTCGAAAACAAAGGCTGCACAGCTGATCAGTGCCTATGTTTAAGCTTAACTGATAGCACAGTCCCTCTTCTTTTGAAACCCAAATTTCAAGCTTTCAGTCTTTTTCTGTGGCTGTACAGACCTGTTTGTGTCAGAAACCCTGAAGACCGGTTTTTTCGTTGTGGCTTACTTGTGCTAACAAGGCCGAATGTAGGAAAAAAAGTCACAGGAAAAAAAGTCACGGAAAAAAAGTCACAGATTTGGGTAGGAAAAAAAGTCACAGGAAAAAAAGTCACAAAAAAGAATTAATCTTTTTCTCAACTTTTAATTAGGAATAAGCATTTTGATTTTTATTATTACCATTATTATCACTTTATGTTTTGTTTGGATTGATATTTTAGCCTTTTTATGTCCCACTTAACAATATTCGGTCATGCCGGGACTGAGCTGATACTTCCTGGATACTTGACCAATTATTTGTTAACTTAAAATAGGCTTGTTCAAGGAAACTGCATGGCAACAGTTTGTTTCGAACAAAGTTCTACGGCACCATGGTCTGAAACTCTGCCATAATGCCACCATGCTCCTCGTATTAGGTGCATTCTCATCAATTCAATGTTTCCCATTCTAAGGGCATGTTTTGGTTCTGATTATGACATTTCCTAATCATTGCTTTCTTTTAACATGAAAAGCATGTCTTACTACATTTATGTACTAATATATGTATTTTCTCTTGGTCTTTTATAATTGTGACTTTTTCCCTGTGACTTTATTTCCTGTGACTTTTTTCCGCGACTTTTTTTCCGTGACTTTTTTTCCTGTGACTTTTTTTCCGTCCAACAAGGCCATCTTACAGCTTTCAAGTTCACACAGACAGTACAATGAACTCGACAATGGAGAATCATCAACAACGGCGAATCACTGGTAAAAATATTGCAGAATTTCTCGAAACTTAGACAAAATATTATTTATTATATAAGTCAGTCATTTACTTTCATCTATGCCTTGAGGTTTAGTGATTCACCATTGTCCAGTCTACTGTATGGTGGTGGGGAATTAACAAATTGCATTCGAGCCGTGATGCGAGAAAACTGGTCTTCGGGATTTCTGACCATGTCTGACACAACAGGCCTATGTAGCTACAGAAGATCGTTAGAAGCTTGAAATTTTGGATTTAGGAAGAAGAGGAATTGTACTATCTGTGTAACGAAAACAAAGGCGCTGATCAGCTTTGTTTTCGCATAAGCAAAAATCCATTTTTCTCATGATGCGGCTCATTTTGTATGTCATGTATACTAGAACTTTTAAGGTTTCATAATATATGCAAGATCCGGGCAATTTCTGTAACTCATTGTTTTTCTTTCATAATAATTTGAAGCATAATAGACTGGCTGAATCTCTTGAAAAATATATATTTAGCTGTCAATTGTCATCTGAATTTAAAATTGATAGCTTTGTTAGGTAGATTTAGAAGCCAGTTGACCTATGCTATTTGATGGGTATTCTTTGATCAAACTGCCTTAAATAGCCAGTACCATTTTTATTGGTAAACAAGATAGTCTGTGGTGGTTCTTATTGTTCTATGTCTTGGTGTTTAATTTTTTTTGTGCTGTTGGCGCCTTATGTATGTTATCATATTTTTATACCCCGCCACTTAAAAAAGTGCGGGGTATTATGTTATACCCACCAAAAAATATTGTGTTCGAGTGTCCGTCCGTCCGTGCGTCCGTCCGTCAGCGTTTCGTTTCCGGGCTCTATCTTGAGCATTTATTGACCGATTTTCTTCAAACTTTGTATAGGAGTTCATATCAAGAAGGAGTGGTCTGGGATTAAATATGGGTAAATTTCGTCAAATAATTAAAGGGTTATGGCCCTTGATTTACGTTAAAATTTTGTTTCCAGGCTCTATCTTGAGCATTTATTGACCGATTTTCTTCAAACTTTGTATAGGAGTTCATACCAGGAAGGAGTGGTCTGGGATTGAAGATGGGTAAATTTTGTCAAATAATGTACAGTGTTATGGCCCTTGATTTACGTTAAAATTTTGTTTCTGGGCTCTATCTTGAGCATTTATTGACCAATTTTCTTCAAACTTTGTATAGGAGTTCATACCAAGAAGGAGTGGTCTGGGATTAAATATGGGTAAATTTCGTCAAATAAGTACAGAGTTATGGCCCTTGATTTACGTTAAAATTTTGTTTCCGGGCTCTACCTTGTGCATTTATTGACTGATTTTCTTCAAACTTTGTATACAAGTTCATACCAGGAAGGAGTGATTTGGGATTGAAGATGGGTAAATTTTGTCAAATAAGTACAGAGTTATGGCCCTTGATTTACGTTACAATTTTGTTTCCGGACTCTATCTTGAGCATTTATTGACCGATTTTCTTCAAACTTTGTATAGGAGTTCATATCAGGAAGGAGTGGTTTGGGATTGAAAATGAATAAATTTCGTTAAATAAGTACAGAGTTATGGCCCATGATTTACATTAAAATTTCGTTTCCTGCCTCTGTTTTGTGCATTTATCAACAAATTTTCTTCAAACTTTGTATAAAAGTTCAAATCAGGAAGTAGTGGTTTGGGATTGAAGATGTGTAAATTTTATTAATGTATACAGAGTTATGGTCCTTCATTTATGACAAAATTTTGTTCTGCTCTTTATCTTGAGAATTTATTGACAAACATTTTTGCTAAATTAAATTTGCGTGGCGGGGTATCATGCATGCCTGCAGCGCTTTTATTAGTTTTTAGGTAACTGAGTGGCCACCTATTGGGATAATAGCTGCTCATGTTTTCATGGTATAAGTACCTGATTGTTAGTTTAGTTTTTTTCCCACCTCGGTTTTTGGAGTGGGAATCTTTTTCTGATTGCGCCTTTTCCTGATCATTGCCTACTTGTACCTTTCTATTATGATGTGTAGCATAGTCTTATATGATATATGCCGTCGTGAGTAAACCAACATTGTGGTTTCCGAACAGGTTTGACACAAACCGAGCTGTACAGAAGATGGCTAGAGACTGGAAATTTTAGATTTAGAAAGTAAATGAATTGTACTATCATGTTGCGAAAACAATCACAATATGTTTTACAATGTCATAGGTAAACCAGGTTGAAAGAATTCAAACATATCAAAGTTTTCTTTTTTGATTCGAGAAATAGATTACCAAATGTGCTGCCATTTTACTTGTAAGCCCATAAAATATTTATTTTTACATATCAATGGCATTATACTCAGTGTTTGCTATACTGCAAAAATGAAATGTTTATTAAAGCATTTACATATCAGTTTTGTGTTGTTTGTGAAAACCTTAATTTGAGCCACCTCGTGGGAAAACCAACAATGTGGTTTCTGAACAGGTCTGACACAAACCAGTCTGTACAGCTACAGAAGCAGGCTAGAAGCTTGAAAGTTTGGAGTTAAGTAGAGAAGGAATTGTACTGTCCGAGTAGCGAAAAGAATGGCGCTGATCAGCTTCGCGGTTACCGCGAAGCTGATCTGCGCCTTTGTTTTCGCCTATGCAGATTGTTGGTTTTCCCATGGGGCAGCTCATTTGTTACATTTTCTGTCCATTCTCAAGAACTAAGATCCCAAGTACAGTATAAATATGGGAACTGTCATCAGGTTACTGTGTGTCAGGTGGTTTTTCTCTGGGTTCTCCCGTTTTTGCCCACCTACTGATTGGCCCGTCTCATATGAGCTGAAATAATCTTGAAAGGGATGTAAAACTGAAAAAAAAAAACCAGGCTACTGATTCAGACACAAAAACATGTTTTAGTTTTAAATTGTATCTTTTCCATATTTCCACCAGAAGGCAGTTTTAACTAATATCAACAATAAACCAAAGAACCAATGGTCCTGTAAATGCTCACCTGCAATCTATACTACTCAAACTTTGATAGGCATCAAAACTTTATTTTTGATTACAGGACATACTGGCAATCAAACACCCAAAATTTTGCTATAGAGATATAGCAGAACCATCACCGTGCAAACTTTCGCGTTGTCTGTGTCAGAGCGCTTTTTAAGACTTGCAGAAACGATGGAATCCCCATGAAATGAAAGTTGTCACTGATGAAATGAAAGTTGTCACTGTTGCTTACCCTATCCAATTCTATCATTCACCCCCTCTTACTGGTTCATTTAACTGCAAAACTTTTTTGATAATCGAATTGTGGATACAATTATGTCTAAAACACACTGGAAAAATTTCAGAAATCTGTGATTTATTTGTAAAAACAAACAACAATGTTTTACAAAAAAAAAAAAAATGTTTTTGCTTAAAATGTTCTCCTTTGCACTGTATGAAACTGAAAAAACGTTTTTGAATATGCACTCTGGTTTGCTCAACACAGTGTTTAAAAAATGTAAAGGTGAGTGGCCGACAACCTCTTGTCTATAAGCATGAACATTGATCTTGACCTAACGTAGAATATTCTAAGATACACCATAGGTGGTGTCATGTCAAACCGCCCTGTTACAATATCTGGGTCTTTTATTAGTGACACTATGCCTTGCGACGATATGACATACATTTGTGCTATTTTCAGTAAGTTAGGCCTTCAGCTTACTGACATGTTGCTGGCAGTCTGTGTTGGATTCACACAGTGAACGCCGACTTGGAGCAACTAAAACATATAAATAGCAAATATCTTTAAATACCTTCTCCAGAACCATAAAGCCTATGATTTTAAAACTTGGCATGAAGCATTTGAGGACTGGAGCTCTACAGGAGTTATAAGAGATCATAATTCTGAATCTGGACCTACTGTATATCAAAGTACAAACTGTCTGTGTGGGAACGGGACTGGGACATGGAGTTCAACCCCTCGAAGTGTCAGGTTATACAGGTGACAGGGTCCAGGAAACCTATAAATGCAAATTACAGTCTTCATGGTCAGGTCCTGGAAACTGTTACCTGTGCAAGATATCTGGGGGTTGATACTTCCAGTGACCTGTCCTGGAACTCCCACATAGACAGGATTATCGGCAAAGCAACTAAAACCCTGAATTTTGTCCGAAGAAACATCAGAACAAAACATCCTGGCGTGAGAGAGATGGCATATAATACACTTGTCAGGCCGCAGCTGGAATACGCTGCTGCCGTATGGGATCCTCATACAAAAGAAAGACAAGTCTAAACAGGTTATAAAGGTGCAGCGCAGAGCTGCAAGATGGGTTTCCTGCAACTATGTAAGATTGGCCAGTGTATCGGATATGCTTGAAACTTTGGGTTGGCGCAGTTTACAGCAGCGACGGGCTGATGCGCGAATTTGCCTTTTTTACAAGATTATTCACGGCCTTGTAGCAATACCTCTCCCTGATTTTGTCCAACTAAATACCCGTATTTCTAGATACTGCAATTCCATGACATTCCGACAACTGCAAACATCTAGGGATTATTATAAGTATTCTTTCTTCCTCCTTGCAGTTGTCCAGTGGAATGCCCTGCCTGAATCTGTTGCATTCCTGCCTAGCCTTGAAGCTTTCAAGGCGGCAGTTTGCATGCTACACTAGTACAGCATTCTAGACCCTAGACCCCGAGTAGTTGGTTTTTAACCTGCTTTTAATTTCATCTAAACTATCATAACCTATCATCTTTCATCCCCATCACTGTCATCTTTTATTCTAACACTATCAACTTTGCTTTTATCTTTTTATATTAATTTTCTGTAACTCAGGCTAGCACACCTGCCTAGAATGTCCGTGAGGGCGTATGGCAGTATATAGAGAAAGAAAGAAAGAGAAAGTAAACTTAGGTTGCCTTTGCATTTGAATGGAGAACATTAAATTTATAAAATGTCATTTTATGGGCAAACATTGTAGAAAATGGGCAAATGGACCAATGATTTTTGTGTATGTTATCTGCCCAAGGTTGACCCAGGGCTTTCCACAAGGTCACGTATTTGATTTACAAAACTCCTGTAGAGCTCCATTTTTCAAGTGCTTCATGCCAAGTTTTAAAAAACAGACTTTAAATACTTTTAAATGGTTATGGAGGTTTTTGCTATTTATAGCCCTAGTGGTCATCTTTTGTCCAATTAAGTACAAATGTACTTTAAGACGTGTGATTTTCTCTGTTTAACAGCATGTGTAAATGATAAAACCATGCTACTGACACAACATCTGCATGGCTTTGTCTTCGGTGTTTCAGTTTTCTTACAACCCTTTATAAATGTTTGTTAAGACGTTTGTTGTTGTTTTCTCTGTTTGACAATCTCTGCTAGATATTTAAATCTTGCTATACAGTCATCCTACAAAAGAATTAAGGATCATGGTAGTACAATAAGCCGCCTCATGAGAAAACAATGTGGTTCTTGAACAGGTCTGACACAAACCGGGCTGCACAGCCACAGAAGACAGGTAGAAGCTGGAAATTTTGGATTTAAGAAGAAGAGAGGTTGTACTTTCTGAGTAGCAAAAACAAAGACGCTGATGCTGATCAGCTGTGTCTTTGTTTTCACCCATGCAAATTGTTGGTTTTCTCAAGAGGCAGCTCAAATTATACAATGCAAATGTTTAATGAAACACGATGAAAAACAGTTTTTAATCCCCAGTCTTTAATACCACAACTTATTAAAAGCTTGGATAAGTTGGTGTTATATTTTTGCGATGTACACTTTCATATGTTCAACAACTGAAATGAAAAATTTCCATTCATGACTTCTTTCATGACTTATATTGTTCTGACATTTTCTTTCCAAAGTATCTGCTTACAACAATTTGTTAAACATGAATGCAAGGAGGAAATCACACTTACCTTATTTTTCCCCGGTATATGTTCAGCAATTTTCTCCCATCGCTGCTCAGTTGTTTTGGGATATTGCCTCAGTGCCCATTCTAATATCACTTGCTGGTTTTGAGACCATACATCACCGTCAGCAGAGTCTTTATCGGCAGAATTGGCGCTAGTTTTGGCTTGAGACTGCTTACTTATCACAGATTTAGCTTTATTTTCAGCACCATTATTGTTTACTAATTTATCACAAGACTGGTTTGTACTTTCACTAGCAACAGATGATGAATTATCTGCACTTTTATTGGAACCAGTCAAATTTTTATTATCTGATGTCAGAGAACCAGTCTGAGATTTACTTGAAGTACCAGTCTGCTTTCCAGCACTGACTGGTATCTTAGAAATCATCAAAGTTCTCTCAGAATTGTCAGCTGGTTTGTGTCTCGTTCTTTTTCTGACTTTATTTTCTGGGTCCTCAACGGAATTATTTTCTTTAGCACCAATTATTTCAGCTTCAGTATCAGGATGAGAAATAATAGAATCACTAATGGCTATATTCTTCTTTGACGTCTTTGGATTGCTTCCTGAAAGTGCAAAAAGCAAGTTCATAGAATAAGAAGCTTGTCATAATTAAACGATCATGATAAAATGTTTGATAGTTCAGGACAATTTTTCTATTTTCGCACCAATTCACTACTTGTATGCATCTTCATCATGAGTTCATAAATTTCTTGAAAATTTTAAATAGTCTTCATGTTTTTATAAGGTTTTTTGATCAATGTCTACTTGTACCATTTTACTAGCAACCACTTAGATCATGCTGAGCTTCTCAGTTATCCATCAACACTCTTCGAGGGTCCAGTTGTTCAAAACTTGGTTAGCTTAACACTGTGGTTAAACCCTCAATTTGTTAACTATAAATCAACTTCAAAAGCAAATACACTTTTATTTTTTGTTGCAAATCAGTGTACTGTATTTGTAATATTGCCATTTGAAATTTTAACCAATCGTTAACTAATGACATCGCTAATTTTGAACAACTTGGCTCAGGAAGCAACTCCTGAAGGCAACACTTATCCGCATTTAAAGCCTGTTGTGCTACCAATATGGTCCATTTCAAAAAGCAGATCACGGAAACATTTTCACATTACAGCAAGGTTCTGGTTATAACACAGATGATTTCTGGACCGCGAGCAGTCATTTCAGACTAGCTTTACTATAAATCTATGTATACATCTCACTGTCATTATAACACAGACTGGACGGCTAACACAGAAGTTGACTAGGACACTAACAATAGTGTTATATAAAGGTTGTGGTGTATTACCTTGTACAGATGAGCTAAGGCTCATGGTGAAGTTTCCCTTCATTTGTTTACATTTATTTGTGACCTCTGACACTGGTCGGCCCACCATGTCGGCAATCTTTTCCCATCTGTCCTGGGTTCCTCCAGGGAACCGAATATAGGCCTTGGAGAGCATCACATAATCCTCATCTGTCCAGTCTCCGGCCTAAGGATACAAGGAAGGCAGTGGCTATTTTGCCGGACCCGGTAAAATAGCTCCTAGGGGCTATTTTGCCGGAACCGGCAAAATAAGGCAAAATAGTATGTAGGCTATTTTGCCGAACCCGGCAAAATAGCTATAATATACATATAGGCTATTTTGCCGGACCAAAAACTTAGTAAAATTTTATTTTATATTTTTATTTTATCTACATTTTTTATTATTTTATGTACCTATTTATTTGAGATAATTACGCTTTTAAGATAACAATACACAAACTAACAAGTAGCCCAGGGCAACGATCGCTCACCTGAGAGCCAACAAGTACAGTCACTGGACAAAGTAGTTGGGGTTTTTACCATATATGGGTATGATGGCCATCTTGGTCATGTGACCTTGAAACCCTACTTACATCAGCAGAAGAGCTCTTGTCTGGATTGTGTATCCTCTTTTCTGCCATTTTGGTTCACTTGAAAAAATCATCTAACAAGGTCAGGGTCCTATAATGACCCCCGGGGTTGGGCCATATTTGACCCCAGGGGCAAGATTGGCAGGATTTATGTAGAGTTCCACATGACTGACAATGTTGTATATCAAATATACAAGCTTTGTGTCATGCTGTTGCAGAGATGATTTTTTCATATATTTCCATTACTGGTATAAGTCTATGGTATATAATGATATGCCTGGGGCGTGGCCTGTATGGACCCCAGGGGCACTGTTGGCAGGATTTATAAAGAGGAACACTATACATTGCTACAAACAAAATATGAAAGCTCTGGGCCTTGTGGTTTCGGAGAAGAAGATTTTTTTATGTTTTTCCCATGACGCCCCCGGGCGGGGCCCGTGTGGACCACAGGGGCATGGTTGGCAGGATTTATAAAGGGGATCACTATATATTGCTACAAACAAAATATGAAAGCTCTGGGCCTTGTGGTTTCAGAGAAGAAGATTTTTTTATGTTTTACCAATGACCCCACCCCCCCACCGGGCCGGGGAACGTATGGACCCCAGGGGCATGGTTGGCAGGATTTATAAAGAGTAAAGAGGACCACTATACATTGCTACTGACAAAATATGAAAGCGCTGGGCCTTGTGGTTTTGGAGAAGAAGATTTTTTATGTTTTTCCCATTTTAAGTCTATGGGAGCTAATGACCCCCGGGGCGGGGCCATTTTTGAAAGCTTTGGGCCTTGTGGTTTTGGAGAAGAAGATTTTTTTGTGTTTTTCCCATGACACCCCCGGGGCAGGGCCTGTATGGACCCCAGGGGCATGGTAGGCAGGATTTATAAAGAGGACCATTATACATTGCTACACACAAAATATGAAAGCTCTGGGCCTTGTGGTTTCGGAGAAGAAGATTTTTTTTATGTTTTTAAGTCTATGGGAGCTAATGACCCCCGGGGCGGGGCCATTTTTGACCCAAGGGGCATGATTGGCAGGATTTATATAGAGGACCACTAAACATTGCTACACACAAAATATGAAAGCTCTGGGCCTTGTGGTTTCAGAGAAGAAGATTTTTTTATACAGGTCAACCTCATTATAACGCTATCTTTGGGGTCCATAGAAACAGACCGTGTTATAAGTGAACCGTGTTATAATGAGGTTACTTTCTATAGACATATAGTAAAATATAGACATATAGTAAAATAATCAATTTGGGAGCCATGACATAACCGTGTTATATTGAAAACCGCATTATAATGAGGGGCGTTATAACGAGGTTGTAGTGTATTTTCAACACGACGCCCCCGGGGCGGGGCCCGTGTAGACCACAGGGGCATGGTTGGCAGGATTTATAAAGAGGAACACTATATATTGCTACAAACAAAATATGAAAGCTCTGGGTCTTGTGGTTTCGGAGAAGAAGATTTTTTTATGTTTTACCAATGACCCCCCCCACCCCCCCGGGGCGGGGCCCGTATGGACCCCAGGGGCACCGTTGGCAGGATTTATAAAGAGGACCACTATACATTGCTACTGATAAAATATGAAAGCTCTGGGCCTTGTGGTTTCGGAGAAGAAGATTTTTTTATGTTTTTCCCATTGTAAGTCTACGGGAGCTAATGACCCCCGGGGCGGGGCCATTTTTGACCCCAGGGTCATGATTGGCAGGATTTATATACAGGACCACTAAACATTGCTACACACAAAATATGAAAGCTCTGGGCCTTGTGGTTTCAGAGAAGAAGATTTTTTTATATTTTCATCATGACGCCCCCGGGGCGGGGCCCGTATGGACCCCAGGGGCACATATGGCAGGATTTATGAAGAGGACCACAAGACATTGCTACACACAAAATATGAAAGCTCTTGGCCTAGTGGTTTCAGAGAAGAAGATTTTTATATGTTTTTCCCATTGTAAGTCTATGGGAGCTATCCGTTGCCATGGAAACAAGAGTTCTGATCCAACCTGGCCCAAAACCTAATACAACCTTTCCCCCTCCTCAATGATGCTTTAGATAAAAAAATTTGGTCACGATTGGCCTTGTTGTCTTAGAGATATTGAAGTTTGAAAATGTGGACGGACGCACAGACGGACGGACGGATGCCGGCTCGACTACTATACTATAAGCTCACCTTGTGAGCCTTCGGCTCAGGTGAGCTAAAAACATTGATAAAAGACTTTATTCAGATACAAATGGGAGTATGGCTGGCATTCTGGGACATTTTAAAAGGGAATCTCTTAAGAAAAGGGGAAAAATTGTAATGAAAATGTCTGAAGATTAAAGCAAGAATACACACAGATAATCATATACTCAAGAGTATCATATACTCAAGAGTATATGCATTGTAGAATTTTAGAAATCAACACTCATTGGCATTGCAGATATGTTTAGCTAGCAAAGAAGCTTACAAAAGCAGTTTCTTTCGACAGACTATCAGGGACTGGAATATTTCACCCATCAGACTGTAACATATTGCTTTGTGTGCCTGTCAGAAATTTTACTATCCCAGTACATTATAAGACTCTTTCACCAGTTTGGTTGGCTTAATTGATTTGGGATTTAAATCCCCATCAATATATTGCATGTCAAATTGAGCATGATTAGTTATCCTGCCAACACTGTTCCTGGGCAGGCCTTTCAGGTAGAGATCATCAGGATAACATGTCCATGTCATGTATATCCCCTTATACCCCACTTTTATAAAGTAAAATGGGGTTTACAGGGGTATACCGTTTTTGGGTCACCTGAGCCGAAGGCTCGAAAGGTGAGCTAATTTTATTTTTTATCTAAAACAAAGATTGTGGGTACTTGTTAGAACCGCCTCGCTGTTCTAACAAGTACCGACAATCAATGTTTCGAGAAACTATCGAACATTTTCAAATGAAATTTTTTTACAGCTTCAGAAAATTCTACATATTGATTGCATGGGCATGTTTTTGTACTGTTACACCAATATGCAGTGCACATTCTTACAACACAGACTGGCAAATGCTCTTCTTAAATCCATGTGTCAGTCACATTCTAAATGCCCATTATCATTCAAAATGGAATTTTCAATGTCTCTTACTTTCTTAACTTGTTTTGTTTTTGTTTTCTTGTTACTCCCATCAATCAACTTCTGATTATTCTTGGGAGGTGTACATTGTACACTGCGGTGTGTTTGCAGGATGAGCCTACATGCATGAGGATAGAACCTGTGTATGGATCTTTAACCTGCACAGGGGATGACTGTCCCTGCACAGGGGGCCTCCAGTTAACGTCCCGATCCAAAGGACTGCGCACTTTATCATGTCATTCCTGCAAATCCAGCAAGTTCGGACAAACAAATTTTCCTCGCCGCTGGCGGGGATCGAACCCGGGACCTCTAGCACAAGAAGCCAGTGCGCGAACCACTCGGCTACCTCGCTCGCTTAACTGTCTATGAAATGGGTTGCTTAATACAAGAACACATTCAATCAATCTGATGGAATATGGTTTGCTTTCTTAAAATCATTTCATTCTTTTGCAAAACCTAGTACACGGCTAACAAACCTTTAAATGCGTAACCGCGGTTAAGAAAAGAAATCCGATTCATGTCCTTCCGCTTTCGCATCAGATGACCAAAAGGTAAACAAACTTTTGCAGCTCGTGTTTCAGAGTAAAATATTTCGATTCGAAGACAAATATTATAATTCTTTCAATGCTATTTTATTAGTTAGACATTGCTATATTTGGACCCCAAAGGATTTCCAGATTTTTTTTCTTTATAATCATGATTTTTATTCCCTACCCCAAAACACATTTTGGAATTGCATTGTACACGACGAAAATGTGGGTCAGTCGCAGGGATATTTTTAGATTTCCGCTCATTACGGCCATATTAACGGAAAGCAATACAGTGCGCAGATGATTTTAACATTGTGTGAGGTCTGGTGACAGTTTCGTTGCCTCTGACCAATGCATTCTATGCATATGTGGTTAAAAGCTGTGTCAACATTTCGGTTACGAATTTAATCATTAGAATGATAGCAATATAATTATAATAGAACACATGTATTAAAGTTTTTCTTTTTGTTAATTGTTTTACGCTGAAGATTATTGTCACAATAGGTGCTTACTCAAATTTGGTGTGTTTGTGATATTTGCAGTGAAAATGTTTGATATAAAATAATACATACTGTCTATGAAATACATGTATTACAATAGTTCACATGCATGATATTCCTGTTCATGAAGACGATTTTACAGCATTCTGTATACTTTAATTTGTTTTTTCTTGGTTTTATGTCTTTCAAAACGCTTTACAGGGAAATAAATACCATAACTTGAACAGGT
This sequence comes from Rugalucina vietnamica, assembly GCA_964017185.1. Taxonomy (NCBI): domain Eukaryota; kingdom Metazoa; phylum Mollusca; class Bivalvia; order Lucinida; family Lucinidae; genus Rugalucina; species Rugalucina vietnamica. The sequence continues at coordinate 13,952,094 of OZ024869.1, read as the reverse complement.
TGAGGTTTTCAAACGTATCTTGAAATATATCCTTCATATTTTAATGATTAAATGCGTACCCATCTTTTCCTTCCCTTCAAATCGATAATGCCGGGCACTAACACAACGAAAACTGGCACAGACATCAGATGCAATTTAGTTAATACATATCTGTAAATTTGGCGTGGAGCAATCACTAAAATTTGATATTTACCAGCAAATTGTCCAATTTTTAGTTGTACTTCGCCGACTTTGGCCTTGTTGGAACACCAGGTTCGAAGAAGGGAATAAATAACTCAAAGACCATCAAATTATTTTGCGAGCTACTTTGGTGCTGACTTACAATAGTAAATAAGTGACAAAATAGCATTCATAGATAATCGATATATTTCTGTACTAAAATATAATCATCATTCGATCCTAGTAGTGTATGTTTTGTTTACCTTTTCTTGGTCTTCATATGCGCAACCGGAAGGGCGCGAATCGGATTTTCTTTCTTAACCGGCGGTTACGCATTTAAAGGTTTGTTAGCCGTGTAGTAGGTCAGTCTAAGTTGTATACCTTTACTGTCTGTTTTAGATTATCTTCTTCCTCTGTGTCATCTCTATCCTTCTGATCTGTGAGTCCGTAGATCACAGGGGTACCTTTTACAAGATCAGCTGTAGGGCCCTTAGGTTTCTCCTGCTTGTGCTTCTTTTTTTCTTGGCGTTTCAGTTCTGAAATGAATCCACTTCTTAAGTCAATGTGAAATATATCAGGCTTTGTACTGTATTCCATTCAATCTATAATTTTAAGTGTATCTGAGCCGCCTCACAAGAAAACCAACATTGTGGTTTTTGAACAGGTCCGACACAAGCACAGAGAATTTGGTCTGTGGCATACTGGTGATGTTTCTTTTTTCGTACAGTCTATACTGGATTTCACCTCGATCAAATACAACTGACCTCGCACTAATACTGTTGATCTCGTATCTATATGGACTGACCTGCTATCTATATGGAAATCCCTATATCTGATTGGTCAAAATATGACACGCAAGGTCACATGCCACGTTGAATGAGTTGAGACTAAAACAATGGCGGCAATTCAACCGATCGAGTAAAATAGTGAACAAACAAACAAAAAACATGTCAGCATTTTTGAAAGGAATGTCAGACAATTTTGGGCGCTAAGAATGGCAAAGGTATGCTTGAGGTGCTAGCGGATGATATGGACCGATATAGGCTTAATAAAAATCTCATTAATCAAGTTTTTTCGTATTGGACCAGTCACAGGTCCTCGGTCAGGTGTATTGGACCTCGGCCTTCGGCCTCGGTCCAATACAGCTAACCTCAGACCTGTCACTGGCCCAATACAAAATAACTTGATTAATAACATTATATTACAAATTTTTCAGCTGTAAAAAAAATGAAATTTTCATCAGAAAAAATTTTTTTTTTAATATTTTTGCTCAAAACATACATCATAGACCACAACCTACGATTTGGATCAAAAGTAAGGAAAAATAGGTATACCCATGCATATCCCAGTTTTGCTATATAAAAGTGGGGTATAAGGGGGTATTCTTTACACGGACATGTTTTCCTGATGAGGTTAGAGACTTAACCACTATCTCATGGATGTGTTACATTACTCACCATATTCCTGTCTTTCCCTTGCCAACCTTTCCTCCTCTTCTTTCATCAGCCTCATCATTTCTTCTCTCAATCTTTTTTCTTCCTTTCTTCTCCTCACATATGCCGGCACTGACCTCACTGACCTAATTGTAAACAAGGTCAAGGTCACTGGCCAAAGGTCAAGGAGACGAGGTTTAGGGATGGCATCCAAGGTGGTTATCATCATCTCATCAATTTCTTCATTGACAGCTCGTCTTTTACCTTTCTTCTCCCTTTTCTTCTTTGAACTGAAGAAATCTTCCTGAAAATTTTAATTCAAGCTGTATCAAGAGGTTTCCGTCCGGCCCCGAGGTTATTCAATTCAATTCAATTCTTTATTCAGATTGCCAAATACATTTTAGCGCATCCACAAAACATGTAATAAAAGGACATCAAACAATAACAAATTACACACTAAATTTAGGAGGTTTTGATAGTGCAAACTGGCCGACCAGAATGTGAACATCATAGGAAAAACTGGTGCAGTGCCTATACAGTCATACATACAAGTATCCCTGATATAGGCCGTGCCTACCAGCCATCGGTTTAAGTTGCAATCAAACCGGGCGCCCAGTTCACTCAGGCTATAGTCTTTGTATACAATTATGCATTACGAATACATGTTCATGCAATAAACAGAGGATATTACAGATAAAAAATAAGAAAATTTCAGTAGAGTTTTTGTGATATTCCTCCCATTTCTGCCCAAAACACAGACCGCCGGCACACGTTAGATTCGCCTTGGCGAGGCGGTTCTGCTGAGCACCCACAATCCATGCCCCGGAGCAAAAACAAGAAAAATAGGTATACCCCTGCATATCCCAGTTTTGCTATATAAAACTGGGGCTCAAGGGGGTATTCACTACACGGACATGCCTTTGTGATGGTATATGTTATGGATTTAACAATGCCATTCGGCAGAGTATTCTTCTCTTTGATTGGTCTGTATTCATATATGATTTCATATAATTTTGACTATATTTACCAGTGGTAAACTAGAGATAAACTGCAATATCCTACCCCAGGACAGTGTTAAACATGTATTATTTAAAGATTTATAGCTAGAATTATCTGTAAGAAAAACAGGTGTTTCGACAGACTATAGAAATACTTAAAATCATGAAAATAGTAGTATATCTACTTATTTACAGAACACTTCCTAACTTTTAAAGCATCATTGATATAGTTAGTAATATTTTTGCTATTTTGTTGGTTTTGTGGGTTTAGAATATGTTTAATTGCTTCAACCCCTTTTCCCAAAACATGTATCGTTTCTGATATAAATTTATTACTTATGCGCAAGGAATCATATTTCTTGCATTCTAAAAGAAAATGTTCCTCTGATTCTACAGATTCAGGACAAAAGGGACAAAATCTTCTGTCTCTTGATACTTTTGGTCTACAATATCGCAATGTTTCAATATTAAGGGTATGGCAGCTTAGTCTAAATTTGGTAATTAAAGATCTCTTATCTTTACTAGATTTCATGTTTAAATAACATGGTATATTGGAATTATAAAGCGTACTAAAAAGTTCAAGTTTGCTATCAGATGATGCTTTGATATGTGCCAAATTATTATCTATTTTTTTGTTATAAAATGTTTTAGAACATCTAAAAACTTGTCTTTACTATAGTTACAAAGGTCTTGCATACCCAAAAGCTTTTCGATATGTTTGATATTTGTAAGCCATGACTTTCCACCTTGCCGAAACAACTGTTTGTCTGTTTGATATAGTGTTATAAAACTTTTTTCATGCTCAACTCAGCTGAGCATGAAATTTCAAATCCTCAAAAATACTAAAATAGCCCAAATATGCTGAAACTGAAGGTTTAGAACTACAAAGCCTGTAATTTATCATGCTAATAAATGTTAAAATGCCAACAATTGTTGGCATTTTAACATTTATGTGCAGGATAAATTTTAGTCTCAGCTGAGCTGAGCAACTCAGCTGAGCATGAAAAAAGTTTTATAACCTCGGGGCCAGGTTTGACACAAATCAGGCTCCTCCATTTATTCATTACTGACTGTACCAAGAAGGTTTTGCTATAATTTCCAAGAGGGTTTTGCTATAATTTATCTTAATGCTGCATGTTTTGTCTGTTTGTCTGTCTGTTATGCTCGTCAGCATCTATTTTGATTTATGATGGTCGAATGAACGCCTCACTTGTTAGGATCTTCAAGCTTGTTTGTGTTTTTTTGTGATACCTTCTATGATTCTTTCTGTCCCACCGTCTCTGGTTGGGATTTTAATTAAACTGCATCAAACTTTTGTGAAATGTGTTCTCCAGTGTTTATTTTTATTTGGAGATGTGTGTATAGTCTGCTTTGTAACTCTTGTAAAATGTCACAAAAGTCAGACAAATCTTCTCTGCAAGGCCAAACATGAAATGAGCCGTCACATAAGAAGACCAACAACATGCATAGGTGTAAACAAAGGCCCAGATCAGCTGTGCAGGTACAGCACCTTTGTTTTCACTACACGAATAGTACAATTATTCTACTTTCAAAATCCAAATTGTCCAGCCTCTAGCCATCTTCTGTGCTTGTACAGCTAGGTTAGTGTCGAGCCCGTTCGGAAACCACATTGTTGGTTTTCTTATGACGTGGCTCATTTCACTTACCAGAGCCAACCGTTTCTCCAGGTACACAGCCCATAGAACCAAATAGTGACCAATAGTGATGATAATACACAGCAGGACAGAGAGCTCTGCCACGCCCATCTTACGGACCCGTCTGTAGTAGAATATAGGCTGTCTCCAGTCGGGCAGCCCATGCTGGAGGATGTGATTATACCTATAAAATAGCAATAAACCATTCAAGCACTGAAAACCGAAAGTACAGAAATGTCCGTAAATTAAATTTGCAAAAAAGTAGTTAAAGTACTTGTACATTGAAAAAAAGTTTTAAGAGGCCACCTCATATTTTTTCTTCTAGTTCAGAAGGTAAAATACGATCAATTAAAATTCATGACCATATGAATAAACCAATGTCTAACAGTGGCTCTGTGAGTTTCTGCATTCCAAAATGCGTGATACTTCTCACACAGACGAAGCATGTGTAAAGGTCCCCTATTTCAAAAAGTCACACTTTATTAACATCAAATTAAATGTCATATTATGACGTTGTGTTTTTACATTTTAATTTATTTGAAAGTGCTACTGACTGCCATGATGCAAAATAAAATTAAGTCAAAAGTGTTGCTGCAATAAGAATCTTCGTTTCTGTTTTGTACATGCAAGAAGACAACAACCTGAATAACTGGAATTCAGCTTTTGTATGCAATTTGCATACCAACTTTGTTCTTCTCCAGTTGCGTTATTATCAGCAGCACGGCATTGAAATTTTCAGCGATTATTTAGGTCAAATACTAGACTCTGATAAACTTTGAAAATTAAAAAAATCGTCCACAAATTTTGTTATTTTGTTCGTTAAAAATTGGCATTGAAACCGGAAGTGTGCGGCAGCCTTGACCTGTTGGTCCTCGAAAATGGTCTAAAACAGTTCAGTCAAGTTATATCTCTCATTTCCAGGCCTCATCAAGTGAATTTAACAGGGGTCAACATGTTTAAGAGGCACATTTATGAATTTTCCAAAAAATCTCAAAATTGGCGATTTTTAAAAATGCATAAAAATTCTAACAGTAGAGAAAATTCAAATGTTTGATGTTTTTCCGAGCCGTAACAACCCCTTTGATGACACCCGTTTTTAATTTCAATAAACGGTGTGCTGTATCTAATTTTTTATTTAAAAACATTGATTTTTGCATTTTTACTCCAAAAACGCCTTTAGTAAAAGAAAATTATTTCTTAACACTTTGGAACTTTACTTACTTGAAAGACACGTCTTTTGGCAAAACATCGTGCAATTTTGAACATGGCTTAGAAACAAAAAATGAGTTTGAAAAGTGGCCTCTTATAACTTTTTTTCAGTGTAGTTTAAACTATTACGTTGAAATTTTCAGACTTTTGGTTTCCTGTTTTGGTTATCAGGATAGGTGTTTGTTTATGACACAAACCGGTCTGCAAAGTCACAGAAGATGGCTAGAAGCTGGAAATTTTAGATTTAGAAAGAAGAAGAATTGTACTATCCATGTAGCGAAAGCAAAGGCGCTGATCAGCTTCGCGGTTACCGCGAAGCTGATCTGCACCTTTGCTTTCGCATATGCAGATTGTTGATTTTCTCACTGGCTCATTTCTTTTTTGTCTTATTTTCTTTTTAAATTTATTTTGAAGGTTTACACAGCCAGTAGAGATGAGATGAGTTATCATGTAACTCATATTTTAGATACGCAAACACTGTTACAACCGGACTAAAATCATGTAAAAGTAAAATGGGAGAATCAGTCTTCAACTAGAACTTGTTTTCTATGTGAAAACTGATGTCTCCCCCCTTTCTACATGAATGTCCAAAATATGCAAGCAAGAGTTATAGTTCTTGTGCATCACATATCCTGTCATTCTGTTTTATAAGTGTACCAAGTTTCATTGAAATATCTCTTACGGTTTTCAAGTTATAGAGGGGGCACGAAAGTGTTTGGAAAATAATCAAAGGGAAATAACTCCAAAGATATGAAAGCAAGAGTAATGATTCTTGTGCATCATGCTTTATAAGTGTACCATGTTTCATTGAAAAATCTCTAATGGTTTTTGTGTTATAGAGCAGACACGAAATTGAATGAAAAATAATCAAAGGGAAATAACTCCAAAGACATGCAAGCAAGAGTTATGGTTCTTTAGCATGACACATCATCTTATCGTGCTTTATAAGTGTACCAAGTTTCATTGAAATATTTCTTATGGTTTTCAAATTATAGAGTGGACATGAAATTGTATAGAAAAATAATCAAAGGGAAATAACTCCAAAGATATGAAAGCAAGAGTTATAATTCTTGTGCATGACACATCGTCTCATCATGCTTTATAAGTGTACCAAGTTTCACTGAAATTTCTCTTACGGTTTTCAAGTTATAGGGTGGACACGAAATTGTATGGAAAATAATCAAAGGGAAATTACTCCAAAGATATGCAAGCAAGAGTTATGGTTCTCATCAGCACGACATGTAATCTCATCGTGCTTTATAAGTGTACCAAGTTTCATTGAAATAACTCTTACGATTTTCGAGTTCTAAAGCAGACACGAAATTGTATGGAAAATAATCAAAGGGAAATAACTCATAAAATACTCAAGCCAGAGTTATGGTTCTTGTGCATGACACATCGTCTGATCATGCTCAATAAGTGTAACATGTTTTATTGAAAAATCTTAAACGGTTTTCAAGTTATACAGCGGACACGAAATTGTATCGAAAATAATCAAAGGGAAATAACTCTAAAAATACTCAAGCCAGAGTTATGGTTCTTGTGCATGACACGTCTTGTCGTGGTCTACAAGTGTACCAAGTTTCATTGAAAAATCTTTAACAGTTTTCAAGTTATACAGCGGACACGAAATTGTATAGAAAATCTTAAACGGTTTTCAAGTTATACAGCGGACACGAAATTGTATCGAAAATAATCAAAGGGAAATAACTCTAAAAAAACTCAAGCTAGAGTTATGGTTCTTGTGCATGACACATCGTCTCGTCGTGGTTTACAAGTGTACCAAGTTTCATTGAAAAATCTTTAACGGTTTTCAAGTTATAGAGTGGACACGATTTGTGACGGACAGACGGACGGACAGACAGACGCACGGGGAAAAACAATATGTCTCCCGACCCTGTCGGGGGGAGACATAATGATCATTTGGGGCAAAGCACACATACACATTACAAAGTTTATAGATCTACACTATTCTATATATGTAAGCAATCACACAGGTGACCACAAGTGGTGTTTAGGTGCATTCATACCTTTCTCGTTTGTTTTCATCCTTAAGAACTTCATAAACAGCAACTAGCTGAAATAGACAAAAAGCATTGCAGGTTGAAAGCTTTGGTAATAATAATTGAGCTACTGCATCAGAAAACCAACAAAATGCTTGGGCGAAAACAAAGGCGCAGATCAGCTTCGTGGTAACTGCAAAGCTGATCAGCGCCTTTGTTTTCGCTACATGGACAGTACAATTCTTCTACTTCTAAATCCAAAATTTCCAGCCTCTAACCATCTTCTGTGACGGTACAGGCAGGTTTGTGTTGGACCTGGTCAGAACCCAAATTGTTGGTTTTCTCACGCACAGGCTCAATTTGGTTGTTCAGAAGAAAGCTGCAGTAGGGAAATTCTATTAGGTTCTCACTGTCTTGTTTTTTATCAACAAGCTTGTCCTGATGAGAGGTAGATATGAAGTTTGTTTTCGTGGTTTAATGTCCCATCAAACAATTTTTCATTCATGTCAGGAAGGAGTCACAATTTACTGGGAATTAACCTTCTATGAGTAGTTATTTTGTCTTGCTCAAGAATGCAAGTTTTTAATCCTGAACTTTTCAAGCAGACTCTGATGCTCTACCACTAGGCAACCTCACTCTCTTAGATTTGAGCCGCGCCATGAGAAAACCGGATTTTTGCATGTGCAGAAACAAAGGCGCAGATTACCTTCGCAGTAACTGTGAAGCTGATCAGCGCCTTTGTTTTCGCTACACGGATAGTACAATTCCTCTTCTTCCTTAAACCGAAATTTCAAGCTTTTAGCCTTTTTCAGAGACTGTACAGACCAGTATGTGTCAGACCTGTACACAAACCCCGAAGACCGATTTTCTTGTGTCGCGGCTCATTTGGTATAAAGTCACAATTGTTCAACTGTTGCACAACAACTTTTTAATGGAGAAGGCTACTACAATGTGCACCAACATTATGCATGTAAATTTACTATACCATTTAGTGCTTAAGTTTATTTGATGATGTTTCTAGTTTTAACCTACCTTTCTGAATTTTTCCTCGGCATCAGGTGCCTCATTTTTGTCTGGGTGAAGAACCAAAGTTTTCTTCCTGTATGCTTTCTTTATCTCGCTAGAGCCAGCATCCTGTTTAACAGAATTGGGCATTGTGCAATTTAAGCAAGTCATTAGGATAGCATCTGTGAAAGGTATACCACATTTAATACCCCTCTTTTATATGAACCTCAACGCGACAAAATGTACCTTCGGACATTCTGACATTACTAGTAGAAAGCAGCATAATGCGGAAAAATGATGTAATATACGTTGTAGAAATAACACTGTATTTGTTATTTTAGAACACTGGGCTACCAAAGGAATGAGTTTTAAAACATATTATTTTTCAATATTTGGAGTTATCTGCCCTTGTTTTAGCCCATAATACACATTATTTTCCATTATCTATCGTTAAATGGTAACCATAACAACCGCATCATCATAAAAACAGACCAAATAATTACGACAGATTGCCTATAAGGATGGTATGATTCTATCTGAACAATAGGTTCTTGCCAGTGCGTAAAGCTTTAAGCAAATGCATCGAGTTTTGTAAGCCCTACTAACATGCAGAAATGCATTACGCAATTTTGACGTCATTTTTCAGAACAATGACGTCTGTAGGGTTCATATAGTAAATTGGTCATAACTCACAAAATAACTTAAATAATCTGGTCAAGTAAAGACTAATAGACTCTAGAAACATCAAACATTCAAAGTATCTTTGTTTTTCTTATACTCAAAAAAATTGTCCGAAGCTACGTTTTCTCACGTTGTGGCCAAGATATAGTGAAACTAGGGTGGAACTTTTTTTTTATCAAAAACAGAGATTGTGGATACTCGGTAGAACTGACCATTAATTCTTCCGAAGTCTCAATATCAAATCATCATGTGACCGAGCTATTTATAATTATTGATTTCCATTAGTTATTGATGAAACATTTTAACAAGTGTAAAAATTTGGCTTCTTTGAATAATTGACAGAAGAAAATGCAATGAACTTTGCAAAATATACTACAGTATTTGATTATTTCAAGAAAAAAAGAAAACAAAAAAACAAAAAAACAAAAAAAAAAAAAAAACATTACCAAAACTTATCCGGCACAAACAGGTGAACCCAGGATGTATAGCCACAGGAGGACTCTAAAAACTTGAAATTTCAGGGTTCAAGAGACAGTTGAATTCATTTGAACGGTGCGTTCCTTTACCAGCATGGACCGGAATGGGCATGAATACCGGAATGGATATTTTTATTTGTCCTGCAGTACTTTTCATTTCATTTTAAAGGACAGACTGGCCTAGAATACAACGACTGGCCCAGTAAATCGAGGACTGTGCTTGCTGTATAAAAACTATTCAATGCACAGGCTTTCAATTTACAAGTATATTACATACACAAGTTCTGAGTATACATACAAAATTTCTGAAAAATACACCTAAATACAATACAAAACTACAAGTTATGCAGACCCGGCGCACGCTGAAGACGTCTACTGTTGTGCGTCTACATGTAGTACATGTACTTAACCGTTTACTCTTTATAGAGGTATGCTCCGTTTGTGTGCTATACACAAGTGATGTTTGTACCAACTTTTGAAACATGTCACTGAACCATACATTATGTAACGACCTGTTGAATCGCTTACATTAATTTCTCTCTGCCCTGAAAACATTTACACAGAAGATGCGATTTCATCTGCGGAAATTATGTTTATACGGACATTCATGAAAGGTTTCTGTCCATATTGTGTACTTTCTGTCCACCCATCTCTAAATTGACCATGCCATTTAAAAACAAGGCTCCTGGAAACACCACTGTATACACCCTGTATACCGTTGATGCAACCAAATTTGTTACAGCACAGATTGATGCAACATTTCACGAGGGTAGGGGGGAATGGGGAACGGTCATTTCAATTTTACAGGTATTAATTTTAGGATGTCTGGGTCGTGACTTTGTGGAAAAACAAAGTAAGGATGCCTTCACTTTTTGCCATTAGTAGTTTGTTAAATAAGAGCTGTCGCAGGACAGCGTAGCTCGCCTGACTTGTGCTTTGTCACTAAATCTATTAATTCTACGACCAAAGACATTGACCTCATTGTCACTCAGGTGGGTTGTGATGGTACAGCATAAAACTTCAGACCAATATCTACCAACATGCTAAGTTCAACTTGATCCATCTACATATTTGATATAGACTTATAACCTAAAATCTAAGTCTGTGACCTTGACCACAGGTGAGTCAAGATGCTACAGCATAATAAAAGAATAATATCTAACAGCAAAGTATCAACTAGATCCATCCATCTGTTCCAGCAATATACAGTTCAAAACACTTTAAGCAAAAGCTTTAACATAAAATTTCAAAGTCTGTGACCTTGAACTCAAGGTCACCCAGGTGGGTCATGATGGTACAGCATAAAACTTCAGACCAATATGTACCAACATGCAAAGTATCAACTTGATCCCTCTACATATTCAAGAGATATAGACTTATAAAAACTTTAACCAAAAACTTTAACAAAAAATTTCAAAGTCTGTGACCTTGAACTCAAGGTCACCCAGGTGGGTCATGATGGTACAGCATAAAACTTCAGGCCAATATCTACCAACATGCAAAGTATCAACTTGATCCCTCTACATATTCAAGAGATATAGACTTATAAAAACTTTAACCAAAAACTCTAACACAAAATTTCTAAGTCCGTGACCTTGACCTCAAGGTCACCCAGGTGGGTCATGATGGTACAGCACAAAACTTCAGACCAATATCTACCAACATGCAAAGTATCAACTTGATCCATCAACAACTTCAAGAGATATAGACTCATAAAAACTTTAACCAAAAACTTTAACATTTTGAGCAACGCCGACGCCGACGCTAACGCTAACGCCGACGCTGACGCCGACGCCGGGGTGACTGCAATAGCTCTTCCTGTACTTTCGTACAGGCGAGCTAAAAACCTTACCTTGAGACAGAAATTATAAATTTTATTGGAGAAATATGCCACCAGAAACACGAAAATTGATTATGTTTGCTAATTGCTCAAATCCTTCATCATCGTTTGTCATTATCAAAGTTCTAATATATACCTGAATCATTCCTTGTTTCATACCACCAAACAGCAATTATGTATTCGAGCCGACTTTTGCACAATATGGTGTTAACACACCTAGGTTGGATCGTTTGGGAAGCAATGCATGTCAATGAGTTCATTGCCTGGATACTACGTACGTCCAAGAGGTGCTTTTGAAAAATGATGCTAACTACAGCGGATCTTAAGGCCAAAAATGATTATTCTTACGGCGGACACTATTGCAGAATGAAAATGATGTTGAATTTTTAATATTTTGTGCTGTGAATTGACAGCTTTAGTATCAATTTGGATAAAAATATATAAGTTTTTAAATTAATCAACATGTGTATGTAAATATGATCAAAAGTGTATAGCCCTATACCTATTCTCTATAATGCAGCAAGTAAAGTTATTCTTGCCCATTGTTATGGGCGATCTATTGCAAAATGTGAATTTTGTTTCACCTTGCTTTTGATCTGGAAATCTTTTCCGGAACTTATGACTGATGCTAGTGGTCCTGCACACTCCCTCACGTTTCAGAAAAAATAATTGTATGCTTAAGCAATATTGCAACAAACATAGTTGAGTCCCTACCAGGTATTTAGGGAAAGGAGGGGTGGGGGGGGGGGTGGAGACAATGGCTAGTTCATGAGCTAGAAGGTGCATTAGCATTAGTGATTATTTGTGGGGAGTAATTACATCTAGCAAGCACTTTATAGGTGGGGTGGGGAGTTGAGCATGTACAAAATACTTATTAGGGAGATGTGGTAAGCAATGGCGGGGGGGGGGGGGGGGGGGGGGGGGGGGGGGGGTCAATCCATTACTTTCAGGTGCAGGAAGTCCACCTGCATGAACCTTCTGTAGTCTTTACATTGTGTGCTAGTTCACTTTGGGCAAGAACAAAATACGTAGATTCAGACGTACATTTACCTGTGCTATCAAGAAAAATGCATAACGAGAAATTTTAATGAGTACCGAGTAACACTAAGATACACAACCTTATTGCATAGAAACAGACAATTTTGACAAGCGAGTACACACACACACACACACACACTAGCAAGCACTTTATAGGTGGGGGTGGGGAGATGAGCATGTGCAAATTACTTATTAGGGAGATGCGGTAAGCAATGGCAGGGGGGGCGGGAGGAGGTTGGGGGGGGGGGGGTCAATCCATTACTTTCAGGTGCAGGAAGTCCACCTGCATGAACCTTCTGTAGTCTTTACATCGTGTGCTAGTTCACTTTGAGCAAGAACAAAATACGTAGATTCAGACGTACATTTACCTGTGCTATCAAGAAAAATGCATGAGAAATTTTAATGAGTACCTAGTAACACTAAGATACACAACCTTATTGCATGGTAACAGACAATTTTGACAAGTGAGTACACACACACGCGCGCGTGTGCGCGCGTACAGCACACACACACACACACACACACACACACACACACACAAAACGCCCGGTTGTCTAAATGCTGATGCCGACAGTGACACACATGTATCATTGCACACAACACATACGTCACATTTGTCGAGTGTCTGCGTATGTGTGTTAACCGTTTCAAGATTATAATGTCGACATTTCTGACGAAAACAGTCATACTGCATTATAAGACGTATTAGGGCTAACAGACAACCATTTGATGGAAAATCTAATTCGTTTTGGGGAAGTGAGGAGCGCGATGGCATAATGGTCATGATGGTAGAATAGGGCACCAGATCGAGAGGTACTGGATTTGATACATACCTTCACCGTGTAGTTTGCTTGAGAAAAACACTTGTCCCCACAGTGCCGATAAACAAATAGGAAGCGTTGGCTCTGCCCGACATGACTAAAATGTTGATTGAGACGTTTGAAGTCATTGCAAAATGAAACAAAAAGTTTTGGAAGCTAGTGGAAGACGTATACAAGAAACACTGCCAGCAAAAATATGCAAAAATCACTTAGCCCCGCTCACTCAAGTTTTAACGGTCACAGGATTTTCCATTCTGCAAAAGTGTCCGCCGTAAGAAATATCTTTTTTGGCCCAAAGATCTGCCGTAGATAGCATCATTTTTAAAAAGAACACATTGGACGTACGTTGCATCAAGGCAATGAACTCATTGACGTACCTTGCTTCCCAAACGATCCAACCTAGGTGTGTTAACACCATATTGTGCAAAAGTTTGCTTGAGTTCAGGATTGTCTTTTTGTGGTACGAAACAAGGAATGATTCTGGTATATACCGAAACTTTGATATATACAAACGATGATGGATTCGAATAATTAGCAAACGTAATCAATTTTCGTGTTTCTGGTGGCATATTCCTTCAATGAAATCTATAATTTCTGACACAAGGTAAGCTTTTGTTACAAACTACTTTTGGCAAAAACTGAAGGCATCCTTACTTTGTTTTCCCTCAAAGTCATGACCCAGACATCCTTGCATTAATGCCTATAAAACTGACATGATCGTCAGCTTACCGCTCTCCATTTCCCCCTACCTTCGTGAAATGTTGCATCAATCTGTGCCGTAACATATTCAGTTGCATCAACGGTATACTATACAGGGTGGTATATGTCTGTGCTTTTCAGATGCTTGAATGAATCATTTGATGTCATAACGGTCTGCACACAGAACTGGATTGCCGTTCATCACGCTTTCTCTTCCTCTAACGTCGCCATTTTCATTAGGTTGTAGGTTTAACAGACAACATTTAAATGTGTGCCATTTTCAAACAGATGATACATAACATTCAAAATTTTCTCTGGTGATGCTAAAAGAATGTTGCTATGAGCAGACAGCTCGTTTTGGCGCTAAACACTGAAATGGCTGAAAAATATCACCATATTTATTGAACCAGAGATTATTTATATGTGTCTGAGTTGCATCGGGTACGAATACACTGACCTAATCAATCATGCACATTTTACAAGTTGTACATAGAAATATAACTTTTATGCACCTCTTTTACTGAATTTGAATGGTTGAAGGTATTTGAAAAGTTTAATGCCAATACGGCGTCAAATTATGAAAATATCAACAAGGTAAACAATTTACCGCGCAACCCCTCGTATACACAGACGGTGATTAGTTTGAGAATTGTGTGGTTTAAGTACTGTTAAATTGCGTTCTGTATGATGGGATAGCCTAACCCAGGAGCGCATATGCTTTAATATTAGGTCTTTGTCACAGTGCCAACACCTTTTTGCTAATTTATACTTCCATTCTCTCTGAATTTGCTGTAGAACAATGTAGAACAACCACTGATGATCTCTTTATAGTTTTTATCATAAAAAACCTCTGAACACTGGCCCAACCCTGTACCCCGACCTCTGAGCTACTCTTACCACCCTGTTAACTTGCTAAGTCAATTTTGCTATAATACGATGAAACTTATTTTATGCAAACTACTTATATGATTACAGAAAAGAAATTTATGCATCTAAAATACATTTAATTTAAAGCACCCAAAGCTACAACATTATGTCCATTCCGGTAAAGGAACGCATCTGAATATGAATGGTTTACTGGTGACACTCTAAATTGACAAAACTTACTTCACCAGAGGTGTACACCCTAGGTAGGGCAAGATACTATTGATGGAGTGAAAACAAAGGCCTGATCTGCTTCAGGAGCAGTTACTGAATAGCTGAGCTGATCTTTGTACTCGCATATGCATATTGTTGTTTTTCTTATGTGACGACTCAAATATATATTTGCGATCAGGGCTGGAATCTTGTTGTTAATCGACCACCGACTTCCGGTTGTACTTGATTGGACGAGGCAGCTCTGATTGGCGACACTGGCTATCCGCACGACGGTCCTGCCGATAACGCCGCTTATCGGCACGACCGTCGTGCGGATAAGCGGCGTTATCCGCACGACAGGGAAATCGATATCCAAATGTTAAGAAATGGATATATTTTAAGTTGATAAATATTATACACTGGCTTCAAAACTGAAACAGAATTACACATGCAGGATAGTTTTACTTTTTAATTAACAAAATTGTTACTTTGCTGAAATTGGCTTACCTGTGAATTTACCTGTGAAAATCAGCCGCATGCGTATGCGTAAATGAGAAAGTAATTATCGTAACCTAAATAATAAAATAAAAGAATGTGGTAATCCAAAAGAATAAATAGGCTTTGGATTTAACAATGGAGTATGGAAACATTTCCGTAACACAATTAAAAAATTGCATGGTTATATTTTTCTCCACTGTTAGAAATCTACTGTGATTCAGTTTACATCAGCTGGATTAATCAAACCAAACTAAATCTAGTTTTCTTATTAATAACTAAGAAAAACGTTAATTTCGAATGTTTTTCAATAGCTAGACACATAATTAATTTATTTAATGACTAATTAATTTATTTAATGACAAATTAATAGTTTAATGCATACGTAGGCTTGTTAGAAAATCTTATACTCCCGTCGTGCGGATAGCCAATACCTGTAGTATTGGCTATCCGCACGACGGTCGGGCCGATAAGCGGCCTTATCGGCACGACCGTCGTGCCGATAGCCTCAGCCCTGATTGGCTCACTAAATACCGCATGCCGGCTTGGGTATGAAAGCTCACATTGAACAAGGTAGTCTGGCGGGGTCAGCCGTCAAAATTGATTTTTGATAACTGATTTATCATTTTGACGTCTGGCTCCAACACTATCAAAATTTCCCAAGTTCTATTAATATCTCTGCAAGCTGTTTTTAGACATTGATTTTATGGGAATTCCTAATCTGATTGGTTGATGGCTGGGTGCTGAGGTCATGCACTCTCTGAGAGCCAATCAGAAGCTCGCAATTAGAATTGTCTCCCCTCTCAAGATGACTTTTTGAAGAAAACCATGTCAGCCATGATGAATGGATTCTTTTAAAAAATCATCAAAATAAACACTACTTGGATATACACAGGTACAAACAATACGTCACAAACCACGTGGTCTATAAAATACAGGTAAGTCATGTGACTATCGCATGACCTTTTCTCACTTCCGGGTGGCAAAAAAGCGACCCCAGGTTAATGAATGCGTAATGAACTGTAATGTTTTGGTGTAATAAAAGAGTAAAATAATGTCGAAATATTATTCATAACAAATTAATTTCCGTATGTTTGTTCATTACTAAATTAGTATTATAAGTATTTAGCGTTTCTTCCCGTGCGGAATTAAAAAATATGAATTTAAAAAGGTTTGCAGCTCAGTCAAAAAATGAAATATTCCCACGGTATAAATCATAAATCAACGTTCAATGATTTCTGTGTTTAAATCATTTTTTGTTAAGTTTTATAAATACAAAAAAGAAACCGGAATATCTTTAAGCCATCATAATTGGTCTCTCTCTCTCTCAAGAGCACGTTATCTAATTTTGTTTTGCATGCGGTGAAAAAAAAAAAAAAAAAACAAAAAAAAAAAAAAAAAACAAAAAAAACTTGCATTATTTTTTAAATGGATCTAATTTATTCCCAAATTAAAATTTCTTTATGTGTAGTGTATCCATTTTTATCTACAACACTGGAATCATAATTATCTTTTGCTAATCCAAGCGATGTCAACACATGTAATGATAATATCGACTGACTGAACACACAAGCTGCCTGTCCCGGGGGACTGCATTAATCCCCTTATCATTCATATTGTACCCCAAGAATGTGTCGTTTCTTTGAAGAAGGCGTCATATATAATAATTAAAGAAGCCGATTATCATGATTATGGGCATTGTAATTTGAGATAGTGTGTCATAAAAGTTAAAACTGTCTTCAATAGCTGAAACCGCCCTTCTTTCCGGCAAATTGGTTATTATCATTGAATAGTTTGACATGTATTTAAACCGGATCAAGTTATATTTCATTGGGATTATTTAAAAATAATGAGAGCAAGAGTTGATGTTCTTAAGAATTGAAATGTAAATGATGGATAAAAAGAAGAAGTTTCGTTCATAAAAAGCGCTAAGATGAATGCACTTTTATTTCTAGAAAGGTACAAATAAGGTTGGAAAAAAGGACCAAGAACTATTTATTTATTTAATTGTTTATTACCTTTTTTATTTTTTCAATTTTGAATGATTTTTTAGTCTGATTGCAGAGACGTGGACGCGTGGTTGGCGCAAATTGTTAATTAATTATAAATAATATCTAAGTTATGCATATTATTGTTTGTGCGGTTCAAACATCATTTAGGGTCTTGAGACACTCAGCTCAAGAAGGTGTTAAAAATGAAATTATTTATAAAAAGAGCAAACAAATCAATGAAAATAAATGCCAAAAATTATTAGTAAGATTGTATTTCATCATCTTTCACTGATTGAAATGGCACCATACATTTCACTTTCATTCTAACTTATGTATGTAAACAACATTGAACCGGAAATTGTTTTGCCACCCGGAAGTGAAAGTTTCAACCACAATGCAACGCGCAATACGTCATCGAGGTCAAGGTCAAATAATGTAAACAATAACACTGTATGTGTCTATATTTTATGAATTTTCAATTGGAGGTTTGTTTATTATTTTGTTTTACAGTGTTTTACAGCATTTGTTTTGCATACAAACTTTTTATTCTGTAAATAATGGCTTTCACCCAAAAGTGGCTAACAGCTTGGCTTTTTGATAATGTGCTGGAGTCAGACGGCAAAATGAACCACTGGGTATGATACTTCATTTTGACGGCTGACCAGTCAGACTATGAACAAGGGTGCCAGAGTCTTTTCAGTCTGTGGTTATTGCCGTGGGTTTATACGTGGTCATACAGTGAAAATAGTGCTGAGAGATCACAAGCATTTTGAAAATGCTTATACTTGTTGTTCAAATAGTTGAACAATTACGAATCAATGTGACATGCGAATCTGCTTCTCATGACATGTAAATTCGGATGCCAATTTCGGCACAGTACCTTTGCAACACCAAGAACATCGTAGAAATTTTCATTTATTTCTTCTACAAGATCAAAAAGCTCTAATTCTTCACTGTCCCAGCCAACTACTGAGTTAATTGTCAACAAAATTGAAAAACACGTAAACAATTTCATTTTTCTCGATGTTTGAGTTCTTTGTTCTAAGGCAAAAATATCCGGCGACCGGTGCGTACGTTCAGACTTACTGGCGGTATCACGATTCCCCGGAATCACCGGAATCACCGGAATCACCACCAAAATCACCGGAATCACCTCTGAAATTACCAAAATCACCATTAATAATGCAATTTAGTGCTTGAATTGTTGATTAGGTACCTTATTTGACTATTTTAAACCTAAAGTATACATATATTTCCCTGTTTTATATAGATTTTTTATGATATCTTTACGACCGACAGACCATTCACCGAAATCACCACCGGAATCACCACTGAAATTATCCAAATCACTAATAATATTCTTTTTTTTTTTTTTTTTTTTTTTTTTTTTTCTTCACTTGTTAAATTGATATTCAATTTGAATATATCAAACATAAAGGAAATAGCTTTTCCCGATTGTACATGAAGTAATTAAGAATTCTTCAAGACCGACAAACCAATTAACCATTCACTACCGGAATCACCGCTGAAATTACCAAAATCACTCATAATATAGCCATTGTTATAGACCATGGGCTTTCATTGTTGAATGAGTATCTAAATATGCTAGTTAAAATGTTAAGGACATAACGCTTTCACAATTTTACGTATAAATTTATTTCGCATCTTCAATTACAACAGTCGGCCTTTAATCTATCATCCGTGATTCAAATACAACGATTCCCAAAATCACCATAAAAGTATGCAAACTTCGAAATGATATTGGATGCAAAAGGGTAGTTTTGAGTGCCTAAAATGTATAATGCCGATATTTATTTGTTTTATTGAGTTTACATATTTTTGTTCAAGTTCCGTCCAGTGACACCTGGTTGTTGATTGGTGATTATCCTATTGTGAAAGTACCGCTTTAATGTTAATTGGATTACGTTGTGGCCAAGCACGTGTACCTCGCACGTGTGTATTAATTATCGATAATTGCAGTCTTTCAAGTATACAGTAAAAAAAATAAATCTGAAAAAATAAGGTCATTTTTTGTTATTTCTCCCCCTTTATTTATGATGGGCGGCGTAAGTCTTTGATTCTCAGTTGTTTGCAGAACTTAATTAATTGTAAACGAAGTTGTTAAAGAAGCTTTTCATAATTAATGGTCACTTATGTACGTCTGTGAAACGATCTCGCAAGTCACGATTTTGTTTCATTTGGTGTTCGATTGTGTCTTTTAGCCTCACACATTTTAATCGTACAGGTTGACCAGTGTGATACATGGGGAGCACCGGTCGTCCATACATGTAACTGAGAATTTTAAAACAAAATCGGTGCTGGAAAAATAAAATAAAATTTTAGTGGCCCTCAGATTCCGTCACTGGCAACTGCATGAAATGTATGACAAATATTTGGTTCTGTTCTGACTAATTCTCAATCATGTCGTTATGCATTATAACCTTGCTCTCTACTTTGTAACACCAGCTATATCGTATGGTTTGGTTGAAGTTATAAAACTTTTAATGCTCAACTTAGCTGAGACAGAAATTTAACCTGCTCACGAATGCTACATGTATAATATAACACGTATGTCAACAATTATTTGCGTTATGTATAAGTCACACCTGAGTTGCCCATGCAATATACGGACCTTTTCAACATTAAAAAAAAAATCTAAGAAAAAATATGATATTTTTAATATTCATCAGGATAAACAAATGCTACATGATAACCGCCTCGCGTAGAAGCGTCACGGCGACTAACAAGTACCAACAATCTATCATTATGAAAACATGACCATGCATTAGACAGAGATTTTCTGAGCTTTAAAAATTGAAAATTTTCAGCTGAATAATTTTGATATTTTTCTTATTTTATAACCTGCTCACGAATGCTACATGAGAACCGCCTCGCGTAGAACCGTCACGGCGAGGCGGTTCTAACAAGTACCAACAATCTATCATTATGAAAACATGCCCATGCATTAAACAGAGATTTTCTGAGCTTTAAAAATTGGAAATTTTCAGCTGAATAATTTTGATATTTTTCTTATTTTTGCTCAAAACATAGATTGGGGGTGCATGTTAGAACCGCCTCGCCGAGGCGGTACTAACGATTACCCACAATCTATGTTTTGGAGCAAAAATAAGAAACATTGGTACACGTTAGAACCGCCTCACGTAGAACCGCCACGGCGAGGCGATTCTAACAAGTATGCAATTTTCAAATACTCGCTTGGTATTTTCACTAAAACCATCTATATACATCATTTTGGTATTATATATTTTCTACGTTTTATAATATTTATATATACATTTTCGTTTATTTTGAATGCATTTTTATGTTTATGTGCTCTTACAATTTTGTATCTTTAAAAGTGTGCTTTAAAATTTCAAAGTTTTATATGTAGATTTTACGTATTTTATATTTTAAGACAGTACTTTCATTTTTGTGCTCCATCTTTTTAAGGATGTTCGCTGCCAATGAAAAAATATTCAAACTTTTTTTCTAACCACTCTTTTTTGATTCCAAAATACAACACAAGACATTTGAAAACAAAATAAATATAGGGTAGTGTGCATTTTTTCAAGCTACAGGCCTCTGAATGAGACCTCTGAGCACCATGTTTTAAAGTTGGTAAAATTAATTTAATTTATAATTCTTTGAAACATACATGTCTTGAACAAACATGCACCTAGAATGCTTTCAAAAGTCATAATATTTACGTAGCGCAGACAATTTTGGACCAAAAGCATAGAAAAATTTGCAACTTGGAGTGGATGACAAAATTGTACGATTCCTTTTCTAACCCTACCCCCATACTTAAAAAGTCGGAAAAAATCAATATTTTGAAATGTACAAAACCCATATTTGTTGATTCAAACTTTTTCTTGTATTTTCACACAACATAGAAGTTGGTAATATTGTTCGAATAAAAGAAAGAAATATATAGGGTAGTGAGCATATAAGAGAGAACCAACAACTTGAAAATCGCCATTTTCGGCCTTTTTTCGTCTGTTTTGTTTCTAAAAGCCGATTTCATAAAACCACCTTAAATATTAAAACCAGAACACCAAGTACACAAAGAATGACTTAGAAGACCATGTACACATACACTGCTGCTAAAATAAACATCGAACTAGTGCAATTAATTTGAAGATGTGTAATATTCAAGTTTAATCTACCCTACCCCCTTAAATTTACTGACAACTAAAATTTTCTGAAAATTTGCAGAAAATGGGGTGAAAAAATGAAGTTTCTTAGATTGACAATTTTCATGGCTCATTTGATGCATATTATCAATATGTATCCAAATATAAAATATTAGGAAAATATCTGCAACCGTTTACGAGATATTTAAGAAAAGAAAAACCGGAAGTTCCGAAATGTCAAATGTTAGCAGCGAACATCCTTAAATCAATCTTTTATGAAGAGCAGGTTATACATAAGTTTTCATTTTTCGCAATGTTACATATTTGTTTACGTATTTTTCTAAGCTATTGTTGAAATTATTTTTGTCAAAATTGAATGCTTTGAATTTTGAATAGGCAATATGCAATTATATATTATGTATTGAAGTGTTTTGTGTGTTTCAGTGTTTGTTCCAGTGTTTCATGTAGTTTTAGTAGTAAATAAAAATAAAAAATAAAGCGTATTTAATTTTCATTTATATACCGAAATGCAAATTAAGAAGACTTGCCCATGAAATTTACATAGACATTTTCAGTTGTAAAAATGAAAATTTCATTTGAAACATCTGTTTTTATTTTCTTATAATTTTCTTATAATTATATTTTTGCTCAAGACATTATTTGTTGGGACACGATAGAACCGCCTCGGCGAGGCGGTTCTAAAGAGCACCCACAATCTATGTTTTGGATCATAAACCACAGTTTTACTACATAAAAGTGGGATGCGGTGTTTAAGGACGGTTTTAAGACCATGTGACAAGGGACATTATTTGGTTTCTCTTTCATGATAAATTGTGTGGCCCTAAAAAGGGCCGTTTGGGGTAAGCACAGTGTGCTTATATGCTGCAAAGCACTCTTCGTATTCGACTTTCATACTTCTTCATTCCAGTGTTGTTTGTTGACTCAGAATGAGTTGAAACGTGGACGCCGTCTGAGGAGTAGTCTTTGGGGTATTTGATGTCGGGAAAGCGAATGAAATTGTCTTTGTAGCATTTTGCTAGCAAGGTATTGACCTTTTGGCGTATTTTGTCGAATGTTGGTTTGTCTAGGTTTGGGTCTGGGCTCTTTGAGAAATCGCCTCTGGTTATGATTTCCGCGATGAATACAGTCGTGGTACCGGCAGCTTGAAGGTCATCGACGATACGGACTACCCGGTTGAAGATGTCTCTAGGTTTGACGTCGGTTGTTATATCGTTGCCGGATACGTTGATGAAGGCGACGTTGGGACGTAAATCAATCATTCGAGAGTACATAGCCTGGGCGTCGGTGTCAATCTTTCCATCTCGTTTCTTGAAATCAGTACGAAGACCGCCTTTGCCGAACCAGTAGACTGTTGCTGGAACATGTAGGTTGCTGTTGCAGTGGTTCCGTAGATTCGCCACGTAGCTGTCACCGTAGAGTGCAATCGTCGTAGGCATTTTTGCTGTAATGAAATCCGATTAAACCACATTCAGTTATATATGCATGAAGAGCATGACACTTGCTACTTGAGAATAATAATTATTAACAACTAATTGTGAGATCAATCAAGTAAATTGACATTGAGTTGATAATGATGAGCCTCGCTAATTGCCATTATAATCTAATTTATCTTTGACCATTGACCTTGATTAATTGGTGAATTCAATATAATGAAAATATTTTAATGGGCAACAATTATTTTGATAATGAGGTCCAAAGAATAAACAAGCTACATGTACCTACATGTTTGTCAACAATAACGCTATGGAAGTACAAATACGGTTGAAATTCTTCATCGAAATCACCAAAAAGTCACTTAATAATTGATTAAAATTAAATTTTATTCTTTCAAATGCAATATTCCTTATTTAAATATATTCCTAAACCGAATCCTGGTTGATTTAGATGGTGATTCCGGTGATTTCAGTGGTGATTCCGGTGATTCCGGTGGTGATTCCGGTGATTCCGCGGTGATTCCGGTGATTCCGGGGAATCGTGTCACCCACTTACTGGTTCCCTGCAATTGAATGTAATTTCCCAAAGCTCTAATGTACTGGGTAATCAGTGAAGAAATTGAAACAAGGTGCTCAAAATTGACCCCACAACTTTGATATCAAAGTTCGAGCAGATCGAAGAATTTCTAATGGTTGAGTGATGGCTGATTACAGAGTTCAAGATTCTGTGGCAATTATAGAACTGAACAGTGCTCCTGTCAATGCACTGGGGTAATTTATTTCATGTTTCAATTCAGCACTCTTCAAGATGGGGTTCATCAATTTACGGCCTGTAATTTACAGTAAAAGATTATTACTCTGCATCATTTGGTTATTTTCTATTTCCTTACATCCAAGAAAGACAGCAGTGGTCATATTTGAACGGTCAGGCTGAACTTACATGTAGGTGATTCAGCAATTAATAGAACTTTAATTCTGTAGGCTTTAATTGGCGGTAGAGCCAGGGACTAGATTGTCCTTCTGGCGCACCCTCTGATGAAATATTTTCAATTTGACGTGTCACCAGAAAACCATTCAGATTCAGCTGTAGTAGTCTGACAATTCAGCCATCAAAATAAGTTTTTGATACCTACTGTAAGTGACTTTATCATTTTGACAAAACAACAAACCAATTGAGTTTTGTAAGTTTCATTTTGACGGCTGACCAGTCAGACTACAGCAGTAGTTGACAAATTCAGAAGTTTTGAAACTTTGATTAAACTTGAAATAGTGAGTCAGGAGGTTAATCATTGTCACATTACTGGCCTTGGATACTGTACAAACCAAGACTTCAAGCCTATGGAATTTGTGAATATTGTAATTTATGCGATGATAAAAATTTATTTTATGGATTTCTTTCCCTTGCAGTTACAATGTTAGATTTCATCTGGACAAGTATCTGAGGCAGGCACTTGCTGATCCGAGTGTGACCAGTATTGTTGTAGCCGGTAAAAACAACACATTTTCTGCAGGAGCTGATATAAAGGAGTTTAACACTGGAACAAAAAGAGGTATACATGTACATACTGTTTATTGGTAGCCATAATCAGTGTTGCTTAATTTTGAATTTAAAGCACTGTTTATCACTTTAAATAGTACATGTACTTTTATATCAAATACTGTTCATTTTTACTATTGGCTTTTACTGTTTGTTAGTCATAATTAACAGAAATCAATATCAATTATGGAATTAGTTTGATTGTATGAGCAACATCTTGAGAAAACCTGATTTTTGCAATTGTGAACAGAAATATCATGGCCTTTAGGCTATATAAAACTTTTTTTTCAAGCTCTGGTCACCTGAGCATGAAACTGCTCATTAATGTTGAAATTGTCAAAATTAGTGGAAAATTCAGCTTCAACCCCAAATGCTAGTCAATTGTTGGCATTTTTAACATTGATTAGCAGGATAAATTTTATTTTCAGCTGAGCTGAGCATGAAAAGAGTTTTATAACCTCGGGACGAGATCAGCCTTGCAGTTGCACACAGATCAACACCTTTGTTTTCACTTCACAGTCTGCCTTCTTGAAGCCTTTAACATTCTTCTGTGACTTTACAGCTTTCTGATTAGTCAAGTGTCAAACTTGGTCAAAAAATCTGAAAACAGGTTTCATTATCATTACATGTCTCAAATTACTTAATTGCATAGTTTGAACATATAACTACAGAGCCTTGGATAACTAAGATTGGTGACCTGTTTGATGGGAGCAGTAAGCCGGTGGTAGCTGCCATCAATGGTGTGGCGCTGGGAGGAGGCTTGGAGGTGGCTTTGTTCTGTCATTACAGGATAGCCCTCAGATCAGCTAGGTAGGATTGTAGTGGATAATTTAAGCTAAATGTAGTGGTATTATTAGAAAATCTGTCTACATGGCTTCTGACCAGGTCTAGCACAAAAGGGTTAAAACCTGCCATTTGGGATTTAAGATGAAGAAGGATTGTTCTATCAATGAAGCAAAATCTAAGGTGCTGATCAGCTGTGCAGTTACTGCACAGTTTATCTGTATCATTATTCTTGCATATGCAAATAGCAGGTTTTCTCATTATGCAGCTCATATAATGATAGATATCTTTTACTATAAATTACTGGTAAAGCTGTTAAATGGTTCTTAGATCGAGACGATCAGAATGATTGTTTCATCAAGCTTGGAGAGCTCACTGATGCTGGGGTCAAGCCTGTCGTGGCAGCCATCCATGGGGTGGCATTGGGTGGTGGGCTAGTGGTGGCCCTATTATGTCACTATAGAATAGCTGTGCAATCAGCAAGGTAGGTAACATTAGACAGAGCTTAGAAAGATACATGTATAGTACATGTATTTGTTGGCATTTCAACATTTATCACCAGATGAAATGAAATAAGTTTTATAAACTAGGGACCTAGTCGTAAGCTGTGGGCAAAGGTTTTCTGATGAAATAGCCTCAAAGGAATGAAACAGAATATAAGGGGAAGGCAGTGACCAAGTGGTACAGTACATGACTACAGAGCCTTCAGGCCTTGTTTCATTACCTACCTCTGCCATAGGAGCTGCATCATGAGAAAACCGTATTTTCGCCTATGTGAAAACAAAGGCGCTGATCAGCTTCGCAGTAAATGCGAAGCTGATCTGCGCCTTTGTTTTCTCTGATAGTACAATTTCTCTTCTATCTAAATCCAAAATTTCAAGCTTCTAGCCACCTTCTGTGACTGATTTGTGTTGCACCTGGTCCAAAACCACGAAGACCGGTTTTCTCGCTTCGCAGCTCATATAGAGGCCTTGAACAAGACTTTTAAGCTCCTCAGTAAGCTGGTTAACACCCAGAAGTGCAAGCTCTTTTCCAACTTTACTGAAAAATTGTTGACTGGGATATTTAGCATTAACGGAAACCAAACCCAAATCATAAAATATTTTACAGGGTGGGATTTCCTGAAGTTCAGATCGGTATCCTGCCTGGAGCAGCTGGTACCCAGCGATTACCCAGGGTTGCTGGGATACAGAATGCCTTGGAGATGATCACCACTGGCAACCAGGTGTCAGCAGAGAAGGCTATGAAAATGGGCATTATAGATAAGGTATGGAAGATACATTGTCTGTCCAAAGGCTTGTTCCTTTCAATTAATTTTTCTCTGACTTTTGCATGATCAGATAAATTGGTTATTTTTTCTATACTTATATCCAGTCTTATTTCACATCATTCTTGTTCTTACCGCAGTATAAGAATTATGTTAAGTTTATTGTTTTACTTTGAAATACGAGGTCCGTCCTGGGAAATCAAAAACGTGACTAATTATTCACGAATGGTCGGTTGAATTTTATTCACGAATGGTCGGTTGAATTTTAAAAATAGTTTCACGCTTTTAAACTACATTTCAAGTGAGCAATCAGTGAAGTGAAAATATTTGCCAAATCGCTTGAAAATTGGAAAAGTTATGAGCATTTACATCATGGTGTATCACCATTTGCGGTACATGTTGAAAATCATTTTGCTACGTTTTTGCGGAGGGGTGGTTGAATGCTTTGTATGCAGTCTCTTTATTAGAGCCATAATGGTGATGAATATTGCCATCAAAGCATTGATTTAGTCTTCCTAGTTAAAATGATAGTCAGTTATTCAAGTTAGAAATGATAAGCAGAAACAAATAACACAGTCAGTTTCATTTTGTATGAGGGACAATTAATATTATTTTAGACTGAAAGAAAACAAAAAGATGTCGCTTGTTTAAAATGACATCAAGAAACAAGCATTTAGAATATTTAAAGAACAATGCATACAAAATCACCATGTAATCATTAATGACACATAAGTAGGTTGATTTTATAAATTATTTTTTTTAAATGTACTTGACTGGAAAAAATATATGGTGAAAGTCTAATTTTGCACCGGGAAACTTAAATTACGTCTATATTTTCCAATAAAATAATTGCAGTAGGTTTGATAAATTTTCTATAAAATCAACGCTGATTGTGGAAATCATTTCAAACTTTCACAATCTTATCTTAAATAGTTACTCGTGCAAATGATAGTAAGCGTTGTGAAATATTACCTCAAGGTGCAATTACAGGAACTGTTAAATTTGATCTTGATGAATTTCAAAACAGAGTTTTTGACGTGCCCCGTAGACGCCTACCCCTCTTGGCATAAATGCATATAACTGTGTTGTGTAAAGGACCAATTCATCCATATTTGTACGAAAAGTTTGTTAGATGTATGCTAATAGGTCATATATATTTCATGCAATTCTGCATACACATTCTTGTTTTATTACAAATGTCTACGTATTTCTGGGACAGACTACGTACATGCATTCAGTACTGCTTGAATGTAGTGACTAAAAGAACTATTTTACAGGCAAAAAAAGCTTTTATAGATCCATTTATAAATGTCTGTGATCTATGTGTATCATATAATTATTATGTATTAGACTCGTGTTGTTTACAGAAATGTAAACTGAGAGAGAATAACTGAACAAAATGAATGATAGTTCTAAATGTCCTAGGGTTAGATGTATGCTATTTCAGATTGTGTCAGGCAACATAGTATCTGAAGGTATAAAGTTTGCCCGGTCTGTGACCAGTAAAGATCCACGCCAGGTCTGTCTTAGGTACCGAGAGGTCAAGATAGATGGGGATCTGGACAAAATATCAGAAGGTGGGTAGGATTTGAAGGTTGATATAATTGTTGGTATTGTTGTATACAATGTTTCAGTCATGTTGGGATGGCAACCACTTCCTGTGTATAAAACTTACCATGGGGATTCCATGTGACTTGCTAAAAACACAATTTGTCACCAGTGGGGTTTGAACCCAGCACCACATATGTAGCTATTTGATACTCTACCAGTAGGCCGTCATGCTCCCTGAAAATCTTAGATTTCTAGACATTAGAAATCTTGGTTAAATTGCTCTATACATTTGCAGAACATGGTTACATTTATAAAACCAAAATTATGATTTTACACATAGTGTTTTTCTTATAATACATTTTTTGGTATTTTGAATTTTCCAGCTGCACTTGCTAAAGTAAAGACCAGATTCAGAGGCTATACAGCTCCTATGGTAAGATTTGTATATTTTATGTATACAATAAATGAGCCACCTCATGAGAAAACACACAATCTGCATATGCGAAAACAAAGATGCAGATCAGCTTCGCGGTAACCGCGAAGCTGATCAGCGTCTTTGTTTTCACTACACGGATAGTATTGTTCCCCTTCTTCTTAAATCCGAAATTTCAAGCTTCTAGCCTGCTTCTGTGACTGTACAGCCTGATTTGTGTCAGACCTGTTTGGAAACCACATTGTTGGTTTTCCCACGAGACGGCTCAAATGCTTACATGGTTATTTAGATATCCTAGAATTTTTGCAGTAAAATATTTGTTCAGACCTTAATCACTTCTAAGATCCAATCAAATCGGGCCTATATGGGTATTTAAAGTCAGGTATGACAAACTATTTTTAAAGTATAAGTTTGTTCTTCTTTTTGTAGAATTCATATGTATAGAAACGCATTGAATGTCTATTTTCCAGTTCTGTGTGAAATCAGTGATAAACTCAGCTGTTTTACCCTACGAAGCAGGTGTAGAGAAAGAGTATGAGTATTTCACTGAACTAGTCAACTCTAATCAAGCTGCTGCACAGAGATATAGCTTCTTTGCTGAGAGAGCTATTAGTAGGGTATGATTATTCTTCCTGCTTAGCACAATGTTGTATTACTTACATAATTTTGTCGCTTTATAAAACTGTCATAATACTTATTTTGCATCAAGTAAGTTAAAGTCACATAGGCTTTGCTGCCAAGGAGATTATTGATTGCAAATTTATGACAAGAGTACGAGAAATGTAAATAGAATATTGATGCAGCAGAATCATTTTTACATGTGCTGGTTAGAACTAAATGCTGATTAAAGTTAGTGGTATAGAGAAGATTTCACTATAGGGATCAAACATGATTTTCCATTCATTAAAATTCACTAGGTCCCTCGGGGAGTGTGGAAAACCGAGGGCGTAGCCGGAGGTATTCAACACTCCCCGAGGGACCTAGCAAATGTTAATGAATGACGAAATCATTTTTGATCACTATTATTGCATAAAATATGCAGAAATGAAAGAAATAATGGTGCACTATATTTTACAGCCTCATTACATTTTCATACGCATAAAAGCTTTTGTTTTTATGCTTGTTCCTGTCAGACTTCAGTTTCTTATTTTAGCATGTGCTTTGCATGGCGCCTGGTAACGAGCATCAGTAAAAGCCATGTATTAACAGCATGTGCGCTCGTGAATTGCAATATTAATGCATGGCTTTCTCTCCATTAATAAACGGCTGTTAATATCGTGTGACACAGGTATTTATGCAATAATGATTGTTATTCTTATTCCAGTGGCAGCTAACAACAGGTGGTAACTATAAAACATCAAAACCATTGCCATTGAGAGTGATGGGTGTTATCGGGACGGGGCATCGCTATAGTAACTAATGGTACAGCAGCTGTCACTGATTTATCCCTAATCTGTGATTTCTTATTTTAGTGGCAGCTTCCAACAGGTGGTAACTACAGGACAGCCAAACCATTGCCAGTAAGATTGACAGGTGTTATAGGGGCGGGGACAATGGGTGGGGGCATAGCCCTGTCTCTCATTACTTCTAGCTTGCCATGTGTACTAGTCGAACAAAATAAAGAGGTAATGTGCTATAAGTTGTTTGTAAAAAAGCATTAAAAGAACAAAATATTATAAGATGCACTTTAATTTCTTGTAAAAAAGATGTACATGTATTTTAATTTGCTTGTAAAAGAAAGGGTACTTTTATTTGTTTGTAAAATTTATTCACATCACTTGGAACTATTTAATATTTGTGATGTTTTTTCATTTCATATTATATTAGGTGTGCAACATTAAACCAGATTACAAATGTAAATAACACAAATAAATAAAAAGTACCATATGTATAAGGGTGAAATTTGTGTTAGAAACAGGTAAACTTTAATAGGATCTAAATCTTTCATTTAATGTCTTATTCAGTTATTAGATAGAGGTGTAGAGTTAATGAAAGCCCAGCTTGCTAGTACAGTGAAACGAGGCAAACTTACAGCAGAACAGGCCAAACTATGCTTCTCTGTGCTGAAACCAACTACAAATATAGAGGATCTTAAGATCTGCGACTTGGTAAGACTTTTCTGACACATTACGAAAACATGCCCATGTAATATACAGATTTTTAAAAGTTGTAAAAATCGAAAATTTTTGATATTTTTTCTTATTTTTGCTCAAAACATAGATTGTGGATACATGTTAGAACCGCCTCAGTGAGGCGGTTCTAACAAGTACCCACAATCTATGTTTTGGAGCAAAAATATGAAAAATAGGTATACCCCTGCATACTATATTTCTAGATAAAAAGTGGGGTATAAGGGGGTAAACATTACGCGGATATGTAATCCTGATGAGAAAACCAAAGATCAATACTGTACATCAAACTTTGAGAAAAGATAAAAGAAATATTGCCCAAGAGAGTTTCAAATGTGGTAAAAAAAGAATGGCATGTTAAGAAGTTGTGCTAATTTTAGCTTAACTTTGTTCCTATATTCAAAAATGGTAGAGTAATTAATATAATGTTGCAATTGATGTTTGTTTTTACCTATTCAATGTCTTAAAAGTGATGTTTTCACTGTCAGATGATCAGGCTTATGACATTAACAATTTTGACACAGTTTAGTACATTTTGTATTCTTTAGGATTTATCTGCTTATAAGAAATCTGCAATTTCATTGTTATCAAAACTTATGAAAGTTGCTGCTTGTTATACCATCTTGTTTTCAGGTAATAGAAGCTGTATATGAAGATTTGAAGTTGAAGAAAGAAATATTTGGGAAATTGGATAGAATTTGCCGTCCAGAGACTATTCTATGTACCAATACATCTACTCTAGAAATTGATCTTGTAAGATTTTATATTCAGAATGTCACTAAAGGTAAAATTAATTAGACTGGACACATGTAAAAAAAAAGAACTTAAAATCTTATGCTTGATATGTCTTGTCAAGGCTCTTCATCGTCATCATACTGGCTCTAAGATAAAAAAAATCTTAACATCAAGAAAACATGTCCGTGAAATGTAAACCCCCTTAAAGCCAGATGTACGTAAATGACCTCACGGTAGAAAATTTTTATTTTTTGCATGTGAGTGTATTTTGATGTCCTGCATACGAAGATGAAAAGAAATTGATACTGTTCCGAGCTTGTTTCCGAGATATCGGCCTTCGAAATCGTCAAATTTTAGAGCGAAAATACATTGATGTCAACGTAAAATGCGATTTTTAGACCCCTTTTTGTTGATTTCTTGATATATTTAAAAAAATCCACGGTAGGATTTTTTAAAAAACTGATATGTATTAGAGAAATTCCTGAACTACAGGTAGATAACAAGAAAGTCCTTAGTTACTGGATTCGTTTTCCTGCTATAAGCGTGCGAAGAGAGGTAGCCGTTGCTGAATTCGGTACGTTTTATGCGCGACGTCGATTTTGTGCCAAAATCTCTGACGCTATTTAGTATGCAATATTTCTAATTGTCATGCAAATGCTGGTTTTCTCGGGATAACATGTCCACAATCTGTATTTTGAGCAAAAATATCAAAACGTTTACATTTCTGAAGTCCTCTGCATAATTGTATGAACATAGTTTCGTATTCCGAACGTAAACTGATGCTTGAAATGACGTACGCTACAAATGTGGCGTAAAATGACGCTTCGACCCTTAGATACACACGTTCCTTTGAGCGCCTTCAATTACGTACATCTGGCTTTAAACCCCACTTTTATATAATAAAATTGTTGTGTTCAGGGGTATACTTATTTTTCTTATTTTTGATACAAAACATAGATTGTGGGTACCTGTACCAACAATATATGTTTTGAGCAAAAATATTAAAAATGTCAAAAAAGTTTACAACAAAATTTTCAATTTTGACATCTGAAACAATTCTCTGTATATTTTATGGGCAAGTTTTCTAATGAAACTTTGTAAAGCTGACAGGTAATTGAGCTACATCGTGAGGAAACCAGCATATTGCATATGAGAAAAAAAACGAGGGTGCAGATCAACTTCACAGTAACTTCAAAGCTGATCAGCGCCTTTTTTTCACTACACACGGATAGCAAAATTCCTCTACTTTCTAAATCCAAAATTTCCACCCTTTAGCCATTTTCAGTACTTGTACAGCTTGGTTTGAGTCAGACCTAGTCGGATACAACAATGTTGGTTTTCTCATGAAACGGTTCAATTATTGTTTCTGTGGTAGCTTCAAGTAAGAACTATTGGTTGTGACAATGAAGATGCCTTTCTGACACTGTTTTAGGTTTTAGTTTTCCATAAAAATTTACACTATACTAAAGTCAATAATCTTAGCCAGATTACATATTTTCTGCTAAGACTTACAGTATCAAACTATTAAGATAGTAATGGCCATAGAAATTTGCACTTTATCTTTCCAGATAGCTGAAGCTACCAAGCGTCCAGACAAAGTTGTAGGAACACATTTTTTTGCTCCAGCCTATCTAATGAAACTACTGGAAAATATCTACGGCACAAAGACATCACCGGAGACTGTCGCCACAGTGATGAAACTGGGGAAAACTATCAAAAAGGTAAGGATACAGTAAAATATACTCGGTTAGTCATAAAAATGAATTATTTTTTTGTAGCTACTGATCCCAGATATGCATCCTAGCATAGTTACTCATACATGTCAGATGTTTCTATAAATACAAATGAGCCGCCTCGTGGGAAAACCAACAATGTGGTTTCCGACCAGTTCTGACACAAACCGGCCTGTACAAGCACAGAAAAGAGCTAGAAGCTTGAAATTTCGGATTTAAGTAGAAGAGGAATTGTACTATCCAAGTAGTGAAAACAAAGGCGCTGATCAGCTTCGCGGTTACCGCGAAGCTGATCTGCGTCTTTGTTTTCGCCTATGCAGATTGTTGGTTTTCCCATGAGGCGGCTCAAATGTAGTACAGGAATGATGTTTGTACAAGACAATGGCTTTATGTCAACTCATGTCTATATTGTATCTCCATTTGTATCATGTATTTTAAGTAATCAAAATGAAGTTTAAACCAGAAATAGTACCGACCAATTCATGTGATTTTACTTGTCTGTCACAAAAATGCATTGACCATATTGAAAAATGGCTTTTTTGGCAGCTGTAACAAAATAAAATTGAATGTCTTTTTTTGACAGGTTCCCGTATTGGTGGGTTCTTGTACAGGGTTTGTGGCCAACAGAATGCTACATCCCTACTCTCTTGAGGTGAGGTTAGCTGGATTCTATCATAAGAAGTCACATTACTGTTTTACAATTTTATATTGTGTAAAATGTTACTATTTGTTGATTAACAACAAAAAACAATATAGAATTTTGGCGACAACCAGTCTGAAACTAACTGGTTATACTCTTCTGTCAAAGAAAATGGCAAGGGGCCTGAAATTTCAGATTGAGACAGTAGGAACAATTGAAAGAAGACAGCTTGTGTGTGCTTTTGATTTTGAATACCAAAAATATTCATCAGGAAAACATGTCCGTGAAATGTATACCCCTTTAAACCCCACTTTTATATTGTGAAAATGGGATTTGCAGGAGTATACCTAATTTTTTTTTTGATCCAAAACATACATTGTGGGAGCTCGTTAGAACAGAGGCGGTATTAACGTGTACACACAGTGAAAATATTTAAAAAATCAAATTTTTCAAATAAGAATTTCAATTTTTGCTTCTGAATAAAATCTCTGTATACTGCATTGGTATGTTTTTGTAATGGTTTTCCTCAAGACACTGGTACACATTCAATTGCAGAAATACAGTGTTGGCTTTGTAAAGGAGGCTCATATGTTTTTGCTGTATGTGTATGTTGATTGTCCATTTTAAGTGATTAATTCATAGCCATCACCCTTTAGTATAATCTGTAGGCCCAGTTTCTTGTCGAGGAAGGGGCATTACCCCAGGATGTTGACCAAGTTATAATGGACTTTGGAATGCCAATGGGAACATTTGAAGTCAGTGATTTATCCGGTGAGTGCTGTGATCAGCATGCTAGCAGTTTCTACTTTACACACTAATATGTTAGATTTGTGGTGGCCAACTTAATATGCATATGCTTTAATGCATTACTCCTTTGTAACCATGACCCACACACCCAAGTCAAGGGGGAGTAGTGAGGACTTTTTGATTTTTGTCTAGCATATCCCTGCTAAAATCCCTGCACTGTGGGACAGTCATTTGATAAAACCATAGCCATTATTCCCTGCAGTCTGTTATGTGTACATTACAATGCCCTGGTATGCGTAGAAATATTACATGTGATAGAAACTATATTTTCCCTCCACTGCAGGGCCTATGCAAAGGTCAAAGCCTGACTAGGTTTCCTACACTCCCCAGGGCAGGGGGTGTCTGGTACATTTTATAATCAAATATAGTTTTTGAAACATCAAAGTTTCCACAATATAAAACATTGACAAGTAAATTGGACCATAAATCTAGCCTGCCAGTGTGTGAAGATGGAAAATGTTAGCCAACCAGATTGACCAAGTTTTTTCTGAGTTTGGTGTGCGAGCGAGCAGTCAAACTGAGTGACTTAGTTTGCTGTAACTATAGCAACATGTAACCATGGTAACCAAATTAATTTCATACACCTAGGCCCAGTTTCTAGTGGAGGAAGGAGCATTACCGGAGCAGGTTGATCAGGTTCTGAAGGACTTTGGTATGCCTATGGGTACATTTGAGGTTAGGGATCTTTCAGGTATCAAGGCTAGCTAGATTTCAGCCCCACTTAACCATTTATGTCCACCATACACTTGCTTAGCCACCTTCTTTTTGTCCATTTAAAGAAAATTAATTGTCATGTGCATGTTATTTTGTACTTCTCCCTATTTAGAATTATAGATCATCCTAATTGGAGACTTCCGCCGCATGGGAAAACCAACAATCTACATATGTGAAAAACAAAGATGCAGATCAGCTTCGCGGATAGTACAATTCCTCTACTTTCTAAATCCAAAATTTCCAGCCTCTAGCCATATTCTGTGACTGTACTAGCCAGTTTGTGTCAGACCTGGTTGGAAACCAAATTGTTGGTTTTGTCACGCACAGGCTCATATGATATTGTGGTTTGCATCCAGAGATTAAGACAAAATGTAAGACTCGGGTTAAGATTTTCCTAAGACTTCCAAGTCTTCCTCATTTAATCAGGCTTCCCATTGGAAAAGGAAATCTCCCTTTTTGTCTTCCTAGATATACTGTAAATCCGGAAATTTTCGTGAGAACTTAGTTTTCGCTAATATTCGTGAATTCGTTGCCTCGCGAAAAGTTCTCGCTAATAAAGAATTACTATAAGCTTTATAGACTACACAAAAACTCGCTCGTGAATTCAAGAACTCGCTAATAATTCAGAAATCAAAATTTCGCGAAATAAAAGTCTAGTGAAAATTTCTGAATTTACAGTATGTTACATTTGATGTATGTTTCAAAGCAAACCCTCAAAGAAACAAGACACCATCATCATGCTTGTGATCAGTGGCTGGGTCAGATGAGGTTTTTGAGAGGATATTTATTTTCTGATCAAAGAACGTTTGAATGCTTTTGAATGAAAGGTTGTGTGCCCTTGTGTATATTTTTGCCACAGGTTCTCTATACAAATGAATATTTCCTTATGCAACATACCGGTACTGCCTAATCGCCACACACCCATATTACTTGTGCTAGCTATAGTATAGGCTTATACCTCATCACCTGCTTTAGCTAGGAACCTTTAAAGTAAATAATGTTGTCAGATGTTATTACACATGAGCCGCGACGTGAGAAAACCAGTCTTCGGGGTTTTCGACCAGGTCTGACACAAATAGGTCTGTGCAGTTACAGAAGATGGATATAAGTTTGAAATTTCGGATTTAGGATGAAGTCCTTGTAGCGAAAACAAAGGCACTGATCATGGCCACAACTACCATATACATGCACTTCAACTTAAGGTTCATGTATTTGGTTTAGGGCTATGGTTTTTAGCCTAACAGCTTTAACTTAGCAAGGTATAAATCCATGAAACAGTTGTTTATTGAAAGTTTAAAATTGAATTTTGTTTGTGTAATTTTAAACTGACACTTTATATGAGATTTTGCATAGATGCAATATTTGTCTTTACTATGCAGTTTGTTTATTCTATATCAGGTATAGATGTAGGCTATAGGATCAAGCGGGAGGCCGCCCGGGCAGCTGGAGTGACCTTGACATTGGAGAGCAGATTCTTCAGAGGAGAGAGAAACTGTAGTCTAATGGATAGGCTGTATGAAGAAGGGAGGCTAGGAAAGAAAACTGGTAAGATTAAGACTTTGAAATATCTGCAAAATTGTCTAATTATGCATTAAGTAAGTTTGATGCATATGAATTGTTTCAAATGCCATTTTGAATGTGATGTCCTAAACAATCTAAATCTTTTAGTTTGAGCTGCATGGCATGTCTACAAACTCACTGTTTGCTGTTTAATCAATGAAGATGCTTTTGTACACACATTAAAGAAATAAAAAAAACAAATATACATATCTTTCTCCATGCACTTGCTACTTTAAAATGTGTTGCTGTTTAAAAAGAAAAATAAAGAGAAAAATGTTTTGAATTATGTAAGACATTTTACTTTTTCACATTAATTCAGGCAACCTTGGCAATGATGCTGACAGTTTAAATAATTTCAGGCAAGGGTTGGTATAAGTATGAGAAGCCTGGTGGCCGAACTCCCTATGTTGACCCAGAAGTTACCAGTATTATAGAAGATCATTGTAGGAGTCTGGGGATAGAGAGAAGAAAAATTGGCTCACAGGTAAACATCCATAAAACTTGACATGTGATGTGTCAGTGAAATAAATACCCTCTCTCACCCCACTTTTTATCGCACCTGCTTATAGCAGGGTGCGATATAGGAGTTCAAATTTCCGTTCGTCCGTACGTTCGTTCGTCCGTTCGTTTGGTCGTTCGTCCGTCAACATTTACGTCTAAGTTCAGTTTTCTCAACATCAGTGATAGCTGCGAGTCTGAAACCTTGCATATTAATTGTCCTTGACATACCGTTCAAGCACGCACCTTGACCCAGTACCCTTGACCTATATTTCACGGTCCACTGACTTTGAAAATTTTTACGTCGAAGTTTGGTTTTCTCGACATCAGTGATAGCTGCGAGTCTGAAACCTTGCATAGTAATTGTCCTTGACATACCCTGCAAGCACGCACCTTGACCCGCTGACCTTGACCTATATTTCACGGTCCATTGACTTTGTTAATTTTTACGTCGAAGTTTGGTTTTCTCTGCATCAGTAATAGCTGAGAGCATGAAACCTTGCATAGTAATTGTCCTTGACATACCCTTCAAGCACGCACCTTGACCCGCTGACCTTGACCTATATTTCACGGTCCACTGACTTTGTTAATTTTTACGTCGAAGTTTGGTTTTCTCTGCATCAGTAATAGCTGTGAGCGTGAAACCTTGCATAGTAATTGTCCTTGACATACCCTTCAAGCACGCACCTTGACCCGCTGACCTTGACCTATATTTCACGATCCATTGACTTTGTAGATTTTTACGTCAAAGTTTGGTATTCTCGGCATCAGAGATAGCTGCGAGTGTGAAACCTTGCATAGTAACTGTCCTTGACATACCCTTCAATCATGCACCTTGACCTGCTGACCTTGACCTATATTTTACGGTCCAATGACTTTGTTATATATTTATGTCGAAGTTTGTTTTTTTCTGCATCAGTGATAGCTGCGAGTGTGAAAGCTTGCATAGTAAATGTCCTTCACATACCCTTTCAGAACACACCTTAATCTCGTGCTCTGGACCTATATTTCATGTTTTAGTTATTTTGCCCGATGCAGATGTGATATCGACCTCCGCGGAGTTCTTGTATATTGTAAAACTGGGATGTAAAGGGTGTCAAAAAAAAAAAATATAGCCGCTACAAAAAACTGCATAGCTTTTTAAAGAAAACAGAAATATGCAAGATGTTTTACACATCGGTAGTGCTATTATACCTGATTGTTAATTTGACATCTATTTTGCTAGATAGTGCTTCCATAGCAAGTGAAGCCATAACGAATCTGTGTCACTTGCTGTTATCTGCTGCAAGTTCCATACCTGGAAATGGAAGCATTCTTAAGCCTTTAGTCTCCCTAAAAAGCTTATTAAGCTGGGGAAGTAACGATACTTGTCGGAAAATAAAATGGGTTTGTTAAAATAATGTACAAAATATGGTGAAAATGGAAATTTTAATCCAGGATGGGGAGTGAACAGCCTTCAAATGTGCCATGCTATATTTTTTTTTTTTACTCCGAAGGCGACCATTTACGATAATGGTGGTCATTTTGGATATTAGGCATTGCACATAATTGCAAATTATATATATCTACAGACATTGATTTGAAGCATACTCCTGCGCATAAGTTTGATTGAGTTTTCTGTAAAAATTAAATAAATAGTAAACATATATTGTAGAGGATACGTTTTTTGGGACACCCTGTCCAGGTGTATACGAGGTGCTTCTAACATGTAAACACAATCAATGTTTTGTGCAAAATTAAGAAAATATTCTTTTTCAATGAAAAATTATCCTTTTTCTCAGAAAAAAACAACTTTACATTGCATGGCCATGTTTTTATGATACACCAAAATATTGTTCTGACATACTTGTACCAGTTTTGGAATTAACATCATACAATATTATGTGATAGTGTAGAGTATTGTGTTTCTATTAAAAATTAATGTGAAATAAAGGTGAAATAACAATTTCTTTCACTGATACCCAAATAGTCATTTGAGCAGCGTCATGAGAAAACCAACAATGTGGTTTTCGGCAACACACATGAACTCCCCGTAGTACTTATAAACATCCAGAAAGGTGGCTCTGAAAAATTGTGACTGGCACATTAGATTGCAAAACAAGCATCCAAACATTTGAGCCACATCTTAAGAAAACAAACAATTTGGTTTCCAAACAGGTCTGACACAAATCAAGCTGTACAAGCACAGAAGATGGTTAGAGGCTGGACATTTTGATTTAGAAAGTAGAAATCTGTCTATCACAGGTCATTGATGCTCTATAACCATAAAATAGTCTAAATAGCCAATATTTAGTGATTCTAGCTGACGTCAGCTAGAATGAGTATTTGGGGCAAATGGGGGTTATTTTAGCAATCAGTATACATTATTTAGTATTTAAAGGGTCAATGACCTCTGCGTGTATCGAAAACAACGGCACTGATCAGCTTCG
Source organism: Rugalucina vietnamica (assembly GCA_964017185.1). NCBI lineage: Eukaryota > Metazoa > Mollusca > Bivalvia > Lucinida > Lucinidae > Rugalucina > Rugalucina vietnamica. The sequence continues at coordinate 13,912,111 of OZ024869.1, read as the reverse complement.
CAGACACTGCGAAGCTGATCTGCGCCTTTGTTTTCGCATATGTAAAATGTTTGTTTTCTCGTGACACGGCTCATTTATTTAATTGTTTCAGGAAATATTGGAGAGAATGCAGTTTGCTATGATTAATGAGGGTTTTAAGATTTTAGAAGATGGTAAATGTAGTATGCCAGAGGAAATTGATGTGATATGGTAGGTAAACCTATTACAGAAATGCAACTGCATTAGAGTAAAGCATAAGAGTAAAGATTTTATTTTCTCATTTGAGCCATCACATGGGAAAACCAACAATCTGCATAGGTGAAAACAAAGGCGCAGACCAGCTTCGCGGTAACCGCGAAGCTGATCAGCGCCTTTGTTTTCACTACTAGAATAGTACAATCCCTCTTCTTCTTAAATCCGAAATTTCAAGATTCTAGCCTTCTTCTGTGCTTGTACAGGCTGGTTTATGTCAGACCTGGTCGGAAACCAAATTGTTGGTTTTCTCATGCACAGGCTCATTTATGACGTCGGGCTTGTGCATAATGAGGTGCACCAAATGCACATGATGGGCAAGGACCATATACATGGAACTAGGAATATGAATTGAACCTAGAACATGGATTCATGAAAAGAAGTCTCAACCGATCTACATGCAGTCATTTAAGAAAATGGGAAATTTTAAGTGTTTTACACACATTGCAGAATTGAAATCAGTTGAATCTCATTATTGAACTATGTTAAATCTGGCCAAGTAGAAAGTATGATATGACAGAATAAGCATAAACTATGATATGAGATGTGTCGTGAGAAAACCTTCGGGGTTTCCAGTCAGGTCTGACATATACTGGCCTGTCTCAGAACAAGGCTGGAAGCTTGAAATTTTGGATTTAACTGAGGAGAGATTGTACTACTCATGTAGGGAAAACAAAGGTGCTGATCTGCGCCTGTGTTTTTGCAGGTGCAAAAATCTGGTTTTCTCATGACATGGCTCATATAAAATAGAAATTTGTTGTTGTGTTTACAAATGAGCCACCCCATGGGAAAACCAACAATCTGCATATGCGAAAACAAAGACGCAGATCAGCTTCGCGGTAACCGCGAAGCTGATCAGCGCCTTTGTTTTCGCTACTCGGATAGTACAATTCCTCTTCTACTTAAATCCAAAATTTCAAGATTCTAACTATTTTCTGTGCTTGTACAGGCCGGTTTGTGTCAGACCTGTTCGAAAACCACATTGTTGGTTTTCCCACGAGGCGGCTCAAATGTATGTCTTTCCTCAGGTTATATGGGTTTACATGGCCTAAGTATGCTGGAGGACCTATGTATTATGCCAGCAAGATTGGTTTGAAGAAAGTTTATGAAAGAATTTGCTATTATCATCAACAGCATCGTAAGTAGATTTATTGTCAGTACCCTTATTTTACTAATGATGCTGATGTTACTGAAAGTGATTTTGACCAGTTTGGTGATTTTTTCTTTTTATATAAACTGTAAAGTTCATGTTACTAATGTTTAAGCATGTTTTGCCCTATAGATTTACATTTCAGCATTTGGCTTAATGTATCAAAATTTTGCTTTCTTTTTCAATGATTCACATTTTACATGTGTTGCACCATTCAAACCCCAGTAGACTATAATGTTGTTATTTAGAAGTGAATGTAAACAGTGTGACTGGATTTCTATAGATTTTTTTTATTTGACATCCATGTTTCTTTAAAAAAGTAGTTGCTGCCTATGTAAGACAATTATTTAATTTTTATTCATGTAAGTTTGTAAAATTGTGGGACAGCTTTTAAAATTCTATATATAAGACAACAGGCAGAGGCAGCAATAATGCATTCTGTATCAGAAAAGATTTATCATTATGTATGTCTAGTGAGTGAAAAATTTTCTTCAATACCTGATAATTGTGTACCAAAATAAACGCTTCTTCAGAATCTCTTGCTCTGGTTCAAGGGGGCATGATTGCCTTGTGAGCATCAGTCACTGCATCAAGAAAACATTGCCATGTAATATATACCCCTAAAACCCCAATTTTATAAAGTAAAATGGGAATTTACTGGGTTATACCTATTTTACTGATTTTTGAACTAAAACATAGATTGTGGGTACTTGTTAGAACCGCCTCACGGAGGCGGTTCTAACTTGTACCCACGATCAATGTTTTGAGCAAAATATTAAAAATATCAAAAATTATCCAATGAATTTTTCTATTTATACTGCTGAAAAAAAAAACACAAAAAAAAAACTGTTTATTGCATGGGCAATATTTTGTGATGGGATCAAGAGGTTGGGAGTTTGATCCCCACAGGTGCCAAGTTGTGTCCTTGAGCAAAATGCCCAAACACCCCAGTGGTACTGGTTAATACCTAGGGAGTTATTGTTTCTTCTTGGCATGCCTGAAAAATTGTTAGATGGGACAATCAACCACAATTCAGACGAAGATAATTAATTTCTCTATTGCAAATTTCCTTTCTATTTTCAGCCTACAGTATGCACTGGGTGCCTAGTCCATTGTTAAAGAAGTTAAGTGAGACAGATTTACCCCTTGAGAAGTGGGGAGAGGTGGCAAGGAGCGGTAGCAAATTATAAATTACTAGCAGAAAGCAAGTTATATATGAGCCACCACATGGGAAAACCAACAATCTGCATAGGCAAAAACAAAGGCGCAGATCAGCTTCGCAGTAACTGCAAAGATGATCAGCGCCTTTGTTTTCGCTACTCGGATAGTACAATTCCTCTTCTACTTAAATCCGAAATTTCAAGCTTCTAGCTCTTTTCTGTGCTTGTACAGGTCGGTTTGTGTTGGACCTGTTCGGAAACCATGTTGTTGGTTTTCCCATGAGGTGGCTCAATTATTAGGGCTGTCTCAATACACTATTGACTTTTCTTATCATTTACACATAAAGTGGAAAAAGGAGGCAATAGGAGGCAACATGTCATAGTGGCCATATGTACTATTTTTGACAATTCATGACTGTGTTTGTGGAAATGTGCATGCGGTCCTTTTTCAAAGACCATCATGTGATTGGGATTGACATGAGGATTAATGTAACAGTGAATGTATAATCAGATTTCCCTTCTAAAAACAAACTTTCAGTGGTTAAATACTGCAAAGAAGCCATAGCTAGACATATGTTGGGACATTAAAATTGAGCCGCCTCGTGGGAAAACCAACAATGTTGTTTCCGAACAGGTTTGACACAAAACCGCCTGTACAAGCACAGAAAAGAGCTAGAAGCTTGAAATTTAGGATTTAAGTAGAAGAGGAAATGTACTATCCGAGTAGCGAAAGCAAAGGCGCTGATCAGCTTCCCAGTTACTGCAAAATTGATCTGCGCCTTTGTTTTCGCCTATGCAGATTGTTGGTTTTTCCATGTGGCAGCTCAAATATATGATTGCATAGTACTACTAAATAAGTTTTGCTGGTTTGGTGCAATATTGTTTTATAAGCAACCTGTTATAAGGATAGGAAACCTGTTTTGAGGTTTCATGCTTGACATCATTTTTAACAGTCTAAAAATCACAATATGTCCATGAACTGTGTATCCCCTTAAACCCCACTTTTATATACAAAAACTGGGGTTCGCAGGGGAATACCTAATCTTCTTATTTTTAATCAAAAACATACATTGTGGGTACTCGTTAGAACCCCTCACCGAGGCAGCTCTAACGTGTACCCACAATGAATGTTTTGAGTGAAAATATTTAAAGAATCGAAAATTTTCCAATGAAATTTTTCATTTTTGCTTATGAAAAAATCTGTGTATGTTGCGTGGGCAAGTTTTCATAATGGTAAGAACACAACTGCAACCTGGTATCATTTAGCGCATTGGTGATCACTTGTCATTTCATTTTGTTGCATACATGTAAGCTCATTTTGAAAATGATCACTACTACTTAAGTAAATGAAAATATCATATTCATTCTAATAAGCGCACAGTGTGTTTAACTTTTCATACAAAGTTAAAATATAAAATACTAATTTGCTAGTCCAGCAGTGTGCACTTGTATACATGATATTTTTTGGAAGCGACCAGGGCTTGTGTTTTTAGAGCATGCAACAGGAAAACATGTCCGTGAAATGTATACCGTCTTAGACCCCACTTTTATATAGCAAAACTGGGGTATGCAGGAGTATACCTATTTTTGCTCCAAAACATACATTGTGGGTACTCGTTAGAACTGCCTTCTAACGTGTACCCACAATCTATGTTTTGAGCAAAAATTAGAAAAATATAAAAAAAAATCAGCTGAAAATTTTCAACTGTTGAAGCTAAAAAAATCTGTTTATTGCATGGGCAAGTTTTCGTTATGTATGCTAATTAGAATGTATTGGAGCAGTATGATTTCTTGATTGAAACTTGCTATCAGTTCTTGAAGAAACATTGTGATAATTATTTTTAATTTTGTATGAAATTATAATGATTTCTTCGGATGGATAAACCAAAGATAATTTTAAACATTTGTGCCGCTGCTCATGAGAAAACCAACAATTTGCATATGCAAAACCAAAGGCGCAGATCAGCTTTGCTGTAACAGTGAAGCTGATCAGCGCCTTTGTTTTCGTTACATGGATAGTACACTTCCTCTACTTTCTAAATCCAAAATTTCCAGCCTCCAGCCATCTACTGTGTTTGTACAGCTCAGTTTGTATCGGACCTGTTCAGAAACCACATTGTTGGTTTTCTCATGACATGGCTCATTTATTGTTTACATGAGATAAGTTTTGTTAAATATTGAATATTTTTGGAAATATATAAACAAAAAAGTTCTTTATTCTTTTATTTAATGACCATATCATACAATCATGTAGGTAAAAGCAAACTATGAAATGAGCCTCATCATGAGACAACCAACATTTTGTATATGCGAAAACAAAGGCACAGATCAGCTTTGTGGTAACCATTTTTCATCAACTGACCTTAACATGTCCATGAAAAGTATACCCCCTTACACACCACTTTGATATTCTTAAACTTGGGTATACAGGGGTTTGGAATTTTTCTTATTCTTGATCCATAGATTGGTACTCGTTAGAACCGCCTTGGCAATGCAGTTCAGTCAATGTTTTGAGCAAATATATTAAAAATATCAAAATTTCTCCAATGAAATTTTCAATTTTTACAGCTGAAAAAACAACAACTATATATTGCATGGGCAAGTTTTGGTAATGTTTTAAATTAGCAGAAGAGGAAGACAGGACAAAGAAATGAGCCACCTGGTGGGAAAACACCAACAATGTGGTTTCCGAACAGGTCCAACACAAATCAAGTTGTACAGTCACAGAAGCAGGCTAGAAGCTTGACATTTTGGATTTAAGAAGAAGAGGAAGTGTACTATCCGTGTAGCAAAAACAAAGGTGTGATCAGCTTCGCGGTAACCGCGAAGCTGATCTGCGCCTTTTGTTTTCGCATATGCAGATTGTTGGTTTTCTCATGAGGCGGCTCAAAATAGTTGCAGCACCAGGTCTTTGCAAAAAAGTTGGACATATTGGTTCATCTCTTATCCACTTCAATGCAAAACAGTCATGCTGCTGATAGAGCTACCACACCCATTTCTTTGGATCTGTGCCCCCAAAACAGACTTGAAATGTGTAATATTTCTTCTGCATAATTCAATTACTGTCAGAATAAGAAGCTATAAGGCGCAGTTGTTTAGTCTATTGCCTTCTAAACCAGGGGTAGCAGGTTAGATCACGGGGGTTCTCGGTCTGTAGGACGAGACTAACCCGAGGTCATGTCTCCATATGATCTTAGCTGTTGATGAAAGGTTAAACTAACGTCAGTTAATTACTATCTGACTTAAGCTACTACTCTATTTGAAATACATCAACACTGTCACGAAATTTAATGTTCCAAACTGCATACCCAACAATAAGTTGATTAGCATTGGGGTCATATGCAATAGTGTGAGGGTTTGTGCTCAAACCATCTTTTCTCTTCAAAAAAACAGATTCTTCTGTAAGATCCTCATTTAGAATAACTATTTCATGGTTTTTGCTGTTGCATATGTAGATATTCCCATTAATATCAGTGGTAACACCAGTGGGTTCAGTAACTTTTTTATGCCATTTAGCGAGAACTTTGCCAGTGTCGCCATTTAAGCAAGTGACTATACCCTTCTCACCATCTGTCACAACAACAGATGAACTGCCATTATTTAATTTGCTAACATACAAAGGAGAGAAAAACAACTCAGTACCCTTGTCTGAAGACACGGACCAGTCAGTCTTTCCTTTCAGATTTATCAGCTTCACACTGCGAGGAATAGAGAAGGGACTTGTAACTATGAGCTTATCTTTGCATTGGCATATACCTCTCATGTTGAATGGCATTTTTGTTTTGGTCTTTATTTTCAGTTTTGAATCAGTAACTTGTAGAATCACTAGCCAATATTCACATGCCACAACAGCTTCATTGTCTCCAATCATTGCTAGATCCCATGGCTCACTCGGCAGAACAACACAACTCAATGCTTTCATTTCTGGAGAGAACAGTTTTATGATTTTGTTGTTTCGATCAGCTAGAAGTTTGTTTCCATTTTTATCTACGGCTATTCCAGTTATCCAACAATCATTTTTATCCCTTTCCATAGAAACTTCGAAGCTTCCAATTTTCTTGCCACATGGCCTTGAATTTGACATACTACATGTAGCCTTTGGCAATGGACCTTTATCAGTTGTAGAGGTACTCGGTTCTTGACGAGAATTTATCTTGGGATTTTCAACAAACCTTGATAAAGAATGAAAGACAAAAATAATGATCAGCTTTTTAAGACGCAAACAATATTATAAGAAAATTCTGTAGTCTGTTGAGACCGCCCATATAGTTTGGCATTGAAGACCAAAACCCGAGATAAGAGCTGGTGAAAACGGGGGCGAACGCTAGCCTAGATGACATAGTTTTTGACAATTTTTTGCTATATATACCGCGGCCAGCAGCCAACAAGAACTGAAACAAGTAAGTGTGTAACTTCACTATTAAAGCTTACATTTTAAGATAATTATATATATCATATTTTTTTTTCTAAAGATGTTCTTTTAACTCATGTTTGAGTTAATTTTTCAAAACTTGCTTTTCCGTTTCTACTGCAAACGGTTAAAACTATTATTTTTAATAGCATTGATATTTAGATCTGCATTGCCTATATATACATATTACATACATAGTATAAGTAGATCATATCAATTTAATGTTGGTTTTTTTTTTTGTAGCCACAACAAAATATGTATACTCAGCGTCAATGAAAGGTTACCACCAATAAAATTTCGATATTTTGAAACATTAAAAATTTCTTTAAAAATTGTAGTTTCATTTATGATTCTGGTCAACAGCAAATTGAAATAGAGACATTCAAGAGTTCCACTAGCCTTGGAACTATGGTGCACGTGTACCACGTGCAATTTGTGATTTTCGAAATTTTTGAGAACTAGAAAGCCATGTTTTGACAAGTCGTCATGTCTTCTCATGCCTCTAACAGTTTCAATGAAAACGCCACCAAATTGATTTCAATTGCTCCATCGACTACCAAAATAGAGGACCTTACTTTTAGGTAGTACCCAAAATTTGCATTTCTCCATACATTTTAATGGAAGCTTCTACCATTTGCCACGGACTGCGTATAATCTTTTCGGCTGTGGTGAGCACCATTTTCAATAGCAATAATGAATGACATTCTATGCCATGAAAATGAATGCTGAAGTATCAGCAGTTGTCTTTACAGAATGAACCATTAATTGAACCAGATTTACTGGTAACTTTTCATTGACGCTGAGTATATATTCTGAAAACAAAAAAGATAACTGATGGAAAATCTCTAGGCACAGTCACATTACAGCTCAAAAGTTCAAAGTGAAGTGCATAGTCAATCAGTCCACTTGTACTTGTGAATCCCGAAATCCACCTAACAAATATTGACCAAAAGTGGCTTCGAATGGCAGTTTCATTCCGTATTCTTACTGAGGCGAGCATGCGTGTAATTTGTGCCCAAAGAGACGCTTATACTACTTAATACCTACTTGATGGAAAATCAGATTATGAGAAACCCGGAGTTTTGCCTATGCGAAAACAAAGGCGCAGCTGATCAGCGCCCTTGTTTTCAATACACGGATAGCACAATTCCTCTCCTTCCTAAATCCGAAATGTCAAGCTTCTTGCCATCTTCTGTAGCTGCACCTGTCGCTTTGTGTCGGAGACCCCGAAGACCGATTTTCTCACGTCGCGGCTCACTTACCTTCTCCGTTTTTCGGGCAGAGCATCAGCCGTTTCCTCTACATGACCTCTTCCTTTCCTCTTATGTGACATTGCGCGCTTTATCGCCTAAGGCAAATCTTTGCAGTTGTCGATGTATATTCTGTATATAGCACAAGACTGTTTTAGTATTTCAGGCCATTTTTTAACAAGCACGGGTGTATTCCTGTATAGACAACATGCAAATGTTGTCATAAACAGATTAGGAACGCTACATGGAGAATATTTAATGAACCTAACACCAACACAAAGAGTAACCACAGTATGGTAAAATCTACACGTACACATGCACTGGTAAAATCGACATGTACACATGCATGTACCCATTGAAGGAGCGACCGAGGGGCTATAGATCAATCACCTCGATCTTCCTGCCCTCAGGCCATGTGAACAGCGCAGAATTATCTGGCCTGTCATGATCTCTATTGAATTTTCTAGTTACTTTTTCACAGCATATTTTTTCCGCTACACATATTATGAATGTTGATATTTGACGGGACCAATTTTATTGATCAATGATGTATTTTTCTTTCCTTTCAATATTTGAATCAATTGAAATCTATGTCTGCTTCTATAGCACGGCTAACAAACCTTTAAATGCGTAACCGCGGTTAAGAAAAGAAATCCGATTCATGTCCTTCCGGTTTCGCATCAGATGACCAACAAAAGGTAAACAAACTTTTGCAGCTCGTGTTTCCGAGTAAAATATTTCGATTCGAAGACGAATATTATAATTTTCTCAATGCTATTTTATTAGTTAGACATTGCTATATTTGGACCCCAAAGGATTTCCAGAATTTTTTCTTTATAAACATAATTTTTATTCCCTACCCCAAAACACATGTTGGGATTGCATTGTACACGACGAAAATGTGGGTCAGTCGCAGGGATATTTTTAGATTTCCGCTCATTACGTCCATATTAACGGAAAGCAATACATTAACATTGTGTGAGGTCTGGTGGCAGTTTCGTTGCCTCTGGCCAATGCATTCTATGCATATGTGGTTAAAAGCTGTGTCAACATTTCGGTTACGAATTTAATCATTAGAATGATAGCAATATATAGTCATTATAGAACACATGTATTAAAGTTTTTGTAAAATTTTTTGTTAATTGTTTTACGCTGAAGATTATTGTCACATTCTCTCGTCCTTTCTTAATAGTTGCTTACTCAAATTTGGTGTGTTTGTGATATTTGCAGTGAAAATGTTTGATATAAAATAATACAAACTGTCTATGAAATACATGTAATACAATAGTTCACATGCATGATATTCCTGTTCATGAAAACGATTTTACAGCATTCTGTATACTTTAATTTGTTTTTTCTTGGTTTTATTTCTTTCAAAACGCTCTACAGGGAAATAAATACTATAACTTGAACAGGTTGAGGTTTTCAAACGTATCTTGAAATATATCCTTCATATTTTAATGATTAAATGCGTACCCATCTTTTCCTTCCTTTCAAATCGATAATGACGGGCACTAACACAACGAAATACTGGCACAGACATCAGATGCAATTTAGTTAATACATATCTGTAAATTTGTCGTGGAACAATCACTAAAATTTGATATTTACCACCAAATTGTCCAATTTTTAGTTGTATTTCGCCGACTTTGGCCTTGTTGGAACACCAGGTTCGAAGAAGGGAATTATTAACTCAAAGACCATCAAATTATTTTGCGAGCTACTTTGGTGCTAAGTTACAATAGTAAATAAGTGACAAAATAGCATTCATAGATAATCGATATATTTCTGTACTAAAATATAATCATCAATCGATCCTAGTAGTGTATGTTTTGTTTACCTTTTCTTGGTCTTCATATGCGGAACCGGAAGGGCGTGAATCGGATTTTCTTTCTTAACCGGCGGTTACGCATTTAAAGGTTTGTTAGCCGTGTATAGATTTATGCACATTCACACTCGACGAGGATAAACTCAATCGAGTGTTTGCCGAACATTCCGCCCCGACATGACTGAAAAATTATTGACCGGGACACTAGAACACAAACCACACAGAGATAAGTTGTCGAATATATAGAGCTACTTTGCGCACTAATTATATTAATAAACTTACATATAAAGAAGCATAAGCTCTCATTGGAAAGAAAAATTTGGGACTCCGGCGGCCAGAGATATGTTTTGGTGTCGGAGAATGTTCTTCTTGTCTGTTGTCGTTCAGGTGTTTTTTTTTTTTTTTGTTGTTGTTGTTTTTTTCTCAGGGTACAAAATCAGAAGCATATGGTTGTTTATTTTTGTAGGAATGAAAGCCTAAATGATTTGCAATTACGAAAAACCCACCAATTATCAAAGTTTGTAAAAGCTTCATTGAACAAAAGTCAGAAGAATTTCGATCTCAAGAAAATTTCTCTAACATATAAAACTGACATTTTTCTCTTTTTGTTCGTTTGCATAAACCTTTTAAGAAACCCAATTAATGCAATTATTCAAGTGCACTTCTTAATAAAAAATGAATTTGACATTTCTATTAAATGGAACATTATAAAGCTCCCGTTTTAGCAAAAACACTAAAAGCAAAATTCAGTTAAAATGTACCGCAGCGTGAAAAAACCGTGTGTGTGTGTGTGTGTGTGTGTGTGTGTGTGTGTGTGTGTGTGTGTGTTTTTATTTATTTATTTATTTATTTATTTATTATTACTTTTTATTTTTATTTATTTATTTATTTATTTTTCTTTCATATTATTAGCTCACCTGAGCTTATAGGATGCCTATGTTCCGGCGTTCGTCCGACCGTCGTCCTCTGTCCGTCCGTCGTCCACCATTTTCAAAGTTCTTCTTCTCTGAAACCCCTTGGCCAATCAAAGCCAAATTTTACTTGAAGCATCTATAGGCAGGGGGGAACCAATGTGTTTGTAAATAATCCAGGTCATATGACCAAGATGGCCGCCATGCCCATATATGGTAAAAACCCTTCAAAAATCTTCTTCTCCAGAACCACTGGATCGATTTCAACAAAACTTGACAAGAAGCATCAGGGACTAAAGTACTACAATAAATTTATAAATCATGACCCTTGGATGACCTTAACCTATTTAACGACAACGTCAACATAGATCGCCCATATTTGAATGGGGAAAACGGTTAAAATGTCATTTGAAGGGAATAACTTGCAGGAATATGATTCTGAAAGAATTTGTACCACAGAGGTCAGTCTGCCCCCACCCTGGGACAATGTACATGTATATTACAAAAATATTCAACTATCTTCTTCTCAGAAACTGCGTGACCAATCAAAGCCAAATTCTACATGGAGCATCTACAAGAAGAGGGAACCAATATATTTATTAATAATCTAGGTCACATGACCAAGATGGCCACCATGCCCATATATGGTAAAAACCCTTCAAAAATCTTCTTTTCCAGAACTGGTGAACCGATTTCAACGAAACCTAGGAGACGACTGCTAGGCATTTTGAATTTAGAAGGTATCTAGGGATTGTACAAGACAGTAATTGAGCCGCCGCGACGCGAGAAAACCGGTCTTCAGGGTTTCCGACAAGGTGCGACACAAACCGGGCTGTACAAGCCCAGAAGGTGGCTAGAAGCTAGAAATTTCGGATTTAGGAAGAAGAGAAATTGTACTATCTGAGTAGCGAAAACAAATGTGCTAATCAGCTTCGCAGTAATCAGCCTCGCATTTACTGCGAAGCTGATTTGCGCCTTTGTTTTCGCATATGCAAAAATCCGGTTTTCCCATGATGCGGCTCCTACGTCTCTGTTTGTCTCTCTGCGCTATGCATGGGAGCGAAACTGAACGGAATGAACTGATCGGAATGAACGTTTAGCCTGTAGTCCTTTAAATAGCATAGTATTAGAATCTACTCTTTTTTTTATTTATTTGTTTATTTAAAATGAAATTCCAACATATAGACCAATAGCTTTACTAAAGCCAAGTTCTCATTGTCCCGGGTTAGCTCCCCGGTTCGCCCCGGTTCGACAAACCGTGGTAAACCGGGATGGACCGTGACGAACCGGAAAGAACCGGGGTAAACCGGGGAGCATTCGTGGTTGTATTAAAATGATTTATACAACCGGGGCAAACATGACCGGGTTAAACCGGTGACACCGTGACAAACCGTGATAGCACCGGAACTCGACCGTGATGATCCGGCACAAGCGGTAAGTAACCGGGGCGGCCCCGGGGTGAACCGAGACTCCACCGGGTGAACCGGGACGCAACCGAGGCAAACTGATTTAAGAATTTGGCTACGGTTAACCCCGGTTTGCCACGGTCACCCCGGTGGCAACCCGCCGTTGCTATCATTTTCAATACTGCCAAACACCGGGGTATCACCCGGTGGGACCGGCACCGGGACGCCACCGGCGTGAACCGGGACGCTACTGGGCTTTACCGTAGTAAACCCGAGGCACACCGGCCTACACCGTGACGACACTGTGGTAGAACCCGGACCAAGACCGGGGCTACACCGGGATAGCACCGTGGCTGTGTGAACACGATCTATTTTGGTAGGAACAGTTCCCCGGTTTATCATGGTATACCGGTTGGTATTCACCGGGGCGAACCGGGGTAGAAACGGGACAGTGAGAACGGGGATTTACATACAGTCTTTCCTTGGGTTTCGTGATGTTTTAAAATTCGTTGTCAGTTTTGCTCCTCTTTTAGGAGCTTATTGCGTAGTTAAATTATAATTTGAGAAATAGTATACGTAAATTGCTATGAATTTGGGGAACCAAACCCTTCAAATCTGAAGGTCGAATCTGGCAATGCCAGGGACATTACGTAATGCGACTAGAGATTACATTAAACCTGCGGTGCTTCCATACTCTTTTATGCTTGAGATAGACCTGATATTTATGGACAAGAGCCGTCTACCCAAGACAGTCGATTTCCACGGTAGTATTACATTTGAACCCTCGAAGACAGGCATTCTTCTGACCATATAATCGTTGAGATACAAAGCTTTTAAAACTTTTGTTATTATGTAATTTTATCAATGTACTCCAATTATTGACATGTGAGCCTCCAGACTTTGGCCTATTATGTTGTATAATTTCACTAATTTAACAAGTTTTATTGTCGAATTCCTCGAAAAATTCGGCTTGGTCGAATTCCAGAAGTAATCGTCGTCAATCGTCGTCAACAGAATTATTTTCATCATAGAAACGTTAGCGTGCAAGCGGAAGGGTGAAATCTTTCACAAAATGTAAAAGAAGAAATTTCATTTTACGGACATCATAGATGAAAGAGCGAAATGAAAATGCTGAAAATATTTGGCTTGCTATTTCTTATTCTGACCGATCAAAATGCAGGTATGTAGGAATATACTAAATATACTTGGCTCAGTCTCATCTTAGTCTACCAAAGAGCGTTTTTGATTTCCATTAGTACGTGTGTAAATTAAATGCTTTTTTTTTGCCTGTTTCTGTATAGTTTGAAAAAACGTTTTTATTCAGTTTGAATTAGTTACATTACATTACCAAAGTCAAAACCTTTTTTGACATTTACAAAGATATTACAACAATACAGTATTAGGCGTAATGAATTACAGTGCATCAATTCGGTGATGTATGCGATTTACATGCGTTAAAGCAGTACAGAACCGCGCGCTTAGATTCTTTCTTGGTGTCGGATGCTGCCGTTAACACGGCTGGTAATGGCGTTAGGGCAATCAAATGTAATTTGCAAACGGACGCCCTACGGGAGCTTCCGGACATGAGTAACGGAAAAAACGAACTTGAAACAACACGTGACATTTGTTTAAGTTTACGCAATTTTGTAAATATTCTGAAATAGGGCAATACTTTTCCCAATAGTATTTATTTCTGCATATTGTTTTGCGATCGTGGTAGTATGGAATGCTGTTGTTTCTCTAAAATTCGGTTTCTCCTGGATGCGGGGTATGTCATTTGTTCTGTTTTGAGCTGTTACTGGACATGTTTTGGTGCCTTGTTGATGATCTTATGTAGACAAACATAGTTCATTTGATTCTTTCACTGTATAGTGCCTTGTCCAAAGAATTTGCCATAGAAATTCTGCTTAAAAATGTTGCTTCAGTAGAAACGAGAAATAGATATGACTACCCCTATCGGACCGATTACCCTTACGAGCGAACCTGCGGAACACCCAAAACCAACAAAAACATTCATAAACCACTTGATCGGTTAGCACAAAACAATTTCCGCGCCGATGTGGGGTTCTGTGCCTAAACACTAATAATTGTTTTATGTTGTTCTAAAGGCAAATGTTTGTTATATATGATAGGAAAATGCAGTGAATGTCCAAAAACCAAGAGAAAGAGGAATACCCACGAAATATAAAACCACAATGCTCGTTAGCAGAGTAGTAATTAAATTGTAATTAAAAAAAAAAAAAAAAAAAAAAAAAAAAAAAAAAACAAAAAAAAAACTCGCCTATTAATACTATCAACAGAATAGGAGATAGGAAATGCGACTGAGCCTACTCAAAAATAACATTAGTAGCACACCACACAAGGCCTCCAATCCTGCTTCTGAAAGAAAATCGCCGATATGTCAGTAAATTTGTGATTTCGGGTTGTTATTTTCTTACAAATAAACCTTTAAATGGGACTTTGCTGCCATCGCAGGAATTCGTCTCGTTAGGGGTGTACCAGACTTTTATACAAAAAGAAGACAGGATAAATTAATTTGCCTTTTTAGCTGTGAGATAATTCCAGTTATAAGGTTCAGTGTCAAAATCTGCAAAGATATTTTATCAGAAAGACGAAAACAATTATATAAATGATCATATTACTATTTCAGAAGGTTGTACATATTAGGTTATTACAGGTTCTTTCTTGTGGTGCGGGCATTCGCGGGCCCCTATCGTCACATACAATTAGCTGCTCGCGACGGGTGGCGAAATCGGGGGCTACCTTTGTAGGACAACTACCTATAAGACTGTTTCTCGACGCGCACTTCCTACTCTGTAGTTTCTTTTGCTTCTCATACCATAATATCTGGGGTTTGGGTCCGCGTGTGTTTGTGGTGCTGGACGGTCCGTTTTATCCATATTCATGTAAAATACATGTATTGTTAAAATGAATTGTATATAATCATTTGTACTGTATTTTTCTTGGATGTATGCATCTATATGTTCGTAACGTTTTAGTTGAGGCTTTTGAGAATAGTAACTGAACTGAATGAGATGTGCACCTCTGCGGCGATCGGTGTGGTGACGTGCTATCTGGACATTGGTTTCGGCCACATGTTTTTCGCACTCGGCTGGCGTGAGTTCGGCTGATATTATTTCCACTGACCGCATTGGTGGTCTTTCGGATTGGTTGATTTGCGTGTCATGGCGGGGCAATGGTGGGAGGTGGAAGCATCTTGATAGGTGTACGTGATTTGTAGATACTTATTGTGTAACTCAGAGTTGTGTAATTCATTCTATTTATTAATTCAAGAAGGCTCTCAAATGTTCTTAAATGAGCCGCCTCATGGGAAAACCAACAATCTGCATAGGCGAAAACAAAGACGCAGATCAGCTTCGCGGTAACCGCGAAGCTGATCAGCGCCTTTGGTTTCGCTACTCGGATAGTACAATTCCTCTTCTACTTAAATCCGAAATTTCAAGCTTCTAGCCTGCTTCTGTAGCTGTACAAGCCGGTTTGTGTCAGACCTGTTCGGAAACCACATTGCTGGTTTTCCCACGAGGTGGCTCAAATGTTTCTATCATATATTGCTGTATGCACATCTATATACAAATGTATGTGGAAGTGAGACTATAAAAAACTATTGTCTGTCTTTTTGTCTGTCTGCATTAATTTTTCTTGAAGTGTGTTATCAAATGCACAAAGTGGTGGTCATCACTTATATTCTGAAATGATCTGATGATACCGGATACCTACACGCTGCTAACTCCTACGTCATTACGTGGCTTGTCCCAAAAGTCCCGTTACACATACATTTTATTCTGAACGCATAGCAGGAACCAACAACAGTTACTCATGCAGAATAATTGGCCATATTGGAACTTATTTTACTGTACAAAATGATACTCACTTCAATGACCTCACTGCTACAGTTACCTTGGTTACCATAAGTAGGCATGACCGGAGCAAGTCAAATTATGTAAAATGTTTTCGTAATTTCTAGTTTTCGCAATCTGCTAAATCAACATAGGTATAACGTGATCATTTAGGAAAATATACCAGCCTAACTACTATTCTATGGGCATCATTTAGTGATAATGTTATGAAATTTGAGAACGATTTGATACTTTGGGTGACAAATAAAATAGCTAACCTATAAAAATTCAACGACAAAATTACGACGTTGGCAAAAAAATGCGGAGCAAAAAAATAGGGTCGTTATATTTAAACATCTAAAATATGTTCTTTAATGTAAACCAAGCAAATGTTTAGGTTGATATAAGTTGGTGACTTCAATACTATAACACAACACCTACTTTTAAAACGATATATCAGCTATAATATTACTTGACCAAATGAAACATGGGCAGTTGTTAACATGGATAGCATTTGATTAACTATTCTTGTTTTGCATGGCTGATCTTTATAGGATTATTTTGACGAATTGCTTATAAATATTTTACTCAGATTTCCAAATATATGCAACAGTATCGTTTAGCTAAATATAAATCTAATTTTTAAATAGATTTTTTGTTTTTAGTGTATTTATCCAAACGGCAAAATATTTAAGAAAAAATCAGAATTAACGGCAACGTCATTAGACCTGCTCCGGTGCAGTAGGGGAACAAAGGTTCAAACCACCGCTGCATTTTAACAAATGCACGTAGCAGTATGAAAATTTTCACCCAAAGCCCTTAGATATAGTACTTGGTGATCATAAGTGTTGTAAGCTCTGACGTGCTTTTATTGTGGCAAAACAGTGAGTGTAATGGAACTTTTGGGACAACCCTCGTACATGGCTCGTCTAAAAGCAAAGTTTCTGTCTTTGTAACCAGACCGAGTTCTTTATGAAATATACAGGATATACCATCTGAAATGCAAACCTTGGTAAATATTCCAGTTTTAGTCCACTCATGGAGGGGTATTGTACCTCAATGGCTATATCCGATTATAGCCTTCTTCTTCTTCTTCTTCTTCTAAAAAAATTCCCACCGAAAGGCGCATCTACGCGTGTCTGATTACTGTAGCGAACTTGACGTTCCTGCTCTTGTGCAACATAAACCACCATAATCCAGTTTTAGTCCACTCATGGAGGGGTATTGTACCTCCATGGCCATATCCGATTATAGCCTTCTTCTTCTTCTTCTTCTATTTCTTCTTCTAAAAAATTCCCACCGAAGCGTCCGTGATGAAAGGCGCATCTACGCGTGTCTGATTACTGTAGCGAACTTGCCACCTAAGCACGGGGGATGCGATTCAGTTGGCTTTTGAAACCTGTTTCTATTTAAAATCGACAGATAAACTAGCCGCTGTTTTAGTAGCAGTTGGGGATTCGTTGGTTCTGAAGTGAAGTTTGACGTTCCTGCTCTTGTGCAACATAACCTAGCGGTTCTATCCTCCCCGACAGGGCGGCACTTTATTAAAAGCCCTCGTCACACATAAGCAAAAATCTCTCGACGTAGACTTGCGTTTAAGGATGTTCGCTGCTAACATTTGACATTTCGGCACTTCCGGTTTTTCTTTTGTTGAATATCTCGTAAACGGTTGCAGATATTTTCCCAATATTTCATATTTGGATACATAATGATGATATGCATTGAACGAGCCATGAAAATTGTCAATCTAAGAAACTTCATTTTTTCACCCCATTTTCTGCAACTTTTCAGAAAAATTTAAGTGTCAGTGAAATTTAGGGGGTAGGGTAGATTAAACTTGAATATTACACATTTTCAAATTAATTGCACTATTTCTTTGTTTATTTTAGCTGCAGTATAAGTGTACATGGTCTTCTAAGTCAGTCTTTGTGTCTTTGTCGGGTGTGCTGGTTTTAAAATTTTAGGTGGTTTTATGAAATGGGCTTAAAGAAACAAAACAGCTGAAAAAGGCTGAAAATGGTGATTTTCAAGTTGTTGGTTCTCTCTTATATGCACACTACCCTATATATTTCTTTCTTTTATTCGAACAATATAACAAAGTTCTATGTTGTGTGAAAATACAAGAAAAAGTTTGAATAAACAAATATGGGTTTGGCACATTTCAAAATATTGATTTTTTCCGACTTTTCAAGTATGGGGGTAGGGTTGGAAAAGTACTCGTACAATTTTGTCATCCACTTCAAGTTGCAAATTTTTCTATGCGTTTGGTCCAAAATAGTTTGCGTTACGTAAATATTATGACTTTTGAAAGCATTCTAGGTGTATTTTTGTTCAAGACAGGTTTGTTTCAAAGAATTAAAAATTAAATTAATTTTACTAAATTTAAAACATGATGCTCAGAGGTCTCATTCAGAGGCCTGTAGCTTGAAAAAATGCACACTACCCTATATTTATTTTGCTTTCAAATGTCTTATGTTGTATTTTGGAATCAAAAAAGAGTGGTTAGAAAAAAAGTTTGAATACTTTTTCATTGGCAGCGAACATCCTTAATTGCGAAAAAAAAAAAAAATAGATTCGTCGAGGGATTATGTGTGACGAAGCATTTAAGTACATTATATATATATATATATATATATATATATATATATATATATATATATATATATATATATATATATATATATATATATATATATATATATATATATATATATATATATATATATATATATATATATATATATATATATATATATATATAGTCAAAATGTTCATATTAAGAGCGAACGTGCATTTTTCAACAAGACCCAGAGATAGAACATTTTGGTGACCCAGATTCCATAGCAAGCAATACAGCATTTTCTCTTGTTTATAAGTGCAATATAAATATATAATAATTATCCAAAGTAAGCCTTAAGGGCTGAATACTAATTATAAATCTATTTATCTCAACATACCCTTAAATGTCTTCATTGTATGTATCCTAGATATCATATAATACGTCCAATACCGAATGGAACCAATGGCATAGTAGCATTTGACCATGTGACCCAAAATGTCATGTGACTGAATTACTCCAAATTCAGTCATCTCATTGGTCGAAATGGAGATAGAACAGTATAGCATTACAATTTCGGGCCTTTTTGGATAGAACATAAAATAATTGTTAATAACGACTCCGCGGCATTTCGTCGAAAATTACATTTGTCGAAAATGTCCCCATGCCCAGACCTTTACCCTAACTCTAGAGGTTGGTGGCTCAAAATGTGGACCTATAGGCTAGTCTTCTACATTTGTCGAAACGACCTTTACCTTAACCCTAGAGGTTGATGGCTCAAAATGTGGACCTATAGGCTAGTCTTCTACGGAATAAATCTCAAACTTTTGCGGTGAACATTTTTGAAGTTACAAAATTTTCGACAAAATACATACATGCACGATCTATACTTTCTAGAATTAGATTGAAGTAATCGGTTCTGATTTTTATGCAGCTCAGACGCCCATTACATCTGGTAGTGGGACTCCACAAAGACCAACAGGAACGATAACTGGGGAAACCTCGCCACTAACTGGGGAAACACCGCCACTAACTGGGGAAACCCCGCCACTAACTGGGGAAACACCGCCACTAACTGGGGAAACACCGCCACCAACGCCACCGAGGACTACTCCTACCACTACGACAGCACCTCAACCATGTAGGTTTTTACTTTCTGTAGTCCACTGATGTATTCCTTTGAAAGATATTCCTGGTCGAAACGTAATTTTACTTAATATCAACCATAATTTCATATGACTGTGTGATGACTTGAGTTAGCTGAGACACGGGACCAACTAGAAAATTGTCATACATCAGACCGTACTTTTCTCCGTGGAATACACCTTACAAATACACAAGAATAATAAATTTGCACAAATGCACAAGTCATTAAGATTTCATATCTCGAAAAATATCCAACAGCTTGTTATATTATTATTTGAGCCACAGCATGAGAAAAACCAAAAACATGCATACGCGAAAACAAAGGCGCAGATCAGCTGTGCAGTAACTGTACAGCTAGTAACTGCACAGCTGTTTAGCGTCACAGATACATGTAGTGCAATAATCCGAAATTCCAAGCGTCTAGCATGCCTTTGTGACATACGGACCGATTTGTGTCAGACCTGGTCGGAGACCTAGATTGTTGGTTTTCTCGCACAAAGGCTCATTTATTGCTGTATCTGTGACATGTTTTTCAGAAACATTTATGTTGTTTTCATTTCAAGTAAACTAAAGTGAACGAATCATTATAATGTCAAAACTGTGATAATGATAAGTTTAGATATCTGCTTTGCATCATCAATGTGTTTTCAAAATTTGCATGGGTTGTACCAAAAGTAGATAAATAGGGGAAACCTTTAGTAAATGCATTGAAACTTGTGCTGAAAAATGGGCGTCAACCAAAAAGTTTGCAAACTGACAAAGGTACAGAATTCAAAAACAGAGACTTTCAAGGTTTTTTAAAATCTAAGAAAATTCATTTCTTCACAACTGAAAACCCAGAAACAAAAGCAAGTATTGTTGAAAGATTCCAAACAACTTTGAAAAGTCGCATGTGGAAGTATTTCACACACAATCGCACTTTGCGATATGTTGATGTTCTTCCAAAATTAGTCGAATGTTACAATCATGCATATCACAGAAATATCAAACGTGCGCCTGTTTCTGTGACAAAAGAAAACGAACCTCAAGTGTCTGAAATTCTTTTTGGCAAACCTAAAAAACTGCAAAAACGTAGGTGATTATGTTAGGATCAATAAAACTAAACGCACATTTGACAAAGGATATCTGCCAAATTGGACACAGGAATTGTTTCAGATATCTGATGTTACTTCTACTCACAAGCTACATGTCTGTTTTTGTAGGGCTAGTGATAATGAATGTTCTTGCATTATTTTATTTGCTAATTTTTAATGAAAATAACATTTTAATAACTTGTTGGTCTTTTACTTTAGATAGGTAATTGACCCAGTTAAACGTTCAAACTCTGCACAGCTTCCTGTAATTGAAAACCAATTAATAAATGTAGATTGCTGAAGCTACATTTCCTCAAAATGAGGGAAATTCTGAGCTTGCGGTATATAGTAATGTGGTGAAAACTCAGTTTCCCACCACCTATAAAATAAGAGATCTCGATAGTGAACCTGCCAGTGATACATTCTACTCTCAAGAGTTACAACGTGTCGAAAAAGATCAGATTTGGATTCGGTTTTAGCTCACAGAAAACGCAAAGTTGGAAAAAAGTGGGTTAAAGAAATCAAAGTACGCTGGAAAGGATATCCATCTAAATTTGATAGTTGGATTCTAGAGTCTGATCTTGTATAAATTTTAGAAGTTCATTCAATCGCAGTGGTGATAACACTTCTGTGCAATCATCTGCAGACAGTAAAACCAAAATAGCTAAAAATCCTTTAACATTTTTCACTCAGATCATTGTAGTTTACATGATAATCATCACATCCCTAGAGTCCAGATAAAGAAGTGTGGTTAATTTTATTCAGCAGTTCAATAGGGTACATTTTGCCATCACCTGGCCTAAAATTCAGAAAACAACAATCTCTGTCTTCTTCCAGTGATGAACTTTCAAAAGAAGTTGACTCCAACCCATAAATAAAAATTAAAACTTGAGATCCTGTAAGAGCAGCTAGCACATAAAGAGCCAGTCCCACTGGATCGTAAGCAATCGTACGATTGTCTTATTATACGTTTATTGATAAGACTGCGTAAGACAAATTTGTAAAATGTTTTCCAACGTGTTTCTGTTTTCTTAATTTGCTTAACGAGGTCAAAGAAATGACCCCTAAATTAATATCAAAACAATCGTATAGCGATTTTAAGCAATCTTAAGCGCAGTGGGACCGGAACTTTAATGAGAAAGGGGATGGGCCAGACCGCGGTTTCGACTATTAAAGTCTCGTCAGTGCGTCAGTGACCCTTTAGATATGGCAACATGGGGCCAAAGAGAATTACTGAAATTTTGCATCTTACAACACGGTAGTCGATACAAAGACTAATATTATCTAAATGGGGCCAAATATATTAAACCGTGATTGGTAAGAAAATGAATCTTTACCGATAATAAATTCCTGATTTCTCAGAACACAATGCCTCTACACTATACATATATAACTAATTGTGGTTAAACATGAATTATTATATCAATGCTCAACCTACATTTATTTAAATTACATTTACAGTCGATATGGGACTTCTACCCAACATTAGGATGTCACGGCACTCAAAATGTGCTTCATAAATAAAACCACCCATCAAACCAGTAAGGCTTATATGTTTGGATGGTTTGACTAAACCACTTTTCCTGGGCAGGCTCAGACTTAAGCGGTTAACCAGTACAGTAGTTTAGAAGCTTTGCCTGAAGGCACAAGCAGCCCATCTATTTCTCCTAGGCCCCAATGGGCAGGGGCCCTGATAGCAATGACATTCAAAAATATAGACCAATAGCTATAATACTAACGTGCAGTTCGTTCCTTGGGTTTCGTGATGTTTTAAAATTAGTTGTCCGTTTTGCTGATCTTTAGGAAATTCTTACCGCGTACTTAAATTATAAATTAAGAAATAGTATACGTAATTTGCCATGAATTTCATTTGCGCACTATCCAAACCCTTCAAATATGAAAGTCGAAACTGGCAATGCCAGGCACATTCATTCAGCGGCAGACAAGACGTAGCTCGCGACTATGAGCCGCGCCATGAGAAAACCGGATATTTGCCTATGCGAAAACAAAGGCGCAGAATTGCGTAGCTGATCAGCGCCTTTGTTTTCGCTACATGGATAGTACATTTCCTCTATTTTCTAAATCCAAAATTTCCTGCCTCCAACCATCTTCTGTGACTGTACAGCCCGGAGTGTGTCGGACCTGGTCGGAAACCAAAGTGTTGGTTTTCTCACGCACAGGCTCATATTATACCTGCGGTGCTTCCATACTGTTTCATGCTTCAGATAGACCTGGGCCCAGTTGTTCAAAACTAACGACGTCGTTAGTTAACGTTTCGTTAAAATTTCAAACATTAATATTACAAATACATTTTTTGTTGAAAAAAATGTGAGAATCCTTTGCAGTGCAGAGGATTCTCACATTTTTTCAACAAAAAAAAAAAAAAAAAAAAAAAAAAAAAAAAAAAAAAAAAAAAAAAAGTGTATTTGTTACTTTAGCTGATTTTTGCTTAACAAATTTATGTCTTAACGATATCATTAAGCGAACGATGCTTTAAACAACTGGGTCCTGATATTTATAGACAAGAGCCGTCTATCGATTTCCATCAGGAAAACATGTCCGTGAAGGGTATACCCCCTTACACCAAAAGAAGACAAACTATGGGCAAAGTAACTGAATGGTTCTTTTATTAGCTCACCTGAGCCGTTAGGCTCACAAGGTGAGCTTATATGATGGCCATGATCCGGCGTCCGTCGTCCGTCCGTCGTCCGTCCGTCCGTCGTCCACAATTTCAAAGATCTTCTCCTCTGAAACCACTTGGCCAATCAAAGCCAAATTTTATAGGAAGCCTTTATAGGAAGGGAGAACGAAAGTGTATATAAATAATTTAGATCACATGACCAAGATGGCCGCCATGCCCATATATGGTAAAAACCCTTCAAAATGCTTCTTCTACGGAACCACTGGACCGATTTCAACGAAACTTGACATGAAGCATCGGGGACTGAAGGACTACAATGTGTTTATAAATTATGACATTTGGATGACCTTGACCTAATTTACAGCAAGGTCAACATAGGTCGCTATGCATTTGAATGGGGAAAATTGTTAAAATGTTATTTGAAAGATAAACTTGCGGGAAATGGGCAAATGGACTGAAGATATGTGATTCTGAAAAAAAAAAAGAACCCCAGGGGTGTGTCTGCCCCCGCCCCGGGGCAATATACATGTATATTACAAAGGTATTCAAAGATCTTCTTCTCTGAAACCACCTAGCCAATCAAAGCCAAGTTTTGTAGGAAGCATCCATGGGAAGGGGGGATCAATGTGCTTATAAATAATCCAGGCCACATGATCAAGATGGCCGCCATGCCCATATATGGTAGAAAAACCCTTCAAAATTATTCTTCTCCGGAACCATCGGACCGATTTCAATGAAACTTGGTGTGAGGCATCAAGGACTAGAGTACTACAATGTGTTTATAAATCATGATCTTTGGATGACCTTGACCTATTTTACTGCAAGGTCAACTTAGGTTGCCCATGCATTTGAATGAAGAAAAGTAGGAAAATGTCATTTAATGGCAGAAAACTTGCTAGGAATGAGCAAATCGACAGAAGATTTATGCTTATGATAATATTTTGGGCCCCGGGGGTTCTCTGCCCCTGCCCCGGGGCTCTATACATGCATATGACCAAAATATTCAAACATATTCTACTCTAAAACCGCTTGGACAATCAAAGCCAAACTATGTGGAGCATCCTCAGGAAGAGTAAAGGAAAGTTTGTGTAACTGGTTAAGGTCACATGACCAAGATGGCCACCATGGCTATAAATAACAAAAACATTTAAAAGATTTCCTTCTGCAGAACCAGAAGGCTTATGATTTTGAAACTTGTAATGAAGCATCTGAGAACGGAGCTCTACAAAGTTTGTAAAATCATGACCCTAGGATGACCTTGACCTATTTTACGGCAAAGTCAACTTAAGTCGACCATGCATTTGAATGGGGAAAATTGTTAAAATGATGTTTGAAGGGCAAAACTTGCAGTTTATTGGCAAATGGACTTAATTTTCAGGATTTGAAAAGAGGGGTATTCTGACCCTGCCCTAGATTTATATACATGCATATTACCGTTGTCGTCAAACAAGTTTATTAGTATATATCTCAGGTCTCAGGTGAGCGTTTACAGGACCATTGGTCCTCTTGTTACTTCTTAATCTTTAAATTGGTTAGGGTGGCCAAACTTAAATTTCCTACTTTTCCACGACCCAAATCAATCGCAAATTGCTCTGGTCAACCCTGAAGAGAATCAACAAAAGGTGGCCAAATCTGCTGATTTCAATTGTATACCAATCTAACTTGCTTTATAAATCAATCACCACATGAAAATTGTCAGGAAGATTATTTCTATGTTGGCAAATTGATAGTGTAATCTCTTCACTACTTCACAAAGAAGTCAACAGTTCATCAATGAATTTATATAGATAGTTTGCAACATTAGAAAGAACTTAGGTGTTATGTTGGCCATACTTAGAGTTCCCCGGCTGTAAATCCCACTTTTATATAGAAAACAATGAAGTTTGCAGGGGTATACCATTTTTCTTATTTTTGCTACAAAACGTAGATTGTGGTTACTCGTTAGAACCGCCTCAGCGAGGCGGTTCTAACGTGCATCCACAATCTATGTTTTGAGCAAAAATAAGAAAAATATCAAATCTTTTATATTGAAAATTTTCAATTTTTACACCTGAAAAATTTCTTTTATTGCATGGGCGAGTTTTCGTAATGGTATTACATTTGAGCCCTTGAAGACAGGCATTCTTCTGATCATGCCTTATTGTCGTTGAGATCCAAAGATTTTAAACCTTTTTTAAACTTATTTTTTATCAATGTACTCCAATTATTGACATATGAGCCCTAGGACTTAGGCCTATTATGTCGTATGGTTTCACTAATTAAACAAGTTTTATTGTTGGATTCCTCGAAAATGGGCTTGATCAATGCCAGAAATAAATCGTCGTCAACAGAACCATTTTCATCATAGAAACGTTAGCGGGCAAGCGGAGAGGAAGGGTTATATTAAATCTTACTAAAAATGTAAAAGAAGAAATGAAAATGCTAATAGCATTTGGCTTGCTGTATCTTATTCTGGCAAATCAAAATGAAGGTATGTAGGAATATTGTATATGAGCCTTCGCATGAGACAACCAGGTCCAATACAGGCCAGCCTGTACAGTCACAGAAGATGACTAGAAGCTTGAAAGTTTGGAAAGTAGAGGAATTGTACTATCCGAGTAGCGAAAACGATGGCGCTGACCAGCTTCGCAGTGAAGCTGATCTGCGCGTTCGTTTTCGCATAGGCAAAATACGAATTTCTCATGATGCGGCTCATATATACTTAGCTCTATCTTCGGAATAAAATGGATGCATTGCATTTCTACTGATTAAACGAGTTTATGCAATTCTTTTGTGTTGAAAATCTAATATATGCGAGATAAAAACCGCACGTTTTGCGTGAAAGCAACAGGCCACGTTTTCAGCAGTTCGGCTGAAGGTGAAAGAAGCGAGATCATTTTGAAAGATGTATTAAAATGGTAGTTATAAATGAGCCGCCCTATGGCAAAACCAACAATCTGCATAGGCGAAAACAAAGGCGCAGATCAGCTTCGCGGTAACCGCGAAGCTGATCAGCGTCTTTGTTTTCGCTACTCGGATAGTACAATTCCTCTTCTACTTAAATCCGAAATTTCACGCTTCTAGCTCTTTCCTGTGCTTGTACAGGCTGGTTTGTGTCAGACCTATTCGGAAACCACATTGTTGGTTTTTCCACGAGGCGGCTCAAATAATAAAATAAAAGAACACGGAGATATTTACACGTTTCCCATCCCTCATCTGCATTGTAGGAAATACCGCAAATGAAAAATATTATTATCATTGCATTTTGCTATGAAAGAGCTGGATTGGTTTTCTAGACAAAATAAATATTACTAAAAATGTATGGACTTTTCATTGATAGCTGAGTGAGATATGCGAAAAGGTATGCAAGCAAGTATACACATGTACGACCATCACCTGCATACCACCCGGTCAGTCTTATCTAGTCAATAGTTCGAAAGATAGTTTTTCGAACGACGCGCCATACCTGATACTGGGGGTGTACTGACCTTGTGGTAGAGTGTAGAACTCCGGTTCGAGCGGTTCTGGGTTCAAACCCTTCACCATTTTTTGCCCTTGAGCAAGAAATATTTACCCACTGGTACTACGCTAGATCAATGCCTTGGTTTCACCCCGATCCTTACTACTGGCGTTGGCTCCGTCGTGACGTTACAATTGAGCTACGTCATGAGAAAACAAACAATGTTGTTTCCGAGCAGGTCCGACACAAACCGGTCTGTGCAGTAACAGAAGATGACTAGAAGCTTGAAGTTTTTGATTTAGGAAGAAGAGAAATTATACTATCCGTGTAGCGAAAACAAAGGCACTGATCAGCTTCGCAGTTACTGCGAAGCTGATCTGCGTCTTTGTTTTCGCATAGATTATTTGTTTTCCCATGACGCTGTTCAAATATTAACTATTCTTATTTTTGATATAGCCCAGCCTATAACACCACCTAGTGGGCCTCCAGATGGAACCACAGTGCTCACGATAACTGGAACACCACAACAAACGGCCACAGATATCACAACAACAACGACAACAACAACAACTACTACTACGGCAGCACCTCAACCATGTAGGTTTTTACTTTCTGTAATCCACTGATGTATTCGTTTTGAAAATAAATATTATTGGTCAAAAAGTATTTTTACTTAATATCAAACATATATTCAAGAAACTATGTAAAGATGTACGGATGACTTGAGTCAATTGAGACTGGAGTGTGTATGGGGTGGCACCAACTAGAAAACTGTCATACACATCTCTCCTTATTATAAAAATACACGGATGAAGGTGCAAATACACAGGAATAAAAATTTCATATCGCAAGAATCTGAAAAACACTAAAAACATCAAATATCTTGTTTTCAGGCTTTGGGGCATCAGGAAAACATGTCCGTGTAAGGTATACCCCCTTAAACCCCACTTTTATATAGAAAAACTAGGGTATGCAGGGGTTTATCTATTTTTCTTATGTTTGCTCCAAAATATAGATTGTGGGTACTCGTTAGAACCGCCTAGGCGAGGCGGTTCTAACGTGTACCCACAATCTATGTTTTGAGCAGAAATAAGAAAAATATCATTTTTTTTTTTTTTACTGAAATTTTCAATTTTTACAGCTCAAAAAATCTTTGTATATTGCATGGGCATATTTTCGTAATGGTTTAACACTCTTACACTCACCTTGCACAGCTTTAAAAAAATATAACAGTTTTCTACATATCATTTGAGCCGCGTCATGAGAAAACCAACATTTCGCATATGCGAAAACATCTTTTCGTTTCACGAATATTAGTACTGTTATATATAATTGATTCAATAATATTGATTCTTTTAAAAGCTATTACTTATAATTTATATATATATAATCAAAGGGGAGTAACCCAATTAATTAATATATATTTCTTTTTATGTTTCTACAATTTATTATCTAGAACTTTGTAGAAGAATGTCATTGATTATTTTTATCACTGTTATATAATTTAGAAGTATAGAAAATTCTATGAGCACTTTGTGGATAATTCCAGATGAAAATGGAGTGAGTTTTTTTTTTTTTTACCATAAGTTAAAAATATATTTGGACTATGTATACTGAGATCTCGAAGGGTCTAGTGGACTCTCGTTTAGTCTTGATGGTCGTTGCGGCCTTGAATTCTCTCTGGAGAATTCTAAATTCTCTTTGGAGAATTTAAAAGAACTTTCGTTTAGTTCGTTTCTTTTCTAGAGAAAAGTTTATTATATCATTCTCTAGAAACCTGGAGAATTTCCTTAGATGTATAAATATAGGTCCCAATTCAGTCGTAGGTATTCAGAAATTTGAAGTGATTTAAAGTATATAATTTTGGTTGTTTCACTAGTGTTTTGTGTGGATTAAAATATACATGTGCTCATATTCTGGTTACTGGATTGTGGACTTACATTTGAGGGACAAGGACTTATTTGACATTAACTTTGTAAGTTATTTATTTATTTATTTACTTATCTGTTTGTTTGTTTTTATGTATTTGCAGCATTTATTTGTTTGATTAAATATTGTTAAGTTTAAATTACTTGGTTGTTTTTCGCTGTACCTGTCTAGTTACGCTAGGTCGTAACAGTACAATTTCTCGAGTTTCTAAATCCAAAATTTCCATCTGTATTTTTACACCTCGGTTTGTGTCGAGACTGTTCGAAACCCACATTGTTCAGAAACATTTATATTGTTTTCATACAGAAGTGCAAATAGTTTACTGTATAAGCGGCAACTTTAATATTCATATCTGGGCGTGGTCGGAAAGTCCTTCTGTTCAAGTGAGGAGATTATAGAAAAGGATTCAAATTTAATTTTTAATACATCTACGCAGGGCTTCTAATTATACTACTAAATGTTTGATAAGTATTTTTTCAGTATTATGCCAGGGTGCTTAAAACAAACATATTTTCACAATTCTTACATACATGTAAAGGACATTTATCCATGTAAAGAAAATTGAAAGTTTACAAAAAACAAAAAACAAAAAAAAAACAAACAAACAAAAAACAAGCAAATTCAAAGAATTTATGTCCCCCGCCTGTGTTTATATAATAGTGCCAATAAACTGAAGGAGGAGTTGCACACACAAGGTAGCCACCATCCATTCACTTGCATTGTCAAAATGTCCGAAAAATTGACTAAGTTAAAATTGCGAAAAAAAAGTGTCAAAAATTACTCTGAGGATTATATCCAAATCACATGCACATCTTCAAAGCATGGTCAAGAAATCTGTAAAGTTTCAAAAGAATCAGAATAAAACTGTAGGAGGAGTTGCGCCCACAAGGTAGCCACCATCCATTCACTTGCATTGTCAAAATGTCCGAAAAATTGACTAAGTTAAAATTGCAAAAAAAAGTGTCAAAAATTAATCTGAGGATTATATCCAAATCACATGCACATCTTGAAAGCATGGTCAAGACATCTGTAAAGTTTCAAAAGAATCGGAATAAAACTGTAGGAGGAGTTGCGCCCACAAGGTAGCCACCATCCATTCACTTGGATTGTCAAAATGTCCGAAAAATTGACTAAGTTAAAATTGCGAAAAAAGTGTCAAAAATTAATCTGAGGATAATATCCAAATCACATGCATATCTTCAAAGCATGGTCAAGACATCTGTAAAGTTTCAAAAGAATCTGAGTAAAACTGTAGGAGGAGTTGCGCCCACGAGGTACCCCTGTCCATTCACTTTAATTGTCAAAATACCCGAAAAATGACTAAGTTCAAATTGCGAAAAAGTGTGAAAAATTAATCTGAGGATTATATCCAAACCACATGCATATCTTCAACGCATGGTTATGACATCTGTAGTTTCAAAAGAATTGGAATAAAACTGTAGGAGGAGTTGCGCACACAAGGTACATACTCCTATAGGGGGACGGAAGGACGGAAGGACGGACGGACAGACGGACGGACGGACGGACGGAATGACGGAAAGCCAAAAACCATGTCCCTCCGCTTTTCTTCGAAAAGGCCGGGGACAAAAATCGAGAAAAAATGTTTTTGACTGAAAATGATGTCCATTCAGTCTGAAGTTCATTGGTGAAGACCAAATTCAAATCTGCTCACTAGTTGGATAGATATGGGCTTTCAAAATATTCCTGCTTGCGATTTTAATAGGAGTGATCCCTATCAAATTTTTAGTAGTATATTAAAATTCTGGATACTCATGAGGTCGAATTACATATAATTACAGAACAAAAAAAGAAATGCAACAATTATATTCCACTAAATTTTGGGAAAACTATGACATGTTCAGAAATTATTTTATTTTCTACTTCTGCAATAGATATCAGACTTCCAAATGCTAGAAACCGATTTTGATTGCAATGAGTATTTCCGGAGTTATTCAATGCCGACCATAGGCATGCTGAAAGTAGTGAATCATACAGTGTGCATGCGCAAGCATTGAAATAATGGCACGATTTAAATTGGCTAGAACCCCCATTCAAAATCACCATGTACCACTCAGCAGATAACTCACACATTAAAGAAATAAAATGAATAAAATTCTAATTACGAGCTTGTTTGTCGTGGAACTATCTCTTTTTCATGAATTTTTGAGAGGGACTGAGCAGCTGACATTGTTTCTTGATGATCTGGAGGTTAAAAAGTGTGCGCATGCGCAGATCAAATCTTTCCCGATTTGCATTATTTAAAATTTCTCATTCAATTTTAATCGAAATGAAAATCTTCAGTTTTTTTCATGTTATACCCTATTATCCCATGAATAGGAATCATACAACAAAATACATGAAATCATCAACATTTTACCCTTAAACTCGATCTCGGTGACCTATTGTTGCGTTTGTTTTTTTTTTGTTTAGTATATATCAATGCACCAGTCATTTGTATCCCCGGTCCCATAGGGACCAGGCGCCGGGGCAAAGTGAGGCTCAGGTGCTGGGATTTAACCTCCGATGAGTCCCGACAGTGTCACTGTAAGAAATGTGCCGGGGTTCCCGCCACTAAAGCAAGGAAAATAGTTGGGAGCTTGTTTATAAGGTTCAAAGAAACTATAAATATTCCTCTTCCATTCTTGCTACAACATTTACAGACGTTTTGCAGAACTTGCTAGACAGCTCGCTGTATCATTTCTCACACTTTAGCTTTCAGCAGTGCTTTTAAAAATTGAAATGTTCAAAAGCCCCGCTTTTCCATGGCATCTGACTAGTGCGTAATACAATATAGGTCAAAACGCAATTTGTATGAAACAATTTGAGCCAGACACGTTAACATTATCACCTAGGAGTCGGTGGTTCAGTCCCTTCATGACCGAAAAACTGTTGACTGGGACATTACACAACATAACAAATCGAATCAGAAGCCACTTTTCATGAGTGGAGACATATGAGTTTCGTTATATTGCGACGCATTTAATCTTTGCAGAGCTGTTTACGAACTCAAATCCACAAATAGATTTTCCTGGAAGAACACCAAAGAAAAGCTATAGATCTGGTTTTTGGACTTGAATTTTTAATTGTAATAATTATTAGACCAAGGGCAGCCTATTCAAATACAACTAACCGTAGTTTAAATGGTATTTAAGTTGTTTTTAAATCACTACCGATTTTTTTCAAATGTGGTTTTGTCTAATTATTGGATAATCAAGTCAACATTCTTTTTTTTTCAATCCATTATTGCAATCTCAGTATGGGGTAATATGAAACGCAAACGAAATGTATTGAGGTTCAATAGCTCACCGAATATCCTTGATCTATATGTTTTTTCTAGTTCTAAAGGTCATGCAGGAATTTCATGGTCTCTCAAACATAATTGATCTTGTCTATCTAAAAACCCTTGCGGGAGCCAATAGGGGACATTTCAGCTAACAGAGTTAGACGTTTTCTTTCTATCTTAGTTTGTTTGACACTACCACGTTATCAAATCTTAAGCCTGAGTCTATGAAAATATGTACTCAACAAAAAAGTTAAGGAAAATGTGTTCAAGTGCTTGGCAAAAGTTTAGAAATTCAAACTTCATAATGTTATAAAGTGTTTTAATCTTTCCAATGAGGCCTTTTAAACTGATAGGACCTAGAGTGGCGTAGAATCATTGTTAAAGTTGACTAGTCGTCAAACCAGTTTTCACAAAATTCCAATATTGTTTGGTTTGCGTAAAAAATGAAAAAAAAAATTGTCAAAGATTTTTTTTCGTTTTAGTCTGGCTGTCATCGCTATAGAAAACGATGACGAAGGCCGAAAATAGAACTTTTCTATCTCACCTATGGGCGGAGTTATGGTGTACCAAACCCTCCCAGCAGATAAAAATGAAAAATGTTTTGTCAAAGATTTTTTTTCGTTTTAGTCTGGCTGTCATCGCTATAGAAAACGATGACGAAGGCCGAAAACATAATTTTTCTATCTCACCTATGGGCGGAGTTATGGTGTACCAAACCCTCCCAGCAGACAAAATGAAACATTTTTTGTCAAAGATTTTTTTCGTTTTAGTCTGGCTGTCATCGCTATAGTAAACGATGACGAAGGCCGAAAACAGAACTTTTCTATCTCACCTATGGACGGAGTTATGGTGTACCAAACCCTCCCAGCAAAAAAAAATGAAAAATTTTTTGTCAAAGATTTTTTTTTTCATTTTAGTCTGGCTGTCATCGCTATAGAAAACGATGACGAAGGCCGAAAACAGAACTTTTCTATCTCACCTATGGCGGAGTTATGGTTTACCAAACCCTCCCAGCAGAAAAAAAATGAAAAAAAAAATTGTCAAAGATTTTTTTCGTTTTAGTCTGGCTGTCATCGCTATAGAAAACGATGACGAAGGCCGAAAACAGAACTTTTCTATCTCACCTATGGGTGGAGTTATGGTGTACCAAACCCTCCCAGCAGAAAAAATGAAAAAAAATTTGTCAAAAATTTTTTTCGTTTTAGTCTGGCTGTCATCGCTATAGAAAACGATGACGAAGGTTGAAAACAGAACTTTTCTATCTCACCTATGGGCGAAGTTATGGTGTACCAAACCCTCCCAGCAGAAAAAATGAAAATTTTTTTTTCAAAGATTTTTTTTTCGTTTTAGTCTGGCTGTCATCGCTATAGAAAACGATGACGAAGGCCGAAAACAGAACTTTTCTATCTCACCTATGGCGGAGTTATGGTGTACCAAACCCTCCCAGCAGAAAAAAAATGAAAAAAAAAAAAAAATGTCAAAGATTTTTTTCGTTTTAGTCTGGCTGTCATCGCTATAGAAAACGATGACGAAGGCCGAAAACAGAACTTTTCTATCTCACCTATGGGTGGAGTTATGGTGTACCAAACCCTCCCAGCAGAAAAAATGAAAAAAAATTTGTCATTTTAGTCTGGCTGTCATCGCTATAGAAAACGATGACGAAGGCCGAAAACAGAACTTTTCTATCTCACCTATGGGCGGAGTTATGGTGTACCAAACCCTCCCAGCAGAAAAAATGAAAAAAAAAAAAAAAATTGTAAAAGATTTTTTTCGTTTTAGTCTGGCTGTCATCGCTATAGAAAACGATGACGAAGGCCGAAAACAGAACTTTTCTATCTCACCTATGGGCGGAGTTATGGTGTACCAAACCCTCTCAGCAAAAAAAAAAAAAAAAAAAAAAAAAAAAAAAATGTCAAAGAATTTTTTCGTTTGAGTCTGGCTGTCATCGCTATAGAAAACGATGACGAAGGCCGAAACAGAACTTTTCTATCTCACCTATGGGCGGAGTTATGGTGTACCAAACCCTCTCAGCTAAAAAAAAAAAAAAAAAAAAAAAAAAAAAAAATGTCAAAGAATTTTTTCGTTTGAGTCTGGCTGTCATCGCTATAGAAAACGATGACGAAGGCCAAAACAGAACTTTTCTATCTCACCTATGGGCGGAAACCCTCCCAGCAGTCAGTTATTAGTCCTCCCGACTCCCGGGTCTCGACTGACCCTATCAGTACTTAACTAACATATGCGTTGTACAGACTGAATCTTGAAATGATATTTGAGCCACCTCGTGGAAAAACCAACAATGTGGTTTCCGAACAGGCCGACACAAACCGGCCTGTACAGTCACAGAAAAGATCTAGAAGCTTGAAATTTCGGATTTAAGTAGAAGAGGAATAGTACTATCCGAGTAGCGAAAACAAAGGCGCTGATCAGCTTCGCGTTTACCGCGAAGCTGATCTGCGCCTTTGTTTTCGCCCATGCAGATTGTTGGTTTTCCCATGGGGCGGCTCATTTATTGATCAGATTGAGTTTTTACAAATTTACAATTCATCGGTGGGATATGAAATAGGCGAGTAAAATTGGCTAGTAAGAATTTTTGAATTCTATTACATCTGTTGTCAATGATATTTGAAAAGTACCAAATGTAGCATAGAAAAGTAATTGCATTAAAATTATAAAATATTGTTTTTTCTTCACATTTTTCCTGTTTTATCAAGTATTCATTTCGGCCTATTCTATTACATCTGTAATAACCATATATTATATACTGAACGAAAAAAAGAAACGCAACAATAGGCCACCGAGTATTTTCGAGTTTAAGGGTAAAACGTTGATACTTTCAGGTCTGTTGCTGTATGATTCCCATTCATGGGATATTAGGGTATATCATGCAAAAAAACTGATTTTCATTTCGATAAAAACTGAATGATAATTTTTTGTCGTCTTAAATAATGCAAATCGGGAAAGGTTTGCTGTGTCCATGCGCACACTTTTGAACCTCCAGATCATCAAGGAACAATGTCAGCTGCTCCATAATTAAAATTCATGAAAAAGAAATAAAGTTCCACGACACACAAGCTCGTAATAAAAAAAAATCAATTTCACTATGTGTTTACTTGAAAGGGGCATCATTTCAATTTGATTTATTTTATTTCTTTAACGTGTGAGTTATATGCTGAGTGGTACATGGTGATTTTGAATGGGGGTTTATAGCGGATTTAAGTGTACCATCATGTAATGCTTGTATGGTTTATTACTTTCAGCATGCCCATGGTCGGCATCGAATAACTCCGTAAATAATCATCAAAATGAAAATCGGTTTCTTGCATTCGGAAGCCTGATATCAAATGCAGAAGTAGAAAATGCATTGATTTCTGATTGTATCATAGTTTGCTGAAAATTTAGTGGAATATAATTGTTGCGTTTCTTTTTTTTGTTCAGTATATATAGATTGTGTAATGGCAGGTATAAACACCATGAAAAAAATGAAAAACCGACCGCTACTGACACTAAACTATATATAATTTTTGGCATGAAACAAGAACCACACGTTTCTTTTTGGCCTTAGCGACTTCTCACAATCTATGTTTCGTCTCAACAGTAGAAAAATGTTTGCCCCTTTACGTCCCAGGCACTTTCACTACATAAATGAGCCGCCCCATGGGAAAACCAACAATCTGCATAGGCGAAAACAAAGGCGCAGATCAGTTTCGCGGTAACCGCGAAGCTGATCAGCGCCTTTGTTTTCGCCACTTGGATAGTACAATCCCTCTTCTACTTCTAGCCAAAATTTCAAGCCTCTAGCCTGCTTCTGTGACTGTACAGTCTTATTTGTGTTGGACCTGTTAGGAAACTACAGTGGCGGATTTAGAGGGGGTTCGGGTGGTTCGCTTGAACCCCCCTTAGGAACCAAATTATTTCATTTTCATGGGGAAATTTATCAAAAATCAGGAAAAATGTTGAAAAAGAACCCCCGTCTTGATAGATCTGAACCCCCCTTCCAGAAATCCTGGATCCGCCCCTGAACTACATTGTTGGTTTTCCCACGAGGCGGCTCAAATGTAGGATGGAGAGGGGTATTTTACAGACACGGTTCTTTTATTTCCATCATAGCCGAGGGAGACATTCGTCTGGCTGGCGGACAAAACCAGTACGAGGGGCGGGTCGAGATTTATCACAATGGACAATGGGGAACTGTCTGTGACGATAAATTTGGTGAGAATGAGGCGGCGGTAGTGTGTTTTCAACTAGGTTTCGCGTAAGTGTTTACTAACTTTATATGAGTAAATTAATACCGTTTGTCTAGACCGCTATGTCCTTCGAATGTCAGATGTCAAAGGTCAAGCTCATATGTCACTGTCAACCATTTTCTCGACCAAGGCTATAAATTGACATTGATCTTTGACCTTTGAGTTTGGTACAATGCCATTACAATGGAAACGGCAGTATTGACGGATAAAACAATACGTATAAATTGACTTTTAAAAAGCTAAAACGTTTTTTTTTAGAAAAATGAAAGGGAGGTCACAACAATAACAAGAAACAAATATAATTATAAAAGTGACAAAAAGTAATATTAATTACAATAATAATAAAAATATCAAAAATTACAATAATAATAAAATATCGATGAATAAATAAATAAATAAATAAATAAATAAATAAATAAATAATGATTGTGTAGTACGCGTACGTTTGCTAATTGCTCGAATCCTTCATCTGTAGACATTTCTGTATATACCGGAATCATTCGTTGCTTCATACCAACAGAAGAATAATGAGATTAAGCCGACTTTTGGACAATACGTGTTATTCTAACACACCTCGCCTATATAGCCAATGGTAAAAAAACGTATTATATTGTGCAACAATTTCACTGGGCGAATAAGCGTGACATTACTTTGCGGCATTTGTGACGTCAGCTATCCCACAAAGCAGCGTTAGACGGTGAAACGTCGTTTTAGCGCACAACAAACGTAATAAGTGTGTGTAAATACCAGCATTACAGTCAAATATTTTGGCGGGATATCTGCAATGTAATGGCGGAAAGCTGAACGATATCGACGGTTTCAGCAACGTTTGTTCCGTTTATTGTGTGTTAGAATCGAAATAGATCAGCTCAAGTGCGTGAATTGTTGAGTAATAATTCACTGTTTGTCGGTCAGTTGTAAGAAGATAAATCACTCGCGCTACGCGCTCGTGATTTGATCTTCTTTACAACTGACCTCCAAACAGTGAATTATTACTCAACAATTCACTGCTAGAGCTGATCTATTTCTTAAACACACCTAGGTTGGATCATTTTAGATACAACGTACGTCAAAGAGTAAATAAATATTGCCTGGATACAACCTACGTCTAAGTTTTTTTAATGATGCTACCTACGGTGGATCTTATAACCAAAATGATATTTCCAATTTCGTCGTCTCTTGTGGCATATTCCTTCAATAAAATGTATCATTTCTGCCACAAGGTAAGGTTTTATTACAAACTACTTATGACAAAAACTGAAGGCAGCCTTACTTAGTTTTCCCCACAAACAGTTCTTTAAGACGTTTGTTTAAATTTCAGCACTGAGGGTGCGATAGTCGGTTCACCTACAGACAAGTTTGGCCCTGGAGAAGGTCAAATTTGGCTTGACGAGCTTGGTTGTATAGGTAATGAGCGACGGCTCGCGGAGTGCCCACACAACAACTGGAAAACAGACTGTTCCCACTCCGAGGACATCGGGGTGGAGTGCAAATCACAAGCGCCACAAACAACAACAACGCCTTTACTCACC
Source organism: Rugalucina vietnamica (assembly GCA_964017185.1). Classification (NCBI taxonomy): domain Eukaryota; kingdom Metazoa; phylum Mollusca; class Bivalvia; order Lucinida; family Lucinidae; genus Rugalucina; species Rugalucina vietnamica. The sequence goes on along the minus strand of OZ024869.1, from coordinate 13,874,063 downwards.
GGCTCCACTTCTTCCCAGATATTTTATGGATATGGAAACTGTAAGTCTATTAAATGGGCTTGTTTAGTTACCAATATCATAAAATTTACGTATTATGTGTGATATCCAATTTTTGGGATAATTCATCTTTTGTCCTAAACAATAAGAACTCTCCGAAACTGGGGCAGAGTTTGTAAATTTTTCATACTTGTGACGATTAGATGACACGTGATACGCTCGGCTGTTCTGTGCTTGTCTTAACGAATCTTGTGCGAATGAATGAAAGCTCGTACGGACATAGATCACTTGCTAACCTGCAATTCGACACACTTCGTGACCTTTGCTCCACTTCCGTGACAGGAGAGGTCTAACGGAAGACCGATGGAAAAATTCCGTCTAGGACAAACAATACGTCTATTCTATCATATAGCAACTTAGTTTACCTGGACATTTTTTTTACGAAAAGGTACCACAAACACAGGAAACATACGTTTGGTGGGCCCGAGGAACCAGCCAAACATTGGCGTGGTACAGTACAATGATGGTCGGGGATGGGCCACGGTCTGTGACGACAGCTTTCAGACGGTCGAAGCCAAGGTTGTCTGTAGCCAATTGTGTTTTACTGAGTATGTCGTTTAGGTTACAGTAGTGTTTAGCGTTTTTACCATATCCATCTGCTTGCTTTTCAATAATTTTCTTTCCTTCCTTGTTGTTCTATTTCAAATTCATGAAATTCTTTATACGTTTTCAAATAAAGATATTGCCAAGTTTCTGTAGCTCTCACAGCCAGACTAAAACGAAAAATAATCAGAGACTAAAGAATTCGCTGCAGCATTTGCTGCTAACTTGACAGTTTTTCTCTGCAGCAATTCTTCTGCTGACTTGACTGTTTTTCGCTGCAGCAATTTTTCCGCTGTCTTGACTGTTTTTCGCGGCGGCAAATTTCTGCTAACTTTACCGTTTCTCACAGCAGCATATTTTCTGCTAACTTGACCGCTTTTGCTGCAATAAATCTTCTGCTTAATTGACCGTTTTTGCTGCAGCGAATTTCCTGCTTACTTGACCGAGCTTGCAACTTGTATCATTCTCACCCTGTCCAACGTTGACGCCGGTGAAACGGCCCCAACACCGGTTACTACGGTGCTTTCGCTACAAAATTTGATGGATGCGAATAAATTTCTTGTTTTGTTCAATGTTATATGAACGTTTGCGATGAAGTAAAACGCGCATCTAATGGAGAATTAACTTGACTTTTTATTTCTGCTTGAACGAAAAGCTGTTTTTGTATAATTTTTCCAAACATTCGATTCAAAGTTGGTAAACAAGGTTCGGCCAAGGCCTATTCGGCCGATTTCTACAGAAACTGTTCGTATTTTCCAAAATACGCACAAAAATGTGAGCAAACGAGCATTTTGATATGACTTGTAGGCAAGATTGTTGGACGTTTGCATCGTTCTTCATAGATTTTCCCCCGAAAAATGCACAGGAAGAATTTTATGGCAAAAAGTAAATACAACGCCGGTTACTACGGTACCAGAATTACCTGGATTATTGGATAGATGGGCATTCTAGCTTTACAAGATGCGGATTGTGTTACTAATTCGTGCCCTGCTTCTACCTACATACCTCTTTCATGTAGGTTTGGGAACTATACGTTCATTGGCATGGTTATCAACCCTAGAATGAAGAGATTCTAATGACACTGTTCCGTATTGTTATGAGATAGAAGTGGTTCCAATAGGAAAACCGGGCTTGTCCGTGACTCACCAATTGCACGTAATTATACTTTGAGGTACATGTACATGTACCTTGGTATTATATGTTTCACCAACCTTTCTGCAACCCTTTTAAATTGAAAGACTTTCTTGCTTGTACTTACTTACTCGCTCAATGACTCTATGACTGACTCACGCATTCGAAAGTTTAGAGTCAAAACATTACCCAATATGTTATAATAATAATAATAATAATAATAATAATAATAATAATAATAATAATAATAGGTTATTGAATGCATGTCGAACACTATTCTGAACGAGTTCATATTGCGAGGACGCACGAGCTTGCGAGTGAATCTCAGCCATATGAACGAGTTCCAAATTGTTTACGATTTTCATTCAATAACCTTTTCATTACATGTATATACCCTAAAGTACGCAATGGAAGGTTTGTAAATGCTTATTCCTGGCATCTCCAGTCCTGAAAGACACATCATTTGGCCACATTTCATGTAAAAAGGTATCGGTTTTAACGACTTATCACCATATTGCAACACACGCAGAGCTTCGCCTTAGTGTACGCGAGAACCGTGTCGTTGCAGTAAAATTGATGACGTCGACGTGACTCTTTGGCGTCGTTGCGATCGGAAATTTCATGAACAAAGTAAGAAATTCGGAGTACAAACACTTTTTAATCAATGTTCTCCCAAAATTTGAGGCATTTGTCATGAAATGAATTTTTGTGTATTTATTGTGCGAGGAAATCTGTATTTTTCCTAGTTTCGTCGTTCGTTTAGTTGAAATGGAAAATGGCTGCCAGATATTTTTTTCAATGGCGACCTGCTGTTCGATCGAAAGTAGTCTCGCCGGGAACTTGCTTCTTTAGACCCGTGCAAATTATTGAATATGACATAAGTTTCCATCGAAAACATTCTTAACTATTGAATATGGAAAATTCTAACACGTCTCGCCTATAAGCCAATGGTTATAAAACGCGTCATATTGTGGGCGAATAAGCGTGACTTAAATTTACGACGTTTTGAAACCATTTTGGTTAGATTATGACCTCAGCTATCTCATAAGTCACGTTGCCTTGACGTTAGACGATGAAACGTCATTTCAACGCATGAAAAACGTAACAAACATGTGTAGACATTTGCGGTAACGTCAAAAGTTTGGCGGAATTTCATCAGTGCAATTGTCGAAAAGTTATTGAAAAACTGAAGGTTTAAAATGATTTTATTTTGTTTATTGCATGTTAGAATCGAAAAAGATCAGCTCTAGTGCGTGATTTGTTGAATAGCAATTCGCTGTTTGTCAGTCAGTTGTATGCAGATAAATCACTCGCGTTGCGCGCTCGTGATTTGATCTCACAACTCACTGCTAGAGCTGATCTATTTCTTAAGTATTCAATATTTTCAGCAATGGAAAGTGAACGGAGTAATTTCTTCGGTATAAATATAATACATGTATGCTGTGTTGGAGCAAAAAATGGATTTCAAATGGCACCCCAATCTAGAATAGCAGTCCCGCAAAATGTCGAAGCCCTTCCCAATCTGGCCACAACAGTTACTGTTTACTGGAACGTCAAAGCAAGAACAAATATACAAACAAATAATTTATCTCCCCCTCAGTGACATCATACATGCACCTTATATTAACCGTATATTGCCTCATATGGTTATTTGGAATGCTATACCCGAAATACACTAAATAATCAAATTGATACGTATATGTTTACTTATTTTTTTGTCAAAAAAATGGAATGTCACGTCTGTGGAAAAAAATCCCAACCAAACAAGAGCTTTTCAATGGGGGAGAAGATTATCTTTTCAGCAGATACTGGACTTCTTAGTTCACTTGGAGCTCGGTCTTCAATGAAAGTTTCTAAGGTTCGCGTTTGAAACGATTGTGGATCTTTTTTTTATCTTTGATTTATTAAAAGGTCAATGATGACTCCTTTCGCATCCTCCTCTTATATTGTCTTATTCTGCAAGAAACAACTTGATACGATATTTTGCCATTTGGATAATACTAGTCTTTGTGTTGACTTCACTCTTGAATGTTACAAATGTACAGTAATTCTCTTTGTTGCCAAATCTAAAGGGTCACTTGAGTATCCTAAACCGCGGTATGACCCACCCCTTTCTCATTAATATGTTCACTGCTCTTAAATGATCTGTTATAATCATTGATTGTCAATAAGCCAGACAAAGAAGTTATTTTACTATATGGCTTATGCATTTTTAAATACTTTTTAAAAACTCTAATTCATGTGAGAAAATCGGGTTGATCAGAGGAACGTTTATTTTCCAGAACAGTACGATATGTTTTGTTTTTTTTTGTTTTTTTTTTTTTTTGTTTTTTTTTTTTACGTTGTTAAGAGTTGTTAGAAACATCTTAATCTTAATGAGTCAGTTCTGAAGTAAGAAAAAATACGAAGAAGATTAATTAGAAATGAGTAGTGTCTTATATGGCTAAGGCAACCTTTTCTACAATGAGACACGATCTATCTTATACGGAACCGTTTCATTAAAAAAAAAACAAAAAAAAAAAAAAAAAAAAAAAAAAAAAACAGAAAAAACAAACAAACTATAGACTTGATGTCCATGCCAATGAACGTAAAGTTCCCGAAACCTACATGAAAGATTATTATTATTATTATTATTATTATTATTATTATTATTATTATTATTATTATTATTATAACATACTGGATAATGTTTCGACTCGAAACTTCCGAATGCGTGAGTCAGTCATAGAGTCACTGAGCCAGTAAGTAAGTACAATCAAGAAAGTACTTCAATTTATAAGGGTTGCAGAAAGGTTGGTGAAACTTAAAATACCAAGGTACCTCAAAGTATAATTACGTGCAATTGGTGAGTCATGGACAAGCCCTGTTTTCCTATTGGAACCACTTCTATCTCATAACAATACGGAACTGTTTCATTACAATCGCTGATAACCATGCCAATGAACGTATAGTTCCCAAACCTACATGAAAGAGGTATGTAGGTAGAAGCAGAGCACGAATTAGTAACACAATCCGCATCTTGTAAAGCTAGAATGCCCATCTATCCAATAATCCAGGTAATTCTGGTACCGTAGTAACCGGCGTTGTATTTACTTTTTGCCATAAAACTCTTCCTGTGCATTTTTCGGGGGAAAATCTATAAAGAACGATGCAAACGTCCCACAATCTTGCCTACAAGTCTTATCAAAATGCTCGTTGGCTCACATTTTTGTGCGTAATTTGGAAAATACGAACAGTTTCTGTAGAAATCGGCCGAATAGGCCTTGGCCGAACCTTGTTTACCAACTTTGAATCGAATGTTTGGACACATTATACAAAAACAGTTTTTCGTTCAAGCAGAAATAAAAAGTCAAGTTATTTCTCCATTAGATGCGTGTTTTACTTCATCGCAAACGTTTATATAACATTGAACAACACAAGAAATTTATTCGCATCCATCAAATTTTGTAGCGAAAGCACCGTAGTAACCGGTGTTGGGGCCGTTTCACCGGCGTCAACGTTGGACAGGGTGATTCTGGTCATTCGGCATTGCATGATACCACTGGTCCAATAGTGGGTAAAATAAGTAAACATTTGAGCCACCTTATGGGAAAACCACCAATCTGCATAGGCGAAAACAAAGGCGCAGATCAGCTTCGCGGTAACCGCGAAGCTGATCAGCGCCTTTGTTTTCGCTACTCGGATAGTACAATTCCTCTTCTACTTTAATCCCTAATTTCAAACTTCTAGCTCTTTTCTGTGCTCGTACAGATCGGTTTGTGTCGGACCTGTTCGGAAACCACATTGTTGGTTTTCCCACGAGGCGGCTCATTTCATGATAACTCAGCGGATAAATTACTGCGTCATGATGACGCAGGTCAGGTTTCTGTCCGCAATAAAGTCTGTTGTACAGAAAATTTCAAAATATGGAAGAACCTTTGACCTAGTCTAACCATAGCGAATTCAAAATCCTGATGAGTTATAGCTTGACCACGAAAAATTGGCGGTGTTATGGTTATATTGTTTGTCAACATTTTGCTTTTTATAGATCGCCGTTTATCAAAGGTGTTTTCCAAACAATTCACCGATTATTTACGGTAATGTATTGACATGTTGTTCTTAAAAATATTAGAGAAAGGAATTGGCTCGGTAGGTAGAGGAGCAGTTTAGTTCATTTGAAAGATATGTATTTTTGACAACCCGGGTTCGATTCCCATCAAAGACATTTTAATTATTTTATAGAGTGCTCTTCTTTATCTTCACTTTTTTCTTTCTTTGTCTTTTATGGTGTTATATTTTCTGATATTTTATTTATTTTCTTTGCAGATCATATCAATGCTAAATGATATCTTTATGGGACTAAACAAAGTATATTTGAATTTCTAAGTATAACTTTTACGAACATAGAAACTAAAGAAGGTATCCATATTAATGCTTACTTGCACCGCATTGCCTGCATCTTTTTAGGTTATTTCATGACATGTCAAACATTAAATCATAGTTTCACTTAGAGTCCGTCACACCTTCGTCTGCGGAACCAGTCTCGTCGTCGGTCAGTGTTGCGTCACCAGAACAATCGTCACCCGCCGTCAGCGTATCTGCCGTCATTGTGTTCTTGTCAGAGTACGCGAGCCAGACAACGACTGATTTTACATTCTCATGTGAATTGAGAAAAAAAATATAGATTATCATGTAAAACGAACTGCATGAAAGTATGAGTGACGATTAGGGAATGGCGTGGAAAAAAATAAAATAAAAAATGAAATTACTCTCAGAAAAATATCTAAAGGGATTTGAACCCGCGACGGTCGGATCCTACGTCCTGCCGTCTAACCATTACACCAAATTCTAATGCAGACGTTACAATGATATGAGAATATTTGTTCAATACCACGCTTCACGAATTCCGATAAACCGATCAATACTTGTCTAAATACTCGCATAGGATTCCGTATACGTCATCAAATTTATAAATACACGTCAATAACCAAAATATTTATCAAACACCCAGCCATTTTATGATGGCAGGGGCGTATCCAGGCGGACGCCTGGAAGCCTGGGCTTCAACGTGATTTTTTCAAGTATGGCATTTCCCCGGGTCTTTCTGAGAAAAAATTATGAAAAACAAGTAATTTTAACTGACACATTTCCTGGCTACGCCCCTGGATGGTCAAGCTATACATGTTTTAAAGGAAACTCATCGGTCCCTTTGTTTTATATGGGAACTGTTAACCATGGATAGTACAATTCCTCTTCTTTCTAAATCTTAAATTTCAAGTCTCTAGCCATTTTTGTGACTGTACAGGCCTGTTTGTGTCGGACCTGTTCGGAAACCACAGTTTTGGCTTTCTCATGAGACGGCCAAGGTGCGGTCCAATTACTTTTTAGCCGCATCATGCGAAAACCAGATAAATTCATATGCGAAACCAAAGACGCAGATCAGCGCCTTTGTTTTCGCTATACGAATAATACAATTCTTCTGATTCTTAAATCTGAAAGTTTAAACTGTGACTGTACATGTCGGTTTGTGTCGGACCTGGTCGGCTAATTCCTGGTTACTTTTCTGATCCAGCACAACCCGCTCTCTGGCAGGCCTTGTAGCGTTCGATACATCAGCCATCTTAGAACCTGTGAGCCAGACGGTGTATGACTGTCAGGGAGGTGAATCGTCACTGGACCAGTGTCCGACCAGAACTGGGAATTGTGGTCCTACTGAGAGGGCGGTAGTCACCTGTGACTCCTGTGTAGAGTGTGACTTCCAACCATCAAGTAAGTTGTTGACTAAAGTCCAATTCGCATGCGCCAAAAATACACGTGTGTAAATATACTCCGCTGTGCAAATCTTACTCGGGGTAAGCAAATGGCGCATGCGAACGCAAATACACACCGGAGTATATTTACATACGGGTAAATTTACTCCTGGTTGGTTGGTTGATTGGGGTTTAACGTCCCACCAACAGCTAAGGTCATATGGAGACGGGACCTCGGTGTATAGTCCCACCCGACGGACTGGAGAAGCCCGGGATCGAACCTGCGACCCCTGGTTTACACTTGGCGAGTGACATAACCACTTCACCACGGAGGCTTATAAATTTACTCCTGGGTCTTTTTATTTTACAAATACATACGTGTAAATTTACTATTAAGTCCCATGAGAACGCAAAGTAGAATTTACCTATGAGTATTTTTATTTCAAGTCAATATTCTGCTTTAAGATAATGAATTTTCTCATTTTTTGTTCCTAACTGATTCCATGACGGTTGCTGAAACTGTGGACATTGTTGCTAAATAAGAGTTTATTGCCATTCAACACATTTTAGATCATATGGAGTGCAAACAGCCACACTATTTCTTCATCATTCTGGGTGAGGATTTTTGGGGCATTTTAACAGTAATTCCTTGTTAAAGGATGAAAATAGGGAACTGTATAACTGCTAAGGTTAAGCCTTACCATTACATGATTCTCCTCTGCTGCCAAAGTCTACAAGAACACCTTGAAGCAGCCTCTTCTTGTTTTGCAAATAAAGAAAACTTAAATGAACAGGTTTTAATCCAGAAATGATTTATTTACATACAAAAATACCCCTGGTGATAAAACCCATGTGAACGCAATTTAAATTTACTCACAGTTTTATTTGCACACCGGAGTATATTTACACACCGGCGTATATTTACACACCGGAGTGTATTTACAAGCGTGTATTTTTGGCGCATGCGAATTGGACTTAAGCCAAGTGTAATAAACACACACTGTCTGGCCGATCCGGTTAGCGTCCGCTTTGAGAGCGGGCGTTTTGGATTCTTGTGCCAGCCGCGCCATACCAAAGTCGTTATAGTACCAGTGGCTACCTTTCTGGGTTCTCAGCAGTATTAAGCTTGCGTTTGGTACATGTCTCTCATGTTTGTGTCTAATGTGTATCCTTACTTATGTAATAAAAGCAAACTTCAGCAAATAAGAAAGTAGTATAGGGGTATCTTAGTCGCTAAGGTACAGGCCGTGATCTTTATTCAAACGCTTCTGATAAAGTTTTTTAAAGGTAAACATTATCATCCTGACCTAACAGCATGCGTTTGGCCACTATAAAGTAGTATAGGGGGGTATCTCAGGCACCGAGGTACAGACCGTGATGTCCTGGAGCATTACCATTTTTTTTTGTTTGGGTTCAATATGCATAACTTTACATTTTGTCTCCGATCGCCTAGAAAAATACTTTCTTCATGCAAATATTGCTTGATAGTGATTTTCTTCTTATCTTTTTAGGACCCAGACCAATCCTTGAGTGTGACAATGGAAACATAACGATTAAATTCGACAGTTCTGAGAATCCTTATCTTTTTCTCGGCGATTTGAATGTTGTTGGATCGGGTAATGCCCCTTGTAATCCAAACAAATACCAAGATCTAACTCACTTGGTCATCAGCATTCCTTTTGAAGAATGTGATACGCAGAGACGGGTAAGACAATGGGATCAATATTACAAATTTACAAATACTTTTTCAATAAAAATAACATTGTATTTGCTTTTGAAGTCGATATATGGTAAACAAATTGAGGGCTTAACGAAGCTAACGAAGTTTTGAACAACTGGGCCCAGTTTTTCATGACAATTTTTTGTCTTTCGTGGGGGTGGGGAGGGGGACTAAACTTCAATTGAATGATAATTGATTAGATCAGAAGTAATTGTATTTCGGGAATTTTATGGAAATAGCGAAAAACAAGTACACCTGTCAGAATGCCGGGATGAAACAGAGTACTCAAAATCAAACGATTGTACAATGTAAAAGTGATTCAATTAACATGATTTATGACAAGGAAATATTATCATTATTATTTCTATTATTGCTATTGCCCAGGTGAATGCCACGCACATATCATACAGTAATACCATTGTCTACGGTCCGACAAACTCGCCAGGGTCTATGATTATATCGAACGAACATATCATTCATGCGACTTGTGAGATACCACGAAGCACAAACGTTCACAAACCATTTGTGCCAATTACAGACGTCATCAACATATCAGAGGTCGGGGAGTTCAATGCCAAAATCACGTATTACAAGTACGTTGTAGTAAGCATAATGGGGGAAAATGCTTTAAAATTGTTCTTGTGAGTGCTTGTGCTTGCACCAATAATCGACTCACTAAAACGTCCATTTGATAAATATGTTCAAAAATCTATCACAGTCTTTAAAACGTAACCTTTTGTCAAAAGACGCAACCCAGAATAGCGGCACATTGTCTCCGGTTTTCATTAAAAAATCTATTATTTTCAAATTGTTATTTACCACACCCGGTAAAGTGCAAATTGACCACCGCTGGTGGTCAACGTAAAAAAAGTTGATATATATCCAGTGGTCGTTGTGAGCCTTTCCTGTTATTAGTTTTCGCGTGTTTAGTGGATGTGGAAGGTAAGATATTTCTTGAATCAAAAACGTGAGCCAGCAGAAATGCATTTTGAAGTCGTTTTCTGTTAGGGGTCAGGGCAACATAAATGGAGATGCATTCTAGACACAGCCACATCAAAATAAATGCCGTCGGTGTCCTCATAATTCAACTTCGTTTGTCCGTTAGCCCTTCATTGTTGATGTTACCAAAATTAGTAATAAGTACATAGGATATTGCTAAAGTATGTTTCTGATGGGCTAATGGACAAACGTAATCCAATAATTAGGACACCGACGCCATTTATTTTGATGTGGCTGTGTCTCTCCATTAATGTTGTCCTAACCCCTAACAGAAAACGACACCAAGTTGCATTTTTGCTCGCTTTCTTTCACGATGAAAATTTACACTGTAATCCCCATTGATCAATACGACCACCGCAATTTCAAGTTGACCACCGGTACAAAATCGATCTAAGCGTTGAAAGGAAAGCTTGAATGATTTTAAAATTATGTCTGAAAGGCTAATTTAGTGTTCATGTAACTTACTTCAACGACCATTGGTTACAGAACGCTTGCAAAGGCACAGTCAGGGCATTCTAACCCGTGTTTGACCAGATTCTACTTTCGTTTAAACCACCGATCAAACGGGGTGCAAGCGGTGAAACGGTTTATTTTTTTTTTTTTTCAAATACCACTTTGGGTAGAAAACTGATAGTCTAACATTCTTTGATTTTTATAATACGTTTTTGATTAAATAAATAAATAAATAAATAAATAAAAAATAAATAAATAAATAAATAAATCCACTAAACTCGCGACAACTAATAACAGGAAACGCTCAGAACGACCACGGGATATATATATATATATATATATATATATATATATATATATATATATATATATATATATATATATATATATATATATATATATATATATATATATATATATATATATATATATATATTTTTTTTTTTTTTTTACGTGGTCAGTTTGCACTTTACCGGACGTGATTTACTGTCTATTTCAGCGACTGGGGGTTTTCGGTTCCAGTTACACAATTCCCACTACAGGTCGCTAGTGGCACATACATCCTTGCTGCTGTTGAGCTAGAGGAACAAGACCCGGATCTAAAACTTGTGGTTCCCACCTGCTTCACAACACCTTCCAACTATCGTAATCATTCTATCAACTGGCCACTGTTCGACAATAAGTAAGATAATATAGAACTAATCAAAACGTATATTGAGGGCCACATGGAAGATTTCTTCAGCTCTTGAAATTAAGATCTATTTGAAAATATTTTACTTACTTTACTAATAAAACAATGTGTAAATCGAGCTATTTCTAAAATGATGGTTTCTAAACTACTGCTACAAACCCTAACCGAACTGAATATAACAACAACAAAAAGAGAACCAACACAAACCATAACCAGATAACAGATCTATTGAAGTTGAACTTTCAGGGGTCCTCTTTACTTAACTGATTCTATGGCTCTACGTTCAAGTGCTTCAGACCTGAGCTGCGACGCGAGAAAACCGGTATTTGGGATTTCCGACCAGTTCAGACACAAACCGGCCTGTGCAGCCATAGAGGATGGCTAGAAGCTATAATTTTCGGACTTACGAAGAAGAGTAATTGTACAATCCGTGTAGCGAAAACAAAGGCACTGATCAGCTTTGCATTTAATCAGCTCTGCATTTACTGTGAAGCTGATCTGCGCCTTTGTTTTCGCATAGGCAAAATTCGGGTTTTCTCATGATGCGGCTCATTTAATTGGTTGTTCGATTTGTTTAATTAATTACCACCTAACCAGACCATAAACCGATTTTTTTTCAGATGCCCGGATGAACCATCTGTAAGACTGTTTTCTCTCGCTGATAAAGTCTTTGGATTCTGCATGCAAGCGTTCAAGTTTGTTGGCTTTCCTGAGGTAAGGGTGTGTTGTAAAAAGAGTGCATCAGAATAACGTCCATGAAATAGATTCACCCTCAGTTTAGTCATATAGTAAAAACGGTTTTAAGTGTCCAATCATGTATGCCATTCTAAGATTGTTTTTGTGTAATTAAACAATCAAGGCGGGGGACATAAATCTGAATTTGCTTGTTTTTAAACAAAAATCGTAATCTATGTTTTTGGCTCAACTTACGATGTACGTATGTCAAAACTGTTGTCATCTAAATTGGCTAAAACATTGATCAATGATAAACTGGCAATATTCTCTCAGCTAATAGCTCTGTCACACATTCACGAATCAGCGGCGTATCGCTCGTGTATCTATGAGAATTTCGATACGCCGAGATCTGAGCCGTATTTTGTTCGAGCGACGTATGTACCACGTACGCGTGACGTTCCTGCTACGTTCCCGTGTCGTATCAGTGACGTATCTGTATTCGTATGGAATTCACTTTCGTATGTACGGCGTATCAAGGCGTATGTGCTACGTACGTGTGAAGTATGTATGGCGTATGAAGAGTACGCGTGACGTATCAAATCTAGAATAGCACCGAAGAAAAAACCCGAGGTGGGGGCGGGGGGTGTTATGTCCCATTGCACCACTCATTCATTCGAGATCACATGATGCGTAGTTTCTATAAATAACACAGTTATTCGATACAATGTATCATATAAGTACAATCTCTGACATACTGCGTCAGAGCAGAGAGTCGACTCTTTGGCTCAGTTGTTAGAGCTTTGGATTTCTATCCCGGCGGAATTTTTCGAACCCTCAGCTACATCTCTTATTATGGTTTCACAAACCGACATACAGTTGAAAGAGTTAGAATTAAAAAGGCATCTTGAATTGGAAAAATTAAAATTAGAATTTGAAGAAAAAAGAAGGGCAGATAAGGAAGAAAAACTTGCAAGAGATAAAGCTGAAAGGGAAGAAAGGTTGCAAAGAGAAAAGTAAGCATTTGAAGAGAGGGAGAATGAGAATCGTGTCATTGGTTATTTTTATAACTATTATTATAATTAAGAAGTTATTAGCACATTATAGAAGCTTCAGGTTGAATCTGTGTGATTCGAACTGGGTGATTTATTATTATCACCACATAATAGAAATAGCATTTTCTATACCTTCTAGCAAAATATTTTTCAATTAAAATACTCTGGTACATTGAAGAGAATTCTTCATGACCTTTTGTCAATGTCACCTGACCATTTGACAGAACAAAACAGATTTGTCTATACTGTTCTCGAACAGTTTTTAATATAATTTTCTAGAAGGTAGTAGATTTTCCTCAGATGTATATATACAGGTCTCAATCCAGGCTCAAGAATTCAGAAATTCGAAGTGATTTAAAGTTTATAGTTTTGGTTGTTTCACTAGTATTAGGATTTATTATCAGTGGATTATTATTATAAACAGAGGATATACATCTTGTGCTCTTATGGACTTGAACTTGGATTGAGGATATCTGTGAATTTTGAGGGACATTTAAATTGTAAGTTATCTATTTATCTATTTACTTATTTATTCATTCGTTTGTATGTATTGACTGCATTTATTTGTTTATATGTTTGAATAAATTATTAAGTTTGAAAATTTTGGTTGTTCTTAGCTGGATTAGCCAGATCCTTGAAATCATTTTAGGGTTAAAAGTTTCTGTATTTTGTCTTGTTACGCTATCTCCAAGCTCCTCATCAGAGGCTACACCAAGCGTAGCCCTGAAAGAACCCTGCATGGCACCCCGGACCGGGAGAAACGTCTGATCCATGACTTTGCCTTTAATCGATAAAACGAAAACATTTATATAGTACCATTAAGATTCTCTTGGAACGCCACAAAATATTCCTAATACTCCTAATACGTCACACATTCTCCACAGCAGAGAAACGAACGTAGCACATACGTCCTTGATACGCGAGATACGCCACACGTACGTCTCTGATACGCCGTAGCTACGAAAAAAGATTCGGGGATACGCCACACATACGTCACACATACGTAGCAGATACGAAAGGTACGCTGTACATACGTCATGGTTACGTGGCATGTTAAACGCGACGCAAGTGTAGCGTATCAGGAGTATGAACTACGTATCTACCGCGTACATGCCACGTTGCTTTCGTATACGACGAATGTGTGACGTATGTTCGGCGTATCGGACCTATCACATACGTGCTGCGATTTTTAAGCGCACACATAAAACACGTAGCACCTCGACGTATGAGGAGTATGAGCTACGTATCGAGGAGTATGAGCATACATGAGCAAACATAGCTCATACTCTTCGATACGTAGCCCATACTCTTCATAAGCCGAGGGGCTACGTTTTTAGCTCACCTGAGCCGAAGGCTCACAAGGTGAGCTTATAGGATGGCCGTGATCCGGCGTCCGTCCGTCCGTCGTCCGTCCGTCGTCCACAATTTCAAAGATCTTCTTCTCTGAAACCGCTTGGCCAATCAAAGTGAAATTTTATGTGGAGCATCCATGGGTAGGGGGAACTGAAGTTTGATCGCGAAATCCGGGTCACATGACCAAGATGGCCGCCACGCCCATATATGGTAAAAACACTTAAAAATCTTCTTTTCCAGAACCATTGGGCCGATTTCCACGAAACTTGATATGTAGCATTAGGGACTTCAACCAATCGTAGTTTGATAAAATGATGACTCTTGGATGACCTTGACCTATTTTACGGCAAGGTCAAATTTGGAAACATAGGCTTTAACATCGGAAAAAGTGAAAACTATGGATTTTTTGAAAACTATTGCAGCCTAAGTCCTGAAAAGTGGTAGATGAAAACAACTAATGGAGTAGATGAAGGTATGTGATTAATTTAGGTCAAGGTCATCTCTTGACCTTGGCCAGTCTGTCGTCCATACTCACTTTTCAAAGATCTTCTCCTCTGAAACCGCTTGGCCAATCAAAGTGAAATTTTATATGGAGCATCCATGGGTAGGGGTGACGAAAGTTTGATCGCGAAATCCAGGTCACATGACCAAGATGGCCGCCACGCCCATATATGGTAAAAACTACTCAAAAATCTTCTTCTCATGAACCGGAAGGCCGATTTCACGAAACTTGGTATGTAGCATTTGGGACTACAGCCCATCATAGTTTGATCAAATGATGACCCTAGGATGACCTTGACCTATTTTACGGCAAGGTCAATTTTGTAAACATAGACTTTTACATGGAAAAAGTGAAAATTATGGATTTTTTGAAAACTATTGCAGCCTGAGGCCTGAAAAGTGATAGATGCAAAACAACTAATGAAAGTATGTGATTAATTTAGGTCAAGGTCATCTCTTGACCTTGACCAGTCTGTCGTCCATACACACTTTTCAAAGATCTTCTTCTCTGAAACTGCATGGCCAATCAAACTGAAATTTTATGTGGAACATCCATGGGTAGAGATAATGAAAGTTTGATCGCGAAATCCAGGTCACATGACCAAGATGGCCACCACGCCCATATATGGTAAAAAACACTCAAAAAATCTTCTTCTCCAGAACCGGCAGGCCGATTTTCATGAAACTTGGTATGTAGCATTTGGGACTCCAGCCCATCATAGATTGATCAAATGATGACCCTAGGATGACCTTGACCTATTTTACGGCAATTTCAATTTTGGAAACATAGGCTTTTACATGGGAAAAGTGAAAACTATGGATTTTTAGCTCACCTGAGCCGAAGGCTCACAAGGTGAGCTTATAGGATGGCCATGATCCGGCGTCCGTCCGTCGTCCGTCGTCCGTCCGTCGTCGTCGTCGTCGTCCACAATTTCAAAGATCTTCTTCTCTGAAACCGCTTGGCCGATCTAGTTGAAATTTTATGTGGAGCCTCCTTGGGTAGTGGCATTTCAAGTTTGATCGCGAAATCCAGGTCACATGACCAAGATGGCCGCCACGCCCATATATGGTAAAAACCCTTCAAAAATCTTCTTCTCCAGAACCGGTGGGCCGATTTCCACGAAACTTGGTATGTAGCATCAGGGACTTCAGCCCATCATAGTTTGATAAAATGATGACCCTTGGATGACCTTGACCTATTTTACGGCAAGGTCAAATTTGGAAACATAGGCTTTTACATGGGAAAAAGTGAAAACTATGGATTTTTTGAAAACTATTGCAGCCTGAGGCCTGAAAAGTGGTAGATGCAAACAACTAATGGAGTAGATGAAGGTATGTGATTAATTTAGGTCAAGGTCATCTCTTGACCTTGGCCAGTCTGTCGTCCATTCACACTTTTCAAAGATCTTCTTCTCTGAAACTGCTGGGCCAATCGAAGTGAAATTTTATGTGGAGCATCCATGGATAGGGGAGACGAAAGTTTGATTGCGAAATCCAGGTCACATGACCAGGATGGCTGCCACGCCCATATATGGTAAAAACCACTCAAAAATCTTCTTCTCCAGAACCGGCAGGCCGATTTTCATGAAACTTGGTATGTAGCATTTGGGACTCAAGCCCATCATAGTTTGATAAAATGATGACCCTAGGATGACCTTGACCTTATTTATGGCAAGGTCAATTTGGGAAACATAGGCTTTTACATGGGAAAAAGTGAAAACTATGGATTTTTTGAAAACTATTGCAGCCTGATGCCTGAAAAGTGGTAGATGCAAACAACTAATGGAGTAGATGAAGGTATGTGATTAATGTAGGTCAAGGTCATCTCTTGACCCTGGCCAGTCTGTCGTCCATACACACTTTTCAAAGATCTTCTTCTCTGAAACTGCTGGGCCAATCAAAGTGAAATTTTATGTGGAGCATCCATGGGTAGGGGAGACAAAAGTTAAATCACGAAATCCAGGTCACATGACCAAGATGGCTGCCACGCCCATATATGGTAAAAACCACTCAAAAATCTTCTTCTCCAGAACTGGTTGGCCGATTTCCATGAAACTTGGTATGTAGCATCGGGGACTTCAGCCCATCATAGTTTGATAAAATGATGACCCTTTGATGACCTTGACTTAATTTACGACAAGGTCAAATTTGGAAACATAGGCTTTTACATGGGGAAAAAGTGAAAACTATGGATTTTTTGAAAACTATTGCAGCGTGATGCCTGAAAAGTGGTAGATGCAAACAAGTAATGGAGTAGATGAAGGTATGTGATTAATGTAGGTCAAGGTCATCTCTTGACCTTGGCCAGTCTGTTGTTCATGCACACTTTTTAAAGATCTTCTTCTCTGAAACTGCTGGGCCAATCAAAGTGAAATTTTATGTGGAGCATCCATGGGTAGGGGAGACGAAAGTTCGATCACGAAATCCAGGTCACATTACCAAGATGGCCGCCACGCCCATATATGGTAAAAACTACTCAAAAATCTTCTTCTCCAGAACCGGCAGGCCAATTTTCGCGAAACTTGGTATGTAGCATTTGGGACTCCAGCCCATCCTAGTTTGATCAAATGATGACCATAGGATGACCTTGACCTATTTTATAGCAAGGTCAATTTTGGAAACATAGGCTTTTACATGGGAAAAGGCGGAAACAATGGATATTTTGGAAACTGTTGCAGTCTGAGACCTGGAAGTTGCTAGATGCAGACAACCAATGGAGTCAATGAAGGTAAGTAATTAATGAAGGCCAAGGTCATTTCTTGACCTTGACCCAAAGTCATTTAAATATCAAAATTAAAATTGTGGTTTTCTCATAAATCACTGGGTTTGGAAACTATTGCAGCTTGAGACCTGAAACTTTGCAGATGCAGACAACTTATGAATTCAATAAAGGTGTGTGAGTATTCAAGGTCAAGGTCATTTTATGATGACTTAATACTGCAGGATCAGGCTTCAGGTGAGCGTTCTCAGGACCAATGGTCCTCTGGTTTGAAAACTGTTGTAGCCTGAGACCTGAAAAGTGGTAGATGCGAACAACTAATGGAGTAGATGAAGGTATGTGATTAATTTAGGTCAAGGTCATCTCTTGACCTTGGCCAGTCTGTCGTCCATACACACTTTTCAAAGATCTTCTCTGAAACTGCTTGGCCAAGCAAAGTGAAATTTTATGTGGAGCCTCCATGGGTAGGGGGAAGGAAAGTTTGATCGCGAAATTTGGGTCACATGACCAAGATGGCCGCCATGCCCAACTATGGTAAAAACCACTAAAAAACCTTCTTCTCCAGAACCGGCTGGCCGATTTACTCGAAACTTGGTATGTAGTATTTGGAACTCCAGCCCATCATAATTTTTTGAAATGATGACCCTAGGCTGACCTCTATTTTACGGCAAGGTCAATTTTGGAAACATAGGCTTTTACATGGGAAAAGGCGAAAACAATGGATATTTTGGAAACTGTTGCAGCCTGAGACTTGAAAGTTGCTAGATGCAGACAACTAATGGAGTCAATGAAGGTAAGTAATTAATGAAGGCCAAGGTCATTTCTTAACCTTGACCCAAGGTTATTTAAATATCAAACTTAAAATTATGGTTTTCTCAGAAATCACTGGGTTTGGAAACTATTGCAGCCTGAGACCTGAAACTTTGCAGATGCAGACAACTTATGAAGTCAATAAAGGTGTGTGAGTATTCAAGGTCAAGGTCATTTCATGATCTCTCAATACTCCAAGATCAGGCTTCAGGTGAGCGTTCTCAGGACCAATGGTCCTCTGGTTTATGTGTGCACGTAAAATTCATAGCACGTACGTGTCAGGTCTGATACGCTTTACATACGTCTCACATACGTCGTACATACGGAAACAATGTGATAAGTACGCCGTAGATACGTAGCTCATATATGTGGCATCTTCACCGCTAAGTGCGTGCGGCTTACACGTACTTAGCGGTTAAGATGCCCCGTAACCCTGGCATATACACCGCGTACCTTTTGTATCTGCTACGTATGTGTGGCGTATGTGTGACGTAGCCTCGACTCCCTTTTCGAATCTAAGTGGCGTATCAGCGACGCATGCGTGGCGTAATTTGCGTAACAACGGCGTATATGATACGTATGTGCTACGTACATTTCACTGCTGTGGAATATGTATGACGTTTAAGGAGTATTAGGAATATTTTGTGGCGGTTCAAGAGAATCTTGTTGCCTCTGTATATGTAAATGTTTTAGCTATATTTTTTTCCGAAGTCATTGATCAGATGTTTCTCACGGTCCTGGGCGCAGTGCAGTGTTCTTTATGCCCCCAACTTTGAAAAAGTTGGAAGGGCATATTGCTTTTGGCTTGTCTGTGTGTCTGTCTGTCTGTCTGTCTGTCTGTCTGTGTGTGCGTCCGTTAACTTTTGAACGGTGAATGGTAGGGTTTTGAAATTTCATGTGTGTATTCCTCATGAAAAAATAGTTGACCCGCATTTTTTTTCTTGTCCGAGTTATGCCCCTTTTCTGAGTTATGTCCCTTTGAAAACAAAATTTGAAAATCTTGTGTGCAAGATATCCCAAAAAGTATTTGAGCTAGAGCCTTCATATTTGGTATACTGATTGGGGCTGAGGAGTAGATGACCTGATTAAGTTTTGAGAACTTTCCGTCAAATTTTGACAAAAATACGGAATTTTGAAATTTTGATTGATTTTTCCACTTTTCGGTGAAATTTGGAACTTTTGAAAGGTGAATGTTAGGGTTTTGAAATTTCATGTGTGTATTCCTCATGAAAAAATAGTTGACCCGTATTTTTTTCATGTCCGAGTGATGCCCCTTTTCTGAGTTATGTCCCTTTGAAAACAAAATTTGAAAATCTTGTGTGCAAGATATCCCAAAAAGTATTTGAGCTAGAGCCTTCATATTTGGTATACTGATTGGGGCTGAGGAGTAGATGACCTGATTAAGTTTTGAGAACTTTCCGTCAAATTTTGACAAAAATACGGAATTTTGAAATTTTGATTGATTTTTTCCACTTTTCGGTGAAATTTGAAACTTTTGAAAGGTGAATGTTAGGGTTTTGAAATTTCATGTGTGTATTCCTCATGAAAAAATAGTTGACCCGCATTTTTTTTCATGTCCGAGTTATGCCCCTTTTCTGAGTTATGTCCCTTTGAAAACAAAATTTGAAAATCTTGTGTGCAAGATATCCCAAAAAGTATTTGAGCTACAGCCTTCATATTTGGTATACTGATTGGGGCTGAGGAGTAGATGACCTGATTAAGTTTTGAGAACTTTCCGTCAAATTTTGACAAAAATACGGAATTTTGAAATTTTGATTGATTTTTCCACTTTTCGGTGAAATTTGAAACTTTTGAAAGGTGAATGTTAGGGTTTTGAAATTTCATATACAGATTTCTCATGAAAAAATAGTTGACCCATATTTTTTTTCATGTCCGAGCTATGCCCCTGTTTGGACTTATGCCCCTTTCAAAACAAAATTTGAAAATCTTGTGTGCAAGATATCTCAAAAAGTTTTAAAGCTAGAGCCTTCATATTTGGTATACTGGTTGGGGCCGAGAAGATGATCACCTGATTAACTTTTGAGGACTTTCCGTCAAACTTTGACAAAATTACTCGATTTTGAAATTTTCACTCCATTTCTAACCTTACATTCTGTTTCTGGATCGAGGTCAAAACAGAGGCAACCGAACAGCTTCCTCAGGAAATTAAATTTCACTTCATTCGAATGAAATGAATCATACAAGCTGCCAGTTTAGGGGCAAGCATACAGTTGGGGGCATAGTGTTTTACAAACACGCATTTCTAGTTCACGGCTACATTCGGCGTAGCCTCTGTCTTTGGTCGTGTCAGGACAAGGATGGAGAGCTATTGGAGATGTTTTCACCCTCCCCTTCGGTCTTTTTTCTTCGGTGTTAATCCAGATTATCTAGATTTCCCCGGTGGCATCTTCGACCTATGTAATGTGCGAATTGCATGAACAAAGTGAACATAGGTATTAAAGCGCAATTGGTACAGAACAGATACGTCGCAGATAAGAATGGAACACCTACAAACGCCATAGATACGTCACGCGTACGCTTCATACGCCATACATACGTCACATACGTAGCACATACGCCTTGATACGCTATACATACGAAAGTGAAATTCCATACGAATACAGATACGTCACTGATACACCACAGGAACGTAGCAGGAACGTCACACGTACGTGGTACATATGTCGCTTGAACAGAATACGTATCGAACTTTTCATAGATACGCGAGCGATACGTGAATGTGTGACAAAGCTATTACATTAATGATAACCTAGCATTCTTCAGTCATGATCCATCGTTTTTCCAGGTTCATGTTCACTGTGACGCTTTCGTGTGCACCAGAGATGATGCAGGCGACGAGTGCGATAGAACGTGTAGGTACATCATTATAATATACTCATGGATAGTATCCCTTAAACCCCACAGGGGATTACAGGGAATACTTTCAGTTTGTTCATTTTATTTCTGTTTGTCCAAAACATAAACAATTCTGTATATTACATGGGCGTATTTTGCTTGTTCACTATTGATGACATTTGCCTTGGAAAAAAGGGATTGGGTGGGGAGGTGTAACCTCTACAGTTTTGTTCATGCACTCGTCTCGCGTTAAGGTGAAGTAAATACTTAAAGCAGCTTAAGTAGTAACCTGTGCATGAGAAAACCAACATTGTGGGTTTATGACCAGGTCATAAACAAACCAGGCTGTTCAGTCACAGAATATAGCTAGAAGCTTGAAACTTTGCATATAAGTAGAAGAGGAGTTGTACTATCCTTGTGGCGAAAACAAAGGCGCTGATCAGCTGTGCAGTTACTGCACAGCTGATCTGCGTCTTTGTTTTCGCATATGAATATTTCTGGTTTTCTCATGCGACGGCTCAACTAAGTTTGAGAAAGTTTCTATGACAAAAGTAACCTACACGCGAGTGTCCGAGACCGGAAGTCCGAGATAAATGATCAAAAAGTTACGTCCGCAAATAGGAAAAATCTATATTTAACCGTTTATTTGCTTTTCCAAATTTGAAAAGTTCACATTTTCAGGTGGTGCCGGACGAAAAAAGCGGTCATCTATTTCTGCTCACAAGAAGTTCTCTATTAGCAGTAAAGTGGTGGTGGTGGAAACGACCTTGACCGGAGATGATGTTGAAGAAATAGTGCAAAGTGAGTTTTACCCATTTTTGACGAATGGATTCGACCATCATTATCATTTGGATGAGCCCACTTTCATTTTAGGGGCATCAGGTGTGATTTTAAAATTTTACTTGACTCCATGTAAAACGACTAACAACAAAACAACGAACAAGTTTGTCTAGCTAGTAGATCTATGCCTTTGGGACCAATTCCGGCACAAACCAATCTGAACAGCCACAAACGAAGGCTAGAAGCTTTACATTTTAGATTTATGAAGAAGAGACATTGCACTATCAGACTAGCGAAAACAAAGGCACAGATCAGCTGTGCAGATCGGAATTTTTCAGGTCGGACAGCTGATCTGTGAATGTGTTTTCGCATAGACAAAAGTCCGGTTCTCTCAAGACGCAGCTCAATTATGTTGTAGGTCCAGCTGTGGTGACGTACCAACCTGATCGTTCGTCGTCAGAACCACCTGCAACTAAACCACCTGCGACAACACCTGAAACATCAACACCTGCAACTGAAACCACATCTCCTACCACAGAAAGTCCGACAACAACCGGTCCAGAAACAACCGAAAACCCAACCAAAGGCGATAATAACAAAGTGAATATTGAAGTTGATGTTGATGTGGAGACAATCGTAAGAGGAGACAACGGTTCCGATCGTATAACACTGAACTTGTCAGTTGTCACTGTCTTGCTGGCCGTTTACCGATTCCTGTGACGTTACCCGCAAATCTTACGGATACAAATGTGCTGCGTCTGAGAAAATCAACATTTTGCATAGGCGAAAACAAAGGCACAGATCAGCTTCGCAGTAACTACGAAGCAGATCAGTGCCTTTGTTTTCGCTACACGCACGGATAGTACAATTTCTCTACTTTCTAAATCCAGAATTCCCAGCCGCTTGACATCTTCTGTGCTTGTACAGTTCGGTTTGTGTCGGACCTGTTCAGAAACCACACGGTTGATTTTCTCCTGACGCGGCCCAAATCTATACGAAGTTTGATCACAGGACATTGGCGTTTAAATAAAAGGTCCAAAAACCCCTTTTTTGAGTCACTGAGCTTAGCTCAGCAATTCAAAAATGGGGTTTCTCGGGGATTTGTGGCTATTTGTTTTGCTTCCACACACCAAACGACAATGTCCTGTGGTTTGATAAGCCACTTCCAGTAATTTCTTACAATGAATGTTACTGTGATAGTTCATATCAGTGTTATTTGGTAGAATATGGACTGCTTGGATATAATGAACCGTGACGCGAGAAAACCGGTCTTTGGGGTTTCCGACCAGGTCTGACACAAACCGACCTGTAGAGCCACACAAGCAGGCAACTCGGAAGCTTGAAATTTCGGATTTAAGAATTTACATGTGAGCCTTTTATGACGTCCATATTGGATTACAATGGTGTCAAGTTTGTTTTGAAAGCTCGCCATTTCTTGTGAGAACACTTAAATGAAAACCCATATTTATCTCAATCAAATACTTTTTGAAAACTGAAATGCTCTAATTAATAAATGTTTTGAAAATTAACGCCACACATTCGTGCATCAGTAGTAGCAAACATTCACACGCTGATTGAACGAGACGTCGTAATAACATTAATTTGACGTAAAATAACGAATTATGCAAAAACTATCAAATTGTTTGATCTCTATTATTCAAAATGTCAGTACTTAAAGTACTTATTATTATATACCAAACAAAATTTGAATTATCACAGCCCATTGTGATTAAAGGTTTATCATGATATGTGTTTGTGGAACAAAATTATATAAGCTGAAAATGGTATCATATATTCTGGATCACCCTGTATGTAGATCATTATTAATGTATTCATTTTGTTTAGCAACATTTTTATTTTTGTTTTAATTTAGTATGCTTCATGTGGCTGAGGCAAGGTTGGGGCTAGTTTTTCTTGATTTCATTTTTAATGTACAGAGAGAGAGAGAGAGAGAGAGAGAGAGAGAGAGAGAGAGAGAGAGAGATGTTACAGTCACATACATTTGATTTTTAGAGTGTTCAAAACTCTGACAAGATATCACTCATGACGGAAAGACGTATTATTTTACAGATGCATTGCACGCCTTTCAAAACTGTGATCAAGATGAGATAGGGGTCAAACTGTATTAAGTCTAGAGTGTTTTCTACAGAGTTATCAGTTTGCGCAAAGGATTCCACTTAGTAGACTAAAGGATAGCTTTTCTTTGCAGTTGCCATCTTTCTGAAAATCATGAAACCTTTTAAACTGTGAAGCGAGTTTTTGCAATGTCCAATCTTATCAAAATGCTTTTGGAGAGACAAACTAGCTGGAGTAGATTCCACAAATGCCTGAATTAATATAAACACATCGTTTTGTAACATGCAATAAAAACGCAAACTCTAAAATGGACGACAGTACTAACCTTTGAAAAATTGCCTCTAATACGTGTTCACCATACTTAATTGTGTAATTCGATCAGAAATGAAAATTGTTTCCTTTTTTTAGCTCACCTGAGCCGAAGGCTCACAGGTGAGCTTATAGGATAGGCAGGCATCCGTCGTCCGTCGTCGTCGTCCGTCGTCCGTCGTCGTCCGTCGTCGTCGTCCGTCCACAATTTCAAAGAAAAATATTTCTGAAGCTAGTAGGCCGATCTTGATCAAATTTAATGTGAACCATAATTGGGTTGGGGGATTGATGGCATTTGGTTTTGGAGCAGATTGTATCAAAATTGTGGTTTCCGTGGCAACAGATAGGTCCCATAGACTTACAATGGGAAAAACTAAAAAAATCTTCTTCTCTGAAACCACTAGGCCCACAGCTTTGATATTTGGTATGTAGCAATGGCTAATGGTCCTCTACATAAATTGTGCCATTGATGTCCCTGGGGTCAAATTTGGCCACGCCCCAGGGGTCGACAGTCTCCATAGACTTACTATGGGAAAAAAATTAAAAAAATCTTCTTCTCTGAAACCACAGGGCCCACAGCTTTGATATTTGGTATGTGGCAATAGCTAATGGTCCTCTACATAAATTGTGCCAGCCATGCCCCTGGGGTCAAATTTGGCCACACCCCGGGGGTGGATAGTTTCCATAGACTTACAATTGGAAAAACTAAAAAAATCTTCTTCTCTGAAACCACTAGGCCCACAGCTTTGATATTTGGTATGTAGCAATGGCTAATGGTCCTCTACATAAATTGTGCCATTCATGCCCCTGGGGTCAAATTTGGCCACGCTCCAGGGGTTGATAGTCTCCATAGACTTACTATGGGAAAAAATTAAAAAATCTTCTTCTCTGAAACCACAGGGCCCACAGCTTTGATATTTTGTATGTGGCAATGGCTAATGGTCCTCTACATAAATTGTGCCAATCATGCCCCTGGGGTCAAATTTGGCCACGCCCCGGGGGTCGATAGTCTCCATAGACCTACAATAGGAAAAAACTAAAAAAATCTTCTTCTCTGAAACCACTAGGCCAACAGCTTTGATATTTGGTATGTAGCAATGGCTAATGGTCCTCTACATAAATTGTGCCATTCATGCCCCTGGGGTCAAATTTGGCCACGCCGCGGGGGTTGATAGTCTCCATAGACTTACTATGGGAAAAAAAATCTTCTTCTCTGAAACCACAGGGCCCACAGCTTTGATATTTTGTATGTGGCAATGGCTAATGGTCCTCGACATAAATTGTGCCAATCATGTCCCCGGGGTCAAAATTGGCCACGCCCCGGGGGTTGATAGTCTCCATAGACCTACAATAGGAAAAAACTAAAAAAATCTTCTTCTCTTAAACCACTAGGCCCACAGCTTTGTTATTTGGTATGTAGCAATGGCTAATGGTCCTCTACATAAATTGTGCCATTCATGCCCCTGGGGTCAAATTTGGCCAGGCCCCGGAGGTTGATAGTCTCGATAGACTTGCTATGGGAAAAAAATTCAAAAATCTTCTTCTCTGAAACCACAGGGCACACAGCTTTGATATTTTGTGTGTGGCATTGGCTAATGGTCCTCTACATAAATTGTGCCAATCATGCCCCTGGGGTCAAATTTGGCCACGCCCCGGGGGTCGATAGTCTCCATAGACCTACAATAGGAAAAAAACTAAAAAAAATCTTCTTCTCTGAAACCACTAGGCCAACAGCTTTGATATTTGGTATGTAGCAATGGCTAATGGTCCTCTACATAAATTGTGCCATTCATGCCCCTGGGGTCAAATTTGGCCACGCCGCGGGGGCTGATAGTCTCCATAGACTTACTATGGGAAAAAAAAATAAAAAATCTTCTTCTCTGAAACCACAGGGCCCACAGCTTTGATATTTTGTATGTGGTAATGGCTAATGGTCCTCTACATAAATTGTGCCAATCATGTCCCCGGGGTCAAAATTGGCCACGCCCCGGGGGTTGATAGTCTCCATAGACCTACAATAGGAAAAACTAAAAAAATCTTCTTCTCTGAAACCACTAGGCCCACAGCTTTGTTATTTGGTATGTAGCAATGGCTAATGGTCCTCTACATAAATTGTGCCATTCATGCCCCTGGGGTCAAATTTGGCCAGGCCCCGGAGGTTGATAGTCTCAATAGACTTGCTATGGGAAAAACAATCAAAAATCTTCTTCTCTGAAACCACAGGGCACACAGCTTTGATATTTTGTATGTGGCAATGGCTAATGATCCTCTACATAAATTGTGCCAGCCATGCCCCTGGGGTCAAATTTGGCCACGCCCCGGGGGTAGATAGTCTCCATAGACTTACAATGGGAAAAACTAAAAAAATCTTCTTCTCTGAAACCAAAAGGCCCAGAGCTTCTATATTTTGTATGTAGCAATGTTTGGTAGTCCCCATTATAAATTGTGCCAGTCATGCCCTTGGGTCAAATTTGGCCACGCCCCGGGGGTCAATAGTGTCCATGCATAGACTTTCATTGGTCGATTCTCAATTAATTTAAATCTCATGAGCTTACAATGTGATAATCTCTCAGGTGAGCTACAGGACCAATGGTCCTCTAGTTCTTTTATATTCCTTGACGTTTTTGCGAGTTGTTGAATAATGATTCAATAGTTCTCTGTATATTTAATACTGGTGGTTAGACAGATGTGCCAGTGTTTATTTGAGTCGCCGCATGGGAAAACCAACAATCTGCATAGGCGAAAACAAAGGCGCAGATCAGCTTCGCAGTAACTGCGAAGCTGATCAGCGCCTTTGTTTTCTCTACATGGATAGTACAATCCCTCTTCTTCTAAAATCCGAAATTTCAAGCTTCTATCAGTCATCTGTGGCTGCACAGCCCGGTTTGTGTCGGACCTGTTCAAAAACCACATTGCTGGTTTTCCCACGAGATGGCTCATTTATGTTTTATGCTAAGATGCTAAAGTTTAGTCAGTAAATAAACATGTAAATCCCATTTGGACTGTTTAAACCGCCGTGGCTTTAAACCCCCATTAATAATTTGGGATCGAACAAATCAGTGATAAAGCTGTGTTTCCTAGAAAATCGATTCAAATACCGTTTTTGGTTTTGCCAGAATGCATATACCAATTTTCGTTCATATTTTAATGAAAGGGAGGTAATATAAAAATTCTGAATTTTTGACGTTATTTCTCGAAACTGCGACTAAATATTGGTATGAGTTTTTCAGACTTTTGTCGCTAAATACTATTCGACAACGCTATTATTCAAAGCACAAACAGCGTGGAACAGCTTGGATATCAAAGTTACCGACTAAACTTTTTATACCCCGCCACTTAAAAAAGTGCGGGGTTTTATGTTATACCCTCAAAAAAAATGCGTTCAAGTGTCCGTCCGTCCGTCCGTCTGTCCGTCCGTCCGTCCCGTCTATCCGTCCGTCCGTCTGTCCGTCCGTCAGCGTTTCGTTTCCGGGCTCTATCTTGAGCATCGATTTTCTTTAAACTTTGTATAGGAGTTCATATCAGGAAGGAGTGGTTTGGGATTGAAGATGGGTAAATTTCGTCAAATAAGTACAGAGTTATGGCCCTTGATTTACGTTAAAATTTTGTTTCCGGGCTCTGTCTTGAGCATTTATTGACCAATTTTCTTCAAACTTTGTATAGGAGTTCATACCATGAAGGGGTGGTCTGGGATTGAAGATGGGTAAATTTCGTCAAATAAGTACAGAGTTATGGCCCTTGATTTACGTTAAAATTTTGTTTCCGGGCTCTATCTTGAGCGTTTATTGATCGGTTTTCTTCTAACTTTGTATAGGAGTTCATGCCACGAAGGAGTGATTTGGGATTGAAGATGGGTAAATTTAGTCAAATAAGTACAGAGTTATGGCCCTTGATTAACGTTAAAATTTTGTTTCCGGACTCTATCTTGAGCATTTATTGACGGATTTTCTTCAAATTTTGTATAGGAGTTCATATCAGGAAGAAGTGGTTTGGGATTGAAAATGAATAATTTTCGTTAAATAAGTACAGAGTTATGGCCCATGATTTACATTAAATTTCGTTTCCTGCCTCTGTTTTGTGCATTTATCAACCAATTTTCATCAAACTTTGTATAAATTTTCAAATCATGAAGTAGTGGTTTGCGATTGAAGATGGATAAATTTTATCAATGTATACAAAGTTATGGTCCTTCATTTATGACAAAATTTTGTTCTGCTCTTTATCTTGAGAATTTATTGACAAACATTTTTGCTAAATTAAATTTGCGTGGCGGGGTATCTTGCATGCCTGCAGCGCTTTTATTTTTTTCTGCAGTGTATATTTTGTTTTCTTTTTAGAGTTAGTTACACGATTGTGTCTGCGTTTTTGAAATATTTTGTTTATCTTATTTTTTTCAATAAGGAATGAAAACAATGTTTATGCACCAGTCATTTGTAAGGGGTGCCGGGAAATAGCGGGGCTTTTAACTTACAGTTTTCAAATCCCTGCTAAAAGCCCGGCACTGCGGGGTCAGATTTGTGGTAAAATCCCTGGTAAAAGCCCGGGCTCTCCGGATGCTGACAATAATATGGAACAACATCTGGGAGTTGTTATGATCAATCTGAAATATGAGAGTTGGGCTTGAATTTCTGCATGTAAATGTACAGGTACATTTGCAAGGTAAATAAGGACCATAAATGTAATTAAATAATATCTGATTTTAATTAATGTGGCCGTGTATTGGCGGGACTTTTAAAACCCCGGAACATACCCGGCACTGTCGGGACCGAGTCATCAGAGGTTGAATCCTGTGTTAAAGCCCCGCCGTGTAGGGGGGCCGGGGGATACGAATGACTGGTGCATTGTTGATTTTTTATCTTCTAGAAACCACATTTAAACTTGTAGATATTGTTTATACAGCTGCACTGTGATTTTTTTTTTACAAATATATTTTATAATTACATAGATTTGGGTTCTTTCGTTCTTTGAATCCCTGCTTAGTTGAATATTTATACATGCACGTAGTTCTAGTAAAGCATACAGTCGAACGGCGTCGAAAGGATTTCACTCTGTTATGTACCATCAGGAAAACATGTCTGTGTGATGTACACCCCCTTGAACCCCACTTTTATATAGAAAAACTGGGGTATGCGGGGGTTTACCTATTTTTCTTATTTTTGCTCCAAAACATAGATTGTGGGTACTCGTTAGAACTTCTAACGAGTACCCACAATCAATGTTTTGAGCAAATATATTGAAAATATCAAAATTTTTCTAATGGATTTTTCATTTTTTACAGGTAAAAAAAATCTCTATATATTGCATAGACAAGTTTTCGTAATGCGTCTACATAATCGCTATAAATGTTGTCGAAAATTGTGAAAATTTTCCATGTTGGAAGTCAGATTCCTGAACAGATAGTCAACTGCGCAAAACCCCTACTATATTAGGGCCTAGCCCATGCATAAGAACTTTGGCCATTTGCATAGTATACTCATGTCAATTGAAAACGCATCACCTACAAAAATGTAAAATTATTTTCGGTTTTGACTTAACATTTAAGTTCCGTTACTTTATAGCGACTCTTATAAAAATGTTCTGTTCTATTCTGTTCTTCTGTTCATTGATAGAAAAAAAAATCGTCAAGCGGAACCGGAATTCGCGGTAGGCTACATATAAAGCGGCTAGCAACAGTTATTCACGTTGAAACATTCGAAATATTGTGTTGACAAAATGTCGCCGACTAGGTTTGCCCTAAATAAACGGATAAAACAAAGGCACTTACTCAAGAATATCTTATTTCAGTTCTTCTTCATTCCTCTGTCATTGATAGATAACATGACGTCACTTGAGTATGACGCCACATGGCTGCACTTGTTTATGCCGTCGTCGTAACAGCGAGCGGCAAAGGTCCTTGTGTGAAAAAATTCTCAATTCCACGTTTTTCCGGCCTCAAAGAATAATTAATGTATGGTTTATTTCAATGAGAGTCTCTGATCATCAGGATCCATCAGGGTAAGGCTCTACCTGTGGGGAGCAAAGCGTTGCGACACAGGTGGTGCCTTATTTCATATTATGCTATTCATGTAAAGGAATGTCACAACGCAAAATGTTAAAATGTTATAATAACATTTTAACATTTTGCGTAGACCAGTCACAACGCAATATGTTAAAATGTTGTAATAACATTTTTAACATTTTGCGTAGATCAGTCACAACGCAATATGTTAAAAATGTTAAAACTTCATCCTCGATCTTTGACTATAAATAAGACAAAGATATACCCTCTCTGAACCATTTCCTGGTTTTCTGATACCTGAGATAATAAAAATTTTAACTTTTTGGCATTCCCAGACCCTAATTCTACCTTTTAAAGCCGTTTGAGCCTTATTTCAGCATTCACGCAGACTTTCAGGATTCAGGTGCCAATGTACATAAACTCTGTTTTTACCTTCAAATACCTTCAAAAGACCTTTTGGATCGTTCTGCAATACTATCTGACCACTCTCAGGCTTCCAGAATAAGTTTAGGAGTTTTTAACATTTTTGTAACATTTTGCGTTGATCGCTGGCAACGCAAAATGTTAAAATGTTAAAACTTTTTTTTTTTTTTTGCCTAGCTGGATCTTTATCACTATCTTGATACCTGAGATGATTCAATTTTAACTTTTTGGCATTCTGATACCCTAATTCTACCTTTTGGAGCCGTCTGTGACTTATTTTAGCATTCTCGCAGACTTTCAGAATTCCGGTGCCAATGTACAAAAACTCTGTTTTTACCTTTTAATACCCCCAAAAGACCTTTTGGATCTATCTGCAAAACTTTCTGACCATTCTCAGACTTCCAGAATAAGTTTAGGAGTTTTTAACATTTTTAGCTCACCTGAGCCGAAGGCTCATAGGTGAGCTTATAGTATACCCATGCTCCGGCGTCCGTCGTCGTCCGTCGTCGTCCGTCGTCCGTCGTCCGTCGTTCACAATTTCAAAGATCTTCTCCTCTGAAACCACCTGGCCAATCAAAGCCAAACTTCACATGGAGCATCCTTAGGAAGGGGGAACGAAAGTTTGTATAAATGGTCCTGGTCACATGACCAAGATGGCCGCCATGGCTATAAATAGCCAAAACCTTTAAAAATCTTCTTCTCCAGAACCAGAAGGCCTATGATTTTGAAACTTAGCATGAAGTATCAGGCAATGAAGCTCTACAAAGTTTGTATAAATCATGACCATGGGATGACCTTGACCTTTTTTACAGCAAGGTCAACTTAGGCCGCCCATGCACTTGAATGGAAAAAACAGGAAAATGTCATTAAATGGCAAAAAACTTGCTAGGAATGAACAAATGGACAAAATATTCATGTTTATGAAAATATTTTGGGCTCAGAGGGTTGTCTGCCCCTGTCCCGGGGCTATATACTTGTGTATTACCATGATATTCAAACATCTTCTTCTCTGAAACCGCTTGGCCAATCAAAGCCAAACTTTATGTGGAGCATTCTGAGGAAGAGTGAATGAAAGTTTGTATATATGGTCAAGGTCACATGACTAAGATGGCCGCCATGGCTGTAAATAGCAAAAATCTTTAAAAATCTTCTTCTCCAAAACCAGAAGGCCTATGATTTTGATACTTGGCATGAAGCATCAGGCAATGAAGCTCTACAAAGTTTGTATAAATCATGACCTTGGGATGACCTTGACCTTTTTTACAGCAAGGTCAACTTAGGCCGCCCATGCATTTGAATGGAAAAAACAGGAAAATGTCATTAAATGGCAAAAAACTTGCTAGGAATGAACAAATGGACAAAATATTCATGTTTATGAAAATATTTTGGGCTCAGAGGGTTGTCTGCCCCTGTCCCGGGGCTATATACTTGTGTATTACCATGATATTCAAACATCTTCTTCTCTGAAACCGCTTGGCCAATCACAGCCAAACTTTATGTGGAGCATTCTGAGGAAGAGTGAATGAAAGTTTGTATATATGGTCAAGGTCACATGACTAAGATGGCCGCCATGGCTGTAAATAGCAAAAATCTTTAAAAATCTTCTCCAAAACCAGAAGGCCTATGATTTTGATACTTGGCATGAAGCATCAGGCAATGAAGCTCTACAAAGTTTGTATAAATCATGACCTTGGGATGACCTTGACCTTTTTACGGCATGGTCAACTTAGGCCGCCCATGCATTTGAATGGAAAAAACAGGAAAAAATGTCATTTGAAGGGCAAAACTTGCATTAAATTGGCAAATGGACTGAATCTTTATGATTTAAAAAAGAAATTGACTCCAGAGGTTGCTCTGACTCTGACCTGGGGATATATACATAATACCATTCTAGTCAAACAAGTTTATTGGTATATATCTCAGGTCTCAGGTGAGCGTTTACAGGACCATTGGTCCTCTGGTTATAACATTTTACGTTGATCGCTGGCAACGCAATATGTTAAAATGTTAAAACTTTTTTTTTTGCCTAGATTTTTAACTTTTTGGCTTTCTAATACCCTAATTCTACCTTTTGGAGCTGTCTGTGACTTATTTTAGCATTCTCGCAGACTTTCAGAATTCCGGTGCCAATGTACAAAAACTCTGTTTTTACCTTTTAATACCCCCAAAAGACCTTTTGGATCAATCTGCATTACTTTCTGACCATTCTCAGACTTCCAGAATAAGTTTAAGAGTTTTTAACATTTTTATAACATTTTGCTTTGATCGCTGGCAACGCAAAATGTTAAAATGTTAAAACTTTTTTCTTTTTTTTGCCTAGCTGGATCTTTATGACTATCTGGATACCTGAGATGATAAAATTTTAACTTTTTGACATTCTGAGACCCTGATTCTACCTTATGGAGCCGTCTGTGACTTATTTTAGCATTCTCGCAGACTTTCAGAATTCCGGTGCCAATGTACAAAAACTCTGTTTTTACCTTTTAATACCCCCAAAAGACCTTTTGGATCGCTTTGAAATACTTTCTGACCATTCGCAGACTTCCAGAATAAGTTTAGGAGTTTTTGACATTTTTTTAACATTTTGCGTTGATCGCTGGCAACGCAAAATGTTAAAATGTAAAAACTTTTTTTTTTTTGCCTAGCTGGATCTTTATGACTATCTGGATACCTGAGATAAAAAAGTTTTACCTTTTTTGACATTCTGAGACCCTAATTCTACCTTTTGGAGCCGTCTATGACTTAATTTAGCATTCTCGCAGACTTTCAGAATTCCGGTGCCAATGTACAATATCTCTGTTTTTACCTTTTAATACCTCAAAAGACCCTTTGGATAGATCTGCAATACTTTCTGACAATTCTCAGACTTCCAGAATAAGTTTAGGAGTTTTTAACATTTTTATAACATTTTGCGTTGATCGCTGGCAACGCAAAATGTTAAAATGTTAAAACTTTTTTTTTGCCTAGCTGGATCTTTATGACTATCTGGATACCTGAGATGATAAAATTTTAACTTTTTGGCATTCTGATACCCTAATTCTACCTTATGGAGCCGTCTGTGACTTATTTTAGCATTCTCGCAGACTTTCAGAATTCCGGTGCCAATGTACAAAAACTCTGAATTATTCTGGAAGTCTGAGAATGGTCAGATAGTACGCAAAATGTTAAAAATGTTATTACAACAATTTTAACATATTGCGTTAAGACTGATCTACGCAAAATGTAAAAAATGTTAAAAACTCCTAAACTTATTCTAGAAGTCTGCGAATGGTCAGAAAGTATTTCAAAGCGATCCAAAAGGTCTTTTGGGGTATTAAAAGGTAAAAACAGAGATTTTGTACATTGGCACCGGAGTTCTGAAAGTCTGCGAGTATGCTAAAATAAGTCAGAGACGGCTCCAAAAGGTAGAATTAGTGTATCAGAATGCCAAAAAGTTAAAATTTTATCATCTTAGGTATCCAGATAGTCATAAAGATCCAGCTAGGCAAAAAAAAAAAAAAAAAAAGTTTTAACATTTTAACATTTTGCGTTGCCAGCAATCAATGCAAAATGTTATAAAAATGTTAAAAACTCCTAAACTTATTCTGGAAGTCTGAGAATGGTCAGATAGTATTGTAGAACGATCCAAAAGGTCTTTTGAGAGTATTTGAAGGTAAAAACAGAGTTTATGTACATTGGCACCTGAATCCTGAAAGTCTGCGTGAATGCTGAAATAAGGCACAAACGACTTTAAAAGGTAGAATTAGGGTCTCGGAATGCCAAAAAGTTAAAATTTTTATTATCTCAGGTATTAGAAAACCAGGAAATGGTTCAGAAAGGGTATAGCTTTGTCTTATTTATAGTCAAAGATCGAGGATGAAGTTTTAACATTTTTACCATATTGCGTTGTGACTGATCTACGCAAAATGTTAAAAATGTTATTACAACATTTTTAACATATTGCGTTGTGACTGATCTACGCAAAATGTTAAAAATGTTAAAAACTAAACTTATTCTGGAAGTCTGCGAATGGTCAGAAAGTATTTCAAAGCGATCCAAAAGGTCTTTTGGGGGTATTAAAAGGTAAAAACAGAGATTTGTACATTGGCACCGGAATTCTGAAAGTCTGCGAGAATGCTAAAATAAGCCAGAGACGGCTCCAAAAGGTAGAATTAGGGTATCAGAATGCCAAAAAAGTAACATTTTATCATCTTAGGTATCCAGATAGTCATAAAGATCCAGCTAGGCAAAAAAAAAAAAGTTTTAACATTTTAACATTATGCGTTGCCAGCGATCAACGCAAAATGTTATAAAAATGTTAAAAACTCCTAAACTTATTCTGGAAGTCTGAGAACGGTCAGATAGTTTTAGGGTATTTGAAGGTAAAAACAGAGTTTATGTACATTGGTACCTGATTCCTGAAAGTCTGCGTGAATGCTGAAATAAGGCACAAACGGCTTTAAAAGGTAGAACTAGGGTCTCGGAATGCCAAAAAGTTAAAATTTTTATTATCTCAGGTATCTGAAAACGAGGAAATGGTTCAGAGAGGGTATAGCTTTGTCTTATTTATAGTCAAAGATCGAGGATGAAGTTTTAACATTTTTAACATATTGCGTTGTGACTTATCTACGCAAAATGTTAAAAATGTTATTACAACATTTTAACATATTGCGTTGTGACTGATCTACGCAAAATGTTAAAATGTTATTACAACATTTTAACATTTTGCGTCTTGACAAAGGAACATCCTGTCGAAATTCTTACATGTTAACAACTATGTGGACCCTGATTCTAAAGCAGCCAACACGTCGACCGTCAAAAAGAAAGTCACAGATCGATAATTTGAATATGCAATACATGTATGTATTTTCATTTACGCATTTTCATGCGCCTAAAAGACACAAAATGACAGCACCATTTTGGCCCCCAAAAAACTTTCGAAATGCATTTGAATTCTTGGTGAAAAATTAACGACAAAGTCGCAGCTGGGAGAAGTTTTGTCCAAAAATCATGTCCTTTTCACCATTTAGTAGGCGTATGACGTTTGTTGTTTAACTTCAGTAATGCTTAGCGTTAAAATCATAATGGCGTAGATCTGCGATAATTTGCAAGACACTTATTGACAAGTTGTATTCACCTCGACAGACTAACCAAGAATTCTAAATTTCCTGACTCGATAGCGTATCCATAAACGGCTGCATAGTATCTTAAAATTGACGTCAGTTATTCAACGTCATTCTGGAAGAGGATTTCGGTGACTTTTGCATAATTGAGCCGCCTCGTGGGAAAACCAACAATGTGGTTTCCGAACAGGTCTGACACAAACGGGCCTGTACAGCTACAGAAGTAGATCTGCTGGCTAACCTGCACTCGGATACACTTCGTGACCTCGCTCCTCTCTCGTGTCAGCTTAGCATTAGTTGCCTTTAAACTATGAACTATGGTCGAACAGATTATGGATATTTCGTAAGAAGCTTATAGCTGCTTTATTTGGTGAGACTTATTAAAATTTTTCTTATGTTTTGAAGACTGAGGCGTGCGCGTAATAAATTCTCTGTGGTTGATTTTCCGAGTTTTAATTTTAGACTACTTCTAAATAATCATTTAGGCTACATGACAACTGTTTTATTTGTGGAACGGGGAATAAACCGCGACGAGGTAAGACATACATTCTTTTGTCCCATTCGCCCATTTTTTGTTCCTAGGGGCATGATTGGCAGGATGCATGTATGCTACCACTTATTAACACTGTTACATGCTAAAACAAAAGGTCTAGCTCATGTGGATTTAGAGAAGAAGAGTTTTCCCATCATAAGCGTATGACATATATTGACGCCCCCAGGGGCGTGGTCAATTTGAACCTCAGGGTTATAATTTGTGAATCGGTTTGAAATTATGAGCATTCTGTCTTACATGCGAGTACCATTGCTGTTGCATTTCTTCAGAATCAGGTGATTGAAACAGCTAACAAGTACCAGTGATAGTGGGTACGATTGCTATCAACAAATGTGGAGGAAAGATGTATGTGAAGTAAGCAGTAGCAGTAGCAGTAGCAGTAGGCAGTATACTGCTGTACTGCTAGCAGTTGGCAGTATACTGCTGTACTGCTAGCAGTTGGCAGTATACTGCTGTCTCTACTGCTAGCAGTTGGCAGTATGCACACATGCGCATGCGCACATAATCACCAGTAAACGATTAGGATGTCGACTGAAATTAACGTTTTATTATTACAAATAAAAAAGTACAAGTATATAGGCAATGATCAGGAAATGACACAATCAGAAAGAAATTCCCACTCCATAAACCGAGGGGTGGGGAAAACAAAATGGCATTTAGGTGCTTGTGTACTTATACCAATACCAAGAAAACATATAGTAAGCCAAGTGAGCAGCTATTCCCCTATTCTCCACTCAGTTACCCGAGCTGAACTAAAATATGAAAACCTACATACATGTAAGGCTAAACAACACAAAAAATAAGTACAAATAGGAATAGAGAGATGAGGAATCCATTAATCCCAGCATACACGCAGACACCAGTAAGGGCAGCGCATAACAGTACAACCCATTGTTTTTCAACAATGTAGCTTTCCGTCTACTAGTTTTAATCGAGGAAGCGAGGTAGCCGGCGGCGAGGAAAATTTGTCCGTCCGAACACGCTTCCCTTCGTGTCATTTGCAGGAATGACATGCTACAGTGTGCCGTCCTTCGGATCGGGATGTTAACTGGAAGTCCCCTGTGCACGGACAGTCACCCCCTGTGCAGGTTAAAGATCCCTCCACAGGTTCTATCTATCCTAATGCATGTAGGCTCATCCTGCAAACACACCGGAGTGTACAATGTACACCTCCCAAGAATAATCAGAAATTGATTGATGGAAGAAACAAGAAAACAAAACAAACTAACATATAATAATAGTTTCGGATTAACTTTTTTAGCCTTTAGGGTAACGAATGAATGCAAAATAAATATGGACACGCCTTGATAGATTTATTTGTGTTTGCATGATAGGGATAGTTACGGATAACTTACTGATATAAAAATGCTGTAAAATAAGTTTGCGTCAACCGATTGATATGAAAATTTGTCCGAATAAACATTGATCGTTTGAAATTAAATGCCATTGTCATTTTAAAACAATGACGTGAGACGTTCTTGCACGAGACAGCGTCATGACGTCACTTCATGTGACCAGGCGCACCTGTACCCTATGGGTTGACTTTTTTTTAGTGTATTTGGGTGTTAGAAAAGTTGGTCTACAATTTTAAATGAAAAATAATTTTCTAACATTAATTGACCATTTTTTCGAAAACATACGGCATTGTGTTGCTTTATTTGTCGAAGACATCCCAGATCATTTTTACCTGCATCCGGGTTTTTCCCATATGGGAGATGAAAAAGGCAACAAACAGTATCTCTTTAAAAAGTACTTTAAGATTATGCTTTTTTTATACAAGCCACCATTGGTCCTTATTCCCAAACAAAAATATTCTGAAATGAATCACATCTAAATCATATCTAGATCATGTTTGAATCACTTTTTGTGATCCGTTAATAGTATTTATTTGTGATCCGTTAAATAAATAACTAATAGATCACAAACACTTTTTAAAAGTGATCCGTTAATGATTTATTTGAATGATTTGTTTGGTATCCGTTTAAGCTTTATTCTCTGGGCCAAGGAAAAGTGATCTGATAATGATTTGTTACATCTTAGGTTTGTCTTTATGTGATATGTTGTATAACTGATATTTTCGAAGTGATCGGTTAGTGATCTGTTATATGATTTTTCCCACAGAAAGAATGACCGGAAATATTCTCTTGGTCTAACTTACATCCGACAGTGTCGATTGGTACTAAGTTTTAAATGCTTTTGTCTTGTTTTATACGTTACTGATTGCGGCATGCTTCTTCGTTTTTGGACTTCATAACTGTAAGTGAATATTGCATAATGTACAAACATGTAAATACATGGATAACGGGAATAGCCTGTAATATTGTGTGTCACCTGACTCAACGAAGTGTAAATTGTAACAGCCAAATGCGCGCACCATTCAAACTCTAGGTTGAAAGTCAGTGTGTGAAACATCTAGGGAGAACGCTAAAGAATACATTTGCCTGATTGTTAAACTTGGAATAAACCTTGACTGGTAAGTTCATATACTTTACCACCTTTTAATGCATGCAGACACCTCCAGATAGATTTTCATAGATTTATGTATACCTTTTTACTGGGAGGTTTTGAACAAATGATTGTGACTTCTTCCACAAAAACAGTCTTCTGAATCTGAATCAACATTTGGTTACCGTTGGAATTTACGTTTATACCATGCGATGAATATGTATACTTAACCTAAAGAGATTTCGATTTTTCTGCAGACATTGATACGTCTGTACACATTTTTATATATATGCATGCTGCCCAATTATATGTTTCTCTAATGGACAAAATTAGGAGAAAGTATTTGGTTTTCTCAGCAAAGCCCAGTAACTCGGCTCTATATTTTAGTACTCGACACAAAAGATTGTTAAATAGTTGAACGTAGAGGTGTAGACTAACGAATGTGTGTACTATGTATGCCCTTGACCTGGCAATAAAAGTGTTCTTTGTTCCAAGTGATTTAATAATGATCCATTTGTGACCCTGTAGTACACGATTATGCATTAATCTTATGCTGAAAGTTAGTGATCCGGTAATGATTGGTTACAATGTGATTCAAAGGTGATCCGTTAGTATGATCCAGTAATGATTTGTTACAATGTGATCTAAAGGTGATTTGTTAGTATGATCTGTTGGTGATTCATTTGTGTTTCATTAATGATCCGTTTGTGATTGTTTAGTGTGTTGTTAGTGATTATGAGATGATCCGTTGCGCTAAACGACCGCCCCAATATATTTAAATAAGTGATCCGTTAGCTCATTTGCATGGCAAATTTGATCACTAACAGATCATTAACGAATTATGATTCAAGTATGATTCATTGGGGTGATCTTAGGTCCATTTATTTTTGTTTGGGTTGTTATTCATTTTAATCACTTTTTGTGTGACGAAAGCTTTTGCAAAGAAAAATTAATATCTAAAATCTGCGGATTTTGAAATTTTATGATGCATGCAGGCCATCGTAGATAAGATGCGTTCGGATTTTCTCCATTAAATATAGGCGTGTTCAGTTCAAAGGCTCTGCTCAACAGAACGAGTCGTTTCGGTCCAGCGACTCTTAAGGACTCTCGCCGTAAGGACATTTGAAAAGCATTTCCTCTCAGTCATGTTATTCGTCATGCAATTCGTCAAATTATTTGAGCCCCGCCCCAAAATACTAAAATACTTTACCCGAATATATCCCTGAATTATTAAAAACATGCTATAAATCATAGCAAAACCTTCGTTTTTGTAACTATCCATTCTAATGTCATTTCCACATGCAAAGAATGCGCCTTAAATATATACATGTAGTCTCACCAAGGGTTTCGGAGAGAAGGACCGTTTATTTCCAGGGAGCTGAGGAGAATGATAACGTATTTCATTTGTGCTGGAGAATGAGCATAACGTTTTGGATTATACAGAGCAGGGACCAGAAAGCTCAGGACTATTTTAAGGAGCCGATGAAAAGGGTCATTTCTCCTATCAGGCAGCAAGGAACTAAAATGTCCTGGTAGGTCTCAAATAGTCATCAATGGTTCGATTTAGATAGAAATATAAAACATGTATCGTTGAACAAAGTAAAATATAGCGTTGTCAAATAAAGGGCAGCGTTTTCTTCGAAGTGGCCATCCTCGATTTTACAAATTCAAAAACTCAAATATAAATACATACTGCACTCAACAGGGGAAAGTTTATTTTACAAAAATTTTGATACAAAATCAAAAAAAGGCCATTTTCAGATAGCTTTGAAACTATGGGCCATTTTCAAGTTAGCAGTACGTATAGTCAGAGAGTTTTGAAACTAATGAAATAGTACGTATAGTCAGAGAGTTTTGAAACTAATGAAATTTGGGTCAAACTTAGGACTGGTCAGGACCTTGAAACAGGGCAAGTTTAAAGAAAATCGTTCGCTCAGTTTTCGAGATATCGAAGTTCGAAATAGCCGACCCCATACCCAATATGGGCAGTATGGGCCATTTTCAAGTTAGCAGTACGTATAGCACAGAGTTTTGAAACTAATGAAATTTGGGTCAAACTTAGGACTGGTCAGGACCTTGAAACAGGGCAAGTTTAAAGAAAATCGTTCGCTCAGTTTTCGAGATATCGAAGTTCGAAATAGGCGACCCCATACCCAATATGGGCAGTATGGGCCATTTTCAAGTTAGCAGTACGTATAGCACAGAGTTTTGAAACTAATGAAATTTGGGTCAAACTTAGGACTGGTCAGGACCTTGAAACAGGGCAAGTTTAAAGAAAATCATTCGCTCAGTTTTCGAGATATCGAAGTTCGAAATAGCCGACCCCATACCCAATATGGGCAGTATGGGCCATTTTCAAGTTAGCAGTACGTATAGCACAGAGTTTTGAAACTAATGAAATTTGGGTCAAACTTAGGACTGGTCAGGACCTTGAAACAGGGCAAGTTTAAAGAAAATCGTTCGCTCAGTTTTCGAGATATCGAAGTTCGAAATAGCCGACCCCATACCCAATATGGGCAGTATGGGCCATTTTCAAGTTAGCAGTACGTATAGCACAGAGTTTTGAAACTAATGAAATTTGGGTCAAACTTAGGACTGGTCAGGACCTTGAAACTGGGCAAGTTTAAAGAAAATCGTTCGCTCAGTTTTCGAGATATCGAAGTTCGAAATAGCCGACCCCATACCCAATATGGGCAGTATGGGCCATTTTCAAGTTAGCAGTACGTATAGCACAGAGTTTTGAAACTAATGAAATTTGGGTCAAACTTAGGACTGGTCAGGACCTTGAAACAGGGCAAGTTTAAAGAAAATCGTTCGCTCAGTTTTCGAGATATCGAAGTTCGAAATAGGCGACCCCATACCCAATATGGGCAGTATGGGCCATTTTCAAGTTAGCAGTACGTATAGCACAGAGTTTTGAAACTAATGAAATTTGGGTCAAACTTAGGACTGGTCAGGACCTTGAAACAGGGCAAGTTTAAAGAAAATCATTCGCTCAGTTTTCGAGATATCGAAGTTCGAAATAGCCGACCCCATACCCAATATGGGCAGTATGGGCCATTTTCAAGTTAGCAGTACGTATAGCACAGAGTTTTGAAACTAATGAAATTTGGGTCAAACTTAGGACTGGTCAGGACCTTGAAACAGGGCAAGTTTAAAGAAAATCGTTCGCTCAGTTTTCGAGATATCGAAGTTCGAAATAGCCGACCCCATACCCAATATGGGCAGTATGGGCCATTTTCAAGTTAGCAGTACGTATAGCACAGAGTTTTGAAACTAATGAAATTTGGGTCAAACTTAGGACTGGTCAGGACCTTGAAACTGGGCAAGTTTAAAGAAAATCGTTCGCTCAGTTTTCGAGATATCGAAGTTCGAAATAGCCGACCCCATACCCAATATGGGCAGTATGGGCCATTTTCAAGTTAGCAGTACGTATAGCACAGAGTTTTGAAACTAATGAAATTTGGGTCAAACTTAGGACTGGTCAGGACCTTGAAACTGGGCAAGTTTAAAGAAAATCGTTCGCTCAGTTTTCGAGATATCGAAGTTCGAAATAGGCGACCCCATACCCAATATGGGCAGTATGGGCCATTTTCAAGTTAGCAGTACGTATAGCACAGAGTTTTGAAACTAATGAAATTTGGGTCAAACTTAGGACTGGTCAGGACCTTGAAACAGGGCAAGTTTAAAGAAAATCGTTCGCTCAGTTTTCGAGATATCGAAGTTCGAAATAGCCGACCCCATACCCAATATGGGCAGTATGGGCCATTTTCAAGT
This sequence comes from Rugalucina vietnamica, assembly GCA_964017185.1. Lineage (NCBI taxonomy): Eukaryota > Metazoa > Mollusca > Bivalvia > Lucinida > Lucinidae > Rugalucina > Rugalucina vietnamica. The sequence goes on along the minus strand of OZ024869.1, from coordinate 13,831,311 downwards.
TAGCAGTACGTATAGCACAGAATTTTGAAACTAATGAAATTTGGGTCAAACTTAGGACTGGTCAGGACCTTGAAACTGGGCAAGTTTAAAGAAAATCGTTCGCTCAGTTTTCGAGATATCGAAGTTCGAAATAGGCGACCCCATACCCAATATGGGCAGTATGGGCCATTTTCAAGTTAGCAGTACGTATAGCACAGAGTTTTGAAACTAATGAAATTTGGGTCAAACTTAGGACTGGTCAGGACCTTGAAACAGGGCAAGTTTAAAGAAAATCGTTCGCTCAGTTTTTGAGATATCGAAGTTCGAAATAGCCGACCCCATACCCAATATGGGCAGTATGGGCCATTTTCAAGTTAGCAGTACGTATAGCACAGAGTTTTGAAACTAATGAAATTTGGGTCAAACTTAGGACTGGTCAGGACCTTGAAACTGGGCAAGTTTAAAGAAAATCGTTCGCTCAGTTTTCGAGATATCGAAGTTCGAAATAGGCGACCCCATACCCAATATGGGCAGTATGGGCCATTTTCAAGTTAGCAGTACGTATAGCACAGAGTTTTGAAACTAATGAAATTTGGGTCAAACTTAGGACTGGTCAGGACCTTGAAACAGGGCAAGTTTAAAGAAAATCGTTCGCTCAGTTTTCGAGATATCGAAGTTCGAAATAGCCGACCCCATACCCAATATGGGCAGTATGGGCCATTTTCAAGTTAGCAGTACGTATAGCACAGAGTTTTGAAACTAATGAAATTTGGGTCAAACTTAGGACTGGTCAGGACCTTGAAACAGGGCAAGTTTAAAGAAAATCGTTCGCTCAGTTTTCGAGATATCGAAGTTCGAAATAGCCGACCCCATACCCAATATGGGCAGTATGGGCCATTTTCAAGTTAGCAGTACGTATAGCACAGAGTTTTGAAACTAATGAAATTTGGGTCAAACTTAGGACTGGTCAGGACCTTGAAACAGGGCAAGTTTAAAGAAAATCGTTCGCTCAGTTTTCGAGATATCGAAGTTCGAAATAGCCGACCCCATACCCAATATGGGCAGTATGGGCCATTTTCAAGTTAGCAGTACGTATAGCACAGAGTTTTGAAACTAATGAAATTTGGGTCAAACTTAGGACTGGTCAGGACCTTGAAACTGGGCAAGTTTAAAGAAAATCGTTCGCTCAGTTTTCGAGATATCGAAGTTCGAAATAGGCGACCCCATACCCAATATGGGCAGTATGGGCCATTTTCAAGTTAGCAGTACGTATAGCACAGAGTTTTGAAACTAATGAAATTTGGGTCAAACTTAGGACTGGTCAGGACCTTGAAACAGGGCAAGTTTAAAGAAAATCGTTCGCTCAGTTTTCGAGATATCGAAGTTCGAAATAGCCGACCCCATACCCAATATGGGCAGTATGGGCCATTTTCAAGTTAGCAGTACGTATAGCACAGAGTTTTGAAACTAATGAAATTTGGGTCAAACTTAGGACTGGTCAGGACCTTGAAACAGGGCAAGTTTAAAGAAAATCGTTCGCTCAGTTTTCGAGATATCGAAGTTCGAAATAGCCGACCCCATACCCAATATGGGCAGTATGGGCCATTTTCAAGTTAGCAGTACGTATAGCACAGAGTTTTGAAACTAATGAAATTTGGGTCAAACTTAGGACTGGTCAGGACCTTGAAACTGGGCAAGTTTAAAGAAAATCGTTCGCCTAAGTTTTCGAGATATCGAAGTTCGAAATAGCCGACCCCATACCCAATATGGGCAGTATGGGCCATTTTCAAGTTAGCAGTACGTATAGCACAGAGTTTTGAAACTAATGAAATTTGGGTCAAACTTAGGACTGGTCAGGACCTTGAAACTGGGCAAGTTTAAAGAAAATCGTTCGCTCAGTTTTCGAGATATCGAAGTTCGAAATAGGCGACCCCATACCCAATATGGGCAGTATGGGCCATTTTCAAGTTAGCAGTACGTATAGCACAGAGTTTTGAAACTAATGAAATTTGGGTCAAACTTAGGACTGGTCAGGACCTTGAAACAGGGCAAGTTTAAAGAAAATCGTTCGCTCAGTTTTCGAGATATCGAAGTTCGAAATAGCCGACCCCATACCCAATATGGGCAGTATGGGCCATTTTCAAGTTAGCAGTACGTATAGCACAGAATTTTGAAACTAATGAAATTTGGGTCAAACTTAGGACTGGTCAGGACCTTGAAACTGGGCAAGTTTAAAGAAAATCGTTCGCTCAGTTTTCGAGATATCGAAGTTCGAAATAGCCGACCCCATACCCAATATGGGCAGTATGGGCCATTTTCAAGTTAGCAGTACGTATAGCACAGAGTTTTGAAACTAATGAAATTTGGGTCAAACTTAGGACTGGTCAGGACCTTGAAACTGGGCAAGTTTAAAGAAAATCGTTCGCTCAGTTTTCGAGATATCGAAGTTCGAAATAGGCGACCCCATACCCAATATGGGCAGTATGGGCCATTTTCAAGTTAGCAGTACGTATAGCACAGAGTTTTGAAACTAATGAAATTTGGGTCAAACTTAGGACTGGTCAGGACCTTGAAACTGGGCAAGTTTAAAGAAAATCGTTCGCTCAGTTTTCGAGATATCGAAGTTCGAAATAGGCGACCCCATACCCAATATGGGCAGTATGGGCCATTTTCAAGTTAGCAGTACGTATAGCACAGAGTTTTGAAACTAATGAAATTTGGGTCAAACTTAGGACTGGTCAGGACCTTGAAACAGGGCAAGTTTAAAGAAAATCGTTCGCTCAGTTTTCGAGATATCGAAGTTCGAAATAGCCGACCCCATACCCAATATGGGCAGTATGGGCCATTTTCAAGTTAGCAGTACGTATAGCACAGAGTTTTGAAACTAATGAAATTTGGGTCAAACTTAGGACTGGTCAGGACCTTGAAACAGGGCAAGTTTAAAGAAAATCGTTCGCTCAGTTTTCTAGATATCGAAGTTCGAAATAGCCGACCCCATACCCAATATGGGCAGTATGGGCCATTTTCAAGTTAGCAGTACGTATAGCACAGAGTTTTGAAACTAATGAAATTTGGGTCAAACTTAGGACTGGTCAGGACCTTGAAACTGGGCAAGTTTAAAGAAAATCGTTCGCTCAGTTTTCGAGATATCGAAGTTCGAAATAGCCGACCCCATACCCAATATGGGCAGTATGGGCCATTTTCAAGTTAGCAGTACGTATAGCACAGAGTTTTGAAACTAATGAAATTTGGGTCAAACTTAGGACTGGTCAGGACCTTGAAACTGGGCAAGTTTAAAGAAAATCGTTCGCTCAGTTTTCGAGATATCGAAGTTCGAAATAGGCGACCCCATACCCAATATGGGCAGTATGGGCCATTTTCAAGTTAGCAGTACGTATAGCACAGAGTTTTGAAACTAATGAAATTTGGGTCAAACTTAGGACTGGTCAGGACCTTGAAACAGGGCAAGTTTAAAGAAAATCGTTCGCTCAGTTTTTGAGATATCGAAGTTCGAAATAGCCGACCCCATACCCAATATGGGCAGTATGGGCCATTTTCAAGTTAGCAGTACGTATAGCACAGAATTTTGAAACTAATGAAATTTGGGTCAAACTTAGGACTGGTCAGGACCTTGAAACTGGGCAAGTTTAAAGAAAATCGTTCGCTCAGTTTTCGAGATATCGAAGTTCGAAATAGGCGACCCCATACCCAATATGGGCAGTATGGGCCATTTTCAAGTTAGCAGTACGTATAGCACAGAGTTTTGAAACTAATGAAATTTGGGTCAAACTTAGGACTGGTCAGGACCTTGAAACAGGGCAAGTTTAAAGAAAATCGTTCGCTCAGTTTTCGAGATATCGAAGTTCGAAATAGCCGACCCCATACCCAATATGGGCAGTATGGGCCATTTTCAAGTTAGCAGTACGTATAGCACAGAGTTTTGAAACTAATGAAATTTGGGTCAAACTTAGGACTGGTCAGGACCTTGAAACAGGGCAAGTTTAAAGAAAATCGTTCGCTCAGTTTTCGAGATATCGAAGTTCGAAATAGCCGACCCCATACCCAATATGGGCAGTATGGGCCATTTTCAAGTTAGCAGTACGTATAGCACAGAGTTTTGAAACTAATGAAATTTGGGTCAAACTTAGGACTGGTCAGGACCTTGAAACTGGGCAAGTTTAAAGAAAATCGTTCGCTCAGTTTTCGAGATATCGAAGTTCGAAATAGCCGACCCCATACCCAATATGGGCAGTATGGGCCATTTTCAAGTTAGCAGTACGTATAGCACAGAGTTTTGAAACTAATGAAATTTGGGTCAAACTTAGGACTGGTCAGGACCTTGAAACTGGGCAAGTTTAAAGAAAATCGTTCGCTCAGTTTTCGAGATATCGAAGTTCGAAATAGGCGACCCCATACCCAATATGGGCAGTATGGGCCATTTTCAAGTTAGCAGTACGTATAGCACAGAGATTTGAAACTAATGAAATTTGGGTCAAACTTAGGACTGGTCAGGACCTTGAAACAGGGCAAGTTTAAAGAAAATCGTTCGCTCAGTTTTCGAGATATCGAAGTTCGAAATAGCCGACCCCATACCCAATATGGGCAGTATGGGCCATTTTCAAGTTAGCAGTACGTATAGCACAGAGTTTTGAAACTAATGAAATTTGGGTCAAACTTAGGACTGGTCAGGACCTTGAAACTGGGCAAGTTTAAAGAAAATCGTTCGCTCAGTTTTCGAGATATCGAAGTTCGAAATAGCCGACCCCATACCCAATATGGGCAGTATGGGCCATTTTCAAGTTAGCAGTACGTATAGCACAGAGTTTTGAAACTATTGAAATTTGGGTCAAACTTAGGACTGGTCAGGACCTTGAAACTGGGCAAGTTTAAAGAAAATCGTTCGCTCAGTTTTCGAGATATCGAAGTTCGAAATAGCCGACCCCATACCCAATATGGGCAGTATGGGCCATTTTCAAGTTAGCAGTACGTATAGCACAGAGTTTTGAAACTAATGAAATTTGGGTCAAACTTAGGACTGGTCAGGACCTTGAAACAGGGCAAGTTTAAAGAAAATCGTTCGCTCAGTTTTTGAGATATCGAAGTTCGAAATAGCCGACCCCATACCCAATATGGGCAGTATGGGCCATTTTCAAGTTAGCAGTACGTATAGCACAGAGTTTTGAAACTAATGAAATTTGGGTCAAACTTAGGACTGGTCAGGACCTTGAAACTGGGCAAGTTTAAAGAAAATCGTTCGCTCTGTTTTCGAGATATCGAAGTTCGAAATAGCCGACCCCATACCCAATATGGGCAGTATGGGCCATTTTCAAGTTAGCAGTACGTATAGCACAGAGTTTTGAAACTAATGAAATTTGGGTCAAACTTAGGACTGGTCAGGACCTTGAAACTGGGCAAGTTTAAAGAAAATCGTTCGCTCAGTTTTCGAGATATCGAAGTTCGAAATAGCCGACCCCATACCCAATATGGGCAGTATGGGCCATTTTCAAGTTAGCAGTACGTATAGCACAGAGTTTTGAAACTAATGAAATTTGGGTCAAACTTAGGACTGGTCAGGACCTTGAAACTGGGCAAGTTTAAAGAAAATCGTTCGCTCAGTTTTCGAGATATCGAAGTTCGAAATAGGCGACCCCATACCCAATATGGGCAGTATGGGCCATTTTCAAGTTAGCAGTACGTATAGCACAGAGTTTTGAAACTAATGAAATTTGGGTCAAACTTAGGACTGGTCAGGACCTTGAAACAGGGCAAGTTTAAAGAAAATCGTTCGCTCAGTTTTCGAGATATCGAAGTTCGAAATAGCCGACCCCATACCCAATATGGGCAGTATGGGCCATTTTCAAGTTAGCAGTACGTATAGCACAGAATTTTGAAACTAATGAAATTTGGGTCAAACTTAGGACTGGTCAGGACCTTGAAACTGGGCAAGTTTAAAGAAAATCGTTCGCTCAGTTTTCGAGATATCGAAGTTCGAAATAGGCGACCCCATACCCAATATGGGCAGTATGGGCCATTTTCAAGTTAGCAGTACGTATAGCACAGAGTTTTGAAACTAATGAAATTTGGGTCAAACTTAGGACTGGTCAGGACCTTGAAACAGGGCAAGTTTAAAGAAAATCGTTCGCTCAGTTTTCGAGATATCGAAGTTCGAAATAGCCGACCCCATACCCAATATGGGCAGTATGGGCCATTTTCAAGTTAGCAGTACGTATAGCACAGAGTTTTGAAACTAATGAAATTTGGGTCAAACTTAGGACTGGTCAGGACCTTGAAACTGGGCAAGTTTAAAGAAAATCGTTCGCTCAGTTTTCGAGATATCGAAGTTCGAAATAGCCGACCCCATACCCAATATGGGCAGTATGGGCCATTTTCAAGTTAGCAGTACGTATAGCACAGAGTTTTGAAACTAATGAAATTTGGGTCAAACTTAGGACTGGTCAGGACCTTGAAACTGGGCAAGTTTAAAGAAAATCGTTCGCTCAGTTTTCGAGATATCGAAGTTCGAAATAGGCGACCCCATACCCAATATGGGCAGTATGGGCCATTTTCAAGTTAGCAGTACGTATAGCACAGAGTTTTGAAACTAATGAAATTTGGGTCAAACTTAGGACTGGTCAGGACCTTGAAACAGGGCAAGTTTAAAGAAAATCGTTCGCTCAGTTTTCGAGATATCGAAGTTCGAAGTAGCCGACCCCATACCCAATATGGGCAGTATGGGCCATTTTCAAGTTAGCAGTACGTATAGCACAGAGTTTTGAAACTAATGAAATTTGGGTCAAACTTAGGACTGGTCAGGACCTTGAAACTGGGCAAGTTTAAAGAAAATCGTTCGCTCAGTTTTCGAGATATCGAAGTTCGAAATAGCCGACCCCATACCCAATATGGGCAGTATGGGCCATTTTCAAGTTAGCAGTACGTATAGCACAGAGTTTTGAAACTATTGAAATTTGGGTCAAACTTAGGACTGGTCAGGACCTTGAAACTGGGCAAGTTTAAAGAAAATCGTTCGCTCAGTTTTCGAGATATCGAAGTTCGAAATAGCCGACCCCATACCCAATATGGGCAGTATGGGCCATTTTCAAGTTAGCAGTACGTATAGCACAGAGTTTTGAAACTAATGAAATTTGGGTCAAACTTAGGACTGGTCAGGACCTTGAAACAGGGCAAGTTTAAAGAAAATCGTTCGCTCAGTTTTTGAGATATCGAAGTTCGAAATAGCCGACCCCATACCCAATATGGGCAGTATGGGCCATTTTCAAGTTAGCAGTACGTATAGCACAGAGTTTTGAAACTAATGAAATTTGGGTCAAACTTAGGACTGGTCAGGACCTTGAAACAGGGCAAGTTTAAAGAAAATCGTTCGCTCAGTTTTTGAGATATCGAAGTTCGAAATAGCCGACCCCATACCCAATATGGGCAGTATGGGCCATTTTCAAGTTAGCAGTACGTATAGCACAGAGTTTTGAAACTAATGAAATTTGGGTCAAACTTAGGACTGGTCAGGACCTTGAAACTGGGCAAGTTTAAAGAAAATCGTTCGCTCAGTTTTCGAGATATCGAAGTTCGAAATAGCCGACCCCATACCCAATATGGGCAGTATGGGCCATTTTCAAGTTAGCAGTACGTATAGCACAGAGTTTTGAAACTAATGAAATTTGGGTCAAACTTAGGACTGGTCAGGACCTTGAAACTGGGCAAGTTTAAAGAAAATCGTTCGCTCAGTTTTCGAGATATCGAAGTTCGAAATAGCCGACCCCATACCCAATATGGGCAGTATGGGCCATTTTCAAGTTAGCAGTACGTATAGCACAGAGTTTTGAAACTAATGAAATTTGGGTCAAACTTAGGACTGGTCAGGACCTTGAAACTGGGCAAGTTTAAAGAAAATCGTTCGCTCAGTTTTTGAGATATCGAAGTTCGAAATAGGCGACCCCATACCCAATATGGGCAGTATGGGCCATTTTCAAGTTAGCAGTACGTATAGCACAGAGTTTTGAAACTAATGAAATTTGGGTCAAACTTAGGACTGGTCAGGACCTTGAAACAGGGCAAGTTTAAAGAAAATCGTTCGCTCAGTTTTCGAGATATCGAAGTTCGAAATAGCCGACCCCATACCCAATATGGGCAGTATGGGCCATTTTCAAGTTAGCAGTACGTATAGCACAGAGTTTTGAAACTAATGAAATTTGGGTCAAACTTAGGACTGGTCAGGACCTTGAAACAGGGCAAGTTTAAAGAAAATCGTTCGCTCAGTTTTCGAGATATCGAAGTTCGAAATAGCCGACCCCATACCCAATATGGGCAGTATGGGCCATTTTCAAGTTAGCAGTACGTATAGCACAGAGTTTTGAAACTAATGAAATTTGGGTCAAACTTAGGACTGGTCAGGACCTTGAAACTGGGCAAGTTTAAAGAAAATCGTTCGCTCAGTTTTCGAGATATCGAAGTTCGAAATAGCCGACCCCATACCCAATATGGGCAGTATGGGCCATTTTCAAGTTAGCAGTACGTATAGCACAGAGTTTTGAAACTAATGAAATTTGGGTCAAACTTAGGACTGGTCAGGACCTTGAAACTGGGCAAGTTTAAAGAAAATCGTTCGCTCAGTTTTCGAGATATCGAAGTTCGAAATAGGCGACCCCATTCCCAATATGGGCAGTATGGGCCATTTTCAAGTTAGCAGTACGTATAGCATAGAGTTTTGAAAGTAATGAAATTTGGGTCAATCTTAGGACTGGTCAGGACCTTGAAACAGGGCAAGTTTAAAGAAAATCGTTCTCTCAGTTTTCGAGATATCGAAGTTCGAAATAGCCGACCCCATACCCAATATGGGCAGTATGGGCCATTTTCAAGTTAGCAGTACGTATAGCACAGAGTTTTGAAACTAATGAAATTTGGGTCAAACTTAGGACTGGTCAGGACCTTGAAACTGGGCAAGTTTAAAGAAAATCGTTCGCTCAGTTTTCGAGATATCGAAGTTCGAAATAGCCGACCCCATACCCAATATGGGCAGTATGGGCCATTTTCAAGTTAGCAGTACGTATAGCACAGAGTTTTGAAACTATTGAAATTTGGGTCAAACTTAGGACTGGTCAGGACCTTGAAACTGGGCAAGTTTAAAGAAAATCGTTCGCTCTGTTTTCGAGATATCGAAGTTCGAAATAGCCGACCCCATACCCAATATGGGCAGTATGGGCCATTTTCAAGTTAGCAGTACGTATAGCACAGAGGTTTGAAACTAATGAAATTTGGGTCAAACTTAGGACTGGTCAGGACCTTGAAACAGGGCAAGTTTAAAGAAAATCGTTCGCTCAGTTTTTGAGATATCGAAGTTCGAAATAGCCGACCCCATACCCAATATGGGCAGTATGGGCCATTTTCAAGTTAGCAGTACGTATAGCACAGAGTTTTGAAACTAATGAAATTTGGGTCAAACTTAGGACTGGTCAGGACCTTGAAACAGGGCAAGTTTAAAGAAAATCGTTCGCTCAGTTTTCGAGATATCGAAGTTCGAAATAGCCGACCCCATACCCAATATGGACAGTATGGGCCATTTTCAAGTTAGCAGTACGTATAGCACAGAGTTTTGAAACTAATGAAATTTGGGTCAAACTTAGGACTGGTCAGGACCTTGAAACTGGGCAAGTTTAAAGAAAATCGTTCGCTCAGTTTTCGAGATATCGAAGTTCGAAATAGCCGACCCCATACCCAATATGGGCAGTATGGGCCATTTTCAAGTTAGCAGTATGTATAGCACAGAGTTTTGAAACTAATGAAATTTGGGTCAAACTTAGGACTGGTCAGGACCTTGAAACTGGGCAAGTTTAAAGAAAATCGTTCGCTCAGTTTTCGAGATATCGAAGTTCGAAATAGCCGACCCCATACCCAATATGGGCAGTATGGGCCATTTTCAAGTTAGCAGTACGTATAGCACAGAGTTTTGAAACTAATGAAATTTGGGTCAAACTTAGGACTGGTCAGGACCTTGAAACTGGGCAAGTTTAAAGAAAATCGTTCGCTCAGTTTTCGAGATATCGAAGTTCGAAATAGGCGACCCCATACCCAATATGGGCAGTATGGGCCATTTTCAAGTTAGCAGTACGTATAGCACAGAGTTTTGAAACTAATGAAATTTGGGTCAAACTTAGGACTGGTCAGGACCTTGAAACAGGGCAAGTTTAAAGAAAATCGTTCGCTCAGTTTTCGAGATATCGAAGTTCGAAATAGCCGACCCCATACCCAATATGGGCAGTATGGGCCATTTTCAAGTTAGCAGTACGTATAGCACAGAATTTTGAAACTAATGAAATTTGGGTCAAACTTAGGACTGGTCAGGACCTTGAAACTGGGCAAGTTTAAAGAAAATCGTTCGCTCAGTTTTCGAGATATCGAAGTTCGAAATAGGCGACCCCATACCCAATATGGGCAGTATGGGCCATTTTCAAGTTAGCAGTACGTATAGCACAGAGTTTTGAAACTAATGAAATTTGGGTCAAACTTAGGACTGGTCAGGACCTTGAAACAGGGCAAGTTTAAAGAAAATCGTTCGCTCAGTTTTCGAGATATCGAAGTTCGAAATAGCCGACCCCATACCCAATATGGGCAGTATGGGCCATTTTCAAGTTAGCAGTACGTATAGCACAGAGTTTTGAAACTAATGAAATTTGGGTCAAACTTAGGACTGGTCAGGACCTTGAAACTGGGCAAGTTTAAAGAAAATCGTTCGCTCAGTTTTCGAGATATCGAAGTTCGAAATAGCCGACCCCATACCCAATATGGGCAGTATGGGCCATTTTCAAGTTAGCAGTACGTATAGCACAGAGTTTTGAAACTAATGAAATTTGGGTCAAACTTAGGACTGGTCAGGACCTTGAAACTGGGCAAGTTTAAAGAAAATCGTTCGCTCAGTTTTCAAGATATCGAAGTTCGAAATAGGCGACCCCATACCCAATATGGGCAGTATGGGCCATTTTCAAGTTAGCAGTACGTATAGCACAGAGTTTTGAAACTAATGAAATTTGGGTCAAACTTAGGACTGGTCAGGACCTTGAAACAGGGCAAGTTTAAAGAAAATCGTTCGCTCAGTTTTCGAGATATCGAAGTTCGAAATAGCCGACCCCATACCCAATATGGGCAGTATGGGCCATTTTCAAGTTAGCAGTACGTATAGCACAGAGTTTTGAAACTAATGAAATTTGGGTCAAACTTAGGACTGGTCAGGACCTTGAAACTGGGCAAGTTTAAAGAAAATCGTTCGCTCAGTTTTCGAGATATCGAAGTTCGAAATAGCCGACCCCATACCCAATATGGGCAGTATGGGCCATTTTCAAGTTAGCAGTACGTATAGCACAGAGTTTTGAAACTATTGAAATTTGGGTCAAACTTAGGACTGGTCAGGACCTTGAAACTGGGCAAGTTTAAAGAAAATCGTTCGCTCAGTTTTCGAGATATCGAAGTTCGAAATAGCCGACCCCATACCCAATATGGGCAGTATGGGCCATTTTCAAGTTAGCAGTACGTATAGCACAGAGTTTTGAAACTAATGAAATTTGGGTCAAACTTAGGACTGGTCAGGACCTTGAAACAGGGCAAGTTTAAAGAAAATCGTTCGCTCAGTTTTTGAGATATCGAAGTTCGAAATAGCCGACCCCATACCCAATATGGGCAGTATGGGCCATTTTCAAGTTAGCAGTACGTATAGCACAGAGTTTTGAAACTAATGAAATTTGGGTCAAACTTAGGACTGGTCAGGACCTTGAAACAGGGCAAGTTTAAAGAAAATCGTTCGCTCAGTTTTTGAGATATCGAAGTTCGAAATAGCCGACCCCATACCCAATATGGGCAGTATGGGCCATTTTCAAGTTAGCAGTACGTATAGCACAGAGTTTTGAAACTAATGAAATTTGGGTCAAACTTAGGACTGGTCAGGACCTTGAAACAGGGCAAGTTTAAAGAAAATCGTTCGCTCAGTTTTCGAGATATCGAAGTTCGAAATAGCCGACCCCATACCCAATATGGGCAGTATGGGCCATTTTCAAGTTAGCAGTACGTATAGCACAGAGTTTTTAAACTAATGAAATTTGGGTCAAACTTAGGCCTGGTCAGGACCTTGAAACAGGGCAAGTTTAAAGAAAATCGTTCGCTCAGTTTTCGAGATATCGAAGTTCGAAATAGCCGACCCCATACCCAATATGGGCAGTATGGGCCATTTTCAAGTTAGCAGTACGTATAGCACAGAGTTTTGAAACTAATGAAATTTGGGTCAAACTTAGGACTGGTCAGGACCTTGAAACTGGGCAAGTTTAAAGAAAATCGTTCGCTCAGTTTTCGAGATATCGAAGTTCGAAATAGCCGACCCCATACCCAATATGGGCAGTATGGGCCATTTTTAAGTTAGCAGTACGTATAGCACAGAGTATTCGGTATGGGGTCGGCTATCTCGAACACCGATATCTCGAAAACTAAGCGAACGATTTTCTTTAAACACGCCCAGTTTCAAGGTCCTGACCAGTCCTAAGTTTGACCAAAATTTCATTTGTTTCAAAACTCTCTAATATGCGTACTGCTAACTTGAATATGGCCCATACTGTCCATATTCGGTATGGGGTCGGCTATCTCGAACACCGATATCTCGAAAACTGAGAGAACGATTTTCTTTAAACTCGCCCAGTTTTAAGGTCCTGACCAGTCCTAAGTTTGACCAAAATTTCATTTGTTTCAAAACTCTCTAATATGCGTACTGCTAACTTTAAAATGGCCCATACTGCCCATATTGGGTATGGCGTCGGCTATCTCGAACACCGATATCACGAAAACTGACCGAACGATTTTCTTTAAACTCGCCCAGTTTCAAGGTCCTGACCAGTCCTAAGTCTGACCAAAATTTCATTAGTTTCAAAACTCTCTGACTATACGTACTGCTAACTTGAAAATGGCCCATCCTGTCCATATTCGGTATGGGGTCGGCTATCTCGAACACCGATATCTCGAAAACTGAGCGAACGATTTTCTTTAAACTCGCCCAGTTTCAAGGTCCTGACCAGTCCTAAGTTTGACCAAAATTTCATTTGTTTCAAAACTGTCTAATATGCGTACTGCTAACTTGAAAATGGCCCATACTGCCCATATTGGGTATGGCGTCGGCTATCTCGAACACCGATATCACGAAAACTGAGCGAACGATTTTCTTTAAACTCGCCCAGTTTCAAGGTCCTGACCAGTCCTAAGTTTGACCAAAATTTCATTAGTTTCAAAACTCTCTGACTATACGTACTGCTAACTTGAAAATGGCCCATACTGTCCATATTCGGTATGGGGTCGGCTATCTCGAACACCGATATCTCGAAAACTGAGCGAACGATTTTCTTTAAACTCGCCCAGTTTTAAGGTCCTGACCAGTCCTAAGTTTGACCAAAATTTCATTTGTTTCAAAACTCTCTAATATGCGTACTGCTAACTTGAAAATGGCTCATACTGCCCATATTGGGTATGGCGTCGGCTATCTCGAACACCGATATCTCGAAAACTGAGCGAACGATTTTCTTTAAACTCGCCCAGTTTCAAGGTCCTGACCAGTCCTAAGTTTGACCAAAATTTCATTTGTTTCAAAACTCTCTAATATGCGTACTGCTAACTTGAATATGGCCCATACTGTCCATATTCGGTATGGGGTCGGCTATCTCGAACACCGATATCTCGAAAACTGAGCGAACGATTTTCTTTAAACTCGCCCAGTTTCAAGGTCCTGACCAGTCCTAAGTTTGACCAAAATTTCATTTGTTTCAAAACTCTCTAATATGCGTACTGCTAACTTGAAAATGGCCCATACTGCCCATATTGGGTATGGCGTCGGCTATCTCGAACACCGATATCACGAAAACTGAGCGAACGATTTTCTTTAAACTCGCCCAGTTTCAAGGTCCTGACCAGTCCTAAGTTTGACCAAAATTTCATTAGTTTCAAAACTCTCTGACTATACGTACTGCTAACTTGAAAATGGCCCATACTGTCCACATTCGGTATGGTTTCGGCTATCTCGAACACCGATATCTCGAAAACTGAGCGAACGATTTTCTTTAAACTCGCCCAGTTTCAAGGTCCTGACCAGTCCTAAGTTTGACCAAAATTTCATTTGTTTCAAAACTCTCTAATATGCGTACTGCTAACTTGAAATTGGCCCATATTGCCCATATTGGGTATGGCGTCGACTATCTCGAACACCGATATCACAAAAACTGAGCGAACGATTTTCTTTAAACTCGCCCAGTTTCAAGGTCCTGACCAGTCCTAAGTTTGACCAAAATTTCATTAGTTTCAAAACTCTCTGACTATACGTACTGCTAACTTGAAAATGGCCCATACTGTCCATATTCGGTATGGGGTCGGCTAACTCGAACACCGATATCTCAAAAACTGAGCGAACGATTTTCTTTAAACTCGCCCAGTTTTAAGGTCCTGACCAGTCCTAAGTTTGACCAAAATTTCATTTGTTTCAAAACTCTCTAATATGCGTACTGCTAACTTGAAAATGGCCCATACTGCCCATATTGGGTATGGCGTCGGCTATCTCGAACACCGATATCTCGAAAACTGAGCGAACGATTTTCTTTAAACTCGCCCAGTTTTAAGGTCCTGACCAGTCCTAAGTTTGACCAAAATTTCATTTGTTTCAAAACTCTCTAATATGCGTACTGCTAGCTTGAAAATGGCCCATACTGTCCATATTCGGTATGGGGTCGGCTATCACGAACACCGATATCTCGAAAACTGAGCTAACGATTTTCTTTAAACTCGCCCAGTTTCAAGGTCCTGACCAGTCCTAAGTATGACCAAAATTTCATTTGTTTCAAAACTGTCTAATATGCGTACTGCTAACTTGAAAATGGCCCATACTGCCCATATTGGGTATGGCGTCGGCTATCTCGAACACCGATATCACGAAAACTAAGCAAACGATTTTCTTTAAACTCGCCCAGTTTCAAGGTCCTGACCAGTCCTAAGTTTGACCAAAATTTCATTAGTTTCAAAACTCTCTGACTATACGTACTGCTAACTTGAAAATGGCCCATACTGTCCATATTCGGTATGGGGTCGGCTATCTCGAACACCGATATCTCGAAAACTGAGCGAACGATTTTCTTTAAACTCGCCCAGTTTCAAGGTCCTGACCAGTCCTAAGTTTGACCAAAATTTCATTTGTTTCAAAACTCTCTAATATGCGTACTGCTAGCTTGAAAATGGCCCATACTGTCCATATTCGGTATGGGGTCGGCTATCTCGAACACCGATATCTCGAAAACTGAGCGAACGATTTTCTTTAAACTCGCCCAGTTTCAAGGTCCTGACCAGTCCTAAGTATGACCAAAATTTCATTTGTTTCAAAACTCTCTAATATGCGTACTGCTAACTTGAAAATGGCCCATACTGCCCATATTGGGTATGGCGTCGGCTATCTCGAACACCGATATCACGAAAACTAAGCAAACGATTTTCTTTAAACTCGCCCAGTTTCAAGGTCCTGACCAGTCCTAAGTTTGACCAAAATTTCATTAGTTTCAAAACTCTCTGACTATACGTACTGCTAACTTGAAAATGGCCCATACTGTCCATATTCGGTATGGGGTCGGCTATCTCGAACACCGATATCTCGAAAACTGAGCGAACGATTTTCTTTAAACTCGCCCAGTTTCAAGGTCCTGACCAGTCCTAAGTTTGACCAAAATTTCATTTGTTTCAAAACTCTCTAATATGCGTACTGCTAACTTGAAATTGGCCCATACTGCCCATATTGGGTATGGCGTCGGCTATCTCGAACACCGATATCACGAAAACTGAGCGAACGATTTTCTTTAAACTCGCCCAGTTTCAAGGTCCTGACCAGTCCTAAGTTTGACCAAAATTTCATTTGTTTCAAAACTCTCTAATATGCGTACTGCTAACTTGAAATTGGCCCATACTGCCCATATTGGGTATGGCGTCGGCTATCTCGAACACCGATATCACGAAAACTGAGCGAACGATTTTCTTTAAACTCGCCCAGTTTCAAGGTCCTGACCAGTCCTAAGTTTGACCAAAATTTCATTAGTTTCAAAACTCTCTGACTATACGTACTGCTAACTTGAAAATGGCCCATACTGTCCATATTCGGTATGGGGTCGGCTAACTCGAACACCGATATCTCAAAAACTGAGCGAACGATTTTCTTTAAACTCGCCCAGTTTTAAGGTCCTGACCAGTCCTAAGTTTGACCAAAATTTCATTTGTTTCAAAACTCTCTAATATGCGTACTGCTAACTTGAAAATGGCCCATACTGCCCATATTGGGTATGGCGTCGGCTATCTCGAACACCGATATCTCGAAAACTGAGCGAACGATTTTCTTTAAACTCGCCCAGTTTCAAGGTCCTGACCAGTCCTAAGTTTGACCAAAATTTCATTTGTTTCAAAACTCTCTAATATGCGTACTGCTAGCTTGAAAATGGCCCATACTGTACATATTCGGTATGGGGTCGGCTATCTCGAACACCGATATCTCGAAAACTGACCGAACGATTTTCTTTAAACTCGCCCAGTTTCAAGGTCCTGACCAGTCCTAAGTTTGACCAAAATTTCATTTGTTTCAAAACTCTCTAATATGCGTACTGCTAACTTGAAAATGGCCCATACTGCTCATATTGGGTATGGCGTCGGCTATCTCGAACACCGATATCACGAAAACTGAGCGAACGATTTTCTTTAAACTCGCCCAGTTTTAAGGTCCTGACCAGTCCTAAGTTTGACCAAAATTTCATTAGTTTCAAAACTCTCTGACTATACGTACTGCTAACTTGAAAATGGCCCATACTGTCCATATTCGGTATGGGGTCGGCTATCTCGAACACCGATATCTCGAAAACTGAGCGAACGATTTTCTTTAAACTCGCCCAGTTTTAAGGTCCTGACCAGTCCTAAGTTTGACCAAAATTTCATTTGTTTCAAAACTCTCTAATATGCGTACTGCTAACTTGAAAATGGCCCATACTGCCCATATTGGGTATGGCGTCGGCTATCTCGAACACCGATATCTCGAAAACTGAGCGAACGATTTTCTTTAAACTCGCCCAGTTTCAAGGTCCTGACCAGTCCTAAGTTTGACCAAAATTTCATTTGTTTCAAAACTCTCTAATATGCGTACTGCTAACTTGAATATGGCCCATACTGTCCATATTCGGTATGGGGTCGGCTATCTCGAACACCGATATCTCGAAAACTGAGCAAACGATTTTCTTTAAACTCGCCCAGTTTCAAGGTCCTGACCAGTCCTAAGTTTGACCAAAATTTCATTTGTTTCAAAACTCTCTAATATGCGTACTGCTAACTTGAAAATGGCCCATACTGCCCATATTGGGTATGGCGTCGGCTATCTCGAACACCGATATCACGAAAACTGAGCGAACGATTTTCTCTAAACTCGCCCAGTTTCAAGGTCCTGACCAGTCCTAAGTTTGACCAAAATTTCATTAGTTTCAAAACTCTCTGACTATACGTACTGCTAACTTGAAAATGGCCCATCCTGTCCATATTCGGTATGGGGTCGGCTATCTCGAACACCGATATCTCGAAAACTGAGCGAACGATTTTCTTTAAACTCGCCCAGTTTCAAGGTCCTGACCAGTCCTAAGTTTGACCAAAATTTCATTTGTTTCAAAACTCTCTAATATGCGTACTGCTAACTTGAAATTGGCCCATACTGCCTATATTGGGTATGGCGTCGGCTATCTCCAACACCGATATCACGAAAACTGAGCGAACGATTTTCTTTAAACTCGCCCAGTTTTAAGGTCCTGACCAGTCCTAAGTTTGACCAAAATTTCATTAGTTTCAAAACTCTCTGACTATACGTACTGCTAACTTGAAAATGGCCCATACTGTCCATATTCGGTATGGGGTCGGCTAACTCGAACACCGATATCTCAAAAAATGAGCGAACGATTTTCTTTAAACTCGCCCAGTTTTAAGGTCCTGACCAGTCCTAAGTTTGACCAAAATTTCATTGGTTTCAAAACTCTCTAATATGCGTACTGCTAACTTGAAAATGGCCCATACTGCCCATATTGGGTATGGCGTCGGCTATCTCGAACACCGATATCTCGAAAACTGAGCGAACGATTTTCTTTAAACTCGCCCAGTTTCAAGGTCCTGACCAGTCCTAAGTTTGAACAAAATTTCATTTGTTTCAAAACTCTCTAATATGCGTACTGCTAGCTTGAAAATGGCCCATACTGTCCATATTCGGTATGGGGTCGGCTATCTCGAACACCGATATCTCGAAAACTGAGCGAACGATTTTCTTTAAACTCGCCCAGTTTCAAGGTCCTGACCAGTCCTAAGTTTGACCAAAATTTCATTTGTTTCAAAACTGTCTAATATGCGTACTGCTAACTTGAAAATGGCCCATACTGCCCATATTGGGTATGGCGTCGGCTATCTCGAACACCGATATCACGAAAACTGAGCGAACGATTTTCTTTAAACTCGCCCAGTTTCAAGGTCCTGACCAGTCCTAAGTTTGACCAAAATTTCATTAGTTTCAAAACTCTCTGACTATACGTACTGCTAACTTGAAAATGGCCCATACTGTCCATATTCGGTATGGGGTCGGCTATCTCGAACACCGATATCTCGAAAACTGAGCGAACGATTTTCTTTAAACTCGCCCAGTTTTAAGGTCCTGACCAGTCCTAAGTTTGACCAAAATTTCATTAGTTTCAAAACTCTCTGACTATACGTACTGCTAACTTGAAAATGGCCCATACTGTCCATATTCGGTATGGGGTCGGCTATCTCGAACACCGATATCTCGAAAACTGAGCGAACGATTTTCTTAAAACTCGCCCAGTTTCAAGGTCCTGACCAGTCCTAAGTTTGACCAAAATTTCATTTGTTTCAAAACTCTCTAATATGCGTACTGCTAACTTGAATATGGCCCATACTGTCCATATTCGGTATGGGGTCGGCTATCTCGAACACCGATATCTCGAAAACTGAGCGAACGATTTTCTTTAAACTCGCCCAGTTTCAAGGTCCTGACCAGTCCTAAGTTTGACCAAAATTTCATTTGTTTCAAAACTCTCTAATATGCGTACTGCTAACTTGAAAATGGCCCATACTGCCCATATTGGGTATGGCGTCGGCTATCTCGAACACCGATATCACGAAAACTGAGCGAACGATTTTCTTTAAACTCGCCCAGTTTCAAGGTCCTGACCAGTCCTAAGTTTGACCAAAATTTCATTAGTTTCAAAACTCTCTGACTATACGTACTGCTAACTTGAAAATGGCCCATCCTGTCCATATTTGGTATGGGGTCGGCTATCTCGAACACCGATATCTCGAAAACTGAGCGAACGATTTTCTTTAAACTCGCCCAGTTTCAAGGTCCTGACCAGTCCTAAGTTTGACCAAAATTTCATTTGTTTCAAAACTCTAATATGCGTACTGCTAGCTTGAAATTGGCCCATACTGCCTATATTGGGTATGGCGTCGGCTATCTCGAACACCGATATCACGAAAACTGAGCGAACAATTTTCTTTAAACTCGCCCAGTTTTAAGGTCCTGACCAGTCCTAAGTTTGACCAAAATTTCATTAGTTTCAAAACTCTCTGACTATACGTACTGCTAACTTGAAAATGGCCCATACTGTCCATATTCGGTATGGGGTCGGCTAACTCGAACACCGATATCTCAAAAACTGAGCGAACGATTTTCTTTAAACTCGCCCAGTTTTAAGATCCTGACCAGTCCTAAGTTTGACCAAAATTTCATTGGTTTCAAAACTCTCTAATATGCGTACTGCTAACTTGAAAATGGCCCATACTGCCCATATTGGGTATGGCGTCGGCTATCTCGAACACCGATATCTCGAAAACTGAGCGAACGATTTTCTTTAAACTCGCCCAGTTTCAAGGTCCTGACCAGTCCTAAGTTTGAACAAAATTTCATTTGTTTCAAAACTCTCTAATATGCGTACTGCTAGCTTGAAAATGGCCCATACTGTCCATATTCGGTATGGCGTCGGCTATCTCGAACACCGATATCTCGAAAACTGAGCGAACGATTTTCTTTAAACTCGCCCAGTTTCAAGGTCCTGACCAGTCCTAAGTTTGACCAAAATTTCATTTGTTTCAAAACTGTCTAATATGCGTACTGCTAACTTGAAAATGGCCCATACTGCCCATATTGGGTATGGCGTCGGCTATCTCGAACACCGATATCACGAAAACTGAGCGAACGATTTTCTTTAAACTCGCCCAGTTTCAAGGTCCTGACCAGTCCTAAGTTTGACCAAAATTTCATTAGTTTCAAAACTCTCTGACTATACGTACTGCTAACTTGAAAATGGCCCATACTGTCCATATTCGGTATGGGGTCGGCTATCTCGAACACCGATATCTCGAAAACTGAGCGAACGATTTTCTTTAAACTCGCCCAGTTTTAAGGTCCTGACCAGTCCTAAGTTAGACCAAAATTTCATTTGTTTCAAAACTCTCTAATATGCGTACTGCTGACTTGAAAATGGCCCATACTGCCCATATTGGGTATGGCGTCGGCTATCTCGAACACCGATATCTCAAAAACTGAGCGAACGATTTTCTTTAAACTCGCCCAGTTTCAAGGTCCTGACCAGTCCTAAGTTTGACCAAAATTTCATTTGTTTCAAAACTCTCTAATATGCGTACTGCTAACTTGAATATGGCCCATACTGTCCATATTCGGTATGGGGTCGGCTATCTCGAACACCGATATCTCGAAAACTGAGCGAACGATTTTCTTTAAACTCGCCCAGTTTCAAGGTCCTGACCAGTCCTAAGTTTGACCAAAATTTCATTAGTTTCAAAACTCTCTAATATGCGTACTGCTAACTTGAAAATGGCCCATACTGCCCATATTGGGTATGGCGTCGGCTATCTCGAACACCGATATCACAAAAACTGAGCGAACGATTTTCTTTAAACTCGCCCAGTTTCAAGGTCCTGACCAGTCCTAAGTTTGACCAAAATTTCATTAGTTTCAAAACTCTCTGACTATACGCACTGCTAACTTGAAAATGGCCCATCCTGTCCATATTCGGTATGGGGTCGGCTATCTCGAACACCGATATCTCGAAAACTGAGCGAACGATTTTCTTTAAACTCGCCCAGTTTCAAGGTCCTGACCAGTCCTAAGTTTGACCAAAATTTCATTTGTTTCAAAACTCTCTAATATGCGTACTGCTAGCTTGAAAATGGCCCATACTGTCCATATTCGGTATGGCGTCGGCTATCTCGAACACCGATATCTCGAAAACTGAGCGAACGATTTTCTTTAAACTCGCCCAGTTTCAAGGTCCTGACCAGTCCTAAGTTTGACCAAAATTTCATTTGTTTCAAAACTCTCTAATATGCGTACTGCTAACTTGAAAATGGCCCATACTGCCCATATTGGGTATGGCGTCGGCTATCTCGAACACCGATATCACGAAAACTGAGCGAACGATTTTCTTTAAACTCGCCCAGTTTCAAGGTCCTGACCAGTCCTAAGTTTGACCAAAATTTCATTAGTTTCAAAACTCTCTGACTATACGTACTGCTAACTTGAAAATGGCCCATACTGTCCATATTCGGTATGGGGTCGGCTATCTCGAACACCGATATCTCGAAAACTGAGCGAACGATTTTCTTTAAACTCGCCCAGTTTTAAGGTCCTGACCAGTCCTAAGTTAGACCAAAATTTCATTTGTTTCAAAACTCTCTAATATGCGTACTGCTGACTTGAAAATGGCCCATACTGCCCATATTGGGTATGGCGTCGGCTATCTCGAACACCGATATCTCAAAAACTGAGCGAACGATTTTCTTTAAACTCGCCCAGTTTCAAGGTCCTGACCAGTCCTAAGTTTGACCAAAATTTCATTTGTTTCAAAACTCTCTAATATGCGTACTGCTAACTTAAATATGGCCCATACTGTCCATATTCGGTATGGGGTCGGCTATCTCGAACACCGATATCTCGAAAACTGAGAAAACGATTTTCGTTAAACTCGCCCAGTTTCAAGGTCCTGACCAGTCCTAAGTTTGACCAAAATTTCATTAGTTTCAAAACTCTCTAATATGCGTACTGCTAACTTGAAAATGGCCCATACTGCCCATATTGGGTATGGCGTCGGCTATCTCGAACACCGATATCACGAAAACTGAGCGAACGATTTTCTTTAAACTCGCCCAGTTTCAAGGTCCTGACCAGTCCTAAGTTTGACCAAAATTTCATTAGTTTCAAAACTCTCTGACTATACGCACTGCTAACTTGAAAATGGCCCATCCTGTCCATATTCGGTATGGGGTCGGCTATCTCGAACACCGATATCTCGAAAACTGAGCGAACGATTTTCTTTAAACTCGCCCAGTTTCAAGGTCCTGACCAGTCCTAAGTTTGACCAAAATTTCATTTGTTTCAAAACTCTCTAATATGCGTACTGCTAACTTGAAATTGGCCCATACTGCCCATATTGGGTATGGCGTCGGCTATCTCGAACACCGATATCACAAAAACTGAGCGAACGATTTTCTTTAAACTCGCCCAGTTTCAAGGTCCTGACCAGTCCTAAGTTTGACCAAAATTTCATTAGTTTCAAAACTCTCTGACTATACGTACTGCTAACTTGAAAATGGCCCATACTGTCCATATTCGGTATGGGGTCGGCTAACTCGAACACCGATATCTCGAAAACTGAGCGAACGATTTTCTTTAAACTCGCCCAGTTTCAAGGTCCTGACCAGTCCTAAGTTTGACCAAAATTTCATTTGTTTCAAAACTCTCTAATATGCGTACTGCTAACTTGAAATTGGCCCATACTGCCCATATTGGGTATGGCGTCGGCTATCTCGAACACCGATATCACAAAAACTGAGCGAACGATTTTCTTTAAACTCGCCCAGTTTCAAGGTCCTGACCAGTCCTAAGTTTGACCAAAATTTCATTAGTTTCAAAACTCTCTGACTATACGTACTGCTAACTTGAAAATGGCCCATACTGTCCATATTCGGTATGGGGTCGGCTAACTCGAACACCGATATCTCAAAAACTGAGCGAACGATTTTCTTTAAACACGCCCAGTTTTAAGGTCCTGACCAGTCCTAAGTTTGACCAAAATTTCATTGGTTTCAAAACTCTCTAATATGCGTACTGCTAACTTGAAAATGGCCCATACTGCCCATATTGGGTATGGCGTCGGCTATCTCGAACACCGATATCTCGAAAACTGAGCGAACGATTTTCTTTAAACTCGCCCAGTTTCAAGGTCCTGACCAGTCCTAAGTTTGACCAAAATTTCATTTGTTTCAAAACTCTCTAATATGCGTACTGCTAGCTTGAAAATGGCCCATACTGTCCATATTCGGTATGGGGTCGGCTATCTCGAACACCGATATCTCAAAAACTGAGCGAACGATTTTCTTTAAACTCACCCAGTTTCAAGGTCCTGACCAGTCCTAAGATTGACCAAAATTTCATTTGTTTCAAAACTCTCTAATATGCGTACTGCTAACTTGAAAATGGCCCATACTGCCCATATTGGGTATGGCGTCGGCTATCTCGAACACCGATATCACGAAAACTGAGCGAACGATTTTCTTTAAACTCGCCCAGTTTCAAGGTCCTGACCAGTCCTAAGTTTGACCAAAATTTCATTAGTTTCAAAACTCTTTAGTATGCGTACTGCTAACTTGAAAATGGCCCATACTGCCCATATTGGGTATGGCGTCGGCTATCTCGAACACCGATATCTCAAAAACTGAGCGAACGATTTTCTTTAAACTCGCCCAGTTTCAAGGTCCTGACCAGTCCTAAGTTTGAACAAAATTTCATTTGTTTCAAAACTCTCTAATATGCGTACTGCTAGCTTGAAAATGGCCCATACTGTCCATATTCGGTATGGCGTCGGCTATCTCGAACACCGATATCTCGAAAACTGAGCGAACGATTTTCTTTAAACTCGCCCAGTTTCAAGGTCCTGACCAGTCCTAAGTTTGACCAAAATTTCATTTGTTTCAAAACTGTCTAATATGCGTACTGCTAACTTGAAAATGGCCCATACTGCCCATATTGGGTATGGCGTCGGCTATCTCGAACACCGATATCACGAAAACTGAGCGAACGATTTTCTTTAAACTCGCCCAGTTTCAAGGTCCTGACCAGTCCTAAGTTTGACCAAAATTTCATTAGTTTCAAAACTCTCTGACTATACGTACTGCTAACTTGAAAATGGCCCATACTGTCCATATTCGGTATGGGGTCGGCTATCTCGAACACCGATATCTCAAAAACTGAGCGAACGATTTTCTTTAAACTCGCCCAGTTTTAAGGTCCTGACCAGTCCTAAGTTTGACCAAAATTTCATTTGTTTCAAAACTCTCTAATATGCGTACTGCTAACTTGAAAATGGCCCATACTGCCCATATTGGGTATGGCGTCGGCTATCTCGAACACCGATATCTCGAAAACTGAGCGAACGATTTTCTTTAAACTCGCCCAGTTTCAAGGTCCTGACCAGTCCTAAGTTTGACCAAAATTTCATTTGTTTCAAAACTCTCTAATATGCGTACTGCTAACTTGAATATGGCCCATACTGTCCATATTCGGTATGGGGTCGGCTATCTCGAACACCGATATCTCGAAAACTGAGCGAACGATTTTCTTTAAACTCGCCCAGTTTCAAGGTCCTGACCAGTCCTAAGTTTGACCAAAATTTCATTTGTTTCAAAACTGTCTAATATGCGTACTGCTAACTTGAAAATGGCCCATACTGCCCATATTGGGTATGGCGTCGGCTATCTCGAACACCGATATCACGAAAACTGAGCGAACGATTTTCTTTAAACTCGCCCAGTTTCAAGGTCCTGACCAGTCCTAAGTTTGACCAAAATTTCATTAGTTTCAAAACTCTCTGACTATACGTACTGCTAACTTGAAAATGGCCCATCCTGTCCATATTCGGTATGGGGTCGGCTATCTCGAACACCGATATCTCGAAAACTGAGCAAACGAATTTCTTTAAACTCGCCCAGTTTCAAGGTCCTGACCAGTCCTAAGTTTGACCAAAATTTCATTTGTTTCAAAACTCTCTAATATGCGTACTGCTAACTTGAAATTGGCCCATACTGCCCATATTGGGTATGGCGTCGGCTATCTCGAACACCGATATCACGAAAACTGAGCGAACGATTTTCTTTAAACTCGCCCAGTTTCAAGGTCCTGACCAGTCCTAAGTTTGACCCAAATTTCATTAGTTTCAAAACTCTCTGACTATACGTACTGCTAACTTGAAAATGGCCCATACTGTCCATATTCGGTATGGGGTCGGCTAACTCGAACACCGATATCTCAAAAACTGAGCGAACGATTTTCTTTAAACTCGCCCAGTTTTAAGGTCCTGACCAGTCCTAAGTTTGACCAAAATTTCATTGGTTTCAAAACTCTCTAATATGCGTACTGCTAACTTGAAAATGGCCCATAATGCCCATATTGGGTATGGCGTCGGCTATCTCGAACACCGATATCTCGAAAACTGAGCGAACGATTTTCTTTAAACTCGCCCAGTTTCAAGGTCCTGACCAGTCCTAAGTTTGACCAAAATTTCATTTGTTTCAAAACTCTCTAATATGCGTACTGCTAGCTTGAAAATGGCCCATACTGTCCATATTCGGTATGGGGTCGGCTATCTCGAACACCGATATCTCGAAAACTGAGCGAACGATTTTCTTTAAACTCGCCCAGTTTCAAGGTCCTGACCAGTCCTAAGTTTGACCAAAATTTCATTTGTTTCAAAACTCTCTAATATGCGTACTGCTAACTTGAAAATGGCCCATACTGCCCATATTGGGTATGGCGTCGGCTATCTCGAACACCGATATCACGAAAACTGAGCAAACGATTTTCTTTAAACTCGCCCAGTTTCAAGGTCCTGACCAGTCCTAAGTTTGACCAAAATTTCATTAGTTTCAAAACTCTCTGACTATACGTACTGCTAACTTGAAAATGGCCCATACTGTCCATATTCGGTATGGGGTCGGCTATCTCGAACACCGATATCTCGAAAACTGAGCGAACGATTTTCTTTAAACTCGCCCAGTTTCAAGGTCCTGACCAGTCCTAAGTTTGACCAAAATTTCATTTGTTTCAAAACTCTCTAATATGCGTACTGCTAACTTGAAATTGGCCCATACTGCCCATATTGGGTATGGCGTCGGCTATCTCGAACACCGATATCACGAAAACTGAGCGAACGATTTTCTTTAAACTCGCCCAGTTTCAAGGTCCTGACCAGTCCTAAGTTTGACCAAAATTTCATTAGTTTCAAAACTCTCTGACTATACGTACTGCTAACTTGAAAATGGCCCATACTGTCCATATTCGGTATGGGGTCGGCTAACTCGAACACCGATATCTCAAAAAGTGAGCGAACGATTTTCTTTAAACTCGCCCAGTTTTAAGGTCCTGACCAGTCCTAAGTTTGACCAAAATTTCATTGGTTTCAAAACTCTCTAATATGCGTACTGCTAACTTGAAAATGGCCCATACTGCCCATATTGGGTATGGCGTCGGCTATCTCGAACACCGATATCTCGAAAACTGAGCGAACGATTTTCTTTAAACTCGCCCAGTTTCAAGGTCCTGACCAGTCCTAAGTTTGACCAAAATTTCATTAGTTTCAAAACTCTCTGACTATACGTACTGCTAACTTGAAAATGGCCCATACTGTCCATATTCGGTATGGGGTCGGCTATCTCGAACACCGATATCTCGAAAACTGAGCGAACGATTTTCTTTAAACTCGCCCAGTTTTAAGGTCCTGACCAGTCCTAAGTTTGACCAAAATTTCATTTGTTTCAAAACTCTCTAATATGCGTACTGCTAACTTGAAAATGGCCCATACTGCCCATATTGGGTATGGCGTCGGCTATCTCGAACACCGATATCTCGAAAACTGAGCGAACGATTTTCTTTAAACTCGCCCAGTTTCAAGGTCCTGACCAGTCCTAAGTTTGACCAAAATTTCATTTGTTTCAAAACTCTCTAATATGCGTACTGCTAACTTGAATATGGCCCATTCTGTCCATATTCGGTATGGGGTCGGCTATCTCGAACACCGATATCTCGAAAACTGAGCGAACGATTTTCTTTAACCTCGCCCAGTTTCAAGGTCCTGACCAGTCCTAAGTTTGACCAAAATTTCATTTGTTTCAAAACTCTCTAATATGCGTACTGCTAACTTGAAAAAGGCCCATACTGCCCATATTGGGTATGGCGTCGGCTATCTCGAACACCGATATCTCGAAAACTGAGCGAACGATTTTCTTTAAACTCGCCCAGTTTCAAGGTCCTGACCAGTCCTAAGTTTGACCAAAATTTCATTAGTTTCAAAACTCTCTGACTATACGTACTGCTAACTTGAAAATGGCCCATACTGTCCATATTCGGTATGGGGTCGGCTATCTCGAACACCGATATCTCGAAAACTGAGCGAAGGATTTTCTTTAAACTCGCCCAGTTTTAAGGTCCTGACCAGTCCTAAGTTTGACCAAAATTTCATTGGTTTCAAAACTCTCTAATATGCGTACTGCTAACTTGAAAATGGCCCATACTGCCCATATTGGGTATGGCGTCGGCTATCTCGAACACCGATATCTCGAAAACTGAGCGAACGATTTTCTTTAAACTCGCCCAGTTTCAAGGTCCTGACCAGTCCTAAGTTTGACCAAAATTTCATTTGTTTCAAAACTCTCTAATATGCGTACTGCTAACTTGAATATGGCCCATTCTGTCCATATTCGGTATGGGGTCGGCTATCTCGAACACCGATATCGCGAAAACTGAGCGAACGATTTTCTTTAAACTCGCCCAGTTTCAAGGTCCTGACCAGTCCTAAGTTTGACCAAAATTTCATTTGTTTCAAAACTCTCTAATATGCGTACTGCTAACTTGAATATGGCCCATACTGTCCATATTCGGTATGGGGTCGGCTATCTCGAACACCGATATCTCGAAAACTGAGCGAACGATTTTCTTTAAGCTCGCCCAGTTTCAAGGTCCTGACCAGTCCTAAGTTTGACCAAAATTTCATTTGTTTCAAAACTCTCTAATATGCGTACTGCTAACTTGAAAATGGCCCATACTGTCCATATTGGGTATGGCGTCGGCTATCTCGAACACCGATATCACGAAAACTGAGCAAACGATTTTCTTTAAACTCGCCCAGTTTCAAGGTCCTGACCAGTCCTAAGTTTGACCAAAATTTCATTAGTTTCAAAACTCTCTGACTATACGTACTGCTAACTTGAAAATGGCCCATACTTTCCATATTCGGTATGGGGTCGGCTATCTCGAACACCGATATCTCAAAAACTGAGCGAACGATTTTCTTTAAACTCGCCCAGTTTCAAGGTCCTGACCAGTCCTAAGTTTGACCAAAATTTCATTTGTTTCAAAACTCTCTAATATGCGTACTGCTAACTTGAAATTGGCCCATACTGCCCATATTGGGTATGGCGTCGGCTATCTCGAACACCGATATCACGAAAACTGAGCGAACGATTTTCTTTAAACTCGCCCAGTTTCAAGGTCCTGACCAGTCCTAAGTTTGACCAAAATTTCATTTGTTTCAAAACTCTCTAATATGCGTACTGCTAGCTTGAAAATGGCCCATACTGTCCATATTCGGTATGGGGTCGGCTATCTCGAACACCGATATCTCAAAAACTGAGCGAACGATTTTCTTTAAACTCGCCCAGTTTCAAGGTCCTGACCAGTCCTAAGTTTGACCAAAATTTCATTTGTTTCAAAGCTCTCTAATATGCGTACTGCTAACTTGAAATTGGCCCATACTGCCCATATTGGGTATGGCGTCGGCTATCTCGAACACCGATATCACGAAAACTGAGCGAACGATTTTCTTTAAACTCGCCCAGTTTCAAGGTCCTGACCAGTCCTAAGTTTGACCAAAATTTCATTTGTTTCAAAACTCTCTAATATGCGTACTGCTAGCTTGAAAATGGCCCATACTGTCCATATTCGGTATGGGGTGGGCTATCTCGAACACCGATATCACGAAAACTGAGCGAACGATTTTCTTTAAACTCGCCCAGTTTCAAGGTCCTGACCAGTCCTAAGTTTGACCAAAATTTCATTAGTTTCAAAACTCTCTGACTATACGTACTGCTAACTTGAAAATGGCCCATCCTGTCCATATTCGGTATGGGGTCGGCTATCTCGAACACCGATATCTCGAAAACTGAGCAAACGATTTTCTTTAAACTCGCCCAGTTTCAAGGTCCTGACCAGTCCTAAGTTTGACCAAAATTTCATTTGTTTCAAAACTCTCTAATATGCGTACTGCTAACTTGAAATTGGCCCATACTGCCCATATTGGGTATGGCGTCGGCTATCTCGAACACCGATATCACGAAAACTGAGCGAACGATTTTCTTTAAACTCGCCCAGTTTCAAGGTCCTGACCAGTCCTAAGTTTGACCCAAATTTCATTAGTTTCAAAACTCTCTGACTATACGTACTGCTTACTTGAAAATGGCCCATACTGTCCATATTCGGTATGGGGTCGGCTAACTCGAACACCGATATCTCAAAAACTGAGCGAACGATTTTCTTTAAACTCGCCCAGTTTTAAGGTCCTGACCAGTCCTAAGTTTGACCAAAATTTCATTGGTTTCAAAACTCTCTAATATGCGTACTGCTAACTTGAAAATGGCCCATAATGCCCATATTGGGTATGGCGTCGGCTATCTCGAACACCGATATCTCGAAAACTGAGCGAACGATTTTCTTTAAACTCGCCCAGTTTCAAGGTCCTGACCAGTCCTAAGTTTGACCAAAATTTCATTTGTTTCAAAACTCTCTAATATGCGTACTGCTAGCTTGAAAATGGCCCATACTGTCCATATTCGGTATGGGGTCGGCTATCTCGAACACCGATATCTCGAAAACTGAGCGAACGATTTTCTTTAAACTCGCCCAGTTTCAAGGTCCTGACCAGTCCTAAGTTTGACCAAAATTTCATTTGTTTCAAAACTCTCTAATATGCGTACTGCTAACTTGAAAATGGCCCATACTGCCCATATTGGGTATGGCGTCGGCTATCTCGAACACCGATATCACGAAAACTGAGCAAACGATTTTCTTTAAACTCGCCCAGTTTCAAGGTCCTGACCAGTCCTAAGTTTGACCAAAATTTCATTAGTTTCAAAACTCTCTGACTATACGTACTGCTAACTTGAAAATGGCCCATACTGTCCATATTCGGTATGGGGTCGGCTATCTCGAACACCGATATCTCGAAAACTGAGCGAACGATTTTCTTTAAACTCGCCCAGTTTCAAGGTCCTGACCAGTCCTAAGTTTGACCAAAATTTCATTTGTTTCAAAACTCTCTAATATGCGTACTGCTAACTTGAAATTGGCCCATACTGCCCATATTGGGTATGGCGTCGGCTATCTCGAACACCGATATCACGAAAACTGAGCGAACGATTTTCTTTAAACTCGCCCAGTTTCAAGGTCCTGACCAGTCCTAAGTTTGACCAAAATTTCATTAGTTTCAAAACTCTCTGACTATACGTACTGCTAACTTGAAAATGGCCCATACTGTCCATATTCGGTATGGGGTCGGCTAACTCGAACACCGATATCTCAAAAAGTGAGCGAACGATTTTCTTTAAACTCGCCCAGTTTTAAGGTCCTGACCAGTCCTAAGTTTGACCAAAATTTCATTGGTTTCAAAACTCTCTAATATGCGTACTGCTAACTTGAAAATGGCCCATACTGCCCATATTGGGTATGGCGTCGGCTATCTCGAACACCGATATCTCGAAAACTGAGCGAACGATTTTCTTTAAACTCGCCCAGTTTCAAGGTCCTGACCAGTCCTAAGTTTGACTAAAATTTCATTAGTTTCAAAACTCTCTGACTATACGTACTGCTAACTTGAAAATGGCCCATACTGTCCATATTCGGTATGGGGTCGGCTATCTCGAACACCGATATCTCGAAAACTGAGCGAACGATTTTCTTTAAACTCGCCCAGTTTTAAGGTCCTGACCAGTCCTAAGTTTGACCAAAATTTCATTTGTTTCAAAACTCTCTAATATGCGTACTGCTAACTTGAAAATGGCCCATACTGCCCATATTGGGTATGGCGTCGGCTATCTCGAACACCGATATCTCGAAAACTGAGCGAACGATTTTCTTTAAACTCGCCCAGTTTCAAGGTCCTGACCAGTCCTAAGTTTGACCAAAATTTCATTTGTTTCAAAACTCTCTAATATGCGTACTGCTAACTTGAATATGGCCCATTCTGTCCATATTCGGTATGGGGTCGGCTATCTCGAACACCGATATCTCGAAAACTGAGCGAACGATTTTCTTTAACCTCGCCCAGTTTCAAGGTCCTGACCAGTCCTAAGTTTGACCAAAATTTCATTTGTTTCAAAACTCTCTAATATGCGTACTGCTAACTTGAAAATGGCCCATACTGCCCATATTGGGTATGGCGTCGGCTATCTCGAACACCGATATCTCGAAAACTGAGCGAACGATTTTCTTTAAACTCGCCCAGTTTCAAGGTCCTGACCAGTCCTAAGTTTGACCAAAATTTCATTAGTTTCAAAACTCTCTGACTATACGTACTGCTAACTTGAAAATGGCCCATACTGTCCATATTCGGTATGGGGTCGGCTATCTCGAACACCGATATCTCGAAAACTGAGCGAACGATTTTCTTTAAACTCGCCCAGTTTCAAGGTCCTGACCAGTCCTAAGTTTGACCAAAATTTCATTGGTTTCAAAACTCTCTAATATGCGTACTGCTAACTTGAAAATGGCCCATACTGCCCATATTGGGTATGGCGTCGGCTATCTCGAACACCGATATCTCGAAAACTGAGCGAACGATTTTCTTTAAACTCGCCCAGTTTCAAGGTCCTGACCAGTCCTAAGTTTGACCAAAATTTCATTTGTTTCAAAACTCTCTAATATGCGTACTGCTAACTTGAATATGGCCCATTCTGTCCATATTCGGTATGGGGTCGGCTATCTCGAACACCGATATCGCGAAAACTGAGCGAACGATTTTCTTTAAACTCGCCCAGTTTCAAGGTCCTGACCAGTCCTAAGTTTGACCAAAACTTCATTTGTTTCAAAACTCTCTAATATGCGTACTGCTAACTTGAATATGGCCCATACTGTCCATATTCGGTATGGGGTCGGCTATCTCGAACACCGATATCTCGAAAACTGAGCGAACGATTTTCTTTAAACTCGCCCAGTTTCAAGGTCCTGACCAGTCCTAAGTTTGACCAAAATTTCATTTGTTTCAAAACTCTCTAATATGCGTACTGCTAACTTTAAAATGGCCCATACTGTCCATATTGGGTATGGCGTCGGCTATCTCGAACACCGATATCACGAAAACTGAGCAAACGATTTTCTTTAAACTCGCCCAGTTTCAAGGTCCTGACCAGTCCTAAGTTTGACCAAAATTTCATTAGTTTCAAAACTCTCTGACTATACGTACTGCTAACTTGAAAATGGCCCATACTTTCCATATTCGGTATGGGGTCGGCTATCTCGAACACCGATATCTCAAAAACTGAGCGAACGATTTTCTTTAAACTCGCCCAGTTTCAAGGTCCTGACCAGTCCTAAGTTTGACCAAAATTTCATTTGTTTCAAAACTCTCTAATATGCGTACTGCTAACTTGAAATTGGCCCATACTGCCCATATTGGGTATGGCGTCGGCTATCTCGAACACCGATATCACGAAAACTGAGCGAACGATTTTCTTTAAACTCGCCCAGTTTCAAGGTCCTGACCAGTCCTAAGTTTGACCAAAATTTCATTTGTTTCAAAACTCTCTAATATGCGTACTGCTAGCTTGAAAATGGCCCATACTGTCCATATTCGGTATGAGGTCGGCTATCTCGAACACCGATATCTCGAAAACTGAGCGAACGATTTTCTTTAAACTCGCCCAGTTTCAAGGTCCTGACCAGTCCTAAGTTTGACCAAAATTTCATTTGTTTCAAAACTCTCTAATATGCGTACTGCTAATTTGAATATGGCCCATTCTGTCCATATTCGGTATGGGGTCGGCTATCTCGAACACCGATATCTCAAAAACTGAGCGAACGATTTTCTTTAAACTCGCCCAGTTTCAAGGTCCTGACCAGTCCTAAGTTTGACCAAAATTTCATTTGTTTCAAAACTCTCTAATATGCGTACTGCTAACTTGAATATGGCCCATACTGTCCATATTCGGTATGGGGTCGGCTATCTCGAACACCGATATCTCGAAAACTGAGCGAACGATTTTCTTTAAACTCGCCCAGTTTTAAGGTCCTGACCAGTCCTAAGTTTGACCAAAATTTCATTGGTTTCAAAACTCTCTAACATGCGTACTGCTAACTTGAAAATGGCCCATACTGCCCATATTGGGTATGGCGTCGGCTATCTCGAACACCGATATCTCAAAAACTGAGCGAACGATTTTCTTTAAACTCGCCCAGTTTCAAGGTCCTGACCAGTCCTAAGTTTGACCAAAATTTCATTTGTTTCAAAACTCTCTAATATGCGTACTGCTAACTTGAATATGGCCCATTCTGTCCATATTCGGTATGGGGTCGGCTATCTCGAACACCGATATCTCGAAAACTGAGCGAACGATTTTCTTTAAACTCGCCCAGTTTCAAGGTCCTGACCAGTCCTAAGTTTGACCAAAATTTCATTTGTTTCAAAACTCTCTAATATGCGTACTGCTAACTTGAATATGGCCCATACTGTCCATATTCGGTATGGGGTCGGCTATCTCGAACACCGATATCTCGAAAACTGAGCGAACGATTTTCTTTAAACTCGCCCAGTTTCAAGGTCCTGACCAGTCCTAAGTTTGACCAAAATTTCATTTGTTTCAAAACTCTCTAATATGCGTACTGCTAACTTGAAAATGGCCCATACTGCCCATATTGGGTATGGCGTCGGCTATCTCGAACACCGATATCACGAAAACTGAGCGAACGATTTTCTTTAAACTCGCCCAGTTTCAAGGTCCTGACCAGTCCTAAGTTTGACCAAAATTTCATTAGTTTCAAAACTCTCTGACTATACGTACTGCTAACTTGAAAATGGCCCATACTGTCCATATTCGGTATGGGGGTCGGCTATCTCGAACACCGATATCTCGAAAACTGAGCGAACGATTTTCTTTAAACTCGCATAGTTTTAAGGTCCTGACTAGTCCTAAGTTTGACCAAAATTTCATTTGTTTCAAAACTCTCTAATATGCGTACTGCTAACTTGAAAATGGCCCATACTGCCCATATTGGGTATGGCGTCGGGTATCTCGAACACCGATATCTCGAAAACTGAGCGAACGATTTTCTTTAAACTCGCCCAGTTTCAAGGTCCTGACCAGTCCTAAGTTTGACCAAAATTTCATTTGTTTCAAAACTCTCTAATATGCGTACTGCTAACTTGAATATGGCCCATACTGTCCATATTCGGTATGGGGTCGGCTATCTCGAACACCGATATCTCGAAAACTGAGCGAACGATTTTCTTTAAACTCGCCCAGTTTCAAGGTCCTGACCAGTCCTAAGTTTGACCAAAATTTCATTTGTTTCAAAACTCTCTAATATGCGTACTGCTAACTTGAATTTGGCCCATACTGCCCATATTGGGTATGGCGTCGGCTATCTCGAACACCGATATCACGAAAACTGAGCAAACGATTTTCTTTAAACTCGCCCAGTTTCAAGGTCCTGACCAGTCCTAAGTTTGACCAAAATTTCATTAGTTTCAAAACTCTCTGACTATACGTACTGCTAACTTGAAAATGGCCCATCCTGTCCATATTCGGTATGGGGTCGGCTATCTCGAACACCGATATCTCGAAAACTGAGCGAACGATTTTCTTTAACCTCGCCCAGTTTCAAGGTCCTGACCAGTCCTAAGTTTGACCAAAATTTCATTTGTTTCAAAACTCTCTAATATGCGTACTGCTAACTTGAAATTGGCCCATCCTGCCCATATTGGGTATGGCGTCGGCTATCTCGAACACCGATATCACGAAAACTGAGCGAACGATTTTCTTTAAACTCGCCCAGTTTCAAGGTCCTGACCAGTCCTAAGTTTGACCAAAATTTCATTAGTTTCAAAACTCTCTGACTATACGTACTGCTAACTTGAAAATGGCCCATACTGTCCATATTCGGTATGGGGTCGGCTAACTCGAACACCGATATCTCAAAAACTGAGCGAACGATTTTCTTTAAACTCGCCCAGTTTTAAGGTCCTGACCAGTCCTAAGTTTGACCAAAATTTCATTGGTTTCAAAACTCTCTAATATGCGTACTGCTAACTTGAAAATGGCCCATACTGCCCATATTGGATATGGCGTCGGCTATCTCGAACACCGATATCTCGAAAACTGAGCGAACGATTTTCTTTAAACTCGCCCAGTTTCAAGGTCCTGACCAGTCCTAAGTTTGACCAAAATTTCATTTGTTTCAAAACTCTCTAACATGCGTACTGCTAGCTTGAAAATGGCCCATACTGTCCATATTCGGTATGGGGTCGGCTATCTCGAACACCGATATCTCGAAAACTGAGCGAACGATTTTCTTTAAACTCGCCCAGTTTCAAGGTCCTGACCAGTCCTAAGTTTGACCAAAATTTCATTTGTTTCAAAACTCTCTAATATGCGTACTGCTAACTTGAAAATGGCCCATACTGCCCATATTGGGTATGGCGTCGGCTATCTCGAACACCGATATCACGAAAACTGAGCGAACGATTTTCTTTAAACTCGCCCAGTTTCAAGGTCCTGACCAGTCCTAAGTTTGACCAAAATTTCATTAGTTTCAAAACTCTCTGACTATACGTACTGCTAACTTGAAAATGGCCCATACTGTCCATATTCGGTATGGGGTCGGCTATCTCGAACACCGATATCTCGAAAACTGAGCGAACGATTTTCTTTAAACTCGCCCAGTTTTAAGGTCCTGACCAGTCCTAAGTTTGACCAAAATTTCATTTGTTTCAAAACTCTCTAATATGCGTACTGCTAACTTGAAAATGGCCCATACTGCCCATATTGGGTATGGCGTCGGCTATCTCGAACACCGATATCTCGAAAACTGAGCGAACGATTTTCTTTAAACTCGCCCAGTTTCAAGGTCCTGACCAGTCCTAAGTTTGACCAAAATTTCATTTGTTTCAAAACTCTCTAATATGCGTACTGCTAACTTGAATATGGCCCATACTGTCCATATTCGGTATGGGGTCGGCTATCTCGAACACCGATATCTCGAAAACTGAGCGAACGATTTTCTTTAAACTCGCCCAGTTTCAAGGTCCTGACCAGTCTTAAGTTTGACCAAAATTTCATTTGTTTCCAAAATCTCTAATATGCGTACTGCTAACTTGAAATTGGCCCGTACTGCCCATATTGGGTATGGCGTCGGCTATCTCGAACACCGATATCACGAAAACTGAGCGAACGATTTTCTTTAAACTCGCCCAGTTTCAAGGTCCTGACCAGTCCTAAGTTTGACCAAAATTTCATTAGTTTCAAAACTCTCTGACTATACGTACTGCTAACTTGAAAATGGCCCATCCTGTCCATATTCGGTATGGGGTCGGCTAACTCGAACACCGATATCTCAAAAACTGAGCGAACGATTTTCTTTAAACTCGCCCAGTTTTAAGGTCCTGACCAGTCCTAAGTTTGACCAAAATTTCATTTGTTTCAAAACTCTCTAATATGCGTACTGCTAACTTGAATATGGCCCATTCTGTCCATATTCGGTATGGGGTCGGCTATCTCGAACACCGATATCTCGAAAACTGAGCGAACGATTTTCTTTAAACTCGCCCAGATTCAAGGTCCTGACCAGTCCTAAGTTTGACCAAAATTTCATTTGTTTCAAAATTCTCTAATATGCGTACTGCTAACTTGAAAATGGCCCATACTGCCCATATTGGGTATGGCGTCGGCTATCTCGAACACCGATATCACGAAAACTGAGCGAACGATTTTCTTTAAACTCGCCCAGTTTCAAGGTCCTCACCATTCCTAAGTTTGACCAAAATTTCATTAGTTTCAAAACTCTCTGACTATACGTACTGCTAACTTGAAAATGGCCAATAGTTTCAAAGCTATCAGAAAATGGCCCATATTTTGTTTTTGTATCAAAAGTTTGTGAAACAAACGTTCCCCTGTTGAGTGCTGTGTGAATTTATATTTGGGTTTTTGAATTTGTAAAATCGAGGTTGGGCAGGATGGCCACTTCGAAGAAAACGCTGCCCTTTATTTGAATGCCGAAACCCTTGGTGGGACTCGTGTATTTTAGGCGGATTTTTTGCATGTTGAATTGACATTGGAATAGATAGTGATTTATGGGCATGTTTTCTTTTTATTGTATTTACCTCTCTTTTGTGCACGTCATATTTGGCTTTAGTTGTTGTAAGCCCGGGCTAGGTCACATTAATGATTCGGGGATAGTTTCGGGTGAAGTCTTTTAGTATTTTCTGCCAGTTAATGTACAGTCAATTAGTACGTGGAGTGATCGGAAAGTAAAATTGTTGTCATTTCTTTCGTTTTTGTTATTTCGAGATGAAATTTCATCAAATAATGCAGCAATATATATTCGAGTATATAGGCAGTTATTCCATTGCAATAACGTTGAAGCTGTCGTTATTCGCCTAACGTTATGTGACGCAACGTAACGTCGAAGTTTTATTCTTATGTCAAAAAACTTCTTTGTTCAAAGTTTTGTAACGCCCCCCGTTTTAATTGCGTTTGTCAGCATATTATATAATACTTATTAAATGCAACGTACAAGCTACGAGGATGCTTATCGAATGGATTTGTCTCTATAGAGTCTCGCAAATACCGACTCTTAAGATTAAAGAACATATTTCATTTTCGGGAAGTCATTTTTATAAGTTCGTATATATTTACTGCAAGCTCGAAACATTCTAGTTTTTGCCAGTCTTTTCTTTTTATCATTTCGTTAAACATAGGCTAGAAAACAAGATACATTCAGTTTAGGTTTACAAAATGAAATCAAAATTCTTGCATATTTTAGGCTAAGTTCGCCGTATTAGTAGATAAAGCATCAGAATGCCGTATGTTTTCGAAAAAAAATAATGTTAGAAAAATTAATATTCATTAAAAAATATCAACCAACTTTTAAAAAATAATATTCATTAAAAAATATCAACCAACTTTTCAAACACGCCAAATACACTAAAAAAGTCAACCCAGGGATACAGGTGCGCCGGGTCACATGAAGTGACGTCATTACGCTGTCTCGTGCATGAACGCCTCACGTCATTGTTTTAAAATGCCAATGGTATTTAATTACAAACGATCAATGTTTATTCGTACAATTTCATATCAATCGGTCGACGCAAACTTATTTTACAGCACTTTTATACGTACTTTCCGATCGCCCCTCGTACATATGGTTGCATGCGGATAGGCCATTCGCATTCTATTAGTCACATCCGTAACAATTCTTTTCTTATTCATAATCAACCTTAAGTTTAGGAATCGTATTTGCAACAATGACATCCGTATCTGTGTGTATAATACCCGCAGCATCTGTTAGGTCAGCGAACACATTTTGAAAATAGTCAAACTTCAGACAATGATGAAAATCTAAACCGATGGATAATACCACGTTGCTGAAGGCCCTACGGACGATTGCGGATTAGGTACGAGTCTTGCTACGAATATGACGGACAGATACGGAAGACTTATCAGCAAGCATCTGTATTTGCTAGTGTGACTGTTCTATGACCAATAGGAGTGGTTGCTGAAACCATAGCGAACGTCTCCATATACGCAAGTGACTGGTAATATGTAATATCCGTAACTTATCCGTATATATCCGTGGCTCTCCCTATCATGCAAATACAAATAAATCTATCAATGCTTGTCCATATTTATTTGGCATTCATTCGTTACTTTAGCCCCGCCCTTTACAGCTAAAAAAATAATCCTAAACTATTATTATATGTTAGTTAAACCTAGCCCTCAGACGGAAAGCTACATGTAACTTGTTGAGAGAGAGAGAGCGTGTCCTCCTCTTCATACAAGTTGCTGAAAAATAATGGGCTGTACTGTTATGCGCTGTCCTTACTGTTGTCTGCATGTAAGCTGGGATTTTGAATGTAATTGTATGGATTCCTCATCTCTCTATTCCTATTTGTAATTATTTTTGTGTTGTTTTAGCCTTATGTACGTTTTCATATTTTAGTTCAGTTCAGGTAACTGAGTGGCCGCCTATTGGGGAATAGCTGCTCACTCGGCTTACTATATGTTTTGTTGGTATTGGTATAAGTAGTGTCATTTTGTTTTTTCCAACCCCTCGGTTTATGGAGTGGGAATTTCTTTCTGATTGTGCCATTTCCTGATCATTGCCTATATACTTGTATCTTTTTATTTGTAATAATAAAACGTTAATTTCAGTCGACATCCTAATCGTGTACTGGTGATTATGTGCGTATGCGCATATGTGCGTACTGCCAACTGCTAGCAGTACAGACAGCAGTATACTGCCAACTGCTAGCAGTACAGCAGTATACTGCCTACTGCTACTGCTACTGCTGACTTCCTACCGGTGGAGGAAAGTGTGAAAAATCAACAGGACAAATACCATTCCAGTGCAAGAATGCCTTTTAATTCCACATCTAGGCTTTTAATTCCACATCTAGGTACCTCGATGACCTTTTGAACATTGACAACCCTTATTTTGAAGGTATGGTCAATCAAATTTATCCACCTGAACTTCAGTTGAACTAAGCCAATTTCTCAGATACCGAAGACCCCTTTTTAGATCTACATCTTTCTGTTGCAAATGGATTTGTTTCTTCTAAAATTTGACTTTGATTTTGATATAGTAAATTTTCCTTTTTTGGATGGTGACGTTCCTCGTCGTGCTTCTTATGGTGTATACATTTCGCAACTTATTAGGTTTGCTAGAGTCTGCAATCATGTTACAGACTTCAACGCTCGAAATAAATGTTTAACGGCAAAACTTCTCCAACAGGGCTATCGGTATCATAAACTTCGAAAAACCTTTTCTAAATTTTATCGTAGACACTATGAATTGATTTCCAAATAAGTGAGGGCCTTTCGGAACCTGAATTTTATGGTGACTTAGTTTACAAATTTAAGAAACTTATAGGAATTAATGATTTTTCTTTTCAGTTCAGAAAAAATCATAACGCGTTACAGACGTATAGGTTATAACTTGAATGTTATGCGACAGTCTGCATGCTTAGTTTTTAACCCAATCATGGTTGATAACTATGCTGCCTTCTTTAATTGCACGCCGGTGGGTCGGGCGTCAGACTCTATGATGGCCCCGACATAAAGGTATTCATTTTAGTTGGTTGGGGCCGGAGCTTCTTGTCTGTTGATTGGCCCACCGGGGTCCAACTGGTGTTTTTCTTTTGCTCCGGAGTTAGTAGGTTATTCGGCGCCCAGGGATCTCCATCGTCGGGCAGCTTACTCAACCTGTGAGTCCTTGTTTTTGATTCATCAATATGTTTATCGTGATTTATTTGTTTGTTCTTGATGATTCATTGACTAGTTAGAGATTCACCACGAGGACCGAAGAACTAACTAAATGTTATTAACCACCGCAGAAGCTGAGGGTGAGGTTAGGATCCTGTAAAACCGGTTTAAGCCCGCCAGTAACTTTGTGTTACTGATCGTTCCAAGTCGATACTTCTGTGGTGGTTCTTTTTGTTTTATGTCTTGGTGTTTAAATTTTTTTTATGTGCTGTTGGCGCCTTATGTATGTTTTCATATTTTTAATTAAGGTAACTAAGTGGCCACCTATTGGGAAAATAGCTGCTCATTCGGCTTACGATATGTTTTATGGTATAAGTACCTGATTGTTAGTTTGGTTTTTTCCCACCTCGGTGTTTGGAGTGGGAATCTTTTTCTGATTGCGCCTTTTCCTGATCTTTGCCTACTTGTACCTTTTTATAAATTTGTTACTGTTAAAGAAGTTTTGTACCATGAAAAGTAACTTTAGAGATTCACCACGAGGACCGAAGAACTAACTAAATGTTATGAACCACTGCAGAAGCTGAGGGTGAGGTTATGGCCATGTAAAATCGATTTAAACCCGCCAGTAACTTTGTGTTACTGATCGTTCCAAGTCGATACTTCTGTGGTGGTTCTTTTTGTTTTATGTCTTGGTGTTTAAAATATTTTTGTGCTGTTGGCGCCTTATGTATGTTTTCATATTTTTAGTTAAGTTAAGGTAACTGAGTGGCCACCTATTGGGAAAATAGCTGCTCATTCGGCTTACGAAATGTTTTCATGGTATAAGTACCTGTTTGTTAGTTTGTTTTTTTTCCCACCTTGGTTTTTGGAGTGGGAGTCTTTTTCTGATTGCGCCTTTTCCTGATCTTTGCCTACTTGTACTTTTTTGTTAGAAAGAAGAAAAGTGTAGACTCGACAGTAACTAAACAGACAAAGGGAGCATCATCGCGTACGGGTTGTCTCACTAGACAAAGGCGAGAAGAGTCGGAGGGTGTCAGTCTGCATCTTTAACATGTCAGCCAACGCACTTACCATCGGTCCAAAGTCTGATCTGTGTGAATTGCATGTAGTAAAGGTTCTACGAAACGTCGACCCTGTTGCTGAAGATGAACACTCAGTGAATGTTAACCAACAACGAGTTACAAAGGAAGATAGCAGCACACAGAAATTACCACCAGGAGTCGCATTTGAAGGCGCTGATTTAACAACCGAACAAACAGAACAGCTACGCGCATTTCTTCTACTGGAGTAACAGGCCTACGAAACTGTGACCTTGTGAAACATGAAATCTACTAAAGTGATGAAACACCTTTCAAAGAGTCACACAGGCGTGTACCACCAGCACTATTCCAAGAAATGAGGGAACATTTGAAAGAGATGTTGGCTGCTGGTGCAATAAGACCAAGCCAGAGCCCATTTTCCTCAAATGTCGTTGTGGTTAGAAAGGAAGACGGTTCCATTCGCTTCTGTGTGGATTATAGGAACTATAAAGGACGCTCAAGTCACTCTTAGGATTGACTACACGCTAAGTGTACCTGCTAGCTGGTTCAAAGTTCTCCACGATGCTGGATTTAAGAAGCGGGCAAACTTAAGGAACCAGACAAAGCCAAGGCAGCATTCCAAGTAGTGACCATGGTCTTCTAGGAATTCAAACTCATGCCATTTGGGCTTTGTAACGCCCTTGTAACAAATCAACGACTGATGGAGCGATGTATGGGGGAGTTAAATTTGAGAGATTGTCTGATCTATCTTGATGACGTGATCATATTCTCAACAACTTTTGAGGAACATCTCGAAGTCTACTTACTTACTTATTCTTACTCACTGGGTGCTTCCTTGGTTCCGATATAAAAAGGTTTTGTTTGTCTTTTTGGTAACGGATTGTGTTCTACTTTTTAACACAGTAAATCTCCACAAAACAGAGTCGACAATAAGATAAATTGCTTAATTTATATCACTTTTTAACGAATCAAATTAAATTTTACTATTAAGATGCATTCAAGGCACTATATTATGACTTGAAATTTTTTCAGTGACGTCATAAATTAGAATCAAATCAAATCTTTTACCAAATTCTAGGAATTGGTGTAGAAAAAAATCCGGTACCTGAATCAAACAAAACCAAATTCTATCGAGACCTATACTAAAAGTCAAACAAAATCTTTTTATATCGGGACGAAGGAATACCACAGCAGAGATGACCTCAAAGGTCAGGGGAATCTGGTTACCTGTTTTTCCAATATTGAATTTTAGTAAGCAAGAAACCAGCCGATAATGCAAAAATGGTGAATTAGATATTTGAGCTAACAAAAGTGTCGGACTAGCCAGAGAATGGCCCGGTATTCCGAGGGCCCTGTAGTCCGAGGGTCCGTTAGTCCGAGGGCCCGATAGTCCGAGGGTCCGATGGTCCGATGGCCAGATAGTCCGAGGGCCCGATGGTCCGAGGGCCCGATAGTCCGAGGATCAGAAGATTACACTGTCATAACAAACCGTTGTACACGGCAGATGTTTATGGTTATTTAGCAATTTGAAAAGTTTCTGTATTATACTGTAACGTACCTGGTTACAGATACCACAATATGGATATAGAATATATAGATTTTTCAAAGGGACTCTCTGTCCCAATAATTGAGGTTGCAACACAGCTCTGACTAGCTTGTCAGAGCTACAATACTATTAAGATATGAGTATATAAATTTTCCTTGGGACTACTTTGTCCGATGATTAGCTATACAAATGATTTTGAAATGATTGGTGCATGAAACAAATCAAGAGTTGGAATCACGTTGATTTACTATCAGTCCCTAGCTAGCCTCAACTATTCCCTAGCCAGAACACAGTTAGGTTTCAACCCCTAACACTGTCTTGTATCCCAAGCCCTATACCGGCTTGAACCTATGGTTGTATCACAAGACTTAACCGTCTTGAACCTCCAGCATCCAGCAACAGTGGATACAGCCCTATCAGAATGATTACTATTATCACTGTTCAAGTAGTAGTGCAATACTCCTACTCTACTAAGATAATAATAGTTAAATCAAACCTTTAAGGCTTTATTTATCGTATTGCCTGCTGTTTTATTTCGATGTCACTTCTTCGAGAGCAAGAAGCAGAATGTGAAAACTGGCTAGATTTCGCGCTTATATACCCGAGGCTGGTATCCCGCACTTGGACTGGTTTCCCGTCTCTTAACCCGACGTACGTAAAATGAAAGTACCTAACGACGTAGTAACGGGTCGCTTAAAACTTTGAAAATAAACTAAATCAAATATGTCATTATTTCGGCGGAATAGAAAGTGCAAATAATATTCTTATATAAAACTGTTCAAGCCACAATATTTTAACCTGGTATGAACTTAATTTATTGCCATAAACATTACTTATTAATTTGACATAAGCGGCCTGACTATTTGCACGCATTTCGTTACATTACCCACCCCTTTGGGTTCATGCGTCCCGCATGATCAACAAATATATATTTTTTTTCCTATTTGCATAACTTTATGTATTTCAGTGGACCTTACCCTGGTCCTACTTGTACAAAGTATCATGACATCATATGCTGATTGAAGACATTGAAATAATCACTTCACCTTCCTGGCAACACTAATTTCAAATACAGTTAAACATTAGTCATCAGACTCCTCAGGACAATAGGAGAGTGTCAGCTCTACACCCCCTTCTCCATTCAATTGTAGCTTAATATCATTGGTTCGGACGTTACCGTCTGGTATGATAGTCCCAATATCAATATTGACTTGATTCACCTTCTGTTTCTTTCTGACTATCTTGTCAGTGTAAATC
This sequence comes from Rugalucina vietnamica, assembly GCA_964017185.1. Taxonomy (NCBI): domain Eukaryota; kingdom Metazoa; phylum Mollusca; class Bivalvia; order Lucinida; family Lucinidae; genus Rugalucina; species Rugalucina vietnamica. The sequence continues at coordinate 13,786,863 of OZ024869.1, read as the reverse complement.
TCGTACCCATTTTCTGTAACCTTTGTTACAGATTCAGATGATTTTTCTTTCTTTATCAGTTCACATGCCACCTTGACTTCTGTCAAACTACTTGGTTCTGCATCAACAAGCTTCTCTGCTGAGATTTCAGTCTTTCTTTCATAATCACTTTTCTCCTTAGCATCTCTGATTTCACCCTGTTTATCATCCTTTCCCCTATCTAAATCTGCTGTCTTGAGGCTGAATACATAGTCTTTAGCCCATACAGGTTTTCTGCGTTTTCTTCTTAAACCAGTATCTGGCTCATCAACCTCACTTTCGACTATATCTATTTCTGCTTCATTGTCAGGTATTGGAGGAGTTTCAACATTCTCAGTATTTGTCTGACCCGTCGGACCTGCTCCCAGATTTTCTTCACTGTATGGCCCTATATTTTCTGTCATCATCTCACCTCTAAGGAGTTGACTCTTTCGGGCCCGTATCCTATTGCAGTGTATAGGTTGATCTAAACCATTTCGACCACAGTTAACCTTGTACAAAACATCAGACAAAACGCCTGTGATTTTGTAGGGACCTCTCCAGTAAGAGGGAAACTTTGAGGATGTGCCTATGGGTCTGACCGGGAAAAACACAAAGACTTGGTCTCCAACATTGAATTTTTCATACGCAGTTCGCGAATCATGTAATTGCTTTTGTCTGCGCATTGACTGTTGGGTGTATTTCCTAACGGTCGCGTGTGCCGTTTCAATACGGTCCTGCATTTCCCATACCCACTGATTATTTGGAATGGATTTATTCATTGGCGGCATTTCGTACATCAAGTCAAGAGGTGTCGCAACCTCTCTGCCAAACATTAACATGTTAGGGCTCATCCCTGTGGTCTCGTGCTCTGCACTTCGATACGCCATCATCACATAAGGCAACTGCTCATCCCAGTCTTTATGATTGCTGCTTACAAACGCGCTTAACATTGTCGCGAGTGTTCGATTGAAACGCTCGACCATACCGTCACTTTCGGGGTGGTATGGTGTTGTGCGCGTTTTCTCTATCCCCAGAAGCTTACACATTTCTTGAAAGAGATTGCTCTCAAACTGGCGACCCTGGTCTGAATGAATCTTTTGTGGGATTCCAAACCTACACAGCACATTTTCTACAAGTGTTTTGGCCACTGTACAGGCTTCCATATTTGGCATAGGCAAGGCCTCCGTCCACTTGGTAAAATAATCTGAGATTACCAAGATATATTTATTCCCATTCTGAGTCATTGGTAATTCACCTAGGATGTCTATCGCCAGTCGTTCCATGGGAAAACCACTTCTAACAATCTGCATGGGAGCCCTTTTTGTAGGATTTGGTTCCTTCCTTTTCGTGCATGTCTCACATCCAGCTACATAGCTTCTAACATCAGACTGAAGTCCTGGCCAGTAGAACATCTGCCTTACTCTACTCAAGGTTTTCTTGCCTCCAAGATGACCAGCCGTTTTAAGATCATGGCTATACTTGAGGACGTCTCTTCTCGCACCTCTTGGAATGATAGCCTGGTAGCTGACGCTATCGTCTTCAAAGTTTTCCAGCCTTCTAACTAGTAATCCATTTCGATTCTCTAACCTAGGAAACTGATTCCATAGAGATTTGATGACATAGCTGCAAGCTGCAATATCCTTGGAGGATGGTCTTTCTTTGTCCTCAACCCAGGTCCTAACCATGGCTAGATCTTCATCCTCCTGCTGCAGTTTGATCAGATCCCTGTCATCATCTTCACTTTCGGTGATACTTAGCTGAAAGCACTTCGTTTCAGGGTCATTGTTATCATCAATGCCATCTTCACATTGACTGACTGGTTTCCTGCTCAGACTATCAGCATTCCCATGTAATCGTCCTGGTCTATGCTCTACTGTGAATATGTAGGTGGAGAGAACTTCTAGCCAACGGGCTACTTGGCCTTCGGGGTTCTTGAAGTTCATCAGCCAACGTAATGAACCATGATCAGTTCGAACAATGAATTCTCGACCATAGAGATAATGTCTGAAGTATTTTACGAAATACACCAGAGCCAATAACACTTTCCGCGTAACACAGTACTTGCGTTCTGCTTTTGATAGCGTTCTGCTCGCATATGCCACAACTCGCTCTTTTCCATCGATCTTCTGTGACAGTACAGAGCCAATAGCAAGGTCACTGGCGTCTGTGTCCAAAATAAAGGGTTTCGAGAAGTCTGGGTGAGCAAGTACTGGAGCAGAAGTGAGCTGTTGTTTCAACTTTTCAAAGGCCTCTGAGCATTCATGTGTCCAGTTAAACTTGTAATTCTTCTCTGTCAACCTGGTAAGTGGCTTTGCAATGTGAGAGTTCTCCGCAATGAACCGTCTATAATAACTGCATAGACCTAGAAATGACCGAACCTCCTTGACACAAGAAGGGATGGGCCAATTAGCAATGCATTCTATCTTCTTGGGATCCGTGTTGACACCATCTTCATTAATGACATGTCCAAGGAAAGACACCTCCTTCTGGAAAAGCTGGCATTTATTTGGCTTTAGCTTAAGTCCAGCCTTTTCAAATCTCTGTAGAACCGTGTCAAGATTGGTGATCATTTCCTTGAACGTCTTCCCGAAAATGATGATGTCGTCCAAATATATTAAGCATATTTGCCAGTGCAGACCGGACAGCACTGTTTCCATGAGACGCTCGAAGGTCGCCGGGGCATTACAGAGCCCAAACGGCATCACATTGTATTCAAATAAGCCCCTTCTAGTAGTGAATGCCGTCTTCTGTTTATCTCCAGGTTCAATTTCAACTTGCCAATATCCTGCACTTAAATCTAGGCATGAAAACCACTTGGAACCGGCAAGTTGGTCTAAAGATTCATCTATCCTCGGTAAAGGATATGCATCTTTCACTGTTACGTCGTTCACCCGCCTGTAATCGATGCAGAATCGTTTGGTGCCGTCCTTTTTCTTAACTAGGACGATTCCACTAGCCCAGGGACTCGTGGAAGGTTGAATGATGTCATTCTCTAACATCATATCGAGTTGTTTGTTGACCTCATCTTGCATATGCACCGGCACTCGTCGCATTGGTTGTTTGATAGGTGTTGCATCCCCAGTTGGTATTCTGTGTTTTATGATGCCTGTCCTACCAAGGTCACTGTCAGAAGAGGAAAATGTTTCCCCGTACTTTCGCAGAAGATTAGCTACTTGCTTCCTCTGAGATGATGACATTCCCGCCGAAGATCTCTCATATAATTCTGTCAAATGTTTTGGAAGACTTCGTGGAGGTGTGGGCTTTGTGGTTTCCGCTTCTATAATAACTTGCACTGGACTAAATTCTGCTATGTTAGTGCCAGGATACAAAATGTGAGGCTCATCTGAAAAATTGGCACACCGAATTGGCACTTGTTCGTTAGCCTTCACAAGAGTTCTGGCAACCATTCCTTTATTTGACGTGATAAAGGAGTCTGATGGCTCGATCACGCCAATTTGTCCTTGTTGCTTTGTCCAGTCCACAAGTTTTCCTGGTACAATGACTTCTGAACGTCCTGGAACCACCACTTGTTCAGAAACAGTCACTCTATAGCAACCAATTTTTCCAGCCTGTGTCAAAGAACAAGATTTTCCATTGATGTTCATGACCATGCCCCTTACATCAACTTTTACGTTGTGAGATATCATAAAATCAAGCCCGAGTATTGCATCAACGTCCATCTCGGCTATAACAACATCCATAGCACAGCTAGTGTCATTGATCACAAAACATAACCTTGTTTTGCCCATCGTATTCAGCTTATTCCCAGAGGCAGATACAATTTTACTATCAAAACCGTCAAGTGAATTCGTACCCTTGATAGTATTCCACACCTTGTTTGAAACCAAGGTCAGCGTTGCCCCTGTGTCGACCAAGCATTCAGCTTGATGGTCTCCTAGCTTAGCTTGAATGAACAATCCTGCTTGATAATTACCGCACACACTTGCCTTTCCACCGGGTGGTTCATGGTCCTTTTTCTCATGAGCATTAGTCTTCCGTTTTGGACAGTCTCTTTTCAGATGCTTGTCTGACTGACATAAGAAACATTTACGTTTCTGTGTACCGTCTTTTTGCTGGCCATAAGTTGGTCTGGGCGCAGGCGGTCGGTTATAGCTATATGGTCGACACTGTTGCTGTTCCAACAGTTTGTTCATTGTCTTTGTCATCGTCTCAACAGAAGTCTGAAGAGTTGAAAATGCCTCTCGCCAGTCTGAACTATCCGGCTGTGAGCAACTAGCAGCTGACTGTATAGCCCCCAGTCCCAGTTGTTTGCTTTCTGCACGGTAAAATGCTTCTAGTTCAACGGCGTGCCTAACTGCGTCGTTGAGATCAACAGGTCTGGCCTGTTTAATTTTCAGTCTCATCTCCGAGTTGACCAAAGCATCAACGAACTGTTCCTTGGCTAGTGTCTCTCGGACATCACATGGTGCTTTCGGATACGCCAGGTTCGTAAGGCGTCTTATGTCTTGACCTAGCTCAGCCATTGTTTCCGAGGCTTTCTGTCTGCGCTCACGTAGTTGTACACGGTATAACTCTGTCTGGTTTGGTGGTGCAAACCTTTCTTCGAGAGCAATGACAAGGTCTTTGTAGCTAGGCCTGCCTGGTCCAAGATTGCCGAACACTCCCTGTGCCTGTCCTCTCAATGAAACAGAAAGATACAGACCTTTCTGTTCCTCTGACCATCCGTTAAGCTCTGCACATGCTTCAAAATGAGCCCTGTAGTCTGTCCAGGCAACAGTTCCATCAAATGTTGCAGGTTTCATGATGGTCTTGCCAGCCATATCCTGTGGATCTGATTTCTTCTTCCTCAAAGTCACATACTTGTCAGGCCTCTCATCGTCTGGCAGGAATGACCCATCCTTCCCTTGCCCCATGCTATCGCCATGGTCGGGTCTTCCAGGTGGTATATCAAATCGTAGCCTACCTGGTCCGGAAGGCATATCATATTTCCCTGACATGGGAGTGGACATGGGCTGGTGGACAGAGGCATCACCAAGCATTTGTTCGTACCCATCTAGTTCGCTTTCCAGCTTCAAAATCTTGCTTTGCCTCTGCAAGTCCTCAATCCTTTGCTGCAACTCAATGAGTTGTGTTTCACGATCCATATTAATGGTCTAAATAGTCTCTGGGTAAGTCTATAGTTTTATAATAGATGTATGCCCCACGTTGGGCGCCAATTCTGTAACGAACCTGGTTACAGATACCACAATATGGATATAGAATATATAGATTTTTCAAAGGGACTCTCTGTCCCAATAATTGAGGTTGCAACACAGCTCTGACTAGCTTGTCAGAGCTACAATACTATTAAGATATGAGTATATAAATTTTCCTTGGGACTACTTTGTCCGATGATTAGCTATACAAATGATTTTGAAATGATTGGTGCATGAAACAAATCAAGAGTTGGAATCACGTTGATTTACTATCAGTCCCTAGCTAGCCTCAACTATTCCCTAGCCAGAACACAGTTAGGTTTCAACCCCTAACACTGTCTTGTATCCCAAGCCCTATACCGGCTTGAACCTATGGTTGTATCACAAGACTTAACCGTCTTGAACCTCCAGCATCCAGCAACAGTGGATACAGCCCTATCAGAATGATTACTATTATCACTGTTCAAGTAGTAGTGCAATACTCCTACTCTACTAAGATAATAATAGTTAAATCAAACCTTTAAGGCTTTATTTATCGTATTGCCTGCTGTTTTATTTCGATGTCACTTCTTCGAGAGCAAGAAGCAGAATGTGAAAACTGGCTAGATTTCGCGCTTATATACCCGAGGCTGGTATCCCGCACTTGGACTGGTTTCCCGTCTCTTAACCCGACGTACGTAAAATGAAAGTACCTAACGACGTAGTAACGGGTCGCTTAAAACTTTGAAAATAAACTAAATCAAATATGTCATTATTTCGGCGGAATAGAAAGTGCAAATAATATTCTTATATAAAACTGTTCAAGCCACAATATTTTAACCTGGTATGAACTTAATTTATTGCCATAAACATTACTTATTAATTTGACATAAGCGGCCTGACTATTTGCACGCATTTCGTTACAATACTATCAGGATCTGCAACATTTTCCAGAATTTTTTAAAACTGCTTAGTTTAAAAGCTATTGAATTATGAAAATATGAAATATTTTTAATAATTCTGATTCCTCATCGGAGACATAAATTGCATATGCTGCCTGTTCGGGAATCCGTTTATCACGTGTGAAGACTGTCTGTGTTCCAGATTGGGAATCAATTTTTCAGCCTTTTGTAGATCAAACATTAAACACCATGATCCAAAATTATGTCACTCAGTTTTTATTTAATTTCAATGAAACTTCGTCGAAAAAAGATGAATGAATTCAGAACCATACAGAATTGTTTTAAACTTTTTAGTTTAGAGAGATATTCACTTAAAAATGTAAAATATTTTCTATACGTGTAGTCTGATTCCCAAACAGAGACTGAAAATGTTTATGGTGCTCGATTGGGTCACAACTGGCATAAACCAAGATCTGCTTTCGGGCGTGCCAGGTGGTTTTCCTCGGGGTTCTCCCGCTTTCACCCACCTACTGATTTGCATCGTCTCGATGAGTGAAATAATCTTGACAGGGGCGTTAAACTGAACTAAAAAGTGTGCGTGCGTGCGTGCGTGCGTGGGTGCGTGGGTGCGTGCGTGCGTGTGTGTGTGTGTGTGTGTGTGTGTGTGTGTGTGTGTGTGTGTGTGTGTATGTATGTATGTATGTATCATTGTGTAAGAATGTATCTGTATTCGTGTATAGGTATATATGTGTATGTATGAAAGCACGTGCGTGTGTGCGTACGCGCGACGTGTGTGTGTGTGTGTGTGTGTGTATGTGTGTGTGTGTGTGTGTGTGTGTGAAAACCTTGGAAAATGTTGCAGATCCTGATAGTCCGAGGGTCCGATAGTCCGAGGCCCAATAGTCCGAGGGTCCGATAGTCCGAGGGCCCAATAGTCCGAGGGCCCGCTAGTCCGAGAATCAGAATATTGGTATTGGATTTATTCCATAAATCCTCGGACCATCGGGCCCTCGGCTCATCGGGCCCTCGGACCATCGGGCCCTCGGACTATCGGGCCCTCGGACCATCGGACCCTCGGACCATCGGGCCCTCGGACTACCGGGCCATCGGACTATAGGGCCCTCGGAATACCGGGCCACAACCCACGAGCCACGAGCGGTACCCTCGTGTGGTATTGTCAGTTTGACGTTTCACCAAACCACCAGTACCGCTCGTGGCATCGAGAAGTCTAGACTCTTCAGGTTCCGCTTGGCAGCCAAAAGAATGAAATTTTTGCTACACACTCATGCACTTTGTGCACCAGATCAAAACATTTAAACTGCGTTCCGGTAAATCCATGCGTTCCGGTCTTTAGCGTACCTATCTGTTATCTTTAGCGACTTCAGTAAAAGCCGGGAACCGGAAATCAGGCGGCATAATCCATTGTTTTTTCTTAGTCAAATCGTGTCAACTGGAAGTGCGTGGTTTTGATATTAAAACCGAATTTTGATGTTTTTCTTTCTTGTGGATCTTATCAATAAATGGATAAATGCATCAGCTAGTACCATTTTCGATGATTATCTCTGTTGCGATGACTGTGATTGAAAATTGATTTTTTTCTTATTATCATTCCGAATCAATCCGTATGTAACAGAACGAAGCTGTGTATGTTAGAAACAATATCTGACCACTTTGAAATGAATACATAGCAGCACAATGAAGCGCAAGCCAAAATAAATTTTGTTTACTTCATTTTCATACCTTGCTCAGTGGCCATATTGGATTTGGTACCTTGCTCCATGGCCATGTCCATTGCATAGCTGGGAACCTGTGAGGTCACTAACAGGTCACTGCTTGACCCATGCTTTGAGACTATTTGACCTTTTGATTTTTTTATATTGTTTTTCAAATTGAACAATTTTCTAGCATTTAATTTGGCTGTCTGAATACTTAAAAAACTATTCCATGCCATTTTTTGCAATAGAACAATAGAAGTAAAAATAAATTGCAAGGTCTTGTTTTTGGTTTGAGACTATCAGTCATTGTCAACAATACTAAGGTTTTAGGGTGTGTGGCTGTTGTCAAGGCAATAATTTCTCATTTAAATGAACTTCTTTGTGGAAAAGTGATGTAATTCTATATTTCTAGAGGACTGGAGACACCATTTTTGTAAAAGCTGTGCAGAAAAATTGAGTTTGAAAAAACAGCTGGAGTCACTATTATCTTGGATTTTCCGGATCTATTTATAACTTTACTCAGCCTGAGGAGGGAAAGAAAGACGCACACAGACGGTGAGCGGCAGTTCAGCGTCAATCTAGTATTTCGAAAGGATGACAGGTAGCCTACACCTTTGTTTAGCCTACACATGGAAAAGACAATATACTGAATAATTTGGTTCGACTTTCGTTTTTGACTGAGCTTTTCTCACAAATGAGCATGTGCATGAGAAAACCAACAATTTGGGGTTCCGACCAAGTCTGACACAAACCAGGCTGTACACTCACAGAAGCAGGCTACAAGCTTGAAATTTCGGATTTGAGGAGAGATTGTTCTATCCGTGTAGCGAAAGCAAAGGCGCTGATCAGCTGTTATGATCTGCGCCTTTGGTTTCGCATAAATGTATGCAAATTGTTTGTTTTCTGATGCACTGGCTCAAATATTTTATTTTAATTCAGTTTTACGTCCCCATCAAGATTATTTCAGCTCATATGAGACAGGCCAATCAGTAGGTGTTTTGAAAACGGGAGAACCCCGAGAAAAACCACCTGACACACCCACTCAAATATGTTTCGTATCATTTTCTACTGAGAGGCATTCAGGCCTGGAAGGGGTGGGGGTCCCAATATCCCCGTTCCTTTACCGGAATGGACCTGATTACCAGAATGGACTACCGGAATGGACATTTATATATGTCCTTGAGTATTTTTCATTTGACAATGTTTTTTTAGTACAGATGTGCCTAGAATGTACACAGACAGTACAAAGCAAAGGAGTCTCACATTTTTTCAACAAAAAATAACTGTATTTGCTTTTGAAGTTGATATATAGTTAACAAATTTAGGGCTTAACGACAGTGTTCAGCTAACAAAGGTTTGAACAACTGGGCCCAGGTTTTGTTGCATGAGTGTCTACCTTGAGAGCTGAAAATCCTAAAGGAAGATAGCTACATGTATTTAGTAGTCTGGATTTCAAGCTGTATTAAACGATATTTGGATACAAATGAGGATTTTCGACGGATGTTAACACCTTTTTTTACAGCAAGTGTATCTGACCAGTGGCGTAATCAGGGCAACGCAGAGTATGTCAGCGCCAAGACCGACCTACCCCCTACGGTACGGGAGTCAAGACTTCAGAATGCTGTGAACTTGTTCCACAGGGCACTGGATGCAGCAACTACAGACAATGAAATTGCTTCTGCAGCTAAGAACATTGGGGTTAGCTCCTGGAAGCTGGCATCTGTTGGCTGCATTATGGGTAAGCATCAGGAAAGCATGTACGTGAAATAAGTACCCCCTAAACCCCGCTTTTATATAGAAAAACTGGGGTTTGCAGGGATATACCTATTATTCTTTTTTTTTGCTCCAAAACATAGATTGTGGGTACTCGTTAGAACCGCCTCGCTCAATGTTTTGAGCAGAATTATTAAAAATATCAAAAATTTTCTAATGAAATTTCTAGTATTTGCTTTTGAAAAAAATCTCTGTATATGCATGGGCAAGTTTTTGCAATTCAGTGTGCTACTTACCGACACTTTTCTCTATCAGAAAGACAAACAGTGTCAGTTCCCTTCCAATAGAGCCAGGGTGCGATTATCATCAGTGGCTCAAAATTATAGAAAATATCGTAATGGTAACCCAATATCTGTCCTGTCAGGGTGCTTCCACTCCGCATATAGGCACTAAGCAACACATCATAGTGAGAGTAAATGTTTGGGCCTGGAAAATGTACATTCGATTGCATTTATTTAATTAAGATAATAGACACGTTAAAAGTAACATTGTCTTAGGGATTTCCAATAAGGTTCGACACATACGTGTAAAAACTTGTACAGCCTCAGGAAAAATCTACACGCCTGTTAAGTTTTCAAAAGCAGAGGAACTCGTGTTATCTATAAAGTGAACCGATCAGTTTTACGCAGATTGGTTCAGCTATTAACAAGGAGAAAAAATCGTGGACACCATTTATATTCAAAGTTAAAAAAAAAAGAATATTGTATTATATGTTATATGCGCTTGAAACAAATATTTCATGAGCAAATACGAAATTTTATTAAAATCTGACCTAAATTTTATTAAAATCTGACCTAAACTACGACTAAAGCAGCCTTTACCATGCACTTCCCCGAAAGTATGCTGAGCAGGGTCCACGTCGCATCACTGCATCATATATAAGTGACAAATTCATTCTAGTTTTCCCATATGAAATCCTTCGATACACGTTTTATTTGTTTTTATTGCTCAAAACATAGATTGTGGGTACACGTTAGAACCGCCTCGGCGAGGCAGTTCAAACGAGTACCTTCAATCTACCTCCAGTTTTGCTATAAAAAAGTGGGGTATAGGGTGTATATATATGACATGGACATGTTATCCTGACGATATTCCATTTTTAGCTCACCTGAGCCAAAGGCTCACGGGTGAGCTTATAGTATACCCATGCTCCGGCGTCCGTTGTCCGTCGTCGTCCTTCATTCACAATTTCAAAGATCTTCTCCTCTGAAACCGCTTGGCCAATCAAAGCCAAACTTCATGTGGAGCATCCTTAGAGAGGGGGAACTACAGGTTATATAAATGGTCCAGGTCACATGACCAAGATGGCCACCATGGCTATAAATAGCAAAAACCTTTAAAAATCTTCTTCTCCAGAACCAGTGGGCCGATTTCCACGAAACTTGGTATGTAGCATTAGGGACGCAGGCTTATCATAATTTATATAAATCATGATCCTGTGATGACCTTGACCTATTTTACGGCAAGGTCAACTTAGGTCGCCAATGCATTTGAATGGGGAAAAAAGTGGTAAAATGCTATTTAATGGGTAAAACTTACTGGGAATAGGCAAATGGACAGAAGATTAATGTTAATAGAAAATTTTAGCACCTGGGGGGTTGTCTGCCCCTGCCCCGGGGCTATATACATGTATATTTCCATAATAATGAAACATCTTCTCCCCTGAAACCACTTGGCCAATCAAAGCCAAACTTCATATGGAGCATCCTTGGGAAGGGGGAAAGAAAGAAAGTTTATATAAATGGTCAAGTTCACATGACCAAGATGGCTGCCATGGCTATAAATAGAAAAAACCTTTAAAAATCTTCTTCTCCAGAACCAGAAGGCCAATGATTTTGAAACTTAATGTGAAGCATCAGTGACTGGAGCTCTACAAAGTTTATATAAATTATGACCCTGGGATGACCTTGGCCTATTCAACGGCAAGATCAACATAGGTCGCTCATGCATTTGAATGGGGAAAAGTGTTAAAATGTCATTTGTAGGGAAAAACTTGCAGGAAATGGGCAAATGGACTTAAGATTGGTGATTCTGAAAAAATTTGGACCCCAGGGGTCTGTCTGCCCCCACCCCGGGGCAATATACATGTATATTACAGTGATATTCAAAGATCTTCTCTGAAACTGCTTGGCCAATCAAAGCCAAACTTTATGAGGAGCATTATTAGGAAGTGGGAATGAAAGTATATATAAATGGTCAAGGTCACATGACCAAGATGGCTGCCATGGCTATAAATAGCAAAAACCTTTAAAAATCTTTTTCTCCAGAACCAGAGGGCCTATGATTTTGAAACTTGGCATGAAGCATCAGGCAATGGAGCTCTACAAAGTTTATATAAATTGTGACCCTTGGATGACCTTGACCTATTTTACGGCAAGGTTAACTTAGGTCGCCCATGCATTTGAATGGGGAAAATTGTTAAAATGTCATTTGAAGGGCAAAACTTGCAGTAAATTGGCAAATGGACTGAAGTTTTATGTTTTCAAAAAGAAATTGACTCCAGGGGTTGCTCTGACCTGGCCCTGAGGTTACATACATGTATATTACCATTCTAGTCAAACAAGTTTATTGGTATATATCTCGGGTACCGGTGAGCGTTTACAGGACCATTGGTCCTCTGGTTATGTCATTGAGATATGCTAGAATAGTTTAAGTGGTATGGAATACATGCATGTAAATAGGATAATAGTTGATTTAATTGCTGACCTGACGTTTACTGTCTAAAATGCATGTTTACGGTTGAGTAGTGGCAAATATTCAGTGTCCTCACAAATTACGATCATGCAGATGCTTAGGATGGGCTTTATTTTTTCTTATCTCATAGGGCATTCATGGTACACTATCAAGTACCACTTCGGAACATCACTGAAGAGCCTGTGCAGAAGTTATGAAGTAGGGACCAAATGTGGCAAACCCATGGGCTGGTGTGACAATATACTAGCTTCCATCAGGTGAGGAAATTTCAGCCCTTGCTTCAATGAAAAGCCTATGTTGTACATGTAGACATCAAATCTGGCAAAGCAGAATTTGATGTTGTATGAGCCTATGCATGAGAAAACCAACAACTTGGGATCCGACCAGGTCCAACACAAACCAGGCTGTACAATCGCAGAAGAAGGTTAAAAGCTTGAAATTTCGGATTTAAGTAGAAGGATTGTACTATCCGAGTAGCGAAAACAAAGGCGCTGATCAGCTTCGCAGTTATTGCGAAGCTGATCTGCAGCCTTGTTTTCGCCTATGCAGATTGTTGGTTTTCCCATGCGGCGCCTCGTATCATTTTTATAAGGCTAGAAAATGGTAGTGTTAGTGTTTTACAGCTCACTAAATAGTGAAGGTCAAATGGATATGAGGCCTCGGTTAAAAGTCTTATCCTAAAAGACAGGCAATGCTAGAGATCTTGTCTGCAAATGAATGTCGTTATAAAGCAAGCATGTAAAATAATTTAGAACCCTATAAACTTTTCTGAATGAGGTAATTTGATTTAGCATTGAGATGACATTTGACATTTCCTTACTTTAGAAGTTGAGCCGTGACATGAGAAAACAGGTATTTCAGGTTTCTGACAAGTTGTGACACAAACCGGCCTGTACAGACACAGAAGCTTACTCGAAGCTTGAAATTTTGGATTTATATATAGAGGAGGAATTGTACTATATGTGTAGTGAAAACAAAGGCGCTGATCAGCTGGGCAGTTACTGTACAGCTGAGATACGCCTTTGTTTTCGCATAGGCAAAATTCTGGTTTCCTCATGACTTGGCTGTTTTAACTGTGGTGTTAACATCCATTTCATATTTAGCAGTGGCTAGAGATGGCAGTATCGTATCTGTAGCCACAAGGGGAGAGGTACAAAACTACAGATCCATAGATATTTTGAATAACAGGTCTTGTTAATTTACAGGTCTTGCTTTGAGGAGATTAGACAGGTTGAAGCACGGGATTTGAACCAGCTCCAGCTGTCACTGGCCCTCAGGGAGTTCATAGAGTACATTCCAGCCCCGGACATTAAAGCTGACTGCTTCATCGAGATTGCCCAGTTTCACTTCAGCAAAGGGATTGTTTGTCTGGGTATAGGAAATTATAAGAAATGTATCTCTGAGTTGAAAGAGTGCCACTTTCCCCTGAATGAAGCTGTGAGGTAGGAACTTTACTAATGAGTCTGCGTGCGAGACAACAACTTGTCTGGGTTTCTAACCACTTTAACTCAAACAAGACTGTACGGCCACAGAAAATGCTAGAAGCTTGAAATTTCGGACGAAGAAAGAAGAAGGATTGTACTATTCATGGAGCAAAAACAAAGCATCCTTTTTTCTGCATATAAAGATGGTTAGTTTTCTGATGTGGCGGCTCATTTTGATATGGAGATTTGGGCTAATGAAGTTCCATTAATTGACATCAAGTAAGCTGCACCATGTTTTGCTCTTATAAGCGAGATCAAATTATCAAATGTGCGCAACCACCAGATCGACAATGTGGGAACAACTTTGTGTTGTTCAGTGCCTTTGTTGTTGCTTAAGAATAAGTAGAAATTTCAAATTTGTTATCATGACTTGTGACTTTACAGCAGCAGGGACCAATAAAATGGTCCATATCAGGTCTGTTTCAGTCTCTGTTGTATGTGAATCTGAATGTCACTTTGTCAGTCTTTTATTAGCTCACCTGAGCCATTAGGCTCACAAGGTGAGCTTATAGGATGGCCATGATCCGGCGTCCGTCCGTCCGTCGTCGTCCGTCCACAATTTCAAAGATCTTCTCCTCTGAAACCGCTTGGCCAATCAAAGCCAAATTTTATATGAAGCATCAATAGAAAGGGGGAACCAATGTGTATATAAGAAATCCAGGTCACATGACCAAGATGGCCGCCATGCCCATATATGGTAGAAACCCTTCAAAAATCTTCTTCTCCAGAACCGATTGACCGATTTCAACGAAACTTGGCATGAGGCATTAATGGCTCAAGCACTACAATGTATATATAAATCATGACCCTGTGATGACCTTGACCTATTTTACGGCAAGGTCAACATAGGTCACCAATGCATTTGACTGGGGAAAACTTTTAAAATGTCATTTGAAGTGAAAGGCTTGCAGGAAATGGGCAGTAGGACTGAATATTAATGATTCTGAAAGAAATTGGACCCCAGGGGCTCATGTGCCCCCACCCCGGGGCAATATACATGTATATCTCCATAATATTCAGACGTCTTCTCCTTTGAAACCACTTGGCCAATCAAAGCCAAATTTTATGTGAAGCATCAATAGGAAGGGGTTACAAATATGTACATAAAAAATCCATGTCACATGACCAAGATGGCCGCCATGCTCATATATGGTTAAAACCCTTCAAAAATCTTCTTCTCCAGAACCGGTGGACCGATTTCAACAAAACTTGGCATGAAGCATCGATGGCTCAAGCACTACAATGTGTATATAAATCATGACCTTTTGATGACCTTGACCTATTTTACAGCAAGGTCAAGATAGGTCGCCAATGCATTTGAATGGGGAAAACTTTTAAAATGTAATTCAAAGTGAAAGTCTTGCAGGAAATGGGAAGTAGGACTGAATATTAATGATTCTGAAAAAAATTGGACCCCAGGGGCTCATGTGCCCCCACCCCGCGGCAATATACATGTATATTTCCTTAATATTCAAACCTCTTCTCCTCTGAAATCGCTTGGCCAATCAAAGCCAAATTTTATGTGAAGCATCTATAGAATTGGGGAATCAATGCGTATATAAATAATCTAGGTCACATGACAAAGATGGCCGCCATGCCCATATATGGTAAAAACCCATCAAAAATCTTCTTCTCTGAAACCAATAGACTGATTTCAAGGAAACTTGGTGTGAAGCATCGATGGCTAAAGTACTCCAATGTATATATAAATCATGACCCTGTGATGACCTTGACCAAGTTTATGGCAAGGTCAACATGGGTTGCCTATGCATTTGAATTGGGAAAACTGTTAAAATGTCATTTGAAGGGAAAAGCTAGCAGGAAATTGGCAAATGGACAGAATATTGAAGATTCTGAAAAAAGAAAATGGCCCAAGGGCTTCATCTGCCCCTGCACTTGAGATAAATACCATAATATTCAAACATGTTTATTGGTATATGCAGCAGATCTCAGGTGAGCGTTTACAGGACCATTGGTCCTCTGGTCTGATTTAGGTATTGTAGTTTTAACTGTTTCATATGTCACAGTCAAATCCACAAATTTTCACTCATGTCAGAACAGAGGCAAATCTTTGTGTAGCGTCAGACCTCTGCGAAGATATGCGCTGTACATAGCCCAGTGGAGATGGGATAAAGACCAAGGACCTCTTGATTCACATCCAAAATTCCCCATGGGCCAAGAATTTATAGTTTCACACTCTACTTCTAAGCTATGAGAATCCCCAAGTTTTTTCAGAAGTAAATATTTCTATTTGAGCTGAAACATCCAGCCTTTGATGCATATACTTTGAAACTATATTTTCAACACTTGTCAGTATTTCCACTGTTACAGATATGGAAAAGACGTTCAATCAGTGCAGACAGAGTGTCGTGTTATAGAAGCCGACATAGTGATGCAAATGTCGATTGCTGAGGCTATGAAATCAAGAGAGACAGGTAAGTGGTGTATTTTAGAGCAATGTCAGCTTTGGTTGCCTTTGAGTTGAAGTGGGGGAAACTTATTAAAATGCCACTTGAAGCGTGAAGGGAAAAACTTGCAGAAAATGGACAAATTAATAGAAGTATTAACTTGATAAACATTGGGCGCCAGGGATTAGTCTGTCTGTTATATGATCTATACATAGAATCTATTACCATGGTCATTCAAACAATCTCTTCCCATAAATCCATTTGCCAATCAAAGCCAAATTTTATCCGAAACCTTTAAAGGTTGGGGGAAGGAAAGTATATATATATAGATGACCCAGGTCACATGACTAAGGATAGAAGCCTCCGTGGTGCAGTGGTTATGTCACTCGCCTTGTAATCCAGGGGTCGCAGGTTCGATCCCGGGCTTCTCCAGTCCGTCGGATGGGACTATAAACCGAGGTCCCGTCTCCATATGACCTTAGCTGTTGGTGGGACGTTAAACCCCAATCAACCAACCAACATGACTAAGGTAGCGGTCGTGTCCATAAATGGTAATATCCTTCAAAAATCCATCATGAAAACATGTCTGTGTAAAGTATACCCCCTCAAACCCCACTTTTATACGGTAAATGACCAATTAGTCCGAACACTTAAAAAATAAATATTGAAATTGGTGTTCGAATTATTAGAAATTATGATCTATGAAAAAATAAAGTGTTCGAATTAATAAAATGTCAAGCAAACAGCCGAAAATGACCATACAAAAACGAAAGTAGCCAAACTTTCTGGCGTCTAGATCAGTCTGCGTAATCAACATCTCGCCTGAGTGGAGTAGCTTAATTCTGTATGACGTATGATAGTGTCTATTTTTAAACAAAAAGGGTGTCCAGTCCAGTTTTATCTTTCATGTGTGTGAACCACATGAGGTATTGCCTTCGAACGAATTTGACTGCAGGATACTCCGGGAGGATACTCCCCATTTGCCTTTGTTTACAAGAACCACATGGCCCTTTCTTGCTAGTCATACGAAAAGGCATCTCTTGAAACACATGTAGATGACTTGGCATGCACAACAATGTGTGAATTCTGAGACCAACGGCGATCAGTTACGGTTATAAAGCTGATCTGGTTTTGCTTTTGCTGGTAAAACGATTTCTCTTGACGCAGACGGCACTGGTAGGTGCAGGTGCGCTCAATTATTAGGTCCAGTTCTCGGTCCAGTTAAAAGGAAGATTATGATCAATACACAATCTTGTAAATTAACAGCTATAAATACTTAAGGTTCTATTTGCAATTAATTATTAATTAACAATCATAAAGAGTGATAAACCATGTTGCTGAAAGAACTAAATCACCACGCACCATTCATATTTTATTATAGACAAAGTCAAGACCTTTTCACGTGGCGCAGCGCTGAATGACCTTTCCAAAAAAGTGTGTCATTACAACTTCCTCAAAAAATTGATAGTAACCCAGTTTATGAACTAAGGACTTTCATTAAAAAATGCAACAACTTTTTACTTTGGATTCATATGCTTCGTCTATAGAAAGAAAATTTGGGAGAGAAATTTCAGATGCATCTTTTGTCTTGGATAATAATTAAAAAGCTGGAGAAATCAGCAATAAATGTGCAGGCATTTTACTGGAGTCTCAGGGTAAGAGATATTTTTATTTGGTCCGTCCGCTACTGGTACCATCGACCATCATAATTAGTGCGAGTTGTCACGAGAAAAGAAAGCTTGTCTGTTCTGTAAAAAAGGAACCTCGTGTCATCAAAAAGACGTATTTGTTGGTCTTTATGTAACAAACATGCAAAGTTTTTTCTTGTGTACGAAGTATTAGAAATTTAGGTCCTTGAAAAAATTAACTGTTCAAACTATAAGAGCAATTTTTAGGGACCAGTTCCAAGATAATTTTTGGTGTTCGAACTGCTAGGGTGTTCGAACTAATTGGTCATTTACCGTATATTAAAACTGGGGTATGCATGGGTAAACCTATTTTTCTTATTTTTGCTCTAAAACATAGATTGTGGGTACTCGTTAGAACCGCCTCGGTGAGGCGGTTCTAACATGTACCCACAATTTATGTTTTGAGCAAAAATAAGAAAAATATCAAAAATTTAATATCTTCTGAAAATTTTCAAATTTTACAACTTAAAAAAATTCTGTATATTGCATGTATTCGTAATGTTCTTCCCAAAAACTGTCACCAATTTCAACAAAACTTGGCATGTAGCAGTGCTCACAGTTTAGTGTATTACATTGATCTACTTTAGGTCAGTATCAACTTGGGTTGACTTTGCATTGGAAATGTGAAAACTTGTAAAATGTCATTTGAAGGGAAACTCCTGCAGGAAATGTGCAGATGCACTGCATACAAATGATTATGAAAAACATGGATCCCAGCGGCTAGTCTGACTCAAAATATTGATTGCATGGGCTAGTCTCAGTAGTCTGCCTTCGCCCTTGGGCAACATACATGTATTATTACCATAATACTAGTATTACAGCATGTATTTATTGGTATATACCAGATCTCAGATGGCCATTGGTCCTCTGGTTATTATTTCTTAAATCTGTCATTACCATCTGAATATGGAAACACAACTGAAAAAATCGGAAAAAGCATCCTTTTATTAGCTCACCTGAGTTGCAGGCTCACAGGTGAGCTTATAGGATAGAGCAGAGATCCTGTGTTTGTTGTCTGTCGACATCCGTCAAAGATCTTCTCTGAAACTGCTTGGCCAATCATAGCCAAATTTTATATGAGGCATCTATGCGAAGGGGGAGCCAATGTGTTAATAAATAATTCTTGTCACATGACCAAGATGGCTGCCATGCCCATATTATGTTGTAAAAAAGTCTTCAAAAAGCTTCTTCTCAGGAACCGTTGTACTGATTTCAACAGAACTTGGCATGTAGTGTCTGGGCCTAAAGTACTGCAGTGTGGTTTTAAATCATGACCCTGTGATGACCTTGGCCTATTTTATGGCACAGTCAACATAGGTCGCTCATGCATTTGAATGGGGAAAATTGTTAAATTGCCATTTGAAGGGCAAAACTTGCAGGAAATGGGCAAATGGACTGAAGATTTAAGATTCTGAAAAATATTTGGACCCTAGGGGTTGGTCTGCCCCACATCAGGGCAGTATACATGTATATAATCATACTATTCAAAGATCTTCTTCTCTGAAACTGCTTGGCCAATCAAAGTCAAAATTTATAGGAAGCATCTATAGGGAGTGTAAACCAGTGTATTTATAAATAATCCTGGTTACATCACCAAGATGGCTGCTATGCCAATATATATGGTAAAAACCCTTCAAAAATCTCCTCCTGAACCGATAAACCGATTCCAATGAAACTTGGCATGTAGCATCTGGGTCTAAAGTACTACGATGTGTTTATACATGCGCGGATCCAGAGGGTGGGACCGGGGGTCCGGACCCCCCCCCCCCCTGGAATTTGAAAATTTTACCTAAAAAAAGGTAATTTCATGATTTTTTGGGGGTTGGACCCCCCCCTAGTCTGTCACCAAAAATTACCATTTTCGTTGGACCCCCTCTCATGAAAATTTCTGGATCCGCGCATGTTATATAAATAATGATCCTTTGATGACCTTGACCTATTTTATGGCAAAGTCAACATAGGTCACCCATGCATTTGAATGGGTAAAATTGTTAAATTGCCATTTAAAGAGCAAAACTTGCAAGAAATGGTGAGATGGATTGAAAATTTAAGATGATGAAAAAATGGACCTTAGAGGTAAGTCTACCCCCACCCTGGGGCAATATACATGCATATGACCATAATGTTCAAAGATCTTTTTCTCTGAAACTGCTTGGCCAATCAAAGTCAATTTATAGGAAGGGGGAACCAGTGCGTTATAAATAATCCGGGCCACATGACCAAGATGGCCGTCATGCCCATACAAGGTAAAACCCCTTCAAAAATCTTCTCCAGAGTTGCTAAATCTATTAAAACTGGACTTGACATGTAGCAATTGGGACTAGAGTACTACAATGGGTTTATAAATCATGACCCTCTAAATTACTAATGAACTTGGCAAATTTTAAGGCAAGGTCAACTTAGCTCATATATGCAGAAAGCTGTTAAAATGTCATTGAAGGGAAAAACTTCAGGAAATTGGGAAAAGGACAGAATAATTATAGTCAAACAAAGTTATTAGTATATATATCTCAGAAATCAAGTGTGGGTTTACAGGACCAATTTACAGGACCATTGGTCCTCTGGTTTCTTCTTGTATAATCTTTGCTAATGTAGATTTAAAGAGTTTGGACTAGGGTTTCTGCTCTACTTTTTACTGATGAAATTAGCAGACACCATATTTTGTGTGTAATTAGAAAGAAAACAAGTTTTGCCTGGCCAGATTACAGGGCTGTCAGGGTGAAAGGGTTAAGTGACATGTTCTCGTGTAACTACAGGTGACCAGCTGTTAGAAGATATTCTCCTAGACGAAGAAACACTCAACATTGACATGGTGTGGGAAATCATAGACTGGTACAAAGATTCAATACTGAAAGGGCGAGATCTGGACATCAAACAAGAGGCCATGTCACTGAGCAGGATTGGGAAAGTAATTTAATCAAATGATTGTCTTTGATCATCTAGAGAGCTTTGGATTGTTTTATCATTTTTAGGAAGTTTTTGGTACTGATGAAATTGGGAAAAGAACCCCAATATTTCTAACAATTAAAAAAAATGGCAAAAAAATGGCATGATATTCTGACAGAGTGGGATTTTTCTTCTAACTGGGAAAGTTTCAGGTCCATTGGGAACTTTTTATGGAAATTTGGAAAAAAATTTGGAACTGGAAACTGGACCCAGTTTTGTAAAGACAAAACACCCTGTAGCTCTTTCCTAGTTGGATAAAGGAGTTACATGTACATATAATGGCTAGATCCTTTGGAAGTAGTATAAACAATCAAGAGAAGGTTGGCCATATTGTACAATTTTGGGTTATGAACTCATCAGTAACACTAAAAGCTGGCAAGAAAAGTCTGACTTTTGTGCTGTAATTTCAAGAATTTAGATCAAGGTAGTCTTAATCAAAGACTCATATTCAAATGGGGCCAAATAATCAAGAAACTGTTTGGAAGATGTTACTTAATGCAGCTTTCACACTTATCACGATTCAACCACGATGGGTATCGTAGTCTTCATCGTGGACCATTTGGGACTATGGTATCCAATCTTATTAGATCGCATCACATCTTGATGTCAATTGTGATAATCGGGGTAATCATGGACAAGTTTTTGTCTGCAAAAAATTTTGCCATGATTACCACGATTGGCGGGACTATCGTGACCATCGCATCAGATTGTATGACAACGTAACAAATTGTATCTCATCTTGTTCCTAAATCGCGGTGATCGGGATGGACCAAAACACCGCAATCTGTTGAGATTTGTTGCGATCTCCTACAAATTGTTACGGTTTGTTACGATTCGAGAAAAATTGCCTCGCCCGATTAACTACGTGGCGATGCGAATGACTCCCGATAGGATCCGATCCGATAGGAGTAAATGCGATGAGACACAACAAGCCAGTTGAAGCCACGCTTTTGCCACTGATGATTACGAATTATCAATACATTAAATACATCTGGCAAGATAAATGACTTTTATTCTTTGATCAACAATAGAGAAGTAAATATCTACACAGCCCTTTTCAGTGCTAATTCGAAATCTGAAGGATGCCAGGAAATGGCAGCAGAGACAGGGGTAGAAATGGGAAGGATAAGGCTTTATCATAAGCATGCAGTAATAATGCAAATGTCACATTCTCTTCATTCTCAGCTCCTCCATCATCAATGTTGTTTTCGATTAAAAACATAATGAGGTATATGTTTGTTTTCAAAGTATATATACCAATCGTGGTCTCATGGTGACACAATCGTGACCACAATCACCAAAAAGTCAAGCCAACAATCGTAAACTATTGCAACACATCGTATCTGTTCTTGAGACTCGTACTAGAACATATCTACGCGTATCAGTTCGCATCAAATGGCGGTCACGTATCGTGATAATCATGTCAGATTGCATAAGGATTGGGGGCTTAATCGTAATAATCCTATTGGATCACAACTAATCATATCTATCCAGGACCAATATCGTTTTACCAGATTTTGACCGATCGCCACCCTATTGTATCGGATGGCAACATATCATATCAAAATGCAACGACTCGCAACAGAACGTCAAATTTTGGTAAAATGTCCCGATTAGCTACGATTTGTCAATTGTGGCATTCTTAACAGATCGTGCTCTAGTGTGAAAGCCGGATAACACATTAACCACCAGCTGCAGAAATATCAAATAAAATATAATGGGCAGATCCTTTGAAAGCAGTGAAACATTTGAAGAGAATGTGAACCATATTGTACAATGTTGAGTAATGAACCCTCATCAGTGACCCATTAAAATATGTCCGTGAAACCCAGACGTGTGCTGTAATTTCAAGAATTTACATAGGGTAGTCTTTATCAAATACTCATATTTCAAAAGGAGCCAAATAATCAAGATACTTTTAGGAAGATGTAATGTTTCTTAAGTATAATCAGTTTAAATACTTACCACCACTTGTTTCATTTATATCTGATTTGAATCTGATTCACTATTTTAATTTAGGCCTACACACACATAGTTAACACCAGGTACACAGGAGGTGGTGTTTGGATACTAAGTCCTGTCCTCAGTCCAGGATTCTACCATTGTGGTGTGACATGCATGTGTGTGGGGTTGGGGCAGCAGTATTTGGATCAAGCTTGTACACATAGAAATGAAAAGCTTGTTCTGTGCTCTTGCCAGAATGCCAAAAAGAACCACCACTTCTGTGGTGGTTCTTTTTGTTTTATGTCTTGGTGTTTAAAATATTTTTGTGCTGTTGGTGCCTTATGTATGTTTTCATATTTTTAGTTAAGGTAACTGAGTGGCCACCTATTGGGAAAATAGCTGCTCATTCGGCTTACGAAACGTTTTCATGGTATAAGTACCTGATTGTTAGTTTGGTTTTTTCCCACCTCGGTTTTTGGAGTGGGAATCTTTTTCTGATTGCGCCTTTTCCTGATCTTTGCCTACTTGTACCTTTTTAAACCCATTTAACGATATGATCACTAACCATCTTATGACTATCTTCTTGATTTATCCTTCAGGGATGACATTTTGATTGGAATTTTACTTTAATCCATCATATGAGCCACCTCATGAGAAAACACACAGTTTACATAGGCTATAACAAAGATGCAGATCAGCTTTGCGTTAACCTCGAAGCTGATCAGCACCTTTGTTTTCGCTACACGGATAGTACAATTCCTCTACTTTCTAAATCCAAAATTTCAAGCTTCAAGCCCATCTTCTGTAACAGTACAGGCGGGTTTGTTTTGTTGGACCTGGATGGAAACCCAAATTGTTGGTTTTCTCACGCGATGGCTCAATTTTTTTATTTTACTTTAATCCATATTTGATTTACTTCAGGTCTATGACAAAGTATTGAAAATCAAGTTCAAGGCTAGAGAGTATCTGAAGAAAGCTTTAGAGTTGGCCCAGTCTATTACACCATTTGATGTATCCAATGAGGGTAAAGTCTTATTTTCAAATCTGTCAGATAGGAAAACATGCCCATGCAATATGCAGTTGTTGTTTTTTCAAGAGGAAAAAATGAAAATTTTATGGGAAAATTTTGATTTTTTTTAATGTTTTCGCTCAAAACATACTGAGGTGGTACGCACAATGTATGTTTTGGATCAAAAAAAGAAAATTAGGTAAACCCCAGGGAACCTCAGTTTTTCTGTACTAGTAAAAGTGGGGTTTAAGCGGGTATACATTGCACGGATATGTTTTCCTCATGCCATGAAAAGTTGGTATTGTTGGTTATGCAATTGTTGTTTAATGCCCTTTCAATATTGTTTCAGTTATGTTAGGCCTTAACTATCACTTTTTTGACACTTATATGCAACCAATACTATGGGGTGCTTGTAAAGTTGATATTATGGTGTACATGTATAGTAGTATTGTACTGAAGTGCACAAGATAATCAGTGCTTTTACAGGGACTGAGTCATGCGCTAACACATTCAAACATGAATTCTATCTTAAAGATAAGAAGTTACATGAAAATATATTATTGCTGTTGGCTGTTGATTTGATTGCGTTAAGATGTTATGCCCTCTGCTTAATGGACCTTTCCTTTTTGGGTACTCACACATGTTGGTGGAAAATAATTCAGGTATTGTCTCTTCTGTTCTTATCTCACCTAAGCTGAAGGCTCACAAGCTGAGCTTATTGGATGGTACCCGAGCTGGCGTGCATCTCTCTGTCAGCCTGTGCGTTAGCATTTTCAAATATTTTCCTCTTTTAAACTGCTTGGCCAACCAACAGGGTTCGAAGTGCCCATCTCTCCCCGGGTTTACCCATGGGTTTTACCCGGGTAAACCCGAGTTGGGCTTTAAGCCTTATTTTGAAAAAGTGGGTACTTAGTGGGTCCTCACTATTTTTGATGTTCACATTTGTGTATTTTACAGTAATTTGACAGACAAAAAAAAAAAAAATCTTTAAAAACATACACTTAAGTAAAATTTACTACTAATGGGTGTACTTTATATTACATCCACTAAAATTCCATGACGGGCCTACTCCCATTTCGCCTACTCCTGTTTCGCCTATGATTTGTCCCATTTCGCCTACTCCCGTTTCGCCTACTCCCATTTCACCTACACCAGAAATGTTCACAATTCCCGTTTCGCCTACTCATGTAATATAGATGAATAACAAGATAAGAATGTTGTTTTAAATCATGATATGCATTTAAATGCTTATACATGCAAATACATTGTTTTTTTTTTATTATTTTATTTACTTATTTTTCAATTTGTTAAGAAAAATGATAATTGAATGGGTTTGTGCAAACATATATAAACATTGCAAACTCATTAATTAGTCATAGATCTAAATTAAACAAATTTATTTTAACATTTAATATTTTTTATTCTATTTACTTATCTAATTTCGTTTGTGAAGAAAATGATTATCTAATGGGCTTGTGCAAACATATCATCATTGCATTAATTAGTGATCTAAATTAAATTTGTTTATTTTAACAACTAAAACAAAGGTACAATATTCACATATTTACATACATGTTCACTACAAACATTTAGAGCACAAATAAATGATAAAAAAAAAAGAAAGAAAAAGAAAGAAATAAGAAAACAATGCTTGCTGACAAAAAGTGCAGAGTAGGCGAAACGGGAATTCATTGATAGTCCAGAGTAGGCGAAACGGGAGTAGGCGAAATGGGAATAGGCGAAACGGGAGTAGGCGAAATGGGAGTAGGCGAAACGGGAGTAGGCGAAATGGGAGTAGGCGAAACGGGACCAAATCTCCATGACACCATCAATTTTTGAATATTAGAAGGAGGAAATGATAGTTTTAGAGCTGTACTTCAATGAAAGCTAGCAATGAAAGTATGTCATCAATCATGTCTCTCACATTTAATAGACAATTGCTTTAATCCTTTGTTTGTGTTTTCACCTAATTATTGCTCTAGGAAGTGTTGATAACACTTTTATAACAATACCCCATATGACACCTATTTAGGCACTGCTAAAATGAGGTGTTAACTAATTGTTTGGTATGTTTGCTCTAAATTTATGTCACTTAGTTGACTGCCTTGTATGTCTAGCTGTAATGACATCTGGCATGGTAGTTAAATGATGAATTATAGGTAAAATGTGACATAGCTAGATATATCTGATTATTTTTATGGCAGTAGAAATATCTTTTAGGCCAAAAATAAAATTATTTTTGTTTCCCCTTTCCCGACCGACCGTGAAAAAAAGCCCCGACCGAAAAAATTTTATTTCAATTTTCCAATTAGATTTTTTTTTTTTTTGGCCCGAAATCGAATACACTAGATCCGCCAAAAAGTACCGGGTTTTAGTAGATTTTCTAGCCCGTAAACAAAGTAGCTAGATCCGCGATGTCGTATTTTTTTCGATCTTGTTTTTTTTCAGACGCTTGGAATCCTTTAAAGCGTGATTTCGCATTGAAGTCACGCGTCTATCATCCAATATGGCCGAGTGGTGGTGTTTAAATCGCTAAAAAGTCATTTTTGTGATTTTTTCATTTCGTGCCGAACTATCATGGCCAACAAGATCTTGTGCATTACTGTCAGGAGTAAATGTAAAGATGCTTCATCCCACAAAACCCTTGTGTCCAAGAAAATCGGACGGTTCAGTGATAAATTAACACTTGAAGATAGTTGTAATGAGGTGATCGGTGATGACATCGAACTTTCGCCTTTCGGAATAGTGTTTTATGGTCAATAGTTTTACTGACTCAGTTGTTTAAGGAGTTGAAAGTTCTTGGCAGCCTCAATGTACCCTTTTATTATAACATCCATTTCAGTCTAGTCAGGATCAAATTTATTCCAAAGAGTATATTTTTACACTGTTTACATGTTTAAAAGTTGTTATGATTTGTTTGTTTAATTTTTATCAGCGGCGGATCCAGGATTTTTAAAAGGGGGGTTCAAATTAATCAAGAGGGGGTTCGGTTTCAACATTTTACCAGATTTTTCCTAAATTTCCCCATGAAACTGAAATAATTTGGTCCCAGAGGGGGGTTCAAGCGAACCACCCGAACCCCCTCTAAATCCGCCACTGTTTATGATGTCTTTGGTCAATTAATTCTTCTTAGAACTATATATTAAATGGCATTTTGCTTTTATATTTGGAAATTAGAAATTAATATATTTAATATAAATGCAAAATTTCATTATTTAGTAGAATTAATTGGCCAATGTTATCAGTGTTATCTTGAATAAATTATAAATTAAGTTCAGAATTGTGTGTGGCTCATTTTATTGCCTTATACCAGGTACATTTACTAAAAACACTTGATGGTATGAAATTTGAAAAATCAAAAAAAAAAAAAAATAAAATAATAATAATAATTTTCCGACCGACCGACCCTTACCTGAAAAAAAGGGTCGGGAAAGGGGAAACATGAATATTTTTAAGGTTGGCCTTATGTGATGAATTATAAGTAAAATGTGACTTAGCTAGATATATCTGATTATTTTTATGGCAGTAGAAATATATTTTACCATTCTCTTATCATAAGTCTGTCACAGACCAAGTCTTTCTTCTGTGCATGTTTTTCAGCCATTTAGTAACAACAACAAAAAAACTCAATGAGAAGTTAAAACCTCTGTATCTTTTCAATTCTGTCTAATCGTCAAACACCCCTAATGCAAAATTGCCAGCTTGATTAGATAGCTGATTGTTCTTTTGGGATTGCTTCACACAAACTAAATAGGTTATTCAAATGAGATAAATTCAAATGTCTTGTTAATTGTACATTCATTTCTAAAATGCCTTAATATTAACCTTGCTCAATACTCGAGTATCATCATTAGATATAAAGATCATAAAATTTATAATACTGATCACTACCCGCTACCCAGTGGGTATACGGGTTTACCCGCAGAAACCCACTGGGTTGGGTTTTATGGTTTAATACCCGGGTTTTTCGAACCCTGCCAACCAAAGCCAAATTGTATATGAAGCATTAATAGTCCTAAGGCATGGGAACCAATGTGTGTATGAATATCTAGTTCATATGACCAAGATGGCCATTGTGACCTGAGCCGAAGGATGGTACTCGAGCCTGCGTCCGAGCATATGCCCGTGCCTCAGTCCACATTTTCCAAGATCTTCTTCTCTGAAACTGCATGGACAATGAAAGCTTAATTATATATGAAGCATCTATAGGGGGAACCAATGTATATATAAATACTCCAGGTCACATGACCAAGATGGCCACCATGCCTATAGTGAAAACCATTCAAAAATCTTCTCCGGAACCAGCGGACTGATTTCAACAAAACTTGATTTGAAGCATCAAAGACTCATGTACTACAATGTATATATAAATCATCATCCTGTGATCAGCTGCATAGGCGACCTATGTTGACCTTGCCATAAAGTAGGTCAAGGTCAACATAGGTCGCCTATGCAGCTGTTAAAATGTCATTTAAAAGGAAAGTCTTGCAGGACTGAATATTAATGATTCTGAAAAAACATTTGACCCCAGGGTCTCATCTGCCCCCGGGGGCCATATACATGTATATTACCATACTATTCAAACATCTTCTTGGCCAATCAAACCCAAATTTTATATGAAGCATCTATAGGAAGGTGGAACCAATGTGTGTATAAAACTTCTAGGTCACATGATAAAGATGGTCGCCATGCCCATATATAGTTAAAACCCTTCAAAAATCTTCTGAGGACCCAGGCGACTGGTTTAAAGAAACTGGGCAGGTTGCATTGATGACTAAAGTACTACAATGTGTATATAAATCATGAACCTGTGATGACCATGACCTCTTTTACAGCAAGGTCAACATAGGCCACCTATGCATTGTAATGGGGAAACTGTTAAAATGTCATTTAAAGAGAAAATCCTGCAGGACTGAATATTAATAATTTTGAAATAAAAAAATGGACCTCAGGGGTTCATTTAGGTACTTATACCAAGAAACATATTGTAAGCCAAATGAGCAGTAATTTCCAAATAGGCAGCCACTTAGTTATGAGAACTTCAGTAAAAATATGAAAACGTACATAAGGTTCAAACAGCACCATAGCAGAAGTATTGCATTAGAACGATCAGTAATATAAAATTACTGGAAGCATCTATAGTAAGGTGGAACCAATATGTGTAAAAAAAATCCTGGTCACTTGACTAAGATGGCCACCATGCCAATATAATGTAAAAAACCCATCTACTTTTCTTTTGTCCTGTGACTGCACTTCCTAACTCTCAGGTGAGCAGCCGTTGTCGTTGGGTGAGGTTATGGCCATGTAAAATCGATTTAAACCCGCCAGTAACTTTGTGTTACTGATTGTTCCAAGTAGATACTTCTGTGGTGGTTCTTTTTGTTTCATGCCTTGGTGTTTAAATTATTTTGTGCTGTTGGCGCCTTAAAGCGGCCTTATGTGTGTTTTCATATTTTTAGTTAAGTTAAGGTAACTGAGTGGCCACATATTGGGAAAATAGCTGCTCATTCGGCTCACGAAATGTTTTAATGGTATAAGTACCTGATTGTTACTTTGGTTTTTTCCCACCTCGGTTTTTGGAGTGGGAATCTTTCTCTGATTGCGCCTTTTCCTGATCTTTGCCTACTTGTACCTTTTTGTTTCTGAAGTGACTGTACTTGTTGACTCTCAGGTGAGTAACTGTTGCCTTTTAGGCTACTTGTTTCTGAATTCTGTTTACATTAAGAAAGCCAGTAATAAGAAAGTTGATAATAATAGATAACAGTATAGGTTCATTTCTTTGAAAGAATTTGCTTTGTTTGCGTATGTGCAATGTTATGGAAAGGAATGATGGCTTTTGTGAAGTTTTGGAACTGTTCTAGCAAGCACAGGAAATACCTTATATTCTCAACAGGTAAGTATTTTGAATGGGTAAAGTAAGTTTTTAGCTCAACTGAGCCGAAGGCTCACAAGGTGAGCTTTTAGTATAGTAGTCTAGCCGGCGTCCGTGCTTGCGTGCGTCCGTCCGTTCACAATTTCAATCTTGAATATCTGTAAGACAGCAAGGCCAATCGCAATCAAATTTTACCTGAAGCATCATTGAGGAGGGGGAAAGGTTGCATTAGGTTTTGGGCCAGATGGGATCAGACCTCTGGTTTCCATGGCAACAGATAGCTCCCATCGAGTTATAATGGGGAAAATGTTATGGCCACTCTAGCAACTTCATTTTTAGCTCACCTGACCCGAAGGCTCACAAGGTGAGCTTATAGTATGGTAGTTGAGTTGTTGTCCCTGCCTGCGTGTGTGCGTTCACATTTTCAATCTTGAATATCTCTAAGACAACAAGGCCAATCACAATCAAATTTTATGTGAAACATCATTGAGGAGGGGGAAAGGTTGCATAAGGTTTTGGGCCAGGTCGGATCAGAACTCTGGTTTCCATGGCAACAGATAGCTCCCATTGAGTTATAATGGGGAAAATGTTATGGCCACTCTAGCAACTTCATTTTTGATTGGATCTTCTTCATTTTTGGGAATAACAATGATAACAATAACATCTCAGATGAGTTCGAATTTCGGCTAGATTCGACCTCAGATTGCAGAGTTAGCTGCCCTTGAGCGTCTGGAAAAATCCCTTAGACTTATAATGGGAAAATTGTTGTGGCCACTCTAGCGCCATTATTTTTCAGTGGATCTTCTTCATTCTTGCAGGTAACAAGGACAACTATAATATGTCAGAGTAGTTCGAATTTCAGGTAGATCTGACCTCTGACTGTGAAGTTAGCTGCCCTTGAGTGTTTGAAAAATCATTATTTTGTGTTGTGGCCACTCTAGCGCCTTCAATTTTGATTGGATCTTCTTCTTACTTGTAAGTAACAAGGATAGCCATAACATCATAGATGAGTTCGAATTTCAGCCAGATCCGACCCTTCACTTCAGAGTTATCTGCCCTTGACTGTGTGAAAAATCAATACTTGTGTTGTGGCCACTCTAGGTCCTTCATTTTTATTCCGATCTTCTTTATTCTTGAAGGTAACAAGGACATCTATAACATCTCTGATGAGTTTGAATTTCGACCAGATCCGACCTCTGACCGCGGAGTTATCTGCCCTTGAGTGTTTGAAAAATCAGTATATAGTATTGTGGCCACGCTAGCGCCTTCTTTTTATTCGTTTCTTCTTTATTCTTAAAAGTAACAAGGACATCCATAAAATCTTGGATGAGGTCAAATTTCGACCAGATCCGACCTGTGACTGCAGAGTTATCTGCCCTTGAGTGTTTGAAAAATCAATATTTAGTGTTGTGGCCACTCTAGCATCTTTGTTTTTAAGTGGATCTTCTTCATTCTTGCAGGTAACAAGGATAACTACAATATCTCAGATGAGTTCAAATTTCGGCCAGATTGGACCTCTGACTGTGGAGTTATCTGCCCTTGAGTGTTTGAAAAATCAATATTTATTGTTGTGGCCACTCTAGCATCTTTGTTTTTCAGTGGATCTTCTTCATTCTTGCAGGTAACAAGATAACAACAATATCTCGGATGAGTTCGAATTTCAGCCATATCCGACCTCTGACTGTGGAAGTTATCTGCCCTTTAGTGTTTGAAAAATCAATATTTTGTATTGTGGCCACTCTAGCACCTTCAATTTTGATCTGATCTTCTTCATTCTTGAAAGTAACAAGGATAACCATAAGTCTGAATAAGTTTGAATTTGAGCCAGATTCGACCCTGGACTGCGGAGTTAACTGCCCTTGAATGTGCCAGTCTGTCATCCATACACACTTTTCAAAGATCTTCTTCTCTGAAAATGCTTGGCAAATCAAAGTGGAATTCTATGTGAAGCATCCATGGATATGGGGAACGAAAGTTTGATTGTGAAATCCGGGTCACATGACCAAGATGGCCGCCACACCCATTCATGATAAAAAACACCCAAAAATCATCTTCTCCAGAACCGGCAGGCTGATTTTCACAAAACTTGGTATGTAGCATTTGGGACTCCAGCACATCATAGTTTGATCAAATGATGACCCTAGGATGACCTTGACCTATTTTACGGCAGGGTCAGTTTTGGAAACGGAGGCTTTTACATGAGAAAAAGTGAAAACTTTGGATTTTGTTTTAAAACTATTGCAGCCTGAGACCTGAAAAGTGGTAGATGCAAAAACTTAATGGAGTAGATGAAGGTGTGTGATTAATTTAGGGCAAGGTCAGTTTTTGAAACATAGGCTTTTACATGGGAAAAATAGACAACTAGGTCTCAGGTAAGTGTTTACAGGACCAATGATCCTATGAAAACTATTGCAGCCATAGACCTGAAACATGGTCAAGATGGCCGTTATACCCATATATGGTAAAAAAAAACAACAACAACAAAAAAAAAACAACAACAATAACAAAAAAAAACAGCCACTTTGTCCAGTGACTGTTCTTGTTGACTCTCAAGTGAGCGATCGTTGTCCTTGGGCTACTTATTAATTGTGTTTTACTTCTGCAACTTAAAGTTGAGTTGCTACAAAGCCTATTTCTGTACAGGGCTAGAGTCAAATACTTTGAAAAGTATTCAAATACATAACAGTTACAATTACAGGTTTTGTAGAAATGTAATGATTACAAAAACAATTATTTTGGAAGTAAAGATTACAATTACGATAAATTTTTTAAATAAAATGATGAACAATGATGAACACTCCAACAGATGCAAGTTTATCATATAAACTCACCTCATCAACCTGCCCTCTCGGATTTCTAGGACACTCTATCACAATTTTTGAACTTTTCCAGTAAACATGGTAAAGTTTAATACTGCAGCTGCCAGTCCACAGTTATACAAAAGTATTGTTGTGTTCAATAGAAATTAACAATTAGCAACTTCAAAAGGAAGCCTATATTTATCATAATTTTTGCAAAGCTCAAAAACAGATATAAGTTTTTTTTCACATAAACATTGTTAATGTAGAATCATTAATATAGCATGTAATTTCGTTATAGACTGGTACAAAGACTGTACAGACATTCTGAGCCGCTATCAACGGGAAACTGTTCAACATGAACAAGAAGAGCATGACAAGAAAAGACAAGCAGTAAAGGAAGAGCTGAAAGAAACTATTGCCGAAATTGAAAAACACAAAAACGATGATTACCAAACCTTCCTAAAGTATGTTTACGAGAAATTTCCTCCGGTAAACCCAGAGCATAAGCTGGACTTGACAAAGAAGCCTGATGAAGCTGACTTTGCATTGAAATACAGGTCCTTACAAAAGGCAATAATTCATTTTCATCCAGACAGAGTGAAAGAGGATGAACATGGGCTGAAGAAAAAGGTGCTAAATGAAGAAATTACGAAACATCTTACTAATAGATATGAGCAAGTGAAGTCAATGAAATGAAATGTACAGGTATTCACTAACTGGTATTTTAGACATCTAATTAGACAAGTAATGTTGCAGAGATCGAAATATGAGCTTTCACATGACAAAACCAACAATTTTAGTTTTTGTCGACGACTGACACAAACCCGGCCTGTACAGTCACAGAAGCAGGCTAGAACCTTGAAATTTTGAATTGAAGAAGAAGAGGAATTGTACTATCCATGTAGCGAAAACAAAGCCGCTGAACAGCTTCGCAGTTACTGCAAAGCTGATCTGCGTCTTTATTTTCGCATATGCAGATTGTTGTTTTTCTCATGCGGCTTAAATATACGTTTGCTGTTATGTCTTGAATAAAGACCTTTCTTAAAACGGCTTGCCCATTTTAATATCATGTTACAAATGTTATTAAAATATAACCTATAGATGTTAGATATAAGGAAAGTGAAGGAAAGAGAAATGGAACTGTTCTGGTTAGTTGATGTTAATTTAAAAGTTGCTCTTGTGCATGGGACGATGGTTTTTGTAACATAAGATTTTATAGAAATGCTTATTTCTGTTTTTAACATTTTGTCAGATTTGGATATTTTTATGTGTTATAAAACGGAATTGACTGGAAAATCTTGCTATTAAAGACTATACGGAGGTGGAGACGCAATACCGACTTTAATACCAGTTCACATGATGTGAGTTAAGATGTAAATATGTCCTAATAGCCACCTTTGGGAAACTGGATTACTTGCTTTTGCTATCAAAATGTACATGTATATAGATTTGATCAAGTTTTTACGACGATACAGCATTACACTTCAGCATATTTAAACTGAAATCAAAATTTCTGCTTACAAGGGACTATCCATGTGTTTATTTTAATTTGACTTGAATTTAAAGTGAAGGAAAGAGAAATGGAACTGTTCTGGTTAGTTGATGTTAATTTAAAAGTTGCTCTTGTGCATGGGACGATGGTTTTTGTAACATAAGATTTTATAGAAATGCTTATTTCTGTTTTTAACATTTTGTCAGATTTGGATATTTTTATGTGTTATAAAACGGAATTGACTGGAAAATCTTGCTATTAAAGACTATACGGAGGTGGAGACGCAATACCGACTTTAATACCAGTTCACATGATGTGAGTTAAGATGTAAATATGTCCTAATAGCCACCTTTGGGAAACTGGATTACTTGCTTTTGCTATCAAAATGTACATGTATATAGATTTGATCAAGTTTTTACGACGATACAGCATTACACTTCAGCATATTTAAACTGAAATCAAAATTTCTGCTTACAAGGGACCATCCATGTGTTTATTTTAATTTGACTTATGATTTGTTTGTAAATTGTATAACATTATGCTGCACATGTTAGTAAAAATTCACATGTAGTTGTTTATCAGAGGAAAAGGGAAGGAATTGTTCGGATTGTGATAAAGTAAACTTCTCTCTCTCTTGTGATATGTGCTATAGAACTATTTTTATAGAATTCTGTTTCTGATATTAACATTTTGTTAAACATGAAATATTTTGTAATTTGTCATAAAACAGAATTGACTGGAAAAACAAGGTGACTGACTGTACCAATGTGGAACAGTTGTACTGATTTTTGATATACGTGAGTAAGGTCATCAACATATGCTCACCATCAAAAGTTTAGTCAGTGAAAATACATGTAAAATCTCATTGGGACAGTTTAAATCGCTATAGCTTCAAAACCCCTCGACAGTTTGGGATTAAAATTACCAGTCATAAAACTGTGAATAAAACCTAACATATCCAACAAAATCGATTGAAACATCTCATGTGGTTTTGCCACAGTGCATACACCAATTTTTGTTATTGTTTTAAATGAAAGGGAGGTAATCTGAAAATAATGAATATTTGACTTGTTATTTCTCAAGACTTTGGCTGAATTTTGAAAATATTTTTTCGGATTTTTGTCATTGGCAACAACCACTATCAGAAAGCGCTATTAATCAAAGCGCCGATTTGATCATTTATCGGGTAATTACAAAAATGTTGTTTTACGAAAAAGGCCAGTAACTCTGTCGAAATTGACAACTGGTGGAGTTTCTTTCAAGAATTGGAAAGGGACTGGCTTTGTAAATTTAATGAAGGAGAGGATCTAAGGCAAGTGGCTGGGCATTATAGTAATCTGGCTGGTCAAAGTTACTGACTAAACTTTTTCCTCTGAGTATATTATGTGAGTGATGATGAACCTTTAATATGTCCTGTTTATCACTTTTGAGAAATGTGTTTACTTGGTCTGCTATTTGATGTGTATTCAAAAGAACAAATGCACATGCTAACATTGGCTTTTGCGGGCGGTAATCGCATTGTTCAAAGACCAATCCTAACATAGCTTTCTTTTTGAAACCACTTTTCTGAATGGTAAATAGCTTTATCAAATAGCTTTATCATATGTATATAGATTTTATATGTATAATACATGCATTGTTGATTGTCACCTCCCCGTGACCAACTTTGTCCCGTTTACCTGTTAAGTTAACGGAACACGGAACCAAAGTAACCTTTGCCACACCATGTTTACATGATTGGATTATAACAATATTTTATAGAATTTTATTTCTGTTATCAATGTGTTGTCAAATATGGATATTTCATCGTCAAACAGGCTTGACCATGCTCGGTTTCCATTAAAAACTAAATTCTCCAAAATTATCGAATTATCCAAAACCTTCATAAAACTACCACTAAAAGAAGTTCATACAATGATTTATGTTTGGTATATTTATCGGGTCCCAGTTGTTCAAAAATAACGGCATCATTAGTTAACAATTCGTTAAAATTTCTAACATGAATACTACAAATACACTTATTTTGTGTTAATGAAATGTGAGAATCCTTTGCAATGCTAAGGATTCTCACGTTTTATCAACAAAAATAACAGTGTATTAAATTTGCTTAGGTAGTTGGCATTTACCTAACAAGTTGAGGTCTTAACGATGAGGTTAAGCTTACGACGTTTTAACAATTGGCTCCTGAATGCTTGCATCGTACCTATGTTGGTGTAGCACATTGTGAATATGGAAGTTCCAAATGTATGCCAAATATTCCAAATACGCTTCGTAATTTGACCTGCTACAGTAATGCATATTTTTGGTTTCTAAGATAACTATAGCAGTCAGGTCATTGCAGTTTGTCACATTTATCACAATTAAATAAAAACCAATGTGACCATTTTTTCATGAGTAACTTTTTATATGCTCCTGCTAGGCTGCTACATGAACATGTATGCTTTCAGAATAAAGCTCATGTGTCTCATAAGTTTTGGGACAGTCAAGCAAAGTCTGTCTGATTTGCCACCTTTTAGAAACTTGCTTACTTGCTTTGCTGTTTGATACGCCTGTCAAATTGTACATGTTTATATAGTCTATAATAGAGTGTTAAGTTTAAAATTTATAGCTGTCATGATGATCACGCGAGTACAGTGTTTACTTTCAGCATTTCGGCAGATAGCTGCCATCCAGGGACCATGCATTTTTTTTTTTGATTTACATGTACATGTATGTTTTCCTTGGAATGTCAAACCCAAATTGAGATTGATGTTGCTCATCTGTTCATAAGTTTGGTACATTTGTTTCAGCATACCAATGTAATAGTAATTGAAGCTTCGCCAAATTTTATTTGGTGTTTAAAGATATAAACGGATTGTGGAAGTTACATGTATTCTTGATGCATAGGCATATAAGTAACATTTTCGATTTTGATCTTTTGTTAATTGGAATATGAAATGCAATATAACATTACTTTTGGAACAC
Organism: Rugalucina vietnamica; assembly: GCA_964017185.1. Taxonomy (NCBI): domain Eukaryota; kingdom Metazoa; phylum Mollusca; class Bivalvia; order Lucinida; family Lucinidae; genus Rugalucina; species Rugalucina vietnamica. Next base: position 13,750,036 of record OZ024869.1, on the reverse strand, counting down.
AAATACCAACTTAAACATTGATTACACTCACCACAGGAAAGTTTGACCACAAACTCGAATTTATCGTTAAATTGACATATTATCCTGTAGACTACAACTTGCACAATGCGTCAAGTATTGGTACTGATATGCTAAAACTCATAAAACATGCCACTATGTACTTAACTTATGACACTGATCTGTAGTTATAGTGCTTTATGTTTGTTGCATCATTTTGTTAATTGTTATTTTTCAGATTCAGCTGCAGTGCTTCTTATTCTATTATATAGAGAAGGAAATGCACTGACTGAATATACTTTCAACATTGTTCTCATAAAACATTTGGTCTTAGTTCAGCTGAACATTTGTTTTAAATGTCTCTAGTCATAGGCCTATATTCCTACTTGCATTTATTTGTACAATCAAACTTACCGATTTGTTTGACATTTTTACTAATATTGGCAAGGGGATATAACCATTTTCCAGTAGTAGTAAATTTAGTTGTCATTTATTCGTTATCATTGTTATTTGTAATTTTAAGCATGATATTCAATCTATATTTTATCATTTTCAACTGCTATAGACACCTGGAGGTCAAGACTGCAATTGCATTTCCTCTGGTACCTTTCTTATTTCTGACAGTATAGGTGAAAGTCGGAAGTGAATAAAATTGAAACTTAAATTCTGAAGGAGCCTCTTCGAGTTATATCCTGTTAGATAACTCAGAGGCATGAGTATGCATGTTGATCTATTCCAAAACTTAAAAAAGAGGTAACAAAAGGATGAAGTTAATTGTAAATAAAAATTAAAACTGAGATCCTTTAAGAGCAGTGAACACATTAATGAGAAAGGTGATGGGCCATACCGCGGTTTCGACTATTTAAGTCTCGTCAGTGACCCTTTAGATTTGGCAACATGGAGCCAAAGAGAATTACTGGATTTTTGCAACTTTCAACAGGGTAGTCGATACAAAGACTAGTTTTATCTAAATGGGACCAAATGTATTAAGCATTGGTAAGAAAATGAATCTTAACAGATAATAAATTTCTGATTTCTCAGAATATCCTCGCTGATCTCAAAGGACCAAAAGGAAAATATAACCTGCACTATGGATGATGTACGGGGAGACTTTTTAGCTGTAAGGATTAACTAAAATATAAGTATTATTATGTAAAACCACACCTTCGATGAAAATGTTTGCCAAATGTTTTATCTTAGTTCTTCCTAATATGACCTGCAAAAATTTTGAAAATTGGTCAGTAGATTGCATAAATGTTTTTTTTTTTTTTTTTTTTTTTTGAATCGTGAGTTTAGAAATGGCAGGAGACCATGAAGATGCATCTGTTTCGAATAATTTTGCTTAATCATGAAGATTTGCTCTTTCTAGGGAAAGCCATTTGTGTCCGATTCTATAATGATTTTGAGTATCCATAATTAAATGCTAACAATTTAAAATTATTGCGGGAAAACATCTCCCTTGCTCTAAGATGTCCTATATTAAGACTGAAACCAAGGTGTTTTTGACTCCATGTTCAGTCAGGGACAAAACATAAACAGGTTATCAATATAATAATAACTGAATGAAGTTATTAAAGCATTTAAAATTATCTCCCCTTCAGGGTTGTTAGATTTTTCATCTAACTCATTTAAGTTGTTTTGTAAAATTTGCAAGTATTACAAATTCTAGAGATGAGTACCAAATTTTATTGCCTGATCATTATAATTTAACAGAGCGGTCATAGAAAATTATCCACTTTCCCATGAAAATTGTGCTAAGGCTACAATTGGAAGGTAAAAATGTGAAAAAATGGGTAAATAACTTATAATAAGTTATTTAAGCAAAACTGAAAAATGTTACAACTTGATTATGAGTCACTTATTATTCTGATAACCTGTTAAGGTTTTCTCCCTGACTGATGTTGTAAATATACCATTTTATAATAGTTTGTTACACATAGGCTTAACTGAGCCTAGTCGCTCGGAATTTACAAGATAAGACTCGAATCAGGGACCAGTTGTTCAAAATAAACGACAGTTAACGATTCGTTACAATTTCAAACTTGAATATTACAAATACATGTACACTGTTATTTTTTGTTGATAAAATGTGAGTATCCTTTGCATTTTTATCAATAAAAAATAACAGTGTATTTGCTTATGTAGTCTGCATTTACTTAATGAGTTGAGGTATTAACGATGGTCTTAAGCTAACTAAGTTTTGAACAACTGGCCCCAGATTGCTTAATAAGAGAAGCGGACCAGGAATTAGATTCCATATATAGGAAAAAGAGTGGACAGAGCAAGGTACATTTCTGAATGTAATTTGTGCTTTTTTTTATTTGGTTTAGCATGATGATCTTGTTCTTGCCAGGTACACTGTATATAATCATAGTGCTGTACTCGTGTTACTTTTCTTTTGAGTTGAACATTTCTTTTATAAACATATGTCTTTTAATCTGTTTTCTGTTTCATTTTGTACCAAATTAATCAATGAAGTAAAATTTCGAAATGCAAAATGGTAGCCCTGTTGGTTGTTTCGTGTTTTGGTGCCGATTGATTGTGCTGCTTGCGCTATGGCGTGTTTTCAACTATTTAGTTTAGTTCAGGGCACTGAGTGGCTACCTTAAGGATAATAGCTACATACTCAGTTTCCTACTGATCATATGTCCTCTTTGTATCAGCACCTAATTGTCATTGTACCAGTACCTAATCTACATTTTCCTCCATTACCCCGAATGCGCCCAAAGAAACAAAACAAAGGGTATAGTATCAATATTAAATACAGATCGTTTCAAGGTCACTGATTTATTATTCTGAAAAAATTAGGAGTGGATGCCATTTATTCGCCGCAATGCTGTTATCTCGGTCACGAGACCAAGCCCTTAATGACAATACATGTATTTGGCGAGTTGTGTTTTACTTTACCATAAAATGATCATGGAAAGGTTATTTTGTTGAGTTCCAAATGCTTCGCCCCGTGCTTGGACACTGTTGCGTATCAGGCCCAATGAAGATGTTTCGCCGATATGGTTGTGGTGCCGTTCTTATACCTAAGGACTTAAAATACACAACACATAAAAATTCAACTGTAATGTTTGTATTTGATGTAGTAATTAAAAAAAGGTACAAGTAGGCAAAGATCAGGAAAACGGCGCAATCAGAAAAAGATTTCCACTCCAAAAACCGAGATGGGAAAAAAAACTAAATTAACAATCAGGTACTTATACCATGAAAACATATCGTAAGCCGAATGGGCAGCTATTTTCCCAATAGGTGTCCACTCAGTTACCTAGACTTAGCTAAAAATATGAAAACATACATAAGGCGCCAACAGCACAAAAATTTTAAACACCAAGACATAAAACGAAAGAACCACCACAGAAGTATCGCCTTGGAACATTTAAATCATTTTAGATATGTCTTGCAGACTGCTTGTGACATGTGCTGAAATGAGAAAACGTCATTTTATTGACAAAATTGACGCCAAAACGTCAAAAGCAATGAAAATGTAAATTGTGCCGTAAACGTTGGAGAGGTGAAAATGCCAAATATTGTGCATGCTTGGTAATCTGACGTCGACTCGATAATCTGCAATAAAGATTGGCGACATTGCATACTTGGGTTCTATTTTATGTTACTTGAAAACTGGTACACGGAATGCAAAGGTGCACAATTGTGAATAATGAGCAATTTAGTAACGTCATTTAGATATTTCATCAAGCATGCGTAAGCAACATAGTGGCTTTAAGCGCTGTGTTCTGACGTTTAGATACTGATTTCATGTAATAACCTCGCCACGTATTGCTTTTACGGAAATATAGGGATAATCTCCGCACTAGTGATAGTCTAAGAGCGTTTTGAATTGGAACTAAGTTACGGCGTTTTGTATTGGAACTTAGTTACCGCACTGTTTTGTTTGTATATTTCAAATGATACTTTACGTCCTAGTCAATAGTAATGGTAATTATCCGAACGTTGCTGCGATTTTAAGGGACTTTTACCCGCATTCACATCCAAAATGACTACTCAAGTAAACAATATACACGTATGTATGGATAGACCTGAACGTCTAACCATTAGTCAGATCGTCAGTATGTTATAAGCTTTGCCTAGAGGCACTGTTTTGGCACAGGTCCAAAAGTAAGTATATTACACAATCTTCTCGATAAAACTTCATCTGTTGAATTTAATTTCACGCTTTGCTCCAGGGCAAGCCTCAACAAAAGAAATGAATTTCCATTCTGCTATGACGAAACCGCAAAGGCGCTAACTACTACACTCGCGTAAATGTTTTGCATCATAAAAATCCTGCCTTAAGTCGCCGTTTTACTTCCTGAAAGTGTTTGCGCTTATTGTTATTTAGCTATCGAAAAGACGAATGCAAACGTAGATAAGCATGATATATGTAATAGACTTTAATAACATGAGTATAGTTCCAGTATACATGCTGATGTGAAGTTTTCCTTTCTTGTTCTAGACTGGTACAAAGATTGCACAGACATTCTAAGCCGCTATCAACGGGAAACTGTTCAACATGAACAAGAGGAGCATGACAAGAAACGACAAGCCGTAAAAGAGGAGCTTAAAGACGTTTTTGCCGAACTTGAAAAACACAAAGATGACGACTATAAAACATTTCTCAGATTCATTTACGAGAAATTCCCTCCAGTGAACCCTAAGCATAAGTTGGACTTGCCAAATAAAGAAAAGAAGACAAAGAAACAAAAGGAAGATGAAAACAGTAATGGTAAAGACGGAAAAGAAGGAAAGGAGGGAAATGACGACAAGCAGAAAGACGGCGATGCGAAAAAGGATGATAATGAAGATGACAATAAAGATAAGAATGATGCAGACGAGAGCGATAGTGGTGAGAACGATAAAGATAAGAATGGGAAGGATGATGATTTTGATTTAGATAATTATGATTTTCTTTTTGATGACATTGATTTTCATTATGATGAATATGAAAGTGATGATGTTGATGATTACGATGACGAGGTTAATGACGATGATGACGAGGACGAATGGGAGGATTGTGACGACGATGGTGATGAGAGTGGCGACAGTGAGGAGGATGAGAGTTACGAGAACTATAATGAAGAGGACGATGACAGTACGGACCAAGATGACGATGACGACGATCAAAATAGTGATGATAATGATGATGGTAATGATGATGATGAAGATAGCGATGATGATGTAGAAGATTTCTCGGTGAAATACAAAGCGCTACAAAAGGCGGTTATCCATTTTCACCCAGACAGGGTTAACGAGGACGAACACGGCCTCAAGGCAAAGGTACTCAACGAGGAGATTACGAAATATCTCACCAACAGATATGAGAAAATGAAGTCAATGAAGTGATCATTTGAGGATAGAGAATTCGTTTGATCATTGGACACGTCTGTGAATACAAGTTTTGCTTCCACGAAGGCTTGCGAATTTGCCTAATGGACTCGTCCTGTGCTATGTACAAGAATCTTATGATTTAGCTCTCATGGCTTTATCGAGGGAACAAGCGTCTCACATTTTTTAATGCAAACAATTTTTCTCTGAAACTTATTTTTACCTTTTACTTAAGTGAGATTAAAGGAATGGGAAGAGAAATTGTAAGAAATTAAAAGTGAAATTTGATTTTTCCGTAGTGGATGAGTCTATAATTTCTGGATTTTGGAAATAACTGCATAAAAATTACGTTTGAACGTACATGATTTGTATTTTGTATCCTTTTACAAAAATGATTTGTACTTTGCACCCTTTTAGCACACTGATCCTTCAGCTGCCTTCGGGTACTTATGCATATGGACATAAGTCTTCGGCTATCAGTGCTATCAGATCGGTAGCATACACCATCTCCAGAGAGATACACACCGGTATCGTAACGTTGGTGTTACTGTGACTGAGATTATGTTTAATATATTCACTGAATGTTCAATTTAATTTTATACATGTACGTATATTTGTTTCGCTGGATTTTACGCGTTCAGTTAGGACATGTTTACCAACGCTTACATACACTCAAAAATCGTTTTAATGCATCTGGAATTGCAAAAAATGAATGTTAATATCAGTGATTAATTCATCACCTTGTGTCGAAACCTCATTTTTGATAGGGACATAGTCAAAATTATTTTCGCACTGATTTTAAGCACATGTATTCAAAAAAAAAAAAAAAAAAAAAAAAAAAAAAAAAAAAAAACTATTTTTTTTACTTCTCAACCAGGGATTACATTGTTTTCACTGATAATGTTTGGCCTTATCAACCTTAGCAAGAATCTGGAAAACAGAAGATTAAGTTAACATTATTCATTTTTAGCTCACCTGAGCCGTAGGCTCACAAGATGAGTTTATAGGATGGGCATGCTACGGCGTCCGTCCGTCGTCCGTCCGTCCGTCGTCCGTCCGTCGTCCGTTCACAATTTCAAAGATCTTCTCCTCTGAAACCGTTTGGCCAATCAAAGCTAAACTTCATGTGGAGCATCCTTAGGAAGGGGGAACGAAAGTTTATATAAATGGTCCGGGTCACATGACCAACATGGCCGCCATGGCTATAAATAGCAAAAACCTTTAAAAATCTTCTCCAGAACCAGTGGGCTGATTTCCACGAAACTTGGTATGTAGCATCGGGAATGCAGGCCCATCATAGTTTATATAAATCATGACACTGGGATGACCTTGACCTATTTCACGGCAAGGTCAACATAGGTCGCCAATGCATTTGAATGGGAAAAATGTTAAAATGCTATTTAATGGGTAAAACTTACTGGGAATAGGCAAATGGACAGAAGATTAATGTTAATGGAAAATTTTAGCCCTTGGGGGTTGTCTGCACACACAATATTCAAACATCTTCTTCTCTGAAACCGCTTGGCCAATCCAAACTTCATGTAGAGCATCCTTGGGAAGGGGGAATGAAAGTTTATATAAATGGTCAAGGTCACATGACCAAGATGGCCGCCATGGCTATAAATAGCAAAACGTTTAAAAATCTTCTTCTTCAGAACCAGAAGGCCTATGGTTTTTAAACTTGGTGTGAAGCATCTGGGAATGGAGGTCTACAAAATTTATATAAATCATGACCCTGGGATGACCTTGACCTATTTTACGGCAAGGTCAACTTAGGTCTCCCATGCATTGGAATGGGAAAAAATAGGAAAATGTAATTAAATGGCAGAAAACTTGCTAGAAATGAACAGATGGACAGAAGATTTATGTTTAAGAAAATATTTTGGGCCCAGGGGGTTGCCTGCCCCTGCCCCCGGGGGGCTGTATACATGTATATGACCATAATATTGAAACATCTTCTTCTCTGAAACCGCTAAGCCAATCAAAGCCAAACTTTTTGTGGAGCATTCTTAGGAAGAGGGAATGAAAATTTGTATAAATGGTCAAGGTCACATGACCAAGATGGCCTCCATGGCTATAAATAGCAAAAACGTTTAAAAATCTTCTTCAGAACCAGAAGGCCTATGATTTTTGAAATTTGGTATGAAGCATCTGGGAATGGAGCTCTACAAAGTTTATATAAATCATGACCCTGGGATGACCTTGACCTATTTTACGGCAAGGTCAAATTAGGTCGCCCATGCATTTGAATGGGAAAAATAGGAAAATGTCATGTTATGGCGGAAAACTTGCTAGGAATGGGCTAATGGACAGAAGATTTATGTTTATGAAAATATTTTAGGCCCAGGGGTTGTCTGCCCCTGCCCCGGAGCTATTTACATGTAGATGACCATAATATTCAAACAGCTTTTTCTCAGAAACTGCTTAGCCAATCAAAGCCAAACTTTATGTGGAGCATCCTTAGGAAGAGGAAATGAAAGTTTTTATAATTGGTCAAGGTCACATGACCAAGATGGCCGCCATGGCTATAAATAGCAATTTTTGTTAAAAATCTTCTTCAGAACCAGAAGGCCTATGATTTTAAAACTTTGCATGAAGCATTAAGGAAAGGAGGTCTACAAAATTTGAATAAATCATGACACTGGAATGACCTTGACCTGTTTCACGGCAAGGTCAACTTAGATCGCCCATGCATTTGAATGGAGAAAATTGTTAAAATGTCATTTGAAGGACAAAACTTGCAGTTAATTGGCAAATGGACTGAATTTTTATTATTTGAAAAAGACATTGACTCCAGGAGTTATTCTGACCCTGCCCTAGGGTTATATACATGCATTGTACCATTCTAGTCTAACAACTTTATTGGTACATGTATATATATCAGGTCTCAGGTGAGCGTTTACAGGACCATTGGTCCTCTGGTCATTATTTCTAGTAGTAATTGAGAGGTTGAGAAGTTTTTGCAAAAGACAAAGCTCTACAGGTTAGAATTTTAGCTACAGTTTCGGAATTATTCAGATTGCTCAAAAAACATGATATCGGGTGCGCGTATTCACTATAAAGAATTGTTGATCCGAAACTCTTAATTTTTGCAAAAACAACAACAAAACAAAATGTAATTTTGGTATCAAAATAAACTCAAACTTGGCCGTTGAATGTAAGTTTGACTTTCACACTGTCAGCATGTTTCTCAGTGCATGTCAGAATGGTATTCACAGAATGAACGTATGTCAGATTTTCTTGAATCTACGAACTTTCAGAAAAAAAAAACAACTACGAACTTTCAGAAAAAAAGTAACAAGTGCCCGTGCCAAAGCGTTTGATTTTCTCAACCTCTCTATCATATGTTCTAGTCAAGATTTAATTCACAACTTACAAGTTTTGTGTTTGTAAACTGAGTGATGTTGATACATGTAGTTTAGTGTATGTTAATATTCACGGATCTATAGAGATACAGAAATATAGAGATACAGAAATATCATAGTGTATGCAGAAAAAAGGGTACTTCAAGGAATTGTTTATATTTTAAAACAGTTGTATCCTTTCAACAGCTACGTGTACATGTTTTAGCTATGACGTGCATATTTAATTTAAGTCAAACATCAATGGTTTAAATATAGTTAAGTTCCATCAAATGGAAAAAAAAAATATCTACAACAAACGTTAGCAAAGCTTTGAAAATGATTAACCCAGCCTTTATAGTGTATATAGTGTGAAATCTGGCCTCTGATAATGAAATTTTCAAATAATTCTTGCCTGTCAAACTAGAGGAAAATATTTTCATACGATGATCTTGATCTTATTTTGTCTTAACAGGACCTCTAACGTGAGGTATGAAAATCGGTCAGCAGATTAGGTTATTATGGTTTGCATTGGCAAGGTGGACAATCCATGATTATGAAACTTCATGATATTCAAAACGTTTTTCTTCAGTTGGTCGTAAATGTCGAATCTCACTATGAAAACTTGTCCATGCAATAAACAGAGATTCTTTGAGCTCTAAAATTTGAAAATTTTCAGCAGAAAAATTTTGATATTTTTCTTATTTTTGCTCAAAACATAGATTGTGGGTACACGCTAGAACCGCCTCGTCGAGGCGGTTCTAACGAGTACCCACAATCTATGTTTTGGAGCAAAAATAAGAAAAATAGGTATACCCATGCATAACCCATTTTTGTTGTATAAAAGCGGGGTTCAAGGGGGTATACATTACATGGACATGTTTTCCTGATGGTACTATTTTGGTCCATCATGATAAAAATCTAAGGCGGGAATATCAGTACCACCCGCTTCCATGAATTTTTGTACAAAACATTCTTTATTGAAAAATTGATATTATTTTTGTCAGAATTTTTGTTTTATTTTTGTCGAACGATTTTCATGATTTTAGTTGCACATTTTGCCTCAAACAAAGAAATCAGTTTCGGCAAGAATTTATTCCTTCTACACTTAAAGCAGTTGCAAATAATCTGTGAAAAACATTATCAGACACAAGAAAACACACATAAGACAATCCGTCTTTGGTAAATAAGTATGTTATCATATGCACTTTTAATATATATTACTGTTGAAAAAGTATAGTGTTCTCATGGCAAATATGTAGCTTGAATGATACAGAGAATGGTGCTGGTGCTGATGAATATTCATAGTGCTGTATTTGTGTTGCATCTTTTCAGAATTGCATTGTTCACGTTATTAAAATCTTATGTAATTGATTCGTTTGTCCATATGTTTATTTTTAATCCTAAAGGCCTAAACTAAAATTTTATTTGTTTAAATAGCCTACAGACCCACCCCAAAATATTTGTTTTTGCTTTTTCAGAATTTTTTAACAATAGTCCCCAATCAATCATACACTACTTGCACTTTACCTGCAGGCATCTGCCACTTATTTATTTTTACCTTTTTTGAGTATATTTAATGCAATATATTTAATTAGACCAACTTTTGTACATTTCCAGTTTGTTGAAAAAAATCGACCTACCTACTCACTCTTTAACCCATTAGGTAGGCATTTGCATACAAATAATTTTATGGATAGCCTAAGTGTATATGATGCTCTTGTCTAGCCATCATACGTAAAGAAAATGTGTGAATGTTTGACAATTTTTGGGCAACTTCACCATTGAAGTCAATGGGAAACAGACTTTCCTACATTGCCTAAAATTTTAAACCGGTGTAAATTCATCAAAAAGCTTTGTTTATTGCTTCATTTACCTTTCAAATGACATGAAAAACATGAAATATGTTGAGTGGGAGAGGCAGGATAATTTATCTTGTAAACATGAAAATGCATTTAAGTACGTATATGGAGTTTCTGACGTCGAGGACATTAATTTGGCATGCCAATAGGTATCATGTCAACGTGAACTCGGGTGGAATATGGACACTTTGAAACTTCAAGTTCGTCATCTCATCATAATTGCTGAATGCTACATATCCTAATACGTTGTACACATCCTTGCATATATTGTCTATCTGTTTAACTAGATCCCACCTTAACTTCTTTCTCCACCAATATGCTGTGTTCTTCTCTCTCTCAGTAAGCACTTCTGCCTTACTCCTGTCTAACACGTTCATTGATTTAACTATAGAATATCTTGATTCATCCAGAGACATTCCTAGATACCTATATATCGTTTTGATTTTATTCCAAGGTTGGTCATTTAAGTCTTCATAGTATAAGAATCTAAACCTATTGGGGTATTTTATTGCAAGTTTTCGCCCTTCCTGGTAATCGTGCATCATCTTTCTACAAAGAGTTTTTGTATTTGATAAAAAATCACCAAGAGGATACCAATCCGATTCAAACCTACTATTCATTATTGCACATGGATCTATGTAAAGGTGGATGACCTTGAGATTGTCCCTGGAACTAAAGCCTAGGTTACATTTGCCCCGATCATCGTACGATTTTTCGGTCTGCGATTTTCTCTACGATTTTTAGACATCGTAGGAGATCGTGGGCTACGACGTATGCGTTAACAATTCATACGGGCATCGTGCGATTTTTTGATTTTTTGTCGCATTCTCAAACAAAAACGCAAGGCGATCGTGCGGCAGTCGTATGTCTCCGCAGATAGTACGTAGATATCGTACGGATCCCGTGCGTTGTCCGTACGGAGTCCCTATACGTTTTTATACAAAACGCAAGGAGGCCGCATGGTAGTCGTAGGGTCTCCACAGACTGTTAGTGGCTATCGTACGGAGTCCCTTGGACTTCTGACTGATGCCTTGGTTACATTTGGCCTACGATTAGCTTGCGATGATCGTACGATGCCATTTTTTTGCATTTTCGTGCGGCCTCTGCAGGGTGACCTTACGATGTCCCTACGATTCTACGACTTCCTACGATCTCCGTAGCCTCTACGATCTTGTAATAGTCTGTACTATTACAAATTTTAAAATCGTAAGACCGTAGACCGTAGACACGTCGTAGGACATCATACGGGCACCGTACGGATACCCTGCGATAATCATGGCGAGCGGTCACCGCACGATTTTTTTATGATAATTTGGGAACAAAAATCGTACAGTGATCGTAGGGAGGCCGCAAGGGGTCATGCCTAGTAGGTTACATTTGCCCCGATCATTGTACGATTTTTCGGTCCGCGATTTCCCTAAGATGTTTTAAAAATCGAATGTGATCATGGGCTACGACGTAGGTGTTTACAATTCATACGGGCATCGTTCGATTTCTTGTTCTAGCTTTCTTCGATGTCCCGAGTCGGAACTGTTTGGAGATCGTAGAGAAATCAAAGGGTCTACACACTTTAAGTTGAAACTGAACGGAGCCCGTGCGATGGCCGTTAGGAGTCCTTACGATTTCTTGCGATCTCCCTACGATAGCCGTACGATGTTAGGTGTCCGTACGATTTTAATAAACCTGGATATAACCGTACGGATGCCGCACGATCACCCTAAAGGTCTACGATTATCTTATTATTTAAGTCCCCAAATTATCATAAAACCGTGTGGTGACCGCACGATCATCGCAGGGTTACCGTAAGGCGCCCGTACGATGATCTACCTACGACGTGTCTACGGGCTACGGTCTTACGATTTTTAAAATTTGTAAAAGTGCAGACTACTACAAAATCGTAGAGGCTACGGAGATCGTAGGAAGCCGTAGGAAGTCGTAGGAAGCCGTAGAATCGTAGGGGCATCGTAGGGTCACCCTGCGGAGACCGCACGAAAATGCAAAAAATGGCATCGTACGATCATCGCAAGTTAATCGTAGGGCAAATGTAACCTAGGCTTTAGCAATGGATCGAAATGATCGAGGGTAAATCTCACCACTTTCGTGACACGATGTTTGGCATTTTTGCACAAATTTGTAATGTTCTGATTAACACACGGTGTTACATGTATATGCCCTTTTCTGACTGAACACAATTTAATCGAAGCCGAAGTCATCGATGGTCCTGAAAAACATAGCATTACGAAAACGTGCCCATGCAATATACAGATCGGCTTTTTTTTCGAGGGGCGGTTATATCGAGTACTCACAATCAATGTTTTGAGCAGAAATATTAAAAATTCCTTTTCTTTTTCAATGAAATTTTCAAGTTTTGATTTTGAAAAAATGCTCTTTTTAATGCATGGGCAAATTTTCGTAATGTAGTGCACAATTTGATCTGTTTACGTCGTTCTGAATTTTGCCTTACGCTTGTAGATGAAAGTTTTATTGTCAAAAGACTGGAATTACAATTTTGAGGTTTTAGCAAGACATTAGTGATGAAAAACAAGCTGACGTTAATGTTTGTGAAGAGTTTATATTTGTATAATTATTATCATTATTATTATAATATATGTAACATATCGTACATATTGTCTTGCCATCGAACTGCGCCTTTAAAGGATCGAATACATTAATATCATCTTCCTGGAACTGGCAGTCATAGGTCTTGGACAAAAACTTCCAAGCTTCATTCAGTGAACACGTGTTTCTGAAAAAAAAAAAAAAAAATGACGAATGCACTTGCCCATCACTATCATTTGGATGAGTACACTTTCATTTTGTGGGCATCAAGAGTGATTTTGTTTATTTCATTTTTCCATGAAAAGGTTTAAGTAGACGATGATCAAGGAATGGCGCAATCCCACTCCAAAAACTGACGTGGGAAAAACTAAATTTACAATCAGATACTTATACTTAAGTTAAATTCGCATGCGCAAAAAATACACGCGTGTAAATATATTCCGGTGTGTAAAAATATACTCGGGTGTGCAAATCAACCTGTGAGTAAATTTAAATTGCGTTGGCATGGGTTTTATCGTTTTATCACTTGGAGTATTTTTGTGTTGAAGTTTATCATTTCTGGATTTAATCCTGTTCATTTAAGTTTTCTTAGTTTTAAACCCAGTCATGCTGCCTTCTTTAATTGCACGCCGGTGGGTCGGGTGTCAGACTCTGTGATGGCCCCGACATAAAGCTATTCGTTTTAGGTGGATGGGGCCGGAGCTTCTTTTGCTCCGGAGTTAGTAAGTTATTTTGCGCCCAGGGTTCTCCATCGTCGGGCAGCTTACTCAAATCTTTGATTCACCATGGTATTTATCATGATTTATTTGTTTGTCCATGATGATTCATTGACTAGCTAGAGATTCACCACGAGGACCGAACAACTAACTAAATGTTGTGAACCACTGCAGAAGCTGAGGGTGAGGTTAGGTACCTGTAAAACCGGGTTAAGCCCGCCAGTAATTTTATATTACTGATCGTTCCAAGGCGATACTTCTGTGGTGGTTCTTTAATATTGTTTTATGTCTTGGTGTTTATTTTTGTGCTGTTGGCGCCTTATGTATGTTTTCATATTTTTAGTTAAGTTTAGGTAACTGAGTGACCACCTATTGGGAAAATAGCTGCTCATTCTGCTTACGATATGTTTTCATGGTATAAGTACCTGATTGTTAATTTAGTTTTTTTCCCACCTCGGTTTTTGGAGTTGCAATCTTTTTCTGATTGCACCTTTTCCTGATCGTTGCCTACTTGTTCCTTTCTGTATTTGCAAAACAAGAAGAAGCTGCTTCAAAAGTGTTCTTGTAGACATTGGCAGCAGAGGAGAATCATGTAATGGTCAGGCATAACCTTAGCAGTTATACAGTTCCCTTTTAGCATACTTTCACAAGGAATTACTGTTAAAATGCCCAAAGAATCTCACCAAGAATGATGAAGAAATAGTGTGACTGTTTGCACTCCATATGATCTAAAATGTGATGAATGGCAATAAACTCGTATTTTGCAATAATGTCCAGTTTCAACTGTCATATAATCAGTTATGAACAAAAATATGAAAAATTCTTATCTAAAAGCAGAATATTGATTCGAAATAAAAACTCATGGGTAAATTTTACTTTGCGCTTGCATGGGACAAAACAGTAGATTTACACATGTGTATTTGTAAAAATAAAATTTGCATCTGGTCAGATCCAGGAGTAAATTTACCCATATGTAAATATACTCCAGTGAGTATTTGCGTTCGCATGCGCCATTTGGTTACCCCTAGTAAAATTTGTACACCGGAGTATATTTACACGCGTGTATTTTTGGCGCATGCGAATCGTAAGCCGAGTGAGCAGCTATTTCCCAAAAGGCGAGCACTTAGTTATATGAACTTAACTAAAATATGAAAACGTACATAAGAGGCAAACAGCAAAAAATCAACACCAAAACATCAAACAATAAGAACCACAACAGGAACATCGCCCCCAGAATATTCTTATATACGTATCATACATGTATTATTGACAAAGCAGAATACAATTGCAACAATGTTACAATGTTACTTCATGTCGAATTCAAAGGTTGGAGCGGAACGATGTACCGAAGTTGAGCCGAGTGAAGGTAAGTTAGCTGATCTAGCTTGAAGGATCCTGGGTATACTCCATACAAGTCACATTGTGAACCCTCGGCTAAGATGAGCTAACAAGTCGTTTGTAAAAACTTTCTAACCTTTGCGAGGAGTTGGTCATGAACATAGCGTCTGGATGGTCATCAGCAGAACTTTTCCTGAAATTGGAAAAGCTCACTGACAACATCACTGAAAGGTCATCACAGAAATTTAAAAGACATTTTTATATTGTATTGCTTTTTAGCTCGCCTGTACGAAAGTACAGGAAGAGCCCTTACAGTCACCCCGGCGTCGGCGTTAGCGTTAGTGTCGGCGTCGGCGTTGTTTAAGAAATAGATCAGCTCTAGCAGTGAATTGTTGAGTAATAATTCACTGTTTGGAGGTCAGTTGTAAAGAAGATCAAATCACGAGCGCGTAGCGCGAGTGATTTATCTTCTTACAACTGACCGACAAACAGTAAATTATTACTCAACAATTCACGCACTTGAGCTGATCTATTTCGATTCTAACACACAATAAACGGAATAAATGTTGCTGAAACCGTCGATATCGTTCAGCTTTCCGCCATTGCATTGCAGATATCCCGCCAAATATTTGACTGTAATGCTGGTATTTACACACACTTATTACGTTTGTTGTGCGCTAAAATGACGTTTCACCGTCTAACGCTGCTTTGTGGGATAGCTGACGTCACAAATGCCGCAAAGTAACGCCACGCTTATTCGCCCAGTGAAATTGTTGCACAATATAACACGTTTTTTTACCATTGGCTATATAGGCGAGGTGTGTTAGAATCAAATGTTAAAGTTTTTATGAGTCTATATCTCTTGAAGTTGTTGATGGATCAAGTTGATACTTCGCATGTTGGTAAATAGTCAATGTCGAATGGGCACAAAAAATCGTCCCGTGGGAATTTCATGACGATTTGTGACGACCTACCTTAAATCAAACTTTGGGGTATATGCAACAATTTAAACCAGTTCGTCGCCCTGAGACCCGCGTCTGGGCTGAAATATGACGTCATCAAAATGGCGACCAGCGCATTCATAATATGCATTTTAAACAACCATTTTCATAATATGCTTGTCAGATAAAAATTGATTTCCAGCTTCTCGCTGTTTTCAAATGGGTGGGTTTTACCAATTGTATTTATAAAAGCTATTTTAGCATAAACGTATCTCACATGCAGCAAAGCACTAAAATATGAGCCATGTCACGACAAAATCTGCATACAAAGTGCCAAACTATGCATAGTACACCGGGAGCTAATTTGACCTAGCTTGCATCCCCAAATGGTCCATGAGCCAATACCGTAAATTTTGGGGGTCGGTACCATCTGGCCTGAACAAATCCCCTTATGATTTTCATGTAGGACTATGTTTGTAGACTTGTAAAAAATCGGGGGGACTTGCATTGCTGGTAGCTTTAATGGTGAAACGACACGTTATTTACGATATCCCATAATTTAAAAAAACGTCATTTTAACACAAAAAACGGTAGGGAATAGTCTTCTAGCTATCCATATCCCCATTTCCTCCCCAAGGGAAATTTCTAAACTATTATTCTCTAAATGTACATCGAAAAAGCCATCAAATCTTGTTTTCTGCCATCTGAAAGTCGAGGCGTTTGCGTTTTATGCTATGTTTTATTAAATTACTCTAAATATTCAATTTTTGCGTCAATAATGGGGATACACATAGAAAATTGAAAATATCTCAATTGTTTTTTATCCTAGACCATTGAACTTGGTCTCATTTTAAAGTTCAGACATATCCCTTTTATCATATGATAAGTAATGGAAATTATCTCACTTGCATATTCATGAATTTTCATTAAAACATTTAAATGAAAAAAAAAGAAGTTAAAAATCAATTATCCCATAAAAACTAATTTCAGGCCTAAACTATCATTGTGGCTCATTGTTATTGTATCAATTATTCTATTTGACAAATTTGTTGATGCCATGGGCCTAAATGAAAATCATCTCATTTGCATCTTCATGAATATTAATGAAAATGACGAAAATCAGGATTTACAAAGGGAAAATAATTATATTGCCATTTGAAGGGTTTGGTTTGGGTTAATGGATGTAATTTGAACCCTTAGAACAAATGCTCAAGGGTGCCAGTGTGGTCAGAGGATCACTTTAATGCCCATTTGTGTCACCTAAAATCACAGAGTGTTCAACACCACCCCTAATAAGCGCAGATAGTAAGGTGGTACACCTATATTACCACATGTATCTTGGCTATTGATAGACCTAGAAAGCAGAAATAGGTATCAAATGATTGCTTTTGCAATGCTTTATAACTATGTAATAAGATAAAATTATCAAACTGACTTCCTGGTGTTCGAATATTAATGAAAACTTTATGTATTAGACTAAAATCACAGAAAATGGAGAATACCAGCACAGTTGTTTATATCTCAGCAACCAAAAGCTCTAAAGAGCTTGAATTGGTATCAAATGATTGCTATGACAATTCTCTATAACCATGTAATAAGATATATAAACAAGCTGGCTATCTTAATGCTAATATATTAAAAAGAACTTCAGATATTAGAGAAAAATAACAGATAAACGAAGGGGAAAAATCAACGAAATTCTGATATCTCACCAACCAAAAACTCCAAAGACTTGAAATTTGTATTAAATTATTGTTATGATAATGTTCTATATTAATGTGATATAGGTATATTCTTGGTGTTCAAATATTGATGAGAACTTTCAATTTTAGAGAGTAGGGGGTATACCTACAGAAACGTTTATAGCTCAGCAGCCAAAAGCCATAGAGAGCTGAAGTTTGTAACAAATTATTGCTATGATAACATTCTAAAACCACATAATAAGATACATTAATAGTCGGACTTTTGTGCTGTTCAAATATTGAGGAAACTTTAAATATTAGAGAAAAGTCACAGAAAATGGAGGGGGTATACCTATGGAAACGTGTATTTCTCAGGAACCAAAAGTCATAAAGAACAGAAATTGGTATCAAATGATTGCTATAACAATATTCTATAATTATACAATTAAATATATCAATAAACTGACTCTCTTTTAGCGCAAATACTGAAGAGAACTTCAGATATAGGGAAAAAAACATTGGCAAACGAAGGGGGTATACAAATAAAACTGATGATATCTCAGTGACCAAAAGCTCTAGAGAGCTAAAATTAGAATCAAATGATTGTTAGAAATATGTTCTATAATCATAAGATAAGAAACATAATTAATTTGACTTTCTCATTGTTGGAATATAGATGAGAACTTTAAATATTAGATAAAAATCTCAGAAAAATATAGGGGGTATACCAACGGAAACGTATATATCTCAGCAACCAAAAGTCCTAGACAGCTGAAATTGGTATCAAATTATTGCTATGACAATATTCTATAACCATGTA
This sequence comes from Rugalucina vietnamica, assembly GCA_964017185.1. NCBI lineage: Eukaryota > Metazoa > Mollusca > Bivalvia > Lucinida > Lucinidae > Rugalucina > Rugalucina vietnamica. The sequence continues at coordinate 13,731,452 of OZ024869.1, read as the reverse complement.
AAGGGTATATTTATAAAATGTCTTTCTTGTTTCTCGAATATTCAAGAGAACTTAAGCTATAGAAGAAAAACATTTGCAAACGAAGAGGGTTACCCAATAAAACTGCTGATATATCAGTGAAAAAAAGCTCTGGAGAGCTAAAATTGGTATCAAATAATTGCTAGAATAATGTTCTATAATCATAAGATAAAGAACATGAATAATTTGACTTTCTCATTGTTGGAATATAGATGAAAACTTTAAATATTAGAAAAAAAATCTCAGAAAAATATAGGGGGTATACCAACGGAATTGTATATTTCTCAACAACCAAAAGTCCTAGACATCTGAAATTGGTATCAAATGATTGCTATGTCAATATTCTATAACCATGTAAAGGGTATATAAACAAAATGTGTTTTTTGTTTCTCGAATATTTAAGAGAACTTTAGCTATAGGAGAAAAAACATTGGCAAACGAAGGGGGTATACCAAAAATACTGCAAATATCTCAGTGACCAAAAGATCTAGAGAGCTTAAATTGGTATCAAATGATTGCTAGGATAACTTTCTTTAATCATGTGATAAAACGTAAATAATTTGACTTTCTCATTGATGACATAGTGATGAGAACTTTAAATATAAGATAAAAAATCTCAGAAAAATATAGGGGGCATACCAACGGAAACGTATGTATCTCAATAACCAAAAGTTCTAGAGACTGAAAATGCTATAATATGATTGCTTTGACAATATTCTATAACCATGTAACAAGTATATAAACAAGCCGACTTTCTTGTTGCTCAAATATTTGAAAGAACTTAAGATATAAGAGAAAAATCACTGGAAAACGAAGGGGGTATACCAATAAAACTGCTAATATCTCATCGACAAAAAGCCCTAGAAAGCTGAAATTGGTATCAAATGATTGCTAAAATAACGCTTTAAAACCACTTGGTAATTAAATTGGTATCAAATGATTGCTATGGTAATGTTCTATAATCATAAGATAAGATTTATGAAAAATTAGACTTTCTTAGTGTTTGAATATTGATGAAAACTTAAAATATTAGATGAAAAATCACAGAAAAATATAGGGGGTATACCAAAGGAAACATATATATCTCAACAACCAAAAGTCCTAGAGAGCTGAAATTGGTATCAAATAATTGATATGACAATATTCTATGACCATGTAAAAGGTATATAGCAAGCTGACGCTTTTGCTACTCAAGGAAAACTTAAGATATAGGAAAAAAATCACTGGCAAAGAAGGGGGTATATCAATAAAACTGCTAATATCTCAATTACCAAAGGCTCTACAGAGCTGAAATTGTTATAAAATGATTGCTATGACAATATTCTATAACTAAGCAACAAGTATATAAACAAGCTGACCTTCTTGTTTCTCAAATATTTAAAAGAACTTAAGATATAAGTGAAAAATCACTTGCAAATGAAGGGGGTATACCAATAAAACTGCTACTATCTCAATGACAAACAGCTCTAGAAAGCTGAAATTGGTATCAAATAATTGCTAAGATAATGTTCTAAAATCACGTGGTAAGATACACAAACAACCTGGCTTACTTTTTTCGAATATTGATAAAAACTATAAATATTAGAGAAAAATCACAGAAAAAAAGTGAAGGGGTATACCACAAAAAATCTTTATAACTCGGTAACCAAAAATTATAGAGAGCCGAAATTGGTATCAAATAATTGTTATGGTATTGTTATATAATCATAGGATAAGATTTGAAAAACTAGGCGTTCTTAGTGTTGAATATTGATAAGAACTTAAAATAGTAGATAAAAATGACAGAAAAATAGAGGGGGTATACCAACAGAAACGTTTATATCTCAGCAGCCAAAAGTCCTAGAGAGCTAAAATTGGCATCAAATGATTGATATGACAATAATTGATAGCCATGTTATATTATAGGGTTATTGCACTGATATCGGTGAATATTGTCCCGAGTTGGGATATCGAAGGACGCGAGCTTGCGAGCGTCCGTAGATATCCCAACGAGGGACAATATTCACCGATATCAATGCGATAACCCTTTTATTATATAGCTATAAATATCTGCTTCTCATATTTGATGTTTGGTTAAGAGGTAGCCTTACAAAATTGAAAAATCTAGGCCTACAAGAAGGCCGCGATAAAAAAAAGCGATATCATTTTTGCACTAGTGCAATATCAGATAATATCATTTTTGCACTGTTACTTTTCGGGAGCACATTTTGCAATTGAATCAATATTGCTGACATTTTGTTTTCTGTTTTCGGCTTAAATTGCTTAAATCTGAAAGTGACAAATTTCAGCTGACGTTTCGGCCCGGTATGACGTCATTTTCCACGTGACGTCAGATGAAGATGACGTCATTAGAGTTGACGTCCCAATTTTACAATATTTTGCACGATGATTCTCAAGTCAAGAATTTGGCAGTATTTCATAAAAGAATTTTTCGCTTCTAACAAAGTGTGCAATATCAAGTAAGTGTGCAAATATCGTCTGATATCTGCACACTTGTTACTCGGCTTTTATCCCTAAGTTTTAATCATTTGATATTTATAGCTATATAATAAAATAAGACATATGAACAAGCTGACTATCTTGTTCATAAAATTGAGGAAAACTTAAGATATAAGAGAAAAAAACACAGACAAATGAAGGGGGTATACTAGAATAAACTCGAAGATTTTAACCATAAAGCTACCACCTAGAAAGGTCCCCCCAATTTTATCTAATTCTATACATGCCAAAATTGCCAAAAAGTGCAGGGGGATCTGTTCAGGTCAGGTGGTACCGACATCTTAAATAGCTCATGGACCACAAGACATTTTTATGGATGCCAATCATGTACTGGCACCCCAGAAATGCAAACAAAAATGTCCCCAAAGATAAACTCAAATGCACTATGAAAAAAATGCACGGTTGCCATGGCAACCGTTAACGTGATTCTTGAGGATAGGGGTATACATACAAATTTGATCATAACTCTACTGTTACTTATCTTAGATTATTGAACATGGTCTCATTTTAAAGCTTAGACATAGCCCATTCTTTTTATGGTAAGTAATGCAAATTTTCTAATTTGCATATTCATTAATTTTTATGAAAACATGCAAAATGGCAGAAAAATCTTTAAAAATCCATAAATGAAGTAATTTCAGGCCCAAGCTGTCGTTGTGACACTTGGTATCTCATTTGTATATTCATGAAATTCAGACTAATAGTAAAATTGCCAAAAAGTGAGGAAAAACAAGAGAAAATTATACCCATTGCAAAGTATTGGATAGGTTATAGGATCCAATCTATCTTGCATCCCTGTGACAAATTCTCAAGACTGTCAGTGTTTTCAGAGGGACAACCTTAATGCCTTAAAAAAAGAAAAAGATTTGCATGATGTAAAATTACATAGTTTCCACACTACTCCTCATGCAATTCTAAAGAATAGGATGTTCTTCCTAAAATACTTATATCCCACCAATAGAATGCTCTAGAGTACTAAAATTGGTATGATAGTAATACATAAAACAAACAATTTAGCCTACAAAATGACTTGTATCTGGGCAATCAAAAGTCATATGGTGCTGAAAAATGACATCAAATGTTATACCATCCTGTACTATAAAGTATGGGTCGTTTGTGTTTTAGTTTTAAGAATATTAACAAAACGTTTTAAATTTAGAGAAAATATACAGAACAATTAAGGGGTATGCGTAGAAAAACGCGCGTGTCATAGGGAGCTATAACTGGTAGTAAATAATTGCTAGGACAATGTTCTGTAACCATATAATCCGATATATAAAGTAAGAAAAAGAGTAGAACTGAGATCCTTGAAGAGCAGTTAACATATAAATGAGAAATATGGGTCATACCGCGGTTTCCTGTTATTTTTCTTGTAGATCTATTGATATTAATGAGATCTTGATAAATAATATTAACATCAATGAAAAATGAAGGGGGCACCAACAACATTACTTATATCTCAGCTGCCAATAGCCGTGGAGAACTCAAAATGGCCTCAATTTATTGCTAGGACAATGTTTTATTGTCATGTGCTCAGATGTCTAAATCATGCTTTCTGGCAAGCAAGATTTAATAAATTTTGGTGAAGCACAGCCTTCAATTTTCATATTTTTCGAAACTTTATGTAACTTTCAGAAAATTTAATAACACATGGTTAAGCTATCGCACTGCTTGGCATTAGTGCATTCTCCCATCATTCTAATTGAGCCATTTTCAGCATTCTAATGATATTGTCAGCTGAGATATGAGCGGTTTTCTTTGTTGTACCCGTTTTTCTCTTATTTATGAAGATCTCAGTAATATCCATACAACACAAATAGCCGATTAATCGTTACAGAACATTGTCCTAGCAATCATTTGATGCCAATTATAGCTCTTCTACGTTTACCCCCTTAATTTTTCCGTATTCCCAACCCACTAAATTCAAAACGTTTTGTTGATATTCTTAAAACTCATGAAACTAACACCAAATGACTCGTAAATTGAAGTTCAGGATGTAATAATATTGTCCTAGACACCATTTGATGCCATTTTCAGCACAAAAGACTTTTGGTTGCCATAATACAAATCATTTTGTAGGTTAACCCATTTTTTCATTGTCTTTTCTCTAAAATTTCTTTAGTTTTCATTAAAATTCATGATATTGGAAATATAATACTTCAGGACCATAGTACATTGTCATAGCATTCATTGAACACCTTTTTTCAGCATCCCGGGGTGATAAACAGCTCTGGAACAAGCGATTTTTTTCACATATACCCCATATTGTTCCACAATTCTTCTCCATTGTAATGTTTTCATTTTTATTTATCTATTCTTTTATTTTTTTTCTATTTTGTTAATTTTCATGAACAAGTGAATTCAGTGCTTTAAATATGAGGTATAAAGGTTGAATTGTTCAGTTCATGCATCACTATCAGACTAATTATTGTATTCTAGAGCATTCTATTGGTGGAATATGAGTATTTTTGTAGGTACACCCTATTCTTTAGAATCGCATGAGAGGTGGTGTAAAAACTAAGTAATTTTACGTCGTGCAAATGATTTTGTTGCTGAGGACAATATTAATGGCATTAAGGTGGTTCCTCTTACAACACTAACAGCCTTGAGAATTTGTCCCAGAGATGCAAGTCAGGCCATATAACATATGCAATAACTTGCAATGGTTATAGTTTTTTCCCCCGTTTTTCCTCACTTTTTTGACATTTTATTAATATCATTAATATGCAAATGAGATAATCTTCATGTAGGGCCAGTTCATCGATAAATTTGTCATATGATATTACTGGTTCAATAACAAAGTGTCACAATGGCAGTTTGGGCCTGAAATTAATTAATTTATGTATTTTCAACGACTTTTTGCCATTTTTCATATTTTCATTAAAATTAATGAATATGCAAATTAATGAATATGCGAATATGCATTACTTATCATAAACATGGGCTATGTCTAAGCTTTAAAATGAGACCAAGTACAGTAGTCTAGGATAAGTAACAATCGAGATATGATCAATTTTGTATGTACACCCCCATGCTCAAGAATCGCGTTACGGTTGGCATGGAAACCATGCATGTTTTCATCGTGCAATTGAGTTTATCTTTGAGGACATTTTTTTTTGTATTTCTGGGGTCCCAGGGAATGATTTGGCAACCATGAAAAATTGTCCTGGGTGTGCATCAAATTAGCTCCCGGGGTCTTTAAGTTGTGGGCGTTTTTTGAAGAAAAACGTATGTCCAACGTATGCATGAACGAACGTATGACTGGATAAAGCAATACCCTTTAACCCATCGACTTAATTCGTCTATCGTGTGTATAATCAGGTGCATTTCATACATTTTCTTCGCAAAATAGGCAATAATGCGATGTTTTCAATTGATTTTGATGGATATACGAATAATTCATATATTTTCAGATAGCCGCCATATTGATGACGTCATAAATCGACTCTGACGCGGCTGTAAGTGCGACGAACAGGTTTAATGTTATACATGTACCCCATAGATAAGTTTTATATAGGTCGTCATAAATCGTCAAAAAAATCGCACGAGATTCCCATTCGACATTGACTAAAATATTGGTTTGAAGTTTTATGCTGTACCATCATAATCCACCTGGGTGACCTTGAGGTCAAGGTCACGGACTTAGAAATTTTGTGTTAAAGTTTTTGGTTAAAGTTTTTATACCCCGCCACTTCAAAAAGTGCGGGGTATTATGTTATACCCTCCGCAAAACATTTGCGTTCGAGTGTCCGTCCGTCTGTCCGTCCGTCCGTCAGCACTTCGTTTCCGTGCTCTACATTGAGCATTTATTGACCAATTTTCTTCAAACTTTGTATATGCGTTCGTATTAGGAAGGAATGGTTTGGAATTGAAGATGGGAAAATTTCGTCAAATAAGTACAGAGTTATGGCCCTTGATTAAATTAAAATTTCATTTTCGGGCTCTATCTGGAGCATTTATTGACCAATTTTCTTCAAATTTTGTACAGGAGTTCATATCAGGAAGTAGTGGTTTGGGATTGAAGATGGATAATTTTCGTCAAATAAATACAGAGTAATGGCCCTTGATTTATGTTACAATATTGTTTCTAGGCGCTATCTTGAGCATCTGTAGGCCAATTTGCTTCAAACTTTGTTAAGGATTTCATGGCGACTTATGGTTTGCGCTCACTCGTAGTTTCAACTCGTGAGTGTGTGACAGCTTTTCCAACATAACTGATGGAAAGCACGCGCGACAAGCGGCGACTTATAACTCGTACCAATTCATAGCATGTCGTGGCGTCAACTCGTGAGTGTGTGAAAGGCCTTTAAATAAGCCAGATTGTTGTATAAACGAAAGTGTGAATAGTAAACTGTTGTATAAACGAAAGTGTGAAGTTATTTTTCCTATAAATGAGCCGCCCCATGGGAAAACCAACAATCTGCATAGGCGAAAACAAAGGCGCAGATCAGCTTCGCGGTAACCGCGAAGCTGATCAGCGCCTTTGTTTTTGCAATACGGATAGTACACTTCCTCTTCTTCCTAAATCGGATGTTTCAAGCTTCTAGCCTGCTTCTGTGATTGTACAGCCCGGTTTGTGTCGGACCTGTTCGGAAACAACATTGTTGGTTTTCCCACGAGGCGGCTCAAATGTTAAATTCAGCCTCATAGTCATAACTTGAAAATTTCGTTCTCCCAAATCTGAGAATTAGGGACTTTTAACATCTTATCCATTGAGATTCTGAGTGAATGTACAAGTTCACTTCAAGGCATGAACGAATATGATAAACAGTATACGGCACAAACAGGTACCCGAGCATCTTTGACAGGATTTCTCAAGGCATGAACGAATATGATAAACAGTATACGGCACAAACAGGTACCCGAGCATCTTTGACAGGATTTATAAAGAGTGCATTGCTACACACAAAATACATGTATAAAAGCTTTAGGGCGCATGGTTTAAGAGATGCTTTTGTTTTTAGTCTTTCCCCATTGTGAGAATATGCAAGCTAATGACCCCTAGCCTTAGGACCATTGTTGACTCACGGAGCATGATTGGCAGGACGTATGGGAAGCTCCACATAACAATATACTAAATATTGATGCTTTGGATATTGTGGTTTCACAGAAGGGGATTTTCCATGTATTCCCAATCATATGCCTGTGGCAGATAATGACGTCCCCAGGGCGTAGCCTGTATGGACCCACGGGCACGGTTGGCAGTACTTATAACGAGGATTACTATACATAGCTACACACAAAATATAAAAACTCCAGGCCGTGCAAATTAGAGAAGATTTTTGTTTTAGGATTCCCTTTGAAAGTCTATGGGAACTAACGACCCCCTGGGTGGGGCCATTTTTGACCCCAGGGGTATGATTGGTAAGATTTATGTGCAACTCCGTATAAACTAGCTGCATACAATTCACAGACGCTTCTGTCTAGGGGCTTCGGAGACAAAGATTTTATAAGCATTTCCAATTATAAGCCTATGGCAGATACTAACACTCCCGGGGCGTGACCTGTATGGACCCCTGGGTCACTGTTGGTTGGATTTACAAAGATGATTACTATACATAGCTACACTCAAATTATATATGCTCTTGACCTTGAGGTCTAAAGGCAGAAGATTGTTTTTGTGTTTTCCATTGTAAGGGTAGGGGAGCGGACTGGCGCAGTCGGTAGTGCATCGGGCTTTGGGTGGAGGGGTCCCCGGTTCGATCGCCGTCCGGGGCGTCGTCTGTTGTGGCCTTGAGCAAGTCACATTTCCACAGCTCAATGTATATAGTGTACATACGTGGGTTGGGATTTAAGTTCGTAGACCTTCTTTGTAAAAGGTCAGATGTCTGTCACAGAGAAATTAAAATACTATAATCTGAAAATACATTCTTTTACCTATCATATAAGGTATAAAGCATTGTTCTACTCAAAATGGTATTCGCACAACAATGAATTTAACACAATGACCTTTCATCACCCGGGGCACGTTGGGAAATTCTGACGTCAAAACTACGTCAAATTTCAATAAGTGCCAGCATTAAAACGCCTTGTTTGTAACCAAACAACAAGTCATGCCTTTACTTATTTGCAGGATTTCCTTCAGGGATTTCGGAATTATTATTGTGGAAATACTGCGATCATCAAATATATTTCTTATACATAACTTTCTATGCGTATTATGCATATCAGTGTTTTAAATCAAGAATGTTGGTCGTGGCATTAAAAGACTTATTGTAGACGAGTGCATTTCTCATCGTTAAAATTCAAGTACCTCCTTCTAAAATCTCAAAATACCATTTTAAAATACCACTGCACGATCTGTCCCACAACTGTACAACACACGCCTATCATTTTGAATGTTTCTGTGTGTATTTTGGCTAATCAAACATAAGATTTTATCAATGCTGTTGCTTCGACGTTGCCTGTTAACGCCATTTTTCTTTTCCAAGCAGCGCGACTGGCAATACATTTTCTCCAATAACAAATCAATTCGTCGACATAATGCTTAAAAATTTAAACTGAGATAACAACATGATACTGCAATGCCTTAAACTGATTTAACTCAAGTTTTGGTTTACAATATGATAATTATTGGTGTGTTCTTCAAGGGTGCTGGTCAACTCGTACTTATTTTTTCTCGTACTGTGGTCAACTCGTACTAAATAAACTCGTACCTTATTTTACCTTAGTCAACTCGTACTTTTACCTTTGGTCAACTCGTACTGCTTGATTGGTCAACTCGTACTGAAGCCAGTTTGCATCTTCTGTTATCAAGAGGTTAAGTAATTAGTGCAAATGGCGAGGGGATATGTATACAGGCGATTTATTTGGTAATGATGAAAACAATTAAAGATTGGTTTATTATTTTGTAATTTAACTTAGATGTGTCTTTCTGAAGGACACGGTCCAGAATCAAGGGGATTTGAAATAGTTAATTGACGACTGCAAATTTGCTTTCCTTTGTTGTATTTTCTATGTCACTACCACAAAATAATAATTTATATAATCATATTTTAAATAATCTTTAAGGCACAATCATTCCCATGTCCAAAAAGAATACAGACTTTTTCAATTAACCATTTTGTTACATAATAAAATCTGTTTACTCTGGTGTCTGATTTCAACTTTTGTCACAAAATTGCAATAAAATGAAATATATTATTAATAAAAACGATTTGTCCTATTTATACTCAAATATTTTTTTCAAATAAATTTTTGTTATAAAAGTACGAGTTGACCAAAAATAAAATACGAGTTGACTTAGGGTACGAGTTTACGCCAGTACGAGTTGACCAATCAAAAAGTACGAGTTGACTAGGGACGAGTTGGAAAAAGTACGAGTTGACCATAACCCTTTCTTCAACGCCACTAAACTTCAGAATTGTTTAAAATTCGACGTGCCCCGGGTAGCGAAACCTAGGTTGCTATGGAGACCATTTTATGAGCATTGCGCAAAGTGTCTTGAAAAATATTGTAAACACGAAACAAGGAGACGTTGTTTCTTTATAATAATGCATCAAATATCGGATAAAAGCTGTAATATTCAATCAGTAGCAAAAGTCTACGAACTTAAATCCCAACCCTCGTATGTTCTTAAATAGTCGCAATAAAAGCTCTACAGAGCTTATGTTGGTTGTTGAAATATGAAGCGACTTTAAATAAAGATTATTATTATTATTATTATTATTATGACAGCCGAGGTGTGCCATTCTTGACCCCAAGGGGCATGATTGAAAGGATTTTTGTAAAGCACTACATAACATTGCTGCATACCAAATATATAAGCTTTGGGTCGTGTGGTTTTAGTGTAGTAGATTTTTACATGTTTTTCCCATTATAAGCGTATTTGAGCTGAAAAAATCGGGAAAAGAAATAAAAAACTGTAGGGATAAGAAACTGAAAACCGATTCAGTACAGGGCTCAAAGGACTACGCGGTGAAATTAAATTTCTTTAATTACATTATTACATACTGTGTAGGAATATGGATACTTTTAAAAGTTAAATTCGTCATCTCATCGTAATTGCTAAATGCTACATATCCTAATACGTTGTACACATCCTTGCATATATTGTCTACCTGCTTTACTAGATGCCACCTTAACTGCTTTCTCCACCAAAATGCTGTATTCTTCTCTCTCTCCGTTGAAAAAATTCCACCATTATTGGTAAACACGTTTGTGTTTTTAACTATAGGAAACTTATGTTCCTTTAGGGACATTCCTAAATATCTATATATTGTTTTGATTTTATCTAAAGGCTGGTCGTTTAAGTATTCATAGTATAAAAATCTAAACCTATATGGGTATTTCTTCATTAGCTTTTGGCCCTTTTGGTAATCATGCAACATTTTTCTACAAAGTGATTTGGTAGTTGATACGAAGTCACCACGAGGATACCATTCAGCATCGAATCTACTATTCATGATCGCACGTGGATCTCTAAAGAGATGGATAACTTTGAGATTTTCCTTGGTTTGAAGTAAAGATTCGAAACGGTCTAGGGAAAATCTCACAACTTTCGTAACACGATGCTTGGCATTTTTGCATGCTTTTATAATATCCTGATTGATGCACGATGCATTTTTCACCATTGCGTTTCCGTGTTTCTTATAGCAATGTATGATTGGCTTCCACGGCGCACCTGAAAAAAAAAATAAACATAGCATCCTGAATCTTGTTGGTATTATATGATACCTGGAGGCTAGATCTTGCTTATTTTCCCGACAAAATGAATGTAACACAAATACAGACCTGAAAGGCATACCGATCAAGATAGTTTATGACACGTTTGAACCGCCTCGCCGAGGCGGTTCTAACGAGTACCCACAATCTATGTTTTTGAGCAAAAATAAGAAAAATAGGTATACTCCTGCATACCCCAGTTTTGCATATATAAAAGTGGGGTTCAAGGAGGTATTCATTTCACGGACATGTTTTCCTGATGATGAGCATGTTTTACAGTATATCATTGGGATGGTATCCGGACAAAATCCCCCCCGGACAGAATCCCCCCCCCCACTCTTTTTTGTTGACGAGGACAGAATCCCCCCAGTATATCTTACAAATAGGACAGAATCCGCCCCCACTTCCCAGACAGAATCTACTTCTATAATTGAGCAATCTTTAATATAGTTGACTATAGTAAGTGGTGATTAGAGAAAATTAAATATGAGAATTTGGTTATTTTCAATATTTTTTATTAGACTTTAGTTAATTACTCAATTATAGAAGTTTGTCTCACCTCATTATTGCTATTAGCAGTAATTATGGCATATTGAGATGCAGCCTTTTTTAATTGAATAAAAACACAAAAAAAATAATTATCATACAAAAAATTAATGAATAAAGACACCCTCATTTGATGCAAAAATAGTTGACATTATGTTGTAAATGTTAAAATTTGATTATAAATGATGGTTCTGTCTGGGAGGGGGGGGGGATTCTGTCCTATTTGCAATATATACTGGGGGGGGGATTCTGTCCTAGTCAACAAAAAAGAGTGGGGGGGGGGATTCTGTCCGGGGGGGATTTTGTCCTACCAGGTTCGACACAAACCGGCCTGTACAGTCACAGAAGAAGGTTAAAAAAGTACAAGTAGGCAAAGATCAGGAAAAGGCGCAATCAGAAAAAGACTCCCACTCCAAAAACCAAGGTGGGAAAAAACCAAACTAACAACCAGGTACTTATACCATGAAAACATTTCGTAAGCCGAATGAGCAGCTATTTTCCCAATAGGTGGCCACTCAGTTACCTTAACTTAACCAAAAACATGCAAACACACACAAGGCGCCAACAGCACAAAAATATTTTAAACACCAATACATAAAACAAAAAGAACCACCACAGAAGTATCGACTTGGAACGATCAGTAACACAAAGTTACTGGCGGGTTTAAATCGATTTTACACGGCCGTAACCTCACCCTCAGCTTAAAAGCTTGAAATTCGGATTTATGAAGAAAAGGAATTGTACTACCCGTGTAGCGAAAACAAAGGCACTGAACAGCTGCGAAGCTGATCTGAGGCTTTGTTTTCGCCTATGCAAATTGTTAGTTTTCTCATGCGGTGGCTCAATTATTATGATGAAATGCACGTAGTACTACATATTATTGACATTATGTAATTACTGTACTTTACTAATTCAGCTAGTAAGGCCTTACCACTGTTTTCTGCAATGAAGGGATGAAGCACAAGACTTTCAAAGCTCTTGAGCCGACAGCCATAGATCTGTGACATAATCTTCTGTGCTTGATTTAGAGAAATAGTACTTCTGTAAAACAATTGCAAAGCTTTCTTACATGTACAAACCCATATAATCCTTTTAAAACGCCCTTTAAAGATAGATGCAGAGTACAAGAGTACAGTTGCCGGTCCCTTTCCCCGTTGAGTTAGATTAAAAACGTAATTAGTACAAAACATCAAATCTTCGTTTTGTTTGCGTTTTTAAAAAGGTACAAGTAGGCAAAGATCAGGAAAAGGCGCAATCAGAAAAAGATTCCCACTCCAAAAACCGAGGTGGGAAAAAACCAAACTAACAATTAGGTACTTATACCATGAAACATATCGTAAGCCGAATGAGCAGCTATTTTCCCAATAGGTGGCCACTCAGTTACCTTAACTAAAATATGAAAACATACATAAGGCGCCAACAGCACAAAAAAATTTAAACACCAAGACATAAAACAAAAAGAACCACCACACAAAAGCTCTTCAGTGTAGCAGGCTGTACAGCTGAGCTGATACTCTTCAACTTTATTGAAACTGTGTTTAAAACGAGACATAAATCGTTCCTTTAAATTGGTTTCGAATTGCAAATGGTCGCATTGGTGATGATGCGGATACTGGCAAGTGCACCTATGTAGGGAGCGCAGGGTCAAGTCTTATTGACTATGTACTTGTTAGTGAAAATTTATTTAACTGTTTTTCATCATTTATGGTAATGGATCCTAATATTTTATCCGATCACTGTACAATTAATTTTGAATTAAATATCTGCAGTATGGGTGATGAGATGTTGGAAAATCGTAAGGGGGATAGTATACGAGTGAAAAGTAAATATGTATGGGAGAAATCAAAGTCTAACCAATACAAGCAGGCACTTTCTTCCGAAAACACCACGGAGAGCCTCCAGGCGATATTTAGTAATATTGATAATAATTGTACAGATGAGCAGGTAGAAGAGTCTATTCAATCTTTTGTTGAGGTATTGGATTCTGTCTGTAAGCCTTTATTTGAAAAATACATTCCGGAAGTAAGTCAGTCTCAACCGAAAAATACTTTTTTATACAATGAAAATTGTGAAAATAAAAAGTTACTGTTTTTGAATAGATTAAACGTGTATCGTAATAACCCAAATGATGAAAATAGACAGGAGATGGTTAATTCACGTTCTAGTTTTAAGAAGTCTGTTCGTGAATTTAGGTTAGATTGTAGAAAACGTAAAACTCAGTATCTACTTGACAATAAATACAAGAATGCAAAAGAATATTGGAAATTATTAAAGAATGCACAGAAACATCCTGAATCTAGATCTTTATCGGCACAAAAATTTGGAGATTATTTCAAAGCAATTAACGACCCAAATACCGCATTTTATCAAGCTGACGAGGATGTTATATTTTTCAATGAACGTTATTTTCAATCGGAAGTCCAAATTATGTTTTCAGAATTAGACGAAGAAATATCGATTGAAGAAATAAAAACGGCTATTAAACAATTAAAGAATAACAAAAGTGGGGGTCCTGATAGGTTGTTAAATGAATTTTTTTCGTGTGGTATAGATGTACTTCCAGAATATCTGCATAAGCTGTTTAATGTTTTATTTGACAAAGGTTACTTTCCTTCTAGTTGGGCTGAAGGCCATATCATTCCAATCCACAAAAAGGGATCGGTGGATTCACCTGAAAATTACAGAGGTGTTACACTCTTAAGTACACTGGGCAAATTATTTACTAAAATTTTGAATTCACGACTTACAGAGTGGGCAGAAAACTATGGTGTTTATATAGAAGCACAGGCGGGTTTCAGGTCTAAAATGGGCACTACAGACAATATTTTTGTATTACACGGTCTAATTACACACCTCATTAATGAAGGGAAAAAACTATATTGTGCTTTTGTGGACTTTCGAAAAGCCTTTGATTTTGTAAATAGGGATATACTGTGGTATAAATTGATAAAAATAGGGGTAAGGGGTAAGATTTTAAATGTTATGAGGGGAATGTATAGTTCGGTCAAATCTAGAGTGAAGTACCAAAACGAATTAAGCTCAGAATTTGAATGCTATTTAGGAGTCAGACAGGGTGAATGCTTGTCACCTTTCCTTTTTTCTATGTATATTAACGATATAGAGGATGAATTTTATTTGCATGGTATAAACTGTATAGAAATTGATACAATCAAAGTGTTCTTATTGCTTTACGCAGACGATATTACTATTTTTGCGGAAACTGCGGAAGGATTACAAGAAGGGTTGAATTTACTTAGTAATTATTGTACAAGATGGAAATTGATTTTAAATACTGACAAAACCAAAGTAATGGTGTTTCGAAAAGGCGGTATTTTACCTAGAAATTTAAAGTTTTATTACGACGAGACAGAATTAGAAATAGTAAGTTCTTTTTCATATTTAGGAATAATATTTAGCACTGGTGGTTCATTTTCTAATGCACAAAAAACACTTGCTGGACAGGCGCAGAAAGCAGTTTTTAAGTTAAATAGTTATTTATACAATTTTGACACATTGACAACTAGACATATTTTAGAGTTATTCGACAAATTAGTTTCACCTATTCTGAATTATGGGGCAGAAGTTTGGGGTTTTTTCAAAGCTAACCAGATCGAAAGAGCTCATCTTCAATTTTGCAAGCGTCTTTTAGGGGTCAAAAAATGTACTCAAAACAACTTTATATATGGTGAGCTTGGAAGATTGCCTTATCAAAAGCAGCGTTATTTTATCATCATAAAATACTGGCTCAAAATTGTCAATTCAGAAGAAAATAAGATGATCAAACATGTTTATAATCAAATGTTATTAGATTTAGAACTTGATAATAGAATAGAAGAGTCAACTGGGCGTCACTTGTAAAAAAATTATTATCAGAGTTAGGTTTTTATGAAGTTTGGCTTCAGCAAAATGTTGGCGATCATCAGATGTTTTTAGCAATATTTAAACAGCGTGTTAGAGACAGTTTTATCCAAACATGGAATTCAGAATTAGCAGAGTCGTCTATGGCACTTTTCTTTAGAAACACTTCTGACTTCGGGTTTAAGGCTTATTTGAACATAGTTACAGTTAAGAAATTTCGTAGAGCTTTATCCAGATTAAGAATGTCTTCGCATAGGCTTGAGGTAGAAATGGGTAGATGGAAGAGACCAGTAAAGGTAGCGTATGGTGAGCGTAAGTGTCGAGTATGTGGAGTTTTAGAGGATGAATTTCACTTTTTAATTGAATGTCCTATTTATGTTAATTTAAGAGCTAAGTATATTAAAAGGTATTATTATATCAGTCCTAGTATGTATAAGCTTGTGGAATTGTTTTCAACTAATAATAATAGAGATATTCAAAATTTAGCAACATATGTATACAAAGCATTCGATGAAAGGAACAAAACACTATATATTCGGAACACGTAGGGCTAATGTTATACATGTATTATATTTCAACACGGCATATTTAATATAGGATATAACATTTTGAGTGCTACTATGCACACTCTCCGTATATTCATATACGCGGAAATAAACTATGACAATTGATATGCATGTGTATAGTATTTTTGTAACATTATGTTTTTCACACTGTCTGTTATCACTGTGTATTGTTTGTATTGTTTACTTATGTAAACATGTATTGCACAAGGACCAGATTGGTCTATTGCTTATGAATAAAATTTATCTTATCTTATCTTATCTTTTAAACATGTTATATAACACCCTAGAAGAGAGATGTTTAGCTCGTTTGTTACATTCACATGTATACACAAAACCTCGAGTGCATTTCCAGCAAACTGATTGCAAATAGGCCTCTACATTGCATATAAATATATATGAAGCAAAATTTTAACAATATCCTGACTATCTTAGGGAATGCATTACCTTAGTGATGTGTTCGTCATGAACATAGCATCTGGATGTTTATAAGAAGAGCTATTTCTGAAAACAGAAAAATAATGTTTTATCAACGTTTCCTTTTCCCTCACACAAAGAACATTCATTTGTATGAATATTTAAACACTTAATGACAATTTTACTTTATACATGTAGAACCCAGGAGGCTATTCTAAAGTGTACACACAGACTATATTTCGAGAAAAAAATTAAATTTCATCATGACGGGTTAAGAGCTTACCGACATTCTGACCTATCTGTGCGACATACAGAGTTGTTTCCCTTCCAGTAGATCCAAGGTGCCATTAACCAGAAGGGCTCATATACAAAGAAGCTGTCGTTATGGTAACCCAGTTTCTGTCCCAGCATGGTGCTGCCACCCCTCATGTAGGCGCTTACCACAACGTCATAGTGATCATGCAGGTTTGGATCTGCGTGAAAGTGCGAATAAAACGTAACTTTTCAGTAAAAACCAAACTAACGAAAACATTCTGATCTTCCCGACTGACCTGAGATTGCCAAACTGTATGATTCAGGTCTTCCCGACTGACATGAGATATTTTTTTTAAATTCAGTTTTACGTCCCTTTCAAGATTATTTCAGCTCATATGAAAAGGCCAATCAGTAGGTGGGCGAAAACGGGAGGACCCCGAGAAAAACCAACTGGCATACCCGCAAGCAGTACTTGACTTGTCTCAAATGTCCCATATGAAATCCTTAGATACACGTTTTAACACAATTTTTGCTCACCCGAGCCTTTGGGCTCAAAAGGTGATCTTATAGTATACCCATACACTGACGTCCGAGTTGTCGTTGTTGTTGTCGTTGTCGTTGTCCACAATGTTGAACATCTCTGAAACCACTAGGTCAATCAAGGTCAAACTTCATGTGGAGCATCCTTAGGAAGGGGAACCAAAGTTTATATATATGGTCCAGGCCACGTGACGAAGATGGCCACCACTAGTGCCTATACATCAGGTAAATATGTCCGTATAATGTATTTCCCCTTATACCCCACATTTATATAGTAAAACTGGGGTTTACAGGGGTATTATGTACCTATTATACTTATTCTTGTCCAAAACATAGATTGGAAAATTTGATAACATTTTTTCGGGAATTTTTGTAGCCTGAGACCTGAAAGTAGGCAAACGCAGACACCTTATTGAGTTAATGACGTTGTGTGAGTATTCAAGATTAAGGTCGTTTCTTGACATTGGCCAAAGGTCATTTTCATTTTAAATTTAAAACATTATTTTCACAGAAACCATTGGACCAATCAAAACCAAATTTCATATTGAGCATCCTTAGGAAGGACCTAGATAGCCGCCATGCCCATATAGGGTAATTACCTTAAAAATCTTTTTCTCTGGAACCGATGGACCGATTTAAATGATACTTGGCATGTAGGGCCTCTGGTTCATCATAGTTTGCGTAAATCATGATCTTGGGCTGACCTTGACCAATTTTACGGCAAGGTCAAATGTGGTCATAAAGGCTTTTTAATGGAAAAAAGTGAAAACATTTTCTTCAGGATGCTTTGTAGCCTGTGACCTGAAAATTGCCGGGTAGAAACCGTGAGACATTTTGTTGAGTTAATGAGGTTGTTTGATTATTCAATGTCAGAGTCATTTCTTGACCTTGGCTAAAGGTCATTTACATATTAAATTTAAAACTATCATTTTTCAGAAACCACCCTACCAATCAAAGCCAAACTTCATATGGAGCATCCTTAGGAAGGGAGAAGCAAAGTTTGTATAAATGGTCCAGATCACATGACCAAGATGACCGCCAAGCCCATATACGGTAAAAACCTTTAAAATCTTCTCTTAAATCGATAGACTGATTTCAATGAAACTTGTTATGTAGCATTGGAGACTATCCCCTCGTAGTTTGTAAAAATCATGACCTAGGGTTGAACTTCACATATTTTACGGCAAGGTCAAATTTGGTCACACATGCGTTTTAAGTGAAAACTCAGAATGTTTTGCAGTCAGATGTCAAATGCTGATCTGTACCAATACCTGCCAAATTGTCTAACTACCTATTGAACATGTGAAATCAATTTCTTGCGGTGAGCAAGTCGGACAGGTGACCTCTCGCTCTATTAATCGCCACAGGCGCTCTTCCGAGCACCTAAAAGTCGTCTGTGCCACGTGCAAACCGATGACTGACAAGCGGATGACTTTTATGTTGTTGTGGGTCATTTCCCATTACCTAGCGAAACGCACAATTTTATGATTGTTGGCTGTTCTCCAGAATCAGATCAGAATCAGAATAGTTTACTAGTGACACGCCAAATGACATTATTTCACCAGGGGGTTCGGATGGGGGGGGGGGAATTAGTCCCTTGAACGCACGAGTGAAGCGAACTTGGGCACACAATCATCTGACATTTCAGCAGTAGAAAACAGAGAGTCAGGGAGGTCATTCCAGTCCCTGATAGTCTGGGGAAAGAAACTACATTTATAGGCCTCTATACTAGCAGATGGAAGCTGAAATGCCTTGGAGTGGCTATTTCTACAACGCCTAGTCTTCGGGATAAGGTCATCTGTAGGTATTCTGGCATTACCCTTCAGACCTTTGTATAGTAATATAAGTCGATTATCCGTCCTCCTTTTCTTGAGAGATTCCCATCTGAGTTGTTCAAGAATGCCAGTCATACTACCTTCCTCGAAAGTATAATTCCTAGTTACAAATCTAGCGGCACGATTCTGAACCTTCTCCAATTCCTCCTGGAGGCATTTAGTATGAGGATCCCAAACAGAACTTCCATATTCCAGGACTGGGCGCACCAGTCCTTTATAAGCTGCTTCTTTAACATCTTGGGGGCAAGAAAATAAGTTTCTCCCCAAGAAACCAAGTGTTCTGTTGGCTTTAGTACAGATATTATTGATATGGGTATTCCACTTGAGGTCATTTGTAATTGTTACACCTAGATATTTAATGCTATCAACATTTTCCAAAACCGTTCCCTCGAGGGTGTACGAGGCCTCAATTTTATTTATCCGCTTATTTGTCAGCTGCATCATGTTGCATTTGACAGGTTGAAATCTCATGCCCCATTTTCGGGCCCAGCTCCCTAAAAGGTCAATGTCTTTCTGAAGTTTCAGTGTATCTTCTACTGTTTTAATTTCACGGTAACAAACACAGTCATCAGCAAAAAGCCTGATTTGAGAGTCAATGCCAACGGGTTTGTCATTTATGTACAAGGAGAACAACAATGGACCGAGAACGGTGCCCTGAGGGACACCAGACACAACAGGGGCCCAGTCAGATTTAACACCATTAACTACTACCCTTTGCTGCCTGAAGCACAAAAAAGCATTTATCCATTCCAATGTCTTTCCACCTATACCATAACTAAACAGTTTGCTTTTAAGAAGTTCATGTGGAGGGGTGTCAAAAGTTTTTTCAAAGTCCAAAATAAAAGTGTCAACCTGACCCTTTTTGTCCAATATTTTTGCCAAATCATTTATCACTGTAATTAATTGAGTTTCACAACTATGCCATTTCCTGAATACATGCTGTTTGTCCGACAAAAGATTATACTGGTCAAGATGACCCATGATATTTGAGCAGACAATATGTTCTAGAAGTTTGCAAGGAATACAAGTCAAAGAAACTGGGCGGTAATTACAAGCAAGGGACCTGTCACCTTTCTTGAAAAGTGGACAAATATTAGCAAGTGACCATTCCTTGGGGATTTCACCCGTATTGATTGACTGCTGGAAGAGATGTGCAAATACAGGTCCTAATTCTTTTGCCAATTCTTTAAGGACTCTAGGATGGAGTTCATCAGGTCCTAGGGCTTTAGATGGGTTCAGACCTTTAAGGAGTTTTGTTACTCCTTCCTTTGTTACAACAATTTCATCCATGAATGGGGCCGACCTATCCAGAAGTGGGACTTGGTTGTGTACCGTTTTGGTGAATACATCTGTGAACTGTCCATTAAATTCTTCTGCCTTTTCGAAATCTGATTGAGCAATACCACTTCCATTTTTCTTTTTCAAAGGGGGAATGCCTTGGGTATCTTTCCTCTGACTATTGATATACCTATAAAAATCCCTGGGATTAGCCTTAACGTCCCCTACCAAGTTATTGACATAAAGGTCATGCTGCTTCCTTATATCAGCTTTGATTTCCCTTCTTAAGTTTTCAAATTTAGATCTAATTTTTGCACTTCCAGTTTTCTTAGCTTTTGCATGAGTTATATTTTTCCTGCGAATCTTCCTCCTTATCTCAGGAGTTATCCATGGGACAGAAGAGACAGAGCGACTTGTTTTTGATGGGATATGCTTATCTGACGAGTCCTGAATGAAAGATGTAATAAGATTGAAAACCGAACGGGTATCCGAGTAGCCATTAAAATACTTTTCCTTTGCAAATTTTAATGTTTCTGCCCTCATAGATTCATAATCACCTTTCTGGTACCGATACACCTTCCTCCGAGGTTTCTTAATGGGGGGAATAACAATCTTCAGCGTTCCAGAAACAATATCATGATCACTGAGACAATCTGGGGAGTGAATGTCTACAAACTGATTGGGAAGAGAAGTGATAATCAAGTCCAAAGTATTTCTTTCTCTGGTAGGGAAGTGGACTAATTGATCAAATCCATGATCATTAATAATGTCAACCAAAATTTGACCTTCAATCCTACTCAATGGTGACCCACATTTATTGTGTCTGTCCGGCCAAACAATATCTCCAAAGTTGAAATCCCCTAGAACGTGAACTGAGGGGGGTTTATTTCCTTTATGTTTATCCCTTTATCCCGACGTCATATTACGTTATTTTTAAACATATTTCCTCAGACTACTTCTGAACTCATGTATTTACGGAAATCAGACAATACTGTCGCGAAGGCTTAAACTTTTAGATAATAATTCCGATGTTACGTGATTTCTGTATAAAAAGATTTGAACGCTGTAGCGTACTTTAGCGCCGTTTCACAAGAATAAGCGTCGCATTTTATCACGTTTATCCCTACCGCAAAGTGTATAATTATTTCAAATTGAACCAAATTTCTTAAATATATTCCGAATACGGTGCTGCTTAGACTTCTACATAAAATCCTAACATTTTCTGTTAGCCAAGGTGTCCATGTACTTTCCTGATAAATCGTGGTTGAAGTCCTTTCCTCTTCGAGTACCTTAAACGTTTGCAATTCTTAGATTACTATATCAAAACATTCAATCAGGTAAATTTTATTGTTCAGTTATGTTAATTCTGTCTGACCTGTCGTCCACAACGTCCTTTGCCTGGGGCTACATGGATGCCCACCTCACTGGGAAAAAGCTGCTGATGGTTTTCGAAAATTTATTCGATTAAGCAGATGCTTGCCCCTAATGATGTTTTTTTTTACCTGCATTTCTTTTCCAGAAATACGCGTACACCCCGTAGAGTAAAATTGAAAAAAAGAAGGCAAAAATCGATGGTGTACTTGGTCCGAAGCCCGGCGGTTGTTTTTCTGCCTTAGTATAGTTGAGAAAATCATTAATGGTATCTGATCGATTGTTTTGTTTGTCATTTTTAAGTTTTAATTAGTGTTCGTGTATATGCAAATTAGATTATTTGCATAACTTACCACAGAATGAAACGGCTATTCCTAAGATTAAGATATGCTAAGGGTATGTACATGTAACAGCCTAGATACATGTACATGTGTATGATCAATTTTGCGCTGGTACAATCCTATTCTTGTGAACCCTGGTTTCAATGCATGATTGCATAATGTTTTTACTTAAGGACAAAACATTATTCGCACGATTCGGTACCCATTAGAAATAGCCCTTGGTAAAAGGTACGTCCAATTCTCCGCCGGGTTTTAATCCCTTCCCTTCCACAGACCGCCATGATTACAACTGCCCCACTAACCGAACTCATTTACACGGTAAATGACTTTTACGCAACTCTACTGACTTGTAGCATACACATCGCGTCCAACCGAAACGCCGGAACTCGATGCTAAACTCCGGAACGCCGACCGGTATTATCACGCCGGAATCAGGTACTTTTTGCTGGATTCGCCATTGTCTGGTAAGTTTTTTGGCGTTACCTTGAATTTTGTGGAGTGTGACTCTCCCCTAACTTTCTTGGAAAAATCTTATAGCAATGGCCAGTTTATGATACAATGTCATTTTGGAATGCATTTCCATTGATCAGGTGGTCGGGGATTTCAAGAAAAGCAAAAAAAGTACTAACACTTTTGGTAGGAATGCGTTTTAGGTCTATGGCCGAACCTCGTAAACAATAACATCTCGAGGCATTTGACAAATCCAGCAAATTTTATGCATGAGATGAAAATTTGGCAGTAAGAAAATAAATGTAGATCCGGATAGGCTATTCAGCATGCCCCATCAAGGGACAATGGCGGCGAATCTAGTAAAAAGTACCGGATTCCGGCGTGAAAATACCGGCGTTCCGGAGTTTAGCACCGGATTCCGGCGTTTCGGTTAGACAAGCATGCAAGTGAAACACGGGGACATGGTAATGACCAGCAGCAGCCATAACGGATTTTTCCACGCCATTTTAACGCATCCCACATCATACAGACAAAAACGTCGGCCTATCTAAACTTTTATGAGAATTATCACCCGAGGGAATCCGAAAATCCGTTCAAGAAACGAGTGCGCTACTCAATAGGGTGATAATGTCCTTTATTTTATACTTTACAGTGAAAACCAATGTATATCAAAACTTGATAAAATTGGTATTTTCATTGATATAAAATTTCACTGATATCAAATCTCACTGATATCAAAAGTCATTATTACCCAACCCCTGTATAAAAATAAATTGAATAGTTTTGACTATCTGCACAAATCAGTGCTTAATTGGCACGCGATGTACGAAATGCATGTAATGCGACAAATGTGACGTCACCAGCCGGTCCATAGTTTTGACTATAGTGACATCACCCATGCAAACGCAATGGAAAAACGGGGTGGAATAGTTTTAACTATACCATGACCGATGACGTCAACGTCACGAGCATAACGTAGAATATCTCGAGCGTAAATAACGTCGCGCGACTATTAATAGTCAATTTTGTAACGAAATCGCTAATGATTTCTGGTTTAGTTGGGTAATAAAGCAATTATTTCATGGCTGTTTGGCAGAATAGTCAAAACTATGTCCTTCGGTGCCGTTGACAGCTCAATGCGCAATTGCCCTCGGCCTAACGGCCTCGGGCAATAATGCATTGAGCTGTCAACCTCGGTGCCGTTGACAGCTCAATGCGCAATTGCCCTCGGCCTAACGGCCTCGGGCAATAATGCATTGAGCTGTCAACGGCACCTCGGGACATAGTTTTGATTATTACCTAATTACATCAAAAATTGTATAGAAATGCCTATTGGTTATTTTCTTCTATTCCAGTACTTTTTTTTAATACCAGGAAATAGTACCAGGTTCTATTGCCTGGCCATTGATCAGTCTATTGCCTGATCATATGATATGTCACATGACTGAAATGTTACAAGGTAAGAACTTAAAATAGTACCAGGCAATAGAAAATTCTATTGCCTGGTCAGCTGTTTATTGCCTGGTCACATGATTAGTCACATGACTGGAATGTAATTAGGTAATAAAACAGTTATTTCAAGCTTAAACAGGCAATAGTGCAAAATATTTCCCCTCGGTACAGGTACCGACTTGACACGCTATTGCCATCGGCTTCGCCTCGGGCAATAGCCTGCCAAGTCGGTACGTGCACCTCGGGGAAAATATTTTGCACTATTGCCTGCTGAAGCATGAAATAACTGTATACTATTCCCCAACCAGGCATGAAATAACTGCTTACTAGTGACTGATATTTAGAGATTATCACATGGGCATTTTGGTTATCGCCCGCAGTATCAACCCGAGACTCCATTATCAAGCCCGAGAGCTTTAGCTCGAGGGCTGATAATGGTCAAGGGTTGATACGAAGGGCGATGACCAAAATGCCCATGTTATAATCTGTTTATCACATCTTCTTAATCCTCTATTCCAAAGATTTGTGTTTAGAAATGCGAAATACGTTTATTTCTGCGTTGAAAAAGAAAATGGCACCATAAAAATGACGTTATTAAACTTGACGTCACACATACCGTTGTGCGACAACGTCCCATGCGGGCATTATAACCTCTCTCCGTTCAAAATGCATGATTTCCGGTTATCAGCCCGCCCATGCTGATAACCAGAGGGCGGGATAACACATTATCACATATGCAAACTTGAGGTTATCACTGGAAATATAAGTCTAAGTATGTGATAATATGCAATTATCGACTATTGAGTCATTGAATATGATGTGATATCCAACAGAGACTACCAATATTGACCGAGGCGAAGCCGAGGTCAATATTGGTAGTCTCTGTTGGATATCACATCGTATTCAATGACTCAATAGTCAACAATTGTTTTATTATATAACACTCTTTCTTTTTATACAAACATGATTAGAATAGTATTAAATAACTATTTTTATCTGTAAATGAATTAGTGTATACATACAGTTTACATATAGTCCCAACATGACTGAAAAATGTTCAGTGGGACATTAAGTCTAAATTCAAATAAACTAGACAGTAATAAACATCATTTGTACTTCATTGGCATTACTGCTTGACAATAATCAATGTACATTTCCAATGACAGAGAGAAACATATATTCAATGGGAAAAACCCCAGGTCATAGGATATGACAAAATATGCAATGGGCTGAAAGCATTGTCTGAAATACTGTCTATTTATAGTTATATAATAACAGCCTATATCGTCACTGTAGATTTTGGATTACTTCTGACGTTTCCATTTACCTGACGTCATTAAATGTGCCTCACTTCAGAAATTCAAACTCCTATCTAACTAGAAGTTGTTATTTATGAACGAAAACATAAAGTGTGGGTATTCATTTTCTTAGTTATAATGTAAGGAACAATTTGGTACCAAAATTATTTGTGTTTTCAAAAATTTTTGGTTTTTGCATTTTCATCGCCTGCCTTGTGAATTGGAAAATGCCCGTGTATTGTATAAGATAAAAAGAAAATTTGCTTTTTTTTTCATTGAATACCAAATATAGATCTATTTCATCTCGTGAGTTGAAAACATAAAAGTTTTCACTCGTGCTGCGCACTCGGCGTGAAAATTCTGATGTTTTCAACTCACTCGATGAAATATATTTGGTATTCACCTAAAAAAAGCAAATATCCTCTATATATTTTAGATAGACTGCCTGAATACAATTTATATTATATTCTTTTTGCAATGTGTTGGATTGTTTTCCAAAAAACAACGTTGTTTTGAGTAACACCCACAATAACGCATAGAATTTTATGAAATGTCTTAGATACATAAAACGAAAATAAATAAAACTTACCGTACAACAAAGTTGAACCAAGAAAAAATGGAAACACGCGCCGAAATTTCATCTTTTATCGGAACATACATAATGCGCTATGCCTTTAAAAAAACTTTTTTTCAGGTTATTGTTCATTGAATTGTATGATAAACTTAGTTGAATAAATTGAGCCCTCATGCGAAAAAAAAATGACAATGGACTTCTTTGTTGGGACCCGATCAGACTCGGACCGACAGAAACTTGGTAAAGATATGTTTCCATAATATAACGTGTAAATGAACAATGCAGGCGTTAAAACATGTAGGTACATAGACTTGTAGCATTTTTGTTGTTTTATCACACAAAAAAAAGTCGATTAGACTATTTAACCAAAATTTATGTGTGGCTATTAAAACTTGTACCCTATTGATTTTCTGTTTAAAATATTGGCTTTCCAATAGGGAAAAGTGTAAACAACAATTTTTTCGGTGCATTCCGTGGCCTGTGTTCTGAAAATTGGTACATGTAGATACAAACAATTTAATGACGAATCAAAGAAGTTATGTGAGTATCCATTGCCAAGGCCATTTTGGTCAAATGTCATTTTTATAGACTAAACCTAAGGCGAGCGTCTTCACGACGTCCTTTTGTTGTATAATTTGTTTTTTTTTTTTTGTTTAAGTAAGACTAAACAGTGCTTTGTTGTAAGATAACCTGCCTTTCAGACCTAAATCATTTTACATACCATTACGGAAACTTCTCCATTTTACTTGGGAATTTCTTTTAATTACATATTAAATAGCTATTCATGAACTAAATTTTAATTTTACAAATATTTACCTTGCCTATCATGAAATAATGGTTTATTATATTGATTTTGTTAGAATTTAGCATTTTTGACTTTTAAATTACATAAATTATTGATTTTTTCTCTTGACCCCCGTCAAACCTCAATTTTACTGTATAAGTATAGGTTTGAAGGGGTTAAGTTCCACACGGTGATGTTTCCATGATGTTTCGCTCCGAGAAATAAGTTATATTTATTCATGCTTCAAACGTTTAGAAAAACGCTTTTCTCCATCATTGATTAATACAACTTCAAATCTTAGTAGATGGATCTATCAATCATTTTATCATGTGGATTATTCAATAAACCGAAACTAAAAAAAACTCTCATACGTCAACACTGGCGCTGCCGTGAAAGGAACAAAATGAAAACAATATGTTTAATCTTTCGACTCCGAAAAGATTTTATGGTTTCCCTTTCTGGTGTAAATACACATTGTGTGTATTTCAGCGCGATAAACAATGGGAGACACAAGTGTTGAAAATCAGTTTGAAGTATTATATTTTATAAGTTGTTATAGACTGCAATCCAGCCACTTGAGGTTGATAGACATTATATATAAAAAGGAACATAACAGCATATTTTAGAGATTGATACAACTTATTATATTGTTTGTATCTCCATTCTACTCGACCAGATGTAAAAACACCAAAACTACATAAACGACATTTTTCCATATTTGACTCTCAATTCTTGCAACAATTACAATGTATGTTTGAAAAAGAAACGTCATCCTGGAGATATACGGTATTCAAACATTTAATTTTAAAAAATCTGGTTTTGACCATTTTTGTGGAAGAACATCAAAGCCGTACGAGTCTGAATTCTTTTCGCAATAATTGATTAAACATATTCAGAAATAAACATGAAATACACTTTTGAACAATAAATGCATGCTAGATGGACGCTTAGGCAAATAAATGTGAAGATAAAATTGCAAAATCGGAATTCGCCCAATCACACGACAATAAAACGACAACCCCAGCATGTAAAGAACCATCCTTGATAGACATGCTGATGTAGATTATAGACATTATATCAAACAAATTTTAGCCGATTTACTTAATTCTGATTTAAAGTATATTCGATAGTTTATAAATCGTATTTTCACAAGTATTTAATGGTCTACCGTAGAAAAAAAAGCCTGCTGTGTCGTTATGCAAGTCGGTCATATCTTCTATACAGTGGTTTCAGATACACCATATAATTACCTTCACAACCATATATAATTCAGCTGTAGGGCTTTCAGGTGCAAGGGTTAGCCCATTTCACCCATTGGTTCCCAAACTTAACCGTAGATCATATTGCAAGAAATGCATACAATATGCATTTGTTAGATTTATTGCAGCATATTAACTTTTTGGTTGAGAACTACGTTTCACGCCTTGTAGTTTTGTAGTTAGAGAATGCATACGGAAATGTATACACTGTATTGGGCATTTCGAGATAAGAAAATACTCGATAGGCTAGGTTTGTCGCATTTGTGGCATCTTGAATCGGATACAGAAATATCATATAAAACTAAAAAGATTCACATAATTTTATCTGATCAATGCAATCAAACATTGACAATGGAAATAAATGATTCAAATCGACTTACTGTATGTAAACCATCTTTCGGATAATAAAAATAAAACACATCCTTTAAGAGCAGGGAAACTGCATTTTTAAAATCTCACTTTTCTGAAACACCTCTAGAAAAATATGACCATGTTATCCTTTTGAAACACAAAAGTCTTAAAACGTGCCTCAAAAATGTATAAAATCGGTTCACTATTAGACATTTTTCACTTTTGAACGTAAATTTTGCTGGCGCTTGCGGTTACGACTTTGTGTGTGATGGGCGACGACTCGTGAGGGCATATTTGAGACGAAGGCGAGGGGCGATATGAAGAATCAACTTAGTCAAAACTACTAACAGCCCACCGGAGGTGTACTAAATGAGATAAGCAAAAAACGAAATTGTCCAGGACGCCTAGCTGAATAGTTCAGTAGGTAGTGTGTAAGACATAGAATCGAAAGGTCCTGGGTTCGAGTCCGGGTAGGACAAAAAATTTTACTTTTCTTTGTTTCTTCCTTTTTTCGCACCTGTGACAATAAAGCTTAGAAAATTAAAAAGAAACGAAAAAAAGGAAAAAAGAAAATATTATTTAATCTATTGGCAAATGCAAGAATCACAAAATTCACTGCTACATGTAATACTAAAATCGTAAGTTTCTGGATTAAACTGTCTAGTGAGAAGGCAGACCGCATGTATAGGTTTTTTTATATGTCTTGATTTTTCACCCATTGAAGCCGAGAACTCGATCGTCATTTTCGGCAGAAGAACGGATCAGCGATCGATCCTAACGTCAACATTTATTTCCTGACTGGCTGGTACAGATAATGTGGATAGGATAAGCTGACCGCCTCTAATGACTAAAAAAATACGCAAGCGTCCCCCGTGGCCAAGCAGTTAAGATCGCTATTTCATAATCACTTAATCATCTCACCGTTGTGTCTGGTGTGAGTTTGAGACCCACAATGGCCACATGTGAGACAGGCCAAGTTCTGCTTGCGGGTGTGCCAGGCGGTTTTTCTCGGGGTACTCCCGTTTTCGCCCCACCTACTGTTTGGTGCTTTTCATATGAGCTGAAATAATCTTGAAAGGGACGTGAAACTGAATTTTAACAAATACACAAGACACCAAATCAAAAAGTATAGTGTACATGTTCAGATATATGTGTATTATTAGATGTAAAACTACAGTTTCACGTGCTATCTCGTGAGCGAACGATGTTTATTTTGTCGATGTCTAGTTTTGAGTCCATTCGACAGTAGGAAGAGCGATAGGGGCAATACCCTACATGTAGCTACAATATGCCTAGCCAAACAACTGTTTTGTTTATTGTAGACTTTCAACAGTATTTCTGCCATATCGAGTGCGATGGTTACGATGTAGAAAATTAATTTGGCAAGACATAAGCTTTCGTTCTGATCCTCATTTATTCTGTGTGATAGTATGCGTGCTGTTTCACCTGGTTGAATTCAAATAAATAAATAAAAATCAAACTAACTCAATTATATTATTTTCATGAGTTTCTAAAGTGTTTCCGTAGAGGACGCATAGTGTTTCAGTCGCCCCGTAAAGCGGGTCGCGCGTCACTTCGCCGCAGTTTACTTTTGATGTTCGCCATTTTCACGTAGAAGCAATTTTGGACACTCACAAAGTGCACAAATTATTCATTTGTTTCACAAATAATGGTGTATACAGTCTTGGTCATTTTATTTTTACTTGATTACAGATAAGGGTCTGATTGTGCTCATTTCTGATCATGATGATTTGTTGTTGTTTTTTATACAATTTTCGGCCCGTTCAAGATTATTTTAGTTCATATGAGACGGGTAAATCAGTGACAGGGGGAAAAGGGGAGAACCCTGAGAAAACGAACTTGTACACCCACAAGCAGAACTTGGTTTGTGTCACCCGTGATTGTAAGACTGATCAATTGGGCAGCAACCTACGGCGAAGAGTTCATTAGTTGCCAAAACGATATTGTTGCGCTGAAGGTTGTTTTAATCCATTTTATCACATGTTGTGTGATGCTGCATCAATCTTTGTTGTAAGGACTTTGTATCGCAAGCATATACGATGGTGCTGACACTGATAGACAATACCCGAATACACATATTCAT
Organism: Rugalucina vietnamica; assembly: GCA_964017185.1. Lineage (NCBI taxonomy): Eukaryota > Metazoa > Mollusca > Bivalvia > Lucinida > Lucinidae > Rugalucina > Rugalucina vietnamica. The sequence goes on along the minus strand of OZ024869.1, from coordinate 13,700,995 downwards.
GTACAGTATACCACGCAGACATTTCACGTGTCCATTTACCGACCTTTTATATGTAAACAACGATTCTAATATATATACATGTAAAAGGAGAAATTTAATTGTGTTGTGTTTGGCTATTGAAATTTTGTCCTAGGGCCTATCGACAAAACAAAGATCATATCAAGCCGGATCTGTTATCAAACCACATTGCTGCTTGGCAAGCCGAACGCAGTTGGTGTTAAGGGCATCCCCCAGGCAGGAGCAGACAACCACCTGGGTCTTTGTGTTTTCATAAAAATAAATCTGCCCATTTGAATTATCATAGCAAGTTTCCCCATTTAAATGCATGGGCGACCTACATGAAAGTTGATCTTACCGTAAAATAAGTCAAGGTCATCCCAGCGAAATGATTTATACAGACTTTGTAGTGCTTTTAATATTGTTTGATGCTTCATGCCATCTGGTTCTGGAGAAGAAAAATTTTAACGGTTTTTGCTATTTATAGCCAAGGCGGCCATCTTGGTCATGTGACCAGGTCCATTTATGCAAATTTCGTTCCCCCTTCCTAAGAATGCTCCGCAAACAGTTTTAACTTTGATTGGCCAAGCTGTTTCAGAGAAGAAGATCATGGAAATTGTTGACAGACGACGACGGGGCATGGCCATCCTATAAGCTCTCCTTTTGAGCCGAAGGGCTCATGTGAGCTAAAACTATGTATACCCCTGCATACTTTAGTTTTGCTTTATAAAAGCGTTGTTCAATGGGGTAAACATGTCACGGACATGTTATCCTGATAAGGATAACAGACCATGCTCGATATTACTTGAAATGTGTCAAAACGTTGTAAGGCGTAGAATAAAAAATGCACATAAAATTAAAGATCAACTAAATGTTTCAAATCGTAAATCTTGCCATGTTTACATGTAAAAAATCACTGTGTGTTCACGAAAAACACGTGAAATGTAGCTTAACAGAACCAATGTACGTATATACATGCACCAGTATGTTAAAAGTCATATGGCGATAACAAATAGTTGATAGTTGCTTTCCCACCAACAGTTATCGTCATATGCAGACGGGATCTCGGTTTATAGTGTCACCATAAAGCCATGGGCAGCTCAGAATTGAACTAGCGATCCCTAGTTATACACACGAGTGTCTAAAAAATAACATTCTGCACTGGAAGCTCAACAATAATCATTGTTACCATTGCATATGATAACATTGTTTACGATTTATATGTTTAATTGCGGCGGCCCCCGTGGCCGAGTGGTTAAGGTCGCTGACTTCAGTGCTCTTAATCATTCGATCATCTCACCGCTGTGGGTTCGCGCCTCGCTCGGGGCACGAGTCACATGTGGGACAAGCCAAGTTCTGCTTGCGGGTGTGTCAGGTGGTTTTTCCCCGGGTACTCCGGTTTTCGCCCCACCTACCGATTGATTCGTCTCGATATGAGTGAAAAAGCTTGAAAGGGACGTAAAACTGAATCAAAAAAAAAAAAAAAAAATATGTTTAATTGCTGTCTGGATTTCTTTATTTTTGCATTTTACCAATGCATATAGGTTTTAAGTTTTTATTTATTTTTTTTTTTTTGTTTTCTACGCAAAAATATTGTCAAAGATGCGAAAAAAAAAATAAAAATAATAAATTCCAATAAAAATAGGCGTTTCCTACTCGCGCTCAACCTCCTGAACTAACGAGTCAGATGCTCTTATCAAAATCATTTTTATTAAAGCTTTATATCCCAGTCAACATTTTTTTCAGTCATGTCGGGACGGAGCAAACGCTTCCTGGGTTTAACCAGTTAGTAAGGAGTTAATGTGTCTTGCTCAAGGACACAACACGGTGGCGCCTGTGGGGATCGAACCCAGGACCTTTCGATTCGGAGTCAGACGCCCTACCACTACGCCACCGCGCTCCCTAAAATAATTTTGTACCAGTCTTATATCAACTACCTGTACGTATTTATTCTCGACATGTGATTTTACGAAGCGACTGTCTTAACCACTGCGACATGAAGTGATCTACGGAACATGTGTGTGTGTGTGTGTGTGTGTGTGTGTGTGTGCTCGCGTAAAGAATATTGTCATCCTGTTTTAGGGTTAAGCAAGGTACGCGACACGTTATGAAAAAAAAAAAAACGAACTGTATGTTTCTCAGTCTATAAACATTCATTTTCTTGAAAATAATATTGTTTTAGTTTGAAGTTTAATTATATTTATTTGAATTCAAACAGATAAACATCACGCATAATTCAAGAGCATAAATGAGGATCAGAAAGAAAGCCTTTGACTTGGAAAAAACATCCCAAAAAAAATCGTAATTATCGCATTCAAAATGCTGAAATACTGTGGAAGATCTACAAAACCTCAAATTATTTGTATGGCTTTGCAAAATGTAGCTAGGATATCGCACTTATGACTTGCAGATGATTGTCTAATGGACTCAAAACGAAACATCAACCAAATAAATAACATCACGATTTCGAGTATCTGTTTGAAATACATGTATAAACATGCCAAAATAAATTATGTTCTCTCACGAAACAGCACGTGGAACTGTAGGTCTTACACCTAATAAATATACATATATCTTTACATGTACACTATACAGTGTACTATTTGAGCCGCGGAAAACATTTTTAAGTCGTTCAGGATGGCTAACTTATCCTTGCCACATTATGCCTGTACAAGCCTTCTGTATATTCATATTTTCATGTCTCCCAGAAAGAAATATTGACGTGAGGATAGATCAGCTCTTATACAAAAAAAAAACGATCTTATCGCACTTAACCATTCGATCATCTCACCGCTGTGTCTGGTGTGGGTTCGAGCCCCGCTCTGGGCACATGTGAGACAAGCCAAGTTCTGCTTGCGGGTGTGTCAGGTGGTTTTTCTCGGGGTTCTCCCGTTTTCGCCCCACCTACTAATTGGCCCGTCTCATATGAGTTGAAATAATCTTGAAAGGGACGTTAAACTGAATCAAAAAAAAAAAAAAAAAAAAAAAAAAAAAAAAAAATACGATCGAGCTCCCAATACAAGAGAAAACAAACATGTGGGCTGCCGTCTCAAACTTCAATTCCTTTACGATTTAAGAATTGAATGTAGTAGGGCATTTCATGATTCTTGCATTTGCCAAAAAAGATAATCAGCTGATAATATATGTTTTATTTCCAAAGCTTTTTTGTCGCAAGAGAGACAAATAAAGAAAAGAAAAAAGTGATCCGTCCGGGACTCGAACCCAGGACCTTTCGCTTTCAATTCCAAGCACGCTACCTACTGAGCTACACAGCTACACGTCCTAGACTATTTCATTGTTTTGACTCTCTTATTTAATTCGTCTTCGTCGGGCTATTGATAGTTTTGACTAAGTAATTCTTCATATCGTCCCTCGTCTTCGTCTCAAATATGCCCTCACGAGTCGTCCCCCATCACACGGAAAGTCATAACCGCAAGCGCCAGCAGCATTTACGTTCAAAAGTGAAAAATGTCTATTAACAACTCTCTCTCAACTCAACTCAAGTTTATTTAACTCAAGGTTACATATGTAACATACGAGCATAACAGAAACAAAATATGCAAATGAAAGACGTAGTGACAACGGGGAAAGCAATATTAATCAAATCCGTTGCATCTAACTTAGTTTCTGCCACAAGGAATAAATCAAAGTCGCTTATTAATTTTCCGAAATCTGGGAATAGAGAGCGACGTCTCAAGCCGCATACATTTAGTACACCGATATCAATGGAATTCTTGTTAAGCCATTGCCACAGTTATCATGAGAATAATTTGTTTCATCAGTTCGAAAATCACTAGCTCTCCCCGGTACCCCCTAGTCACGGTCCGGTACAGGTTTTGGTGTAGAAATCACCGCGGGGGTTGCTCTAAACGTACCCTGCTGTGATGACTGCGCGATTCTGTCACTCGTAGACTTCAGCCTAACCATATCTGCACTGTAGCCGTCAAGGACTTCAGTTGGGCTTACACTGCCACTATCGTCCCTGGGCGATCTAGTCGATTGATCTGCCCGGGGACTGCGAACTTGGCTTCGAAACAGATCATGATCGTCGTCGCTCCTCGACTTATTTGACGTCATCGTAACTTCGTTTGCACTATCGTGATCACTACCGGCTTCCGATGGACCAGGTCTCTGTGAACAAAGTATGTCCCAAAATTAGTTTGAATCCAAACACCTTTAAATTGAAAATCAAGCAAATCTGTAGTTTTGTGTTCAGCTATGCATACTAACAATTTAATTTGGTATGATGCATTTAAAAAAAAATCAATTTAGACTTTGCCGTGAAAATAGTTACTTCCCTTGATGACATTTTTACAATTGAAAACCCTATTCAAAATTATTTTCTGGCATGAAATATTTAATTGTAAACCAATTTAAGTGACACTTTTTACGACTTTTTGGATGCAAAATGAAAACATGGTCATATTTGTCTTGAGGTATTTCAGAAAAGAGATTTTGAAAAAGACATTTTCTGGAAGATGGTAGATTATATAGCCAGTATAAAGAAAATAACGACCAAGAAACATATTTTAACACAATAAAAATGAATCATAAACAGAAACATTAAGCTGTTTTATGTTATATTCTAGGTTATCCTCCCATCAACTTGAAATAGAAACAGGGGGACACATATGATTAGACGGAGAACAAAGATAGTGTAGAAAGTGCAATATGCGTATGGCAGAGGATAAATAGCATTTCCTATTAACTTGTCTACTTTATAACGATTTACGAACAAAATACTGTTCCTGGTTCTTTTTGCAGTTGGCCTAATATGACTTCATTTAAATTACTAATATGTAATCAAAAAACAAAAAACTGAGCAAATACATTTACCTTGCACAAAAAGAAGAACTGAAACCCTAACTGTCACGTAGAAGATTTTTAAAAATCATTTGTATAAATCATATAATCTGATTTGACTTATTTATATGCCGCTGTTCGTAAATTTGTTTAATATTTTCTCTGTTTATATGTTGTGCGTACACTTCTCTGTTAAATTTGCTTCAAATTCTTGTTTTGTTAATCTAGCCATAAGCATGTTTGTATGTTTAGTCACAGGCGCTCGACGACTGGACTCATTTTTTTTTTTTTTTTTTTTTTTTTGCATTTTCACCCGTTACGGGGACCCTTACGATATGTTCATGCAATTATTTTACCTTAAAAACCTTTTCTATCAATCCTCAATCAACCCTCGTCTATGGGCTACTATATAGACAAGGTCGGAAACGCGGTGTCCTAGTTTAATTGGGGTCATGGGATTCCCCGCATCTCAAACTCGTACTTCACCCTTTACCGTTATTTCAATGCTGGGTGTCTACTTATGAGCGACTATGTAAAAGGTCTCACCCATTGCCTTCGTCAAAAATAAGCATAGTCGCCCGTAAACTTATATTTTATACCACCACCTGTCTACTTGGATGGGATCCCGAATGTTTTTGTATGGTGACCTTTCGTTTCTAGAAATCAGTGGAAGGTCACTGTAAATATCGTATGAAAGAATCAGTCCTACTGGATAATTGTATTGCATTGTTGCCATGACACTAGATCACAAAGTGTTTTGACTGGATATAAATCAAGCAACCTATGAAAACCAACGTAACACATATCACGTGCTGGCGTAACACGTCGTGTGACCAGTGTATTTATAGTAATGTCACGGCTAGATTGCCGATTTCATTCGGGATGTCCTCCAATTCTGTTGAATGCTTTAATTGTTAGTTTTTACGGGCGGTGGTGCATATTTTGAATGAAGGCAATGGGCGAGACCTTTTACAAAGACACTCATGTGTTGACAGCCAGCATTGAAATAACGGTAAAGGGTGAAGTACGAGTTTGAGATGCGGGGAATCCCATGACCCCAATTAAACTAGGACACCGCGTTTCCGACCTTGTCTATATAGTAGCCCATAGACGAGGGTTGATTGAGGATTGATAGAAAAGGTTTTAAGGTAAAATAATAATTGCATGAACATATCGTAAGGGTCCCCAAACGGGTGAAAATGCAAAAAAAAAAAAAAAAAAAAAAAAAAAAAAAATATGAGTCCAGTCGTCGAGCGCCTGTGGTTTAGTTGCCAATAAAGTTTATTTATAGTATTGTATTTACTGATTATTTGTGCTATCGTTGTATTAAATTGAGGTACATAAAATTAGCCGTACGTCGATCTCTTGTACACATTAATCAAACAAGCAAATTACATCATTGACATTAACACCAAACAAACACGAAAGATTGACAGGAGATGATGACATATTGCTCTCTGATGCAGTTGATGTAACAAATTCTCTGTTGAATTGTCAGACAGAATGATTATGCGTTTAAAGTGTATCTAGTGCTGTCTGAATTTTGATAACATTGTGTAACGGAACTTCAAACGTTTAATGCACAGCTAATTTATTTATTTTAGCTCACCTAAGCCGAATGCTCATGGGTGAGCTTATAGGATAAACATGCTCTGGCGTCCGTCGTCTTTGTTCACATTCTTCCATCATTTTCTCGTCTGAAATCACTGCTGGGCCAAACAGAGTCAAACTTCTGAGGGTGAGCTGAGGGTGAGGTTAGGTACCTGTAAAACCGGTTTAAGCCCGCCAGTAACTTTGTGTTACTGATCGTTCCAAGTCGATACTTCTGTAGTGGTTCTTTTTGTTTTATGTCTTGGTGTTTAAAATTTTTTGTGCTGTTGGCGCCTTATGTATGTTTTCATATTTTTAGTTAAGTTAAGGTAACTGAGTGGCCACCTATTGGGAAAATAGCTGCTCATTCGGCTTACGATATGTTTCATGGTATAAGTACCTGATTGTTAGTTTGGTTTTTTCCCACCTCGGTTTTTGGAGTGGGAATCTTTTTCTGATTGCGCCTTTTCCTGATCTTTGCCTACTTGTACCCTTTTCATGTGGGGTAACAAAAATGTTTAAATGTTCTAGGTCACATGACCAACTAAGATGGCTGCCAGGACTATAAATGGCAAAAATCTTCTCCAGAACCAAAACGCGTAGGGTCTAGAAACTTGGCGTGTAGCATCAGGGACTCAGGCTCTACACATTTTATATAAATCATGATCCTGGGACGCCCTTGACCTATTTTACAGCATGGTCAAGTTAGGTTGCATATGCATTTGAATGGGGATAATTATTAAATGGGGGAAACCTTGCTAAGAAAAGGAAAATGGACAGAATATTTGTTTGTGAAAATAGTTTGGCCACAAGGGGTTGTTTTCCACGGGCGCAGTCTATGTATATGGTCATGTACTTTTAATATCTTCTCCTCTGAATCTAAACCAAGTTTCATATATAGCCCTCTTGCAAAGGGAGAATGAATATTTATGTAAATGATCCACTGAAGGTGACATGACCAGGATGGACACCAGTGCTATAAATAGCAAAGTCCTTTAAAAGTTCTCTTCTCCAAAACCATAATTATAAACCAATCAGAAATACTATTTTTGATTTCAATAAACTTGTTTCTGATCTTGATATCCATGCTAAAAAGGTACAAGTAGGCAAAGATCAGGAAAAGGCGCAATCAGAAAAAGATTCCCACTCCAAAAACCGTGGTGGGAAAAAACCAAACCAACAATCAGGTACTTATACCATGAAACATATCGTAAGCCGAATGAGCAGCTATTTTCCCAATAGGTGGCCACTCAGTTACCTTAACTTAACTAAAAATATGAAAACATACATAAGGCGCCAACAGCACAAAAAATTTTTCAAACACCAAGACATAAAACGAAAAGAACCACCACAGAAGTATCGACTTGGAACGATCAGTAACACAAAGTTACTGGCGGGCTTAAACCGGTTTTACATGGCCATAACCTCACCCTCAGCTTCTGCAGTGGTTCATAACATTTAGTTAGTTATTCGGTCCTCGTGGTGAATCTCTAACTAGTCAATGAATCATCAAGAACAAACAAATAAATCATGATAAACATCCTGATGAATCAAAAACCAGGACTCACAGACTGAGTAAGCTGCCCGACGATGGAGATCCCTGGGCGCCGAATAACCTACTAACTCCGGAGCAAAAGAAAAACACCAGTTGGACCCCGGTGGGCCAAGCAACAGACAAGAAGCTCCGGCCCCAACCAACTAAAATGAATAGCTTTATGTCGGGGCCATCATAGAGTCTGACGCCCGACCCACCGGCGTGCAATTAAAGAAGGCAGCATAGTTATCAACCATGATTGGGTTAAAAACTAAGCATGCAGACTGTCGCATAACATTCAAGTTATAACCTATACGTTTGTAACGTGTTATGATTTTTCTGAACTGAAAAGAAAAATCATTAATTCCTTTAAGTTTCTTAAATTTGTAAACCAAGTCACCATAAAATTCAGGTTCCGAAAGGCCCTCACTTAAAAGCGTCTTTAACCCAACATTATATTTGGAAATCAATTCATAGTGTCTACGATAAAATTTAGAAAATGTTTTTCGAAGTTTATGATACCGATAGCCCTGTTGGAGAAGTTTTGCCGTTAAACATTTATTTCGAGCGTTGAAGTCTGTAACATGATTGCAGACTCTAGCAAACCTAATAAGTTGCGAAATGTATACACCATAAGAAGCACGACGAGGAACGTCACCATCCAAAAAAGGAAAATTTACTATATCAAAATCAAAGTCATCGCGCTTGTCATAAATTTTAGAAGAAACAAATCCATTTGCAACAGAAAGATGTAGATCTAAAAAGGGGGCTTCAGTATCTGAGATATTGGCTTTGTTCAACTGAAGTTCAGGTGGATAAATTTGATTGACCATACCTTCAAAATAAGGGTTGTCAATGTTCAAAAGGTCATCGAGGTACCTAGATGTGGAATTAAAAGCCTCGATAACATCAGCTTGATTATCATGGTTAAGAGAATCCATGAAATCTCTTTCGTAGCAGTATAAAAATAAATCAGCTACGAGAGGTGCGCAATTTGTACCCATCGGAATTCCAACAATTTGTCTGTATAACTTGGTCCCAAATCTAATATAAATATTATCAAGGAGATAGGATAAGGCGTCGCATACATTCTGACATGACCAGAGTGTATACCGACTTTGGTCAGAGGAAGTGAAAAAAGCCTTTCTGTCATTACATGCCAAATAAAGTGAACCATAGTTTTTTAATGCCCTTTTGAAGGTCCACTCTATCAAATCAAGAAGTTTTTCTTTAATTAGATTATGTGGTAATGTTGTATACAGAGTAGAAAAATCATATGTAGACAAGCTTGTCGCACGGAACCCTCTACACTTCAATTTACTGAGCACCTCACCAGAATTTTTAATTGACCAAAACCAATTTTTATTTGAAGTTTCATACACTGTCTCACAGTATCTTATAACATGAGATTTGATCTAATACTCCTAAGTCTTGAGATTGTAAAGATTCAAAATTTGTTTATCAACCAGCCGGACATATAGTTACTGGAAATTTAAAAATAATTTCGGATTCTAGAATTCGCAAAATTGTTTCAAAAGGTCCGAAATATGGATTCCCTTCCTACATCAATTTCGACAAATGTAGAGAGGAGATTGCATCTGCATTGAATGATTTCGGTAATCGATGGTGTAAACGAGAGGGTGTTTAGGATAATGCTCTTAAAGAATGGAAAAGAAGTATCTTCACTATCGTGGATAAACGTATAAAGTTTTATTCACAAAATACTTATCTTTTACTTCCTAAACCTAAATCGTCATTCAGGCATTTGAAGCAGGGTATCCAAGAATTTCACAGAAAGTATGTTTTGGTTCCGGCAGACAAATAAAAATAATTGTTAGATCCTTTGGAAGCAGTAAAACATTCAAAGCGAGAAGATGGGTCATATTGTACAATTTCGGATAATGAACCTTCATCAGTGACCCTTTACAAAACTGGCAGCGAAAGCCAGACATTTTTGCTGCAATTTCAAGAATTTACATCTGTGTAGTCTTAATCAAAGACTCGTATTCCCAAAGGGGCCAAATAATCAAAATACTGTTAAGAAGATGATTCCTAACGTACAATATATTTGACATACTCCAATGTTGTTGTTGTTTGTAGGCTTCAAGTTCCAAGTCGATACTTCTGTAGTGGTTCTTTTTGTTTTATGTCTTGGTGTTTAAAATTTTTTGTGCTGTTGGCGCCTTATGTATGTTTTCATATTTTTAGTTAAGTTAAGGTAACTGAGTGGCCACCTATTGGGAAAATAGCTGCTCATTCGGCTTACGATATGTTTCATGGTATAAGTACCTGATTGTTAGTTTGGTTTTTTCCCACCTCGGTTTTTGGAGTGGGAATCTTTTTCTGATTGCGCCTTTTCCTGATCTTTGCCTACTTGTACCTTTTCACTATGTTAACACCTTAAAACAGGAGCTTGATGGTATCAGGGCTTATCTGGAGACAGATACTGATAATGCCCACTTAAACGATTTACCTGTTAAGTTTTCTGTTTGTGTCAATGAAGGCCAAGACAAACTTCCTACGATGTATTGGTTACCTAAGCTTCACAAAAGACCATACAAAGCTAGATTTATTGCAAATTCTAGCTTTTTTACTACTACTGAACTTTCTAAATTATTAACTTCCTGTCTTACTGCTATCAAATCTCATGTTATAAGATACTGTGAGACAGTGTATGAAACTTCAAATAAAAATTGGGTTTGGTCAATGAAAAATTCTGGTGAGGTGCTCAATAAATTGAAGTGTAGAGGGTTCCGTGCGACGAGCTTGTCCACATATGATTTTTCTACTCTGTATACAACTTTACCACATAATCTAATTAAAGATAAACTTCTGGATTTGATAGAGTGGACCTTCAAAAGGGCATTAAAAAACTATGGTTCACTTTATTTGGCCTGTAATGACAGAAAGGCTTTTTCCACTTCCTCTGACCAAAGTCGGTATACACTTTGGTCATGTAAGAATGTGTGCGACGCCTTATCCTATCTCCTGGATAATATTTATATTAGATTTGGGACCAAGTTATACAGACAAACTGTTGGAATTCCGATGGGTACAAATTGCTCACCTCTCGTAGCTGATTTATTTTTATACTGCTACGAAAGAGATTTCATGGATTCTCTTAACCATGATAATCAAGCTGATGTAATCGAGGCTTTTAATTCCACTTCTAGGTACCTCGCTGACCTTTTGAACATTGACAACCCTTATTTTGAAGGTATGGTCAATCAAATTTATCCATCTGAACTACAGTTGAACAAAGCCAATATCTCGGATACCGAAGCCCCCTTTTTAGATCTACATCTTTCTGTTGCAAATGGATTTGTTTCTTCTAAAATTTATGATAAGCGCGATGACTTTGATTTTGATATTGTAAATTTTCCGTTTTTGGATGGTGACGTTCCTCGTCGTGCTTCTTATGGTGTATACATTTCGCAACTTCTTAGGTTTGCTAGAGTCTGCAATCATGTTACAGACTTCAACGCTTGAAATAAATGTTTAACGGCCAAACTTCTCCAACAGGGCTTTCGGTATCATAAACTTCGAAAAACCTTTTCTAAATTTTATCGTGGACACTATGAATTGATTTCCAAATATAATGTTGGGTTAAAGACGCTTTTAAGTGAGGGCCTTTCGGAACCAGAATTTAATGGTGACTTGGTTTACAAATTTAAGAAACTTAAAGGAAGTAATGATTTTTCTTTTCAGTTTAGAAAAATCATAACGCGTTACAGACGTATAGGTTATAACTTGAATGTTATGCGACAGTCTGCATGCTTACTTTTTAACCCAATCACGGTTGATAACTATGCTGCCTTCTTTAATTGCACGCCGGTGGGTCGGGCGTCAGACTCTATGATGGCCCCGACTTAAAGCTATTCATTTAAGTTGGTCGGGGCCGGAGCATCTTGTCTGTTGCTTGGCCCACCAGGGTCCAACTGATGTTTTTCTTTTGCTCCGGAGTTAGTAAGTTATTCGGCGCCCAGGGATCTCCATCGTCGGGCAGCTTACTCAATCTGTGAGTCCTGGTTTCTGATTTATCAGGATGTTTATCATGATTTATTTGTTTGTTCGATTCATTGACTAGTTAGAGATTCACCACGAGGACCGAAGAACTAACTAAATGTTATGAACCACTGCAGAAGCTGAGGGTGAGGTTATGGCCATGTAAAACCGGTTTAAGCCCGCCAGTAATTTTTTGTTACTGATCGTTCCAAGACGATACTTCTGTGGTGGTTCTTTTTGTTTTATGTCTTGGTGTTTAAAATATTTTTGTGCTGTTGGCGCCTTATGTATGTTTTCATATTTTTAGTTAAGGTAACTGAGTGGCCACCTATTGGGAAAATAGCTGCTCATTCGGCTTACGAAATGTTTTCATGGTATAAGTACCTGATTGTTAGTTTGGTTTTTTCCCACCTCGGTTTTTGGAGTGGGAATCTTTTTCTGATTGCACCTTTTCCTGATCTTTGCCTACTTGTACCTTCCTATGAATATAAAACTTGACATGTACATGTATAATCAAAACAAAAGCTCAATAAAGTTGAAAGTTGGTATATAAATCATGACCTCTGGATGACCATGACCTATTAAATGGCAAGGTCAACTAAGGTCACCCATGTATTTGGTATATGTATATGTAATGGGGAAATATGGGGGAATCATTGCAGAAATTGACAAATGGATATATAATAATTTGCATGTTCCCTGCCCAAGGTTGAATCAGGAGCATGCGCAAGGACATGTATTTGATTATATACGGATCTCAGGTGTGCGTCTACAGGACCATTGGTCCTCTGATTAATAATGTAAGAATGGAGAGACTAAACAGTAGGACGGCACTGGAACCACAGCGTGGCTAATTGGGACGGCACTGGGACGGTTAAACGGCCATGATCCTCGATTTTTGAAATAAAATTAAACAAGAAGCCCAAAAGGCAACGATCGATCACCTGAGAGTCAGAAAATACAGTCACTGGACAAAAAGAAAAGAAGTTGGGATTTTGAACCACTACAGAAGCTGAGGTTGTGGCCATGTAAAATCGATTTAAGCCCGCCAGTTATTTTATATTACTGATCGTTCCAAGGCGACACTTCTGTGATGGTTCTTTTTGTTTTATGTCTTGGTGTATGAAGTTTTTGTGCTGTTGGCGGCTTATGTATATTTTCATATTTTTAGTTAAGTTTAGGTAACTGAGTGGCCACCCCAGCACCCAACTTAAGAAGTAGCAGGGCATCTCATGATTCACAATACACAAGATATATGGCCTATAGTGATGCCCTGAAGAAATCTTTTTTCCCTAGGACTATCCCGTTATGGAATAGTCTTCCCTCTTCAGTCTCATCAAAGACTGCTGAAGAATTCAAGGCTCTTATTTAGATCAGGAGTTCAGAGGTATACGTTTTAGTATGCATCTGTTTAGTTTCTTGTAAATAGTTTTAATGGCCCATCCCGAATGTTCTCCCCATCTTGCTAAATTCAAAATTTAGTATCCACCCTACAACTGAGATGATCAGAAATTGATTCACTCAGTATATGAAGATAGATATATGAAGATAGATAGGAATGAACGCAAAATGTACATTTCAAAGGAAAGAGCTCAAATCAGGGAAGTGTACGAGGGTGATCCAATAATGATTGAGACTTTTCTCTTATTTTATAAACTCTATTGACTGACTCAAGTTTACTACTTTCGTCTACAAAATACACATCTGATTTCTCTTCGGAGCATGTTTTATCAAAGATAACTTTGGTTGCTATGGTTATTTAAGAACTACTTGCACCCTTTGGTCACGCTTTGTGTTTTGAACAAAAAAAGACTATAGACATCTAGCTATGTCACAAATTTTAAAAACGGTTTCTTATCATAAGTTTGCCTGTGTTAACATTCATCTTTGAAATATTTTGCTTCGGTCAATTCGAGTCTTGCGCTAGTGATCGAGAGCTAGTCGCCTAGCAACCATTTTACTCTACTGATTGCATTTATTTACCGTTATTTACCTGTTCGTGCAACAAATGGTATCGCCTTATTTCCATGCATCTTTGAATTATCAGTGAATTATCAGTATAATGTCAACATTCAAGTGTTTATGTTTTGACTGCGTATTGTCCCTAACGGTTTATGACTATGTCTGAATAACAATAACTGCTCTACCTAATAACACTATGCGCTCGATCCAGTCACGTGAGTTCAAGCGGCATGGTCAAAGTACTTCACCTATAGAAACGTATATCTTCAATAGACATTAAGGACAGCTTATAAGGAGATGGAATGTTATCGACTGAATTACAATTGTTATTGCGAAACGAGTCAGCATATCCGATATTGCCGCTTCCTAAAATAGACACTGTTGTCTCTCGATGTTATTGTATAACTGCATTGTATGCAACGTGTCCAGTTTTGGTATAGCTTAGCTGAAGAAACTTCCTGTTTCATTTATTTCGAAATAACGTTGATATTAGCTAATTGTCTGATTCTCTTATTTTGTTTTTTAAATAGTGCCAGAGATTATTTGATACATTTGGTAACCTATTTTTATTAAAGGAAATTTGCTTTAAATAGACCAGAGGTTATAGTGCCATAAACAACTGCAAGTTCAAACTTTTAAGCACATACAATGCATTATGATTTGTTGCAAGAATCTATTTCAAATAAGTATATCTGACAAGACTTAGCGAATAAGCTTTGTCATAACTGTTGGCCTTCTACGGTGGTTTATACTTTAAATTTGAGATAATTGTACACAAAAGTTAATAACCAATGAAGATCTAAATAATTCAGATGGGATGAATAAAATATGACGACATTGGTAGATCCGACGACGTGACTGCAAAGCCATCATGTAATATATACCCCCTTATACACGTTATACCTTTATATAGCACAGCAAGGGTACATGTATACAGGGGTATACATATTTCTCTTATTTTTTTATCTAAAACATAGATCGTACGAACCGCGTCCTCAAGGCGGGTTTTACGTGTACCCACAGTCTATGTTTTGAGCAAAAATATTAAAACTATTGATTTTTTTATGAGTTTTTAATGTTCAGAGCTAAAAAAATCTCTGTATAAAGTATGGGCTAGTTTTTGTCATCAATAAAGTGCTGAAACAAAAACAACAATAATGTCCGATTAATAGTCATCTTGCATATACACGACGAAAAGATGACATCTTTCTCGAGCGAACGGGTTCCGTGATTTCTTATAACACATTTACCGGTTATAACAGCTGATCATTCATCAAATGTGACTGGTCTGCAAATTTCTTATATTCCAGTTTGGCAAAAATAATTGTTTTATTTATAGAAAACCAGCTTTAAAACAGGTGCTTTAACAGACCATTTATTCTCCAAACCCATTACTTGTACTGCTATTATAGTGCTATTATGGTGAAGCAAACCACTTAAGATGTCTATATTCGTTAGGATGGGGAAATACAAATTAGAATTTAGTACTCTTTAAGCATGACTAATTGTCTCTCTTTCAGACAATAACAGTTATTATGGTATCGCCAAATTGTGTTTTTATTTCGGTTTGCGAATTATATTTATCATAATGTCGACCCTACAAAGCTCCAAACATATTCAAATCTAGCTAGTACAGTCTTCCAAAGGATCAAAAAAGGTACAAGTAGGCAAAGATCAGGAAAAGGCGCAATCAGAAAAAGATTCCCACTTCAAAAACCGAGGTGGGAAAAAAAAAAACAAACTAACAATCAGGTACTTATACCATGAAACATATCGTAAGCCGAATGAGCAGCTATTTTCCCCAATAGGTGGCCACTCAGTTACCTTAACTGAACTAAAACTATGAAAACACACATAAGGCGCCAACAGCAAAAAAAAAAAAATAAAAAAAAAAAAAAAAAAAAAAAAAATAAACACCAAGATATAAAACAAAAAGAACCACCACAGAAGTATCGCCTTGGAACGATCAGTAACACAAAGTTACTGGCGGGCTTAAACCGGTTTTACAGGCGCCTAACCTCACCCTCAGCTTCTGCAGTGGCCCATAACAATCAGTTAGTTCCTCAAACCTTTATATTTTATTTTCAACGTCATAATTTTCTGTTTGCTTTATAGTAGCAAGTGTAGCTTAGAATACAGCCAAATTAACGTTTCGCCCCTCACACTGGCTATATAGGATAAATATATGATTAGCTAGCTATATATGGGTATGCTAGGTATTGTCTTGACTATCGGCTTCCTGAGCATCAACTGGGTTAAGCCTGACAGTGTTTTGGGCTTGTGACATGTTTGACTGTAGTCGACCTTCTTATTTGCAGAACTCTGTACTAATATTTGAGCCGCCCCATGGGAAAACCAACAATCTGCATATGCGAAAACAAAGGCGCAGATCAGCTTCGCAGTAACTGCGCAGCTGATCAGCGCCTTTGTTTTCGCTACACGGATAGCACAATTCCTCTACTTTCTAAATCCAAAGTTTCCAGTCTTTAGCTATCCTCTGTGATAGTACAGCCTGGTTTGTGTCCGACCTGTGCGGAAACCACATAGTTTTTTTTCACAAGGCGGCTCAATTTTGTATCCGTTCTCTAGACAGTCTGCACACACACACTGATTGCTGATCTGACACACGTTTTCCTACGTATCTGATCCGTACACACGCTATTAATACCCACGATTATCCTAGTTTTCTGATATGAACCCACGCTAACCCCAATCTGTACATGCCATATTCAGTCTCTGAAGTGTACCCACATATCTCCTTATATTTACCCAAGCTATAAACACCAGGCACCGGTTGTTCAAAATTAACAACATTGTAAGTTAACGATTCGTTAATTTCAAATATGAAATTTCAATTTTACAGTTATTTTTTGCAGATAAAATTTGAAAAATGCAAAGGATTCTCTCATTTTATCAACAAAAATAACTGTAATTGCTAACAATAATTTGCTAATGTAGTCGGCATATACAGTATACATAATGAGTTGAGGTCTTAACGATGACGTTAAGCTAACAGAGTTTTGAACATCTGGCCCCTGGTTGTAAGCATCTGTATTCCTGAACTATACTCATTTACAAGATAGGGTACATATTATAGATTATCTAAAGCGGGCACAGATTAGAAATTTGCGTTAATATAGATAAGTGAGTATACTAGGTAAATTGCATTACAAGTCAGGGATACTGTGGAATAAGATCAGGGAGTAGAGTAGTTACAGATCAGGACCAGTGTGTTAATCTAAGCACTACATATGTTTTCTTGTAGCCCAAGTCCTGTGAGTAAAGAAATCCGGTCAGTAAAGAAATCACCTAATTTCTCTTATTGATTTTACGGGACCCCAATCCTCGCCCCGAGACTTACAGAATCTGGACTGTCAAGAAAAATGCTGAATAAAAGTTTATTAAGTTTGCTACCCGATTGATATTAGATCTTCACACCCATGCAGTCGCAGATAATTGCACAAAAGTGCATTGACACAAACCAATATCAACATCGATATTGCGAATTTTTGTAAAGTCTTTGTTGCGTTTAAGCAAGCCTTGTAGCACAAAAATACTCTTTCTCTATGTATGGTGGCAATCTATTATTTTATATATGAAAACTTTAACAATTTATTTTTTGTAACACTAAGCAAAATTTAAGACAAGCCTTTAAGGGCATTTATTTAGTACTCTGATCAAATCAATATTCAATTATCCATATACAGTGTACATGTATATAGTAGATACTTACTACTATGGGTACCAACATAATTTTAAGAGATTTAACTTTGTGTCAATAATTTGTAATTAAAATCTATATTCTTCCTACATTTTGTTTATGTAACTGAGTAATCAACTCTGGGCAAATAGCTGCTCCCTCGGCATACCATATATACTTTTTTTCTTAGTATATATAAACATTTCGGTTGCTTCGTTAATTGTTATTAAGGCAATAGTTCTGACTGCACCAGTTCCTAATCATCTTTTAAATTTAAGTGCACATGCAACAACAACATCGTATAAAATGCTTTGAAAATATCAGTACATATCCTCTGCACTCGAAATCATTTCTTGGCTTTTGGTATGAAAATGTGTTATTTCTGTACCGTCATTGGACAATTTAGGGGTTATCTTGGAGCGACTGTACTAATTTTAGCAAATAATGCAACAATTTCTTCAGTGACAAGGGGAAATGCGTGCATAATGTATCAGTTCTTTCAGTTTAAACCTCTGCATGAAACTAGCGTTTTGTTCAAAATTACCAAGAGGACGACAACCCCGAGCCTTCGATAAGCTTTTTATCACATTTCAACACGTGCTAATTAGCACTCTATCATCATTAGATGTAATCGAAAAGAACACGAGAAAATAAATTGTCATGAACTCCTGCGACGACGTCTAATATCAAGTCTTGCTCTAGCACCCAGGAAATCTAGTGATCTTAGATGAATTCAGTGGGAACTGATGGGAGTGCTGCCGTTAAAACGAGCTCTTTCACGGTGTGATTCAAAGTACACATGTACAGTAAGAATTGCTTACCGTCGCATTTTGATGAATGAAGTAAAGATTTAATCACACTTTCTGATATTCGAGAAAGTCAATTATCTTAATGCTTACCTCAGAAAGTTTCATTATAACCTTGTGTTGATATTGGTAGGATTTCACCGGTCAATAAAAGGTACAATTAACAGTTATCGTGCAATGTGGAATCAGAACATCAAAAGACAAATTGACAAATCAGAATATTGACTTACTTTCTTTTATATTTTACTACCATGGTATTTGCCCAGATAACGTCATAGGAATAGGCGAGGCTGAAATCAAAATAAAAACAGCAAATTACAAATGCTAACAACCAAGTTAAGTTTCAACTTTGTCGAAACTTAAGACAGAACTAATGATACATTTTCATTTCACCAAATGATCATGTCAGCGTTTTAGATTGTGTTAGACATATTCTGTCTAGTTTTGTTCAAATATCAGTTAAACACTTCATATTGGGACGGAGCTATCGCGTCTTCTTAATCACTATACTTATATTTAAAGACATTAAAGTGACTTGTTCTTATTCAATAGCTGAGCCACGTCAGTGCCCTGAGGATGAATAAGAGCTGTCGCAGGACAGCGTAGCTCGCCTGACTTGTGCTTTGCCACTAAACTTATCAAAATCTGTGACCCATGACCTTGACCTCAAGGTCGCTCAGGTGGGTTGTGATGGTACAGCATAAAATTTCAGACCAATATCCACAAACATGCAAAGTTTCAACTCGATCCATCAACATAGAGATATATAGACTTCAAAAATCTTTAACCCAAAACTTTAACCAAAAATTTCTAAGGCCATGACCTTGACCTCAAGTTCACCCAGGGTGGGTCATAATGGTACAGCATAAAACTTCAGACCAATATCCGCCAACATGCAAAGTATCAACTTGATCCATCTACATGTTCAAGAGATATAGACTTCAAAAACTTTAACCCCAAACTTTAACAAAAAATTCTAAGTCTGTGACCTTGACCTCAAGGTCACACAGGGTAGGTCATGATGGTACTGCATAAAACTTCAGACCAATATCTACCGACATGCAAAGTATCAACTTGATCCATCAACATGTTCAAGTGATATAGACTTCTAAAAACTTTAATGAAAAAGTCACTAAAGCACGAAATATAGGTCAAGGTCACTAGATCAATGTGGGTGCAAAGTTGAGACATCCAGGAGAAGCCATATGCAAGGTTTGATGGTTGTAGGCTTTATAGTTGATGACATATTAAGGGTTGGCTTAAAAAATGACAGTCACTGGAGCATGAAATATAGGTCAAGGTCAGTGGGTCAATGTGGGTGACTTGTCGGGACATCGAGGAGAAGCCATATGCAAGGTTTGATGGTTGTAGGCTTTATAGTTGATGAGATATTAAGGGTTGGCTTCAAAAATGACAAAGTCACTAGAGCACGAAATATAGGTCAAGGTCACTAGGTGAATGTGGGTGCCGAGTCGGGACATCGAGGAGAAGCCATATGCAAGGTTTGATGGTTGTAGGCTTTATAGTTGATGAGATATTAAGGGTTGGCTTCAAAAATGACAAAGTCACTAGAGCACGAAATATAGGTCAAGGTCACTAGGTGAATGTGGGTGCCGAGTCGGGACATCGAGGAGAAGTCATATGCAAGGTTTGATGGTTGTAGGCTTTATAGTTGATGAGATATTAAGAGTTGGCTTCAAAAATGACAAAGTCACTAGAGCACGAAATATAGGTCAAGGTCAGTAGGTCAATGTGGGTGCCTTGTCGGGACATCAAAGAGAAGCCATATGCAAGGTTTGATGGTTGTAGGCTTTATAGTTGATGAGATATGAAGGGTTGGCTTAAAAAATGACAAAGTCAATGGAGCATTAAATATAGGTCAAGGTCAGTAGGTCAATGTCGGTGTCGAATCGGGACATCGAGGAGAAGCCTTATGTAAGGTTTGACAGTTCAAGGCTTTACAGTTGATGAGAAACTAACACAGCATCTGAGCATTGTAAAAGGTGTTCTAGAAATTGACCTCTAGCCCCGCCCCCAGGCACGACCCCATGGGTCCATTCACACTAAATCACAGAGGACCCCCATATGCAGCAATGTTCCAAATATAAATGATTTCTGGTCAGTGACTATCAAGATATAACAATTTTAAAAACGTGACGCGGACGCGGACACGGACGCGGACGACCGAGGTGACAACAATAGCTCTGTGCACTTCGTGCAGGCGAGCTAAAAATGAAGCAAACAATAGATCGTGATGACCAAATTTTACGCAAAAAGCCTATGAAGGCGAAAGCCTGCATCGGCAAAAGTTGAGGAAGAACAGGTGACTAATTTCCTCGGCTTTCCGCGCAAAAATGTGTTCTATAATTAGACGAGTCATTGCGAAGAGAACATGTCGAGATAGCATCAGGAGTTAATCAACGATTACATGGACTCTTATAAATGATAATTAACATGTACCTGATAATCAGCGATAACCAAAAGCAATTGTGGTGGTATAGCGATAAACAAATGGATGTTAATAAAATATTAAATATCGACCAACGTATCAAAAAAGAAAATATACATGTCACGACAAATCTTTAAAATTGCATTTGAATAATTGCATCATAAAGGGCGGAAGATTTCAGGGTACATATGAGCGAGCATCAGTCTAAACTTTTAGAGAAGCATATAATTAATGAAAGAAAATAACGTGAACTCAAAATGTGTGTTTTGCTCGCGATTTTTAACCTTCATGCATTAGCGAATATCATGGTTAATCTTATCTTTTGTAAGTCGCACATTTGTATTGCATGTATTTGAAAGATTTGCTGATTCAGTCAATTTTTTTTTTCAGTCATAGAACATGCTTCTGTCAGTGAATTTCGTATTTAAATGCATGCGTTTTATAAGTATACAATCAAGAAGTTTCTACACAGAAAGTCCTTGATACAATGTATATAGTCAGCTTAATTAAATTGTCTTTACGTGGAGGAAACATTGAGATTCTGGTCTCGATTAACATAACCGTTGCCAGTAACATGTTTTCAGTTCAGTTTTCTCAAAAGAAATCAAATTGCACTGCGTCATTGGAATTCATGATAACGGCCTTGACAGAACATACATATTAATGAAACAATTGGTCTAACAACATGTTCAGTTATGGCCAATTTTATGCCTGCTGTGCGATACAGATGGCGCTACAGAGGTGCGAGTTACCTATCCCATGAGCCGTTTCTATTTGTAGCACAACCGTTTCAGGTCTGCTACGTCATAACATGTTATCGGTATGGGGGAAATTAGTACTGTGCCTTTCCAATATCAGCAGATGTAGACTTTCTCCTATTCATCTACTTTTGCTAGTACCGAACTAAATCGTGATTAGTAAAATGGCGAAGTACAAAAACGTAGTATACTCACTTAATACTTCTCGTAGTAGTTCATAGGAAATACACGTAAGAAAAAAAATGTCTGAAAACAGTTTGTGAACTATTAAATGGTGGGCTGCTTCAGTCGGTTCTCAAGTTTACTGCAATGATTCAAAGAATCTGAATTTTGAAAACATGTAATTGTTTTTCTGTCACATAGTCTTCTCCAATGTTGTTTTACAATTTTGTTTTCAAATACTTGTATATTTAAATGATATTTGATTACTTGAAGAAAACTCAGAATATACTTGGCTTTCACATAATCGAGAAATTTGCCATTTTAGTAGAATATCACTTAAAAAGTGTTCCTTTACATAAAAGTGTTCTTTTACTTTTGATTTAATTTGGCTTCTGTAAATACCGAGACAAGAATATCGAGCTGTACAATCTGGAATGACCATTTATAGCATCATTACTTGATTACATTAATTTATTTTCTTTAATTCGGTTTCTGTCTTGTCTGACGCTATTGGAAGTATCTGCTCCTTTCTGGCTGCTGTCAACAGAATTATGTGGATTTATCTTTATAACAGAGTTTAGAATTGTAACAAATGTACGTCCAGAGACTGGTCATGTATAAATATGAGCTGCATTATGAGAAAAAAAACAATGTGGTGTCCGAACAGGTCCGGCACAAACCGAGCTGTACAAGCACAGAGGACGGCTTGAGGCTGGAACTTTCAAATTTAGAAAGTAAAGGAATTATACAATTCGTGTAGCGAAAACAAAGGCGCTGATCTGCATCTGTTTTTGCATATGCAAAATGTTGGTTTTCTTATGAAGCGGCTCAAGTAGATGCCATACATTAAGAAGCGGTCGCATTTCCGAAATCACAAGTGATAATAGTTCACTTACACCATCCCACTACATAAAGTATTGTGTAATTGTCACAGTGTTTATTTGAGAAGACATATACAACTATTTTATTCTGCAGATAGTCCTCCTATAACACTTCTGACAATCACGTGGTATTGTATGCAAACAGTGCGATAAATGATTGGTGACACACAGTATAAATGACTGATTTTCAAGAAGTATAACTAAAAGCAACATAACGTCACGTCATAATTAACGTTTAGCCTTGATGTTATTAGCGTTCAGTGTATATTCATTTATGCAATGTGTTCATTGAGACCAGTTAAACATGAATGTTACTATTTAAATATACCACTAAACATACATGCACTACGCACATTGTATTTACGCGATGGTACTGAATACTTTGATGGTACCTGAATACCTAGTAAATGTCCAAATGTC
This sequence comes from Rugalucina vietnamica, assembly GCA_964017185.1. Taxonomy (NCBI): domain Eukaryota; kingdom Metazoa; phylum Mollusca; class Bivalvia; order Lucinida; family Lucinidae; genus Rugalucina; species Rugalucina vietnamica. Next base: position 13,677,928 of record OZ024869.1, on the reverse strand, counting down.
CAAATTTACTGTGTGTAAAACTAGGCGGACGGCGAATTTTGGTTACAATTAATCAAACACGCAATTACATCAATGACATTTACACAAAACAAACACGGAAGATTGAGAGGCGGTTGTAACGTGTATCCACAGTCCATGTTTTGAGTAAAAATATTGACTTACTTTATGAAGTTTTTAATGTTTAGAGCTGAAAAAATCTGTGTATATCGTATGGGCTAGGTTTTGTAAGGAATAAAGTGCTGAAACGAGAAACAACAATAATGTCTGATTAATGTCATCTTGCATATACACGACGAATAGATGACATCTTTCTTGAACGAACGGGTTCCGTGATTTCTTTTAACACACTTACAGGTTATAACAGCTGATTGTTCATCAAATGTGACTGCTCTGCGAATTTCTAATATCCCAAATTGGCAAAAATGTTTGCTTTATTTATATTAAACCAGCTTTAAAACAGCTGCTTTAACAGGCCATTAATCCTCCGAACCCATTACTTGTACTGCTATTATGGTGCTATTATGGTGAAGCAAACCACTTAAGATGTCTATATTCGTTAGGATGGGGAAATACAAATTAGAATTTAGTACCCTTTAAGCATGACTAATTGTCTCTCTTTCAGACAAAAACAGTTATTATGGTATCGCCGAATCGTATTTTTATTTTAGTGCATCTTTCGGTTTGCGAATTGTATTTATCATACTGTCGACCCTACAAAGCTCCAAACAAATGCAAATCTAGTACAGTCTTTTCAAAGTCATAATTTCTGTTTGCTTTATAGTAGCAAGTGTAGCTTAGAATACAGCCAAATTAAAAAACGTTTCGCCCCTCAGACTGGCTATATAATAGGTAGGTATTGTCTTAACTGTCGGCTTACTGAGCATCAACTAGGTTAAGCCTGACAGTGTTTGGGGCGGCTTGTGACAGGTTTGACTACAGTCGACCTTCTTATTTGTAGAACTCTAATCTGTACTTTTATTTGTATTCTTCCTCTAGACAGCACACACGCACTGATCGCTGATCTGACCCACTTTTGCCTATGTGTCTGATCCATACTCACGCTATTGATATCTTTACCCACGATTATCCTAGTTTTCTGACATGTATCCACGCTAACCCCGATATATACATGTCATATTCAGTCTCTGAAGTGTACCCACATATCCTTTAATATTTACCCAAGCTATAAACACCGGGCACCGGTTATTCAAAATTAACAGCATTGTAAGTTTCAAACATGAAATTCAAATTTTACAGTTTTTTTTTTTTGCAGATAAAATTTGAAAAATGTATAGATTTTCACATTTTATCATAAAAAAATAACAGTGTATTTGCTAATGTAGTCGGCATATACAATATACATAACGAGTTGAGGTCTTAACGATGACGTTAAGGTCACAAAGGTATGACTACATATCTCGTATTCGTCAATGTTATTACTGATTTTTATGAGCCAGGATATACGATTTCGGTACCTTCACCCCTTTACTTTTGAACAACTGGACCCTGGTTGTAAGCACCTGTATTCCTGAACTTTACTAATTTACAAGATACGGTACATATTATAGATTATCTAAAGCGGGCACAGATTAGAAATTTGTGTTACATTATAGATTAGTGAGTTTACTAGGTAAATTTCATTACAAGTCAGAAATACCGTGGATTAAGATCAGGGAGTAGAGTAGGTACAGATAATGAGCCGTGTGTAAATCTAAGCACTACATACATTTTACTGTAGTCCAAGTCTCGCGAGTAAAGAAATCCGGGCAGTAAAGAAATCACCGAATTTCTCTTATTGATTTTACTGGACACCAATCCTCGCACCAAGACTTACAGAATCTGGACTGTCAAGAAAAAATGCTACATATAAGTTTATTAAGTTTGCTACCCGATTGATATTAGATTCTTCACAACCACACAGTTGCAGATCATTGCCCAAAAGTGCATTGACATTTCGGACATGTTAGTTTCCATGCAAGACACAAACCAATATCAACATCGATATTGCGATTTTTGTAAAGTCTTTGTTGCGTTTAAACAAGTCTTGTAGCACAAAAATACTCTTTCTCTATGTATGGTGACACTATATTATTCTATATGTGAACACTTTAACAATTTATTTTTTGTAACACTAAACAAAATTGAAGACAAAGCTTTAAGGGCATTTGTTTAATACTCAGATCAAATCAATATTTTGGGAACTTCAATTATCCATTTACAGTGTACGTGTACGAGCCACGTATATGGTAGATACTTACTACTATGGGTACCAACATAATGTTAAGAGATTTAACTTTGTGTCAGTAATTTGTACACTGTAATTAAAAATCTCTCTATATAAATACATATTCTTCTTACATTTTGTTTATGTCACTGAGTAATCAATTATGGGCAAATAGCTGCTCCCAATTACAAATAGCTGTTGGGCTAAAGACCCTTTTACGTGAGGGGCTTTCGGAACCAAAATCTTATGGTGACTTGGTTTACAAATTTAAGAAACTTATAGGAAGGAATGATTTTTCTTTTCAATTCAGAAAAATCATTACGCGTTACAGACGTATAGGATATAACTTAAATGTTATGCGACAGTCTGCATGCTTAGTTTTTAACCCAATTACGGTTGATAACTATGCTGCCTTCTTTAATTGCACGCCGGTGGGTCGGGCGTCAGACTCTATGATGGCCCTGACATAAAGCTATTCATTTTAGTTGGTTGGGGCCGGAGCTTCTGGTCTGTTGCTTGGCCCACCGGGGTTCAACTGGTGTTTTACTTTTGCTCCGGAGTTAGTAAGTTATTGGGCGCCCAGGGATCTCCATCGTCGGACAGCTTACTCATTCTGTGAGTCCTCGTGTTTGATTTATCATGAAATTTATCATGATTTATTTGTTTGTCCATGATGATTCATTGACTAGTTAGAGATTCACCACGAGGACCGAACAGCTAACAAAATGTTATGAACCACTGCAGAAGCTGAGGGTGATGTTAGGATCCTGTAAAATCGGTTTAAGCCCGCAAGTAATTTTATATTACTGATCGTTCAAAGGCGATGCTTCTGTTGTGGTTCTTATTGTTTTATGTCTTGGTGTTTATTTTTTTTGTGCTGTTGGCGCCTTATGTATGTTATGATATTTTAGTTAAGTTTAGGTAACTAAGTGGCCACCAGCTGCTCATTCAGCTTATTAATTGTATTCATGGTCTTAGTACCTTATTGTTAGTTTGGTTTTTTCCCGCCTCGGTTTTTGGAGTGGGAATCTTTTTCTGATTGCGCCTTTTCCTGAGCGTTGCTTAGTATTTATAAACATTTCGGTTACTTCGATAATTGTTATTAAGGTAAGACATTAGTTCTGATTGCACCAGTTCCTAATCATCTTTTAAATTTAAGTGCACATGCAAAACAACATCTTATAAAATGCATTGAAAATATCAGTTCATATCCTCTATACTCGAAATCATGCCTTGGCTTTTGGTATGAAAATGTGTTATTTCTGTATCGTTAATGGAAAATTTAGGAGTTATCTTGGAGCGACTGTACTAATTTTAGCAAATAATGCAACAATTTCTTCAGTGACTAGGGGAAATGCGTGCATAATGAATCAATTTTTTCAGTTTAAACCTCTGCATGAAACTAGCCGTTTTGTTCAAAATTACCAAGAGGACGACAACCCCGAACCTTCGATAAGCTTTTTATCACATTTCAACACAAGCTACTTAGCACTCTATCATCATTAGATGTAATCGAAAAGAACACGACAAAATAATTTGTCATGTACTCCTGCGACGACGTCTCATATCAAATCTTGCTCTAGCATCCAGGAAATCTAGTGCTCTTAGATGAATTCAAGGAACGGATGGGAGTGCTGCCGTTAAAACGAGCTCTTTCACGGTGTGATTCAAAGTACAATAAGAATTGCTTACCGTCGCATTTTGATGAATGAAGTAAAGATTTAATCACACTTTCTGATATTCAAGAAAATCTTAATGCTTACCTCAGAAAGTTGGGACGGAGATATCGTGTCTTTTATATCACTACTTAAAGTGACGTGTTCTTATACAGAAGCTGAGCCACGTCAGTGCCCTGAGGATGAAAAATGAAGGAAACATAGGAAGACCAAGATGTCCGAATTTTACGCAATGGATTGATATCTAGTATGGAACAAAAACGTGATTAATAAAATGCCGAAGTACAAAAACGTAGTATACTCACTTAATACTTCTCGTAGTAGTTCATAGTAAAGTCAGAAACTGTCTGAAAACATGATAACTATTAAATGGTGGGCTACTTCAGTCGGTTCTCAAATTTACTGCAAAAATTCAAAGAATCTGAATGTGAAAGCATGTAATTGTTTGTCTGTCGCAAAGTCTTCTCCAATGTTGTTTTTATACTTTTGTTTTCCAATACTTGTATATTTAAATGATATTTGATTACTTGAAGGAAATTCAGAACAGACTTGGTTTTCACATAATCGAGAAATTTGTCATTTAATAAAATATCACTTAAAAAGTGTTCCTTTAATAAAAGTGTTTTTTTACTTTTGATTTAATTTGGCTTCTGTTGCCAACACATATTAAATACCGAGACAAGAATATCGAGCTGTACAATATGGAATGACCATTTATAGCATCATTACTTGATAACATTAATTTATTTTCTTTGTTTTGGTTTCTGTCTTGTCTGACACTATTGGAAGTATCTGCTCCTTTCTGGCTGCTGTCAACAGAATTATGTGGATTTATCTTTATAACAGAGTTTAGAATTGTGACAAATGTACGTCCAGAGACTGGTCATGTATAAATATGAGCTGCATTATGAGAAAAAAAAACAATGTGGTGTCCGAACAGGTCCGGCACAAACCGAGCTGTACAAGCACAGAGGACGGCTTGAGGCTGGAACTTTCAAATTTAGAAAGTAAAGGAATTATACAATTCGTGTAGCAAAAACAAAGGCGCTGATCTGCGTCTGTTTTTGCATATGCAAAATGTTTTCTTATGAAGCGGCTCAAGTAGATGCCATACATTAAGAAGCGGTCGCAATTCCGAAATCACAATCGACAATAGTTCACTTATACCATCTCACTACATAAAGTATTGTGTAATTGTCACAGTGTTTATTTGAGAAGACATATACAACTATTTTGTTCTGCAGATATAGTCCTCCTATAACACTTCTGACAATCACGTGGTATTGTATACAAACAAAGCGATAAATAATCAGTGACACACAGTATAAATGACTGATTTTTAAGAAGTATAACTAATAGCAACATAACGTCACGTCATAATTAACGTTCACGCTTGATCTTATAAGCGTTCAGTGTATATTCATTTACTTGGTCCGTGTATATCAATATGCATGCATTTATGCAATTTGTTCATTGAGACCAGTTAAACATGAATGTTTCTATTTAAATATACCACTATACATACATGCACTACGCACATTGTATTTACGCGATGTAACTGAATACTTTGATGGTACCTGAATACCTAGTAAATGTCCAAATGATTTAGCTAGCCCTTTATATACAGGTTCGTTTCATTAATAACATATCCCTGCAATGTCGCAAAATAAATTGACCCCGCACCCTACATTGCATGGCTCATTGCTGGATGGTTATTAGTCTGGCCTGGATGAAACTTCTACAATTTGTGTATACATTTATGTGTTTTAAACTGGTAGTTTGTTTATATTGATCGTGAGCAGTCCGATTGGACAGGAAGCTGTTTTCGGTATGTACCAAAATTCCGACAGAATTAATGTCAAGTTTTCCACTTTCGGCGATTGGTATTATGTAAGTACTGTGAATACTGCCACTTTCTGACCTGAATGTTATTCATTGACATCTATTTGATATACATTAAAACTTGTACCGCATTCGCAATACATATAAAGTTCAGAAATAATGATTAAATAGACGCTATTTCCTTCATTACAGACATATTTCAAGGAAGCAAAACTGCTCTTAATGTCTACTTCCATCTTAGTGTGCTCTCGCGCGTTTAATATTTGATTCGTTGAAGTTTCTCTTGGATGATTACTAATATAAGCCGTCTTGTTAAAATCGCCAGTCACACTATTTCAATCAATTGTTTTCAAAAACCATAAAATGTCCTTAATAAATATATGTTTAAGAATGTCATTACATAACTTAAAACATTGTCATAGGCAGGTACACATTGCATTAGATACAAGGCTATCGTTACTCTCTTTAAATAATCATGTCAACTGTTAATGATATTCTCAGATGTCTAGTTTTTAAATTTGATAAACTTTCAGACAATTTATGTGCTGAAAACATGCATTTGCATGGTAGCATTATACAGGGTAGTAGGTATAGTTAGATATTCCATTTCTACTTCAGTACTTAAGCGAATGTGATGTAAGTTTTAAGGTATCTACAATAGATGCCAATGAACAACATTCATGTCAGAAACTGGCAATATTCACAGTACTTACAAAATACCAATCGCCGAAAGTTGAAAACTTGACATTAAATCTAGCAGAATTTTGGTACACGTCGAAAGCAGCTTCCTGTCCAATCGGACTGCTCACGATCAATATAAACAAACTACCAGTTTAACACACATAAATATATACACAAATTGTAGAAGTTTCATCCAGGCCAGACTAATAACCATCCAGCAATGAGCCATGCAATGTAGGGTGCGGGGTCAATTTATTTTGCGACATTGCAGGGATATGTTATTAATGAAACGAACCTGTACTCCTACCTATTTCAGAGCGTTAGCGGGAACATAGCTATTTTAGGCCCGAGGAAAATAATTTTTAGTGAGTACTTGAAAATGGCTCATTTTGCCTATTTTCTCATCTCCACTTTTCTAGATGATATGGCTGGCTATTTTCTTCATATTGATCTTCGACCATTTCATAATAATACATCACACTATGAATATAATTTCCTCATGCCCAGAGACTGAAATGATGTAATCTATTAAAACAAAGACATCTTGCCGTCTGAACATCGGAAGAATGGCTATAATCATTTTAGAATAATTGCAATAATTGACAGACGCAGTGCAAACTCAGTTAGGGTAATTTTCAAATGGATAATCGAATTTGAAATCTTGGCAGGTATTGTAGTTCCGAAAATGTATGTGAATTTAGCAGTGCACTAACTACCTACCGGTGTTCCGAAGATGCAGTTATCATAAAGACAATATGTTTGAAATTGTACATTAAGAGCTTTTTGAAATCCTTTTTTAAACAAACTGATATATAGTTACAGTTAGCTTTATTGTGATTTTTGCACTGAAAAGCTTTCCTGATGGCCGCATGTAGACATAATGACATGTTCTTGACGATGATAATTTGCTTTTAGAATTTGTGAACGCAGATGCAGAAAAAAAACGTCTGAATTTATTTTATATGATCTTATTTGAAACAAATATTCTCAAACTGAAGCTTCTATAATGCTGGTCACCATCTTTAAATGTAAAAAAGAAAACTTGAACAGGCACTTAGAAAGACCGTGGAAAGACTCGACTATCGTAAGTTGTTGTTTTTACTCAGCAATACGAGCTCGTATAGTATAGACAAAAGACCCACCATGACTTATGCCTGTAATAAATACATTAATATCAAGTACCACATATATTAACGCTTTGGCGCGACGTCTGATAATGAAGCTAACACCGCTTTTATCTAATTCAATATTATAAGCTGTTGTTTTCATCAACAAATGCTATGTGAAATTATCAAAGTTATAGTTATATATTTACATTTTTCTAAAACCCCCTCAGATCGAACCATTAGATGTTCATCTGTGTTCATACTTCCATGAACAACATTGTGTCACGCGACGTGACGTAATCCAAACTTGACGTCAAAAAACATGAATCTCGCCAATCTGATTGGACGGTGTAAACGTGGACGCCGTTCCGCTGTTTGAACACACACTGTGTGTAGATTCTCTGTTTGCTGGTAAATGTGACCGCCTTGGTGATTTTTCAACAAGCGATAGAGAGAAATGAATGTAAATATAAGCAATGAGTTTAATTTTTCTGTTGTTCATGGAGCTATGAACCGCAGTGGGTAGCTAGCAAAGCTTACATGAACCCCTTCGGGGTTCATTCACTTTGCACGCGACCCAATGCGGTTCATAGCTCCATGAACATCAGAAAAATGAAATTCATTTCTTGAATATACGTATAAAGAAAGCATAATTTTCAACGTAGATAATGAATATCATTGTGTTTTGAAACAACGATAAATGTTCATCCGCAATAACTGTCCATTATGAATAATTATAAATAAGTGTCCACCAGACACCGTTTCTGTCCATCATATTATCGCCACTGTTGTTGATATGACCTGCAGTATCAACGATAACTGTTCATTAATTTTACTTAATCAAAAGGACATGAAATTACACAAAATGTTGGGAGTTTATATATTGACAACTGTTTGTCAGACAACATTAGTATTTGGTTCATGTTTACCCCGTAGGGTCTGGTTTCCTGGTTTCATGTCGTAGCCTCAGTTCCCTGCGCTCACGTCAGGGAGAGTGGGACAAGACGCTGTAAAAAGAAAGAAAATATGGAACAGATATTGTACAATTGCTCTCAATGCATTACATGTTTCACCAATATTTGACGAATAGGTTCTCCCATCATTATCATTTGGATCAGTCCACTTTCGTTTTTAGGAGTGATAGGAGTGATTTTTAATTTTTATTCCATTTTTTCGATGAAAAATTTCAAAGCAAACAGAATAGCCCCAGATGGGACGCCGCGTTCTGCGTTCTGCGGCGTCACATCTGGGGCTATACTGTTTGCCTATGTCCCACAAAAAGGACGCCAGGCTTATATGAGTTAAATTCATTTCATTAGCAAATACGTTTCCTTACGTCTGTGCTTCAACACATTATTTTGGTTGTAATATAAGAGATAAGAAATGTAAATTTCCGACAAGAATATATTGCTCGGGTTTGCACATGCACTGTGTGTCGATGAACTCTGGTTACAATTAATCAAACACGCAAATTACATCAATGACATTTACACAAGACAAACACGGAAGATTGAGAGGCAATAATAACATATTGCTTTCTGGTGTAGTTGATGTAACAAATTCTCAGTGGAATTGTCAGACAGAATGATAATGTGTTTAAAATGCATCTGTTGCTGTCTGAATGTTTACAACATGGTGTAAATGAACTTTAAATGTTTTAAGATCAGCTTATTATAACGTCCTCTGTATTTATAGAATCTGGAAATTTTGCAATGTATCTTAAGCCTGGTTTCCACAGACGATTTTTCTTTGACGAAGATTATTTGTCACAGAAACTTTGGCAGTGAGTTTGCGTTCACACACAGCAAAGTGTGACGAATATCCATTTTTAAAACCGTAGTATTTGTTGAAATTTCTTTAAAAAGCTCATAGTTTGATATTCGTCATGTAAAATCGCACAACTTTGTCAGTTTTCCCGATTAAAATCGATGTGTGTCGTGTTTTACAAGGAAATCGCTTTCGCACCTGATTCACCTACTTAGTTTTCTAGAATAGACTTTCCCGTTATAATGGAACAACCCGGATATTGCACGTGACTGGATGGGTATAAAAGGAGCAAGCGAGGCAGTGATAGTCATTATTGTGAAAGAAGTCGGACGGTTTAGATCGAAGAGAGAGACTGCAGGCAGTTGATGATGTAGTAGTAAATAGGCTTCGTGGCACGGAGCTCAGGCTTTGGGATAACGAGAGATCATTGCGATAGCTCTTATCCCCTAGTGTTGAACCTCTTAGTGCTGAACGAACATTTGAGACTCTTTGGCCGCAGAGATCATTGCGATAGCTGGGCCTTGGTCACAGAGATCATTGCGATAGCTGGACCAATATGGAGTCTCAAATAGAAGTTCCTGGGAAGCCAGTGATTTAGGCTATAGTGGGATAGCCAACGAAACCATAGGGGTTTCAAGCCTGTCAGTGGTGTGTAAATGGCGTTTGAATTATGAGTTCCTGGACGTAGATTGGGTTTGAAACCATTCAGTCACGTATCAAGTATTGCATTAGAATTATTATAGTCAGACATTTATTTCTAAAACGACGTGTATGAACCACACCAAGACCTAGGGCGAGGGTTGGGATCCCATAAAACCGGTTTAAGCCCCCTAGTAAATGTATTACTAACCGTTCCAAGGCGGTGCTCTTGGTGTGGCTCATCTCGTTCAACATCAGTATAGTCGTTTAAATAACAAGTAGCTCGGTACATGTTTCGAATATTATAGTTTTCGTTGTTTAAGATATACAGCAGTACATGGCTCGGTCCTTGAAACGTTACATTTGGTGGCAGCGGTGGGATAATGACAACTGCCAGACCGGAGTTGCCTTACCCATGTAGTCCCCAGGCCAAGACTCGTCCCAAGACTCGGGACGAGTCTTCTCGGAGGGGGAAGTAATGTGACGGGATAGCCTCCCTTGGAAATATGCAAATTTCAAACTTGAGACTTTGTGAATTGAGTAATTGTTGGGTATATAGCGCAGTAAACCACCCTTGGTGGATGAGCATGCTTTTCCACCGACGGGGTTTGCTGTGGCTTGGCTCGGCTGTTCGTTACATTTGGTGGCAGCGGTGGGATGATGACAACTGCCAGACCGGAGTTGCCTTATCCATGCATATTCAAAATCAAATTATTCGAACTATTGGGGAACCTTTTGCTTTTTATTTCTTTTGGTATAAGAACCTAGTTGGAGACATGAATATAATAAAACGAAATTCGGGACGAATTTTCTTGAAGGGGGGATAGTGTGACGAATATCCATTTTTAAAACCGTAGTATTTGTTGAAATTTCTTTAAAAAGCTCATAGTTTGATATTCGTCATGTAAAATCGCACAACTTTGTCAGTTTTCCCGATTAAAATCGATGTGTGTCGTGTTTTACAAGGAAATCGCTTTCGCACCTGATTCACCTACTTAGTTTTCTAGAATAGACTTTCCCGTTATAATGGAACAACCCGGATATTGCACGTGACTGGATGGGTATAAAAGGAGCAAGCGAGGCAGTGATAGTCATTATTGTGAAAGAAGTCGGACGGTTTAGATCGAAGAGAGAGACTGCAGGCAGTTGATGATGTAGTAGTAAATAGGCTTCGTGGCACGGAGCTCAGGCTTTGGGATAACGAGAGATCATTGCGATAGCTCTTATCCCCTAGTGTTGAACCTCTTAGTGCTGAACAAACATTTGAGACTCTTTGGCCACAGAGATCATTGCGATAGCTGGGCCTTGGTCACAGAGATCATTGCGATAGCTGGACCAATATGGAGCCTCAAATAGAAGTTCCTGGGAAGCCAGTGATTTAGGCTATAGTGGGATAGCCAACGAAACCACAGGGGTTTCAAGCCTGTCAGTGTTGTGCAAATGGCGTTTGAATTATGAGTTCCTGAACGTAGACTTGGTTTGAAACCATTCAGTCACATATCAAGTATTGCATTAGAATTATTATCCAGCATAGTCAGACATCATTTCTAATGCAAGGTGTATGAACCACACCAAGACCTAGGGCGAGGGTTGGGATCCCATAAAACCGGTTTAAGCCCCCTAGTAATTGTATTACTAACCGTTCCAAGGCGGTGCTCTTGGCGTGGCTCATCTCGTTCAACATCAGTATAGTCATTTAAATAGCATCTAGCTCGGTACATGTTTCGAATATTATAGTTTTCGTAGTTTAAGATATACAGAAAGTACAGTGCTCGGTCCTTAAAACGTTACAAAAGATTACTTATATTTCTTATCTCGCTCACCTTTGTCACAGACATTTGACAATGAAATTTCGCCACAGGATTGAGTTTACACGAGCATATTTTATGCGAACAAACCTACTTTGTCAAAGAAAAAATGTCCGTGGAAACGAGGCCTTACCAGTTTTGCTGAACATCTTTGATGCCAAAATGCTCCATTAAAATGGACAGAACTCATATTCAGTTCTAGCTAGTCCAAGAATGTTTCTTCACCAATAAAATGTGTAATTTGATAGTTTAATACATTGAAACTACGACAAAGGATGTTTGATTGCAAAGACGAAAAAAAGTTTTTGGCGTACAGTGCAGAACCGTTGCGACCACTACAGGTAGGATCATAGCCAAAACCGGTCTTCGGGGCGACACAAATGGGTCTGTGCAGCCACAGAAAAGTGATAGACTCTTGAAATTTCGAATTTAACAAGAATAGGGATTGTACTATCCGAGTAGCGAAAACAAAGGCGCCGATCAGCTTCGCAGTTACCGGTTTTCTCATGGCGCGTCTCAAATAATAATAATATCTTTTATTATATAGCTATAAATATCAAATGATTAAAACATAAGGATAAAAGCCGAGTAACAAGTGTGCAGATATCAGTCGATATCGGCACACTTACTTGATATTGCTCACTTTGTTAAAAGCGAAAAAATCTTTTTGTAAAACATTGCAGAATCCTTGACTTGACGGCCATCATGCAATATTACGAATTCGGGACGTCAACTCTAATGACGTCATCTTCATCTGACGTCGCGTTGAAAATGACGTCATACCGGACCGAAACGTAAACTGAATTTTGACAATCTAAGATTTAATAAATTTAAGCCCCAAAAAAGAAAAAAAAATGTCAGAAATTGATTCAATTGTAAAATTTGCTTCCGAAAAGTAACAGTGCAAAAATGATATCATCTGATATTGCACTAGTGTAAAAGTGATATCACTTATGGGTATTATCGCGGCCTCCGTGTAGATTTCAATTTTAAATGTAAAACATCAACTATAAGCAGCAGATATTTATAGCTATATAATAAAAGGGTTATTGCACTGATATCGGTGAATATTGTCCCTCGTTGGGATATCTACGGACGCTCGCAAGCTCGCGTCCTTCGATATCCCAACTCGGGACAATATTCACCGATATCAGTGCGATAACCCTATATTATCATATGACGTCGCTGTTTTCCAGTTGATAACGTCATGTCATAGAAATCGTATGACCACACGTGTATTAACACTTTTGCGGTAATACATAACGTCATTGACGACGTCCATAACAACAATGTAGATTTTCATTGAAAACATTTCGAAGGCGATAAAATCCTATTTTAAAAGTCATATGATAAAACAAATCTTACACTCGTGGTCATTTCATATGAAATTTATTAAACTCGTCAAAGGCTCGTTTAATAAATTTCATATGAAATGACCAAGAGTGTAAGATCCTCTATGTATTACTCTTTCTTTCCCGTCTGATTTCTTTGGGCTGGGTGTTTAGGTTTAATTGTATTAATTCTGGGACTTTCTTTACTTACTTTATTAATTGATTTGTATTTACAACACGATTTTAAAGATGTTTGAATAAACGCCTTACTTACTAATCATTTTATGGAAGTTATGAATCACTTGGTTCACAGTTTCGTTTCGTTCCGATATACATGTAAATGTTTCTAGGAATTTATCATTTACGCTGTAAAGACTCAAATTTGAGACAAGACTCTCAGAGATGATTTATGATCCGCCGCATGGTGAACATCAACAATCTGCATATGCGAAAACAAAGACGCTGATCAGCTTCGCAGCTGATCAGTGCCTTTGTTTTCGCTACACGGATAGCACAATTCCTCTAATTTCTGAATCCAAAATTTCCAGCCTCTATACATCTTCTGTGACTGTACAGCCCGCTTTGTGTCGGACCTTGTCGGAACCCAAATTGTTGGTTTTCTCACGCACTGGGTCATACGTGAGAGTTCTCGCAGCACTTACATTAATGACGGACAGACTAATTATTGTCCGACAATCACGTGTTATTGTATACAAACAAAGCGATAAATGATCGGTGATACACATTGCATTGAGAACAAAGTTGAGGTTAGATTTTCGAGTTTTCTCCTACGGCGTTTCTTTTATTGACTGATAGATACATGTAGGTGCAGTCAATGCAGAAATTGATAATTTACTGAAAGAAAGTAACATAAGAAATCCCGGTTATTTCGTTTTCGCAAACACTTCAATGTTATTGTGTTGGGAGTACTATATGTTCATTCGGCGGAAGTGATAACCTAGATTCAATATGTTACTTTCATTCAATAAATGTTCAATTTCTACATTGACTGTTGAATCAATAGAGTAAACGCAATAGTAGAAAGCTCGAATTTCTCATCTCAACTTCGGACAGAATTGCATTGTGTCACCTATCATTTATCGGTTTGAATGTACAATACCACGTGATTCTCAGCTGTGTAATCGCTCGGGGGTAATGTTAAACATATACTGCCGGTAATTTCATATAGTAGACATGAGCTGTATAGTAAATGCTTTGTAAGGCATGACAAATTACAGTTAAGTTAACTGAAATGAATTATTCAGAAGCCAATGTCTTTAAAATGAATTTTCACCAAACAAACACTTATACCAGACAGCTAATAAGGAGATGACAGGCTATCGACAGAATTTGATCTTACACAAATTACAATGTTATTGCCAGACAACGTAGCAGATCCCATATAATATTCATTGCCGTTTCCTAAAATAGGCATTGTGCATCCCTCGGTGTTATTATATAAAGTGTATTGGATGTAACGTGTCCCGTCGGTGCCATTAAAATTTGACATAACTGAAGAATCGTGTTCTGACACATGTTTCGAAATAGTGTTTTCACTATAGAATTGACGTTCCATCATTTTGTAAAAGTTCAAAAGGGTGTTAATACACTTTGACTGACTGTTGGACCTTTAATTTTATATTGCGAAAGATGTGGTCAAAATTATGCTACATTTTAAATGCTCAGATCAAATGATGTTAGTACAAAACGAGAAAAAAAAAAAAAACAATTGATGAAAAATAAGACATTTTTTTTTTATCTACAACTTAATGTCATTGGAAAGTGAACAACGCAATATGCTGCCGCTTTTATGGGTGGGTGGACAAGTTGTGCCAATATCCCTTTTCCGTTATAAAAAGCCGGCTAACGTACGGACGTTTCAACAGCCGATTCATTCTCCCAGGTCTATTACATTTATTGGAATTATGGTAAAGTAACCACTTAAAATGTCAACATTCGTTAGGTTGGGGAATACAAATTAGAATTTAGTGCCTTTTACGCTGGAATAATTGCTTGCCATTCAGACGAAAACAGTTAAATATCGTACAAATATCTACAAATAGCATTTTAGTGCCCCTTCCCGTTTGAGTATGGTTATTATCACACAGTGGACTGTTAAAGTCTCATGCAAACCTGGTTCTGGCCCAGCAAATGTATTCCTGTCTGCTTTATTGAAAAAAGGTACAAGTAGGCAATGATCAGGAAATGGCACAAATGGAAAAAATACACTTAGGTACGTATACCAAGAAAACATATCGTAAGCCGAGTGAGCAGCTATTCCCCAATAGGCGACCACTCTGTTACCCGAACTGAACTAAAATAAGAAAACGTACATAAGGCTCAAACAGCACAAAAATTCGAAACGCTTGTACGAGCTTAGAAACCAGCCAAACCAACATATGAAAGAAAATACGTTTAGATCCCCGAAAGGGATGCATGATGACTGAAAAGTACATTCTTTACGGACGGCTAAATAACCCTATAGCCGAAAAAAGTGTTTAACTTAGTCTTTTAAGCTTCTGGCAATCAAAACTGGAAGTATTATATACAGTCAGACATATGTTAAGCATCAACCTAACATTTTTCTAAATGTATTTTTTCATTAAAAATAACTTCAATGATTCATCAGGATGTTTATCGTGATTTATTTGTTTGTTCTTGATGATTCATTGACTAGTTAGTGATTCACCACGAGGGCCGAAGAACTAACTAAATGTTATGAACCACTGCAGAAGCTGAGGGGTGATGTTATGGCCATGTAAAACCGGTTTAAGCCCGCCAGTAACTTTGTGTTACTGATCGTTCAAAGGCGATACTTCTGTGGTGGTTCTTTTTGTTTTATGTCTTGGTGTTTAAAAGTTTTGTGCTGTTGGTGCCTTATGTATGTTTTCATATTTTTAGTTAAGTTAAGGTAACTGAGTGGCCACCTATTGGGAAAATAGCTGCTCATTCGGCTTACGATATGTTTTCATGGTATAAGTACCTAATTATTGGTTTGGTTTTTCCCACCTCGGTTTTTTTGGAGTGGGAATCTTTTTCTGATTGCGCCTTTTCCTGATCTTTGCCTACCTGTACCTGTTTTTTTTTTCAAAACCACAATAAATTAGTAAGGGTCTTTAACTCACGTCTATCCCTGACTGTTTAGGTCTGTCCGAATGGCTTTTTACCATGTCGCTCAAGTTATATGTGTACTTAATACACCAACCCCTGTTTTGAGGGGTTGCCATTATAAGTTGTATTAATATCCCCAAAATGATCGCAAATGGGTTTCTATAGGCATAGAAAGAAAGTAGTATCATGTTGTAAAAATGTCCCAAAAAAGTTTTCTTCTACCAAAGGTTTAATGGCAGTTACATGCTGATTCAGGCAAACTTATTTCCTTGTTTATTAGCACGACGTTTTCACTATATAATATGCCATTCTTTAAACGCCCATAACTGTTGATGTTCAATAGATATTTATCTGAATATGGTTCTGAAATTGTAACAAAATGGCATTATCGTTTTACGCTGTTTGGCGGTTTAAAAATACGCATTTTTCTGGCGGCCATCTTGGATTTATGCAAATTGCAAGAATTGTCCAAAGTTGACAGCCTGTCATTCAAGCCAGATCGGTTCTATGACACCCATAAAGGACAGAGAAACAAAGAACTCCATAGCACTAAACATTTCGAGGTCAAAGTTAAAGCCTTTTAGCAGCGTCATATGGACTAGGAGACAGCGATTTTTGGCTATGTGGGGGTGTGTCTGCTTAAACAACGCCTACATGTTTATCTTAAGAACAACCTCATCCGCGTTTGCTTTAATTTATTACCATTATAACAAATGTCACAAATATTAAAAGAAAATATTTTTGTATTGAAGGTTTTGCTGAATATTTCGGAAAATATTCAAGTGAAGCTTAACTTTTGTCCGACTGTATATTATATTGTGGGACTCTAAATCTGTTCCCAGTTCTTGAACTGTACCCTCTCATCCTGATCTGGTCTGTATCCATGACGTCTTTGATCTGTTCAACCGATCACCTCTGTTCACTGATATGCAACATCGCTATTTCTGGCCTGAACCCATGATTATCTTTGTTCTCTGATCTTCATTTATAATAGTTAGTTTCTGATATGTACCCACGTAGCCTCTCATATGTACCCAGGCTTAATGTTAACTCCGAAATGTACCCACCTACATTTTTATTTATATCCATATTGTTTACAAGCATTGGCGCAGATTATGGAGTGTCTAAAGTGAGCATAGATTTGAAATATGCCTGAGTGTCGATTAGAGGACATAGGTAAATTTGGGTATAAATCAAGGATGCCGTGGGTACAATGTTGGTACAGATCAGGGATGCAATGAGAACAGGTCAGGGACCAGATGTAATTATTGGACATTCAGTTAGTTGTTCGGTCCTCGGTGTGAATAACTCATCTATGAATCACCAAGGACAAACAAATAAATCATGATAACGTCCAAGATTAGTAAAAACGAGGACTCACAAATACAATAAGCTGCCCGGCGATGTAGAGCCCTGGGTGCCTAACAACATCACTGAAATCTGGAGCAAAAAGAGCAAAAAGGTTGAACCCCGGTGGGCCAAGCAACAGAGTAGAAGCTCCAGCCCCAACCACCTAAAATAAATTGCTTTCAGTAGGGCCCATCAGAGAGTCTGACAACCGACCCACCGGCGTGACATTAAGGAGGGCAGCATAGTTATCAACCGTGATCGAGTTAAAAGCTAATCATGCAGACTGTCGCATAATAAAATGTTATTTAAACATGGTATTGCCAATGTCCCTTGTCCGTTACAAATATCTACAAATAGCATTTTAGGCAATGATCAGGAAATGGCACAATTAGAAAGATATTCCCACTCCATAAACCGAGGGTTGGGAAAAAATAAAATTACACTTAGGTACGTATACCAAGAAAACATATCGTAAGCCGGTTGAGCAGCTATTCTCCAACAGGTGGCCACTCAGTTACCCGAACTGAACAAAAAATAAGAAAACGTACATAAGGCTAAAACAGCAAAAAAATTCGAAACACTTGTACGAGCTTAGAAACCAGCCAAACCAACATATCAAAGAAAATACGTTTTGATCCCTGAACGGTATACATAAAGTCATATGTATGATGACTGAAAAGTACTTTCTTTACTAAATAACTCGGACTGTTAAATAACTCTATAGCCGAATAAAGTGTTTAACTTAGTCTTTAAAGCTTCCGACAATCAAAACCAGAATCATTGTATTTGTGGGACTCTAATCTGTTCCCAGTTCTTGAACTGTACCCTCTCTCCTGACCTGATTTGAGTCCATGACGTCTTTGATCTGTTCAACCGATCACCTATATTCACTGATCTGTAACAACGCGATCTCTGGCCTGAACCCATGATTATCTTTAGTTATTTTAATAACTAGACAAATTACGAATTACAAGTTTAATACATGCTGTGTGAACCGGAATGACAAAGCCAACGTAACCAACTAACCAACGTACGATACGTAACGTCGTCACGTTAGAACGGATATTACATATCTCCCTTGTTTTCAATTAGTGTTTGTGATTGATAATTTTCTACACAAAAGCCTGCAATATTCGAGTTGATAATAGGACTATGGTGTGCTAAAAGTAACACGCGTTTATAATTTCGATTTAAGGTAACGACGTTGCGTTTGGAATGAATAATCAGAAAATCATAAAACATTGGTCTATGAAACCATGCACACTGAATGTTAAGAGTCAGAGTTCTCTTAATTAAAAATGGGACTTTCTATGCCTTCTCCTTCTGCCTTTTCGAAAAGGCTTGACCTGAGTTGTTAGACTTCCTCCTATGAATGAACTGTCCTCTAAGTCGCTGTCGTCTTTTCCCGTGCCGTCGTTACTGCTATCACAGCTATGAACATTAGCTGTGAGATTGTTTCTCGCGCATGTGCTATTTTCTGTATGTCGCTGTGGTTGCCCATTCACTTCATTCACTGGGCTCGTACTCTGTTCAACATCGTCTATTCCATCTTTCAACTGCAAATTTGCGATATCATCTCTTGAAACACTACTTAAGAGTGCGTTTCTTACGGCACTCATTTGATCAATTAACGCATTCAATTTCTGCTCAAATTTCATTTCCAATTCTCTCGTATGCCGCTGTATTTCATGTCGAATAAGCTCTATATGATTCTTGCACTGTTGGCGTTGGTCCCTGATATTTGCACCCTCGTGGTGGAGAGAACGTGCACTTGTTTCTTCTTCCTCCGAAGATATTGTGTTAGTTTTTACTGTTTTGATTCTCAACATGTGTGCTGCAGAATTTGAAACAAAACCATCATCTGAGCTATCCGAATCTTCCGTATCGAAAATTTTTTGCAATCGTTTGCTTTCACTGGTGCTCTTGATACTGTTGTTCTTATTTGAGGCGCCATCCGTAATTCTTTGTGATTTACATACTGAAGCGAAATGATTTAGCTTTTGGCAACTATGACATTTCTGTCCATATGCTGGGCAGTCCTCGATCGTTCTATGTTTTCTGTAATGTCCACAGTATCTGCATCTTATTTCATCATCTTCGTCGCTGTTACGATAGTTATGATAGCTTTTCTGTTTACGAGATCTGCGTACCCTGGCAATATATCGGTCATCTGGATTATCTTTCATGTCATGCACTTGCAGGGATATATCCTCAATTTGTGCTGCTTCTGATAGAAACTGTGTCAGGTTCCAGCATTTCGCTATGCATTTTTGTATCAAATGCTTATTTTCTATAGTCTGGATCAGGTGCTCCAGAATCCTATCATCGAATGTGTCACCAAAATCGCAGTCGTATGCTCTTTCCCTCAACCTAGCTGCGTAGGCAATTGTAGCTCTCCCTGCTAATGGTCTAAGCTTTAGAAACATGTACCGTGAATAATGTTTATTCTGTCTTGGTGAGAAATAATCGTTAAGCTTTTTGCGCATTTTCTCATATTCATTCAACTGGCCGTCGGGGTCGTCGGGGTCTGAAAGACTCTTCTCCAGTCTGGCAATCTCCTTACCTCCGTAGATGATCATCGCATCTTTTCTGTCCGCAGGGCTGCTGATTCGGAAATACCTGAACTCTCTCTCGATATCCTCAAGCCATTTCTCCCATGCTTTACCTGTCGACAATTGATCTTCACTGGGTTGGAATGGAAGTGCCCGTAAATTTCTCGTCTCTGTCATAACTGTGACTCCTGTATTCTCCGCCATGTCGATAACGTAATTCGTCATTCAGCTTTTAACTACTTCCTTCAATAGGCGCCGTAGTTTTCAATTTTTCCGGTTGCTCCCTCTTTCTCTTGCTGCTGCTTATTTCGTTTTAATCCTCGTCGCCAATTTAATAACTTTAAGACTCTATGGCTTTTAGTGTTTAATTTGATTAACAAAGATGGATGACAAAGTGAAGTAACAATAGTAACCGACGTCGTGACGTGACGTCGCTGACATCACAATACTTGAGGATACTACATTTCT
Organism: Rugalucina vietnamica; assembly: GCA_964017185.1. Lineage (NCBI taxonomy): Eukaryota > Metazoa > Mollusca > Bivalvia > Lucinida > Lucinidae > Rugalucina > Rugalucina vietnamica. The sequence goes on along the minus strand of OZ024869.1, from coordinate 13,657,373 downwards.
CCCTTATTTTTAAAAGAGAGAATTATATCTGCTACCTGATGTTGATGACTAAAATTGTCTCATGTTACAAAGACTCATGTTACAAATAATCTAAAATAATGAAGCTGATAGTTTTTTTCGAATTTAGCCTAAGGAATCAAATATTATCAAATATTTGACTTGTAAACTAATGTTTCTTCTTTCTTCGATTCTTTCGCCACACCTTATTGCCGATGATTTGATTGTCATCTTGTATTCTGAGTTTCTGGTTCTGACTCTGATTCTCAGTTTCTAAAATCTTTTGTTCTAAAAACACGAAGGGTTGTGCAGTTACAGATTTCCTTTCCTCAACCATTGCTGGGTCCGATTTTAGTTCTTTCTTCTCATTTGCATCAAGCTGGCATTGTAAACCAGTTTGATTGGTGCAAGGTGGAACCTTGCAATCATTCTGCATCAGTGAAAAATACTGGTATCTTTGCTGCTGATCTACTAGGTCTTCAATCAATAATTTAGCCGCTTTGAGCTCATTTTCAAGCTGCGATAGACGCTCTTCTATGATGCTGTTCTCATTGGCTTGTATTTTCAAGTTATTTGATGTTCTTACCGCGTTAATTCTCAAATGACCGACAGACTGTGCTATAAATCCATCGTCCGAACTTTCATCACTAAAATAACTCTCCTCTGTTCTCTTAATCTTCTTCTGTGGATGGCGCATATTCATTCTTGACTGTGATAAGTTTGCGCCTTTCTGGCTCATGTTTGCTCGACAGACAGATGAAAAATGGTCAAATATTCTACAAATTTCACATTGCACTCCATATGCAGGACAGTTTCTTCCTCTAAGGTGTGCACCAGACAGCCCACAATAACTACATGGTTCTGTTACTTGATCTCTCTTACCGATGTCTGAATTTCTTGATTTCATGTATCTCCTTCTTGCTGCTACTTTGGCTATCTCATTTCTCCAGGGAATTGCCTTCATATCATGCACCTGCTCAGAAATCGTGTCTATTTGGCTAGCTTCTGATAGAAATTCTTCTAATGTCCATGATTTGGATATACACTTCTGAATCAATGTCTCATTTTCAATTGTCTGAATCATATGTTCCAAATCCTCTCATCTTCGGTGTCTTTAAAGTCGCAGTCATGTGCTTTTTCTCCAAGTCTTGTCGCATATGCCTTTATGTTTTCCTCTAATAGTGGTCTCATTTTCATAAATATGTACCGACAATAATGTTTATTCATCTTTGGAATGAAAAAATTGTTCAACTTTGTTCGAAGTTTCTCATATTTATTAAGCTTTTTACCTTCGGGATCAGGTAAACTTTTTTCTAGCCGTGAAATTTCCTGGCCGCCATAAATGATTAACGCATCCTTTCTATCTGTGGCATCTGTGATTCTGAAAAACCGGAATTCTCTTTCTATGGCTTCCAGCCAATCTTCCCAGGCTTTTCCTGTTGACAGTTGGTCTTCAGTTACCCTGAATGGCAATGCTCTCAAGTTTCTGGACTCTGTTATAACAGTAACTGCAGTGTCATTTGCCATATCAAGTTCGTATCTAGTCATCAGTAATTTTCTGTTCTGAATTCAAAATAATATAATATATTGTTCCACTTATCTCTCTTTTTTATTCTTTATCTCAATTTTCTTCTTGCTCCCAGATACCTCTTGATGTGCCAAATAGCCAGCCTCTATCTATTCTCTTCTACTGCTTCTTCTATTTCTACTCTCTTCTGCTCTCATCAATTACTTCCTCCTGTCTTCTAGCATCTCTGCTTCTCATCTGTCCCCACTTTCTCCAATTTACCTCGTCGCCAATGTAATAACTAGACAAATTACGAATTACAAGTTTAATACATGCTGTGTGAACCGGAATGACAAAGGCAACGTAACCAAGTAACCAACGTACGATACGTAACGTCGTCACGTTAGAACGGATATTACAGTTATAATAGTTTATTTCTGATATGTACCCACGTAGTCTCTCATATGTACCCAGGCTTAATGTGAAATGTACCCACTTACATTTTTGATCTATACCCATAATGTTTACAAGCATATGTGCAGATTATGGAAAGGTAAAGTAGACAAAGATCAGGAAAAGGTGCAATCAGAAAAAGATTCCCACTCCAAAAACCGAGGTGGGAAAAAAACAAACTAACAATCAGGTACTTATACCATGAAACATATCGTAAACCGAATGAGCAGCTATTTTCCCAATAGGTGGCCACTAAGTTACCTTAACTTAACTAAAACTATGAAAACACACATAAGGCGCCAACAGCACAAAAAAATTTTAAACTTCAAGATATAAAACAAAAAGAACTACCACAAAAGTATCGCCTTGGAACGATCAGTTACACAAAGTTTATAAAGTGAGCACATAAAGTTTATAAAGGAGTTTATAAAGTGAGCACAGATTAGAAAGGTACAAGTAGGCAATGATCAGGAAATGGAACAATCAGAATGAAATTCCGGGTCAAGTCCAGTATAAGACTAAAATAGTTCCTTGCGCATATTTTCCTTACGTTCATACGTAAATCGGTTTTGTATTATTTATTTATTTATTTATTTATTTATTTATTTATTTTTTTTTTATTTTATTTTATTTTATTTTATTTTATTTTATTTTATTTTGCATTGCTAATACTAGATAGTACAGGTTTACATAGTTATCAGATTCGCAGATTGACAAAATATCAAGTTCGACAGAGTTTACATGTTGCCGTAACAATACATTACGTAAGATGACGTCAAACGTTCATCACGTCGTAAAAACATATTACGTACTTCATAATGTGGAATCCCGAATACGGTTTTTGTTTTGGCATTACTACAAAGTTTATATAGTTAATATATTGCACGATTGACGGGTCGACAATGTTGACAGGTCGACAGGATCGACAGGTTGACAGGTCGACATCTATAAATATTATGGTAAATGTTGCCGCAACAATACGTTACTTAAGACGTCAAACGTTCATGACGTCGCGGGAAAACATGTTACCCAATAGTGTGAAATCTCAATCTGTCCACCTTGTCGACCTGTCAACCCTGTCGACCTGTCAACCCTGTCGACTCTGTCAACCTGTCGACCCTATCTATCTGTTTTTTGTTTTTGCATTACTACATAGTTTACATAGTTAACATATTGCAAGATTGACGGGTCGACAAGGTTGACACGTCGACAAGGTTGACAGGTTGACAGCTATAAATGTTACGGTACATGTTGCCGCAACAATACGTTACTTAAGATGACGTCAAACGTTCAAGACGTCGCGGGAAAACATGTTACCCAATAGTGTGAAATTTCAATCTGTCAACCCTGTCGACCTGTCAACCTTGTCGACCTGTCAACCCTGTCGACCTGTCAACCCTGTCGACCTGTCAACCTGTCGACCCGGTCGACCTGTCAACCCTGTCAACCCTGTCGACCTGTCAACCCTGTCGACCTGTCAACCTTATCGACCTGTCAACCTGTCTACCTTGTCGACCCTGTCGACCTGTCAACCTGTCGACCTGTCAACCCTGTCAACCTGTCATGTCAGCATTGTTAAAATAGTTCGCAGTGGTAAGTGAATGGTTGTGCTTATAATGTTTGGACTGTTGCTTATGTATGCCATATTCATACATAACTATGTATGCCATATTTATATTTATACATAACAATGTACGGCCCCAATGTAAATTATTGGTAACAGACATGCGTATTAATACATTATTAGTAAATCAATTATGCGCAATAATACATTAGTACACCGAACTATTTTAGTCTTATAATGGACTTGGGCCGAAATTCCCACTACATAAACCGAGGGGTGGGAAAAAACTAAAATGACACTTAGGTACTTATACCAAGAAAGCATACAGTAAGCCCAGTGAGCAGCTGTTCCCCAAATAGGCGGCCACTCAGTTACCTGAACTGAACTAAAATATGAAAACGTACATAAGGCTCAAACAGCACAAAAATCGACTCAAAACACAAAACAGAAATATGCCTGAGTGTCGATTAGAGGGCATAGGTAAATGAGGGTATAGATCAAGAATGCAGTGGGTACAGAGTTGGTACAGATCAGGGTTGCAGTGGGTACAGATAAGGGATACAGTGGGAACAGGGCAGGGACCAGATATAACGACAAAGGCGCAATCCTTATTCAATGTAGTAACAGAGCTGTACTCAAACTTGATACGCAAAATTGTCACCAACCAGTGCGAGGATAAATAAAACAGGGAATGCCTTAAACGGATAACCAATAGAATAAAGACTGAATATATCTTAAACTTTTAATTATTTAACGTAGACATATAACATCGTCAATAATAAACAAGTTTATACAGACACATTCCTTAAAATATCGCATAAAACTATTTTCACACAAGTAATTGTTGTTAAGTTCTTGTATTGTTTTACAGCGTGAATCAAAATATAGAGACAAAATATATACTTATTTAAGAAACAAATCAGCTCTAACAGTGATTTAATGACTAATAAGTGAGCGCGAGTGCTTTATGTTCTTACAACTGACCGACAAACTGTGAATCGAACAAAACAAAGACAAAACCGCGCACTTCAGCTGATCTAAGCCTGGTTTCCACGGACCTTTTTTCTTCGATGAATATTATTTATCACAGAAACTTTGGCAATGAGTTTGTGTTCACACACAGCAAAGATAACTTACATTACTTAGCTCGCTCACAGATATTTGAAAATGAAACTTCGCCACAGAACTGAATTTACACGAGCATATTTTTCTGCGACAAACCTACTTTGTCAAAGATAAATTGTGCGTGGAAACCAGGCCCTATATCATCAGGAAAACATGTCCGTGCAATGAATACCCCCTTGAACCCCACTTTTATATAGCAAAACTGGGGTATGCAGGGGTATATCTATTTTTCTTATTTTTGCTCCAAAATATAGATTGTGGGTACTCGTTAGAACCGCCTCGGCGAGGTGGTTCTAACGTGTATCCACAATCTATGTTTTGAGCAAAAATAAGAAAAGTATTGGAATTTTTTCAGCTGAAAATTTTCAATTTTAAAACCTCAAAAAGTCCCTGTTTATTGCATGGGCAAGTTTTCGTAATGTATTTCGATTCTAACACACAATTAACGGAATAAAAGTATCGTTCAACTTTCCACCATTGTTAGATATCCGGCCACGTGTTTGCCTGTAAATGCGAATACTTGCACATATTTATTACGTTTTTATGCGCTTAAACGACGTAAGGCGACGTACCGTCGTCTAACGTCAAGATTATACAGCTAGATCGGATAGTTTTAGTCAGAAATGACATCGAAAGGGCACAAAATAAAGTCAAACCAATTCACTCAGTGAATTGTTGCACAATAGTATACGTTTTCAACCACTGACGAAATAGGCGAGGTGTGTAAGAATTAGTGTTATCACATTTGGGCTCAGTCTTGATTTAAATAAAAAAAAACAAAAAAACATTCCATATTGTATCTTAAATGCATCAGTCACGTGTGCATATATACTACGCCGGTATATCTGAAATACTTTGATGCCTGGACAAATGATCACTCGTGTAGAAAGGCATTTAGCTTCAGACAAAATATTTTTATTTTTTCTTCAAAAATAATACCACGTCATTAAATACGTTTTAAGTTTTATTCTGACTCTCCCTACTTATAGAAGACAATGGTAAAGTGCAGTGATATATTGAGTGATATACCACTGGGCGGATTAGCGTGACGTTACTTTGCGCCATTTTGACGCCTTTTTGATTAAATTATGACGTCAGCTATCCCAAAAGTCACGTTAACTTGACGGTTGACGGTGTAACGTCATTTCAACGCGTTCAAAACGTAACAAACATATGTAAACATTTGCGGTGCAGTCAAAAGTTTTGCGGGATTACTTCAGTGCAATGGTGGAAAGGTTAAAGAAACTGAAGGTTTAAAATGATTTTATTCCGTTTAATGTATGTAAGAATCGAAATAGATCAGCTCTAGTGCGTAAATTGTTGAGTAATATATCACTGTTTGGAGGTCAGTTGTACGCAGATAAATCACTCGCGCTGCGCGCTCGTGATTTGCTCTGCTTTACTTCTGACCTCCAAACAGTGATATATTACTGCGCGCTCGTGATTTGCTCTGCTTTACAACTGACCTCCAAACAGTAATATATTACTCAACAATTCACTGCTAGAGCTGATCTGTTTCTTAAAGACAGATGTACGTAATTGAAGGCGCTCAAAGGAACGTGCGTATCTAAGGGTCGAAACGTCATTTTTACGCCGCATTCGTAACCTCAGTTTTCGCTCGAAACGTCATTTCTAGCGTCAGTTAACGTTCGGAATACGAAACTATATCCGTACAATTATGCAGAGGACTTCAGAAATGTAAAAAGTTTGATATTTTTCATTAATTTTGCTCAAAATATAGATTGTGGACATGTTATTCCGAAGAAAACAACATTTCCGCGACAGGTAGCAATATTGAATACTAAACAGTGTTGGAAATTTTGGCGCAGAATCGACGTCGCGCGTAAAATGTACTGAATTCAGCAACGAGTACCTCTCTTCGCACGCCTATAGCAGGAAAACGAATCCGGTAACTAAGGACTTTCTCGTTACCTATATGTAGTTCAGGGATTTCTCTAATACATATCAGTTTTTTAAAAAATCCTACCGTGGATTTTTTGAAATATATCAAGAAAATTAACAAAAAAGGGGTCTAAAAATCGCATTTTACGTTGACGTCAATGTATTTTCGCTCTCAAATTTGACGATTTTGAAGGCCGATATCTCGAAAACAAGCTCGGAACGGTATCAATTTCTTTTCATTTTCGTATGTAGGACATCAAAATACACTCACATGCAAAAAATAAAAAAATTCTACCGTGAGGTCAATTACGTACATCTGGCTTTAACCATACATCAGTCGGATGCCATATTTTAGTAAATAGTTCAATGCAATTGTAGATACTAAACGCATTCACGCTGCTGTCAACCTTTTAAGTCAGAAACAAGAGTGAGGTGACCTGAGCTGTATTTGGTAATCGTAATAAGAAACCCAACATGTAGACGAAATAGAAAATGTATATCGGCACACAGAACAAATACATGGCAATTGTTTCTATTCCTCATGCTGTTATTTCTTTGCCAGCATATTATTTAAAACAATAAACTATTATACGTAAATCCATGTTAGATTGTGTCATCGTGCATTTAGGTCATTTGATTTCTTTTGAAGAGGCTAGTTTTAATGAAATACGTTAATGAAACATCTACTATTACACAGCCATATTGGAATCCTTTTGAAAGTCAAATAGGGTTTTCAAATTTTTTATAAATTTTGTCCAATTCCCCTGGATTGTTATGATTATTTAGTAACGAATCGTGTTCATCGACTAAATCCATTTTTAAACGCATTCATAACTCACGATACATTGACCATGCGACATATGCGCGAATCAATTCTTGCCATATGTTTTACACATGAAAGAAAGCTGTTTGAATCTTGCGTGAATCAGTTCTACTTTTAACGTCAATCCATCTGTTACTTGGTAAGCAGATATAATATAGTTCCATGGTAAACGGTGACACCTTTTTCTGGATTTCTGGCAATGATGTAAAAGTGCATCGGATTTGATTCATACACCACTTTCCTGTTTCACAATAGCCTCTCGTAAGAGTGGGATAGCATGTCCATTTGCTCCAGCTAAATTAGCGCTATTCGCCCGAGCTACCCTGGCCTGCAAATAATATTAGATGTTTATCAGACATATCTTTACCAGCGTATAATCACATACACTTTATATGCTAACAATGAAATCAAACTATGTCCCTATGAAACAGTGTGCTGAAAATAACAATTCAATTTATTTCTAGTATTACAATAATGTTCGAAGCGAATAAAGTTGTCCCATATAACTGTATGAAACAATAACAGGTATCATTTCTTGTATTTAATAAATTAGTAAATTCTATTACATTCCATATAAAATTTACTTAGAACTTGGAATCATACAAAAGCTTCGACAGGCAAGAAGCAGCTGTGTTTGATATTTATGCAAATAAATAACTTTACTTGTTTATAAAATATATAATTAATCGATTAATCATAAATATGGAATGGTTTTGTTTTATCGACACAAAATTAATCAATTATAAAGGGTGTTCATCCCTCTCTTACTAAAGTACAAACATAAAGGAATATCCAAGCTTCTACAATTCTAATTTATACGTAATTTGGCTTACTACTGTCTGGGACAAGTGAGTTTTGGTTTGAAAATTAAAGATGTATCTATATGCAAATAATGAAAACATACCTACAACCTGTAAAAGGAAATTAAGATTAAGACTACAGTAACTGACGATATCACTACATTTCTTTCTAAAACTACTTATGTGCACAGCATGGCGAACTGATCAAAAAGACAATTTAGTTTTTCCGTCAATGTTAAATGCAATACATACAACGTTCATTGTTATCTATATATATCCAAAAATTTTTAACCATGCAGACCCATTGGTATATACCGTTGGTTGAATGCTAAGCAGGCTGTGTTTGTGAGCTCATTTTCGAGCAAATTATCCGAGTGCAGTCAAACCGTTTTTCAATATTTTGCTTAGTCTATTTCATGCTACGTCCAGAGAATTATTTCTATCAACACTTAAAAATCATTTATTTTCAAAACCAGCAATCTTGGTTTGTTTATTTATTTTGTGCATGCCATGTTTGTAGATTTTACCATCCTCTTTCGTTTATTTTTGCTAATTTCTCTCCTCCAGAAACATTAAAATAATTCACCTTTTTAGAAATAGCAACATTGGTTCATATAATTTTTCTAGCTAGCTTTGGTAGATGAGTTTTCCTCTTCTTTTTTATTTGTCTATTTTTGTTTATGTTTCTTCTCCAGGAACAACCCTAAAGATCTATTTATTTTATATATTAAACCACGTCTTATCATGCTCAATCATCGCTACAAACACTTTAAACTGCTTTGACATTTCCCCCAAGGGTATATTATAATGTTTACAGTGTGTGCATTGTGCATTGTACCTGTTGATTTTGGACTTCTGTAACCGATGTAAATACGCTATATGATCTGCTGAGACGCCTGATGCTGGATGAATGGACAATTCTCGTATCACGGAACCGGTCCCAGCGTTTTTTGAGAACTAATTGTACCTAGAGACGAGACAAAAATAGCTGTAGCAAAGACATGCGATCAAGTCTAGCTTTCAGCCATGCGTAAACACCAATCACATACTACAGCATTCAAATTCTAAATGACACTAGATTCTGAGAACGACAAATAACACAGAAAGTAGGCTTTTAAGTCACGATTAGAGAAAGAAAAAGCGAAGCGATCATTGTTCTAAATATTTTTTTTTTCGAAAGAAGTAAGCGAATCTGATTTGTCGAATGATTGTAAACAGAACATTAAATTTTTGTCACGTAATTGTTAGATTGTTTGCATTAGGCATTGCACACGCAATGATGGTGATTGCATGATCCGAAGAGAGCATTTTACTGTTAATAGAACAAAATATTAAGTTTGTCTTGTTTTTCTTCAATTTGACATGCATTCAACCATGGTTATCTACAGGCGATGTTACGGTAACAGTTTTAGACTATGTTTGCATTATATATCAACAAGGATATAATAAGTAATTGACAGGCAGTAAAACTTGTAATTCCCTTAAAATATCAAACGAACAAATGATATTCAGTAAATTTATGAGCTTTACGTTTCATCAAGGCAAACACTTTTACCAAATAGCGTTTTGAATTAGCGTCCAGTGAGATGTTATCGCACACTGTATGGATTTTTAGTTTTCGGGTATTTGAATGTATGGGAGTTACTTGACATTGGCCAAGACAAAGAAATACGAAAAGCATTTGCAAGTTTTAGAGATTCAAGAGAACAAATACATGAGTAGGCAAAGAGGGTATTCAAATATAAAATAGATTTATAAATCTATCAAGCTTTTTTTCTGTCATATATTTTGAAACAATCAATGGAGAACGGAAGATAGCTTCATGTAAAAATTAATACCCTCTCTGCCATTACTTCAGAATGTAAGTCCAAACGAAGAAAACACGTAACAAAAGAGCCACGTTGTCTACTGACTACACTGCAACTTTACGTCAAATCTTACTTTGTCCTTACGTTGTTTATAAGCTTATTCTGCTCAAGTCGCAGAGGTGGGTATACACGTATAGATGTTCGGGAATGTTCAGTATAAACAGGCGATGACATGCAAAAGTATCGCCTCAGTGTCTCTTGAACCTAACAAGAATGGATCGAATTTGACTTAAGTTAAAGGCCGCTTTACACCTTTTTGGTAAGGAAGCATTACATGATTGTGTATGTTGGCCATTGGGTGTTTCACCCTTTTTAAGTTAGTTTGGTTTGCTTTGGATATGTGTCTCTGTGTATAAACTTGCACTATTGGCAGTTGAAAGTGCCTGTCTCAAGTAATCTTTACGGCGGAGGTAGGTATCAAACCCAGGAAACACCGCTTCGTAACCCGGTTCTTTACAACTAGGCTATTGCGATCCTATTGTGTTAATTGCATTATTCTAGACTATTAACTGTCTTCAGTGATAATATGAATCTTCATACATTGTAAGTCTCGTCCATGTTAATAAAAAGCGTTCATCTCTTGTTAACATGTACATTCAAGGAGCTGTCTTAAGCGCACCAAGCATAACACATTAATTTTGCAGTTTTTGTTTGACAAATATTCATACCATACACGGTACGTTGCATTAGTACATTTGTCAAATATAATGAACATTGCACGTCTAACAATTGTGTCATATATCATTAGCCAAAATCCGATTAAGCTTGTTTTAACGGATACCATATTGTTATAATTATTACAAATTGAATTTGATGCGCACATGCGAAATACGACGTTGCAATACATACTTTTCTTGCGTTTGTTTTTCTCTAACGGAATTGCGAAATATTTTGAAGTCAGCAAAATAAAACTAGCATTACGAAAACTTGCCAATGCAATAAACAGATTTTTTCAGTTGTAAAAATTAAAAATTTCAATGGAAACTTTTTGATATTTTAAATATTTTTGCTCAAAACATTGATTGTGGTACACGTCACAACCGCCTTGGCGAGGCGCTTCTAATGAGTACACATAATCTATGTTTTAGATCAGAAATAAAGAAAAATAGGTATACCTCTAAAAACCTCACTTTAACTATTAAATGTGGGGTTTAATGGAGTATACCTTTCATGGGCTAGCTTTCCCGAAGTGGAACATTATAACATGATAAACGACACATCATACATACCTCGCCGTTCAAGAAACAGTAGAGCAGTGAGATGATAAATCCTTGGAATGAAATCAGGAAATGGGATGTATATGACCAGACAGCGAATTTTACAGGGTCAGTTGGTCCTTCTATCATCACCACAAAGTTAGTTATACCAAGTAGTGGCAGAAGAAATAGAGCTGCTTTAATCGCTTTTCTAAAATAGATAGAAAAATTGACAAAAGAATATAAGAATACCATTCTGTTAGTTGATTTTCTCGTATTACTGCCGAATAAAGTGAAGTACATTGGAGGTAGAACTTAAGGTTACAGGGGAAGTGCATCGCTCTGTTGTCGCACACATCATGGGCACACGAAGTGCACACAAGGGTGTGAAGTTAAGTTCTGGCTCTACTGTACATCATAGCATTATTTATTGGGTCATAAATGATGATTCATACATGTAGACAGCTTTGTTTTCATAACTTGGTATACATCCGCTGTTTACATTTGGTCGACTAAATATTCAATGATGTGGTCGAGACATTGAACTCTCAAACAAATGGTTTGGTTATTCAAGTCTCATCCGAGGCTATGCGTTGAAATCCAAAATCGAGCCCGAGATTCTTTCGTTGAAGCTTCAACATCATCTTTGATTTTTTTCTCACACATCCCTTAAAATATTAATGCTGAATGTGTTTCATGTGTTGTTAGAGTAAAATATCTCTGACAGGAACACAAAGTGATATGCTTGTCTGATAGGTCAGCAAAGCTGTTTTCGTGTTTCTGTTTATAAACAAGTGTACATCATAACTCTGGATACGTTTTCTCCCTTCGGTTAGAGGATAAGATGAAAACATTAATATATTATTAACTGTTCACACCAAAGGATTATTATTGTTACAGCATAACCATCATACGAGCGAAATTACAATCCCAATGTTTGTAATTTGTGACGTATGATGTGCTCGAAATCATATTTCAATGCATAAGTTTTATACACTGGGGCCTAATGGGAAACATACTGAATTTTCGTTGTTTGTGTATTAAAGTAAAATAAAAAAAAAACTATTACAAGTTTGCTTATCAAAACAACCTACCTTACTTTGACGACGTGAGCCTCGTTTGAATGATTATCATTCAATTTTAAAACAAGCACTCGGATGATATTTAACAGGAATAGCATATTTATCTGAAAATGAAAGCCATGAAAAGTTACCTAGGTTTCATTGAATATAGATTCTGCATGACTGTGGATAAACTGCAAAAAAACACTCGCTACAAATCTAAGTACATAATGAGTTGCCTGATTGTTTTATACTGAAACCAAATCTAATTTGTTCAAACTGAAACTAAGTATATTGCAATGTATTTCCTAACGCGCAAATCCTTAGCAGTTACCTATTTCAATTGTGGTGTTAAAGGAAACATGAAAGTGTGGAAAAGTGCTAAAACGTAGAAGGCTGAAGGATCTTACTTTTAGGTTTAATTAGACATTGTAACAGATGTCCGTTTCGCATGTAAATGAAACGTATAAAGGACTCCGATTGAGTTTGCCGATTAACTGACTGTAATTTGTTTTCGGCTTCATCATGCCTTGAAATTTTGAACATCGAAAACATTCAAGTGACAAAGGAAGGCACAACAAAGTGTCATTGCTGATATTGCGGATAATTTCAATAAACTTGTTTCTGATCTTGATATCCATGCTAATACTCCTAAGTCTTGAGATTGTAAAGATTCTCAATTTGTTTATCAACCAGCTGGACATATAGTTACTGGAAATTTAAAAATAATTTCGGATTCTAGAATTCGTAAAATTGTTTCTAAAGGTCCGAAATATAGATTCCCTTCCTAACTCAATTTCGACAAATGTAGAGAGGAGATTGCATCTGCATTGAATGATTTCGGTAATCGATGGTGTAAACGAGAGGGTGTTGAGGATAAGGAAAAGAAGTATCTTCACTATCGTGGATATGGTGTATACATTTCGCAACTTATTAGGTTTGCTAGAGTCTGCAATCATGTTACAGACTTCAACGCTCGAAATAAATGTTTAACGGCCAAACTTCTCCAACAGGGCTATCGGTATCATAAACTTCGAAAAACCTTTTCTAAATTTTATCGTAGACACTATGAATTGATTTCCAAATTTAATGTTTGGTTAAAGACGCTTTTAAGTGAGGGCCTTTCGGAACCAGAATTTTATGGTGACTTGGTTTACAAATTTAAGAAACATAGGAAGTAATGATTTTTCTTTTCAGTTTAGAAAAATCATAGCACGTTACAGACGTATAGGTTATAACTTGAATGTTATGCGACAGTCTGCATGCTAAGTTTTTAACCCAATCACGGTTGATAACTATGCTGCCTTTTTTAATTGCACGCCGGTGGGTCGGGCGTCAGACTCTATGATGGCCCCGACTTAAAGCTATTTATTTTAGTTGGTTGGGGCCGGAGCTTCTTTTCTGTTGCTTGGCCCGCCGGGGTCCAACTGATGTTTTTCTTTTGCTCCGGAGTTAGTTAGTTATTCGGCGCCCAGGGATCTCCATCGTCGGGCAGCTTACTCAATCTGTGAGTCCTGGTTTTTGATTCATCAGGATGTTTATCATGATTTATTTGTTTGTTCTTGATGATTCATTGACTAGTTAGAGACTCACCACGAGGACCGAAGAACTAACTAAATGTTATGAACCACTGCAGAAGCTGAGGGTGAGGTTATGGCCATGTAAAATCGATTTAAACCCGCCAGTAACTTTGTGTTACTGATCGTTCCAAGTCGATACTTCTGTGGTGGTTCTTTTTGTTTTATGTCTTGGTGTTTCAAATATTTTTGTGCTGTTGGCGCCTTATGTATGTTTTCATATTTTAGTTAAGTTAAGGTAACTGAGTGGCCACCTATTGGGAAAATAGCTGCTCATTCGGCTTACGAAATGTTTTCATGGTATAAGTACCTGATTGTTTGTTTGGTTTTTTCCCACCTCGGTTTTTGTAGTGGGAATCTTTTTCTGATTGCGCCTTTTCCTGATCTTTGCCTACTTGTACCTTTTTATAAATTTGTTACTGTTAAAGAAGTTTTGTACCATGAAAAGTAACTTTCTCTCGTTATGGTGGCCCCATTTTATAGATAAAAAGACAAGCCTTTAAGCGCATTATTTTAATACTCACAGATAAAATTAATATTCTTGGAACTTCAATTATCCAGATATATGGTAGATAATAGTATGGATACCAGCATCTGAAAATCAGAAAAAAAGTGTTAATTTAATTTTTGTCTGGAATATATGAAAGGTTCGAGTAAAACTAGAGTGTAGTTCGAGAATGATGTTGATGTAAACAAACCGTTGTCTTGCTTAGAGTTTGTTTCAGAAGATCAAAAGCAAAATCGAAGCGAAAAATCAAGCATGCATTTGCTGACGCGCAGTCTGATGTTAATATATCTATACTAGGTGTAAATACTAAATATGATCGAGTGCTTTGAAAAATGGTCATATCCTATATACTGAACTCAGAACGAATTGCTTTAGACGGTGGTGATGGTGTTGGTTTTGTCGCGTCAGAGAAAAATCTGGGTTGATATACACAACGCTTAAAAGTCGGAGGTCAGCAGTACAACATATTAAATTGAATAGTTGTATCTTTCTTTAGTATACCTAATGTACCTTATTGAATAGTCCGATGACAGATTTTATCCTGGAGTGTTTTCACGTACAAACAACTTTTTGCTTATGTGATGAAAAGGAAATATGGTATGATCTTTTAGTTTTTCCTATTCAACTTCTACTCATATCAAATCTTGCTGCGCGCATCCAGGACAGCAAGTGCTGCGAGATGTTTTCATGACTATAGTAGGGATGGACGGGAGTGGGCTGTCTGTTGAAACCAACCAGTCAGTACACCATTTTCACGGTGTGACTCGAAGTACAACAGAAATGGAAACGCTGACCGCCGCATTTTTGATGGAGGAAGTAAAGATTTAATCACACTTTCTAATATTCACGAGAGTTGATTGTTCTCATCGTAGAAAAGTAAAATGCGACAATATAGGTCAATTATCTTAATGTTTACCTCCGAAGGCTTCATTTATGACCGCGTGGTGATATTAGTAGGATTTAAGCGGCCAATAAAAGATACAATTACATTTATCATGTTTATTGTAATGTGAAATCCGAACATCAGAAGACAAATTGACTACACAGAATATTGACTTACTTTCTTTTATATTTTACTGCCATGGTAATTGCCCAAGATAACGTCATAGGAATTGGTGAGGCTGAAATTAGAATGAAAACAACAAATTAAAAATGCTGGCAACTTAGTTATGTCTCAATTTTCGAAACTTAAGATAGTACTGATATTCAACAAATACAAATGATGATAGTTTTTCGGTAATTTCTAGTGTCTTGCTGATGGACACAACCCCAGAGAGGTACGTTAAGAATCCCATCTTTATGCATCTCTTTCGCTGATACATTGCGGTGGCCAAAGACATGGAGAAATGGAAGTGAATTGTGGAGAAAAAACCTCAACCCTATGAAAATTTACATCTCTTATGTGGAAACAAATTAGAAAACAGAGAAAAACGATACTATTCGCCACAATAAATAAATCCAAATCTAAAAAAATAAACTAAAGAACTAGATGGTTATACAGTCCAAGTTAAGTGGACATCAACCATACTCATTCAAAGAAGACAATTTGTCTAACAATACAATGGTGTGTACAATCAAACTTAATTGTAAACAATAAGACAAATCGCATAAAGATTATTTTTTATAAAGGAGTAAGTAATTTAATAAATGACAGTGCGCATTAATCGTTTACCCACTGTCCTTTTCCTCGTTCACATTGTCTGCGGTGGCCATCACGAACATACATAACACATTAAAGGTACACTTACCCCATCCTACTGCATAAAATATTGTGTAATTGGGTTTATTTGAGAAGACTGAGACAGCTATTTGATTGTGCAGATATAGTCCTTCTATAAGCATCCAGAGAAACATCACAGATTTTGTATACTCCAATAAGGCGTAGAGGATTTCACAAAGAATTGGCTGCAAACAAAAGCATACGGCTCGGTAAGCAATACAAAAGCACTAAATTGGGTGCCATATTTGCATTAAGGGATATTGCAGTTTATATTTAAAGGCATTATCTAAAGGACCGCGTTTTCAACAAATACAAATTACAGTAATTCATATTCTGATGCTCGTCCGTCGGAACTTTAAACTTTGTTTTCTAAGGACGAGTTAGGGCCCATAGTCAAACGCACGTGTACGCTACCGTTCGTGTTTTGGAAGCATATTCATAACCAGTTTGTAATGGCTTAATCCTCCCCCCCCCCCCCCCAGCGTATTGATTTGTGAATAGTATGTTCTGCTGGCAGTAAATTGAGCTTAAATTGTCACTACAAAACTCACATAACACACAAAACATTTCAACATCTCAAATAAACATGATCCTTCTCAATGCTGAGTGTCGAATACGCATTTATTTCTAACCAATGGAAATACTTATAGTGATTAAACGATTAAACTTAAAACGCATTACCTACAAACCAATTAAAATGAGAGGGCTTTTAACTACATGTAAGCATGTACATTCAAATAAAAATAAAACTGAGATCCTATAAGAGCAGTGAGCATATTAATGAGAAAAGGGATGGGCCATACCGCGGTTTCGGCTAAAGCCTCTTCAGTGACCCTTAGATTTGACAAAATGGAGCCAAAGTGAAATACTGTAATACTTTCAACAGGATTGTCGATCAAAAGATATTATCCAAACAGAGCCAAATATATAGAACGTTGGTTAGAAAATGAATTTAAACCGATAATGAATTTCTGATTTCTCAGAATACCCTCGCTGATCTCAAAGGAAGAAAGGAAAATTTAGTCTGCACTATAGATGATGTACGGGGATATATAATACGAAGTATATTCAATCCGATACCGTCATGTTTAACGCGTATTTCGCATGACCAATATAATCATTCGCGTTAGAGTACCTTTATTAAGATTCAAAGCGTTACGGTCCATATAACGATTTGAGGTGATCGAACGTAGCAAACATTATATGTAGATACGCCTACAAAACTATTGAGGAAAACCGTTTAAGGTGTACCAAAACGCGATTTAAAGTGCATGTTTCAGCGCCTGCACGATAAAGAATTTATCATTTTCTTCCAGGACAAATCGAATCACGAATCTCTGAGATATTCGAGAGAATCATATATTGCCAAATTATTATTTAAACGAGTACCAAATGCAGTATGTAATACTCAAAATGTTTGAACGGTTTCGAGTTCGGTTGTATATATAAAGCTGTAAAATCTGAAAGATTGTAAGGAATTAAATAAAGTGTACAAGACTACAGTAACTTGAGGGAAGTCATATCATAAACATCGTTAAGGTTTTTGTCTGACCATGTAACAAGACCAGCCGTTCGAAAAACATGCTAGGTTTTAGTGTTTTAACTAATCTAATAGCACGTTTGTTCAGAAGCGGAAAAACAAACAAAACAAATCCCTTGGTGCTTTAAATAGGATACGGTATTTTGTGACACTCACGAGGCATTCCATCTAGGTACTGTAGGTCAAATTTCGCCTGAGAAAATCATACAAAAACACTTTTTAAGAAATTTACAACTGGTTTGTGTACCGAGATGTTACGGATCCATTCATCAAACACGATATCCGTCATCAATACAGTTTGAATGATTTTCTAATCAGACGCGTGCTCATTTTAGAATCTTTTAATGAAAAAAGTCAAAGATCTTGTCAAAGATTTCCAAAAAGAACCATTTGCGTGCTGCTACATATGGAAATCCTATTATAGATTTTAAAGATTTGTTTGCGATTGCACTGTAATCTGGATTTTGTGAAAAGTTAGGATCATTGAAAAGTGGATTTGTAATTTCGAATTCACATTTAGACATTGCCGAAGTTTGATTTATGTTATCTTGACTCTTGCTGACATTATCGGAATAATTTCAAATACAGAACATTTCACTGCATCTTGGATTGTGTTCATGCATAAAACAGGTGCTCTTTTTTGCCAGTATTGTATTTTGATAAACTTAATTCATAAATATGCTCCCCCTTTTTCATTAATATGCTCACTGCTTTTAAAGGATCTCAGTTTTATCTTTAATTGAAGAACCTGGCAAAAAGCTTAATAAAACATTTTGTCTGATGAAAATAGTCTATTCGCTTTATCTTTGCGGTTGTATCTAACAACAGTTTATCTTGTTTCAAAACTAAAATTACTGGCGCAGTAGCAAGCATACCGCAAGATTCCCTTTTCAGCAAAAGCTTTTAGGCGATATATCGCAAGGGGATGAGTAAGTGGATGGGTGGGCGGATACGATCGAAAGAATTGGCAATGTTTTAGCGAGTAAGAAAACATTAAATCAGGACTAACGCGGTTTGCAAATATACGTGTAATCGAACGCCCTCTCATAAAGACTGAAAGATAAAAAAAAAATATTCTAAATAATGAAGCGAGAATCTTTGACTCGTTTGGTGCTCTGTTTTATCTGTGTATCTTGCTCGCCGCTTTTACATTATAAAGACAACTTCCTTAATATTAATATGCTTTAGGATTGTTATGATGTAATCTATTAGAACAAAGAGAATATGGCGTCTGAACACCAGGGGAATGGCTATTTATCAATTTGGAATAGCAATAACTGACAGTTGCAGTGCAGAAACCAGTGAGTGGTAATTTTCAAATGTTATCTAATTTAAAATCGCGGCAGGTATTGTGGTTCCGAAATTGCAGTTTTTATAAAATAGTTTTAATCCACATTAAGCCAACTCCATTAAGCGCGCTGTAGACATCATTTTATTTAGAGCTGATTTTTCAATTACATTTAGCTTCATGAGGGTTTTGTACCGGAAAGCTTTCCTGATTGTCGCATGGGGACATTATGGCACGTATACAACGAGGATAGTTATTTATAATATGGCAAATATTGTTATAGCTCGATTTTACCTCTGAAGAAGTAGCACGTGAATGGTAAATCAGTACAAAATGCTTGAAGTTGTCCGTTACATTTTGGTTGCACGCACTGTAAGTATTTGTACTGTTACAATCTGAATACCATTTCACGTGCTACTAAGTTGACTCGTCGATCTTTTGACGCATCTGAGGTCAAAATCGAGCTATACACGTACGTGTACACGCATCTTCTCATTTCGATTTGATACGTTCGCTTACTACTATACAGATAGTCTGTTTCTAATTTTCTTACCGTATCGTAAATGGCGCCACTCATACCACTCGCTGTACCGCCAATTTCACCACCCTGCATTCTGGCTACAAACTGGTCTACGTAAACTACAAGGCGTATGCAAACTTGGACGATGATGGACACAAATAAATTACGATGAATTCTGGTTCGATGACAGCGGAGACTTCTGCAATACAAAATCAGGAAATGAATAAACAAAAGGTTGGTATCAGAAAAAACTATTTATAGTATAGTCTAAGCCGATCGGACATATAAAATCATTAGACATGTCGAGAAAAACGAACATGTACTAGTATAGTGCAAATACTTGGACCGTGCCGGTTGACCTCAGGTGATGAAGTTTTGTAAACACTAGCAAAAGGGGCACCTGTTTGTTTTACACATTTTCCCAGTGCCATAGTGAAGCACATGGTCATTAATTGCTTAAAATCGTAGAGTCGCATTATTTAAAACATAAATTACTTAATATGAAATGAATAGGTTTTACCTATTGCCGTGCATCCTAAACACACAACAATGAAAACTTTAAAATAAAATAATATAAATGCTATGCAATAAATGATCTTACACGAGTACTTATTTCACAACTCACCAAAGTATTCTTAAATAAGTTTCATATGATATGACCATGAGTGTTAGATATCTGAAATACCGAAATACCTTACCATAATAATGTAGAACAAGCAAATTCAGAGAATTTATGTCCCCCGCCTTAATTGTTTAGTTACACAAATATATCTGACAATAATGTATATCCAAATCACATGCATTTACTTCATGTCACAGTGTCAAACATTAATCTGAGGATTATATTCAAACCACATGCAAATCTTCAAATCATGGTAAGGACATCTGTACAGTTTGAAAAGAATCAGAATAAAACTGAGGGAGGAGTTTGCACACAAGGTACACAATGTCCATTCACTTTCATTGTATATATGTAAATGCCTGAAAAACGACTAAGTTCAAATTGCGAAAAAGTGTCAAAAATTAACCTGAGGATTATATCCAAAGCACATGCATATCTTCAAAGCATCATCAAGACATCTGTAAAGTTTCAAAAGAATCTGAATTAAAAACTGAAGGAGTTGCGCACACAAGGCACCCACTGTCCATTCACTTTCATTGTCAAAATACCGAAAAACGACTAAGTTCAATTTGCAAAAAAAGTGTCAAAAATTAATCTGAGGATTATATCCAAACCACATGCATATCTTCAAAGTATGATGAAGACATCTGTAAAGTTTCAAAATAATCGGAATAAAACTGTAGGAGGAGTTGCGCACACAAGGTACCCTTTGTCTATTCACTTTCATTATCAAAATGCCCGAAAAATGACTAAGTTCAAATTGCAAAAATAGTGTCAAAAATTAATCTGAGGATTATATCCAAACCACATGCACATCTTCAAAGCATGATGAAGACATCTGTAAAGTTTCAAAAGAATTGGAATAAAACTGTAGGAGGAGTTGCGCACACAAGGTACCCACTGTCTATTCACTTTCATTATCAAAATGCCCGAAAAATGACTAAGTTCAAATTGCGAAAAAAGTGTCAAAAATTAATCTGAGGATTATATTTAAACCACATGCACATCTTCAAAGCATGATGAAGACATCTGTAAAGTTTCAAAAGAATCGGAATAAAACTGTAGGAGGAGTTGCGCACACAAGGTACATACTCCTATAGGGGGACGGAAGGAAGGACGGACGGACGGAAGGACAGAGGAAGGACGGAAAGCCAAAAACTATGTCCCTCCGCTTTTCTTCGAAAAGGCGGGGGACAAAAATATTGCACCCTTTAAGTGTTCAACCTCAGAAACCCGGAGATGCACAAGGTGCAGGGTGCTAAAAGTGCAATAAGCAACTTATTATATGGTTCATCCGTGTGTACGAACGATAACCACTCCCTTAGAGCTTGTGTAGATAAAAAAAATGGCTTTGGTTGGCCAAGGGATTTCAGAGAAGAAGATTTTTGAAAATGTGACTGTACGGACGCACGCAGACTCGAGAACCATCCTATAAGCTATCCATGAGCATTCGGCTCAGGTCAGCTAAAATCGTTGAATTTTGCAACAGAAAATTCAAAATAAATACTGTCTATTGTGAAACTATACAAGGGATAATTTGACTAATTACTCCCTGGTAAGTTTCTGCCATTCCCCACTTTTGCATTTTGGATTTAGTCAAACAAAAATGAAAGTTTCATTCTTTATTAAAATAATCATGTGATAAACATTAAAGAACAATTAATTTTCATATATGAGCCGCCGCATCAGAAAACCAACAATCTCCATATGCGAAACCAAAGGCACAGATCAGGTGTGCAGTAACTGTACAGCTGATCAGCGCCTTTCTTTTCAGTACAGGAATAGTAAAATCCCTCTTCCTGTTAAATCAAATTTTCAAGCTTCTTAAATCTAGGACTGTACAGACAGATATTTGTCAGGCCTGGTAAGAAACCCAGATTGTTGGTTTTCTCGTGCGAAGGCTCATATACGACACCTGACACCCTGATTATTTGATACAAACATCCAACTATCAAACACAATCACAGATCAGCTTAATCACATACAAAACAAATCAGCCTGATTACTTTTCATTGCATAATTAAATCAAATCAAAGGCCCTGATAGTACATGTATGTGTGAGTGAGAGCTTCCCTGGTATTGACTGACCTGCGTCATCTGAAAAACTGGATTTTTGCATAGCTGTTCAATCCCTATAACGTTTGTTAACCCAAATTTCCAAATCTAGAGCTATTTTCTGTGGTTGTATAATAGCTTTCGGATCTGGTCAAAACACCCAGGACCTGGTCAGAACAACCAAATACCAATTTTCTCATAACACAGCTCATACATTTATACTTTCTAAAAACAATGTACTGCTCATGATGCATTTACAGTGTGATAAACTAGATGGTAACGTAACAATTCTCATTTATATTGGGTAGTCATAAAATTAGTTTTTTTAGTTTTTACCGTATATGGGCATGGTGGCCATCTTGGTAATGTGACCTAGATTATTTATATGCACATCGATTCCCCCATTCTATAGATGCTTCACATAAAATTTGGCTGTGATTGGTCGAGCAGTTTCACAGGAAAAGATGTGTGAATATTATGGTAATATACATATACAATACCCCGGGGTGGGGGCAGATGAGGCCCTTGGGTCCAATTTTGTTTTCAGAATCATTAATATTCAGTCCTACTGCCCATTTCCTGCAAGACTTTCACTTTAAATGACTTTTTAAAAGTTTTCTCCATTCAAATGCATTGGGGACCTATGTTGACCTTGCCGTAAAATAGGCCAAGGTCATCCCAGGGTCATGATTTATATACACTTTGTAGTACTTGAGCCATCGATACTTTAGGCCAGGTTTCATTGAAATTGTTTTACTGGTTCTGGAGAAGAAGATTTTTGAAGGGTTTTTACCATACATGGGCATGGCGGCCATCTTGGTCATGTGACCTGGATTATATTTACATACACATTGGTTACCCCTTTCTATTGATGCTTCATATTAATATCTCAAATAAACATTACAGTTGGCGAAATAAGGTCGTCTCTCGCCAAGCACTGCCCTACCCGACTCTGTATCAGACTGCTCAGGCGGAGTGCAGCAATTGTGTTCAGCTAGTTCCAGCTTAGGTTTCATAGGGCACTAGATTTTCCTTTGGAGGATCTAATACAGCAGCTACTCGCTTCTGAATTTCACTTAAAGCAACCTTATACTTCTGTACACTTTTCTCAGATCTATGTCCAGTCCTTTGCATTATTTCTTGCTCATCCACCCCTGCCATGTAGAGTTGTGTCACACACGTTCTTTTACCGCTATGATTGGTATAATTCCCAGAAAGTTCAGCATGTGCCCATATTACTTTTTAATATCATGTTTTTATGTTTATTTACTCCAATGACTTGATTGCCATAGCGTATAAGGAGTCCAGCTAGTGGTCTTCGGTAGAAAGCGCCTCTATTTAACGCCACCAAATATTTCTTAAAAGATCTGCAATTGGTTTCTCATCTGAAAAAAAACAAACACACCATCAAGAAGACATGTCCGTGAAATAAATACCCCCTTGAACCCCTATTTTATACAGTAAAACAGGAGTTTACAGGGATGTGCCTATCCAAAGCATAGATTGTGGGTACTCGTTAAAACCGCCTCAGTGAGGTGGTTCTCACGTGTGCCTACAATTAATGTTTTGAGCACATAAAATAAACATATCATAATTTTTCTAATGAGATTTCAATTTTTACAGAGCTGCAATGATCTCAATTTCAATTCCCCCCCCCCCCTCTAGAATTGCCAGATTATTTGTTTTTGCCATGTTGAAATTTTCCGTTAGACCGCTTCTGGGAATTTGGACCCGTCCCCCCTCCCTGGGAAAATTTTCTGGATCCGCGCATGCCAAACACGGTCTTTCAGAATCTTTTTTTCAAAATAATTACTTCCCTTGCTAACATTTTCTCAAATTTATTTTCTCCACGGGAAATTCTTGGATTTTTTTTATTTCAATACAGGTTTTCATTCTATTTATGTGACAACTTTTTGAACGTGACAGAATGACAAATTTTCCTTCAGGTGCTCCACAAAAGGGTGAATTTACAAACGCAGTTTCTGAAATACGAGCCATGTTGGCATGACATTCAATGACAAAATATAACAAAAAGATACATACCATTTAGGCTGTAATGTCTTATCCGTTTGTTAGAGAGTTCCAAGTCCTTTTAGCCCCCTTTGTACGTTTTGGAGCTTTGTCTACTGAACTCGACATACTTTCCATGGGCGATAGGGTTCGACTTCTTTCTTCCGCGCTTCCACCACAAATCTGCTCAAATAATGGTTCATCTGCTCCACTGTCATTAACTGTATATCCGGCACGAATTCAGGTCCAGCAGCATTTCTCCAAGAGGAAAAGACCCCTGCAGCCCAGTTTGTGTTTTTCTTTGCGTTTCTGTTCTTATGGTTTTCTATGAGCTGACGGATCTCATAATCGGATACTGTCGGCACAAATCGGGATGTGGCGGTTTCAGCACCCGTTTCAGCAACAGTGGCATCCCTAAAACAAAAATATAAATATCAAAGATTTTCGTTTTATCAAAAGGTGTTAACTGAAATTTTAAATTGTTACAGCTTATAAAACCGCTGTTACATCTTGGACCGTATATCTATTTTTCCTTATATTTGGCGGTTCTAGCGTGTACCCTAGATCTACAGGGATTTTCCTACCTTTTCAAAACAGGGACCCGGGACCAATGATTTTGGGAAAAATAATACTTATATCAGTCAAATTGGGAAAATGGATACCAAACAGAACAGGGGATAATATGCATATTTGGTGTTAATTTGAGGATATTTCTCCGAAAAAAATATTTTGAGGGTATGATCTACGTATCCACAACAAATTTAATAGGATTTATTTATTATTTTGGGATTTTTTACCTGAAAATTGGGAAATTTTACACATTTTTTCAATTGGGAAAGGGAATCAGCCTAGGAAAATCCCTGATCTATGATCAATCAGTACTTTATGTGGGCAGAAACAAGAGAACCCCGAGAAAAACCACCTGGCACAACCGCAAGCAGAACTTGGCTTAATGTCTCACACATGTATGCTAGTGGATAATTTCCTGTCATAAAAAGTGTTATGAACACACGACATGTATTATCACTTTTATGGGAATATGAGACGTAATTGATGACGTATGTAAAAACAATGTAAATTTTCATTGAAAATATGAATATTACACTCATGGTTATTTCCATATATATCCGTATGAAACTTATTGTTGCTTTGTATAGAGGCGTACAATTTTTCAGTCATGTCAGGATGGACCCAACTCTTCCTGGGTTTAACCAGTACTGTAGGGAGTTAATGTGTCTTGCTCAAGGACACAACAAGGTGACGCATGTGGGGATTGAAACCAGGACCTCTCTATTCGGAGTTCCACACTCCATCATGAAAACATGTCCGTGTAATGTATACCCCCTTGAACCCCACTTTCATATAGCAAAACTGGGGTATGCAGGGGTATACCTATTTTTCTTATTTTTGCTTCCAATCATAGATTGTGGGTACTCATTAGAAACGCCTCGCCGAGGCGATTCTAACGTGTACCCATAATCTAAGTTTTGAGCAATAATAAGAAAAATATCAATTTTTCAGCTGAAAATGTTCAATTTTTAAAGCTCAAAAAATCTGTAAATTGCATCATGGGCAAGTTTTCGTAATGCCATTGTCATGATTGTACTCCCTATAAAATTTATTAAATTAATGCAAGATGCTGGGGTGGCAGTGCTCCAGCTAGGATTTGAAAAGGGCAGGGCAGACTTATGCTAATGCACCAGTCATTTGCAACCACGTCCCCCTCGGGGCCGGGAAATAGCGAGGATATTGACTTTTCTCTTTCCAAAGCCCGGGTATATGCCCAGCACTGCAGGGATACTCTTATGGTCAAAGCTCTGCCAAAGTCCCCGCTCAAATCCCGGCAGGTAA
Source organism: Rugalucina vietnamica (assembly GCA_964017185.1). Lineage (NCBI taxonomy): Eukaryota > Metazoa > Mollusca > Bivalvia > Lucinida > Lucinidae > Rugalucina > Rugalucina vietnamica. The sequence continues at coordinate 13,631,386 of OZ024869.1, read as the reverse complement.
ATGTAAATTTTCATGGCCATTTTGGGACAGGAATCAAAACCCCTGCTATTCCACGGCACTGCGGGGACAATGCTGAAGTCAAAACCCTGCAGTTAAGCCCGGCTATGCCCCCGCTATTCCCGGCCCCGAGGGGGCCGTGGTTGCAAATGACTGGTGCATAAAAAGGGCACTTTCATTAATGCTTCATGATCAATGTAACATTACTATCACTGAAAAACTTAAATATCTTGCATAACATCAGAAATAACATATCAATGATATGTATACCCCCATAAACCCCACTTCTATATATAGAGAAACTGGAGTTTGCAGGCGGTATACCTATTTTTCTTATTTTTGATACAAAACATAGATTGTGGGTGTTAGAAATGCCTAGCCAAGGCGGTTCTAACATGTACCCACAACCTATGTTTTGAGAAAAAATATCAATATTTTTCCAATGAAATTCTTAATTTTTACGGCTGAAAAGAATCTAGAGATGTATATTGTATCCATGGTAAAGTTTTCATAATGATGGCTAAAGACCATAGCTGTATGTTTCAATGTTTCATTCCAAGGTTAAAAGGATAGTAAACAAAACTTTCATACCCAAATTACTCTGTAACTGTTTCACCAGTCTAACTACAGTACTTTTAACCTCTGTGAATCACTACAAAATAGAGAAACAAATAGAGAATCTTACACTGAAAAATAACAACATCATAATTGAGCCGCATCGTGAGAAAACCGGATTTTTGCCTAGGCGAAAACAAAGGCGCAGATTTTGTTTTCGCTACACGGACAGTACAATTTCTCTTCTTCTTAAATCCGAAATTTCAAGCTTCTAGCCTGCTTCTGTAACTGTACAGGCCGATTTATGTCGGACCTGGTCGGAAACCCCGAAGACCGGTTTTCTCGCGTCGAGGCTCATATGATAATTCTAACACACCTCACCTATATTACACGTGTTATAATATTGTGCAATAATTTCACTGGGCCAATAAGCGTAATTACTTTGCGCCTTCTGTGATATCAGCTATTCCATCAAGCAGCGTTAGATGGGGTAACATGGTTTTAGAGCATAAAAAACCGATAAATGTGTAAATACCTGCTTAACAGTCAAATATTTGGCGGAGATATCTACAATGCAGTTGCGGAAAGCTGAACGATATTGACGTTTTCAGTGACTTATTCCGTTTATTGTGTGTTAGAATCGTAATAGATCAGCTTAAGTACATGTGACTGTTGAGTAATTATTCAGTTTTTTGGTCAGTTGTAAGAATATGCGCTCGTGATTTGATCCTCTTTACTGATCTCCAAACAGTAAATTATTACTCAACATTTCACTGCTAGAGTTGATCCAAGAGTGATCAGCATTCAGCAAACAGCTGGTATTCCACAGCTCCTGAGGTAATGGTCAGAAATTGATCGACACAGTAAACCGTAAAAAAAGATGTATCTGCTTAAGCCCCTATCTCACTGGAATGCGACAACTGGAGACTAGTTCGTGAATAGTTTGCCACTATTTTTCGACAAAATTTAAAGATACAAACACAACATTCACGTTGCAGTCTCACTGAATGGACGTTTATGAAACAAATTCGGGAGTTTCAATCTAATTTTGAAAATATATCTCGCGACTGTCGCACGACAGTCGTGAGACATTCATGAGAGTGTCTCCCGATTTTCCCACGAATGTAGCTTATTTTCATTTTCACTCGTATAACAGTTGCGTGACATTGGAATGAATGTTGCTTAGTTTTATTTTCTTGCCAGATAGTCGCGAGGTGTTAGCATTTTTTTCTCAAGACTGTTGCGCGAACTTCATACCACACTCGCACGACATTCATACGAGCGTTGCAAAAATTTTGCATTGTAAATTTGCCAAAGTTTTGCGGCGACAAGTTCGCGACACTCCCACGAACGTCCCACGAGTAGCGTGACAGTCTTGCAAAATATTTTGGTGAAAATATCGCATAAAATTTTTAAACAAGTTTAAAAATTTCGTGACCAGTTCGCGACACATGAAATACTTGTGACACTCGTGCAACACTGGTACGAATGTTGTGTGAAAGTCCGCGACAAAATTCGCAAAACAGTCGCCAGAAATTCGCATGCCAGTGAGATACTAGCTTTAAATATCTGATAGTTTTGTCTTATGTTATGCAATCAGTATTGAAATTTTTGAAAGGAAAGAAAGAGTATGCAGGGTATATACAGCAGAAATTAAGGTGGAATATATTGATATACTCAAGTATTACGTTGACTTGAGAAGACGCACCCCCCCCTTATAAGTCTGCATGCAGCCACTTTAATTGACCAAAGCCAACATTAATATAGCGAATGGAAAACTTCTCAACCCCTCAAATTATTATTTAGCTGTCAGACAGAATGAGGGACTTCGATTTCAGACCATAGACTAGTCCCGGAAGGTCGAACAATGTTTGGTTGGTATATATGGAAGCTAATATGGCGGCGCCCATGGTCAACCGTCTTGTATTATAAAGAAGAGAGAATATTTCAGAGGATTGAAAAACATGAGAAAATGCATCAAAGAAACAAGAAAAAGTAACAAATTCCCCCCCCCCCCCCCCCCCCCCCGGATCATCGTTTTTCGACTAATCAAATGTATTATTATAAAGGACCAGGAAATATTTTCAACACTGTTGGTCATACCAGGGAACTGCCAGGTTAACAGTCCCTGGTGATACATGGTCCGGCGAAACCATTCAGAACTATGATATCATGGAAATGACATCAGACAAATTGATGTGTATCGAAGCATAAAGTCTATAGTCTCTGATCGAAGTCGGCCTATAATTGACATCTGCGCACGCAGAGCCAAGGGCGACAATGCGATTAACAGATTATACTTTATTTTTTGTTCTTCTGTCATTCCATTGACATTCTTTATATCGGACTGCAATGCACAAGTTTATGAGATGGGAATAGCTTGTACTCAGCCAAATCAATGCAATATTTAGCTGTCTGCTAGAAAGTTTTGTCTTATGCTGAGGTGATGATCAGAAATTGACCGACTCAGCATCTGAAGAAAGAAAAGAAAGAAACAAGTCTATAATGAAACGAAACATAATCCTCGCGAGAGGGTGCTGCAGTTAGTGCAGTATATATAGAAAGAATGAAAAAGAGGGCAATTTCATCATGCAGAGTGTTTCTTGTGTTAGAGGTCACGGGTTCGATCCCCGCCGGCGGCGAGGAAAATTTGTTGGTCCGAACTTGCTTCCCTTCGTGTCATTTGCAGGAATGACATGATACAGTGCGCCGTCCTTCGGATCGGGACGTTAAATATGGAGGCCCCCTGTGCAGGGACAGTCATCCCCTGTGCAGGTTAAAGATCCCTACACTGGTTCTATCCTCATGCATGTAGGCTCATACTCATGATCCTGCAAAACACACCGGAGTGTACAATGTACACCTCCCAAGAATAATCAGAAATTGATTGATGGGAGTAGATCTAACAGGAAAAAAAAAAAAAAAAAAAAAAAATGATTCGATAAACAAGAATAGCCAACATCTAAAACTGTAGCCAAAGGTCCTTGTTGTATGAGTATTATAAATACAGATTTGGGATAGTCTTGCAAACAAAAAAACCGATCAGGGGAATCCCCACTGTATGAAATACATGTATATGGAATACAAGAAGGAGCCCTGGTATCCTGGTCTAAGATTTGGGATCGCACAAATCGGGTTTTGTTGGCAATACTAAGATTACGCTGGTCGTGATGCTCAGGTCGGGTGTCGCGCTAACGCGCGACCCCCTCTGTCACGTTACCTATGACTGACAAGTCCGTTCAGTTTTCAAATAAACACATGAAAAAGTGCTCTGTCTGTGACTTTTACAGCTTCAAAAATGGCGGCGGTAAACAGCTGACAGACGACCTCTGTCAGTGGGCGGAGCATGCCAATGCGCATTGCGCAGTCGAAAGATTAGTCCGCTTTTCTGGCGAGTTCATTCAAAAGATCATCTTTGATTGGACGATTGGGAGCATGCGCGAGGGTGTTTCCGCGGTCCGTGCGCGACGCAGTCTCGTGATCTAAACCACACTTTGCACGCAATGGATTATGTGAATTTAGACATACGATGAGTGGGAATAAAGCAAAGTACTCCGCATATATTTTCAATATGACGCGACAGGGTTGCACCCAATTATACAGGGCGCGGCCATTTAATGAATCAGTCCGAGTCCTTCGGTTCTTTTCCTTATCCTTTTGACAGACACTTTCTTGGAGCCTAAGTACAACGTATAACGTGCAACCTAAAGGATGCACGTATTAAGGTGGCTCGATACCAATTTTTGTTGATAAATAAATCCATAATTTTTAGACAGCTTAAAATATAGGTGGAATGCTACTCAAAAGCAAAATATTTGTTGGGGTATCCATGCTTTTTAAAAAGTTACGGATTTTAAAAATTGAGAAAAATATACTTTTTGAAATATTTTCAATTTTATTCTTCACGGAATAGATCTGAAATATGAAAAGTAAAAATGAATATGTGCATTCTAGGGCAAAATATAAATTTTTGCAGAAAATATTTTTATTAAATTTTTGAACATATTTGTCCAGTACATCTCCGAGAATATACTTAGAATAACAAAAAACTGAGTTTTAAACATGGGAATGATTATCAAATAAGATAATGCATAAATTGATAGGTCTTTCCACGCTTTTTATGCTGCTATAAGCATTTCCCCACGCCCATCCCCCACAAAGATGCATATCCCGGCGTATAATCAAACCTCATTAAAACTTTTTTTCAAAACTATTTTTAAAGCTTGTTATGTATGGATGTTTATATTCGAAAATTGCCAATGTGATGATACCAAAATTATTAAATTCTAATAAATATTAGATGCGATATAAGGCCCAAACCACCTCTTGTCGTACACCGCAATCATATTGTCCCGACAATTAGTATGCTATAGTAACATTTTTAAAAGCTTCAGCTTGAAGTTATTATTTCCCTTTCAATACCGGCTGAATATGAGCAGATGAGTCAGATGAGGCATTCTAGTTAGAGAATTTAAAACATCTGTTCAATTATTAATAATTTTCAAATCAAAAATAGCAAAACAAGCAATTTCAATGCATTTTCATTTTCCATTCTTCTTACTTCTTGTATTGATAGAATATGCAAATTTCTTTAACCATATGATTTTCGTCACAATATGTGTAATCTATATTAAATAATACAAATTTTACAAGAACCAAATAACGATAAATCTTGCTTTTTGATCTCATTACAGTTGTCTTATTTATTACTATCGACAGGCCTTAAAGAAGTGCGATCAGCAAATGCATATCTATGTCTGATGTTATTTATTTATTTATAAGTACTCGCTTTGTTTTCTCAAACGATGTCTACTTTCGTCTAGCACTTGCATATGTACTTGTAGATCAGGGACCAGTTGTTCAAAATTAACGATGTCGTTAGTTAACGATTTGTTAAAATTTTAAATGGCAATATTACAAATACACTGTTATTTTTTTTTTTTTTTTTTGAAAACATGTGAGAATCCTTTGCATTGCATTTTTTTTCCAACAAAAATTACAGTGCATTTGCTTCTAAGGTCGATATATAGTAAAAAAATTGAGGGCTTAACGGCAGCGTTAAGCTCACAAAGTTTTGAACAACTGGGCCCAGATTCAAGACCCCATACATGTACCCGTACATGTTCATGTATCTCAACCTCTCTAATGTTACAACTGTATGAAACTATTGACTTAGGTACTGTCTGTCAAACAATTAAAGCGGAAGCATTCAGTGAGAGTAAATATACTGGGGATAAAAGTCTTGACTTACGCTAATTTCACGGGTTTTCGTTTTAGTAAACAAACGAATAAAACTGGCAGTATCTTAGATAAAGCTGAAAACGAATTGGACATTTGGGACACTATTTCCGCTGCTCTACATACTAAACACAATATTAGACACAGACAGAATACATCTAGAAGTTTTAATTTCCGATTGTAGGACACACGCATGTATCTACCAGTGGTCACATCAAGACCTGCGCAGAGCCTAACAGAGTATTTCTTGCCCTGGTATGATTTAGCTCCTGTGGCACTTGTGTGATGATCCGCACTTCACAATGCACTGAAGTTATTATTCAATGCACGATATGAAAACGCCTGAATTGCGGTTCCGTCTCAATTGATGAGCCCCGTCATGAGAAAACCAACATAAACAGTAACTGCGAAGCTGATCAGCATCTTTGGTTTCGCAACATGGATAGTATAATTCATCTTCTTCCTAAATCTAAAACTTCCAGCCTCTATCCATCTCGGTTGTGTCGGACCTGTTCCGAAATCACACTGATAGTTTTCTTATGACGCAGTTTCTATGTGTCACTGAAGTCAATCTGTCTGGCAATTACTCTGTTTCTGAAAGTTTTTGCCTGCGGGCATTGTACGAGTCTCATAACAATAAGCCGATATGAATAAAACTATCATTGTCGTCTCCATAACAATTGACAATCGGTCAAGTAGACACTACAGTTTGGTCTAAAGCGCATGCTGCCTAGATTTTTATTTTGGTAAAATGTTGTATAACAATTGTATCGCAAAACACTGCAATTACAAATGCCGCCAAAGTTTTATAACCTACACTCTCAATTTTATGCAAATAAACCAGCTTATGTAAATGCAAACATGGAAAGTGATTTAGCAAAATAAACTAAACGCCATTCGATCATGAAAATACAATCTTGCTTGTGTGTATAAGACACTGCATCCCAAAATAATCTATACGTATATGCACTCAGCGAAGAGGCAGATCGTCGGATGCGAACTCTCGATATTATAGAAACATTTAATAAAATAATTTCTTGTCTAATAAATGTACATTTTGGACAAATCATGCAATCTGACTTAAATATATTGGACCTTTTACCACATTTAGGCTGCAGTAATAGCATTGCATTTGCTGCCAACAGACACCCTCGTGATATTACTGCAAATTTGTTTTGACTGCTTTTAATTCGACTTGAATATATACATAGCAAGCCAATATATAAAATTTGCAGATATTTGATATTCAGAAATTGACATTGACACCAGGCTCAAATTCTGAAAACAAACATTGGCGCAATATGGCGAACTTTGCTGCAATCGCGCGGAAACGTTGGCACTATTCTTTTATCAGAGCCGCCACATGGGAAAACAAACAATCTGCCTAGGCGAAAATAAAGGCACAGATCAGCTTCGCAGTAGTAACTGCGAAGCTGATCAGCGCCTTTGTTTTCGCTACTCAGATAGTACAGTTCCTCTTCTACTTAAATCCGAAATTTCAAGATTCTAGCTCTTTTCTGTAACTGTACAGGTCGGTTTGTGTCGGACCTGGTCGGAAACCAAATTGTTGGTTTTCCCACGAGGCGGCACATCAGTTTTATGGCCAGACAGTCTAAGATTTGTAATTAACATCTTACGGAAAGTACTTCCTTGGGGCCATGGCATCAGCCTAATACCAATGAGTCGTGAAATCGAAGTGACTGGTGATCCGATGTATCGGTAGATGTACTTGAAAGAACTGTTTCGAAATTGTATGAATTATCCGATTTTTGAATTGCAAGCGGCCTTGAGATTTAAAACTAGTTATCAAATATAATGCATCCATGTGGTGAACTGACTCTCTTTGTCTAACCACGTCTAATGATGTCACCCGTTTACTAACAAATCTTGGTAATTGGTTAGAGCGTCCAGAGTGGGAGGTCGTGAGTTCGATCCCTGGTCGCGCCATAACAAAGACGAATAAAATGGTATCAGTGGCTACCTTGGTTGGCGTTGAGCATTATAAGGCCAACGCAAGAACATGCCTGTAATACTGGTATGATAGAAAATATGCTGTCTTCAGGACGTTAAGAACAGCGAAAATGAGCAAACAAAAAGTATGAGTTCTTGGATTTGATTGAACTGTGTCTTAGCCGTGATGTCATCGACCTTATACTGTCTGGTAATTATGACCGTGGTCGCCAAAGGGTATTACACGAAAACTGGGCCGCAGTAATTGTCAAATATAAGAGGTACAAGTTTTAAACATCGATTAACAAGAATTGTAATTTACAGATATAGGCAACAATGCGTTGATATGAAAATCCGATATATTTCAGTTTTGAACTGTTTATTTTAACAAATTTTAAATGATCGTAAATTGTAAATCGTTTATCAAAGGTTTCAAAAATAAAAAGACAACATATTTGCAGCAGTGTGTTATAGCGTTTTACGAACTTTCTGAATGAAAGCAGAATTGTTTCTTGTTCTTCAATCTGAGTAGATAAAGTGCAAAATCAGGACCCCGTACATTCGATTTAGGGCCTCAATTATTTCTTTGATGGCCAAGGTGTTTCTTTTATGAGCCAGAGATAATTTAACTGTTGTGATTTTGCTTCTATGCTGTGTACAAGCCGTTTTGATGATCAACGAAGGATTTTGGAAGAATTTATATGTTTCTAGCCCGAAGTTTGAGTGCTTCTTGCAGCCTCTGTGGTATTTATAAAGACTATTTGTTGCATTCTCCGTAACATAAACATTTGATAAATGCAACATACATGCAGCATAAACCTATGTAAAAGGGGGAGGAGGTAAGATTAAAAAACAAATATTTTGCCAGAAAACATATCTGTTGCCGCAGATTATCAATAAATACTACAATATGCTTATTGCAACCTAAATTTTGGGTATAAGTTTTATTTATGTCCGAATTATAAGTACATCATCTTGATCAGATTTATAACTAAAAATAATAGTGTACATCGCTAATGCAAATACCTGCACCTTAAATATAATATGCAAAATAAATTAAGCAGCTTTTACTTTGAACAGTGACTCCATATCTTATGTAGACAGTATGTAGACAGTAGGGAAGTTCTTCTGACTCTGACAATGGCTTGCATGTATCAAATTACGGTTAAACCAGTCGTTGTGTGGTGCTGAAGTGACGTTAGACTTACAGATAATGGAGCTGAACCCATTTATCGGTTTTGGGCCTTTTTGACAGCCTTTTCACCTTGCCCTGTGTCATTTACAAAAATACAGCTGTGTTCAAAATATTTTGACTGGGCAAAAAGAACATGGACTTATAAATGTTTCCTATTTCCTGTATGATTCTATATAAAACTCAAAGATTCTGTCCAATTTTGAAAGAAGTCACTGCTTGAGTTACATAAAACATTACATGTCTAAATACAATAGGAACGTATTTTTCGACTGCAGTAGACTTCATTTCATGTCTATAAATCAAGATTTTGAACTTCTTGGGGATCTCACAAAGGAAAGATTCCGGAATCCTTTGAAAATGATGTTCATCTCGCTCCGCATATGATTTTTAAGTCGATATGCAATGAATTATTTCCCCGAGACGCCCACGTGGTGAAGTGGTTATGATACTGACCTTGTTAAACAGTGGTCGTGTGTTCGATCCCGGGTTTCTCCCGTCCTTCGGATGAGCCTATAAATCTAGGTCTCATGATAGTTATCCAGGACAAACTGATGATAAGGAACTAATGTGACAAGATTGGACGCCTGGTCTCTGTTTTTGAATGTTAATTTCAATTGTGTTGATTACTGGCTTTTTATTCTTCATTTCCGTGATAGGAGAAACAAAGTTTATATCGTTTTGCGTACAGTAAACATTGCAAACATTTGTGTTGTTGAAATGTTATTCGACGAAAAGCATCATTTAGAGCCGGTATTCTCATCGATTGATGCGATCAGATCATTATCTTCGCAGACTGATGCAAATGTAATAGCGTTTGTCTCTATCTATAAAACAGCAGAACGAAACATATGAAGCTTAGCAGAAGCATTTAGATGTTATTTATTTGTCTGAATACTTATATCAATATTCATAGGTCTGAGATTGCGTGCCGGCAGTACATTCTTCAGCAATGCCCAATTTGTACGAAAATGATTTGAGTAAAAATATTACTCGTTTCTAGTTTAAGCTTTTTTATGGAAAATAAGCACGCGGAAGACGTATAGATTTTGACCAGAAATATAGAATTCATGTAAATATGTATCCCAAGGTACTTTTAAATGACAATGAAATGGAACGAAAAATGCATTCTGTCAAAGTATTTCAATAAAGCTGCCTTATTCTCAAAACTAATTTGATATCTGATCTTTTTCAGCCTACGTTCTTTATTTTATAACCAACATTTATGCAAATTAAGCACTTAATGCATTGGCATTCATCAACTAAAATTGGTAAAACGTGTCTTGAAAAACAAACTTCTGCTGGATATTGAAATGCCGCTCTTTAAAATGTTTGCAATACCTTGCATTCTCAATAAACGCCCCAAGATCTCATTAACGGATTGCATATTCCAATTAGCTTTCATTACTCTAATATACTCGGAAATAAATACCACGTCATACAGCTACGTTGAGGATCAGAGAATATATCCTGGAAAAATCAAACTGATTCAACTGAATTTAATTGTTTCATTGTATAACGAAATGCTGAATTGGGTTTGTCGTGGTATACTTTGAAATTGCAGTTGAAATTCAAAGAACAAAATTTACATCTAGACATGAAAATGTACAGGAAGGCAATGATCAGGAAAATGCGCAATCAGAAAGAAATTCCCACTCAAAAGACCGAGGCGGAAAAAACCAAATTGACAATTAGATACTTAGAGAACATATCGTAAGCCGAGTGAGCAGCTATTTCCCAATAGGCGGCCACTCAGTTATCCGAACCTAACTATAACTATGAAAACGTACGTAATTAAATTTTTCGAGTTTTACAGCTGAAAGAAAAAATTCTCTGTATATTGCATTGCCAAGTTTTTAATGGCCATGTAAAACTGATTTAAGCCGCCAGTAATTTATATAACTGATCAATCCATAGCGATACTTCTGTGGTGGTTCTTATTGTTTATGTCTTGGTGTTAATTTTTTGTGCTGTTAGAGTCCTATGGCCACCTAAACAGCACAAACATCGACTCAAAAACATAAAACAAATAGAACTACAACATAAGTATCCTCTTGGAACGATCAGTAATATAAAACAACTGGCGGGCTTAAACCGGTTTTACAGGGCCCTGACCCCAACCTCATCTTCTGCAGTGGTTCATATCATTTAGTTAGTTGTTCGGTCCTCGGGGTGAATCTCTGACTAGTAAATTAGTCATCATGGACAAACTAATAAATCATGATTAGCACCATGGTGAATAAAAATCGAGGACTCACAGATTCAGTAAGCTGCCGGACGATGGAGTCCCCTGGGCGCCGAATAACTTACTGAACTCCGGAGCAAAAGAGGGCCATCATAGAGTCTGATGCCCGACCCACCGGCGTGCATTTAAAGAAGGCAGCGTAGTTATCAACCGTGGTTGGGTTAAAAACTGAACATGCAGACTGCCGCATAACATTTAAGTTTTACCCTACATGCCTATCACGTTTAATGAATTTTATGAACTGAAAAGAAAAATCATTCCTTCCTATAAGTTTCTTGAATTTATAAGTCACCCCAAAATTCTGGTTCCGAAAGGCCCTCACGTAAAAGCGTTTTTGGCCCAATATTAAATTTGGAAATCAATTCATAGTGTTTGCAAGTTTATGATACCGATAGCCCTGTTGGCGAAGTTTAGCAGTTAAACATTTATTTCGCTTCTAAGCTTTAACTACATTATTGTTTTGTTAGTTTGAATTGGTGCTTTACGTTCCAATCAACAGCAATGGTCATACCGGGACGTGGCCTCCATTTTATGGGACTTCTACCCAACATTAGGATGTCAGGACACTAACAATGTGCTTCTTAAATATAACCACCCAACTACGCCAATAAAACTTATACGTATGGATGGTTTGACCAAACCAATTTTCTTGTAGGGCAGGCTCAGATACGAGCGATTAACCAGTAATCAGATGGTCGGCCACTAAGTAAGAAGTCTTGCCTTGAGGCACAAGCGGCCCGTCTATTGTCCTAGGTCCCAATGGGTGGGTCCTAAACTAGATTAAACCATTCAACTGTATCGTCTTAGTGTGCTCTTAATTAGAGTCATAATAATGCAAGCAAATATTATGACCCAGTGGCTTTGAAAAATTATAGGGGTACATATTCCATTGGCTTCATCTATATTGCTTTATCATACAGTCAGCAGCGCAGAGCTAACGTTTATTTCTGCCAAGCTGCTTTCCGACATTTAACAGAATTTATCACATAGATGTTTGAGAAAATGGGAGAGGTAGCTATAGATATACAACACATGAATTGCACACTATAAGGTTTACAATTTCAAGAAAACATGCCATTGGTTTCACCCCACGTGTCTTTCAAGACAAATATTTCTTTTGGACATGGTTCTTGGTATCATCGTAAAGGCGATATGTTGCCCCTTCAAACAATGTGTTATACAGAAGCCTATTGTGTCTACAAACCTAACTTTTACAACTATGACAGAACGTTTTGACCCATCCTCGTATAGAAATGATTAGACATCACAATGCTCATGATACTGTATACCTCAAACCATATTTGGGCGTGTTTAATGTTGCATCCGTAGATTTATATCTAGTTTAGCGCGTTGAAGAACAGTTTATACAAGACACAGAACTTCAGGCTCTTTTCAACAGGAAATATTTACATTTTTATTGCAATCGCCACAGATGAAAGTATTTTTCTTGATGGTCTAAGGCATTAAGTCACGTGATCTAGAGGACACGCCTATTGGGCGGGGCGACGTCAAAACCAGCCAGTGACGTTGTTTGTTTACTCTTGTTGGCGTGACGTCGGTCGCGTATCGCCATGACTTTAAGCACGAAAATTTGACGTTTGGGCTGTTCCAAAATTACGCTAAGTCGGATTTCATGTCAAATAACATGAACATGAGCGACGAAGTGTACAATTTAAAACCTGATACTTGATTGATGATATAAAATGTAAATATAAGTATTGAAATTCAGATTTTAGCTTTCACTGGATGATGAAAAGCATTGGGTTGTTTTAATGACTCCGAGAAGCCCTTCGGGCTTTACAGATATTAAAACACCCAATACTTTGCATCATCCAGAGAAAGCTAAAATCTGAATTTGAATCCTTAAACATAAAAAGGTACAAGTAGGCAAAGATCAGGAAAAGGCGCAATCAGAAAAAGATTCCCACTCCAAAATCCGAGGTGGGAAAAACCAAACTAACAATCAGGTACTTATACCATGAAACATATCGTAAGCCGAATGAGCAGCTATTTTCCCAATAGGTGGCCACTCAGTTACCTTAACTTAACTAAAAATATGAAAACATACATAAGGCGCCAACAGCACAAAAAAATTTATTAAACACCAAGACATAAAACAAAAAGAACCACCACAGAAGTATCGACTTGGAACGTTCAGTAACACAAAGTTACTGTCGGGCTTAAACCGGTTTTACAGGTACCTAACCTCACCCTCAGCTTCTGCAGTGGTTCATAACATTTAACCATGTAATATGTCAGCCCTTATACCCCACTTTTATATAGCAAATCTGGGGTGTGCAGGGGTATACCTATTTTTCTTATTTTTGCTCGAAAACATAGATTGTGGGTATTCGTTAGAACTACAATTTATGTTTTAAGCAAAACATATTAAAAACATCAAACATTTTCTGATTAAATTTTTCAAGTTTTACGGCTGAAAAAATTCTCTGTATATTGCATTGCCAAGTTTTCAATGGTCATGTAAAATTGATTTAAGCCGCCAGTAATTTATATTACTGATCAATCCATAGCGATACTTCTGTGGTGGTTCTTATTGTTTTATGTCTTGGTGTTGATTTTTTGTGCTGTTAGAGTCCTATGGCCACCTATTGGGATAATGGCTAGGTTATGGCCATGTAAAATCAGTGTAAACCCGCCAGTAATTTTATATTATCGTTTCAAGGCGATACGTCTATGGTGGTTCCTATTGTTTTATGTCTTGGTGTTGAATTTTGTGCTGTGAGCACCTTATGTATGTTTTCATATTTTTCTATAAGGTTGGGAAACTGAGTGACTACCAATTGGACAAATGACTGTCCATTCGGCTGGCAATAAGTATTAGTACCTGATTGTTACTTTAGTTTTCTCCCACCTCAGTTTTTTGTAGTGAGGATTTCTTTCTGATTGCATCTTTTCCTGATCTTTGTCTTCTTTTACTTTCGTAATGTTAAGTGAGGGAAGCGTGAGGGAAGCGTCAATACAATACAATACATTACAATAATACATTTCAACAAGCTTTACTGTAATTCTCTTTGGTGTCATATTGCCAAATCTAGAGGGTCACTGAAGAGGCTTAAGTAGCCGAAAACGCGGTATGGTCCAATCCCTCTATCATTAATACGTTCTCTGCTCTTAAAGGATCTCACTTTTATTTTTATTTGCTATTACTGCAGCTGGTGTTGTGCCGTGTGGCGGCCCTAAGAGTATCCCCGTACATCATCCATAGTGCAGATTATATTTTCCTTTTTTTATCCTTTGAGATCAGTCAGGGTATTCTGAGAAATCGGAAAAAAAGTATTATCGGTTTAGATTCCTTTTCTAACCAATGTTTAATGTATTTGGCCCCATTTGGATTTTAATAGTCTTTGAATCGGCTATCCTGTTGAAAATTGCAAATTGCCAAATCTACAGGGTCACTGAAGAGGCTTAAGTAGTCGAAACCGCGGTATGGCCCAACCCCTTTCTCATTAGTACGTTCTCTGCTCATAAAGGATCTCAGTTTATTTTAATTCTTTAGCATAATAATGATAAATTACCACAAACGTTTTAATCTAATCAGTGTTTGCGTTGCTTTCATTATGATCTCCCAAAACGGACATATAGTCGCTATAAGACGTTAAACACAAGAACACAGAGACCATTAACATTGTCACAACGAACGTTGGAGATGTGGATCTGTTGATCATTGATGAAGGAGATGTGACATCTCCAAAACTTCCAGCAGAATGAAACGTTTGCTCTGAGTAAAAAAACCCTATACTCATGTCAAATCCAGAACAGAGAAACCTCTTTGGATGTAAACTTTCAAACTATTCTGAGTGATGGTATTGTGTGTTATCCATGAGTTTTTGGGGGAAAACAGATATTTTACCTGAAATAACATGGAAGCAATGTAATTTCTCACCAAGAATAACAGGGAAGTAATGTAATGTCTTAGCTAAAATAACGGAAAACTATGTAACTTCTTATTAAGTCTAAAATAACATGTAAGCAATGCCATGTCTTAAGTAAAATAATGGGAATTCATAACAATACACTAAAATGTACTTAGTTTTGCTTAAAAATGAGAAAGCAATGTAATTTCTTACCTAAAATAACTAAATATGAAGAGAGATAAAAGGCAAGAGACGAGCGATAACCACAGTCCAACAACATCCATAGTTCTCGTTCCTGATATGACGTCCTTCATCATCTGCAACAAATATTTATTTTGAAAACATTTTAGGCAATGAACAGTGATCAAATTGTGAAAAAGGCGTTGTTGATATTTAAGACAGACATAAATTTTCTAAATTTACACGCATTGTTTACATATGGAATTTATTAAAGGGCTTTTTGACGAGTTAAATAAAATTCATATAACAGTATCACGCGAGTAAAATTGTTTCTATAACGTGGACTTTAAAGTAGGCATACTTTCAACGAAAAATATATTGACGTTACGGAAACCGTCATGACGTTACGAATCTTGAAAAAGTGTTAATACAAGTGTCGTCCATAGGATTTCTCATGCATGACGTTATCCATTCAATAACCACGACGTCCTAATAAGCTGGACTGCATGAAATGCATAGAACTATTGCAGTCACCTCGATCGCTCCCTGGCACGCGCACACTCCATATTTTGACAACCACTTATCAGAATACTTGGACAGGGTTAGCTTTCATTCCATGGCATCGGACCCCTGGGTCCATGCCAGGGGGTGGGGCTGGAGGTTAAAATCTTAAACAACTTCGAATGGCTTTTCTCCAGTTCGTATGGTTTTCTAGAAGTCCATATCTTGGCAACCACTCTTCAGAAAGCAGTGGTATTTAGACCATAAATACCATATAGGATTGGTTTATATTCCGTGGCATCGGATCTCTGGGTCAATGCCAGGGTAGAGGATAAAAACTAAACTCTAGAGCAACATTAAAATGGCCTTTCTGTAGTATAGTAATCTAGCAGTATATAATCTTGACAACCTTTTATCAGATGGCATTTATACTTGGACAATAGGTACCCTGGGTTACATTCCATGGCATCAGATTCTACATCTTCACAACTGATAATAAAGTATTCATACTTAGATCATATGTACATGTACTTGGTAGGTTATATGACATCTGACCACTTAGTCTGAGTCAAGGGTGGAGCTAGAGATGAAAATCTAGAACTCTTTAAAAACAATGTCTTATTTCAAAATAGAAACAACTTTAATGAAGATGTTTTGTCAGTAATCTTTCGACTTTGTGACACTTAACTGTGTGTCATAAAGTTAAGATTGGATAGTCCTAATTTCCATGGTCCAGATATTTTGCCTTAAATCTTGACACTCAATAAGTATAAAGTATACTACTTCTTTAAAATTATTGGTAATTACTACAAGACATTTGGCCCAAACATACTAATAATTCACTGTGGCGTAATTCACATGGTTCAATGATTTCGCCTTATATCTTGACCCCTAAGCGATTATAGGTCATTTTGACTTAATTTTATGGTTCAGTAATTTCACATTATATCTTGACACACAATTGGTGTACGAACATATTTCTTTCTTTATATTTTAGTAAGTATGGCCAGGCCTTTGTAGAAGCCTCCGTGGTGCAATGGTTATGACACTCGCCTTGTAAACCAGGGGTCACAGGTTCGATCCCGGGCTTCTCCAGTCCGTCGGATGGGACTTTAAACCGAGGTCCTGTCTCCATATGACCTTAGCTGTTGGTGGGACGTTAAACCCCAATCAACCAACCAACCAGGCCTTTGACCCAAGCGTGGTTATAGATCACTGTTACTTGATGTCATGGTTCAATGTTTTTGCCTTGTATATTGATACTCATTTGATATATAAGCATACTTCTTTCAGATTTGGATAAGTATTACGAGACCTTTGACCTGAAATAATTTCATGGTTTGATACGGGTTGGCCATAATAGATGATAAAGCCAAATGCAGTCGAGCACGCTGTCATGCGTTAGCTCTTATTAAGAATCTTATTTAGGATGATCGTTTCTGGGAAAATCATAATTTGAGTGCGATCCGAATCCTTGCACAAAAATTTTGAAAGTCACGACATACCTTTTGTTGAGCAGGAGTTTTTGATGAGAAGTACGTCTCGTATAATGCACGTGCTTCTGGTGTGTAACAATCTGTATAGTTTGTATAACCCTGTGGCTGACTAAAATCCCCCGGATTTTTTCCTTCCCATCGACCCTCGGGGCCGCAGGTTCGATAGCCATATTCTGAAATGTAAATAAATGGCTTCAGAATTTGTGTTATGTTATGCCTATCTAAACTTATCCAACTGAATGGATCTAATTAGATAATTTACTACTTCTTTGGTCTAGATGGAAACACTTGTAAATGTTTACGTTCTGTCAGTAATTAGATTGCAGTATATTTGATTTTATCTGCTTTAATTTTAGTTTGAAGTCCAAAGGTTTATCCGCTGACCAAATTTATAAAACTTTAGAGCCATTCAATTTCTCTTAGGAACGTCAAAGAACTTACTTGAAGTGTCAAGTCCAGCCAATGGTGGACAAGGTAACCGGATGGTAGATCCGGCGTGCGCAGACGGCCAACACAGTATCGTATCCCAGGTTGCATTGCAAAATTTACCATCTGAAAAGACAGAACAACATGTGTATGATAAACTACTGAGCGCCAGGATAACATGTCCACGAACTTTGTATACCCTCTTTCATAATATAGTAAAACTAGGTTGTGAAGGGTAAACATTTTTTCTAAGTTTTGATCAAATTATAGATTGTCGGTACTACTTCAAAGCGTTAAGAGTTGTCCATCTTCATCCAATGGCATTAGCCCCGACAAACACCAATACGCCATTTTATCCGAAGCTATCCGTAAGTACTAGTGTGATCTAGGCAATATGGGTTATTTTAGTATAGTGGAGAATGTGTGGCAATTATTGTGACCAAAATTGTGATTTTCTTTTTACTTCATGGTCATTTGATTTGGTGATCATTTCAAGGGAACCTTACTGACATTAACACCAGATAAGCATAATATAACAAATGGTGGATATAAACAACTAAAGCAAAAGCCGGGATATATTATATTGACACTGTTTTAGATTTAGATTTTCTGCAGTATAGAATCGTGTCAAAATAGAGCATCTGGCAGCAAATACGCGGGATCTTATTATCAACCTCAATCAAGCAAACTCGATACGACTGTCTCGCATCGATTGGTATACTGTTGTACATAAAAAGGATGTTTTATTGGCCTGAAACATTGAACGTTCACGTTTATGAAAATAGTTTCAACAGTAAAGCAAGAAATGAACATAATACTCGCTTTATGGGAACCATTAGGGCCTATCAACATATACATGTAGAAATAAAAGACAGATTAGCTCTTATGTTTTTAAAGTGTAATTCAGCATATTTCGCACTTGAAAAGGTCAATGTCTTGCTGAATAATTATGCCATGTTGACCAATGACTTGTTACCCACAAAGGTAAATAATTTCGAAATATTGATGCAGTTACTTTCTGTTCTTTCTATTTGAGCCGTGACACCAGAAAACCGGTCTTTGGGGTTTCCGACCTGGTCTGACACAAACCGGTATGTACAGTCGCAGAAGAAGGTTAGAAGCTTGATATTTTGGAATTAAGTAGAGTTTTTTTTTTTCATAACGCGGCTCATTTCTACATACTTCGTAATATATTGATAACAATGTACTTTGTCTAAGTGAAGCTAAAATGAAACATCTTGGAAATGCATGGCATGAGCCACGAAAACAAATAAAAGCGAATACATAAGCTGCATGTGTACTTAGTCCTGCTGCGGGTAGTGAATATATTACGCGAATAGCATATGGCTGATTGTCACACAATTTTTGTACGGCCAAGCTCTGCGTATGGTAGACCGCACTTAGTCATTCTAAATTACTTTTGAACCGCAATGAATGTCTGGCGATAGCCTTATTTTCAGCCCACGCCCCACATAAAGGGAAGCTTATTGGCATATCTGTCAAGCCATTTGAGTTTCAAGAGGCTTAACAAACGATAATACTTGGACAAAAATAACAGCAAAATCGACAAATTCTTTTTTGTAAAAACAAGCTTCTGTTAATTTGCTCAAAAACAGATTACTGTCAACCAAGTTGTCAACGCAGAACAATAAAGCAATTCCAGATACGTTTGGGAATACCAATGAATGACTATCTGTTCTTCATTTCGATGCCATCAAAGCTTTTAAGATTCATGAAACTCAAATAAAAATAAAACTGAGATCCTTTAAGAGCAAATATTTTAACAGAAGTTTGTTAGATGTCAGATT
This sequence comes from Rugalucina vietnamica, assembly GCA_964017185.1. NCBI lineage: Eukaryota > Metazoa > Mollusca > Bivalvia > Lucinida > Lucinidae > Rugalucina > Rugalucina vietnamica. Next base: position 13,611,923 of record OZ024869.1, on the reverse strand, counting down.
TGAACCAGAACTTAAGATGGAACTAAAAGCAAAATAATAATGATAATTTAATATTAAAAAATATAATGACACCCAGTAATGTTATATTACTGACCGTTCCAAGGCAATACTTCTGTTGTGGTTCTAACTGTTTTTATAATTTCATGTTTTACACCACTTCCTGATCGTTGCTTACATTTACCGTTTCTAGCGGTTAAATCGACTGACAAATCAAGATACAAGATGAATCAGTGTGCCGCATCTCCAGTCCAGGAAAAGCTCAATATCTGGCTAATAGCATTGTCAGCTTGATCAATGGCGCTTCAGTCACGAGGGTAAATACTTTTGAAATATTGATGCAGTTACTCTCTGTTCTTTTTATTACTGCTTACTTTATATAATATTTATAACAATATACATTATCTTGCAAAACATAATAATTGAGCCGCCTTATGAGAAAACCAACAATCTGCATATGCGAAAACAAAGACGCAGATCAGCTTCGCGGTAGCCGCGAAGCTGATCAGCGCCTTTGTTTTCGCTACTCGGATACTACAATTCCTCTTCTACTTAAATCCGAAATTTCAAGCTTCTAGCTCTTTCCTGTGCTTGTACAGGCCGGTTTGTGTCGGACCTGTTCGGAAACCACATTGTTGGTTTTCCTACGAGGTGGCTCAATACTACAACTTCTTATTAGCAGAGTGACGTTACGTGTTGAGAGTCTGAGAACACCGATCTTAGTCAGTCTAACCGTGTCAAGAACCCGTGGTAGGCTGCCTCGCGATAAGCTTATTTTCAGCTAACGGCCTTTACAAAGTATATACGTCATGTAATGTGAACTTAATTGTGAAAATGTTTTTTGCTTGTTTTAAAAATTGCTTTACGTCCCCGTCACCGGCTATGGTCATGTCCGAGCTTTATATGTTGAAAGGGACGTAAAGCAAACAAACAAAAAATCCCTTTTTGCAATTAAACGCAAGTCTACGTCGATGGATTTTCGCTTATGTATGACAAGGCCTTTACGAACAATAAATTACTGTATACTAAAATAACAGCCAAAAAATGAATCTTTTATAAAACAAGTCCCAGCTAATTTGCTCAGAAAACAGATTATTGTCAACTGAATTGTCAACTCGGAATAATACAGCAAACACGGATACGTTTGGGAATACCACGGAATGACGAATTGCTATAGTAGTCCATAGGGCTCACTTGTTCTGACGAGAATTAACTATTTTATGTCTTAAGCAGTATAACAATACAAAATGGTAAGGAAATACTTGTAAGTAGGCAAAGATTAGGAAAAGGCGCAATAAGAAAAAGATTCCACTCCAAAAACCGAGATGGGAAAAAAACTAAATTAACAATCAGATACTTATACCATGAAAATATAGCGTAAGCCGAATGTGCAGCTATTTTCCCAATAGGTGGCCACTCAGTTACCTAAACTTAACTAAAAATATGAAAACATACATAAGGCGCCAACAGCACAAAAATTTAAAACATCAAGACATACTGGCGGGCTTAAATCGATTTTACATGGCCATAACCTCTATGAGAGAGAGAGAGAGAGAGAGAGAGAGAGAGAGAGAGAGAGAGAGAGAGAGAGAAGAGAGAGAGAGAGAGAGAGAGAGAGAGAGAGAGAGAGAGAGAGAGAGAGTAACCACTTGAATTTGGTGAGTTTTACTAACTTTGCTATATTAGGACGAACATTACGAAATTACGAGGGGGATTCAAAAAGTTCGAGGAAAAGTGCTGCCAAATTTGTAATTTTCATGGGAAATTTAAGTTTTCTGTGCATGTTGTTAATTAACATATAGTTAACATATGCACAAAATTTGAATAAAATCGGATGAAAACTAGGCATCAAATCACGTGCGTATCTAAGGTAGCAACAGTGAAACCGGCCCAACGTCATAACAACGTCATGCTATACGCATTCATGTCGTTGTTGGTTAGCTCTTAAGCATTTTTGGAATCTACCTGGCATACGGGAGTCTAATTGTCAGTTCTGTGTGTATAATGCGATGAATTGTGCCGAAACTACAATTCGATATGTTGATTTTTTTTTTACGAATTCTTCTCTTTACTATCACGCCGATCATTTTCGACAGTATAACGTTATTTGACGTTACGCTGAGCGAGTCGACATGGACGCTTTTCTAGCCGTGTAGAATTCATGCATGCTACTTGTTGATTTCCGTTTTCTTACTTTCCTTGTTGCCATATGCGCTTTCTGCTCTTAGCAGTGTTTCTTTCTTTTCGAGTCCGTTCCAAACACACAATTTATCAAATACCGTTGTTCCCTTCGCATTTTAGGCATACCCACCAAACAATATGGCCGCTGTACGCCCAAATGACGTCACACACTTATATGACGCCATGTGTTCACCGCAAACATATTGAACTTTGCTCATACAAAGTTTGGTGAAAAAAGCACGGTAATCTATCAAATGCAACGTCATCATTAAACATCGACTTTTTGCAAAAAATGAACAAAAGTGGGCCGGTAATCGTGATGTACGGTTTCCATAGCAACCACTGTTAACATTGTATTCATGCCAGAGCAGCGAAATTTGCTTTATAAGTACAAATAATGTTGGTCTATATAACTGTATTAAATTAATTCAGCTGATTCACAAAATAAGAATATGGTGGCACTTTTCCGCGAACTTTTTGAACGCCCTTCGTATGCCTATGCAATATACAGTGATGTCTTTGAGGCTGAAAAAATAATAATAATATTTTCCATATTTTTGCTAAAAACAATAATTGCGTGAAGACAATACTAAACGTACGTAGGAGAGACTGAGAAGACCAATCCTGGCATAGTCATTCTATCCTAGTCAAGAACCCGAGTTCGGGTGCCTGGCGGTAGGCTTATTTTTCAACCCACTCCCCACAATGGCATATCTGTCGTGCCATTTGAATTTAAGAGGCTTTACTAACAATAATTTACTTTGTACAAAAATAACAGCAAAATCGACAAATTGCATCTTTTTGTAAAATCAAGTCTTTGTTAATTTGCTCAGTAAACAGATAACTGTCAACGCCGTGCAATAAAGCATCCCGAATGCCTTCGGGAACACCACTGAATGATTTATTTTCTGATTCCGATTACGAGTATACAGGGCTCACTTTTTCCACTTAGAAATTGAAATAGGTCAAATCATATTACAACATTTGCTATATTTTGACTAACTGTGTCTCATGTCACTTGCAGATTGAATGAATCGAAAAACGACGACTGGACCTGTTTACCCATTTGGAGATACGCTACCTTTAATACCTTTTTTTATTAATCCTTAAGGAACACTTGTCAATGGGCTACTATATAGACAAGGCCGGAAACGCGGTGTCCTAGTTTTGTTGGGGTCATGGGATTTCCCGCATCTCAAACACATACTTCACCATTTTTTGTTGTTTCAATGCTGGATGTCTACTCATGAGCGCCTTCACCCACTGCTTTCATCCAAAATAAGCATCATCGCACCTTAAACTTATATTTTATAGTACTTCCTGTCTACTTGTATGGGATCCCAAATGTTTTTGTACGGTCGGGTGACCTATCGTTTTGCTAGAAATTAGTGGAAGATCACTGTAAATATCGTTTAGAAGAATCAGTCCTATTGGATTATTGTAGTCGCATTGTTGTCATGACACAAGAACAGAAAGTAATATTACGGTTTTGACTGGATATTAATTTAAGCAATCTATGAAAACCAACGTAACATATATCACGCGCTGGCGTTATACGTCGTGTGACCAGTGTATTTATATTAATGTCACGGCTCGATTCCAGATTTCATTCGGGATGTCCTCCAATTTAGTAGAATGATGTGATTGTTAGTTTTACGAGCGATGATGCTTATTTTAGATGAAGGCAATGGGTGAGACCTTTTACAAAGACACTCATGTGTTGACAGCCAGCATTGAAATAACGGTAAAGGGTGAAGTATAAATTTGAAATGCGTGGAATCCCATGACCCAAATAAAACTAGAACCTTGTCTATACGAGGGTGGATTGAGGATTGATAGAAATGGTTTCTATATATTTTAAAAGCAATTGCTGCCTTTGGATCAAAATAAGTGGGTAGCATTTACTTAAATATATTTAGTTCACCTAAGAGAAAGCTTAATTTTATGGTCCACCCAACTCAATGTTCTCTCGTCAAATAGTATAAGGCATTTTCAGTTTCGCATCTTACCAAATATATGATGACATGCAAATAATAACGACACGTTGCTTTTATCAAAAATAAGAAATTTAGGTAAATCCCTGCAAACCCCAGTTTTTCTATATAAAAGTGGGGTTTATGGGGTATACATTTCACGGACATGTCTTCCTGATGAACCGGTTGCAGCTCATCAGGAAAACATGTCCGTGAAATGTGTACCCCCTCAAGCCCCAATTTTATATAGCAAAACTGGGGTATGCAGGGGTATACCTATTTTTTTTTTATTTTTGCTCCAAAACATAGATTGTGGGTACTCGTTAGAACCGCCTCCAAAACATAGATTGTGGGTACTCGTTAGACGTGTACCCACAATCTATGTTTTGAGCAAAAATAAGAAAAATATCGAAAATTTCCTACTGAAAATTTTTATTTTTTTACAACTTTAGAAATCACTGTATATTGCATGGGCAAGTTTTCGTAATACTTGTTCATATGCGTTTATTTATGTAACATCTTATCTTGATGGATGAGACGTTGATGGAATCTGAAAATGTAATTTGATGTTTTTTCCAAGTTATTGGAAATATGTCAACACGAATAAATATGACTTGCTTATTAGATACAGAGGATACGGACTACCTCCTTAAAATCTTGATGCATAAACTAATGCACTAGTCACTTGTTACGACGCTGCCCAGTCCCGGGAAATAGCGGAGATTTTGACTTTTTTATGCAGCAAACCACTGATAAAACTGTGCACTACAGGAACACCCATTTGGTAAAAACCCTGTTAAATTCACCCGCAGTCTGTTATAATGTTCATTACACACTGCTCCTTTTGCAAATATAATGCATTGACCGGGCAGTCCCCGCGTCACTGGGGAAACGAATCGAAGGAAAACCCATCCCTTGTTTTCTTGGCTTATACCCGCCCTCTCCTCGGGCCGTGGGTACAAATAACTAGTGCCTAACAATTTTGGTCTTCGATTATTCCATACGTCGAGATCTCTGATGGTCGCATTGTCGATTTAAAGCAATGTAAGACCCTAAACAATACACATTACAGGGATGTCCAGTCAGATAAAGTGTTGAAATAAAAAGGGCCGCTGCACAAGAAAACCAACAATTTGCATATGCGAAAACAAAGACGCAGATCAGCTTCGCGGTAACCGCGAAGCTGATCAGCGCCTTTGTTTTCGCTACACAGATAGTACAATCTCTCTTCTTCTTAAATCTGAAATTTCAAGCTTCTATCTATCTTCTTTGACTGTACAGGCTGGTTTGTGTCGGACCTGTCAGAAATCCAAATTGTTGGTTTTCTCACGCACAGGCTCAAAAGGGAATGCCTTTATACAAATTGGTAATATGTACGTGGCTTGTTGTTCCAAAAGTCCCGTTACAGATGCATTTTATTCTGAACACATAGCAGGGACCAATCAGAGTTTAACATTCTGAATATTTGGCTATATTGAAACTTATTTAACTGTAGAACATGACACTCACTTCAATGACCTGACAGCTACAGTTACCTTAGTAACCATGACCGGAGCAGGCCAAATTATATAAAATGTTTTCGGAACTTCATTTTTTGCAATCTGTTCAAAAATATACCAGTCTTACAAGCATTCTATGAGCATCATTTACTGATAATGTTATGAAATTTGAGGACAGTTTGATAATTTTGGAGAAAAATAAATGAGCTCACCTTTAAAGTTTCAACGGCAAAACTATGACGTCAGCAAAAACATGCGGAGCAAAATTACACGGTCATTATTTTTAAACATCTAAAATATTTCTTTAATGGAAACCAATCAATTGTTTATCTCCATATTAGTTGGGGACTTCAATACTATTACACAACGTACATTTTCAAAATGCTAATAGTAATATTAATCTTTATAGCATCCTTTTGATGATTTCCTCGTAATCATTTTACTTACATTTCCAAATATATTGGGGTGCAAATGTTAAAAACTCCACTGCGTTTTAACAAATGCAAGCAGTAATACAAACATGTACACCCAAAGACCCAAGATATGGTACTTGTAGACCATATTTTTGTAAGATCTGACATGCTTTAACTGTGGCAAAACAATGAGTGTAATGAAACTTTTGGAACAACCCTCGTACAAGAAGGTGAACAAGTTCAAAGCATATCGAATATCAACTGTGTCTATATAAGCCCCTGCCGCGTGATATAATTAACTGGGCGCAAAACCTACATCACTTGATGACATTTAGCAAATAATAAAGTTCTTAAAATTACATAAAATGTGATACGGTGCCCGTTATTTAAAAAATCCCTCAACACTGATATTGGTTTGGTAGACACATGTCGGATATGATTCTTCATCTGCAAAATGCCAAATGCGACTAAACGATAGAATTGTGAACTTCCTTGAAGACAACTCTGTTTGTGGTAAACATTCTTGCCACACGTTTCCTGCTTGGCAGCAATTATCATAAATGCTTCGACATTATGTAAAATAATAGACAATGTCGCGTGTTAAACACGCCTGATATTCCCGAAATAAATGTTATTTCAGTAAAATGTTTACAATCCCATTTTTATTGCAGATTCCGCTATTGAAAATTAATGTTTCCCATCCAATCGTATCTGTTAGTTACAGTGCAAAACAAACGCTTTACATCATGTTGGGTACGTTGTTCATGTAATGTACATTTAAAAAGAAAGTAAAAATATATCCTGAAAAATATGATCAAATTAAAATTTCATACCATGAGATCTAGATTTACAATGTACGTTTTCGAGACTCTTTTAAGCATCATATAGAAATCACGAAATACAAGAAGATTTCTTCATGACACTGACAAAGAATGTGTGTGTATGTGTGAAGTAAATTGCGTTTATGTGTTTTTCATATTTGGAAGCATTCCGGTATTGTAAATGAATAAGTTTGAATTAAGTTGTAATGATAAAAAAGATGACAGTGTCTCAAATGTAAGAAAAGTAAGTGTAAGTAAACTCTCTGTAACATCACTAAAACATGCCCGTGTAATGTATACACCATTAAACCCCACTTTTAAAAACTGGGATATACAGGGGTATAGCTATTTTACCTATTTTTGCTCAAAACATAGATTGTGGGTACTCTTTAGAACCGCCTCGTCTCGGCGAGGCGGTTCAAATGTGCACCCACCATCTATGTTTTGAGGAAAAATAAGAAAACTATTTCTTGTTTTTTTTTTTCAGTTGAAAATTTTCAATTTTAAAAGCTCAAAACATGTCTGTTTATTGCATGGGCAAGTTTTCGTAATGAACTGTCATAATATTTCGGGAAAATTTGGTCGAAATCATGTCGTTGTTGTATGTGTTATTGTGCGTCATTACGTGTCTTGTATAAGTTGTGACATATTATTGTGACGTTGCATTCCAATTTATCTTTATAGTTTGTTTTAATATTTTTGCAAGACAACATGACAGTAATTGTAACGTTACTTCGTAAAAAATCTAGTTCACCAGTATTCACCAGTATGTCGATAACTGACGGATTTTATAATATTGTCAGACTGAATATGAGACGAAATCAAGTTAGCGTGACATGCTTATTATTTCTTGAAGTAATCTGTTGACGTTATCCAAGTTCATATTACCCAGCAGACTACAGATAATTTGGAATAATACATTTAGGCTTAATTCAATCATCATGTTCCTCATGCTAGAAGAGAATCGTGATGTCTAATAGAAATATGATGTCTCCTAGATGGTAAAACCACGTGCGGACTTTGCACTCACGTTTATATTACGATGGCGTTTATTTTCACTTATAGCCTGAACTTTCAAAAACAAAATGAATAGGCAATGATCAGGAAACGGCGCTATAAGAAAGAAATTACCACTCCAAAAACCGAGATGGGAAAACCTAAATTGACATTCAGATACTTATACTAAGAAAACATATCGTAAGCCGAGTAAGCAGCTACATCCCAATTTGCGGCCTCTCAGTTACTCGAACTTACCTAAATATAAAAACGAACATTAGGTGCGAACAGCACAAAAAATCAACACCAAAGCACTAAACAATTAAAACCATAACAGAAGTATCGCCTTGGAATGATAAGTAATATAACAAGAAAATTATAGCGGAACATGCTATATGGAGGGGTTCATAGAAATTTGGAAGTTTAAAATAATATGAGATTGTCATAGAAGTCTACACTGACGAGAAGAATGATTCTTTTAGTAACGTATAGTGCATTTTGATACCAAATAAAACAGATACTGTGTTAAACCGTGAATGGTTTCATCACCACGTCTGAAAAATTGTTGACTTGACCTTTTAAACTTAAAAGAAACAAACAAACATATGTAAAATTCTATCAGCAAAGGAAGTTTTATTCAAAATTTCAGATAATATTGTGTGCTCTTGCTGTCTGAGTGACCCAAAGTTGTATAGCGTACTTGTGCATAACTTGATTAGATTCTCTGACCCTCCAAACAAAGATTTAAAATACACGATGAAAGTTTCATTTTGCTAGAGCCAATCAGAATAATACTAAATATCACATAATCAAGCAATAATGGAAGGACAGTGTGAATCCAGTATGATTCGAATTTTATAAACCTGTACTATAAATATAATTTAAATTTAAGGTTGTGTGACATAAGCCAAAATTAGCCTGCTTTGGCTGAGCGAGTTCATTATGCTTGTGTTATTGGATTTTCAAATCCGACACATGCGCAGTGGAGCAGTCTAAAGCCAAAATCTGCTAGTACGTGACCCAATTGGTATAATTTAAAAGTGGGGTTAAACTGAAACCCAATAAATCTTCATCCATGAGCTTGGTTGGGGGTAGTGTGATCCAGACTTTGCCTTAGCTGTTTGTTTTGTAAATAACACTGGCAAAATATCTCGGACATTCACCTAGATGTATATTCTATTTTCCGTGACAAATATGTGAAATAAAACATGTCTGTAGACATGTTACATTTCAAGTTGACGTTTACTTAAAAAAAGTCGCATAGTTGAAACAGAAAAGAAATGAATCAAAAATTTCCGAATTCCTCAAATTTTTTCATAAAATCTGATAAATCATTTGTGAACTTTAGCACTACAGCAATTTAGATACTTTGTCACCAATTGAAATTACAAACGGTTGCATTTTAAGAGTTCGATCAATATCAATACATTTTTGTGTGGCGTAGTGTGATGTAGCATAAATCCGTACTGTAAGAAATCCGGTTCGGGTACAGTTTTCTTGCGTTCTAAGTCAATCACAATATTGTTGTGTACATAAAATTCTCACATGCTACTATGTGGTGACCCATGATTAGCTTTGTAGCTTTGATATTACATGTATCTATGTCCGTTCCGGACAGTCTCGGTTCGTTTCGGTCCAATCCGATAATTCGTGATACCGCATGTCAATCATTTATGTACAGCGGACGTGAAAGAGAACACGTATTGGAAACAACATAATTTCATATGGATCGTTTTCCGATAAAAACCGATAAATCGGTCAACGAGAGAGTTCGTCCAAATATTATAATTTTTAAACATTTGAAACTAAGCAACCCTATTTAATATCATTAAACAATACATCTTTAGTTTAATTTTATCATAAGCATCGTATGTACTGATCTTGTTAGCGTGAAGAAAAAAGATTTATTTATCGAAGTGAAGGTGACAAAAATGGCCGACAAAACAAACACTAGCCTAGTCTAGCCTAAGTGAGAGGCCCAAGAAAGGGAATTCAATATCGTGTAGATAAACAGAAAAAAGTACAAATTTACAAGACACTGCACTTCATGCAAAAAATCAATTGATAATCTGATTTATCCTATTGGCTGTATAAGATCTTGGTCAGATTTCTGATACAATTGTGCAGTTTATCAGTGTTTTTTTCTTACTGTAACTGTATAAATAGTACTGTTCATAAGACAAGTTTTGTTGTGATACAGCTTTATTTACTTTGACATTTCTTGTTGCACTGGGTACAGTCTAACAAGCCACATCATGAAAAATGTGAAAATCAATAATGTGATCAGCATGCACAATCCTACACTTGAAGCCAAAATCAGTTGATTATCTGTTTTATCCTTTAAGCTATAAGATCCAGATCAGCTTGTTACAAATGTGCGGTTGTTCAGTGTCTTTGTCTTACTGTGACTGTATAAATTGTACTGTATAAATTGTACTGTTCATTAAGAAAAATGGTGTTTAGACACGGCTGTTTCCAAAATTTAAGTAGATACTTTAAAAGCCACATCATGAAAAAAAGCCTCTGTAAATCTGTAATGTAAATCTATAATATGGTCAGCACTCAGCAGTGTTAATTAACTAGCAGTAACATGACTTTTTAGTACAAAATAAAGATTGAGATGAGCTTTGTGACAACAATGCAGCTTATCTATATCTTTGTTTTCATTGTACATCTTAATTACAACTGTATGAAAAATCTGTATATTGCAATGGGTACATCAAAAGAGGTCTCTGCTCTGGATTTGACATAAGAACACGTAGATTTCTTTTACTCAGAACAGTTGTGTTCCTAACCGGGAATTTTCGAAGACGTTACATCAGGTGAACTAACTGGGTCAAATGACCGGCGAAGGGTCACATGAGCTCTCCCGGATGTACTTACCTGTTATGTGCCCCAGTCAGTCTACCTGCCAATGAAAGATATGTTACGTCTCCAAAAACTCCATGTACGGGATAAAAATATTGCTCTGAGTTACCCCGGGAGCTGATTTGACCTACATGTAACTTGCGCCCTCAAGGACATTTTTTTCATGGCTGCCATATCGTTCATTGGGACCCCTGAAAGGCAAAGAATTTATGCCCTCAAAGTAAAACTCAATTTGGGGGCACAATGACAATGGTTTAATTCCAATTAAGGGCCCAAGAAGGGCAAAAAAAATCAAGGGAGATCATTCTCCCTACAATGATTACATATAATGATTAGTAAACAGAACAAATTCAAGTGGCAATCAGTGCACTCAGAACAACATGTAGAATATACTTTAGTCAAGGTAGTAACTGGAATGAGAGTCTCCATATTGACATCTCCAATTGAAGTACCACAACTATTAATACTAATAACTAGATACAGCTAGATAGTTAATGGAAGCATTTATAGAGATTCATGAATTTGAAAAGCTTCAAATATAAAATCAGAGAGTGCACTTATAATATATGTATCAGTAGTTGTTAACAACCAAATAAACTTATTTCTATCGTCTAAAGAAGTAAAGTTAACACAATGTTTCTGACCGACTGAAAAAAGAGTGTTACGTACATTATCATATTTTGGGCACTGAATTAGGAAATGGAATTCGTCTTCGATTTTTGATGGACAATAGTCACAAACTCTGTTATCAACAGGAACTGGAGGCTTTGAGAATCTACCCCTTTCAATTTTAAGTCTGTGTGAACTAATTCTGAATTTGGTAAGAGACCTTCTCTTATCAAAATTTCTGATTATCGATAGATATGATTCAAATTCAAAGTTCTGTTTATAAGTAAAATAGGTCCTTAACTTCCCATCAATATTATTAACTCGAAAATTGGCCCAAAAAGTTTTATATCTGTCTAATAAAATATTTTTAACATATTTTTTAAAAGCCTTAGAATTCATAACCGTCAATTGTTCAGTTGAATCAGAAACATTGAGTAACTTAATGATATTGTTAATAGAAGTAAACCAGCTATTGAAACCAGCATTATGTAATTCTTTGGAGCATGCAAATGCATCAGTAAGAAGTTCTGAGGAAGTAGTTTCAAGTCTATGCCAATAAGATAATGCTGAATACACATACAAAATTGATCATATCTCCACTGTTAATTACCCTAGACCACTGAACCTGGTCTCATTATAATGCTGAGACATAGCTCCACTGTTGCTTATCCTAGACTACTGAACAAGGTCTAATTTTAAAGCTGAGGAATATTCCTTTCATCCTATGTGAAGAAATGCAAGTTATCTAATTTGCATATTCATTAATTTTAATGAAGACACAAGTTTGATGTTTTAATTAAAATTCATTATTATGCAAATTAGATAAATACTTGGTGGTTCGTCTCTCACTAATGAGAAAGACCATCATTATTTCTTGAAATAGGTTCGTGTGTGTTGGTGAGTTCTTTGATGGCTGACTAGGCCAATTCTAGCTCTAAACTGTCGGTTGCAAGTAGAGCAAGTCAATGTCATTGAATCAGCTGGTGGCCCATTGGTATTGGCTTTGCGTTCTCTGCGCTTTCTTTCAGCTTCACAGATTCTCTTTTTTTCATGGAGAGCTGCTCCTTTGTTGATGAGACCTCGCCACTTTGATCGCTCCTGTGCAGTCTGTTCCCAAGACCCAATTGGTATGTCAAAATCCTTCAGAGAGGCTTTCAGGGTGTCTTTGTAGCGTTTCTTCTGGCCACCTTGAGAGCGCTTTCCCTCTTGTAGTTCTCCATAGAAGACTTTCTTTGGAAGTCGCTCATCAGGCATTCTTATAACATGGCCGGTCCACCTTAGCTGTGCTAGCTTTAAGACAGTATGCATGCTTTGCATCCCTGCTTTCTTCAGGACCTCTGTGTCTGGGATCTTGTCTTGCCACTTGATTTTTAACAGCTTTCTCAAACAGCTTAAGTGGAAATGGTTAAGTCTCTTTGCATGACGCTGGTATACTGTCCAGGTCTCACATGCATACAAGAGGGTTGGAAGTACCACAGCCTTGTAGACTTTCAGCTTGGTGTCAAGCTTGATTCCATTTCGCTCCCAGACATTTGCACGGAGTCTTCCGAATGCCACACTGGCTTTTGCAATTCTTGCAGTGACCTCATCATCAATGTGCACTGCTCTGGAAAGAGTGCTTCCCAGGTAGGTGGATTTATCAACAACTTTCAGTTTTTCTCCATTCACAGTGATGGTTGGTTCATTGTACGGTTTTCCAGGTGCTGGCTGGTGTACAACCTCTGTATTTTTTGTGCTGATTGTGAGATCATAGTTATCACATGACTGTGAGACTTGATCCATGGCTCTTTGCATTTTTGCCTCTGAGCTGGCATTCTTATCCATATCATCTGCATAGAGGAGCTCATCTAGCACATCGGTCTGCACCTTAGTTTTGGCTTGCAACCTTCTAAGGTTGAATATATTGCCATCAAAACGGTACCTGATTGGAAAACCAGTGTCACTGTCCTGAAAAGCATCCATGAGCATGGCAGAAAACATCATGCTGAACAGTGTTGGTGCCATAACACAGCCCTGTTTGACCCCATTTGTTACCTCAAAGGGTTCAGAGAACTCTCCATCATTTTGCACACGTGCCTGCATGCCATCATGAAATTGCCGCACCATTGCTATGAATCTGGGTGGACAGCCAAACTTGGCCATGATTTTCCACAGTCCATCACGACTTACTGTGTCAAACGCTTTGGTGAGGTCGACAAACGTCATGTATAGATCTACATTCTGCTCTTGGCATTTCTCCTGAAGCTGTCTTGCTGTGAAGATCATGTCTATCGTCCCCCTGTCCTTTCTGAATGCACATTGACTTTCTGGGATAAGTCCCTTCTGATGAAGATGAACATTCAGGCGGTTCAAAAGAATTTTTGCTAGTATCTTCCCAGCAATCGATAGGAGGGAAATGCCTCTGTGGTTATCACAGACTTGTGGATTTCCTTTCCGCTTGTATAGGTGGATTATGGATGCATCCTTAAATTCTTGTGGGATGGCCTCCTTCCTCCACATACAGTGAAACAGCTCAGTCAGTTTCTCTGCCATGGGTAGCCCCCCGGCCTTATAAACCTCTGCAGGAATTGCATCTGCACCTGGAGCTTTGCCAGAAGACAGTTGTTGAACTGCTTTTCTTGTTTCCATGACGGTTGGAAATTCATCTAACAGAACGTTGCACTCTATCTGTGGCAGTCTGTCAATTGCATCCTCATTGATGCTTGATGGTCGATTTAGCACACTATTGAAATGTTCTGCCCACCTTTTCAAGATAGCCTCTTTGTCTGTGAGAAGAGTGTTTCCATCTGCACTGAGTAATGTGGTGGCTCCAGAACTCTTAGGGCCATAAATGGTTTTCAGTGCATCATGAAATTTCTTCATGTCCTTTCTGTCTGCAAAAGACTGAATTTCTTCTGTTTTCTTCCTCAGCCAGGAATCTTGCATGTCCCTAAGCTTGGTCTGGACTGTCTTACAAACGTTGCTGTAGGCTGCTTTCTTGGATACTGAGCTAGTATCATCTTGATGTGCCTTGTGCAATCTGTGTTTTTCTTCAAGAAGCTTCTGAATTTCGTCATCATTCTCATCAAACCAGTCTTGATGTTTGCGAGATGGATGTCCTAAAGTAGTAGCAGCTGAAGAATGAACTGTTTTATGGAAGACTGTCCAGTTTTCTTCGGGGTTCTCTGAACTGAGATTGATTGCATCCAGTTGGTTGCAAATGTCTGTTAAGAAAGCTTGTCGCATGCTGTCTTGATTCAGCTTTGAGACATCCAGTCTTTTAGCAGCTTTCTTGCCTTGAGGTCGCCTCGCAGGCTGGATTCTGAGGTTGAGTTTGCTGACAACCAGTCTATGGTCTGTCCAGCTGTCTGCACCACACATAGTCTTTGTCACTCTGACATCCTGCCTATCTGTTCTCCGCACTATAACATAGTCTATGAGATGCCAATGTTTGGAACGGGGATGCATCCAGGATGTTTTATTTCTGTTAGGTAGACGAAAGACTGTGTTGGTGATTAGAAGATCATGTTCAGCACACTTCCTTAGAAGCAAGAGACCATTGCTGTTGCACTTTCCAACACCTTCTGGACCTATAACTCCTTCCCAGGTCTGATGGTCTGTACCAACTCTGGCATTAAAGTCTCCAAGAAGGATAAGTTTGTCTGTACGGGGTGTAGCAGAAATAATGTCATCTAAGTCATTATAGAACTTGTCTTTAACCTCATCTGGATTGGTCATCGTGGGTGCATAGGCACTGACAATAGTTGCATGTTTATTGCCTGACAGAGGAAGTCTCAATGTCATTAGGCGGTCATTGATGCCTTTTGGCAATCCTGAAAGCTTACCAACAAGTTCTGTTTTAATGGCAAAGCCAACTCCTGCTTCACGCCTCTCTTCACTTTTGCGTCCACTCCAGAAGAAGGTGTATCCAGCACCAACTTCTTTGATCTCCCCAACATCTGCTAACCGAGTCTCACTCAGAGCTGCTATCTGAGGGAGGTATGGATAAATACTTACCATAGGATGGACGGGCTATGTCTGAGCTTTAAAATTGAGACTAGGTGGACAAAGATAAGTAATAGTGGAGATGTGATCAATCTCCAATGCTGAAGAATTACGTTAACGGTTGCCTTAGTGAAGTTGAGTTTAAGCAAACTTTCTTTGCATTTCAGGGGTCCCAATGAACAATTTGGTACCCATGATTGTCCGGGGGAACTTTATGATAATTGCACGGGGTGTTTTTGAGATGTGTAAGCTTTTATGAACTACGTGATTCCGGGTCTGATACAGAAAACATTATAAGAAAAGCAAGTGTTTGATGATAAAGTATGATATGACAACCCAACAAAACTGAACAATCATAATCACAGAATCGCGTGTATATCAATAACTGATCATTTGTTTACATAAATTATTTGAGGTGTTTTCAGAATACAATAATTAGAAATGTAACGGCCTATCAATTACAGTTATGTCATGAGAGAGTCTAATATAAACTCAAGACAAACAATTTGCTTCGTTTGATGCAATTTTGAACATAAAAACAAGTATAACTCTTACAACAGAATCAATATCATGCATATTTTAAAAAAAAAAAAAAATCGCCCTCGCAATTTGTTCAAAAACAGATTATTGTTGAACAAGCTTTCAACGCAGACATAAAACAGCTATGAAGCAATTCTATGTGCTTTTGGGAATATCGCTAAATAACTGATTTGTTTTTCACTTGTCCCTTGTTGGACTAAAATTAACCATTACGAAAGCTTGCCCATGCAATATACAGAGATTTTTTGAGCTTTAAAAATGGAAAAATTTCAGCTGAAAAAAAATTGATATTTTTCTTGTTTTTGCTGAAAACATAAATTGTGGGTACACGTTAGAACCGCCACGCCGATTCAAAAAGTGACAAAGAAATCAAAATTATAATAGTTTCTCAATTTGGAATTAAGAGAGAGAGAGAGAGAGAGAGAGAGAGAGAGAGAGAGAGAGAGAGAGAGAGAGAGAGAGAGAGAGAGCGTATGTGTGTGTGTGTGTGTTTCATTGAGATATAGTCGTTTTGTTTGTTCTTTATGTACTTGACAGCTTTTGCATGATTTTTGATACTTACGTCACTTGATGGTATACTCAAATGACCATGTTTCCGTATATGAACCAAATTATACCAATTCCTTTGCATCAGCTATACTTTTCAGCCATACATTAGTGCAACAATTTGGCGAAACATTGTATTTTATATCGCTCAATTTACAAGTAATTGCTTTCTTTGGATCAAAATAAGTGGGCAGCAGTCTCTAATTTTAGTTTACCCCAGACCAGGCTTCATTAGGTCCAAAAGAATCAATAGTTTCTCGGAAGTTGGTTACGGAATGTCACATTTGGACCTCACCGAGTGGATGTTGTCACGAGAGTAACGTCTTGCCTAGTTGCGAACTCTCACAACGCTATACATGTATATTAAACAATCATATGTTCCATACCGCTTCGTTGCGAGCCCAGTTGGTTGATCAAAGGTGAATGAACTGTCAATAATTGCAACTTTTTCAAGATTACTCCAGAATATTACACTTCACTGATACGTTACTAACAAAAAATTGTCCTTTTAGAAAAAAACAATCCAACTTTTTTTCTACGTTTTAGCGGTTTTATTCCAGCTGTGATTCTTTTAAAACCTATTAACAGTGTACGAAATCCTCCGTATATATCCGTATGTTTACGGAGAATAGATTACCGACCATTTCTATATATATATGGCAGGTAAATTGATCAATTGGTCAAATGCAGCGCGTGTTGAAACATCACCATGATGTAAAGTTTCCAATCAAAATGGCTAAGATTGACGTCATTTGTAGAAATGCGCGTGAATGATTGGACAAGACCAAAAGTGAACGTTCAACTTGAATCAATTAATGTTCGACGTTTCCGTGACGTCGGCATTTGAGTTCGTCTTGGTCTGGAAATTGGACAAAATATTGAACATGATTGACTCGACAAACAGCTATAGAAATGAATGTGTTAAAAAAGAAGACGCAGAATTTTGTGGAGAAACATGCTTGTTAGAAAGTTAACCGTGTGTTTAATTGGTGAGCATTTCGTCGGTGAGCATTTCTTTATATTAATGATGGAATTCTAAGTGAAACAATCGTTGTGTAAAAACGGATTATTTTTCATCATATTGTTTAGTGGCTAGACACGAGGCTGTGTGTACATGTACATTCAAAATGGTTTCCGGGTCATTTCGGCCTATGGAGATTGTAAACAACAGCAAAGGGTATGAATTTAGGTCTTGCCGTGTGTTTCGACATATTTTTCAAATGGGTGTCTACATAATATATTTTGTAACGTGAGCCGACCAGAGCAACATTGGAAAAGCATATTTATCCAACAAGTCTGGCTTTGCTTAATATATATATTACAGATTTTGAAATTTGCATAACTAACGATAGCACACCATCACACCACGTTCCTCTTCGAGGCTCTGGGAACGGTACGTGGACAATTCGGACCTTGGCTAATTCGGACCTGATTCGGACCTCAGCTGTGGACAATCCGGACCTTGGCTAATTCGGACCTTGGCTAATTCGGACCTTGACCACTGGTCAATTCGGACCCCGCAAAATCGAGGTCCGAATTAGCCAATGATTTTTTTGAAATAGGGTCCGAATTAGCCAAGGTCCGAATCGGATTAGGGTCCGAATTAGCCAATGTCACAATTTGTTTAAGGTCCGAATTGACCACATATGAAACAGAAATAAATAAGGTCCGAATCAGCCAATGCTCGAATCGATTCAAGATGGAAATATTGCCTGTGTTTTCAAATCATTTCAATAAATAGAGGATATTCAAGTTTTTGGAGTGAATATGAGTTTTATTTCATTGAGTGAAGTGAAAAAATTTTATATTTCATGAGTGCCGAAGGCACGAATGAAATATATAATTTTTCACTTCACGAGATGAAATAAAACTCATATTCACGACAAAAACTTGAATTTTCTTTTTATTATATCGCATGTAGTCATTGTAACGTTGCGCGCTAAAGCATATGACGTCATAATCTTAAATGACGTCATTACGTCACGCCATTACGTCGCTATTGTGTGTGAACGTTCATTGCGTCAACAATAGCATAGATTATAAAATTTAGTTATGTATAAATTAGAAATGAAACGGTGGAATCGTAATTTGCGTATTCCCAAATCTTATATTTTCACATGTGAAAATATAGCTTTTTATATTTTCACATGTGAAAATATAACTTTTTTCAAATATTGGTTATATTTAATACATATTTCTCTATATTTCATCACTTGCCGTATAATAAAAATGCATTCTAGTAGTCATGTCATTATTTCATGAAGTGAAACTAACATGAGTAAGGTATACGTAACTACATTGGCAGCTGACCATAAGAGAACTATCTCCGTGAACACTTGGGATCTCCGTAAGCTGAATACATAAAATTAAATTAACATTTTTCATATTAAAACTGTATTTTCATCAAATGTTTATCAGATCTATATTGATGAAATTAATTATAGATTACACATGTAATCCAAATATACGGTATATCATTGATTTGTTTACCAAATCACCTCAGACCTGCGTTTTATTTTATAAGTGGGGATTGACGAGATTATGTTCACATGCAAATGCTTCCGTGATGATCATCCTACCGCTGCACCAAACGTAACGATGTCTTGGTTGGGAATTATGGACAATTCGGACCCTAAAAATTCGGCCCTAGTCGATTCGGACCTCGACCACTGGTCAATTTGGACCCCGACCACTTGTCAATTCGGACTGTTTTTTCAAGTTGGTCAATTCGGACCTCCATTAGAAAAATTCGTTGGTCAATTCGGACCATTTCCTCTGGTCAGTTCGGACCATTTCCTTTGGCCCATTCGGACCTTTTCCAGTGGTCAATTCGGACCTTTTCATGATGTATTTTCCATAAAGCAAACTGCGTCTAGATTAAAAACGTGTCGTCCTAACATCTAGAATGAGACTTCAATGCATATATTAGCCGTAAAATCTGCTGTGTCGTTTTGATAGACTACTTATTGCTTGAGCCTACAGGCACTTGAAGCCTATTCACTACTGACTGGCCGTCTGATCACTGGTTAACCGCTCAGAAGGCTTGCGCGTGCCCAGGAAAAGTGGTTAAACATATAAGCCCTAGTGTTTACTTGAGTGGTTATATATTCAAGCGCATTTGGGGTGTCAAGATGTCATAATGTTGGGTAAAAGTCCTATTAAATGAAGGCAACGACCCGA
This sequence comes from Rugalucina vietnamica, assembly GCA_964017185.1. Lineage (NCBI taxonomy): Eukaryota > Metazoa > Mollusca > Bivalvia > Lucinida > Lucinidae > Rugalucina > Rugalucina vietnamica. The sequence goes on along the minus strand of OZ024869.1, from coordinate 13,592,316 downwards.
CACGACCGTGGCTTTTGACTGGAATGCTATGCCACAAATCATTCAATCTATCAATAAAAAAACGAAGTATTTCACTCAGAAATACCTCTTGAAATAATGGCATGAGTGTTTTTTATTTTAATGATTTGAAGGCACAGGCAATCCTTCCACCTTCAATCGATTCAAGCATTGGCTGATTATTCTGACATTGGCTAATGCGGACTTAAATTCGGTTCGGACCTTGACTAATTCGGACCTGATTCAGACCTTAGCTGTGGACAATTCGGACCTTGGCTAATTAGGACCTCGACCACTGGTCAATTCGGACCCCGCAAAATCGAGGTCCGAATTAGCCAATGATGTTTTTGAAACAGGGTCCGAATTAGCCAAGGTCCGAATCGGATTGAGGTCCGAATCAGTCAATGTCAGAATCTGTTTAGGGTCCGAATAGACCACATGTGAAACAAAAATAAGGTCCGAACCAGCCAAAGCTTGAATCGATTCAAGATGAAAGGATTGACTGTGTCTTTAATTCATTAACATAAGAATTCATTGCAGTGCTCATGCCATTATTTCATGCAGATTTCGCGAATGAAATACTTTGTTTTGTAGATCGATTGATTGATTGATTGATTGATTGATTTGTGGCTTTGCATCCCAGTCAACAGCTATGGTTATATCGGGACGTTGCCTCCATTTTGTGTAGGACTTTTACCCAACATTACGATGTCATGACACCCAAAATGCGCTTATATATGACATTATAACCACGCAAGTAAACACCAGGGCTGTATGTAAGGATGGTTTGACTTAAACCACTTTTCCTGGGCACGCTCAGACCTTCTGAGCGGTTAACCAGTGATCAAACGCCCAATCAGTAGTGAATAAGCTTTGCATGTAGGCATTTGTTTCTTACGGGTACTTTGAGTTTTGTAGTTCACGATCCTCTGGCGTATGGCATAAGCCAGCGCAAGCCGCATTTTTTACTTTATGAAATGCGAGACCGTCATAGACCACGGCACGAGCACGGCACGAAATCAGTAAAGCCTGGAAAGCAATAAGTATTCTATCAAAACGAGACAGCAGATTGTACAGCCTATATACGGATTGAAGTCTCATTCTTGATGTTAGGACGGCTCGTTTTGAATCTGAACACATTTTTTTTCTTTATTAAAATGTCCGAATTGTTCATTGGAAAAGGTCCGATTTGTTCAATGGAAAAGGTCCGAATTGACCAAAGAGTTTTTCTTTTTGCGGTCCGAATTGACCAATATAAAAGGGTCCGAATTGACCAGTGGTCGAGGTCCGAATTGACTAGGGCCAAATTTTTTAGGGTCCGAATTGACTAGGGCCGAATTAGCCACGGTCCGAATTGTCAATAATGCCTAATTCGGATCCTATTTCCAAAAAAAATCATTGGCTAATTCGGAGCTCGATTTTGCGGGGTCCGAATTGACCTGTGGTCGAGGTCCGAATTAGCCATTGTCCACAGCTAAGGTCCGAATCAGGTCCGAATTAGCCAAGGTCCGAATTGTCCACGTACCGTTAGTGGGCCATCAGGTACACTATTGCCTATCTGTTCATGGACATGCCTCACAGACGCAAATAACCAAATACATATTACGTGTATATTCTTTAGTTATTGACCTGAATGCTCTCCTTCAATCAGCGAAAGAAGAAGAACACAATAGCCTGAGTGACCGACCAAACATAGCCATTTGACAAATACAGCGCATTATGTCTGAGCCATGCAATTTCAAGAAAGTCTCCGATTCATTCCCCTAAATTTACACGTAATTGCTTTCTTTCAAATGAGTGGGCAGTGATCCTTGTGATTTTAGTTAATTGCATCCTAGCTTCATTAAGTCCTTAAAACCAATATTGTCTCGGACGTTAGCCACCTCATTATGGATATTATTTGAAACAGCTTGAGAACCAACATACTATTTTATACATAGAAAAATAACTGAAAAATATAAAATTTTCGACATTTCATCCTATTCATCCTGTTCATTTTAATTTCTGTGTGCAAAGTCATCCACATAAACCACATAAACTCCTTTAATACTATTGTTTTCCCCCTGCTTATCAGAAATGCATGGAGCCACCCATATTCAATGATCAAAAATTACTTGGATTAGCCTTAGATTCATTTAAAGTAAGGAAACATATAAGCTCTGTCACTGATATGTCCGAAAATGATTTGCTGTTTCGAGGCAAGAATAAATCAGTTGTGTCACTCGAATGTTGACAAAGCTGAATCAGAAACCCCACTCTGTGACATCATTCAAAATAAAAGTGGTATATGCTTTGAAGCTCGCTCAACGAAGTGCATGTAGTCCAAGGAAAAAACGCCATGCAATATTTCGCTTGATAAAGACACTCGTTATGCTTCTGCATGTACGTAAATAACTTTTGAAAGATCACAACAAAAGTGTAATTCTTCCATTAATCATTCTAGTAGTACGGTACAAAGTCTTCGATGCATACAAAAGATGCTTATCTTACTGTTCTCCACGCTCAGTAAATAAATGTGCATTAACAAATCCGTTTGGATACAAATTTCAATAAAGACACCCACAGGACTGTGTAATACTTCTTAGTTAACGACCAAGACAAAGAAAAACAAATAGAATTTAAGAATGTAATTAGTTTCCGTGGCAAAATTGTATCTACATCTCAACTTTATAAACCATTAGCTGAAAAACACAAGTGCCGTAAGTATTCCAATTGGCTTCAACATAAAATAATTTTGCAGATCATAGTGGACGCCGATTTTGCAAACTCGGCTTTGTTTATTTTCTCGAGATCAAAGCATGTGCTACTTACGGTCCAAGGGCAGAGGATGTGGAACGTCGCATTCGTAACGATCTCGCCAACGCATACGAAACTTCATAATAGCATGCATTAACATGCCACGTCGCATCAATAATCACGATTAACAGTTAGGTCCCCGTGCTATTGGTGTTACAGTAAGTTAGTCGGCGCCCAGGGATCTCCATCGCCGGGCAGCTTACTGAATCTGTTGAGACCTCGTTTTTGATTCATCAGGGTTGTTATCATGATTCATTTGTTTAACCTTGATAATTCATTGACTACTTAGAGATTCACCACGAGGACCGAACAACTAACTAAATTTTGTGAACCACTGCATGGGATGAGGGTGAGGTTAGGCGCCTGTTAAACCGGTTTTCCCACCGTTTGTGGTGTGGGAATTTCTTTCTGATTGCGCCATTTCCTGATCATTGTTTGCTTGTACCTTTTTAAGCCCCCGCCCCCCTTAGTAATTTTATATTACTGATCGTTCCAAGGCGATACTACTGCTGTGGTTCTATTTGTTTTATGTTTTGGAGTCGAAGTTTTGTACTGTTTGGGCCTTGTGTGCATTTTTATATTTTTGATTAAGTTCGGGTAATTGAATGGCCGCGAATTGGAAAGTAGCTGCTTACTCGGCTTACGATATGTTTTCTAATTATAAGTACCTAATTATCAATTTAGTTTTTCCCACCCCGGTTTTTGGAGTGTGAATTTCTTTCTGATTGCATCTTGTATATGCCATGTCTGATACAAATTGACGACGAGTTTGCTAAGGGCAGCTGTAGACGTAATTTATCTCTCTACAAATACTGGATTAAAGACAGATGCAACTACTCATATCGACATTTGATTTCATAGCGCTCGAATTAAATGTACGTAAATTACAAATAATGTTCAAGTTTGATTGTACAATAAATTATTTACTAAGTTTCAGAGTTTCAGCGAACTTTTCTACAAACAAAAGATTTTCGCTTTGGCTTTGTCATAGCGGTACGCAGGCATTTATTCATTATTGTTTTATTTTACTGTAATATTAATTTCTCCTTTCAATTTTCATTAATGTATTTTGTACAAGTAAGAGCTGTTAACATTATGTATAATTGGTAACCAAACTCCAGCTTATATTACTTTGAAATTAAGAATTTGCCGTTAATAAGTTATGGTTTCTTAAGATTTTGATAAGCGGCCAAAACAATAGAATATAATCATGTTTGGATCGGAAAGATACAATATACATTTATTGACTATTGAGTCATTGAATATGATGTGATATTCAACAGAGACTACCAATATTGACCGAGGCGAAGCCGAGGGCTTCGCGTCGGTCAATATTGGTAGTCTCTGTTGGATATCACATCATATTCAATGACTCAATAGTCAACAATTGTTTTATTGTATAACAGTTTCTTTTAATATAAAACTTTTAAAATGAATGAGCAGAAAAAAAATATTTGAAAATTGATTGTTTTCAACAGCTTGCATAAAGTCCCAGCATGACTAAAAAGTTCATTTGGACACAAAGTCTTAATTCAAATAAATTAAACAGTAGTAAATATCATCTGTAGTTCATCAGCAGGACTGCAAGACATCTCCGTTCTAAATTTAGCAACATATATTTAATGGGGAAAAAACCCAGGTCATAAAATATGAGAAAATATATAATGGGCCGAAAGCATTGTCTGAAATGCTGTCTATTTATAGTTATATAATAATATCAAAATATATCGGTGAGACACAACTGATATCGACAGCACATTGACATTGGCATCTTCTTAATGAGAAATGAGTTTTTAGAAACATGTCAAATGTCTGATGATATTTGATCATTTCACAGAATATCTTATCTCTAGCACGAACTGTACACTGTATACATTAAGATTTATTAGAGTTTTGCATCAGTTGATACGATGACAAAAGGATCGTCTGGGTCAATACATAGTGACAGACGTTTTATTTTTATTTTATTTTATTTATTTGTTTTTTGTTTTTTTTTAATTTATTTATTTATGCCCATGCCGTTGTAAAAATGAAAATTTTCAGTAGAAAAAAATAAATGATATTTTTCTTATTTTTGCTCAAAACATAGATTGTGGGTACACGTTAGAACCGCCTTGCCGAGGCGGTTCTAACGAGTACCCACAATCTATGTTTTTGGAGCAAAAATAAGAAAAATAGGTATACCCCTGCATACCCCAGTTTTACTATGTAAAAGTGGGGTTTGAGGGGGTATACTTTACAAGGACATGTTTTCCTGATGGAGATATCAATTTACATGCAATTCATGAGTTAGAAGATTCTGACAGCAAAACAGTAAGATGCTCTTATGCAAAATGTTTCGGAATCGCCAGTTGTGGGGTAAAAATGGTAAATATATCAACCTAATAGCAATAGTTTGACTGTCTTCAGTTACCTCATGTCGTACACATGTAAGCAAAATAGTGTTTGATTTGAAACAATGCTACCATATGTCTGTTAAAACAATGACATGAAATTGTGATACATGTATAAGGCTAAACGTTTCATTTTGTTTCATTTAGTATAGTAAGTATATGTCATAGATCGCACATCTAGTTTTTTACGTATGGCAATCTAAGGTAAGGATGGACACAATCAAAGGGAATATTCCAGAATATTAGAGTGTGAAATAAGGCCATACAAGGCAGATATAGTCAAATGATGATTAAAAGATAAGCAAATGAGCAACTTATATTATCAGACGAATTTATTTCTTGTGATTTATTGATGCCGGCATGTTCGTTACCAAGGTTATCATTCCAACGACATAAAACGATTTAATGGCAACTCATCAAGTAAGTATTATCTTTTGAGGCCTCACACGAAAGATGTCTGAATAACAATCCTAAGAATGTCGCTTCGTTTGTTTTGTTTATGATAAACCGTCTGGACTGTAATAATCATGTATTGATCTGATTTGAAAGGACGAAAGAAAAACATCATTTCCTTCTTTTATTTCAAAACATCGACTTACAAGTGCATTTCTATGCATTTTTATATAAGTATGATCTTTATAAATAAGAGAAAAAAAAACGAAAAAAGAAGGGGCATACCAACAAAATTGCTTATATCTCGACTACCAATAGCCGTAGAACACACAAAATGACACCGATTAATTGCTAGGACAATGTTATGTTAGTTTTTCTATGGACTTTTATGATTTTCTGCCATTTTATTGTTTACATTAAAACACGTGAATATACAAATTAGATAATTACTAACCATATGGTGGATGGGCTATGTCTCAACTTTACAATGTGACCAGGTTTAGTGGTCTAGGATAAGTAACGGTAGAGATGTGGTCAGTTTTGTATGTACGCCCCTATGCTCAAGTATTACGTTAACGGTTGCCATGGAAACCATGCAGTTTTACATTGTGCATTTGAGTTTATCTTTGAGGCAAAAGTGTTTGCATTTCTGGGGTCCATATGAACAATCTGGTACCTATGAAATATTGTCATGGGTGCAAGGTAGGTCAAATTAGCCCTTGGGGTAAGTAAAATAACTCTATAATCATTGCTTGCGGTGTTTTTGAATTGCTGGGGTTAGTAAAAGACCTCTATAATCATTGAATTGTTTTTGAATTGTCTAAGCTTTTTATGAACAACGTGAGTCTAGGTGTGATACTGAAAACATTATAAGAAAAGCAAGTGTTTGATGATAAAGTATGGTATGACATTGTCCTATTGCAACACGAATTAACTGAACAATCATAATCACTGAATTGCGTGTATATCAAGAACTGGTCATTTGTTTACATACTTTATATGAGGTGTTTTCAGAAGACAATTAATAGAAATGTAAGAGCATATTTATTACAGTTATGTCATGAGAGAGTCTAATATAAAGTGAAGACAAGCAATATGCTTCGTTTCAGTTTGAGATGTTAACAAGCATTAATGTACATCCAATAAGTATAAATGTTACAGCAGAATCAACATTCTGCACATTTTGTAAAAACAATTCGCCCTCGTTATTTGTTCAAAAACAGATTATTATTAATTAAGGTCATACTTTAAGACTTTGATTTTGTAAAACTGTAGTAAGCATTGATAAAATAAGTTGATGATTGCAGAACACCCCACCCCCACCACCACCACCAAATTATCATGACTGGTTTCGGAGATAGCTTGATTTGAACTTTTGCATAGGTCATACTTTAAGACTTTGATTTTGTAAAACTGTAGTAGGCATTGATAAAATAAGTTGATGATTGCAGACCCCCCCCCCCCCACCACCACCAAATTATCATGACTGGTTTCGGAGATAGCTTGATTTGAACTTTTGCATTTTATCTCAAGAATATTCATTAGTTCTGCTTAGACCATTCCATATCTTCAATAAAATAGAAGTTGTCTTATGACTATGCAGTGAAGCAGCTAATAGTTCTACTATGACGTCGTAGAAGACATCCAAACAAATAACTAAAGCAAATGATTTATAATTTGAAAACAATTTCAAATGATTTACAGTAGATCTATACAACTAATTGCATCAATTTCAAAATTTCTTATGAAAGTAAGTTATTTGGCGCCAAGGGATCTCCATCGTCGGGCAGCTTACTCAATCTGTGAGTCCTTATTTTTATTTATCAGGGTGGTATCATGATTTATTTGTTTGTCTTGATGATACATTGACTAGTTAGAGATTCACAACGAGAACCAAACAACTAAATTAAATGTTGTGAACCACTGCAGAAGCTGAGGGTGAGGTTAGGTGCATGTACCTGTAAAATCGATTAAAGCCCGCCAGTAATTTTATATTACTGATCGTCCCAAGGCGACACTTCTGTAGTGGTTCTTATTGTTTTAGGTCTTGGTGTTAGAATTTTTTGTGCTGTTTGCGCCTTAAGTGTGTTTTCATATTTTTAGTTAAGTAAGGTAACTGAGTGGCCACCTATTGGGAACTAGTTGCTCATTCGGCTTACGATATGTTTTCGTGGTATAAGTACCTGATTGTAGTTTAGTTTATTCTCATCTCGGTTTTTGGAGTAGGAATCTCTTTCTGATTGCGCCTTTTCCTGATCGTTGCCTTTTTTTTACCATTTAAGTGAATTATTTTAATTTTTGATTTTTTTTCACCAAGGGAGACTACTCTCACATGAAAATAAGGCTGTTATTTATATGTAGTCTCATATCGTTTGAGCCGATGGGAATATTTGGGTTTAGTTAACAAGTCACAAGAACAAATGAGATCAGCAGACAAAAAACCAAAATGATCTAGAAGAACGTCTATGTTCCATATGCTATCAACGCAGCCATAAAACATAGCAATGAAGCAATTTAATGTGCTTTTGGGAATATCGCTAAATGGCTGGAACCACGTTGGACTATAATAACTTAGTAACTAAAAAGTGACAAAAAATAAAATGATAAAATTTTCTAAACGTCAGTTTCCGTAACGACGGCATATGAGTTTGGCTCGGTCCAGAAATGGGATAATATACTGAACACGGTTTTCAAACAGCTGTAGAAAGGAATCTGTTAAAAAGAAGACGCAGAATTTTGCGGAGAAAACATGCTTGTTAGAAAGTTAAATGTGTGTTTCATTAAATAGCGAAGTGTCGAGAGCATTTCTTTGTATTAACGATGGAATTCTAGATGAAGCAGTCGATGTGTAAAACGGATTATATTCTACATATTGTTTAACGGCTGGCCACGAGGCTATGTATACATTTCGGAATGGGTTCCGGGTCATTTCGGCCCATGGATATTAAAAAAAAACAGCTTAGGGTACGAGTCTATGTCTTGACGTGTTTTCCGACAAGCACATTTTCAAATTGGTGTCTACATAATATATTTTTAACCGACCACAGCAACAGTAAGCCTCATCATTGGAAAAGCATAACCATCCAACAAATGTGGTTTACTTTGTTATACATGTACAAGCAATATTTGCTCGTTTCAATCATTACCGAGATTGAAATTTGCATATCTGTCACATTACTTTCCCTTCGAGACTTAACCTGCGAACTAACATGGGTATGGTTACTTCTTTGGCAGCTGACCATTATGGAAATATCTCCATGAACACTCGGAATTCTCCGTAAACTGATATAAATGACCATAAACTGAATTAAATTAACATTTATCACAAAACTGTATTTTTCATTAGAATAAATGTTTATCAGATCTATATTGATGAAATTAAGCATGAATTATACAGGTAATCCAAATATACGGTATATCATTGATTTGTTTACCTAATACCCTCAGTCCTGCATTTTACTTTATAAGTAGTGGTTGACGGGGATAAGTTCGCATGGAGATGTTTCCGTGATGATTATCCTATCGCGGCACCAAATGTAACGCTGTCTTGGTGGGCAGTCATTTACACTATTGCCTAACTATTCATTGACATGTCTCACAGAGGCAAATTTCCAAAAGAGCAGCTATCTTTAGTAATTGACTAAAATGCTCCCCTGAAGAAAAATGGGATGATAAACACAATAGCCTGACTGACCGACCAAATACAGCCAAATGACAATTGCAGCACATTTTGTCTGAGTGATGCAATTTCAAGAATGTTTCCAATTCATTCCCCTCAATTAACACGTAATTGCTTTCTTTGAAATGAGTGGGCAGTGATCCTTGTGATTTTGGTTAACTGCATCCTAGCTTCATTATGTCCTTAAAATCAATAATGTCTCGGACGTTAGCCACCTCGTTTTGTTTATATTTGAAAAAGCTTATGGACCGATTTACTGTTGTATTTGGTACTTAACGTAATATCGTCACCTTCTCGACTTGATTCTGATTATCGTGTTCAATGTTACATGGAATCTGGGACCAACCTCCATACATGTACTTTATTTAACCACTAAATTTACATATTCTTCCTAATGCGATTTTATCAATGTCTGGCTTTCAAAAATATTGATGTGCATCATTAAATCATTAGAGGTCACATGAAATGGTCTGCCCTTAAAAGTCTCCTCGTACATAAACCATAATGCGGATTATGTTTTCCTTAAGATCATTTGAGATCAGCAGAAATCAGAAATTAATTATCGGTTAAGATTCATTTTCTAACCCACGTTTAATATATTTATCCCAATTTGGATAACACTATTCTTTGTATTGATCCCTCTTGAAAGTTGCAAATTTAAAGTAATTTTCTTTGGCTCCATGCTGCCAGTTCTAAAGGGTCACCACTGATGAGGCTTGAGTAGCCGAAACCGCGGTTTGACCCACCATTTTATCATTAATAACTGCTCTTAAAAGAAGCTGAGGGTGAGGTTACGGCCGTGTAAAATCGATTTAAACTCGCCAGTAACTTTGTGTTACTGATCGTTCCAAGTCGATACTTCTGTGGTGGTTATTTTTGTTTTATGTCTTGGTGTTTAAAATATTTTTGTGCTGTTGGCGCCTTATGTATGTTTGCATATTTTTAGTTAAGTTAAGGTAACTGAGTTGCCACCTATTGGGAAAATAGCTGCTCATTCGGCTTACGAAATGTTTTCATGGTATAAGTACCTGATTGTTAGTTTGGTTTTTTCCCACCTTGGTTTTTGGAGTGGGAGTCTTTTTCTGATTGCGCCTTTTCCTGATCTTTGCCTACTTGTACTTTCTTAAAGGATCTCAGTTTTAATGTTTGATTCTTCAATGCCACATTGAATTTCTTGTTTCGACACCTGATGAAAATTCGCTGTTCACAGTAACTTTTGAATACGTGTATTCTATTTACAGATTAAAGCGTATATCGACTCATTTAATTGTCAATAGCAACAGGAGACTTCGGGGTCCGCTACTTTCTTGCATCATATTCAACAAAAGAAAGAAATGTGGCAACACAAAATCTTCGGAAACTGTAAATTGACTGTATTGACTTAAGATGTTGGTGAAAATGTCAAATTAGTTTTTATAATGTGAAGAAATCAATGCCGGTTCAGGCAGTTGCAAAGTATAACATTTGCACAAATGGACAATATTTTTTCTCAGAAAGAGAAAGCATTCATGTGACGAGGATTTGCGATTCTTAGCCGATTATTGTTAAAGTTTCGTAGAGATAAAATATACTGATATGAGATGAACTGTATATTCATCTATAATACTGAGCCATGTCTGATACAAATTGACGACGAGTTTGCTAAGGCCAGCTGTAGACGTAATTTATCTCTCTACAAATACTGTATTAAAGACAGATGCAACTCCTCATATCGACAGTTTATTTCCTAGCGCTCGAATTAACTGTAAATCATAAATGCTGCTTTAGTTTCAGTATATTATTAATAACTATGTTTCAGGGTTTCAGCGAAATTATTTACACCCAAAAGGTTATTCGCCTTCGCTTAGTCATAGCTGTATTTACGGCTTTTGTTTCATTTTTATATAATTTTCTCCTTTCGACTTTCATCAATGCATTTTGTACAAGTAAATAAGGTACAAGTAGGCAACGACCAGGAAAAAGGCGCAATCAGAAAGAAATTCCCACTCCAAACAACCGAGGTTGGTAAACGCTAAATTGACAATTAGGTACTTATACATAGAAAACATATCGTAAGCCGAGTGAGCAGCTATTTTCCAATAGGCGGCTTCTCATTTATACAAACTTAAATAAAAAATATGAAAACGTGCATAAGGTTCAAACAGCACAAATATTCGACTCCAAAACATAAAACAAATGGAACCACAACAGGAGTATTGCCTTGGAACGATCAGTAATTTAAAATGTTTTTTTTTTTTTTTTTTTTTTTCTGTATAATTGGAAACAAACCTCCGGCTTATATTATGTATATTTTGAAATTTTAAAAGATTTAAGAAAAAGGTAAAAGTAGGCAATGATCAGAAAATGGCGCAATCAGAAAGAAATTCCCACTCTACAAACCGAGGGGTTGGAAAAATAGGTACTTATACATGTACCAAGAAAACATATCGTAAGCCGAGTCGGCACTATTCCTCAATAGGCGGCCATTCATTTACCCGAACTTTACTGACAATATGAAAACGTACATAAGGCTCAAACAGCACCAAAATTCCAAAACGCAAAAAAAATAAGAACCACAACGAACACAAGAACGATCAGTAATATAAAACTACTGGTGGGGGGGGGGGGGGCTTAAACCGGTTTTACAGGCGCCTAACCTCACCCTAATCTTCTGCAGTGGTTCACAACATTTAGCTTGTTGTTCGGTCCTCGTGGTGAATCTCTAACGAGTCCACGAATCATCAAATGCAGCTGAACTTAGAAGATCCGTAGCTTGCCGGGCTATTCACTATCTTCCCATTGCACTACGGACCGTCTCCGAGTTTCGCCACGTACTGTTACGTACTGCCACGGTGCATTGCATTCAGCCCATTTCATCACGACCCAATACGTTTCTCATTTCCGCCATGACTGCCGTTGCAGATTTTATGTAGCGTTTATACTGCGTTTACACTATGTTCCCGGCGGCCCCGGTAGCCCCGTTTGCTCGAAACGTAGCGTGCCGTGAAATTTTGGTCACATATTTCTCTGTTTTCAAGATTTGTTACGTCTTTTTAAGTTTTCTTACGTTGTACTACGATATCCGTGTCAAGCCGTGGTAGTGATAAGCCGGTGTGTCACGGAGCCGCTAAGGTACATGTACGTTACGGTTGCCCACGCTCTATCACAGTTATTAGCACGTTCTATTACGGCATGTTACGTTCTTATGTGGTCAGTTGCGTTTTGACCAAGGTGTAACACGTTTTTTTCGTTCTGTCTAGGTCAGTTACGGACGAAACGTAGACACCATACAATTCAAAGCACTTTTGTGCATTTTGTATACGAACGAGTCCTTTGAAATAATAACAACCGCGCTCCTAATCAACCGACTGCAGAGTTGATTAAGAAAGTTCGGGATTTTATTTCTTCTTCAATGGCATAGTGCAGCGTATAGTATCTTTTGTTCACTTTAGTGACTGCTCCAATATGAAGGAATTTGTCCCCATGATATGCCATTTTATATCTATAAACTTCACGCGCCGTGATAGCCGTAACATAACGTGACGTACGTAGTAGAACGGGGTGAACACCGTCACAAAGACCGTAACGCACCGTTACTTTAGGCAACAAAACGTGTTGAGTATTCCGTTGGAAATGGGTCAAGACGTGGGACGACCGTGATCAAACGCAGCAGAACGTGGCTTGCCAGGTTATTCACGATCCGTACATTGCCGGGTTATTCACTAGCTTTCCGTTGCACTACGGACCGCCTCCAAGTTTCACTACGTTCTGTTACGTACTGTCACGGTGTCGTACTTTCAGCCCGTTTTATCACGGCCCATTACCTTTATCATTTCCGCCGTGACTGCCGCGGCAGATTTTTAAACTGTTAGAAAAAAAAAGCCACGGTGTCCACGGTTATCACGGCCTGCTACGTTTGCCTATCCCGTTCCCCGTGTAAACGCAGTATTACACTATGTTGCCGACGGTACGGCAGCCACGTTTCAGACCACCGTTATCAAAACGGGATAAACGTGAGGCAACGCAGGGGAACGGGATATGCAAACGTAGCAGGCCGTGATAACCGTGGAATCCGTGGCAAATTTTTAGGCAGTTTAAAAATCTGCCGCAGCAGTACGGGGAAATGAGAAACGTAATGGGTCGTGATAAAATGGGCTGAACGTAGCACACCGTGACAGTACGTAACAGTACGTAGCGGAACTTGGAGGCGGTCCGTAGCGCAACGGGAAGCTATATAGTGAATAGCCCGGCAAGCTACGGATCTTCCACGTAATGTACCTTAGCGCCTCCGTGACACACCAGCTTATCACTACCACGGCTTGTTACGGATATCGTAATACAACGCAAGAAAACTTAACAAGCCGTAACAGAACTTGAAAAAAGAAAAATATGTGACCGAAATTCTACGGCACGCTACGTTTCGAGCAAACGGGGCTGACTGGGCCGCCGGGAACATAGTGTAAACGCAGCAGTAAACTGTCAAAAAATTTGCCACAGTATCCTCGGTTATCACGGTCTGCTACTTTTGCCTTTTACGTTCCCTTGCGTTACTTCACATTTACCCCATTTTGATCACGGTTGTCTGAAACGTGGCTGCCGTGACCGCCGGGAACATAGTGTAAACGCTACATAAGGAACATGACCTTTTGACTTTAGGTATCTGACAAACGTACTGCGCATAGAGCATTTAAAGTCTTCGAAGTTCCCGTAGACATTCAATCAATGGGGTATAAATCTAGTGACATTTATTTATATGGCATGAATGAATCAAATCAGTGTTTATTTATGGAATGCCAGTAGGCTGTATTTTACACCAGAATCTGTGGGATCTAGCTTAAGTTACATGATCGACGCAATCTCGCTTTCCTCATAAAACACCATTACAGCCTGTTATTGAAGACATTTGTGGCAATTTGTGTGTATCAGAAAGGACAGATAATCCAAATAGCTTCATCATTAATTAATGCTTTCTTTGAAATCTAATACCGGAAGTTCTTGATGTTCTGTGTTGCCACAAGGGACGAGAGCCAACGCATAAAACTATTTCACCCTGTCTTTTTGTTCTGACAATGACAAATGCGCAAAAATCTTACAAATGTTAATAACATGAACGCTAATCTTACAAATCTACACTAATTTCCGCAAGTATCGCTATTTGGAATATCGCCTTGATGCGCAGGCTTGGTCCAACTTTCGCTGACCCACTCCATACTAAGGATCGTAATCCAAAATTTGACTAAAATGAGCTATTAATCTGTTTTCTACTTAAACAATAAATCTGCGCTTTATTAAACGAATGACCCAGAAAGCAATATTGTATGAAGCGCTTTTCATCCCCGGTGTTCTCATTAGGTTGTTTGCTTCTCAGGAGAAAATAAATGGCAAAGCAGAAGTCATTAAGTGTAATAATACCAGAGCACAACTTAAGGCGATTGGCAAAAAGAGATATTTCCGAGACCTTCGATTATAGCACCATGTATATAGACTGACACCATGTCAGTCTTTAAGCAGGATGTCATAACCTATCTGACGTTACTGAATACATGAAATAAAGAGCAAGGATCTTAAAGCTCATCAGAATATACATCGAACGCTAAACTGATATAAAAACAAGGGCAACATTTCTAGAGTCTCATCTAAAGGAATGTAGAAGCTCAGGATCGAACCTTAGACCCCTGTGTCTTAACTACTGCGATACGGAGACATTTTAACAGTAATGTTAGACAAAGTAGCCTGATTGCTGGGCCTTATCTAGTCATATGACAAGAGCAGCACATTATGATTGAGCTATGCAATTATGAAGTCTATATTAAGTTTGTCCCCATTCATACGTAATTGCATTGAGTGGGCAGTGTTCGTCACGATTTTAGTGAACTATATTCTGCCCTTGAGATAATTAATATCTCGGACTTGGCTATATCTATCAAACCTAACATACCAATGAATTATTATACTTGACAATTTGCGTAAGGGAGAGGCAATTTGATTTGGGGGCGACAAGAAGCTTTTTGGGAGCCTGCATGTTTATGTTTATGTATTTTATTTGTATACTTCGAAAGTACAATAGAATTTACTTGGTCTATGAAGTGTTTTCTGGAATACAAATTTTCGAAGAAAAAAAAATAAATGGTCGCTCCGTAATAAAGGAAATATAAAAACTTGATCCTTTGGAATCAGTGAAAATGTTCAAAGGGATGTAGTATGGGCCATTACTTCATTTTGAAAGGCTTTCATCTCACGCCTGATTTAGATTGCTCCGTTTCTTGTTAAACGAATTAATTACGGGACCAAACGTCTTCTACATTTTCCGCCACATTACCTGTACATGCATAATAACTACGATTGTACATGTATTCACCTTGTGCTTTCAAAAACAGTAATTCTCATGAATATTAGGGAGTCTTATAAAAGAGTTTGGACTTTAAAAGCTCATCTTAACAAAATTGAACTGCTTGATTAGCTGCCCACACGAATGCAATGCACATGTGCAGTTTGAATGCTTGCACACGTTTACAAATTAAGATTCAGTAACGTCTCCTCATTTAAAGGTTAAAATGCAATATAGCAACATGAGACTTTGATATTCAACAGCTGTTTCTTCCTTGAATTGGATTCAACAAAATTAAATAAATGCAGAAACGAAAGATCTTCTGAAAATCTAATGGAATATATTGGCAGAAATGATTAACTAAAATGTAAAATGGAATCTGGTAAATTACTGCCATGCAATAAATGTTTTGTAGGCGGTTTCTGAGCTTTAACAACACAGTAATGACTTCATAACATATATTCTAATGCCACCGAGTAGATAAAAGATAGAGGCCCTTATGTGATAACTGATATTACTTCTTGTATGGGCCAATTTAGAGATTATTATACTGTACAGTCTATATTGGCACATGTTGAACGATACTTGTTTTATAGGCTAAAACACATTGATCCTGCTGACCCTATAACCATTTAGATATGCATTAAAGCAAGCTTTTTGAAAAGCTTAACTCGAATGTAATTTTTATTTCATTTTCAATACCGGCTGGATCTGAGTCAAAAGAGACCCTATAATTGTAGAAGTTAAGGAAGAGGGACCAGGAATCGGTGCAATTAAATCAGAATGTCTTCGAAAATGGTATTTGAGTTAAGATTCAATATTTTTTCTACGTTTCAGTTTTACAAAACGTTTCGATTGACATATTGCTATGTATTAAGCCGTTGAAGGCTATTTATTTGTTAAAGGTTTTCTTTTTATAGCAGTTCCATGTTTTACTTTCCTCATACTATTTGGTATTACACAGATACACCTGCTGGTTCTTATTGATTTATGTTTTGGTGTTGAATGTTCGTGCTGTTTGCACCTTGTGTAAGTTTTCATATATTTAGTTAAGTTCGGGTTTCTGCGTGGCCGCCTTTTAGGAAAAAGCTGCTCACTCGGCTTTGTATAAGTACCTGGACCCAGTTGTTCAAAGCATCGTTAGCTTAATGATATCGTTAAGACATAAATTTGTTAAGCAAATATCAGCTTAAGTAACAAATACACTGTTATAATGTGAGAATCCTTTCTCACATTTTTTCAACAAAAAATAACTGTGTATTTGCAATATTAATGTTTGAAATTTTAACGAAACGTTAACTAACGACGTCGTTAGTTTTGAACAACTGGCCCCTGATTGTTAATTTTTTTTTTTTTTTTTCATCTTAGTTTTATTCTGATTGCGGTATTTTCATGACCATTGCTTACCTTTTAACATACAGTCCAACCTGCCTTAAGCAAGCCCTGTATTAAGCAAGCACCTGTCTTAAGCAAGCACTTCCATTTTTCCCCAATTAATTTTACATGTAAATGAACCTCTATTAAGCAAGCACCTGTCTTATGTGGCCAAAGGTCACTTGTTTCTATCCCAATTTTGGCTTATTAAGCAGCCACGAATTTCATCAATAACTTAAAAAAGAAATAGTTTGACATGGATATTTAAACTCTGTCAGGTGTCAAAATTGTCTTCACACCTTCCAGATGCCATAATTCATTGTTTATTGTCTCAGAAGATAATCCTAGACAACTTGTCAGAGCATTTTGGAGAACTTAGTGACAGTGGCAGTGCTATTGTTTATTTCTAGCTAACATGGTTTGGTTAGGACACCCACCTAACCTCTATTAAACTAGCACCTGTCTTAAGCAAGCGATTTTAGTGTTTCCCTCGGCCGCTTGCCTAAGACAGGTTGGACTGTATATTGATATGTACAATAAAAACATATGTTAAACCTGAGCTTAATATTTACATGTGAGCCGCGACGCGAGAAACCCGTTCTTCGGGGATTTCGACCAGATACGGCACAAACTGGCATGTGCGGCTACGGAAAAGAGCTAGAATCTTGAAATTTCGGGTATAAGTAAAGGAGGAGTTGTAATATCCGTGTAGCGAAAAGAAAGACGCTGACCAGCTTCGCAGTAGGCTTAAATCCGGTTTTCTCATGACGCGGCTCAGGTAATCACCAAACCCATTTAACTTACCTTCTATAAATAACTCTATTTGTTAATTTTGCTTAAAAATTTAGACATCAAATGATAGAAAATTTATTTTTCCTATCCCTCGCGTTATTTTCTTATTTATTAAGTTTCATGCTAGTGTCCATAACAATGAAAAGTATGATCATTTCTAGAACTAGGAATATTCGATATCGAAACATCTCAGCGAGACACAATTGAGCCGCCCCATGGGAAAACCAAGAATCTGCATAGGCAAAAACAAAGGCGCAGATCAGCTTCGCAGTAACTGCGAAGCTGATCGGCGCCTTTGTTTTCGCTACACGGATAGTACAATGCCTGTTCTACTTTTATGAAAAGTTTCAAGCTTCTAGCTTTCTTCTGTGGCTGTACAGGCCGGCAATTGATCTCGGCAACACTCAATAAGAAACTAAGATTTTAGCAACATTTCAACAGTCTGGTGTTATTCGATGATTTTACAGAATATCTTATCTTTTGCACGAAACTGTATATGATAAGAGTTATTAGATTCTGGCATCAATTGATAGTTGACAAAGGATTGTCTGGGACATGATGGGACTAGTGACATACGGTCCTATTATTTGTTCTTGCCTTTGCTGCACTCAAACAGATGTACTTTTACAAATGATCAAACATAATATTATAGTAAATTTGATATTCAAACCATAAAATACTAAATGGTCAAACAGATATTAATCTTTCAAGACATACAAAAATGAGCTAAAAGAAACTGACACCAAACAGAAATAATGCTTTAAAAAGGACGACCGCCTACGTCATAACAATGACGCAAGTTGAGTCTGTCCACTTCAACATGTACACAATATAAATTGTGTTTTATCAAATACTTAAACTGGAACGTATATTTGCAAAATGCATCAAAGACATTACAGAAAATTCTACATATTTTGACATAAAATCAAGAAAAGTCAATAAATTTAACAGTTTAGCACAGCACTAAAACAACTTGGTATAATGATGAATGGACACTTTTGGTCACATAATTGTGTTTGTATGTTACATACATGTTCTCTTGATATTTAGTTTCCACAGACTGTCAACTTTAGTGCATAAGTAGACTGGCCCCCGTCCTATGTTCACTATCATCCTATCATACCATGTTCTATAACCTCCATAAATATTTTCTTGTATGAGTTACCCCTCTTCTTAGGCTCAGAACATAGTCAAACTCAGCCATCAGAAGATTTCGTGCATGTCTTTTTCTGATAAAAACTAATGTTTGACGATGGGAGCCAGTCTAGTGCATAAGCCACATTTCTGATCTTTTGTTTATTTGTCGCCTTGCCAAATATCAGAAAGACAATTGTCACCGGGAAAACACATCATATGCAATGTTATCGTGGCGTACGTTGCGAGGGGTTTTAACGTACACTGTTTTCGGAACTGACCTAACCGAGTGGGTTTTTGGATAACCAAAACATCCCCATTTCCGGTTATCTTCATTATTAACATGCAAGTCGAATAGTGTAAGATGTTTGACTTTAAGACATACCCCTTTGAGCAATGGCGTGTAAGGTCGAACCCTTCTCGTACATACTTCCCAAACTTGAAATAAAAAATCAATTTAAATTTGATATTTTAACATTATTTTCTCTTTCGGACTCTACCCAATTAGATCACATAAATGTTTCATTTTTTACAACTTTAAATAACTTTAAATATTCTCTGTATATTGCATGGGCATGTTTTCGTAACGTTATTTTTGGATGATTTATTAATTCTGACACATCTATTAGCAAGAATTATTATTCAAATGATATAACACGATTAAATAACAACCCATCAAGTAAGTATTATCTTTTGCTGTCTAACACGAAAGATGTCCGAATAAAAATCCAAAGAATGTATCTTCATTTGTTTTGTTTATAATAACCCGTCTGGACTGTTATAATGAAATATTGATCGGAGATGAACGGACGAAAGAACAATATCGGTATAGTAACTTCTTTCATTTCAACCAAAACAACTTGCATAATAATAATAATAATAATAATAATAATTATAATAATTATAACAATATATTTTATTGAAATATAAGATTCAGTTATGTCACGTACATGTATGCAAAAAGAATTTGACCAAGAAAGCCTTTAAATACTGATAATTTCCCGATTTAATTTTATTATGTTCAACAATCACAAATAACTTGTAATTCGCAGGGCCGATGTCTTTAAATCACAAAACTTCCTGCATATAAGTTAGTAAAGGGGTACAATGGTAACTGGTATACATTGTGCTATGTTTTGCGTCATAACATACGAACATGCAGCTATTCGATAAGTCCTATTCAACAAAATGATTGAATGAGACATATGTTAGGTCCGTGAGAATGTACATTTAGTTAACTTAATCTAATGACAAGCTAGACTAAATGCGATTGTCACATTTCAAGATAGAAGGACAGATTGATGTTATTAGAAAGAAAATGGAACAAAGACACGCAAATGGAAGATTGAGAACCATCAATAACAAAGATCATATACCGGCTGCACAGTGCACATTCTGATATTTTGGGTAACAACAAGCCACGTTTTACCTGATATTATATTCGCTACTTTTGTTTCAGTGGATTACGCATTTTAATATACTCAGAGGCAAAATAAAGTATACACTTCTTTTTTTCCTTTTCATTATATCGCCGGAGCGTCTTTGTTGCTTGGCCCACCGGAGTTCAGCTGGTGTTTTTCTTTTGCTCCGGATTTCAGTAAGTTTTTCGGCGCCCAGAGATCTCCAACGTCGGGCAGCTTGCTGAATCTGTGAGTCCTCGTTTTTGATTCATCTGGTGGTCATCATGATTTATTTGTTTGACCATGTTGATTCATTTACTAGTTAGAGATTCACCACTAGGACCGAACAACTAACTAAATGTTATGAACCGCTAATGTAACAGAAGATGAGGGTGAAGTTAGGGCCCTGTAAAACCGGTTTTAGCTCCCCAGTAATTTTATATTACTGATCGTTGTAAGGCGATACTTCTGTTGTGGTTCTATTTCATTTATAATTTGGAGTCGAATTTTTGTGCTGTTTGAACCTTATGTACGTTTTCATCGTTTAAGTTCAGTTCTGGTAATTGAGTGGATACCTATTGGGAAATAGCTGCTCACTCGGCTTACGATATGTTCTATAAGAATAAGTACCTAATTGTCAATTTAGGTTTTCCCTTCTTGGTTTTTGGAGTGAGAATTTCATTCTGATTGCGCCTTTTCCTGATCGTTGCCTACTTGTACCTTTTTTAAGTTTTGCACAGCTTGTTTTTACCCATACCACAATACAATGATAGTAATAAGCTTGAATAACCATACTCTTGCTGCAGATCGATTTTACATATTTTGTACGTGCACCTGACTGGACTATCAGAACTTTCTGGACATCTGTTTGATCAATCAAAACAAACCACAAATTTGATTCGTTTGGTCACATGATTGCGCAACTCTGTTACAGCTGGCAGAAAAAAAAATGGTTGGCAGAATTCACAGAGTCAACATTTGAGCCGCCTCATGGGAAAACCAACAATCTGCAAAGGCGAAAACAAAGACGCAGATCAGCTTCGCGGTATCCGCGAAGCTGATCAGCGCCTTTGTTTTCGCTACACGGATAGTACAATTCCTCTTATTTCTGAATCAAAAATTTCAAGCTTCTAGCCATCTTCTGTGACTGCACATTCCGGTTTGTGTCAGACCTTGTCAAAAACCACATTGTTGGTTTTCTCACGAGACGGCTCATTTTTCAAACTTCCTTGAAATGAAATGACTAAAAGGTTCCATAAAGGAAAATCTGGGATATCATTCGATGAAAAAAAGTACAAGTAGGCAATGATCAGGAAAAGGCGCAATAAGAAAGAAATTCCCACACCAAAAATCGAGGTGGGAAAAACTAAATTGACGATTAGGTACTATTACTTAGAAAACATCGTAAGCCGAGTGAGCAGCTATTTCCCAATAGGCGGCTACGCACTTACCCGAACTTTACTAAAATGTGTAAACGTACATAAGGTTCAAACAGCACAAAAATTCGACTCCAAAAATAAAACAAATGGAACCACAACAGAAGTAACGCCTTGGAACGATCAGTAATATAAAAATTACATGGAGAGGGGGCTTAAATCGATTTTACAGGCGCCTAACCTCACCCTCATCTTCTGCAGTGGTTCACAACATTTAGTTAGTACTTCGGTCCTCGTGGTGAGTCTCTAACTAGTCAATGAACCATCAATGACAAGCAAATAAATCATGATAACCACCATGATGGATCAAAAACGAGGATTCACAGATTCAGTAAGCTGTCCGACGTTGGAGATCCCTGGGCGCCGAATAACTTACTGAAACCCGCAGCAAAAAAGTACCAGTTGAATCTCGCTGGGCCAAGAAACAGAGAAGAAGCTCCGGCCCCAACCAACTAAAATGAATAGCCACCGGCATGCAATTAAAGAAGGCAACATAGTTATGGCCATGTAAAACCAGTTTTAAGCCCGCCAGTAATTTTGTGTTACTGATCGTTCCAAGGCGATACTTCTGTGGTGGATCTTTTTGTTTTATGCCTTGGTGTTTAAAAATGTTTTGTACTGTTGTCGCCTTATGTATGTTTTCATATTTTTAGTTCAGTTTAGGTAACTGAGTGGCCACCTATTGGGAAAATAGCTGCTCATTCGGCTTATGATATGTTTTCATGGTATAAGTACCTGGTTGTTGATTTAGTTTTTTCCCACCTCGGTTTTTGGAGTGGGAATCTTTTTCTGACTGCGCCTATTCTTTATCTTTGCCTACTTCTACCTTTTTATCAACCATGATTGGGTCAAAAACTTAGCATGCAGACTGTCGCATAACATTAGTTATAACCTACACGTCTGTAACGTGTTATGATCTTTCTGAACTGAAAAGAAAAATCATTCCTCCCTGAAGTTTAATCGATAACAATAAAATGCAATTGCATTGAAAAATATTTATTTTAAGGAGCCTCGATAGTAATAAATAAGACAACTGTAATCAGCTCAAAAAGTGAGAGTTATCGTTACTCAATTATAGTGAAATTACCAATCAATCGGAGAAGCAAACCGAATGAAAAAAAAAAAAAAAAAAATGAAAAAAAAATAATCGAAATTGCTTGCTTTGTTCTTTGTTATTTCAAAAAAAATATTGATAATTGAATAGATGTTTTAAACTCTGTAACAAGAAGGCGTCTTCTGACTCGTATCCAGTGTCGGTATTGAAAGGGAAATAATACATTCAAGTTAAAGCTTTTAAAATGTGACTATAGCATACTAATTCACGAGACTATATGATCGCGATGAACGGCAAGAGGTGGTTTTGGCCTCGTATCTCATCTAATATTTATCAGAATTTAATAATTTTGGTATCAACAAGGGCAATTTTCTTATCTAAACATACATGCATCACATGCTTTAAAAACATATGTTTGAAAAGTTTTTATACTCCAGGATATGCATCTTTGTAAGAGGTGTGGGAAAACGCTTATAGCAGCTCAAAAAGCATGGAAAGACCTATCAATTTATACATTATCTTATTTGATAATCATTCTCCTTTTCAAAAATCAGTTTTTTTTGTCATTCTAAGTATATTCTCGGAGATGTGCTAGACAAATATGTTCAAAAAAAAAAAAAAAAAAAAAAAAAAAAAAAAAAAAAAAAAAAAAAAAAATCTGCAAAAATATTGTATTTTTGCCCTAGAATGCGTTTATTATTTTTACCTTTCATTTGTATTATTTGGCAAGTTGTTTGTGAATGCGTTTACAGCTTAAAACACATTCCGTTAAAATATTTTAGATCTGTTCCGTTTAAAATGAAACTGAAAATATTTCAAAAAGTCTGATTTTCTTATTTTTGAAAATCGATAACTATTTAAAAAGCATGGATACCTTAACAAATTATTTGCTAATTGGTAGCATTCCACCTATATTTTAAGCTCTCTTAAAATTATAGGTTTATATATCAACAAAAAAAATGGTATCGAGACTCCTTAATGCTAGGTTTCCTTTTAACGTTGCTACATCAATAAAATTTGACTGTATCAAGTAGTTCCAATATCAATTTACCAAATCCAAATGGGTATGTTTCAAAACGTCAAAATCAATGTTCAGTTGGTCTACATTTTTTAAAATAAATCCCGCTAATTGCAATTTCATCGGCGAGTTGTTTATATCTCCATGATTTCATCATATAAAATCCATTTAAATATCACAATAAAATGATTAAAATGCCTATTGTTGGTCATTTTCATGACAAAGCGCGAAAAACGTAGGGTGTATACTTTATTTTGCCCCTCAGTATATATTTTTTTCTCCATGGGTACATTGTAACATTTGTGTAACGAGAGTTCCCAAAGATCACTGATAACTGATTTACACAAATTACAGTAAAAGGGATAAGTCGCTATGCAGAAAGCGTTCCTAGAAAGCATGAAATTTTACCCCATCATAGAAAGCAAGTCATCGGGCAAATCTATTTAAAGCCTTATACTTTCTAAATATGAAAATGTCATTCATTCAGAGAACACTTGTGCAATTACAACCCGTAAACAATTCCTCTTTATAGATCATCTAGTAATTGAAAACTAATCAGACTGTAATCCATTGAATAAAACATGACATGGTGATTGCATACACCCAGTGATATAGCGTAGGCATATGCATTATTACCGGAGACCATTAATAATTTCGTGTATATATCATCTTGTTACTTGAATAATGGTTTGCCCGGAAAATGTACAAGGTGGCTTATTGGATCAAAGTTTCTGGACAGGTTTAGTGGTAGTATCGTGTTCTATTTTTTGTTTCAGTATTCTAGGAGTAATAGGAAGGTACAAGTAGGCAAAGATCAGGAAAAGGCGCAATCAGAAAGAGATTCCCACTCCAAAAACCGAGGTGGGAAAAAACCAAAGTAACAATCAGGCACTTATACCATGAAACATATCGTAAGCCGAATGAGCAGCTATTTTCCCAATAGGTGGCCACTCAGTTACCTTAACTTAACTAAAAATATGAAAACATACATAAGGCGCCAACAGCACAAAAAAAAAATTTAAACACCAAGACATAAAACAAAAAGAACCACCACAGAAGTATCGCCTTGGAACGATCAGTAACACAAAGTTACTGGCGGGCTTAAACCGGTTTTATAGGATCCTAACCTCACCCTCAGCTTCTGCAGTGGTTCATAACATTTAGTAAGTTCTTCGGTCCTCGTGGTGAATCTCTAACTAGTCAATGAATCATCAAGAACAAACAAATAAATCATGATAAACATCCTGATGAATCAAAAACAAGGACTCACAGATTGAGTAAGCTGCCCGACGATGGAGATCCCTGGGCGCCGAATAACCTACTAACTCCGGAGCAAAAGAAAACCACCAGTTGGACCCCGGTGGGAAAATATCTAACTGTCGTACATGTATATGCTGATCCACACAAAAATTCATTTTAGAAATGATAGGATAAGCAATTCTTTATTCTATTCGAGTTTAAACAATGAGTCGTGATCATTATGAATTATAATACTCGTTTTGCTCAAGTGAGGCGTTTATAAAGTGATTGAATACACATCTTACCAGGATTGCAAATATAAAATATATATTCTCATAATTAGGCAAAGGTTATGCGTAGGAAAGCTGTCAATAATGCTGCACATAAATTAGTTATATTTTTCTTTATCCCCAAGGCATTCTATGAGGCATGGTATTTTTATACAGTTACCGTCATTCCTTTATATGGCTTGTATTTCAAATAGGGTTTATCATTTATAGAAAATTAAGTTCACGTGGGTTGTTCTTTGCAGAAGCATATGCAACTGTTAAATTAGGGTAAAATTCAACGCATGGTATGAAACAAGTTTGATAGGTTTCGTGTTTTGTAGTGTTTGTACACTTAAAGCATTTCCTCGTTTCAGTATTTAATAATTTCAACGAATTAATGAATACTCGTTCGTGAAATCCTGAGACGAAACATTTTAAAATCAGTAGGGGACGTTCTACACTCTAATAATCAGCTCGATTGTCTCATTAGATACAATTACAATCTCTTATTAGATACGTTTATGACCATTTTTATGTATAGAAAGTATCAGAAAGGACACATAATCCAAATGGTTGATCATTAATTAATGCTTTCTTCGAAACTCAATTATCGAAAAGTCTTGATGATCTGTGATTCCACAGGGGAAAGGGCCAATGCATAAAAGCAATTCACCTTGTACATGTTGATTCGCCGATGACAAATGCTTGAAATCTTGGTAACATGTAGTTTGACACTATTCACAGCAGATTGATCAGCATAAATCTGGCAATAGGAATATCTCCTTCATGCGCAGTCTTGTGCTAACTTTCGTTAGCCTTCGTCTACGTCCTCTTCATTTAGCTGACCCAAATGAGCTATTAATCTATACAGTCAGACATAAGTTAAGCATCACTTGAATATTTTCTGGCGGTAAACAGTACACCTTTCAGAACAGAAATATTTTCTTTGATATTGTGATATGTGATATGTGGGTGATAATTTAAAGCAAATCCGGATTAAATTAATCTTAAGGTAAACAACGAGGCTTTGTTTATGCAGGCATACCCCTACATAGTCCGAATTCACTGTTTCATTATTCATTTCACCCTGCTTTGTACCATTGATTTTAACCTAGAAATGTTTAGTACTAAAATATTTTTTGTTTCTTTGTCCTTTACAGGAGTTATAGAACTAATCTAGCTTGAATGCAGATCTGTCAACTTTTGGCAAATCGTGCAATTAGCATAAATCCAAGATGGCCGCCGGAAATCTGTGAAATTTTCAAATCGCAAAAAAGTGTAAAATGATAACTCCATATTTTGACAATTCCAACACCATAATCAATCTGAAAAATTCAGACAGATATCTCGAACACATAAAAAGTTATAGAAGTTTAAAGAATGGCATGTTACATAGTGAAAACGTAATGTTTAATAAACAAGCAAATAACTTTTCCTGCATCTGCTTGTAACTGCCATTAAAACATTGAGTAGAAGAAAAAATTTCTGGCACATTTTTACGATATAACTCTGGTTTCTTTCCATGCCTATACCAACTCAGTGGCGAACGTATGGGGATCGGTTAAACAACTTTAAATGGCATACCCCCAAAATAGGGGTAGGCGTATTCAAGACACCATAGAACTTGAGCAACAAGGCCAAATGCCATTCTGAAAGGCCTAACAAATCAGGGAAAGACGCGAGTTAAAGACCCATACAAATTAATTTTTGTTTTATCAAGAAATTTACTTGAAAAACACTTTTAGAAAAAAATAAGGGTGATGCTTAACTTATGTCTGACTGTATATTTCCTACTTTGACAATAATAAATATGCACTGCTATTGAACGGATGATACAGAAAGCAATGTCGTTTGAAGAGCATTTGATTCTTGTGTTCTCATTAGGTTGTTTTCTTCTTGGGAGAAAATAAATGACAAAAAAGAAGTCATTAAATTTAAAAATACCAGAACACATCTTAAAGCAAACGAAAAAGAGATAGGACAGACACTTTTTGTCGCCAGTTTATAAAGGGTCACTGATAGGGTTCAGTACCCAAAATTGCGCAATATGACCCATACTGCGTCCTTTCGAACGTTTAACTGCTTCCAAAGGATCAATCTTTTATATTTGATTAGCTTTTATATTTCATTTTCTATTATAATACATTCACGGCTGTTGTAGACTGCCATCAATGTATTTATCCTGAAACCAACCAATTCACCATGTGCCCAAAATCTGATCTGTATATGAGCCACCTCGTGGGAAAACCAACAATGTGGTTTCCGAACAGGTCCAACACAAACCGGCCTGTACAAACACAGAAAAGAGCTAGAAGCTTGACATTTCGGATTTAAGTTGAAGAGGAATTGTACTATCCTTGTAGCGAAAACAAAGGCGCTGATCAGCTTCGCGGTTACCGCGAAGCTGATCTGCGTCTTTGTTTTCGCCTATGCAGATTGTTGGTTTTTCCATGGGGCGGCTCATATATCAATTGATGAGTGAAATCGATCGCACGGCAAGAAATTAGAACAAAATTTTAACATTTAATTTGTTTGATTTTGGTTGAGTAGCATTGTGTTCGTTTGGACAGATTATTAAATATGCCAGTGTTGTTCATTATTTCTTCAGCTTGTATAAATAAAACTCTCGAGCGTTAGAACATGAGAAGCCCTTGTGGTAAGACCTTGCTACTGGCCGTTGTAAGCAACAGATAATACGACACAGTGTGTGCAATATACAAAAGCATAATTGCCCGTCCAAACAACGATTGCAGCTCATAGTGTCTGAGCGATGCAATTTCATGAAAGTCTCCAATTCGTTCCTCTCAATTTACACGCAATTGCTTTCCTAGATATGAGTTGGCATTGACCCTTGTGATTTAAGTTAAGTAAACCACGCCCTGCCTTCATTTATCCCATAAATCCAAACTTTCCTCGAACGTTCGCCTTTTCATTATGCTTATATCTGTCAAATGAATTGCTGCATTTGACACTTTTCGATAAACACGATATGCATCTATGAATCGACTGTACACTACCTACGCAATATGTTGCAATTTTTTATGTGATTCTAAACAAACGAAGAAACCCCATTAAGAACTCATTAAAGGTCCCATGAGATATTGCTCATAAATATTTTGAATTTGTTCTAAAAGATCATACTGTCAATCATTCCGGCCACAATTTTCGCGTGCTTGATTTAATAAGCTACTGTATATGTGCCTTTACACAAATATATACAGTTACTGACCCCCATGTTAACATTACGAAAACATACCTATGTAATGATATACAAATTTTTCTTAAGTTGTAAAAGTTGAAAAATGTCCTTATTTTGTTTTCGAGGCGGTTCTAACGTGTACCCACTATCTATGTGTTGGAGCAAAAATAAGAAAAATAGGTATACCCCTGCATACCTCAATTTTGCTACATAAAAGTGGGGTGTAAGGGGGACATGAATGCAACAGGAGACTTTGGTGGTAAACATCTGCTACCCCCTTGTCTTAGATTCACAAAAATAAAAAGAAATACGGAAATTTTAGATCAACTGAGCGTTTAATTCACATCTATAATGCCAGAAATGGTCTACTAAAATGTCGAATGGAAGGACATCTATGGATTAAATGGGAGTTCTCCCTAATTGATAAATATGTCACTTTCAAAGAAAAGTGGCTCTTTGTTGTTAGTGTATTCTGGCATATTTTGAAAGTCAGTGATACTATTTATGTCGGTTCTTCTAAGCATTGTGCAATACACATAGATTGAAAGCAATTTTACTTTTGAACATGCACTGTATATCTATTTATACATCTACAGAAACTAAATATACACACCCTGACACTGGTTAGGGTCATGAATACGGTCATGAATAATCACAATTCTACAGCTGATGTCTTTAAAATTGTCCATAATAACAGTGCTTTATTTTGGTCATGGAAAATTTCAGAAAATTATACATTTTCGTCTTGCTGACCCTGCCCCCCCCCCCCCCTAGACCCAAGATGCCACTTTGATATGATGTGTATATGTGAAAAAACACATATACTGTCGAAAGGACATGTTGTGTCTAGGGGGAACGTACCTAGAAATAAACTATAAGATTGTAAATTAAAGATCTTATGCACTATGCTTACATTTCATTCAAAATAAACTTCAAAATATAAAATAATTAACAATCAATGTGTGGATATTATTCAAAGGTACAAGTAGGCAAAGATCAGGAAAAGGCGCAATCAGAAAAAGATTCCCACTCCAAAAACCGAGGTGGGAAAAAACCAAACTAACAATCAGGTACTTATACCATGAAACATATCGTAAGCCGAATGAGCAGCTATTTTCCCAATAGGTGGCCACTCAGTTACCTTAACTTAACTAAAAATATGAAAACATACATAAGGCGCCAACAGCACAAAAAATTTTTATACACCAAAACATAAAACAAAAAGAACCACCACAGAAGTATCGACTTGGAACGATCAGTAACACAAAGTTACTGGCGGGCTTAAACCGGTTTTACATGGCCATAACCTCACCCTCAGCTTCCGCAGTGGTTCATAACATTTAGTTAGTTATTCGGTCCTCGTGGTGAATCTCTAACTAGTCAATGAATCATCAAGAACAAACAAATAAATCATGATAAACATCCTGATGAATCATAAACCAGGACTCACAGACTGAGTAGGCTGCCCGACGATGGAGATCCCTGGGCGCCGAATAACCTACTAACTCCGGAGCAAAAGAAAAACACCAGTTGGACCCCGGTGGGCCAAGCAACAGACAAGAAGCTCCGGCCCCAACCAACTAAAATGAATAGCTTTATGTCGGGGCCATCATAGAGTCTGACGCCCGACCCACCGGCGTGCAATTAAAGAAGGCAGCATAGTTATCAACCATGATTGGGTTAAAAACTAAGCATGCAGACTGTCGCATAACATTCAAGTTATAACCTATACGTCTGTAACGTGTTATGATTTTTCTGAACTGAAAAGAAAAATCATTAATTCCTTTAAGTTTCTTAAATTTGTAAACCAAGTCACCATAAAATTCAGGTTCTGAAAGGCCCTCACTTAAAAGCGTCTTTAACCCAACATTATATTTGGAAATCAATTCATAGTGTCTACGATAAAATTTAGAAAATGTTTTTCGAAGTTTATGATACCGATAGCCCTGTTGGAGAAGTTTTGCCGTTAAACATTTATTTCGAGCGTTGAAGTCTGTAACATGATTGCAGACTCTAGCAAACCTAATAAGTTGCGAAATGTATACACCATAAGAAGCACGACGAGGAACGTCACCATCCAAAAAAGGAAAATTTACTATATCAAAATCAAAGTCATCGCGCTTATCATAAATTTTAGAAGAAACAAATCCATTTGCAACAGAAAGATGTAGATCTAAAAAAGGGGCTTCAGTATCTGAGATATTGGCTTTGTTCAACTGAAGTTCAGGTGGATGAATTTGATTGACCATACCTTCAAAATAAGGGTTGTCAATGTTCAAAAGGTCATCGAGGTACCTAGATGTGGAATTAAAAGCCTCAATAACATCAGCTTGATTATCATGGTTAAGAGAATCCATGAAATCTCTTTCGTAGCAGTATAAAAATAAATCAGCTACGAGAGGTGCGCAATTTGTACCCATCGGAATTCCAACAATTTGTCTGTATAACTTGGTCCCAAATCTAATATAAATATTATCAAGGAGATAGGATAAGGCGTCGCATACATTCTGACATGACCAAAGTGTATACCGACTTTGGTCAGAGGAAGTGAAAAAAGCCTTTCTGTCATTACATGCCAAATACAGTGAACTATAGTTTTTTAATGCCCTTTTGAAGGTCCACTCTATCAAATCCAGAAGTTTTTCTTTAATTAGATTATGTGGTAATGTTGTATACAGAGTAGAAAAATCATATGTGGACAAGCTTGTCGCACGGAACCCTCTACACTTCAATTTACTGAGCACCTCACCAGAATTTTTAATTGACCAAAACCAATTTTTATTTGAAGTTTCATACACTGTCTCACAGTATCTTATAACATGAGATTTGATAGCAGTAAGACAGGAAGTTAATAATTTAGAAAGTTCAGTGGTAGTACAAGAGCTAGAATTTGCAATAAATCTAGCTTTGTATGGTCTTTTGTGAAGCTTTGGTAACCAATACATCGTAGGAAGTTTGTCTTGGCCTTCATTGACAAAAACAGAAAACTTAACAGGTAAATCGTTTAAGTGGGCATTAACTACAGACACCTCATCAGTATCTGTCTCCAGATAAGCCCTGGTACCATCAAGCTCCTGTTTTAAGGTGTTAACGTAGTGAAGCCTACAAACGACAACAACATTGTTTGCGGCTTTATCTTCCGGAACCAAGACATACTTTCTATGAAATTCTTGGATACCCTGCTTCAAATGCCTAAATGACGATTTGGGTTTAGGAGGTAAAAGATTAGTATTTTGTGAATAAAACTTAATACGTTTATCCACGATAG
The DNA here is from genome assembly GCA_964017185.1 of Rugalucina vietnamica. Lineage (NCBI taxonomy): Eukaryota > Metazoa > Mollusca > Bivalvia > Lucinida > Lucinidae > Rugalucina > Rugalucina vietnamica. The sequence goes on along the minus strand of OZ024869.1, from coordinate 13,560,568 downwards.
TGAAGATACTTCTTTTCCATTCTTTAAGAGCATTATCCTCAACACCCTCTCGTTTACACCATCGATTACCGAAATCATTTAATGCAGATGAAATCTCCTCTCTACATTTGTCGAAATTAATGTAGGAAGGGAATCTATATTTCGGACCTTTAGAAACAATTTTGCGAATTCTAGAATCCGAAATTATTTTTAAATTTCCAGTAACAATATGTCCAGCGGGTTGATAAACATATTTTGAATCTTTACAATCTCAAGACTTAGGAGTATTAGCATGGATATCAAGATCAGAAACAAGTTTATTGAAATTAAAAATTGTATTTCTGATTGGTTTGTTATATTTGTAACAAATAATAGGAGGTTCTGAATTTTGGAAGTAGGTAGGTATAGACTGTATCACTGATTTATCCTGGAATATGCTAGGTAAATTAATAAAGTCAATTCCTTTATTGATGAAAGGAATTATAATAAAACTTCTAATGTGATTAGATTCGGAATCGATAAATGGACGAAGAGCATGCTGAGTATAACATCTTGTTAACAGTGCAGCGTCATACATTTGATGATTTCTATCGTAAAATCTATTAGCCTCTGTGTCCAAGGAACGTAATGCAGCAATAGGTAGAGAACTAAGATACGACAGCATTGGATGTCGACCGTGAATCCTTAGTTTAACAGCTAAATCATTAAGAGAAATGTTCAATTTCAATGCAGCGCACCGTTTACGTTTGTCATTACCCTTTTTCCGTATACCATGAGATCTAGATTTACGTTTACGAGAGTCCGAAAGTGTAAGTACATCAAAATCGGGCATTTTGGAAATATTGCCTTCATGGTAAATGTTGTCGTTAAATCCCAGTGGAAAGGGTGTTTGCAGTAATTTTATCCATTTAAGTTCAGTTTCAAATCTTTTAATGTTTTTGAATCTAACTGAAGAATTTTCATCATATGAGATTTTCTCCACTGGTTGAACTTTAACATCATTGGGAGAATGACCAGTGCGCTTAAAATGCTGGTACAGGAAGGTATCATTATTTTTGGGCTTTCTGATTCTACGATAGTGCTCACCAAATCGTTTTTGCAAAGTTCGACAAGTTTGTCCAACATATTGCATCCTACAATTGTTTGTCTTTCAAGTAAGAACATATACAAGATCCATTGATTTTCAGTCTAAATCAGAATCATTAACCACTGAAAATGTCCTACCATTCACAGATGAAGTGATAGTAGTCTTAGAGCATAAATGATTGCAACAGTTGCACTTCTTGGCATTGCACTTAGAAATACTAGTGTCTTTTGCAATCAGTATTCATATGGCAAACAAGCCCATATGTGTTTGCTTGAAAAGTGCTGTTGACAAACAACTGCGAATCAGTCCAAAGTCCTATGGTTAATTTTGACAAAAAATGGGGTGGGTTGGGAAATTAGTTAGTTGCACTATCTGGATTCTGTTGAATGAGGGTCTGGATGGGGTATAATAATTAATGAATAATGGCCTAAAATTTTTAATGAGAGTGAATAAAGAGCAAAAAATTTAATGGTTAGTGAATAATGAGGTCCTAAAGAATAATGAATAAATGTAAATTTTTAATGAATAGCAGAATAATATAATGAATAGTGAATAATAACATTTTAAAGAATAATGAATACCGGTATGCTAAAATTTGGCTATGGAATGGACTTAGATGGCCTCCCTGACATTCCAGAATTTCATTTTTTTCTGGGGTCTGGACGCCCCCAGACCCGATTTAGTTCAAATGGTGTATTCATATTTCAGAAATCATTGAATGTTTGGAAAGGCATATGTTTGGAAGCCAAGCATGTAGGGGCTCACCTCATGGACCAATTGAAAAAGAAATGTGTCATTTGAAGGCAGAGAAAAAGAAATTAAATCATTCTGGATGTTTACTGAGCCTGATACTATTTCACTGTTTTGTTTGCTTATGTATACGTTGTATGTATTTTATTTTCATTCTACTGGGGTATTACCCCACTTTGTCCTTAATATGTATGTTCCAATCATACAATGATAATCTTTTCTGTGGATGGACATCATCTTGTCTTTTTATATGACGGAACATAATTATAGTGTCTTTTGCAATCAGAAACAAGGCAGCACTAAGAATGTTAATGCAAATCTATCTGGCAATTTATATGACGCTTCATATTTTTTTCCTCGCTCGCTTCGCTCGCTCGGTATTTAAGACATTAATAAAATGTGTTGTACAATCAGCAACAAGCACAAATCCATACATCACATAGTGCACTATGCTAACTAGTCTACTAAATAAAAACAACAGCATTTTACTATAACTTTTACCCCTGAAGTTACATTATTCTTAAATAACATTTGGTATTCATAATTGAAGAGAAAAATTCAGTATAAAACTCAGGGCATATTCAGTATTTAAGGTGGAGGGGATTATACTCCTAACAGATTTAAAAGGGGATTTGCTTAAAGAAATCAGTATACTATTTCATAAAGTTTCTATGAGGCAGTGTGGTCTAGCAGAGTATATATGCTTCTCTCAAGATGTTAATATCAAGGTTGCACTCAGCAGTCTACAAGATAAGGGGTGCCTAATGTGGGGAACACCTATTTGCTTATGGATATTAGCTGGGTGAAGAAGGCGTGACTAGTAATTATCATATTTTAATGAATAATCAAGCTAATTTAATGAATAAGCCAAAATTTTAATGATAGTGAATAAATGGCTAAATTTTTAGTGATTAGTGAATACCAGGACCCCCCATCCAAACCCTCTTGAATCGGCCAAACTGTTTTGTAAACAAAAGTGTTTATATTTCTTTTCCTATAAATGCTAAATTCAGCCCCAAAATCATAACTTGAAAATTTTGTCCTCCCAAATCTGTGATTTAGGGACTTTTTACATCTTGGCCATACATCTTCTTTGATAATGTCATCAATAAATACCGTTGTAGGCGATTTCAAAGTACATGACATTTGCGCACTTGTCATGCAGAGGCATACGGTCAACAGATAAGTAATAGTTAGAGTATGGAGGAGAGGTCAATACGAAAATTATAGACCCGGCACGTGAACTCAAAGCCGACCGAGCGCAGCGAGGGAGCCTTTAAGTTCACGTGCCGGGTCTATAATTTTCGTATTGACCGATACCGACATACTCTAACTGATTTATATACTGGCTGCTTTGTTTCGTTATAACGACTGTTATTTATCTTAAGACAGCAAGCCTTGGGCAAACCTTGCGCAGCATATTTAGCCCAATTGTATTCCGCTTAACTTTCTTTTCTCGCGACATGGCATTTTAGCCAAACTATCCCACGGACTTAACGAGGTAACTAACTGTGAACGATATTTACATTTCCTCGTGCAATCATGAACAAATAGAACCTTCAGAGTAATTTCCCTTTAAAACGTCGTTAAACGTATTGCTTATGATTAACGCAAATAATTCAATACCTTCTTAGTACCTATAGGACTGAAGGCTTATCAGTTACTAGCATCTAGTAAAAATACAACATGAAGTATAGGGAAAATCCCGCCCACTTTTGCAAACTCTTGGCGTGAGTCTTTATGGTATTAGTATGATTTTACATAAATACATAATGTGCTTAAATTGATGAGCTAGTGTATATGGATCTGTCAAGGGCTAATCTCCTTGCTCGAAAGACAGAGGACCATTTTATGCCCGGCTGTTTTGGGGGAAAACAGCTGGTCAAAAATAACTGTGTGAAGTTCGTTCCTACTGTCAGGTTTCTCATTCACCTCACACTAACCCTAACCTTCTACTAACAATGGAAACAGGGAGCAAGAGCTATTTTCACACAAATGTATACTATATTCAACGATTCGTTTAATATAATGATTGGGGAATTGTAAATAAATGCAACCGGAAATTTCTTTCCTTTTCTTTCACCGCAAAGGATTTTAAATACTCTGTATTTGACGTTAGAAAGATTCTTAACCACGATTTGCTAAAAAAAGCTTCCACTCAGCTTTGGCAATATTAAATTTTTAATGTCTTTGAACACGGTGAAAACATTATTTTTGCGGTGCATCTTACCCATTACATAATGTACTTACCTTTTATTGAGTCTAATATAAAAATCACAATTATATCTACAGGACTGATAAGTTTCCCGCCTGATATTAAAGACCGGTGTATAAGTTTCCCGCCGGATATTATACACCGGTGTATAATAAACGGCGGGAAACTTATACACCTACTGCCAAAACTTCCTTTGTTGAGTAGGTGTATATGTTTGTTAGAGACCTGCTCGAAACAAAGGAGCCAGTATATAATAAAATATACAATGTGATTTGTATTGCAAAATTACAGTAATGTTGCCAAATCTATAGGGTCACTGAAGAGGCTTATTAGGTAACCGAAACCGCGGTATGGCCCATCCCCTTTCTCATTAATATGCTCACTGCTCTTAAAGGACCTCAGTTTAATTTTAATTTGCTATTACTGCAGCTGGTGTTGTGCCGTGCGGCGGCCCAAAAACGTCTCCCCGTACAGCATCCATAGTGAAGATTATATTTTCCTTTTGGTCCTTTGAGATCAGCGAGGGTGTTCTGAGAAATCAGAAACTTATTAACGGTTTAGATTCATTTTCTAGACAACATTTAATATTTTGGCCTCATTTGGTTTATACTAGGTTTTGAAACGACTACCGTATTGAAAGTTGCAAAATTACAGTAATTCTCCTTGGCTCCATGTTGCCAAATTTATAGGGTCACTGAAGAGGCTTAGGTAGCTGAAACAGCGGTATGGCCCATTCCCGTTCTCAGCAATATGCTCACTGCTCTTAAAGGATCTCAGTTTTTTTTTTTTTTTTTTTTCTTTATTTATTTATTAAACAACCTAGTAAACACCACTACTGAGAATTACGTACAAACCGATAAATGATCGGTAACACTCATGCTGCAATTGAGAATGAAGTTGATCTTAGATTTTCGAGTTTTCTCCTACAGCGTTTCTTCTACTGACTGATAGATAGGTGCAGTCAATGCAGAAATTGAATATTTGTTGAAAGAACGTATTACGTGGGTGATCCAATAAAGAATGGGACTTTTTGAATCATTTCTATGTAAATAGATTTTGCATGTTGGGAGTAAATTATTATTGTTGCTCAATATAATGCGACCCCAATTCACCGCTAAAATTTGTCATCTGAACAACAACCGACCGTTGCCTAGCAACAAGAGAATGTTAGTAAACAGTCCATGGCCACGTGGGTAATATGTATCTAAATGTGGTTGCCATGGCAACTGGTGGCAAAAAATCCACTAAAGACACACTGTAGTTTATACCTTGCATTGCTGGCTTTATGCGCTGCAAATATCACATATATACAGCAGAAACTTTAAACAGGATAAAGCATTTTTGTGAGAAAAGCAGGATTTTGTTTGCTAAAAAGTACAATGAAATTGGGGGTAGGGGTGGGATATATTTCATAGCCTGAGTATAAATGACATAATAGATTGTTATGGACCTTGAAATTATCAGTTACAGTGCAAATATTACAAATAATTTACAAAAGAGACAACTGACCTTGCCAAGCAACCACAGAACTCAGAACATGCTTAAAGTCAGAATTCATAGAGTAGAATGGTTGCTAGGCAACCACCTCTCGATCACTAACGCTAGATTCAAATTGAATGTAGAAAAATCTTTCACATATGATGTTTAACACAGAGAATGCTCAAGTTTGATCAGTTATCTTTTTCAAAATGTGTGGCATAGCTCCATTTTAATAGGTTATATTAGTTCAAAGGACAGATCGCGGCTATAGATACTACACAAGTAGTCCTCAAGTAACCATAGCAACCAAAGTTGTAGAGCAAATCTCATAAAATATGCTCTATAGAGAGATCAGATGTGTATCTAGTAAATGAAAGTAGTAAACTTGAGTCAGTCATCAGGGTTTATGAAATAGGAGAAAAGTCCCATTCATTACTGGATCACCCTCGTATAAGAAATCCCGGTTATTTCGTTTTCACAAACACTTAAATGTGTTGTAAGTATGCTCATGGAGCGGAAGTGTTTACGAAAACGAAATAACCTAGATTTCCCATGTTACTTTCATACGATAAATGTTCGATTTCTGCATTGACTGCACCTATCTATCAGTCAATAGAGTAAACGCTATAGGAGAAAACTCGAATTTCTCATCTGAACTTCGGACAGAATTTCATTGTGCGTCACCCATTCCGTACCACGTGTATCTCAGCTGTGAAACACTATGCCATAAAATAAATGCCTTCGTAGATAGACGGGTTGCAAAGTATATGAAGTGTTTAAGAATTTGCCGATCAACTGAAATCTTTCGACAACATGTAACTCAATATTGAGAGGTAACAATTTGTCTAAAAGATGGCCTGTGATTATTTTATTCAGTTTAACGTCCATTTCAAGATTATTTCAGCTAATATAATACGGGCCATTCAGTTGATGGGGCGAAAACGGGAAAACCCCGAGGAAAACCTACTGGCATACCTGCAAGCAGAACTTGGACTGTGTCACATGTGCTTAATAGTTCGTTACAAAAGCACGCCCCCCCCCCAAAAAAAAAAAAAAAAAAAAAAAATGAGTATACCCTGCACCCAGTTTTACTATATAAAAGTATGGTATACGGGGTATATATGCCAAGGAAATGCTTCCCTGCTGTAATATCTGATCACCTGTTAAACAGTACTTGCTGGGTTGAACACTTTCAGCCTAGACCAACGTCTCAAATTTATTGTTATACACAATATTGACAGAAATGTATTTGACAAATCAAAACAGACGTGCAATCCATATATGTAATGTTATCTGAGCGACAATAAAGAAATTGTTTGTTTGGTAAATCTGTGACGTGAGTAACGATTAAAGGGTTTGGATTATAATTCCGACATTTTGTAATAACTAAGGCATGCCTGAGAGTTTTCTAAGGTCATCCGTAGACACAATTTATCACACTACAAATATTTTTATCAAAGGCAGATGCTGCTGTTTCATGTCCAGTGATCAATTTCACTGTATATCATGAGACTGTTTAAGAAAATGATGTTCTATTTTTATAATTCATTTCTTTAATTTCAAGTTTCCTGTGAAGATTTGTTACGCTTTAAATGATTTTTTCACGTTGTAATGAGACTGAGTCATCCATAAAACGCTATTCACTTGTTTACTGTTTATTTTTATAGCATTTCCAACACTCAAACCATATTGTACTAAGGATAGAAAAATAACACGGCTTGCATATGAATATAAATAAAAGGAAGACTACTTTGGTCCAATGGCGATTCTTCGAATTCCTGAAACAAGCGCTAACCAAATCCCATTAAATTTGTACTTACTACTCTTTATTTATCTTAGAGTGGTCGCTTATCACGCCGGAGATCATGGTTCGACCCCAGCACGGGGCATGGGATTTTTCTTCAGAAATACTTGAAATGGCTGTTCTTGACTATCGTGATACTTGTCGTTAATTGCAGTGCAATCATCGATATTTGAGTTACCGCTTTGGAAACCAACAATCTACATAGGCAGTAACTGCGAAGCTGATCCGCTACACAGTACAATCCCTCTTCTCCTTTAGCCTAAAGTCTCAAGCTTCTAGCCTGCTTGTGTGGCTGTGCAGACAAGTTTGTGTCGGACCTTGTCGGAGGCAAAACTGATGGTTTTCTGAAGCACTGGCTCATTTTATAAAGTAATGTTATCACGTCTAGATAAGATATGGAGTTATCCTGCTAGGTCGCAGCTGATGTCAACAATTTCTCATTGAAAAAATAAGATTTTAGCAACATGTCAACAGTCTAGTGATATTTGATCATTTCACAGACTGCATCTTAAGATTTATTAGATTTCTGCATCAATAGATACGTTGACAAAAGATCGTCTGGGGCAAGAGGTAGCGTCTCCATACGTGGGTTGTTGTGTCTTTATACGTGTATTGTTCTTGGCTTCGGTGTACTCAATCAGAAATAACATTGCACTTAAAATTGCAATGAAGTTCTTTAACAAACGCCCAAAATAATATATAGAGGATATTTACATTTTTAGGTAAATACTGAAAAATTTCATCGAGCGTGTTGAAAATACTTGAATTTTTCAATTTGAGAAAATTTCAATTTTTCAACACACGAGCTGAAATATTTTTTCGTATAAACCAAAAATCGTCAAGTGAATGGAAACGTCAGATGTAATCCAAAGTCTACAGTAAAAATATCGGCTGCTATCAATCAGTAGTAATAAAATCAATATCAGTAAAAAAAATCACTTTTATTGATTTTTTATATTCATTTCTTTCACTGCTAAGCAAAAAGATAAAATAAAGTTCTTGATAATAATCATACATGTAACAAAGAATATCAAATAATCAACTAGATATTTCTCTTGAAGTTACAAGAAATGTAATGAATGAGCCAAGAGAGAATCTAACATCGAGCAGAAAGAAATTTTACCTGTTTTTTTATTATGATAATGCATTGTTGAAAAACACAATCGAAATTTGGAGGATTTGATTTTTACTGCTACAGTAAGAGTATACTCGTAAAACCAAAGAACTCATGAGGCAAATATATTGAAGCTATTATAAAAGCAAAACTAATGGAACAACTATGATAGCCCGGCGACTTTTATTTCTGATGATTAATAAATACTGACACATTCATTACCAAGAATTATTATTCAAATAACAGAAACGATTTATTGACACCTCAAAGCATCATCTTATGAGGTCTCACACGAAATATGTCAGAATAACACTCATAAAAAATTTGCTTCATTTCTTTTATTTTATAATATGACAGACCGTCTGGACTAGCATAATGAACGAATTTCAGATCGAAAAAAGACGAAAGCTCTTTCCTTTCCAAACATCAACTCCTGCAATTGACTGCAATATCAGAATCATTTGAATTGATGTACCAGAATGACCAGAAACAGGTTATACTTAGGAATTAATTCAGCAAACAAAACGTCTACAGTCTTCAAAGTCCCCTAGGCAATATATGGTATAAGGCATGGTATTTCGTTTTATGACGTTAGCTGGTTAGTGGCATTCATTTATATGGTTTGGATAGGTTAAATCAGTTTTTTTATTTATGGAAAATAAGTAAGCTGCCATATACCGAAGAATCTGTAACCCATAGGGTAAGTGACAAAAGAAACATAGGCTCTGATAAGGACAGTGACTGCTTAACCCGTCATTGTACCGATATTCAACCTGCCTGAAGATTGTTCTGGTTCTGAATGAACTCATTTTAGTGTTCTCATAAGAAGAAGCATTTAAATTGGTGGGGGATTTTCTACATTCCAATAATGAGCTCGCTTTAATCATAAAGTAACATTACAGCTTATTATTAAAGACGTTTGCGGCATTTTGTATGTATCAGAAAGGACACATAATCCAAATGGTTTGATCATTAATCAGTGCTTTCCTTGAAGTCTAACATCGGATGGCCTTAATCATTCCTGATTCAACAAGAAAAAAGGCCAGTGCATAAAGCCATTTCATTTTGTACAGCTTCTTTCTGCCGATGACAAATGTGTGGCATATTGAGTTGGTTATATGTACTTTGACACTGTCGACGAATATATGCATTTATTTGATTGCAAGTTGAACACATTTTCGCTGAGTCAGACATCAACTGAAATTTGTATCACAATCTAGGAGCTGACCCAAATGAGCTATTAATGTATTTCCCACTTTGACAATAAATCAGCCTTTTTATTAAATGGATGACCCAAAAAGCAATGTCATACGAAGAGATTTTTATCCCCCGAAGTTCTCATTAGGTTGTTTGCTTCTATAGGGAGAATAAACGGCAAACGCAGAAGTCATTTAGTGTGATAATACCAGAACACATCTCAAGGTGATTGGAAAAGATATAGGACAGATACTTTTTATTTTGATATCCTACTTACATCAATGTATTATGAAACCATAAGTTGATCTGACTACATGTCTACGGGAAGTGAAACCGAATGGACGGCAAGATATCAGAGCGTAACAACTAATGACAAAATTTTTCACAATTTAAATGTCGTTTTTCGTTGTGATTGTGGTCGAGTGTCATTTTCTTCGTTTGAACAGATTATAAAATATACGAGTGTTGTTGCTTCAGCTTGCTGTTATAAAATATGTGAGGACAGAGCACGAATCGCTCACGTAGTAGAACGATCTTTCTACCGACCGTTTTTGACACAACGTGTGCAATACACAATAGCCAATTGCCCGCCTAAACAAATGCATATGTCAATTGCAACACATTATGTCTGAGCGATACAATGCCAAGAAGTCTCAGTTTTATTTCTCTCAATTTACGCGTAATTGCTTTCGTGGGTAGTGAACTTTGTGATTTTCGTTAACACCATCCTAGCCTCGTTAAGCCCTTCAGTGAAATCAATAATGTCTCGGACGTTAGCCACCTCGTTATGATTGTACCTGCCAAAGCTAACATATCAATGAATTGCTGCATTCAACATCCTTCGATATAACCAAATGTTTAATCTTTCTTATGGGGCACTATTGTGAAAATGATGATGATGAATCAATGCAATAACATTCAAATGACGTAACATGCAATTTTACACTTTCATTTATGTATTATGACGTCGATGCTATACTCCCAAATGTATCATAATTGCATGACGCGTCACATATATCAACGAAAACATTCGATTTTTGTTTTATTTTTTAATTTTTAACATATTTTTACAATAACCTTGCCCATAATTATCATTCTAAGGGGATCAGAGGTTCTTCTATTTTCATTCATTTTCCGATAATTCCTATCAGCAAACAGAAAAAAGCCGGAGAAAGGACGTCGCATTCTGACATAATCCCATTAAAAGTATGGGGTAATATACATGTATTTACCATAACATTCAAATATCTACTCCTTTAAAACCGTTTGGCCATTCAAAGCCAAATTTTATATGAAGCATCTATAGAAAGGGAGAACTAAAGTGTATATAAATAATCCAGGTCACTTGACCAAGACGGCCACCATGCCTTTTTACATATATGTTAAAACCCCTTTATCGCCCATGCATTTGAATGGGGAAAACTATCAAATGTCATTTAAAGGGAAAATCTTGCAGGGAATGGACAGAAGAACTGAATATTAATGATTCTAAAAAAACAAAATTGGACCCTGGGGCTCATATACCACCACCCGGGGTGATAAACATGTATATTATATGATATTTAAACATATTCTCCTTTGAAACCGTTTGGCTAATCAAAGCTAAATTTTATATGAAATATCTATAGAAAGGGGGAGCTAATGTATATATAAAAAGTCCAGGTTACATGACCAAGATATCCGCCATGCCTATATACACACATGTATGTTAAAACCCTTGAAATTTTCAGAATCGGTGAACCGATTTCATCGATACTTGACACGAAGCATTAATGACTAAAGTACTACAATATATACATGTATATAAATCATGACCGTGTGATGACATTGACCTATTTTACGGCAAGGTCAGCATAGGTCGACTATACATTTAAATGGGAAAAACTGTTAAAATGTCATGTAAAGGGAAGATCTTGCAGAAAATATGTTAGTTTTGTACCAAAAGACCAAATTTGTCTGGTTAACATATAAGCTTTAACGAAGAGGATAAGTCGAGTAGTAGAAAGGTTTTTTTAAGTAAGAAAAATAAATATGAAAAATTGTATCATTTAAAAAAAAAAAAAAAAAAAAAAAAAAAAAAAAAAAAAAAAACTAGAAGGAGTTTTCAGAGGAAAACATATGTCCCCCCTTTCTGCCCCAACCCACTTTTAATTTTGTAATATAACCCTGAAAAATATATACCAACAGACATTTTAAAATATCACAAGTTTCAGCTTTCCATATTTATAAAGTTTGAAGCTTCACGATTTACCCATCTATAATCCCTAACCAATCCTTGCCGGTATCAACTAATATGCAAAGTTTGAAGAAAATCTGTAAAAAAAACTACTCAAATTAGAGAGCGGAAACGAAAAAAAAAAATGCAATTTTTAACCTCAATCAAGGGCCATAACTCTAAGGTCATTTGACGCAATTTACCCATCTACAATCCCAAATCACTCCTTGCCGGTATCAACTCATATGCAAAGTTTGAAGAAAATCGGTCAAAAACTACTCAAGTTAGAGAGCAGTAACGAACAAAATGCAATTTTTAACATCAATAAAGGGCCATAACTCTGAGATCGTTTGACGAAATTTACCCATCTACAATCCCAAACCACTCTGTGTCGGTATCAACTAATATGCAAAGTTTGAAGAAAATCGGTCAAAAACTACTCAAGTTAGAGAGCGGAAACGAACAAAATGCAATTTTAAACCTCAATCAAGGGCCATAACTCGAAGGTCATTTGACGAAATTTACCCATCTACAATCCCAAACCACTCCTTGCCGGTATCAACTCCTACGCAAAGTTTGAAGAAAATCGGTCAAATACTACTCAAGTTAGAGAGAGGAAACGAACAAAATGCAATTTTTAACCTCAATCAAGGGCCATAACTCTAAGGTCGTTTGACGAAATTTACCCATCTACAATCCCAAACCACTCCTTTCCGATATTAACTAATATGCAAAGTTTGAAGAAAATCGGTCAAAAACTAGAGAGTTAGAGAGCAGAAACGAATGGAGACACCTGGATTTTCAAACAGTTAATTGACCTTTGTGACCTTGAAAATTAAGTCAAGGTCACCGAAATCTAATCACTCCATCCGGCTGTCCAAATGAAGTTTCTGTGCCAGTTTGGTCTTAATCCATCCAGTGGTTCAGGAGATATCCTGCAGACAAAAAGCTACGCCGACGCTGACGCCGACGCCGACGGGATCCACACCAATCGGAGTCGGGGGGGGGGGGGGCATAATAAAAAGTGATACTAAGTGTAATAGAGCTTACATATTAAACGCATTATCCTTTCTAAAAAAAGGAAATGTCAACTCATCCAGTTATAATATATAGTGCTCTTAATAGATCATCAAGTAATTGAAAATTAATCATACTGTAAACAATGCATATCACATGTCAAAGCTAATACATCCAATCATTGTTATGGCGTAGGCATAGACGTTTTTATCCGAGACCATTAATTTAGATCATCGGTTTAATAGCTTGGCGGCTTGAAATTTGAAAAAAAAGAAAGAAAAAAAAGAGAGAAAGAAAAACAAAAACAAACATATCTTATAGCTATCGTACCGGCTTTTTCCATGTTTAACGTTTGCCGAGACTCAAAACAATGTTTTAATCCGAGGCTGAAAGGTTCAAAATACTTCCGAGAGACCCGACGATTGTTAATGCAATAAGAATGTGTGATCGTTATTCTTGTATTTTTACAATTATTCAGTTGCGAATTTCATTAATGATAACATTTATATTTGGAAATAGGGAATACAATGTCATATTTATTGCAAGTCACATCACTTTCAGTTCAAACAATGAGTCTTAATGATAGTTCTAAAATATTCTGTACGCGATGCATTCAGCATTATTTTAAGTGATTCCGTAGTCTCGAAGATATACCGATGCATGACTAGTAAGTGTAAACGCTACATATAACAGGTAACACTTACAAATACGGACAATAATTCTGCACATAAAACGTCTACAGTCTTCAGTGTACCCATAGGCATTATGTTATGTAAGGCATGGTATTTCCTTGATAACCTTAGCTTGTAAGTGACATTCATTTTTATGGTTTGAATATGTCAAATTTATGGTGAGGTTAGTAAGCTGCCATTTGCAGAATAATTTCCAACACCTAGAGTAAGTTACACAATGATAGCTTTTGGAAAACGCTAGAAACGGCTCGTTTAGCGTATGTATACCAGAAACTTAATAGCTTTGGGAGGTTATGAAACTTCAGAAAGTGAATTACAGGTTCTGACATTTCAGTAGCAGAAATGGAAACCAGGGCAACAGAAGGTCATTCAGTAGCAAATCTCATTTTTATGATAACATTAACATTTGGAAATAGAGAATCCAATGGCATTTGCAAGTCATGGTGGATGCAAAGATATTTTAAATATTTGGAAATAGGGAATAGAATGTCATGTTTGTATTGCAAGTCATAATGCTTTGACTTCAAACAATGGATCTTTATGGTTGATATTAAAATATTTTGTACGCGATCCATTCATCATTATAATAAGTGATTCCGTAGTCTCGCAGATATACCGACGCATGACTAATAACAGGAAACAATTGGACTTCACACAGAAGTTCTACACATAAAATGTCTACAGTCTTCATAATACCCATAGGCACTATGCGGTAATTCCTTGATAACATTAGCTTGTTAGTGACATTCATTTATACGGTTTAAATAGGTCGAATCCGTTCTGTTATTTATGGAGACTTAGTAGGCTACCAAATAGCGGACAAACCTGTAACACCTAGGGCAAGTAACACAAGGATATCGTTTGAAAAAGCTAGACACGGTCGTGTCCCAATTTTTTCTGATTGCGCCATTTCCTGATCATAGCCTACTTTTACCTTCGTTTAGCATATGTATAAAGAACAAAGATGACCAGAATTATAATAGCATAGGGCGGCTATAAAACTTCCGAAGGTGAATTACAGTCTTCTGATATTTCAACAGAGGAAACAGAAACCAGTACAACAGGAAGTCATTTCAGTCGCTGATAGCGTAAATGGCAGAAACTACAAATCCAAAGGTAGACATAAAACAAACCAATCTTAAAAGGTAAATACAAAATTTATAAAAGTAACCTTTATTAAGGACGATTGTGGCAATTTGTATGTATCAAAAAGGTCAGAAATGTCCAAATGGTTTGATCATTAATTAATGTTTTCCTTTATATCTAACATCGGATGGCCTTTATCAACCCTGATTCAACAAGAAAAACAAGGCCAGTGCATAAAATCATTATATTTTGTACTTCTTATTCCTGCCGATGACAAATGTGTTGTATATAGAGGTCGTTATATGTACTTTTACACTGTGTCGAATATATGCATTTATTTACGCTAATCAAGAATATACAACTTGCTATTTAATATCAGCATGGTGCGCAGACTTCAAGATGAACTAACGTTTGCCAACCTAGACATCCTTTGTCCTATGTATCACAATCTATGAGCTGACCCAAATGAGGTATTAATCTATTTCCTACTTTGACAATAAATCAGCTTTTTATTAAACGGATGACCCAAAAAGCAATGTCATACGAAGAGCGTTATATCCCTGGTGTTCTCATTAGTTTGTTTACTTCTAAAGGGAGAATAAATGGCAAAGCAGAAGTCATTAAGTGTAATAATACCAGAGCATATCTTAAGGCGATTGCAAAAGAGATATTACAGAGATTTGAGCGCATGCCTATAGACTAGAATACCTATATTATGAAACAAGAGACATAACTGGCAATCGAACTTCAAACTGGAACATATGCGCATTAAATCAAAAATAAAATAGAACAGATGAAATTAAAATATATCTTTTAATAGCCTCGACAGTACTGATGGGAAAGAGGTTGGGCTATACCGTGGACACGATCAGACAAAAGATTAGGTTATTTATGAGAAGAAGTTTATTACGTAATACCAAGTGTCATTTGTACAGTGTATAAGTATAGTCGTGAAGGAAATACGTCAAGTAAGCAAAGATGAGGCCATTGAGGTATCTTAACTTAGCAAGATATGATTTCAAATCGCCGTAAAATCAAAACGAGATAAACAAACCACAAGTTGAACCAGAAAAGTTAAGCTAGAAGTCCAGCAGGATTCAGCTAGAATTATCAATATATCTTTTGTTAGTTTACACACATTTATTCTCGATATAAATTTGACATGCGAAACATATATGCATACAATAACTAAATTGCAAAATATCTTTGCTAGCAGAGCTGTCCAACGCTATACACGTTATGTTTTGTCTTGTTCGGCATATTTCTTGTTTACCAAAATTCAGAAGGCAACCAGCATGGTTAATGGTGCAATAGAAATGCTAATTTTGACCTTTTTTCTAAGACAAATTCTATCTTTGTGTAATAAAACATCGCAAAGACACCACAAATCTGAAACTTCAGTTTCTCTCTATCTGTGTACAATTAGCAAAGTACAAATGTATTGTCAAATCCAGAAATTGGTTTTATCATTACTACATAAAGTGAAAAAGCAATATAATTAACTCCATGCGAAAGGCGCTCTCTTACTTTGT
Source organism: Rugalucina vietnamica (assembly GCA_964017185.1). Classification (NCBI taxonomy): domain Eukaryota; kingdom Metazoa; phylum Mollusca; class Bivalvia; order Lucinida; family Lucinidae; genus Rugalucina; species Rugalucina vietnamica. The sequence continues at coordinate 13,544,401 of OZ024869.1, read as the reverse complement.
GGGTACGTTAAAACGGGCCTGTAGAAGCTTAAATCAGTGCCAAGTTAAAGGATCAGGGAAGACTATATAGGGTTTCCGCCCAAAATTTGATTGTTTCTGACAGCTTCTGTGTCTATCTTATACAATATCTGTTGCTTTCTCCGTAAAATTTAAGGTTTAATTAATGCAACAACATGGTGGAAACCTCTTTATGTTACATACCTGCAGCATAAATCTGTGTCAAAGGGGGAAGGGGTCAGAAATTTTCAAAAAATTATTTTGTCAGAAAACAACATTTTTGCCAAAGATTATCAAGAAAATACTACAATATGCTTATTGCAACCTAAAATGTTCGGTAGAAACTATTTATTCACGAATAACCTGTGCATAATTTTTATCAGATTTACTGTATAATTCTAAATAAAACTGTCCATCACTTTTGCAAAAACATGTACCTTAAATATACTCTGAAAAACAATTAAGCAACTTTTACTTTCAACAGTGACTCCATATGTTTTGTAGACATTAGAAAAATTCTTCTGACAATTGCTTCCGTGTATAAAAAGGTAAAACCAATCGTTGTGTGGTGCAGAAGTAACGCTAGGTTTTATGTCTACGGAGGCATATCTCAAATAAAAAATAAATCATAAAAAATGAGAAACATACTTTGCACAGTATATTTATATGGATTATAAGTGTATTCTTTATGTGCTCACCTGTTAAAATAGGACACACAGCCTGTTCATTCAGGTAGAACATACATATACAGTATATTTCCATAGCCTTGGTACATTACAAGTGATAGAGCTGAGCCCATTTATCGGTTTTTGGGCTTTTTGACAGCCTTCCCACCCTTGCCCAAACATGACATTTTGATGTAATATACCATTTACAAAAACACAGTTGTGTTCAAAATATTTTGATTGGGCAAGGGGGGGGGGAACAGGGACTTATAGAAAGTTTCCTATTTCCTATATGAACCTATATTAAATTAAAAGATTTTGTCCAATTTTTTGAGAAGTCAGTTCTTGACTCACACACGTCATTACATGTCTGAATACAACAGATACTTACTTTTCGACTTCAATAAACTTCATTTAAGTACCTGGTACTCGAGATTTTGAAAATTCCTTGGGCAAACTCACTAAAGAAATCTTCCCAGATCCTTGCAATTGCCGAAGCTTTGGTAGTGTTACTACATTTAAGCTTTATAATTTAACTGTAGCAAATTGTGTTATCTTGCACTTTTGTTAAAATAACAGAAAACAATTACATAATAGACAGGTTAACGAAATTATTCGAGTCAGGTCGATTATTTGCATTAGAAATACATTTACAGACAACAGCTTTGCTTAGTAATTTGTTGTAAACTTAGACGTTATTCAACAGTGTACATCAAATACACATGCTTCAAATGGAGATGTTAAATCATATGATGCCCAATAAACTACTAATATAGTAACATATTTGACCTTGCCTGTTACATGTAACCTCACGTGATTGAGTTTTGTGAACATTAGAAAGGGGTGCCTACTTGCTTTATACATTTTTCCAGTGCCATGTGAAGCACTTAGGAATGTCTTATTTACCCAATTATAGAATCTCATAGTTAAAAGCATAACCACTTGAAGCAGTCCGATCAACAAATGCAAATTTTAGATGGATAATGTACATGTGTTTAAACATAAACGTCATTATTACATACGGCTCTCCAATGAGTTTAGACGTCAGGCGATATGTGTAAAAAGGATGCTGCACTTCTAGGAGGGAAGCCAGTGCTTGCCATGTTTTTCTTAGTGTCAAGCAAGATAGTATCTGTACTGGTATGCTTAATACAAAGGGGCATTAATAAAGTCCTTGAACTGAAAGATGCCTAGTTAAGATATTATTTGAATTTAACATGTTTCTACAGCATGTATACATATTAAAAGCAATTATACTGTATTTCTTTCGTTTATCGCATTTTAAACTTTTCGAACTGGCAAACCATAAAGAATTAGAACATTCATTTCTTAAAAGGTAATGCTCATGTTCAGTCATAGAAATATTACTACAGAGTAGAAATGTACAAGTTGACTATGTTTCCAATATGCACTACCACTCACTTATTTACGAGTAACCTACGCACGTAATACACGCATAATACACCCTTTATTCATGCGCGTATATCTACATAGCCAATCATATCTCAATTTCAGTTACCCGTATTATAGCAGATATTTGCGTATATTACGCACAATGATTTAACCAATGAGTGGCGAAATCATTAAGTTAGTCAATACGGTGATTTATAGTAAATACGCATATTTACGCGTATTGTTCTAACCATCATGTTCAGATTCTACGGTTTCATCAAAATATTTTTGCAATGGAATTGCATCAGACTAAAAGAACATTTAATCGTTTTCAAACTAAGGTCTGTATCTGCATCGAACACTTCAAACGATGATCTCAAAATTTCTACTTTATATTTTAACAGATATTGTAACAGATATTGCATACATAGATCGGATCTCACACAATGTTTGCTTGCGGAATTATAACGAAGAGGAAATCTTTCAAGCATTGTATTAAAACAAAGAAAGAAAATAAATAAATGAAACATAGAAATCTAACCTGAATACATCTATTAGGCACAGCGAAGTTAGAAACACATTATCCACCACATAAACAATCTAACCATGAAGTCACATCAGTTTCACGATCACGATATATTGATATAATTCTTTAATCTGGCAAATCCTTATTTTTGCTGCCGTAATAATATTTAAAAATAATAAAATTTCGGTACTTTTGCTTTTATAGTCACTGTCATTACGTATTGGTAATGTGATTGGCTATCATTCATAAGCGTTATGACCAGACCATACATATAATGACTTATTCATCATTATAATGAATAATTATTAGATATAATATGCGTAGTTTACGCGTATATTGTGTGTAATTGGCAATACGCGCTTAATACGCATATGGTATGCGTAAATCGAGTGTAAGTATTTTGCACTTAAACAAGGTTTCATTGATCAACCCACCTTTAATAATTTAGAAGTTGATTTGTATATGGGTCAAGATCTGATAAAAGTGCTCTTGTGGCAGAAAAATTTATAACATATGAAAGACCAAGTTTCTCTGAGAATTTCCTGAAAATGTGAAGAGAATATCTTTACAAATAGCAGTTGATGCAATCTAAACATGACGTCATAACACTGCTGAAGACATAACACTGCTGATGACGTTTGGAAGTTGATGACGTTAACGTCTTTAATTAAATCAATGTAATTAAAAGAAGGTAAGACTAAAATTCTTGAAATCCTATGTGCTTCTTGAAGTTTAACATCTATACTACTGCACAGACTACGCGTTAGGCACGAATTCACACAAATGGTCACAATGATGCATATAAAAAGCTTAGAAACAAACTTTCGGCCATGATCGACAATGCAAAGAAACAATCTTATCAAACGAAAATTGAAGAAGGTAAAAATGATCCTCGTTCTATTTGGAAACTATTTAATGACGTCGGGATGAAAAATAAAACTAAGGACAACAATTCTAATTTTAAAGTAAAACTAGACGATAATGTTATTACAAACGAGTCTGAAAAAGTACAAGTAGGCAAAGATCAGGAAAAGGCGCAATCAGAAAAAGATTCCCACTCCAAAAACCGAGGCGGGAAAAAACCAAACTAACAATCAGGCACTTATACCATGAAACATATCGTAAGCCGAATGAGCAGCTATTTTCCCAATAGGTGGCCACTCAGTTACCTTAACTTAACTAAAAATATGAAAACATACATAAGGCGCCAACAGCACAAAAAAAAAAAAAAAAAAAAAAAAATTTAAACACCAAGACATAAAACAAAAAGAACCGCTACAGAAGTATCGACTTGTTGGAACGATCAGTAACACAAAGTTACTGGCGGGCTTAAACCGGTTTTACAGGTACCTAACCTCACCCTCAGCTTCTGCAGTGGTTCACAACATTTAGTTAGTTCTTCGGTCCTCGTGGTGAATCTCTAACTAGTCAATGAATCATCAAGAACAAACAAATAAATCATGATAAACATCCTGATGAATCAAAAACCAGGACTCACAGATTGAGTAAGCTGCCCGACGATGGAGATCCCTGGGCGCCGAATAACCTACTAATTCCGGAGCAAAAGAAAAACACCAGTTGGACCCCGGTTGGCCAAGCAACAGACAAGAAGCTCCGGCCCCAACCAACTAAAATGAATATCTTTAAGTCGGGGCCATCATAGAGTCTGACGCCCGACCCACCGGCGTGCAATTAAAGAAGGCAGCATAGTTATCAACCATGATTGGGTTAAAAGCTAAGCATGCAGACTGTCGCATAACATTCAAGTTATAACCTATACGTCTGTAACGTGTTATGATTTTTCCGAACTGAAAAGAAAAATCATTTATTCCTTTAAATTTCTTTAATTTGTAAACCAAGTCACCATAAAATTCAGGTTCCGAAAGGCCCTCACTTAAAAGTGTCTTTAACCCAACATTGAAGTTGCTGACATTTTTAATAACTATTTTACAAAAATAGCTTCTAAACTAAAAGAACCAATTTCAAATTCTGACTTTGAAATTTTAAACAAATTCATAAGGTTCCGACTGATACTGACTTCAACATTCCCCTAACCAATCAGACGTTCATCAAAAAGTTTTTAATGAATTTAAACCTTAAAAAATCTACTGGCCTTGATAATATAGGACCAAGAATCCTAAACATATCTGCAGATGTGGTAACGCCTTCTCTTTTATTCATAATAAGAGCATGTCGACAGGTAAATTTCCAAGTGTTTGGAAGGAAGCAAAAGTAAAGCCCCTTTTTAAAAATGGAAAAAGATGATGTAAATAATTACAGGCCAATCTCAATTTTACCTACTGTATCTAAGCTTATTGAGAAATGGGTCGAGAGTCAATTGTCTAATTATTTGAACGAATTCAACTTGTTTTACAAATCTCAAAGAGGTTTTCGTCCAAAACACTCAACGGAATCGGCACTTATTCTTACTATAGATTCTTGGCTCAAAGCTATCAATGAAGGCAAAATAATTGGTTGCGTTTTAGTTGATTTTCGGTAAGCTTTTGATTTAGTTGATCACCAAATGCTTCTTAAGAAACTACAATGTTATAAATGCAGTGATTTAAGTTTGTCATGGTTTAAATCTTATTTGTCTCACAGAACCCAACGTGTCGCACTGAATAGCAATGTATCTGAACCCTCTAAAATCGTTCATGGTGTTCCTCAAGGGTCTATATTAGGTCCATTATTGTTTTTACTTTTTATAAACGACTTGCCATTATCACTACAAAGTAAATCTACTTATATAGATTTGTACGCTGATGATATTACGATTTATTATATAGGGCAAGATAAAGATGAGCTAGAAAAACAATTACAATCGTCCCTCGATAATCTCAAAATGTGGTGCAAAGAAAATGGAATGGTGCTAAATACAGAGAAAACAAAAGTTATGCTTATCATGAGTAGACAACGAAGAACTATATTTGGTACCTGTGATTTGTGTCTACAGCTCCTGTACATTATAACGATATTGATATATGCATGACTTCATGCGATAAGATATTAGGTCTGCATGTTGATAACAATTTGACTTGGAATAATCATTTCAACTTTCTCTCCAAAAAGATATCATCTTCCATTTGGTTACTGAGTAAAATTAGAACATATTTATCAACTGATCATAGACTTCTTTTCTACAATGCTTACATAAAGCCACATTTTGATTATTGCAGTATTATCTGGAGCAATAGCTCTAACGCTAATATTAACAGAGTGACAACGAAGAGCATGTAAAATGATTCTTGGGGCTGAGTATACTGATTTGAATGGGGCTTTAGAAAAGCTGAACATGTTATCCTTTGATCAAAGTGTTTTCCTGAGCAAAGCTAAGATGATGTATAAAATCCATAATAATTTGGCACCCAGTTATTTGAGTGATCTTTTTACGACGCGAGACAGAAACCTTAATAACACAACAGCAAATCTAAGATCTGTAGCGAGCAAAAACTACATTGTGCCACAAGCCAAATGCAATTTATTTAAAGGTAGTCTATCGTACTCTGGTGTGATAGTATGGAACATTATCCCTGTCAATATCAAATGCGCAGAGTCGTTACCGGTTTTCGTAAATCGGTGAACTGAATGGTTAAAAAATTAAGTTTAATACATAATTATATTTTAGCCAGCCTCCGCTGCCATTTGGATTTGACTCCGCTGCCATTTTTATTTGAAACTGTATTTTTATCAACATTGTATACTCTCTCTCTCTCTCTCTCTCTCTCTCTCTCTCTCTCTCTCTCTCTTATTGTCTGTCTGTATGCCTGTCTGTCCGTCCGTCTGTCTGTCTGTCTGTCTAGCTCATTTTCTATGATGTTTCTCATTATATATATATATGTATTTGAATTTATTGCTTTGATTGTGTTATGCCATGTATGTTGTTACCATGTTTTGAGGGCCCCAAGGAAGATTGGTTCTGCCAATTGGGTCACCCTCGTAAAATAAAGAATATACTTACTTTACTTACTTACTTACTTACAAACTGTTTGATAAAATATGCAATACAAAGGGCGTACCTGGTTTTTAAAATGAGGGTAGTCCTTATGGTGCAGTGGTTGCCATGGCAACATACATGATACAAATAACGTTTGAAGATAAGAAAGTATGTGTCTTGGATTGTGTTACAATATTAAAGCTGCATGAAATAAATATCAGAACATGCCAAATATTTCAAATTTAGATGGTTTTTAAATTTAAAATAGCATAAAATGAATGCCCGAAGACACCTTTTACCAGATCCGCGCACATATGTTTCTATGTAAGATTTTATGTTCGTATACAAACTAAGAAATCAGGCGTAACATTAGCATTTCATCAATTGCTAATTAATGCATTTAGCCATACGTTAAGCGTGCAGTAAGTGCAACTCGACATAAGCATATTTTATGTTACCTGTGACCAAAATAGATTTTGCTTTGAACTGATAACGTCCCAGTCAGCAGATGTGATCATGTCGGGACGTTGCTTCCATTTTATGGGATTATTACCAAAAAATTAGCACGCCATGACATCCAAAAATGCTTCAAATATAATCACCAAACTAAACCAATAAGCTTATACGTATGGATCGTTTGACTTGAACCACTTTATTTGTGCAGGCTCAGACCTGAGCGTTTAACTAGTAATCAGATGTATAGTCAGTAACACAGAAGCTTTGCCTGGAGGCACAAGCAGTCCGTCTATTTCTTTATGCCCAATAGTCGGGGGTCCATCTTTCCACCTGACCACCCTTGACTTAACTCATTTAAGCCTGACGTCCTTTTTGTGGGACATAGGCAAACAACATAGCCCCAGATCTGGGGCTATTCTGTTTGCACAGAGAAATTTAGTCGAAAAATGAGTTAAAAAATAAAAAATCTCTCCTAACACCCCTAAAATGAAAGTGGACTCACCCAATTGATAATTATTGGAGAATCAATTCGTCAAATATGGGTTGAATGACTTGACCTTAATAGAACATACACAAGACCTAAATAGTACTGACACAGTGTTAGCTATTTCATTACCCCATAGCGTATATATATGTTTTTCTTGTCAATCTTGATGTGTTTTCAGTATTTGATTTAGGTTACCCAGGTGTTAATTCTTCGAATTGCAGCACAGGTATCAGATTTTCGTTGCAAGTGAGGAAAGGTTAACTTACCAGAAATTGTAAATCTGATCAACCTTCTTTCTTTAAACGTTTTATATCAGGAACACATGTCGCTGAAATGGATATCTCCTTAAACACCACTTTTATATATATATATAAAAAACTGGGGTATACAGGGGTATATATTTTTTTTCTTATTTTTGAGCCAAAACATAGATTGTGGGTACTTCAGCGAGTTGGTTCTAACGTGTACTACAGTCTATGTTTTGAGTAAAAGAAAAGTATAAGTAGGCAATGAACAGGAAAAGGCACAATCAGAAAGAAATTCCCACTCCAAAAACCGAGATGGGAAAAACTAAATTGACAATTAGGTACTTATACTTAAGCATATCGTATGCCGAGTAAGCAGCTATTTCCCAATAGGCGGCCACTCAGTTACCCGAACTTAAATGAAAATATTAAACGTATACAAGGTTCAAACAGTACATAAATTCGACTCCAAATCATAAAACAAATGGAACCACAACAGGAGTATCGCCTTGGAGCGATCAGTTATATAAAATTACTGGGGGCTTAAACCGATTTTGCAGGCGCCTAACCTCATCCTCATCATCTGCAGTGGTTCACAACATTAAGTGAGTTGTTCGGTCCTCGTGGTGAATCTCTAACTAGTAAATGAATCAGCATGGACAAACAAATAAATTATGATAACCACCATGATGAATCAAAAACGAGGACTCACAGATTCGGAAGCTGCCCGACGATGGAGATCCCAGGGCGCCGAATAACCTACTGAAACCCGGAGCAAAACACCAGTTGAAGCAACAGACAAGAAGTACCAGCCCAAAACCAACTAAAATGAATAGCGTCATGTCAGGTCCATCATACAGTCTGACGACCGACTCGCCGGCGTGCAATGAAAGAAGGCAAACTGTTAAAATATCATTTTGTTCTTATTATTTTTTTGCAATTTTTATTTTTATAGCTGAAAAAAAAATCTCTGTTAACTGCATGGGGAAGATTTCATAATATGAAAAAATAAGAATATATTATATTCTGCTTCCAATGGATCTACCAATAATATTTCATTAGTGAATGTTGTTCTATTTCAGTTCGGCAACAATGGTATTGTTTGCATCGTTTTTTTTTATTTGTTCTGAACACATTATTACGCTTTATTATCATATGGGTTGATTTGTTTGGATATAAGGATGTTCGCTGCTAACATTTGACATTTCGGAACTTCCGGTTTTTCTTTTCTTGAATATCTAGTAAACGGTTGCAGATATTTTCCTAATATTTTATATTTGGATACATATTGATGATATGATTGAATGAGCCAAGAAAATTGTCAATCTAAGAAACTTCATTTTTTCAACCCATTTTCTGCAACTTTTCAGAAAATTTTAGTTGTCAGTAAAATTTAGGGGGTAGGGTAGATTAAACTTGAATATTACACATCTTAAAATTAATTGCGCTAGTTTGATGTTTATTTTAGCAGCAGTATATGTGTACATGGTCTTCTAAGTCAGTCTTTGTGTCTTTAGTGTGCTGGTTTTAAAATTTTAGGTGTTTTTTTTTTTTTTTTAAATGGGCTTTTAGAAACAAAACAGCTGAAGAAAGGCTGAAAATGGCGATTTTCAAGTTGTTGGTTCTCTCTTATATGCTCACTACCCTATATATTTTTTTCTTTTATTCGAACAATATTACCAAGTTCTATGTTGTGTGAAAATACAAGAAAAAGTTTGAATCAACAAATATGAATTTGGCACATTTCAAAATATTCAAGTATGGGGGAAGGGTTGAAAAAGGAATCGTAAAATTTTGTCGTCCACTCCAAGTTGCAAATTTTTCTATGCTTTTGGTCCAAAATAGTCTGTGTTACGTAAATATTAGGACTTTTGAAAGCATTCTAGGTGCATGTTTGTTCAAGACAGGTATGTTTCAAAGAATTAAAAATTAAATTAATTTTACCAAATTTAAAACATGGTGCTCAGAGGTTTCTCATTCAGAGGCCTGTAGCTTGAAAAAATGCACACTACCCTATATTTATTTTGTTTTCAAATGTCTTGTGTTGTATTTTGGAATCAAAAAAGAGTGGTTAGAAAAAAAAGTTTGAATACTTTTTCATTGGCAGCGAACATCCTTAACATATCAGAATAGAGTGAATCCAGTTCTGTTCGATTTCTGGTCCCTCTTTCTTTACTATTATGGGCTCACTAATTTCAACTTTTAAAAAGGTACAAGTAGGCAAAGATCAGGAAAAGGCGCAATCAGAAAGAGATTCCCACTCCAAAAAAACGAGGTGGGAAAAAACCAAACTAACAATCAGGCACTTATACCATGAAACATATCGTAAGCCGAATGAGCAGCTATTTTCCCAATAGGTGGCCACTCAGTTACCTTAACTTAATCAAAAATATGAAAACATACATAAGGCGCCAACAGCACAAAAAATTTTAAACACCAAGACATAAAACAAAAAGAACCACCACAGAAGTATCAACACCAAGACATAAAACAAAAAGAACCACCACAGAAGTATCGCCTTGGAACGATAAACTTTTAAAACTTGTATAAGTTTTATTTCCTTTCAAAAGTTATTTCACTCCTATCGTGATAATCAGTTAGTAGGTAAGGGCAAATTAAAGAACCCCTACAATTAATGTACCACCTTACACGCCCACTTGAGCCCACAGAAATGATAGAATAATTAAGAGCGCGACCTTTAGCATTCACCTACGAGATCCGTCACTAGGCAACAGACAAAGTTAGCTGTATGCTCTTTAAAATATCACACATTGATAAATTCTGAAACCTGGCAGGCTTTTAGTATTCAGCATTTTAAAACTATTTTCTTGCGTTTTTTTTTTCTATTTGTTTTAATCTTCCACTCTGACGACAACCCGATTACATACTACAATGTATGAAAGTAGTCCCATTGTGCTTTTGGGAAAATATAATAAATTATGCTGTCTGATGAAATACGTTGATAAACATTGTAGGCAGCAAATATTCTTTTGTTTTTCAACATAATTATATTCTTTGTCGTTTACTTTATCCTGTATTCGACAGAGTTGTTAACTTCTTTGCCCGTTATTTGTTTTTGTTTATCATTACAAAACCATGCGCATGCTGTATACAGAGATTTTTTAAATTGTAAAGAAAAGAAAATTTTCAGTAGAAAATGTTTGATATTCTCCAAAACATAGACGGTGGGTACGCGTTAGAAATAAGAAAAATAGGTATACCCCTGTATACCCCAGTTTTTCTATATAGAAGGGGTATACATAGCACGGACATGTTTTTCGTGATAATTGTTTCAACATATAAAGCATTGTTAATGAGCACAGTATTCCCCACACAACTGGAGATTGAACCATCATAATATTTAAGTCACAGCATGTAACTCACCTGATAGCGTATAGTTGGTACTCTGGTAAGTTATTCCAATTCCTGGAAACTTCTTATTAACACAGTCTGTTTCTTTATCCATTATTAGAATTTATTCATGAATCATCGCCACACTTAGATAGAAATTCTTCATTAGTGGTATAAAAGTTTAATTGTATTCGTAGCCTACTTATGTCAATTGGCTTGCAATTTATGTCACAAGTGAACCATCAAACAAATACTGCACATATACAGTATAAATGATGTGAAACATACGTCAAGATAGGATTGTATTTCTTATTATAAAAAATAGTGAAATATTTCACAATAAAAGGCATATATTTTTCTGAGAATCGCCTTATAATCTGTTTTAGAGCATGTGTTTCAAAATCAAATTTCCAGTTTTGAAACATGAAAGCTTGTTTTTATTAAAATATATGAGCATCAGCTTTCTAAACTTGGCAATTCTATTCAATTAGCTTTTGTAAAAACTGTAAAGAAATACCGATTTGATTTGCGTGAAATACCTATAAATTTCATCAAAACGTCACTTTACTTATAGTGCTTAATGGTATTCTATGCATCAATTAAAAATATAACAATACGCCCTCAAAAAACAGTAAATAAGATGTATTTAATATTTTATTAAAATACCTAGTGTTTTGACACACATGCATTTACCTTTGAAAATTGTTATACTAAAATAATTCGCTATGTAACAGATCACAAGTTGGCACTCATCTGTAACAAATTACATTCTGTTTGATATATTCGCATATTTCATACGTCCGATAAGTGAGCAGAACTCAGAAATACGCGTTGCCGTTAAGCACTAAAGTTTTAAGACAATAGAGATGCATAATTACTTTTCTCCGTTCACGAAGCGTTGAATTCATGGTCAATATGTTTTATATTGGATTTACGCTTGGCTTGGAGACATTCCCTCAACAGGGCTGGCACACTTGATAGAAAATACATTTATTTTGAATCGACCTAGGCATCTGACACCTTAGTAGATATAAAAATGTTAGCATAATTTTGAAGCCATTGAGTCCATTTTTATCATTATAGCAAAAGTTCAAAGTGAACTTTTTTTTTTTCATGCAAATCCTGACGGTGTATTTCGGCTATAAAGTTCGTTTCTCTCTGTTGGTTTGAACACTGTTTTCTGTGACCAGACACCAATGATTCGATATCGGAAATTTGCCACAGCTTTCAATTCAGAAGATTGTGCATCTGATTTGATTCTGAATGAAAATGTGTTTTTCACATAAAATTGTAATTTATATACAGAAGACACTGTGGCTCACCTGAATCACGTTTATTGAAACAGTAATTAAAACCAATATTTCTGTAAAATTGTACCATATATTTTCCTTTCTGTTCTGGCTTCTAGCTTTTAATACGAAAACATTGCCAGTAAGTTCATCCTTATTCGTCGGAACAGAACATAACTATAGAGATAATACAGTGAAGAGCTTAAAAGACGATAAAAATAATCGAGTAAAAATCAGTATTTTTAGCACCAATGACATTTTTAGTCTTCCTTAACAGGTAAAAGGGGTCGGTTACTTACTGTACTTGTATATTTACATGAAAAGGTACAAGTAGGCAAAGATCAGGAAAAGGCGCAATCAGAAAAAGATTCCCACCCCAAAACCGAGATGGGAAAAACTAAATCAACAACCAGGTACTTATACCATGAAAACATATCGTAAGCCGAATGAGCAGCTATTTTCCCAATAGGTGGCCACTCAATTACCTAAACTTAACCTAAAATATAAAAAAAAAACACACACATTAGGCGCCAACAGCGCAAAACAAGTAACCCAAGTGCAATGAGAGTCAACAAGTACAGTCACTGGACAAAGTGTTTTTTTTTTTTGTTTGTTTGTTTTGTTTTGTTTTGTTTTACAATACGCAACTACAATACGCAACACATAAAAACTCAACTATAATGTATGTATATGACGTTTTAATAAAATAACTTTTAGAAATGCCTTGTAGACTGCTGGTTGCATGTGATGAAATGAGAAAACGTCATTTTAATGATAACATTAACACCAAAACGTCAAAAACCATGAAATTGTGACGTAAACATTGGGGCGAACGTAAAGATGCTAAATATTGTGCGAGCTTGACTTCAAGTAATAATCTGCCATGAAGATAAGCGCTATTGCATACTTGGTTGTCATCTAATGTTGCGTTAAAACTGGTTAATGGAATTCTAAAGGCACAACAATGAATGTTGAATATTTAATGTCATTTAGATTATTCGATGCGGGTTTTCTGTGCTTATACGGTGTCTATCGTACCAAGAGACGACACGACATGCTTTTTAAGCAACAGTGACGTCACAGGTACCGTAGGAACTTGACACTAACGTTTGTTTTGGTATTGACGTTGGTGACGTTAATCGTCCAGAGGCATGACCAGATGCTACCAACAGGTCAATAGTTACATCTACAGCGACATTTAGAAGTTGTGAAAACAATAAAATTGCTTTTGGTTAAAATTTGACTTCAATTGATCAGGATTCCAGGGTGTATTTCTGTGGTTCAGTGAGGTTACGCGCACATTATCAAGCATACGTTAACGTTATCAAGCATACGTTACAGACATATTGGCTTTACCTGCTGTAATATGACTTTTATGTGGTGCTTTCATGTAATATGATCAGTTACGCCACAGACTTGCATTAAAAAGCCAGCTTACAAAAACCCGAAGTGATTGTTGCGTTTCTTTATTCAATATATAATTACTTTAGTTGTCTCTATATTGATCATTCAACGGGTCTTCGAAAATGAATTATCCGGCACAATTGGAGTTTTACAAACTTGATTACGTATATGTGACGTCATATTACGTCATATTTGTCATCGTTCAACTATTCAGGACCTCAGCGGACACACCCAGGCTACTGGGACAGTGAAAAGTTAATGCCGATCTGATCAACCGAACTTTTTATTTCAGGGAGCTAATGTCTTTAGAGAATCGACGTCATGGCGCAAAATTACGTTGAAACTACGTCGACCATGACCAATCAGAGAAGCTTGACAGATTGTCAGACGATCAGTGCAACTAGCAAAACTTGTGCTTTTAATGATGAAGCGATGTTGTGTATGACAAGGGACAAATTGTAGTCGTGCTCAATATCACTTTGCAGTTTTGAATTTAAGGGGTATTGCAATATCAAGGACTGTTGCTCTCGCGTTACTCATTATTTTGATACGAAATTCACAACATAGTTTGCATACATATCAATGTTTATAATGTGTCAAATTTCATTGAAATCAAAATACTACAAATATGCAAAACATTTGAATTTCAACTTTTGCGTTTGTAAAGTTCTTCAGTATATACACTAATCATGGACGTCCCCATGACGTCCCACAGACTTTTATTATTACTGTTGGTTTGCTCTAGGGCTTCGGAAAACTTGTTCCCTACTATCAATACATGTCAGTGTAAGTAATTTCCATAACCCTTTGACTGTGATCAGCAAGTAAAGCAAATTAAGAGAAAACAATCAGATCAGTTTTGAGTTCCAAAAGGGGTTGTTTATCTTGTTGCAAGTGTTTTTGTCATGATTTATGCTTGTGAATTCAGTTATTTAACTTTTACAGGCGGATATATATTAACTCATTTAAGCCTGGCGTCCCTTTTATGGGACATAGGCAAACAGAATAGCCCCATATGTGACGCCGCAGAACGCGGCCTCCCATCTGGGGCTATTCTGTTTGCTTAGAGAATTTTCATAAAACAAAATGAATAAAATTTAAAAATCACTCCTGACGCCCCTTAAAATGAAAGTGGACTCATCCAATTGATAATGATGGAAACATCCATTCGTCAAATATGGGTTATCATTACCTGAGCTGATTACCTAGTAATTGCCCATTTTCAACATTAAGAACCAGTACACATAATAACAAGCCTTTCTCTTAACGTTAAGGTGACACATTTCAACCTACAACCTACATGTATTCATAACATACTATAATCATAACTATCGGTTTAAATCATAGGAAGCACTGTAATTCTGGGCCCAGGTGAGCTTCAGCAATCGTATTAATTCTAAGTATATTATTTTGTATGAAGTATTTGTTATGGCGCGGAATTTAAGAATGCCACTTTAATCAATTAGACATTAGTAGTCTAGTAGGCAAAATGAATGTAGTAGACTTGTAACTGAATGAAACCGCATAGCGATAAAATATGTTTTCAGAAACATAGACAATGAAAATTCCTTCTCATTTGCCAAACATGAAAAATGCATTTTAATGTTCCCAGAGCAGACAGTCTAATATAATTTTCTGCTTTTATATGTTATATCCGATTCTTTCCTAGGTAAGTTAATTTAAAATTGTGCCTGGTCTAGAACACGGTCTCCACAACGACGGTAAAATATCGTGTCAATACTTGATATAATACCCCACTGCAGACACTGCGAGCATCATATAAAATTGATGAATTATTTTACCTCAAATATTGTGGCTTTCCAAACATACAAAATTAATGAAACATGCCTGTGACGTCTGGTTTATTACTAACTCAATGAAAGTCTTAATTAGCGCAATCTAATACCACATTTTCATTAAACAAACAACGCGCAGGGATATTTGCGTTTTGCATCAACTTTTTAGCCCAGTTAAGATAAAAGGGTGGCATAATTGATGGTCTGAGCCTAACTTTAAAACATTAAGGACAATTTCTGTCCTAAACATTACGAAAAAAGTACAAGTAGGCAAAGATCAGGAAAAGGCGCAATCAGAAAAAGACTCCCACTCCAAAAACCAAGATGGGAAAAAAAAACAAACCAACAATCAGGCACTTATACCATGTAAACATTTAGTAAGCCGAATGATCAGCTATTTTCCCAATAGGTGGCCACTCAGTTACCTTAACTTAACTAAAAATATGCAAACATACATAAGGCGCCAACAGCACAAAAATATTTTAAACACCAAGACATAAAACAAAAAGAACCACCACAGAAGTGTCGACTTGGAACGATCAGTAACACAAAGTTACTGGCGGGTTTAAATCGATTTTACACGGCCGTAACCTCACCCTCAGCTTCTGCAGTGGTTCATAACATTTAGTTAGTTCTTATACACTTATATAATTCACTTATATAATTCACTATATTTTTCAGTTGTAAAAATGGTTATTTTCAGTTGAAAAAAAATGTTTACCTTTTTTTCAAACCATGCCTAGTGGATACAGGATAGAACCGCCCAACGAGTATCCACATTCTATGTTTTGGAACAAAATGTGAAATAGCTATATCCTTGTATATTTAAAAGTTCGTTAGAAGAAGGTATATTTAGAGTCACATCAACATAGTTGGAGCTATGCTTCGATGAGACTGGGACCAGGACCTGAGGTTATAAAACTTTTTCATGCTCAACTCAGCTGAGACTAAAATTTATCCTGCTCATAAATGTTAAAATGCCAACAGTTGTTGGCATTTTAACATTTATCAGCAGGATAAATTACTAGTTTTTGAGTTTTGAACCTGGATTTTCAACAATTTTTGACTATTTCAACATTTATGAGCAGTTGAAATTTCATGCTCAGCTGAGCTGAGATTGAAAAAAGTTTTATAACCTCGGGACCTGAAGAGTTTTAAAATCGATATCCAAATCAGAGCTCTGAAGCAAACAGGACAGAACAACCGCCTCTAATTACACAATTATGCATCATATTTAAATAAATGAGAAGAATTACTCACGCAACTTTGTATGAAAAATACTAATTCTATGTTTTTCATAATTGTAGAAGGCGAATATGTCTTTATCTCATCGTTTCGTTGGTTCTCTATTATGGTAAAAAGAGGGGAAAAACATAGTTACTGAATCTCAGTTGAAGAGAATGATAATTAATAGGCGACGTAACATCGTAAATGCCATTAATTAGCTCTATAAATTTGATACTTGTGACACTTGAAATTTGTAACGATACACAGTCATTAAGAAAAAAACTTTCGCTTACCTGAGTGCATAGAGTACGCTTGAAAGTAAAATAAAATCTAGCAGTCAAAAGGAATGGTATATAATATGCATAACTACTTTTTACTGAAATCAGTAAGGCGTTATGAAACGCATGGTGCTTGAAGGGACCGATATGAATGCTTACTTACTTACTTTCTTTGAATATTTAGTTGTGTGAAAGGTGACGTGATTTTAGAAAGGCCGACGAAAGTAGGAGGTCAATATCATTTTTCTTAATTGGAAACATGATATTTGTTTTGTGTATTATAATTTTTATTTTGAAAACACCAATTATTGTTGTTTGAATACGCTTACATGTATTTACTTCGAGAAGCGATTTTACCCTGGCATAAACAGATGTAAAGCATTTTCGCTGGCGATAAAATGTATACGTTTACTGCGTACCGCACCTTAATTTGCTACGAACGTCGTACTGTGAAGTCACGAGACAATATGACATCATCAGCTGTTGTAGCACTTAATCATATGAGCCGCGTTATGAGAAAAACAGATTTTTACCTATGCGAAAACAAAGACACAATCAGCTGTGCAGTAACTTCACAGCTGATCAGCGACTTTGTTTTCGATATTCGGATTGTGCATGTAATTTCCCTCATCTACTTGTATCCGAAATTTCAAGCTTCTAGCCATTCTAGACTATACAGGCCGGTTTATGTCAGACCTGGACGGAAACCCTGAACACCGGGTTTCTCGCGTCGCGGCCCATTTAAGAAGTGCAAATCAGACTTTTAGTTTTCAATTGATGATGAATTCATTACCTATATGATGTTTTTAAATAAAAATAAAACTGAGGTCAACATATTAATGAGAGAGGGGATAGGCCATACCGCGGTTTCGGCTACTTAAGCCTCTTCAGTGACCCTATAGATTGTGCAATATGAAGCCAAAGAGAATTACCGTAATTTTGCAACTTTCAACAGGGTAGTCGTTTTAAAGACTAGTATAATCAAAATGGGGCCAAATAAATAAAATGTTGGTTAGAAAATGGATATTAACCGAAAATATTTTTCTTATTTCTCAGAATACCCTCGCCGATCTAAAAAAAATACAAAACAAAAGGAAAATATAACCTGCACTATGCGTGATGTACGGTGATACTTTTAGGGCCGCCACACGGCACAACACCAGCTGCCGTAATAGCAAATAAAAATAAAGCTGAGATCCTTTAAAGTCTGCGAAGCCCGAACGATCCATTACTCGCATGACTTTGAAATTCTTCCAGATACAACTATTGATAGCAGTGTTAGCTGCCCTTGAGTGTTTGAAAAATAAACTTAAGAAACTATGGTGGCTTGTTAGTGCCATTTCGTCTTTTCGTTATTTCGCAGCGAAATAACGCCACGCGAAAAGACGAAAAGACGAAATAACGCCGCGCGAAAAGACGAAAAGACGAAATAACGCCGCGCGAAAAGACGAAAAGACGAAATAACGCCGCGCGAAAAGACGAAAAAACGAAATAACGCCACGCGAAAAGTCGAAATAACGAAATTACTGCACAAAAAGACGAAATAACGCCATGCGAAAGAACGCATTTTTATAGCCATAATAATGGCGTCTTTTCCAGTGCCTTTTTTCGTCATTTCGTCTTTTTGTGTTGCGTCTTTTCGTTATTTCGTCCTTTCGTTATTTCGACTTTTCGTTATTTCGTCTTTTCGCGTGGCGTCTTTTCGTTATTTCGTCTTTTCGTTATTTCGTCTTTTCGCGTGGCGTCTTTTTGTGTGGCGTCTTTTCGCGTGGCGTCTTTTCGTTATTTCGTTATTTCGTCATTTCGCGTGGCGTCTATTCGTTATTTCGTATTTTCGTTATTTCGTCATTTCGCGTGGCGTCTTTTCGTTATTTCGTCCTTTCGTTATTTCGTCTTTTCGCGTGGCGTCTTTTCGTTATTTCGTCTTTTCGCGTGGCGTCTTTTCGTTATTTCGTCCTTTCGTCTTTTCGCGTGGCGTCTTTTCGTTATTTCGTCTTTTCGCGTGGCGTTTTTTCGCGTGGCGTCTTTTCGTTATTTCGTTTTTTCGTTATTTCGTCTTTTCGCGTTTAAAAATAGATATACATGATAATAATCTACACCTTTAGTGACTTTTATTGAGTACAAAATGTGTCACACTGTCTTTATTTAAATTGAAACCATCGTAAATCGAAAACCGGACTTTTGCCTATGCGAAAACAAGGACCAGATCAGCTGTGCAGTTACTCTCACAACCTGATCTGTGCATTTGTTTTTGCTAATGGGATAATACAAATTCTCTTCTTCTTAAACATGAATTTCAATCTTCTAGCCTTCTTTTGAGATTGCATAGACCGATTCGTGTTGGAAACCTGAAGACCAGTTTTCTCACGTCGCGGCTCATTTGTGACCGAGCAAAAATAAATTTTATTAATCATGACCAATCAACATATCATTAGCCACTTGACTTTATTGCTACCTTCGAGGTTTTGATCCATGTCATTACATTTTTCTTTATCCGAACAGGCCCTCATGTGGGTATATCTGTTTTACATTCAGTCTAAACGTTCCTTACTAGATAACTTCATCTCAAATGAGACAAGCCAAGTAGGTGCGGCGAAAATAGAAGAAAAAAACCAGAAGAAACACATGGCACACCCGCAATCAGAACTTGGCTTGTCTAACATATGCCCCTTGTGGGACCCGAACTGTAACTCTGTCTTTATGTTAAATATTCACCACTTTAAAATACACTGTTATAACTGTCAATTGTGACAGACAGATTTCTGAATGTGTACCTACATATCAACAATCTGCCTACCTCAGTGATTGAAAATGAATTTCAGCCTAACAGAAAGTTTAAACAGAAACCATTATGACAGCCAACAGTATCAAACACTGACACACATGAACAAGGGAAGGCCATCTATCTTTACAATATAACTGTTCATAAATTGTGCATTCAGCTTGCTTTGTTACTTATAATAAACTAACTAAATGTTGTGAACCACTGCAGAAGCTGAGGGTGAGGTTAGGTACATGCAAAACCGGTTTGATCCCGCCAGTAATTTTATATTACTGATCGTTCCAAGGCGATACTTCTGTGGTGGTTCTTTTTGTTTTATGTATTGGTGTTTAAAAGTGTTTGTGCTGTTCGCACCTTATGTGTGTTTTCATATATTTTTAGTTAAGTTTGGGTAACTTAGTGGCCACCTATTGGGAAAATAGCTGCTCATTCGGCTTACGATATGTTTTCATGGTATAAGTACCTGATTGTTCATTTAGTTTTTTCCCACCTTGGTTTTTGGAGTGGGAATCTCTTTCTGATTGCGCCTTTTCCTGATCTTTGCCTACTTGTACCTTTTAACTTAGTTATGATAACGTGTTTTTACGACCATCTAATTTTATTGCTATAGCTCCATTTTAACCTCTGGTGCGCCATCTCAAAATAACATAATTGTAGTACCAATTACAATTATTCAACCCATTCCGGATCAAGTTCATGAAAATTGCTGCGCATGCGCATATGAATGACTTGAGTATTATAAACTTAGTATTATCTTGAAGCCAATTCAGTTCCTCATCAACTGTAATGGTTTTCATTTTTGATCAAGCACGCGACTGTAACCACTGGACCGTGAAAGTCTATGCATGATTGAAGTCAAAGCGAATCAGTTGGAGGTATTCCGGATCATGGACTATACGGGGGATGATCCAAAATAACGTAGACTTTTGCTGTAGCTTCTATACAACTCATTCAAATGCTTATAAAATAACATGAGCATAAATCGGAATATGTCTAGAATATCGTGGCAAAATATCAGATAAAAATAACGACCCGTTAAAAATCTACAGTCACAACAAAAAGGTCACTAAGGTCTACCCGGCGCACGTCATCTTTGATTTCATAACGTCATTGACGTTTTATTCATTTTGAAATTAGCACATTCTAAGCGCTTACGGCCATATATTCAACATGTACCATAGATAAAAAGTATTTTTGCTTATTGTGCTTTGTTCTTCACACATTTCCCGTCAGTATCAAAAACTCGAAACAAATTCTTACTTTTAATTGCTTCAAAATCGCCGATTCACCAGCCGTCTGCATGCGGTCAGCGCATTACGCATTTACGTCGCCACTGACGTGCGTTATTTTTGTTTCTTTTTCTATTTTTGTTATGCTGTTTTATCGTCAGAGTCACAATGGGAATATTTTTACACAACTGATTTATTCACTGAATATTCCCGTTATGTCTACACTTAGTTATTTTTCGGTTTTTGTGTTGGCGCGATCAAAAATCGCGGCAAGTTTAGTAATAGCATAGATTTTAGCAATATCTGGATACGACGTTTTTAACGTTAAATGCACTGAAAAAGCGCACAATTGATATTAATATTTCAAAAACGCACTGCTCAAACTTTTTGAAACTTATGCACAGTACTATCTAAACACCAAGCTTTTACTTGATTAAGTTTGACGCGATTCGCATGCCTATTTTACATTTTGTCGAGACATGTATGACACAATACAGGACCGAAAATTCGCGTGCGCCGCCTATGCGACACCATGGTTTTAAAATGGCGCGGCGTGTTTCAGATACTTATAAAATGTGTGATTGTTTCATCTTATCTTGTTCTAAGAATGTTCTGATTTATCGCAATATACATTTTTCTAAAATTTATCCACGTATATTGAAGCCACAGCAAAAGTTTACGTTATTTTGGATTTTCCCTCGTATATCACCACCGATGGGTTTATTCTTCAAATTTTTTGCATGTAGTAATGCAGTGAACCTTATGAAATGTTCCTAGGACCAAATTTCGGCGGCATTTTCCCACAGCTATGTTCGCTCAACCCCACCCCCACCGAAGACACGATGTTCCATGGGTGATCTGAATAGCGTCGGAATAGTATATGATGCTTGTTAAAAACGCAGATTATTTCATTGTTTACACTTAATTTTGTCATATAAACACCCGAAATGTAAAAATATACATTTAGTTACAAACATCAAACAATCCATGTCCTTTTAGAGCATAAAATGACAGTACGCGGTTAAACGTGATCCGGAGTAACTACAATGCCACCGTTTCAAAGTTTCTAATTAATTATGTCCTAATAATCGATTTTAGGACGGAAACTTCGTCAAAATGACAGAAAATAATTGGAAAACATATTAGCAACCAAAATCGAAAGATAACTTACATGGTACCTTTCATTTTCGGGAAATTCGGCGAATCGCCGTGTGTAAAAGAACGTTTTTTTCCATCGTGTTTCTATATATGAGCCGGGAACCATTGACGTGAACAAGATGTTGACGTCATTATCCACGATCATTGACCATGGAATGAAACATGTTTGAATCAAGAGTTAAGTGGCCAAGTTCGTTTAAAAAAATCTTGTTTCATATTTTTGTAAAATTCTTTTGAAATAAATTTTGATCCGGATCATCTACAGATCCGCTATGGCTACAACAAGTGTACTACAAAATTAAATCAATATGATACGTTGGCAAAAGGAAGTTAATCACCGGAACATATTCTGTCATACTTTCTTAATAGATGTCATTTTTACCATGTTTGTTTTGAAACCGAGGGTGATTATTTAGGTTAGAAACTATCAAAGACATGTAAACATTTGTCGTGCTAACCGGGCTGCATGAATTCAAAACATAAGTTTGGTGCATGTACCTTGATTTTCCTGTACCCGCTGTTCACCATGTAGAGTGCTTTATGCTATAAGTGCAACAACAACATCTTTTAGAATATGTTCCATAACTGACTACACAAACCATTCGACTTGTAAGGTTTATGGCGTTTGTTATATCAATGATAATTTCTTTAAAATGCAGAAAATGCATCGGTAGAAGTTGACAATTATTTCAAAATCTGAAAGTGTATATGAGCCATTAACAACTGGCCATGAATTGTTTTGCAGCTCTTTCTCTTTATTTTGTGCAGTCGTTGGAAAGTTTTCTGCATTGATTTTCCCTTCTCTTAATATGAGCTGCTATCCTTGAAACTAGGTATTTGCTCAGAAATTGTATATACTTGTTTTCAAGTTTCAACTCTACCTGATGATGCCTTTATAATTTAAATATCTTTCATGATTTAAATGTAAACGAATGAAGTGCTGCATTTTTTATTTATTTTTTACATTACTTGCATGGGCAACAACACATTTTCGTAATGGTATGCAACATATACAAACACAAAAGACACATGCGCCAAAGAATTTTAATATTTTCGTATTTTCATGTACCGTAGTGTGTATATCACCGGGTCCCTTTTTTCGAGGTACATGTTTATTAATTTGATAGGTTTAACGGCACATCCGTACCAGAATTACCTCGAGTTACCCCTCCCACCCCTCGAGAAAAATGATGGCGTTTTACAGAAAAAGGCGATTTTTCTGTATAAAGTGTGCGCTTCAAATTTTTTCCACTGAAAAAGGGGTAATCTAATTTGGAGTGGACTACGCAAAAAGGGCATTTTTCGCGCTACATACACATACTGTCTCAATAGTCAATACTATTGAGACAGTATACTAAATTAGCCCCCCGGAGTGGTACTCCCATAATTATGATAATTATGGGAGTACCATCCCCTCGGGACTAATTGGATATACCCTGGTCCACAAAGAAATTTGAATTTGAAGTTTTGTATCACCCCCCACATACACCTTAAATTATAAAATGGCAACCTGGCTGCTGCTGGTGTAAGTAGCTGTGACCCTCTAGTGAAAAGCGACCTAACTCCTTTCAGTCTAGGAAATTGCCTGAATCCACGCCTGCTGACAGAAGTCAACTCAGTGCTGTCACAAATATATCAGTACTGTCACGACCGTTATAGTACTGACTGTATTAGTACTGTGTTTCGCACATAAATTTAATTCTACTGACTTACAACAGAATGCAGAATAAAAATTTTGCATGTCTATTCTAACTGGTCCTAAGCTGAAATTCAGTCATGGTCTTAAAATGTATGTGATATTTGCAAGAAGCGACAAAATGCGCGTGATAGTACCGATGGTTGTAAAATTCTCACTCCGATTTTGACATGTCTTTTTGGTATATGAACGGAGTAAAGCGATTTGTTCAAACGTTTTTTACCGTTACTTATTCAGCTTGGTGGTGTATACAAAATGTTATTGTTTTGATCATAACTCTGGTCCAAATCGATTTTAATAACTGTGACAGCACTGATACGTTTTCCAGGGACATCACTATATTATATGTATGTGTGCCGCCGCTCTTAAATAGCACTTTATAAATCATATTGTTTTTGAATTTGACCTAAGTAACATAATATGCATTTGATGGTAACAGAAAATGTGATTATTAGCAAGCTTCTTTTGCAATGAAAAGAATAAAATAGCACTTTGTGCATCACTTGAGGAAACGTGAAATCTGGTGTGGTTCTTGTAAAGCGCGGCGGATAATAATATTAAAGAAAGAGAATGCAAACCTCCTACATAGCGCTTTCGAGAAAATCATCAGTGACAAGGATTGCTCCATTTTTTATAATGACCCATACATGTATATACATGTAGTGAAAACGTGGTGCTTAAAAAACAAGCGAATAAGTTTGGATGGCTATTCCTGTAAATTCCATAAAATACTGAGTATAACAGTCTGATGAGTCCAAGCAGTGCCGAAGATGTGCCGGGGGGTAATTTCCCATCAATGCACGGTCACATTATTTCAAATTAGATATCAATTGTAATTTTAACATTTGATTACTTTTATGGTCCTTATTTAATTTGCAAATGTACCTGTACTTTTTACACGCATGAGTTCAAGATCCTCTTTCATACTTCAGTTTCATCAGAACAGCTCCCAGCTATTGTTCCACATTATGGTCAGCCTCCGAGGAGCTGGGGCTTTTAGCAGGGATTTTACCACAAATCTGGCCCCGCGGTGCCGGGCTTTCAGCGGGGCTTTAAAAATTACCGCTATTCCCCGACCCTAGGGGAGCCGGGGATACAAATGACTGGTGCATAAGGGTATATCCCAAAAATAGGGGTTTGTGTATAAATGGTCCCATAGAATCTAAACCGCCTTTAAGGCAAATGGCGTTCCGATCAAGAAACAACACTGGTAAACTACCGTCACAGAATAATTGTTTTTATGAAGTAATTGTTATCTCAAAACGGTCTCCAGAATAATGTTAGGGTGATGCTTAACTTATGTCTGACTGTATATATGACATTATCTAATCAAATTATAGGATAATAAGGACTTAAAGTAATAAAAATACAACTTTCAAAAGTTGATGACATTTGACATGACATGCAGCATAACAGTAACTGTTACTGTTAGTGGCTTCGTTAAATTAGATTATTTTCACTTTATTATGTAGCCAACGTTCTGAACTACAGTCAGTGGACATAAGTATTCGCCACCTTCAGAAAACTCCATTCTTGACATTATGTCGCACTACTGTACATCAGAAAAACATGTCCATGAAATGTATATCCCCTTATATCCCACTTTTATATAGCAAAACTGGGGTACGCAGGGGTATACCTATATTTTTTTTTTATTTTTGATTCAAAACAAACATTGTGGGTACTTGTTAGAGCCGCCTCACCGAGGCCGTTATAACGTGTACCCACAATGTATGTTTTGAGCAAAAATATTAAAAACTTCAAACATTTTCCAATGTAATTTTTACTTTTTACAGCTGAAAAAAATCTCTGTATGTTGCATGGGCAAGTTTTCGTAATGCGTTGCCAAATACAATTTGTATTTGGTTTGTATTTTGTATAATATTTGCATATGCGAAACCAAAGCGCAGTAACTGCGAAGCTGATCAGCGCCTTTGTTTTCGCTACATGGATAGTACAATTTCTCGACTTTCTAAATCCAAAATTTCCAGTCTCTATCCATCTTCTGTGACTGTACAGGCCGGTTTGTGTCGGACCTGTTCGGAAACCACATTGTTGGTTTTCCCACGAGGCGGCTCAATTCTATTATTGCTCGGTCACAAATGAGCCACGAAGCGAGAAAACCGGTCTTTGGGTTTCCGAACCGGTCCGACACACATCGGACTGTGCAATCTCAAAAGAAGGCTAGAAGCTTAAAATTTCTGATTATTGTACTATCCGATTAGCGAAAACATGGCACTGATCAAGCTGAGAAAATAACTGCACAGCTGATCTGCGTCTTTTTTCGTACAGGAAAAGTCCGGTTTTCTTATGACGCGGCTCCAATGAAATTGAATGAACCATTCAGTTATTTTGTATAGGTCCGTATTTAAAATACTTCAATGGTTTCGATTTAACATAAAGACAAGATGACAAATTTATTATAATAAAGGTCACCAAAGGTATAGATTATTATCATCTGTCTATTTTAAACGCGAAAGGACGCCACGCGAAAAGACGAAAAGACGAAATAACGAAAAGACGAAATAACGAAAAGACGCCACGCGAAAAGACGAAATAACGAAAAGACGCCACGCGAAAAGACGAAAGGACGAAATAACGAAAAGACGCCACGCGAAATAACGAAATAACGAAAAGACGCCACGCGAAAAGACGAAATAACGAAAAGACGCCACGCGAAAAGTCGAAATAACGAAAGGACGAAATAACGAAAAGACGCCACGCGAAATGACGAAATAACGAAAATACGAAATAACGAAAAGACGCCACGCGAAATGACGAAATAACGAAAAGACGCCACGCGAAAAGACGCCACGCGAAAAGACGAAATAACGAAAAAACGAAATAACGAAAAGACGCCACGCGAAAAGACGAAATAACGAAAAGTCGAAATAACGAAAGGACGAAATAACGAAAAGACGCAACACGAAAAGACGAAATAACGAAAACAGGCACTGGAAAAGACGCCATTATGATGGCTATAAAATTGCGTTCTTTCGCATGGCGTTATTTCGTCTTTTTGTGCAGTAATTTCGTTATTTCGACTTTTCGCGTGGCGTTATTTCGTTTTTTCGTCTTTTCGCGCCGCGTTATTTCGTCTTTTCGTCTTTTCGCGCGGCGTTATTTCGTCTTTTCGTCTTTTCGCGCGGCGTTATTTCGTCTTTTCGTCTTTTCGCGTGGCGTTATTTCGCTGCGAAATAACGAAAAGACGAAATGGCACTAACAAGCCACCATAAGAAACAGAACTGAAGGCAACATTGGAGATAATACTTCCACCAAAATAACAAATCTTGTAGAACAATAAATGTGCGGTTGTTATAAACGGACATTGATTTTACGCACAATTTGATAAAATACAGCAAAAAGCCACACACAGGAACTCTCTGTTCTTGAAAGTCACTATGTATGAAATTTCTATTCAATATTTCAGGCTGCAATTCTTTCCTTGTCTCTGCTAGCACATCATAAAACAATAGTCAAGCGAATTCGATCACATAAA
This sequence comes from Rugalucina vietnamica, assembly GCA_964017185.1. Taxonomy (NCBI): domain Eukaryota; kingdom Metazoa; phylum Mollusca; class Bivalvia; order Lucinida; family Lucinidae; genus Rugalucina; species Rugalucina vietnamica. The sequence goes on along the minus strand of OZ024869.1, from coordinate 13,516,990 downwards.
CATCCCGGCTATAAAATAAACAGGCGGTTGGATAAGCTGTTCGAAAAGAGCTTATCATTGTAGTGTCGTTAACTTATATTCCTATTTTACATTAACCGGAAACGTTCTAATAACGTTACGTCGCGACTGTTGTCTTTGGTTACATTGTTAATGTCGGAACGTTACTCTGTATTAAACACTATGAACTGATTTACTTATTGCATGCTTACCCAGTCATTACATTGGCGACGAAGGTCAACTCGGACGCGGGAGAGGCCGCATCAGGACAGATGAGTATTCAATGTACTGAAATTTCGGAAATTATGACCACGGGAAGAGATACCAGATAAACATTGACTCATACATGACTAGATACGGGTTAGAAATGGCGGAAAACGAAACTGTTACGGTTATTACGGAGTCACGGAACCTTCGTGCGTTGCCGTTTAGACCATCGGAGGACCAACTTTCTACAGGGAAAGCATGGGAAGACTGGTTGGAAGGCATAGAGAGAGAGTTTCGCTATTTCAAAATTGTAAACCCGCAGGATAAGAAGGATGCCATGATCATATACGGCGGTCAGGAAATATCCAGGCTGGAGAAGAGCCTTCCAGATTCGACTGAGAGAGGACTGAATGTCTACCAAAAACTAAGGAAAAAGTTAAATGACTACTTTATTCCTAAAAGAAATAAACACTATTCCCGATATATGTTTCTGAAGATGAGGCCACAGATGGGGGAGTCAACAGTGGCTTACGCCACGCGCTTGAGAGAAAAAGCGCATGACTGCGAATTTGGGGATACTCAGGCTAACGATGAACGTATACTCGAACACTTGATCCAAACGATTGAAAACAAGATGTTAATCCAGAAGTGTATCTCAAAAGCATGGACACTGCAGGAATTCCTAACTGAAGCAGGGCAGATAGAAGACATTTCGCTTCAAATGAGAGATATGTCGGTAAGTCCATACGAACAAGCAATATCCAAAGTTGAGGACACTAGGCGAAAATCCAAAAAGCCACAGAGATATTCATCTGAGAATATTAGGAGATCTAGAGATGAAAATTGCCCAAATTGCGGTTTCGAAGTACATGCAGAAGGGAATGTTTGCCCGGCATACGGCAAAAAGTGCAATAACTGTTCCAGGTACAATCATTTTGCGGCCGTCTGCAGGTCTAGCAGGAATAAAGACTGGCCTAGTAATAACCGACAAAGTGGCAGTTATCGCGCTACAAAGAAACGGACAGTAAAACGAACAACAGAGACTGACCTAGACAGCGAGGATAGTTCGGATGAGGAGTTTTTGGCAAAATCCGTGGCGCATATGCGCATTAAAATGGTCAAGAAAACATATGGGTTAGAGAAAACTATACCATTGATGCTCAACGACGTTCACATACTGGCGGAGCCGGATACGGGCGCGGACGTCAACGTCATGGACGAGTATCAGTATAGGGCGTTGCTGCACAGATCTGGACAGGAAATAAATCTTCAGAAGAGCAGAACCAAGCTACGTGCGTTGCAGGCTGAATTACAGATAAAGGGAGAATTTGACGCCATCCTGAGGAACCAGACTTGCGGTAAGCAAACAAAATTTCTTGTTATCAAAGGCAGAATAAATTCACCACCGCTGATAAGTAAAAATACGCTCACTGAACTTGGCATGCTGCAAATTGATGAGAAGGGGTCTTTTGCAAGCTTAAATGACCTGCGAATCCCAGAAACTGAGGTGAACATACATGCCGTAGGAAACACAACATGGGACAAATCTATTCAAGAAATAACCACCAAGCATAGCAAAATCTTTGAGGGTATTGGGAGAATCAGGGACAATAAGAATAACAAGGAAGTGTATGTGCAATTCAACATGAAAGAAAATGCAGCACCTGTAGCACAAAGACCTCGCCCTGTGCCGTACTACCTTCAAAAACCTCTGAAATTGTGGCTAGACCAGTGTGTACAGGACGACATCTTTGAATGCGTGCCCAAAGATGAACCAGTTACATGGTGCTCACCTGTAGTCGTTCAGCCGAAACCAAAATATGTGCACACCCCGTATGAGGAACTCAAACCAAACATGATTCGCGCTTGCATAGATTTGAGGGTACCAAACAAGTTTATGGAGAGAAACAGGATTACACAGGGGCCAATAGTAGAGGATTTTATCTACAAATTCCATGAATGTACGGTATTTTCAAAGCTGGACTTGCGCAGTGGTTATCACCAGTTGATGTTACATGCTGATTCCAGGGCTGTTGTGACCTTTAGTACACCGTGGGGAAACTACCGACCAAAGCGCTTGATATTCGGTGCTAAAGCTTCACAGGACTTGTTTGATGACATGATGGTCAAGATCTTCGGGGACATACCTATGTGCCTTAACCAGCGGGATGACATCCTCATTGGTGGTCGAAATATTGAAGAACACAATGAAACACTCATGGCGGTATTTCAGAGAGCGGAAGATTATGGGGTGACATTTAACCTAGACAAATGTCAGTTCGGGGTAGAAGAACTCGAATTCTATGGATACCGCTTTACAAAACATGGACTCAAACCAACGTTAGACAAGGTTAAAGCAATCAAAGAATGTGAACGCCCTGAGACAAAAGAGGCCGTGAAAAGCTTCTTAGGCATGACCGGATATCTGTCAAAGTTTATTCCGCGTTATGCATCACTGACTGCGCCACTGAGGAGACTCACTCAAGAAAAAGTCAGATTTAGCTGGGGAAACGAAGAACAACGGGCATTTGACAAACTTAAGGACAGCATTTCGGGAGACAATACCATGATTTATTTCCAGCCAAACAAACCAATTGTGGTCAGAACGGAGGCAAGCTACCACGATGGATTGTCTGCCGGTTTGTTCCAGAACATTGGAAATGGATTACAGCCTGTTCATTTTATAAGCCGCACCATGACCGAAACAGAGAAAAGGTACAGCCAAACTGAAAAGGACGCACTAGCTATCCGATGGGCGAAAAACAGGCTAAGAATGTATTTGCTAGGTGCGCCGAAATTCAAAATTATTACAGGACACAAACCCCTGATTTCAATGTTTAATAAAGTCACAGCCAAACTCCCACCAAGAATAGAGAGGTGGGTCATGGATATGCAAGATGTGGATTTCGAGCTGTGCTACGAACCAGGAAAAGACGAACGGGACCCACTAGATTATTTATCAAGGCACCCATTACCTGTAACAGGCACGGACGGTACGGAGAAGGTCATAAAGAGTGTGATAAACTCAGAACATGCAATAGTTCTTGATAGAATCAGAGAGGAAACACGGAATGACAAGCAACTACGGAAAATATACAAAAGAATCCTCAGAGAGGACTGGGAAAAACACCGAAAGGACACAGACATCAGCCAATTCTACAATATCAAACAGGAATTGTATGTCGTAGATGGGCTAATCTTCAGACTGAACCAGATAGTTATCCCAAAGAAGCTTCGCTGCACAGTGATAAAGGCAGCTCACAGTTTGGGAAACTTAGGGATGACCAAGACGAAACAGATGTTGCGACAAAAATACTGGTTCCCAGAGATGAATAAACAGGTTGAACTGGTAGTCGGACAATGTTATGAGTGTCAGGTGACGACACTTCACCACGACAGAGAACCACTGAAAATGACGACAATACCGGAGAAACCATGGCAGACGGTTTCAGTGGACTTCGGAGGGCCTTATCCGGATGGACATTATAACCTGGTTATCATAGATAAAAGAACCAGGTATCCAGAAGTTGAAGTGACATATTCCACCGCAGCAAAACCGACGAAAGAGAAGTTAAAAAAGGTATTTGCTACGTATGGGACACCTGAACAATTGGAAACAGATAACGGACCGCCGTTCAACTCAAAAGAATTCGCGGATTTCGCAGCTGAGGAAGGGTTCAGGCACCACCGGATCACGCCATTACACCCGCAAGCCAATGGAGAAGCTGAAAACTTCATGAAGCTGTTGAACAAAACTGAGCAGAGAGCCAGAATAGAAAACAAACCAGTACAAGTAGCAATTCAGGAGTTGCTAACAGGCTATCGGTCAACACCTCATCCAGCGACGGGATTAACACCATATGACGGCATGATGGATCGCAAGGTGCGAATAAAACTGGACTACAGGCAGAGAGATGACAATACCAAAGACAGCCAAACCAAGGAGGTAAATGAAAGGGACAAGGAATACAAGGCTAAAATAAAGAGAAATGCACAAAATAGAAACACCAGGCCAAAAGGACTTTCCACAGGGGACAAAGTATTACTAAAACAAAACAAAGCAAACAAGTGGACGCCACCATACGAAACCAATGCATATATCGTTTACAAAATCAAGGGCTCAAGTGTATGGGCAAGGAGGATGTCTGATGGACGAGAAGTATGTCGTGATAAATCAGAATTCAAATTTCTAGGCAAAAACAGACCACCATCGAGACTACGAGACAAAGGAAGACCAAGGGACTGGAGAGAAGATGCACTGCGTAAGGCAAGATCAGGGATTACGAACATGCATCATCGGGACAATAGTCAAAATCTCACTGTCGGCAATCATGATAGAGAAAATGAACCAGAACCAAGAACTGTTCCGAGGCGATCAGAACGTGTCCGAAATCCACCGGACCGCTATGGAGACTTTCATTATTATTAAATTGCTAAATACATTTTCAAATTACAGTTTCACTAGATTTTAATTAGTTGACAGAACTGTTTAAAAGATGGGAGAGATGTAGTGTCGTTAACTTATATTCCTATTTTACATTAACCGGAAACGTTCTAATAACGTAACGTCGCGACTGTTGTCTTTGGTTACATTGTTAATGTCGGAACGTTACTCTGTATTAAACACTATGAACTGATTTACTTATTGCATGCTTACCCAGTCATTACAATCATCTTGCTCTTCATGTTTGTTGTTTATATACATGTATATAGGATATGATTTGAGCCGCATCGTGAGAAAACCGGATTTTTGCCTAGGCGAAAACAAAGGCGCAGATCAGCTTCGCGGTAACCGCGAAGCTGATCAGCGCCTTTGTTTTCGCTACACGGATAGTACAATTCCTCTTCTTCTTAAATCCGAAATTTCAAGCTTCTAGCTCCTTTCTGAGCTTGTACAGGCCGGTTTGTGTCAGACCTATTCGGAAACCCCGAAGACCGGTTTTCTCACGATGCGGCTCATTTGTGCTATCATTGCTTTCCCGCATGCTTTCTTGGTTGTGAGTTGAATTGTATCGAATCCTGCCGTTTTAGTCTTATATTACTTTGTTTAACCTATTGATTTTAATTAACGGTACAATATCAATACTGAATATGTCACCATAACTCAGGTGGACCTTAACTGAAAGGGAGCATTGTAATTCTGAGCCTAGTTGAGCTTTAGCCCTCGTATTTATTCTAATAATATTATTTTGTATGAAGTATTTGTTATTACGCTGAATTGAAGACTACCACTTTAATCAATTAGACATTAGTAGTCTAGTAGGCAGAAGGAATGGAATTTTCTGTAACTGAATGGTGCCGCATAGCGATAAAATATATTTTCAGAAACACAGAGAATGAAAGTCTCTTCTCTATTGCCAAATATGACTAAGAGTGCAGTTTAAATTTACATACCTACATAGCGTTTTGCAATTGCTTTTTTGTCGAAGACATCTCAGATCATTTTTGACCTGCATCCGGGTTTTTCCATATGGAAGATGAAAAAGGCAACAAATTGCATCTCTTTAAAAAGTTCTTTAAGATGATGTTTTTTACTATACAAGTCATTATTGATCCTTATTGTTATTCATTTTAATCGCTTTTTGTGTAACAAAAGCTTTTGCAAAGAAAAATTAAAATAAAAAATCTGTGGATTTTGAAATTTTATGATCCATGCAGGCCATCGTAGATAAGATGCGTTCGGATTTTCTCCATTGAATATAGGCGTGTTCGGATCAAAGGCTCTGCTTCACAGAACGAGTTGTTTCCGCCAGTAAGGGCTCACCACACAATAACGATATTTTTACTACATTTTTTTTTTTTTTTTTTTTTTTTTTTTTTTTTTTTTTTTTGCATCAGATTGATATCCAGGAATTTTGGGGTAGGTATATATGCATTAAAACTGTCAACGTTAAAACGAATAGGTACAGTTTTTTTCACTGAGCATTTAGCTGTCAGGCTAAGGTAGTGATGTCATTTCAACAACAGAGCAAACTAGTCTTGTGTCCGTCAAAGATGGATTTCTGTCCCACATCTATATATCTTGTGCTTAGGTATCACTACTACATCACTGAGCTTCTATGCACTATCAACAATTTATATTTTAGAATAAAGCATAAATAAAATGTACATCATGCAACCTGTACCCTATTACAGAACAGATATTAATATTCGACAATTATCTTTTTTAAAGATGTTTTTTGATATTGTTACTCCTGATTCTTTATCGGTAAGATGCTTCGAAACGGTGCTTGGTCCAGAATATTGTCTCCACAATGATGGTAGGAAATATCGTGTCAAGGCTCAATGTAATATCCATCTGCAGACATGGCAAGCATTATATAAAATTAATGAAATCTTTTTTACTGCAAATATTGCGGCTTTTCGAACATTCAAAATTAACAAAATATTCCTGGTTCGACTGATTTATTACTAACTCATTGAACGTCTTAATGAGCGTACTTTAATACCATTTTTCATTTCAAAAACAACGATGGGATTTATATAGCGTTTTGCATAAACTTTGTATGGTAAAGGATAGCATAATTGATGGGCTGAGCCAAATTTCAACAAAGCTTTGAGGACATTTTCTGTCGTAAAAATTACGAAAACACACCCATACAAGTCACAGTTTCCTGTTGTGAAAAATGATTATTTTCAGTTGAAATAAAAGTTTTACTTTTTGTTCAGAACATAGTTGGTACAAACTGGAACCGACCAACGAGTACCCACAATGTATATTTTGGAACAAAATATGAAATATGTGCATCCTTGTATAATTCGGCAAATAGGTCACTGTATGGGCGTTACCTCATGAAAAGGTACAAGTAGGCAAAGATCAGGAAAAGGCGCAATCAGAAAAAGATTCCCACTCCAAAAACCGAGGTGGGAAAAAACCAAACTAACAATCAGGTACTTATACCATGAAACATATCGTAAGCCGAATGAGCAGCTATTTTCCCAATAGGTGGCCACTCAGTTACCTTAACTTAACTAAAAATATGAAAACATACATAAGGCGCCAACAGCACAAAAAATTTTATACACCAAGACATAAAACAAAAAGAACCACCACAGAAGTATCGACTTGGAACGATCAGTAACACAAAGTTACTGGCGGGCTTAAACCGGCCCCACACGGCCACAACTCCACCCCCAGCCTCCGCAGTGGTCCACAACATTTAGTTAGTTATTTGGTCCTCGTGGTGAATCTCTAACTAGTCAATGAATCATCAAGAAAAAACAAATAAATCATGATAAACATCCTGATGAATCAAAAACAAGGACTCACAGACTGAGTAAGCTGCCCGACGATGGAGATCCCTGGGCGCCGAATAACCTACTAACTCCGGAGCAAAAGAAAAACACCAGTTGGACCCCGGTGGGCCAAGCAACAGACAAGAAGCTCCGGCCCCAACCAACTAAAATGAATAGCTTTATGTCGGGGCCATCATAGAGTCTGACGCCCGACCCACCGGCGTGCAATTAAAGAAGGCAGCATAGTTATCAACCATGATTGGGTTAAAAACTAAGCATGCAGACTGTCGCATAACATTTAAGTTATAACCTATACGTCTGTAACGTGTTATGATTTTTCTGAACTGAAAAGAAAAATCATTAATTCCTTTAAGTTTCTTAAATTTGTAAACCAAGTCACCATAAAACTCAGGTTCCGAAAGGCCCTCACTTAAAAGCGTCTTTAACCCAACATTATATTTGGAAATCAATTCATAGTGTCTACGATAAAATTTAGAAAATGTTTTTCGAAGTTTATGATACCGATAGTTTCGAAGTTTATGATTATGATATTATGAATGCGTTATTGGGTATGGTATACCTTGGCTTAGGTAAAAGCCAAAGGTATACAGTTAAAAGATTCAACTCACATGTTTTCCGTTAGAAAATAAGAATGAAATACGAGTTTGTCTAATTCAATAGATTGGACAAAATGCAAGTATCTGATTTCTAACGGCGGTCCAGGCTGACTGAGTACGACTTTTCTATAATCTCCCTACTTGAACAAATGGACTAGCCGACCACGCCCAGATATAAATATTAAAGGAATGGATTCGGAACCGCATAAGACGCCGTATGTTTACGTAAAATACCATCATAAATTCATTCCTGGTACAAGAGAATGCATATCGGGTTTGTTACGCAAAATATTCGTATTCAAAGCTGGGAAACCTTCGTTTTTTCCTGCATCTGAGCGAATCGCCATCTTTATCGGGTATGGTTACCGGCTTATCGATAATTACACGGCGAACGCGGTAACCAGTATAAAGCTGTGACGTCACTTACTCACTTTCTCTTTAAGCCGCTCATTTCAATGGCAAGACGTTCAAATATTCTCGCGATAATTTTGTTATTATATTTTGTATTTGTGGATATTTTCTGTGTTAAACTTGATAGAAGTGTTTATGTGAGAATAAAGGAGAGTAATATTTACCGAAGATGCCTCAGTGCCAGGCGATTAACTGTAAAAACAAGCCACAGAAAGGAGGTTAAAGTTTTTTTCCAGATACCTGTCGTCGGCTTTTCGCTTCCCCCAAAGCGATAAAAAATCGTGGGTGTGGACATTTTCTACTATTTCTTATTAATAATCCAGTATGAACGGATGAACGAATGGAATTATTGCTACATATACCTACGCACGGTAGTTTTTATTCCGAATTTTGGCATTCAATCCGTCAAAGAATCGCGCACAATAGAAAAAGAATAGGAATTCGCAAGTTTTTCATCCATTTTATTCCAAAACGGAATCGGTACACACTACTCCAGGGGTATTATTTATTTATTTATTTTTTTACATAATTTGATTAATTTGCTACAGAAATCTATTATATTTAATTTATAATCGGAGATGAACCGCCCATCACTAATTGTTTTTCAATACGCATGCGTTTCTAATTTGTTTGCCACCAATCCAGAAAAGATTTTCATTCATGCAGATAATTATTTTAGCATGTGACACGGTAAACACGCCTCAAACGGTCAGCTGACCTGTCAACAATGACTGCAATTAAAGTTGTTTACATAAAGACATGCACCATCAAAAGATGCGACCGCCATTCTTTAAATCGTTTGATCGCCATTATAAGTTGTTTACATAAAGACACGCGCCATCAAAAGATGCGACCGCCATTCTTTAAATCGTTTGATCGCCATTATACGTATGAAAGATTATCGACTACCTAACTATCGTTACATAATTTTGATTGGATATACATCATAAAGGTGCGAAATACACTCGGATGGATGTCTCTAAGATGCTTTTTTGGCTCATAGACAACAAAACACAGGTAAATATTTGGACGTATCGCGGCAAAAATAACTTGCGCCCCGGGAATCACCACTAAGGAAAAACATGTGTCTGAGCCCTGATTTACTCGTCCCGGCCGCCGGGTCCTGCGTCGTCCCGGGTCCTGCGTCCGCGAGATCCCTGTGACAGATGACATTTTTTTTCTTTTTTTTATTTACACCTTGATCTGCGAATTTTATCGATAAAATGAAGTAGAGTACGATCGCTCAAACCGAAAGTGAGTTAGTGACGTCACAGGTAAACAAATATGGCGACAACCTTCGCGATTCGAGACGCATTTTAGCGTAATTTTCAATCGATGATTGTGTACTTATTATGGGGTAAATCGTTGGAATTTGATTTGTAACACGTACTGTAACATCTAAATGAATATGTACAGGGCCAAATATGCGTTTCCGAATCGATCCCTTTAAAGTTACCGCCTATAATTTGACCTATTTGCCGAATTATATATGAGCCGCCTTCGACACAAACCGGCCTGTACTGTTACAGAAGCAGGCTAGAAGCTCGAAATTTTGGAGTTAAGTAGAAGAGAAATTGTACTATCCGAGTAGTGAAAACAAAGGCACTGATCAGCTTCGCGGTTACCGCGAAGCTGATCTGCGCCTTTGGTTTCGCATATGCAGATTGTTGGTTTTCCCATGGGGCGGCTTATATCCAAGTTTTACTATTTAAAAGTTGGTTAACGAAGGATATATATAAAGTAGAGAAATAAAGATGTACTGAATTGGCGAAGGTAGGTTTCGAACCCGCAGACTTCGGCTTCGGCGCCTAGCTATACAGGGCCATCCCCTCTACCGACTGCGCTACTACGCTCCTTAAAAAGGAGTTATCATAGCTCAGCTTTAGAGGCGATTGTATATATATATATATATATATATATATATATATATATATATATATATATCGAAAAAATAATGACATCTGAATTTTTCACATTATTTAATTACCGCGACCGGTTTCGTTATACTCATCAGGCGGATTTAACATAGTAACATAGCAACGTTAGTAACGTCTACACATAATAACGCGACGTAAAACGTCGCAACGTTCATGACATCATCAAGTTCTGTTAAGTTTAGGGTTGAATATATTTAAGAAATATTTTTCTTTCGACAACCTAGCTGAAACATCATTGACGTGAAATTTATAGAAAGGAAAAATAGAATATTTAGGATCAGTAGAACAACAACGATCTACATGTGCAGAGACGGGTAGTTGTCTTGTTGAAGGGATTCTAATTTGCTGGTCGTGAACTGTCCGTCTATTTCGCAGTTTGTCGCCCGTCTGTCCGATGTAAAATTCTTTGCAGCCGTTGCAGATGAAAACATAAAGAACATTTTGCACTGCACAGTCCATGTCTTCTTATATATATATATAAAGTCACATCATTATAATTATATAGTTGGAGCTATCTTTCAGATGAAACTGGGAACTGAACAGTATTAAATCGACATCCGAATCAGAGATGCGAAGAGAATAGGACGGCACAACGAAATCACACATATTGAACGGGATACCACGCCGTGGGTTACACAGTTTAACATCATATAAGAATGAATGAGAATTACTCACGCATCTTTGTGCAGATCCATAGTGCAGATCATATTTTCTTTTTTGTCCTTTGAGATCAGTAAGGCTATAGTGAGAAATCAGAAATTTATTATCGGTTAAGATTCACTTTCTAACCACTATTTAATATATTTGATCCCATTTGGACAATACTAGCCTTTGTATTGACTTATATCTTAAAAAGTTCAAATTTACTGTAATTCTCTTTGGCTCCATGTTACCAAACCTAAAGAGTCACTGAAGAGGCTTGAGTAGCCGAAACCGCGGTATGGTCCATCACTTTTCTCATTTATATGCCCACTGCTCTTAAATAATCTCAGTTTTATTTTTATTTGTATACAAAAGTATGAAAAGTATTTGGTAAAGTACACTGTCAATGCTTTTCATAATTGACGGGGTTAGTGCAAGATCGTGTCTGAGTCCATTTTTGTAAGGCGAAAAACGCGAAAAACATAAAATTCTGTGAACAAAAGTACCAAATTATTGGTTGCATCAAAGAGAGTAAAAAGCTAAAATGTCATAAAGATTCGTTGAAAGAACGGGAGAAAATTAAGAAATTAAAATATTTTTTCAAATCTTTTAATGCAAGAATGTGTCTAAGTCCTGGCAGACCCCCATTTTTCACATACTAGTTTTGGTTGAAAGTTTGATAAAATGCATCATTTTACTCATTTCTCTAATGTGGATGTTTTGAACTCCCAAAACCTTATCAGAACAAATTACTTTTACACCAGCAGGTGGTACCCTTTCGCTGGACTTAGGTATGTTCTTGCATTAAATACTGTGCAATTGTGGAATTAGGCAGGTTTTTCACTGAAAATGGACTTAGCATCCTTTAAATATTCAAAATACTAATTTCATATGATCAAAATGTAAAAGGTATTTTAAACTTCATATCAGAATGTTGATTTTGCATGTAGAACGCAGTGACACCAAAACCTCAGTTGACAAAGACATGTTCTTGCACTTACCCCTTCAATCTGTCTTTGTCTCGTCGTTTCATAATTATCGACGTTGGTTCTCTACGAAAAACATGGCTATTGAATCTCAAGATAATTGATATGATATGCGTTCATGGCAAAGTAACATTGTATATGTCAATTAATTAGCACTATAAATTTGATACTGGAGACTATTGAAATTCGTAACGATGAACAGTAATTGAGAAGAAAGTTCGCTCACCTGAGGGAATGGAGTGCGCTTGAATGAAACAAAATCTAGCGGTCAAAAGAGATGGTATATGCACAACTACTTTTATTGAAATAAGTTAGATGTAACAAAACGCATGGTGCTTGAAGGGACCGATATGAATACTTGCTTTCTTTCTTTGAATATTTAAAGGTGTGTGAAAGGTGAAATCAAAAAATAAGAAATCTAGAATTACCTATAGATTGTCAGCTTAAGCTTTTCGACACTATGATTTTGTCTATCCTAACATATTGCTGTGAAATCTGGGGATTCGGAGATTTGTCGGAAATCGAAAAAAGTCCATACCGATTTTATGAAACATATTTTAAAGGTTAAACGAAGTACTACACATGTTATGTTATATGGTGAGCTCGGGCGTTACCCTGTTAAACTTACAATACAGAATAGGATTATAAATGTTTGGTCGAAAATGCTCCTAGAAAAGAGACAAATTAGCATATAGACTGTATAAAATACTGCATAATGATTAGGAAAATGAAAAATGTGCATATCCATGGATAACTAAATGTAAAGTCAATTTTGGATAAAGAAGGAATAAGCGAAATCTGGATACACCAAAACCCAATTAACGTTTGGCTGACTAAACCTGTGCAGTTTACTTTAGAAGCTCAATATAAACAAACATGGTCGTCCGAAGTGCATAATACCTCAAAATGTCTTAACTATAGAATGTTCAAAACGGTTCATAAATTTGAAAATTATTTAATAGACCTTCCACCGAAACTTAGAAAATACTTTATAGACTTTCGCCTATGAAACCACAGATTACCAATTGAAACTGGAAGATGGCATAGAATTGATCAACATTTAAGAAAATGCAACCTGCCTTTAAGTAGAGAAATCGGGGACGAGTTTCATTTTGCATTTAAGTGTCCCGCCTTTGATCTCGAGAGAAGCTTAATCGTACCTTTTATGTATAAAAAACGAGTGAACAGTATTTTGTATTCAAATATTTTCAATAGCACAAATTTAGTGAAACTAAAAAGCCTCAGTAAGTTTTTAGGTATTATTTTGGATTATCCTCAAAGAGCTCCTGGATAAGCACTGATTTATTTATTTATTTATTTATTTATTTATTTATTTATTTATTTATTCTGTTACTCAACTTGTATACCACTATTGTCATTGTTTGATGTACGTACAGCCTGAGTTCCAAATGTTTTTTGCTATTGTATGTATTTACCTCATATTGCATGATTATCATGTACAGAGAGTATCAAATAAACTTGTAAACTTGTAAACGACGAGATCTTAGAAAAGCCGACGTAAGGAGGAGGTCATTATCACTTTGCAGACGAAATAAATCTTATTAAATAATTGGTATTGCGATATTCATTTATATATTATTTCGTTACGTATTTTGTAAACACCAATTATTGTTGTTTTGATACGCTTATTTACTTCGGAAAGCGATTGGACTTTGAATTTCTAAAATCGATTTTACCCGAGCATAAACACATGTAAAGCAATTATGCTAGCGAGAAAAATGTAGACGTTTACTGCGTACCGCATCCTAATTTGCTACGAACATCGTACTGTGAAGTCACGAGACAATGTGGCATCATCAGCTGTTGTAGCACTAAATAATTTAAGAAGTGAAAATCAGATTTTGGTTTTCAATTGATGATGAATTCATTACCTACTGTATATGCTGTTTTAAAGTCTGCGATGCCCGAAAAATCCATTACTCGCATGGCTTTGAAAAATTCCGCCAGATTCAACTATTGAATGCAGCTATAGCCGCCTTTGAGCGTTTGAAAAATAAACGCAAGAAAAAGGACTGAGGAAAACATTTGTGCCACAATTGAAATAGAACACTGAATGTGCGGTTGTTATAAACGGACACTGAATTAACGTAAAAAGAAAAAAAAAAGAAAAAAAAAAACTATTGATTTTAATTACATATAACGGTAAAATATCGATACTAAATTTGCCATCATTATTCAGTTGAACCTTAACTTAAGAAAGGGCATTTTAATTCCGGGCCTAGGTGAGCTTCATCTCTCTTTTTTTATGATATAAATATTATTTTGTATGAAGTATTTGTTATTGCGCGGAATTAAAGAATGCTACTTTAATCAATTAGATAGTAGTAGCCTAGTAGGCAGTAAGAATGTGGTAGACTGTAACTGAATGAAGCCGCGTAACGAAAAAATATGTTTTTGAAACTAACAAGGATGAAAATCCATACTTACATTATTGCATTTCAATGTTCCCGGACCAGACAATCTAATATCCCTGCATAACTGTCTGCTTTTATATGTCACACCCGATTTTTCTCAGGTAAGATGTTTTGAAATGATGCCTGGTCCAGAACATGTCTCCACAATGACGGTAGTAAATATCGTGTCAAGGCTCAATGTAATATCCATCTGCAGGCACAGCGAGCATCATATAAAATTAATGAATTCTTTTTTACTGCAAATATTGCGGCTTTTCAAACATTCAAAATTAATGAAACATGCCTGCGACGTCTGGTTTATTACTATTTCATTGAACGTCTTAAAGCCAGATGTACGTAATTGACCTCACGGTAGAATTTTTTTATTTTTTGCATGTGAGTGTATTTTGATGTCCTACATACGAAAATGAAAAGAAATCGATACCGTTCCAAGTTTGTTTTCGAGATATCGGCCTTCAAAATCGTCAAATTTGAGAGCGAAAATACATTGACGTCAACGTAAAATGCGATTTTTAGACCCCCTTTTTGTTAATTTTCTTGATATATTTAAAAAAATCCACGGTAGGATTTTTTAAAAAACTGATATGTATTAGAGAAATTCCTGAACTATATATAGATAACGAGAAAGTCCTTAGTTACCGGATTCGTTTTCCTGCTATAGGCGTGCGAAGAGAGGTAGTCGTTGCTGAATTTACGCGCGACGTCGATTTTGCGCCAAAATTTCCGACACTGTTTAGTATTCAATATTGCTAACTGTCGCCATGGTCGCAGAAATGTTGTTTTCTTCGGGATAACATGTCAACAATCTATATTTTGAGCAAAAATGATAAATAGTATCAAACTTTTTACATTTCTGAAGTCCGCTGCATAATTGTATGGATATAGTTTCGTATTCCGAACGTAAACTGACGCTAGAAATGACGTTTCGAGCCAAAACTGACGTTACGAATGCGGCGTAAAAATGACGTTTCGACCCTTAGATACGCACGTTCCTTTGAGCGCCTTCAATTACGTACATCTGTCTTTAATTAGCGTACTTAAATACCACTTTTTCATTAGATAAACAACAAAGGGATTTTGATTGCGTTTTGCGTCAACTTTTTAGTTTGGTTTAGAGATACATTAATGGTAAAGTAAGGGATAGCATAATTGATGGGCTGAACCAAATTTCAATAAAGCTTTGAGGCCATTTTCTGTCTTAAAGATTATGAAAACACACACATACAATTCACAGTATTTTTCAGTTGTGAAAATATTTATTTTCAGTTGAAACAAAATGCTCAGAACATAGTGGGTACAAGATAGTACCGCCAAACGAGTGCCCACAATCTATGTTTTGGATCAAAATATGAAATAGGTGCATCCTAGTATACCAACATTTTACTGTTTAGAAGTTGGTTAACAGAGGATATGAATGCAGTCACGTCAATATAGTTGGAGCTATCATTCAGATCATTATGAAAACACGCCCGTGTAATATACAGTTTTTTCTTAAGTAGAAAATTGAAAATTTTCAGTTGAATTTTTTCGATATTTTTCTTATTTTTATTCAAAACATTGATTGTTGGTACACGTTAGAACCGCCTCGGCGAGGCGGTTCTAACGAGTACCCACAATCTATTTTTGTAGCAAAAATAAGAATATATAAAAGTGGGGTTCAAGGGGGTATACATTACATGGCCATGTTTTCCTGATGGAAACTGGGAACTGAAGAGTATTATAAGCGAACGTACAGGACGGCACAACGAAATCACACTTATCGAACTAGATACCACGCCGTGGATTTCACAGTTACAGATCATATGAAATGAATGAGGTGAATTGCTCACACAACTTGATATACAAAAGTATGAAAGGTATTTGATAAAGAACACTTTCAATGCATTTCATAATTTTAGAATACTAATCTGTCATTGTCTCATCGTTTCATCGTTTCGTTATCATCGTACGTTGGTTCTCTACCATGGTAAAAAAGAAGAAAAACAGCTATCGAATCTCAGTTGAAGTGAATGATAATTAATATGACATGTGTTTATGGCGAAGTAACATTGTATATGACAATTTATAAGCACTATACATTTGATACTTGAGAATCCTAAAATTCGTAACGATGAACAGTCATTGAGAAGAAAGTTCGCTCACCTGAGTGAATGGAGTGCGCTTGAAAGAAACGAAATCTAGCGATCAAAAGGGATGGTATACGCACAACCATATTTTACTGAAATAAGTTAGAAGTAATAAAACGCACGGTGCTTGAAGGGACCGCTATGGATACTTACTTTCTTTCTTTGAATATTGAGAGGTGTGTGAAATGTGACATTTAACGACGCGATCTTAGAAACGCCGACATAAGGAGGAGATCAATATCACTTTCAGACGCAATAAACCTTACAATGGTGTTACTATATCTATTTATGTATTATTATTTTTATTTTGTAAACAGAAATTATTGTTGTTTTAATTCGCTTATTTAATTAGGAAAGCGATTGGACTTTGAATTTTTAAAAACGATTTTGCCCTAGCATAAACATATGTAAAGCAATTTCGCTAGCGACAAACAATGATGCGTATCGCACACTTTATTGGCATGAACATCGTACTGTAAAGTCTCGAGACAATGGGCAGTAATCAGCTTTTGTAGCACAATATCATTTAAGAAGTGAACATCATATTTTTAGTTTTCAC
Organism: Rugalucina vietnamica; assembly: GCA_964017185.1. Taxonomy (NCBI): domain Eukaryota; kingdom Metazoa; phylum Mollusca; class Bivalvia; order Lucinida; family Lucinidae; genus Rugalucina; species Rugalucina vietnamica. Next base: position 13,499,837 of record OZ024869.1, on the reverse strand, counting down.
CTGAAGCATTACCTATATCCTGTTTTGAAGTCTGCGAAGCGCGAACAATCGATCACTCGGATGACTTTTAAATTCCGCCAGTGTCCACAATTGATTGCAGTGTTAGCCACATTTGAGTGTTTGAAAAATAAACTTAAGAAAGAGGACTGACGGAAACATTTTGGTGGAGATAATTTTCCGCCAAAATAACAAATGAAAAGGTACAAGTAGGCAAAGATCAGGAAAAGGCGCAATCAGAAAAAGATTCCCACTCCAAAAGCCGAGATGGGAAAAAACCAAACTAACAATCAGGTACTTATACTATGAAAACATTTCGTAAGCCGAATGAGCAGCTATTTTCCCAGTAGGTGGTCACTCAGTTACCTTAACTAAAAATATGAAAACATACATAAGGCGCCAACAGCACACAATATTTTAAACACCAAGACATAAAACAAAAAGAACCACCACAGAAGTATCGACTTGGAACGATCAGTAACACAAAGTAACTGGCGGGTTTCAATCGATTTTACATGGCCATAACCTCACCCTCAGCTTCTGCAGTGGTTCATAACATTTAGTCAGTATTTCGGTTCTCGTGGTGAATCTCTAACTAGTCAATGAATCATCAAGAACAAACAAATAAATCATGATAAACATCCTGATGAATCAGAAACCAGGACTCACAGATTGAGTTAGCTGCCCGACGATGGAGATCCCTGGGCGCCGAATAACTTACTAACTCCGGAGCAAAAGAAAAACATCAGTTGGACCCCGAAGGGCCAAGCAACAGACAAGAAGCTCCGGCCCCAACCAACTAAAATGAATAGCTTTAAGTCGGGGCCATCATAGAGTCTGACGCCCGACCCACCGTCGTGCAATTAAAGAAGGCAGCACAAAAAATTTTAAACACCAAGACATAAAACAAAAAGAACCACTACAGAAGTATCGACTTGGAACGATCAGTAACACAAAGTTACTGGCGGGCTTAAACCGGTTTTACAGGTACCTAACCTCACCGAATCCTAACGAATCCTGCCGTTTTAGTCTTACTTTGTTTAACTCATTTTAAGTTTCATGCTTTATTTTATACAACGTGCCTGGATTTGATTTTCAAACTTTTGCTTACAGCCAGATGTTAGCCTGAAAATGCAAAAGTCATGTCATAATTATTTGCTATGTAGTGTGCCATCTGAATTGCTTAAATGGTGAAAATTGTTTCAACTAAACATGCTTGATGTGCGTATTGTGGTGCCTGAAAGACGCTATCAAATATATTATTTATTGTTTTGTCTGAGAATCGTTCAATATAGAATAAAAGTTGATACTTTTCCATCATGAAGATATTGAGACTAATTGCCTTCGTCTGCCCTATCCTAGACTTCAGATCACTGAACTTGAAGTAGCCATGATTATGTTTACGTCGGATCCAGGGCTATTACTAGTATAAGCTGACAACAACAGTAGGTCAGTTTCCTACAATACAGCTTTAATTTGTTTCTACTTTTTGGCCTTTGTTTCATTTGGGGTTAACAGGTCCTACGCACGCCAATATTCCACAAAAAAAACAAAGATTTCAGTCTGATGTTTCTTCAATACACCTCTTAAGCATTCAAAGTGTTATGTTATTTTGTCACCGGTCGATCGCTTGATATTCTTCGAAAAACTTCAGGCATGTTAACCTCGATCAACAAAACAGGCATGAGGTTGCTGGCCATCCAATCCTGTTGTACGATCGAATTTTCGCAGCAGCGATCCTAGAAAATTTCTGACTGATCTCAAACAACCTAAAGACTAGAAAATGTGTATGAAACACTATGCCCTCAACTGGTACCTCACTTTCAAGATGTGAAAATGTCCGAAAAATGACTATGTTCACATTGCAAAGAGAGACAAAATTCAATTTGAGGAGTATATCCCAACCACATGCATAACTCCAAAGAATGATCACAATTTCTGTAAAGGTTTGAAACTATCTGTACTAAAGTGTAGGAGGAGTTGCGCACACAAGGTACCCTCTATCCATTCACTAAAATGCCCGAAAAAATGACTAAGTTCAAATTCTAAAAAAAATGACAAAACATAATCCGAGGTTTATATTCAAACCACATGCATATCTTCGGACCATGCCCACAATACATGTTAAGTTTTAAAGCAATTGGCATGAAACTGTAGGAGGAGTTTCTCACACAAGGTACCCACTCTCCATCTACTTTCATTGCCAAAATGCCCGAAAAATGGAGGAGTATATCCCAACCACATGCATACCTTCAAAGAATGGTCACAATATCTGTAAAGTTTTAAAAGTATCTGTATTTAACTGTAGGAAGAGTTGCGTACACAAGGTACCCTCTATCCATTTCTTAAAATGCCCGAAAAAATGACTAAGTTCAAATTGCGAAAAAGTGACAAAATTAATCTGAGGATTATATCTAAACCACATGCATACCTTCAAAGCATAGTCACAACATCTGTAAAGTTTCAAGAGAATCGATATTAAACTGTAGGAGGAATAACGCACACAAGGTACTCAATATCAATTCACTTTATCAATAATTAAAAAGGGAAATAACTCTCACAGAATGGGCCCCTAGCCCCTTGAATGTACCTGAAAGAAAAATACGGGTCCTCTTCATTTTCATATACATGTACAAACCACAAACCAAATTTCAAAATCGTAGCTCTAACGTTTCCTGACCGAGTGCTAAGCGTAACTCACGCAGTGTACTCACTGGACACACTGGACAGACTGGACGGTCAGACCCAAACCAATATGCCCCTTCAACTTCTTCGAAGTCGGGGGCATAAAAATATAACCTGCACTATGAATAATGTATGGGGAGATTTTAGGGCCGCCAAATGGCCATTACCAGATGCAGTGGAAGCAGTGAAAACATAGCATGTCACTCAAGCTTTAGAATATATTTTCTAACTCAAAGCTTGTGATGACCTTTGCAAATCAATATAGCCTTAACTCAATCTTTCATTTTTAAATTAAATAGCAGATTCTCATTTGTGAGTATCTGCGATTTTCATTATCTTGTAACCTTGATTTCCATTTATCAACGGAAGCTTATACTTATGTCAGCTTTCAGATCAATTTATAATGAAAGTAGCAAATCATACAATTCTAGGAAAGTGATATGACAATGAAAGCATTAATCCTAAGACTAGATAGCAAAATACCAGATTAGATTCACAGAATATGAACTTAAAAGCTGGTGCTAAATTTCATTTTAGACGCACGTCGTATCATATTCATATGATTACTGTTTATACGTGCATATGGTGATCAAAAATAGTTTGTGCACTAAAGCCATACATTTCAATCGACATATCATATCAGTACTTTTGTCTTTATTAACCCGATGTGTATCTAGCTATGATATGAATATTTAGTAAGTTTCGCTTGCATCTAACAATTTTATGAGGCCTTGAACAAACACAACCTCAGTTCTTTGGAGCACGCCAAAACGTAACAAAAATGTACTACGAAACTCTTTGAGTCTTCACTGTGAAGTCAAATAATTTAAGTTAACACCAGTCTACACAGACGCTTATTTTGAATTGATTTATATATCATTTTGTATACCCAAATTTTACTATTTATATGTTTGTTTAAAGAGGGTATATATGCAGTCAGATCAATATAATTGGAGCTGAAGGGTTCTTAAAATCAGAGCTACGAAAGCGAATAGGACAGAACAACAAAATTCACGCAAAGCCGCCGTGGATTACACAGTTACGCATCATGTTTAAATGAATTAGAGGAATTACTCGCACAACTTTTCATGTAAAAGAATTAAAAGTAGTTCAATGTTTTTCATAATCTGACATTGTTTCCTCGTTTCGTTATCATCATACGTTGGCTCTCTATTATGGTAAACGAGTGAAAAAACATAGCTATTGAACCTCAGTTGAAGTGAATGATAATTAATTTGACATGTGTTGATGGCGAAGTAACATCGTAAATGTCAATTAATTAGCACTATTTTGATACTTGAGGCGCTTAAAATTTGTAATGATACATAGTCACTGAGAAGAAACTTTCGCTCACCTGAGTGCATGGAGTGCGCTTGAAAGTGAAACAAAATCTAGTTTTCAAAAGGAGTGGTATATGCATAACTACTTTTTACTGAGGGAGCGCGGTGGCGTAGTGGTAGAGCGTCGGACTCCGAATCGAGAGGTCCTGAGTTCGATCCCCGCAGGCGTCACCGTGTTGTGTCCTTGGGCAAGACACTCCCTAACTCCCCCAGTACTGGTTACACCCAGGAAGCATTGGCACCGTCCCGCCATGACTGAAAAATTGTTGACTCGGACGTTAAGCCTCAATACAAACAAAAACTTTTTACTGAAATAAGTTGGACGTTATACACAACGCACGGCGCTTGAAGGGACCGATATGTAATAGTTAGAGTATGGAGGTGAGGTCAATACGAAAATTATAGACCCGGGCACGTGAACTTAAAGCCGACCGAGCGCAGCGAGGGAGGCTTTAAGTTCACGTGCTCGGGTCTATAATTTTCGTATTGACCGAAACCGACATACTCTAACTGACTTATATACTGGCTCCTTTGTTTCGCTATAACAAATGCTACACAGCGAGCCGATTGACCAAACCTTGCGCAGTATGCCTAGACCAATTATATTCTGTTAAAGCGTATTTTCTCGCGACATGACTATTGGCCAAAAATCCCACGGACTAACTGTGAACGATATTTTCTTTCCTCGTGCAGCCATGTCCAAAAATAACTTTCACAGTAGCTTCCCCTTGAAACGTCGTCGAGGTTATTTATTGATCAAGATTTAATGCAAATAATTCAATACCATTTAAGTATGATTTTTGTAGATCTATATATTGAGCGTAAACTGATTTGAAAGTGTAGATCACTTCTACTTGGATCTGTCATAGGCCAATCCCCATGCTGAAATGACAGAGGACCATTTACTGAATGCCCGGCTGTTTATGGGGGAAACAGCTGGTCAAAACTAACTTTGTGAAGTTTGTTCCTACTTCCGTGGTTTCTCATTAACCTCACACTAACCCTAACCTTCTACACTACCAATGAAACCATGGGGCGTTTGAAATACCGTTTTGGGAAATTATGAATTATTGAAATAAAACATATTTGCCTCATCTCAAAGAATTTCGGATACTCAAGTTGGAAAACAGTTTGTATTTACCTTTAGCATGATTTGCTGGGAAAATGTACAATCAGCATAAGCATGAACACAGCGAAAGCATTTTTTGCGGTGCAGCTGAACCGTTACATAAACTCACTGTTGTGTCTAACATATAACAGCGTACATCTACGGGAGGTTTATAAGTTTCCCGCCAGATATTATCAACCGGTTGATAATAAAAAGCGCGAAAATTATCAACCTCCCTCCTAAACTTCCTTTGTTTAGCAGGTCAATACGTTTGTTATAGACCTGTTCGAAACAAAGGAGCCAGTATATAAGAATACTTACTTACTTAATGGCTTTGAATATTTAGATGTGTTAAAAGTGAAATTTTACGACGTGATCTTAGGAAGGCCGACGTAAGGGGGAGTTCTATCACTTTTCCGACGCAATAAATCTTATTTATGTATCATTTATTATAGTTCATTTTCTAAACATCAATTGGTGTTGTTTGATTGCGCATATTTACTTCGGGAAGCGATTGTACTTTGAATGTTTAAAGCGATTTTACCTTTGCATAAACATGCCCAAACAAAATTAAACTGATCTAAGATCACCTCAATCATACTTGGACCATGATCTGTTAATGATCTAAAAATGATCAAATTTGCCATGCAAATGAGCTAATGGATCACTAATTTAAATGCACTGGGACAGCCTTTTTGCGCAATGGATCATCTCAAGACAACTAATAACACATTACAAAATCACGAACTGATCATTAACGAATCACAACGGACCAAGAACAAATCATACTAAAGGACACATTGTAACAATTTACACACAATAAAATCAATTACTCGCATGACTTTGAAATTCCGCAAGATTCCACTTTTGATTGCAGTGTTAGCCGCTCTCGAGTGAAAAATATAGATAAGAAAAGAATTGAAGGATACATTTCGGTGAAGAGAATAGTTCCGCAATAATTACAGATGAATCTGGTAGAACAATGAATATTCGGTTGTGATAAACGGACATTAATTTTACGCACCATTTGATGAAATACAACAACAAGTCAAGCAGGAACTCTCTATTTTAAAAAGTCACTATGCATGAAATTCCCATTCTATATTTCATGCTTCGATTCCTGCCACATTCGATTCTTATTTTTTTATGTCTTGGTGTTTAAAATTTTCGTGCTGTTGGCGCCTTATGTATGTTATCATATTTTTAGTTAAGTTTAGGTAACTGAATTGCCACCTATTGGGAAAATAGCTGCTCATTCGGCTTACGAAATGTATTCATGGTATAAGTACCGTATCGTTAGTTTGGTTTTTTCCCTCCTCGTTTTTTTTTGAGTGGGAATCTTTTTTTTGATCGATGCCAACTTGTACATTTTCCTTGTCTCTTCTAGCACATCATAGAACAAGTGAATTTGCAAATGAATTTGATCCCAGTTCTGAAGTAAACAGGCGGATTGCTAACTTGCTGGAACAGTGGTTATCATCTTGCTTTTCATGTTTTGTTTTTAAATACGAGTATGATATATATTTGTGTTATCATTTCTTTTTGATTGTATTGAATTGTATTGAATAAAAATTTAAACTGAGATCCTGAGGTACCTCGATGACATTTTGAACATTGACAATCCTTATTTTGAAAGGCATGGTCAATCAAATTTATCCACCTGAACTACAGTTGAATGAACAAAAATGGTAACAGTAGGCAATGATCAGGAAACGGCGCAAACAAACAGAAACTCCCACTCCAAAAAGCCAACACCACATATACTGAAGCCCCTTTTTTAGATTCACATCTATCTATTGCAAATTGGCTTGTTTCTTCTAAAATTTACGATAAACGAAATTACTGTTTGATATAGTTAATTTTAGGTTTTTGGATGGTGACGTGCCTCGGACTGCTTCTTATGGTGTGTACATTTCGCAACTTATTTGGTTAGTAGAGTCTACAATCATGTAGCGGACTTTAACGCGCGAAATAAATGTTTAACAGCAAAACTTCTCCAGCAGGGCTATCAGTATCATAAACGTCGAAAAAAACATTTCATAATTTTATCGCAGACACTATGAATTGATTTCCAAATATAATGTTGGGCTAAAGACGCTTCCATGTGATGGCCTTTCGGAACCAGAATTTCATGGTGCCTTGGTTTACAAATTAACAGCCCCTTTCATTCGAGTTTGCCGTTTATGCATTTGTTTTACACAAGAAGACCACGTGTACTGAAGTTCTGAGTTTCTTTTCGTGTTGTCTACAAAGACATCTGGATTGATTAATCTGCTGATTTCAGTGACAGTTTCAAACTAAATGACCTTTAAAGCGGCAAACTTAAGTGACACTTTTATCTATGTGGAAATTTGGCCATGTAACTGCTAAAATTGAAAAACAATCTGCTTTTGTCCCTATCCTATTACAAAGATGTGTCCTTAATATGCATTGTATATGTTGTGAAAAGAATTTTGAAATGAAAATGTGCTTTAACCAAACAAGGACAATGTGTTTATCAGAAGAGGTGACATCATTACCTATTAGATAAATGCTGAATAGATTTTGCGAACACCTGGTACCTGGTACACTGTTTCAGTTCTAAGATTGAATAAAAAGTTACCTGATTTACAAACAAACTTGATTGACCTAAATGCTCAAACGGCAAAGTCGATTAAAATGGTTTGTAAGAAACTTATAGGGAGGAATGATTTTCTTTTCAGTTCAGAAATTTCATTTCTTGTTACACACGTATAGTTTATACATTAAATGTTATGCGACAGTCTGCTTGCTTAGCTTTAACCCAAGGCAGAAAACTGTGCTGTCCTCTTTAATTGCACGCCGGTGGGTCGAGTGTCAGACTCTTTGATGGCCTCGTTATACAGATATTCATTTCAGCTGGTTGGGGCCGGATGGAGTTTAACTGGTGTTTTTCGTTTGCTCCGGATTTCAGTCCTCGTTTTTGATTCATCATGGTGGTTATCATGATGTGTTTGTCTGTCCTTGATGATTTATTGACTAGTTAGAGATTCACCACGAGGCCCGAAAAACTAACTTAATGCTGTGAACCACTGCTGGAGATGAGGGTGAGGTTATGCCCTTAAAAATCGATTAAGCTACCAGTAACTTTATATTACTGATCGTTACAAGGCGATACTTTTGTTGCGGTTCTATTTGTTTTATGTTTTGGAGTCGAATTTTTGTGTTGCTTGAACCTTATGTACGTTTTCATAGTTTTAGTTAAGTAAAGTTAACTGAGTGGTTGCCTTTGTGAAACAGCTTCACACTCGGCTTACGATATGTTTTTCTATGTATAAGTTCCTTATTGTCAATTTAGTTGATCCCATCTCGGGTTTTGGAGTGGGGATTTCTTTTTTATTTTGACTTTTCCTGATAATTGCATATTTGTACCTTTTTAAGAGCAGTGAACACAATAATGAGATATTGTATCGTATCCTTTTTTTTTTTTTTTTTTTAATACATTTTAATTTCATGCTTTGTTTGATGATACAACATGCATGAATTTAGTTTTCAATGTTTTGAAAATTACAGCCAGGTGTTAGCCTCGAGATGCACAAGGCATAACTATTTTGCTAATTAGTGTGACATCTGGTTTGCCTAAAAAGTGAATATTGTGTCAAGTAAATGTGTGTATTGCGGTGCCACATAGACGCTATCAAATATATTATTTATTGTTTTGTCTGAGAATCGTTCAATATAGAATGAAAGTTGATACTTTTCCATCATGAAGTTATTTAGACTAATTGACTTTGTCTGCCCTATTCTAGACTCCAGAACTTGAAGTAGTCATGATTATGTTTATGTCAGATCCGGGGGCAATTATATAAGCTGACAACTACTGAAGGCCAGTTTTCTACAATATAACCATAACTTGTATCTACCTGTTGGTCTTTGTTTTATATGGGGTTAACAATTCCTATCATGAAGAGGTAGTACATGTACGTATGTCACTATTCCGTTAAAGTCAAACATTTCAGTCTGACGTGTCTACAATACATTTCTTTCACATTTAAAGTTTCCGGTTACCAATGTGTTGATATTTCGTCACAATAACTATACTGAGAGGAATTAGAAACTTAAGTTTTCAACATTACTTATTATCTTCTTATTTTAGATTGATTTTAAATGAAACCATTTTGTATATTTTGAGTGTGGAAGTGTGAAATTTCTGCTTCACATTGAGCATTTAAAATTTTGGATTCCGTCAGATGTAAGAGGGTTACGTAATTTTGACGTTTTCTTCTCAAAAAGCATTAAAGACCATGATTAGTGCCGTTTTCTCTAAATGAAAAATAACGAGAATAAACGTCCGTGATCAAGGTGTGAGAATATGCACGAAATGTTCTTAATTTAAGATTTTATCCTCCAAAACGCGAAGTTTTATTTTTAACGTCAAACATGAAAGTGTACTTTCGACCTTTTGTCTTACGCCAGGAAAAGATTTTCATGATAAATGATTAAGGTTGATGTCTATGGGAATGCGGACGAGGCATTTGTCTTCTCGAATTTGGAATTCGAATCCCGTTTTTGGTGTTTGTACAGTTTATCTTTTAATCGTCAGCGTCACGTCAACGTCAGGAATGGAGGTCCTATTTTTTGTAAACAGGTGTTTTATTAGAATCAGCAACTGATGTGCCCATTTATTTACTGATTAATTGATTACCCACCTTTTACTTGAACACAAGAGTCACCGACATTTCAAACGTCAATATGACGTAACGCACATATGATCTGTCCTTTTTTGCTCATGCTAAAAACTGTTTGCAGTACAGAAATCGATACCATATCACGATTTTAAAAGCAAATCAATTTTTCTTTCTGCAAACAAGCAAAGATGCAAAAAGAATGGCCATGTTCATGGCGTTTATGATTGGACACGATGATGACGTTTATTGAATCTTAAGCGTGATTTTCAACGCATGACGGTTATCTGTGGACAACTGTTTTTAGCTACACTGGATCAAGCCATACATTTTAAGGAGATTTTTGGTTCTTTAGGGCATCGTGCACCGAAACCTTCGTTTTGATTAATGAACATGAACACTCAGATTTTGACCATTATATCAAAACGTTGACCATAGACAGTTGCATAAGCAAAATTATTATTTTTTGACGAACCAACATTGTAACAGAAATATTGTTGAAAGCAAATTTTATAACAAGAAACAAATCTTTCGCTTTTGTTCAAAGAAGGAACTTTCTAAAGACAAGACTTAAGTTTCTAGTTCCTCTCAGTATATAATGTATCGGTCAATCGCTTGAAAATCTTTGAAATAAAACTACAGACATGTAAACCTCGATCAGCAAAACAGGGACGAGCTTGCTCGCCATCCAACTCGGTTGTACGATCGAATTTTCGCAGCAATGGTGATTGACAGAAATCCTAGAAAATGACCAGAAATGTTCATACTCAGATTCTAATAAATAAGGGAGATAATATGAGCCATATTGCGCAATTGTGATCTCAAAGGACCGAAAACCTGCACTATAAATGATGTACGGGGAGACGTTTTAGGACCGCCAAACGACACAATACTAGTTGCAGTAATAACAAATAATATGTGAAATTAAGCTTCTTTGGAAGCAGTGAACACCGCATGTCAAAATACATGACTCAAGCTTTACAATATGATTATTTTCTGGATCAAAGCTTGTGATGACCTTTGTTAATCAATGTAGCCTTAACTTCATCTTTCATTTTTAAATTATTGTCAGATTCTCATTTCAGAGTATCCGCGATTTTCATTATCTTGGATTCCATTTATCAATGGAAGCTTATACTTATGTCAGCTTTCGGATCAATTTATAATGAACTTAGCAAATCATACAATTCTGAGTAAATGATATGACAATGAAAGCATTAATCATAAGACTAGATAGCAAAATACCAGATTAGCTTCACAGAATATGAACTTTAGACCAAGTGTTAAATTTTAATTTAGACTCGCGTCTAATCATATACATATGATTACTGTTAAATATCTATACGTGCGTGGGGTGATCAAAACGTTTGTGCACTAATGTCATAATTTAAAATTTTATGGGATATCATGTCGGTTTTTCGTCTTTTATTAACACACTGTGCGTCTAGGTATGTTGCAGTTTTAGCAAGATTCGCCCACTTCTAACAATTTTATGAACCCTAGGACAACCCTACCTCAGTTCTTTCGAACACGTCAAAATTTCTTAAAAATCAAAACACACGTACTTTGAAACTCTTGAAGTCATCACTCTGAGGTCAACCAAAGTCAGTTAATACGCCAGACTTAAGCTGAAGGTCAGCCCGTACTGTTATGTTATCTACCTCACACATTTCCTAAAATCGGATAACTTCTTTCTTTATTTAGTCGTTAACTAATTCATCTATACAGTCGTGTCAGGCTAAACTGTCAGACACTTGGGGTGTCCATCCTTAATAACCCCTGCACATAATCAGACTTATCCCTCTACATTATGGTAGACTTCGAATAAGCTGTTTATGTTTTGATAATTGCATTTCAAGGCTCCATAATTTAAAAAAGGATAGTCTTTATTATTTGTTATCGAGTTTCCAAATGCTACATTTGGTGCGATAAAAGTTTGAAAAAATGTGTGCAAGGCGTAATGAAGCAAAACCATGATGCACCATATATAAAAGTTGAAACTATGTAAGTTGTAGCCATCCAGTTTACGTGAACACAAGCCTTCTCAAAATACTATTTGGAATTATTTTGATAATTTCTAAGTAAAGAACCATAAAAGTTTTTAGCAGCGTTCACATACGAGGTTTTCTGGAGTGCTCCAAAGATACCAGGTAGCGATGATGAAGGGCAACACTGGGGTATTCTCAATGAATCATTTTACATAGACTATAAGATACCAAAATCATTTTGATATCTATCACTATTTCAAAGTTATGGCCTAAAAATATGAATTTTCTGATCACCCCTCGTGCATTTAAATAAACCTTATGACACAGCAACACCACATACTATATACCGCAAGCTCAGAATTTCCCTCATCCTGAGGAAATGTAGCTTCGGCAATTTACATTTATTTATTGATTTTCAGTTATCACTAGCCCTGCAAAAACAGAAATGTAGCTTGTGAGTAGAAGTACACAAGTGTTTTTGTTTAGTTTTCAAACCAGTTTTTTGGTACATTGTGCATACATGTATTATTTGAAAATAATGTTGTTTATTGTTGAACATGACTTCAAATGATTCATGGCGTGCTAAATTAATGATTTGAATATTAAGCCCAACATATGGAACGCCGGTCCGTCATGCAAATTGTTAAATGTTAAATGTCAATTGTTAATTGTTAATTTCATTTTTCGCCGGTCCGTCATGCTAATTGTAAAATGTCAAATGTTAAATGTTAATTTCATTTTTCGCCGGTCCGTCATGCTAATTGTAAAATGTCAAATGTTAAATGTTAATTGCATTTTTCGCCGGTCCGTCATGCTAATTGTAAAATGTCAAATGTTAATTGCATTTTACGCCGGTCCGTCGTGCTAATTGTAAAATGTTAAAAGTAAAGTGTTAAATGTTAATTGCTAATTGCATTTTTCGCTGGTCCGTCATGCTAATTGTAAAATGTTAAAAGTAAAGTGTTAAATGTTAATTGCATTTTTCGCCAATCCTTCACGTTAAATTTTAAATGTTAATTGTTAATTGCATTTTAAGCCGGTCCGTCATACTAATTGTTAAATGATAATTCAGGTTGTCATTCATTGTAATTCGTAAATGCATTTTGCTGATAAAAATGAACATTTAACACTTTACTTTTAACATTTTACAATTAGCATGACGGACCGGCGAAAAATACAATAAACAATTAACATTTAACATTTAGCATTTAGCATTTAGCATTTAGCATTTTACAATTAACATGACAGACCGGCGAAAAATGCAATTAACAATTGACATTTAACATTATAAAATTTGCATGACGGTGAAAAATGCAAAATAAAATTAACATTTAACATTTTACAATTAGCATGATGGACCGACGAAAAATGCAATTAACAATTGACATTGAACATTTTACAATTTCCATGACTGGTCATTTAGCAATCTGCAATTAAGTTTTCGCATGCACTTTTTTCAAATTTTAATTTACCAATTATCATTTAGCAAGTACTATTTATCTATTATGTTACTAATTATAACTTCCCAACCATCCTCTAGTGCAGTATTACCATATAATTAACAATTAACAATTAGCACTTAGCATTTTACAATTAGCATGACGGACCGGCGTTCCATACCAACATTTATAGTGACCATATCATGAGTCATGTGTAGGGTGAAAAAAATCTGAAAATGATACTTAAATATTCGATGTGATGTTCTGATGTAGAAAGGTACAAGTAGGCAACATCAGGAAAAAGCGCAATCAGAAAGAAATTCCCAAACCGAGGTGGAAAAAAAACTAAATTGACAATTAGGTATTTATACTCGGAAAACATATCGTAAGCCGAGTGAGCAGCTATTTCCCAATAGGCGGCCACTCAGCTACCCGAACTTAAATGAAAATATGAAAACGTACATAAGGTTCAAACAGCACAAAAATTCGACTCCAAAACATTAAACATATGAAATCACAAACGAAACCGAGTCAGACTCTCCATTTCGCTATTTGAGCCGCCTCATAAGAAAACCAACAATCTGCATATGCGAAACCAAAGACGCAGATCAGCTTTGCGGTAACCGCGAAGCTGATCAGCATCTTTGTTATCGCTACACGGATACTACAATTCCTTTACTTTCCAAATTCAAAAATTCCAGCCTCCAGCCATCTTCTGTGACTGTACAGACCGGTTTGTGTCAGGCATGTTCGAAAACCACATTGTTGGTTTTCCCATTAGGCGGCTCATGTCCAACTCAGAAATTCATCTTGCTAAAAAATGAAACTTTTTATTTGTTTAAATTTTCAAGTTCGTAAGCAAGATCGAACAGTAACATTGATTTATTAATTCATGTCATTTTATTATTATTATTATTATTTTTATTTATTTATGAGCTGTTCAAGCGCAGTCCATTTGCTGAATTCAGGACTGAATCACCGAGGCTTCCTCTTACTAATAATAGGTGTATGCAAAAGAAAGAGCAAAGCAAAAATGTGTCAGTCAATCTTATTTACTGACCAACCATAAAATGATAATATATGAAAGATGGGTATTAAATAATGCACTATTAAATATTATGAGAACCTGATACCTGAATATGCGAAAAGAAAAATGCAGATAATATGATAGTTACAGCAGAGCTGATAAGCGCGTTTGTATTTGCTCCGTTTCATATTTTAAGCCTCCTTCTGTCACTATACAGGCCGATTCGTGTAAGACTTAGTATGAAACTCCGGATACAATTTTTCTCGGGACGGGCTTGTTTCTTTATTTCGATGCCTCTCCGGAATGTTGAAAAACAAAATAAGTGGATGAGCCGTCTCGTGAGAAACCCAACAATGTGGTTTCCGAACAGGTCCGACACAAACCGACCTGTACAGCTACAGAGGCAGGCTAGAAGCTTGAAATTTTGGAGGTAAGTAGGGGAGGAATTGTACTATCCGAGTAGCGAAAACAAAGGCGCTGATCAGCTTCGCGGTGACCGCGAAGCTGATCTGCGTCTTTGTTTTCGCCTATACGGATTGTTTGTTTCGCCATGAAGCGGCTCTGGATTATATCGCTATTTCCTTTATTTATCCAATATCCATTTTAATATTAACTTCTAATGCTTTAGGAAAACCTTTTTATGATCTATGGATTTTGTATGACGCAATGCAAGGAGTCGTTTTCATTAGTTTGCCAATTAACATTTAAGAGTAACCTCTTAATAGAGGATACGCCATTTTACACACATCATTATAACTTCTTTAGAAAAATTGCCTAGTCATTTAGTATCAAACATTTCAATAAAAATTTTAATGAAAACTGTCTGAAGTTTGCGCATAGTAGTATCTGGTTTGTGATTATTTACTGATTCAATTACATGTACTTAGTTATGAGAACATGGTTCTCAAACATAACTGGTTCTCAAACCTTTCATGTGGACTTTTCTACACGTCTCCATAGTAAAGTATTAAAAAAAGGCTCGTAAGTCTGTATATTTAGACTGAGTGATGGAAATTTTAAACACAAAATCTGTATTAGACACGCTCTTCGTCCATTTGTAAATTATGAAAACAATCACAAATTAAATTTCATCAAGATTAAACCCTTCAAAGATTATATGCAAATGCCTGGGTTAGAGTCGGGGTTATGCTAAACACAAGAACGCCAGCCTGATGCTCTCTAAATCCTCGATCTATAAAGTGAAAGAATGAATATCTGAGAACTTCTCACTGTCTGTGAGAAGCAAATGTACTTGACACTAACATGAAATGTGATTTTATTTACTGCTTGATGCGAGTGGGCGATTCGACTGTAAAGACAAATTAAAAAGCAAGACTGCGACGTCAAATTACAATAATTACTGAAACAATTGGCTGTCTTCCTTTTATGCAATTTTACTAAGATTGCTCGCTGTGAAAAACAATAAATGAAGCACAGTATTGCTACTCCTGCAAGGGTTATAGCTTGGTTTATTAACTCTTATATGCTTTTTGTGCTACATGACAGACAATGTGTCGCAACGAAATTTCAATTGTCAATTCACACCGGGCATTTGGCAAGGCTAGTAATCGCCAGTCCGTATTTGATACCCGAACCTTTTGCGCATACATATGATTACAGCTTAAAGCGCCTTATTTTATGATATAACATGCCCAAGTCAAGGACATGTGTTTGTATTCGTGACTGGAAAAACATTCCAAATAAGGCAGATATTAAGGTTAAAATCTTAGGCGTAAAATATAGTTGTGTTTCCGCTTACATTCCGAAACAAATCAGGGTCGGTCGGTAAGCATGTCTTTTTATTTTTTCTCAAAATTTTTATTTGTTGAAAACCAGAAAAAAATTGATAATATGCAACTTAATTCATCTCAAATCCTAGAGAATGACATACATTGAAGTTTAAAACATAAAGAAAGTTAAATAAGGCGATTCTAAATATACTGAAAATCAAAAATCTTGCACCACCCTATTTTTGTTATGTTTTATGACCAAGTAGAACTATTTTTTATTTCTAACATTATTTTTGGTTAATTCCAATAACAAACCTTTGACTTTGCAGCAACTTCAATAATGTGGATGATAATGCAAAAATTTTGGGGCAAAAAGTGTAAAATTGCATTTTTTGGAAAAAAATTGATTATCAATGAAAATTTTCAATGAGAGTTCATTGTACATGTGATCTGCATCATGGCAGTAACGGAAAAGCAATAAAATATTTTGAATTTTAGGGAATTCCGGGAGAGTTGACAGGTCTGGTTCTACTCGGTCATAAAAAATAACAAAAATAGGGTGGTGCAAGATTTTTGTTTTTCAGTATATTATTTTTGCAGTTTTGACTTATTTTAAGTCACATTTACCTGAAAATTTCAAGGGTCGGTAGGGATGAAAATCTTTTTATTTTCTTTAAAAATGACGATAAAAACTGCAGGGTAGGCACAAAAAAATCAGGGTCGGTCGGGTTAGCGGAAACACAGCTATTTTTTTTTTTTTTTTTTTTTTTTTTTTGCCTAAGTTAACGATTGTTTATCCATCGTCTTATCCAAACTCTCCTTCAAACTATTTGCCCATCATGTAAAGCAGTACACATGATAATAACTCACCAACTGATGGATATGCGCTGTCGCCCAAACTTCGAATACATTCCTCTCTACTTCTAAAGCTCCAAGGTGTCTTCATATCAGCTGTTGTAGAGAAAATCTGAAAAGATAAAATGTACATGATAATGTTATAAGAAAGTGTATATCATTTGCATATGGGCGGGCTGTGAGAAACATATGGCCTGTTTGTTTCTCCAAGCAAACCTACTTATCGATGACTTCCCACTGAGTGCTTGTGAGTGAAGGTCTGGTACTGCCCGGAAAAATAAGATAAAGTTAAACACTCGCCATAAATTTTACATTTAACATATTTCGTATGTGTTATGACTATGCTGGATGGAAATCCTTTTAAATGAAGGCTAGTTGTTGACCGGTATGTTAGGCAGCTAATCAAACAAATAGTCAATAAGAGCTGTCGCAGGACAGCGTAGCTCGCCTGACTTGTGCTTGGCCACTAAATTTATCAAAATATATGACCAATGACCTTGACCTCGTCGCTCAGGTGGGTTGTAAAAGCATAAAATTTCAGACCAATATCTACAAACATGCAAAGTATCAACTTGATCCATCAACATGTTCAAGAGATATAGACTTCTAACAACTTTAATGAAAAACTTCAACAAAAAGTTTCTAAATCTGTGACATTGACCTCACGGTCTCCCAGGGTGGGTCATGATGGTACTCCATAAAACTTCAGACCAATATCTTCAAACATGCAAAGTATCAACTTGATCCATCAACATGTTCAGGAGATATAGACTTCTTAAATCTTTTTTGAAAAACTTTAAAATATAAAATTTCTAAGTCCGTGACCTTGACCTCAAGGTCACCCAGGCTGGACCACGATGGTACTGCATAAAACTTCAGACGAATATCTACCAACATGCAAAGTATCAATTTGATCCATCAACATGTTCAAGAGATATAGACTTCTAAAAACTTTAATGAAAAACTTTAACATAAAATTTCTAAGTCTGCGACCTTGACCTCAAGGTCACCCAGGATGAGTCATGATGGTACTGCATAAAACTTCAGACCAATATCTACCAATATGCAAAGTATCAACTTGATACATCTACATGTTCAAGAGATATAGACTTCTAAACACTTTAACCGTAAGTGTGACGCGGACGCGGACGTACACGTAAACGTAAACGTAAACGGGGACGACCGAGGTGACAACAATAGCTCTGTGCACTTCGTGCAGGCGAGCTAAAAACTGAAATTCGTTCCCAAACTGCAAATCTGTGTTCAAATCATGAAATTTGCGTGCTGTTTGGACATAGTTTGGCTGAATTTAGTCAATGTTATTTTTTTTCTTTCGCTTTTTAATGGTCGATGGGTTTGGGTTGTAGTTTTCAGGCAGTTATTGTCAATTCAAAGCATGCGACTTTTGGTGTATACAATTAGACTTAAAACACTTTTCTCACGTAGGAGGGATATCAAAATCTAAGCTAGTTTTTAAAAAGTACCGTCCAGATTAACAGGTTGTAATGACCTTCCTGATTTGACGAAATGGGTGAATGTGTGACTTTACTCAGAAGATCCGTGTTCGAACTCCTTACGTTTGTGATTTTGTAATGTCGATGTTTCACATGTGATCTGATTCTGGGAAATGTCTTACAACGAACGTCAGGGGATGCTTCCTAAGATTAAAACATAGCGGTAGCTACACTGTGAATGAGTTGGGTGGTATAAGACGTTTTAAATGACAATCCGCTTGTATTTATATAGTGAAAAATTGTGTTGGTTATGCTGTCTTTTTGTCAAATTCTGTAGAATGTAAGTAATTGAAGGCATTTGCACAATGCGACTGGAATAGAAGCAGACCGGTCCTTAAAAAGTGATCAAAACACCAATCTCAAAATAAAACTATTAAAGTATATCAAAGAGTAGACAATCAGTAAAGATGAAACGCTAATTTGCACTAAGCCTTTCATCAAACTTAAACGACTTTCCTTTCAAATCATCTCGATAATTCTTCCAAGGCTATCGTGAAAGCTATCATTATGACAAATGCCGCGTTCTTACCATCTACAGTGATACGTTCGCACCCAACGACAGCTCATTCCTGCAACATGTACACACAAATGTTTCTACTTCATAATATTTTTTATCTTAATAAGAAATATGCCAACTCTGAACAGACGCAGTTGTCATTTGCTCGATGATTATTAAGTTACGCTTTTGCTCATGCTTATAAGATCGTTTGGTGGCTTATTTAAATCTTTGTCACATGATAATGTCTTCCATTTTCGTCTAAAATCCTATTGATTTCAACATTAAGCTATTGAGCCACACCAACAAAAGTTCTGGTTCACTTTTAATGGACTATTAGTTCTCGTGTTCTTCAATTTAGAGCTCAATTGTTATTTTTTCTCAAATGAATTTGGGACTGTCACATTTTTAGCAACAAATGTCATACTTCTAGATATCTTCCTTAACACTGGCTAGACATACTGGTTAGGCATACCGAGTCGAAATTACTCAATACAGGTTTTTACTCATACTGAATTACAAATTAAGTTGAGATTGAGGATTCAGACTACTTATTTAGAACACCATTTTAAGGCATTATTCAGCTTTTAATGGCAGTATAGGTGCAAATACATGTCACACATTACGATAACACTAGCATGTAATTTACTGTCATTTTACTAAGTACCCTGAAACGATTCATGGGTGAGCAAAGTGTGTTGGTACACGTTATAGCCCTTCCATTATGTAGTTCTACGTTAATATACAAAATTATACACATAAGGAGTAGAAACAAAACTATAGCTTGTATCAACATATACCGGGTTATACTTTAGGTCAATTTGCCATAAAATGAAGGTTAAAATAACTCATTCAGACTTTTTGACAAGTTGTTGTGGCAACTTGATAATTTGATAACGCATATTTGGCAATGTCATTTTCATGTAATAAGTAATTAGTTCTAAAGCAGAGGAATATATAGTAAGAGGGACGCTTTAAACTTCAGCCCGAAAATGGATAAACACATAATTTCAAAATAACTATGAGAATGAACAGACGATACTCTGTTCTGATTTTTAATAATACATTTCATTCATACATCCTACAGAATTATATGCGCCTGTTGCCTGTTTGTGACGGCGATACGGTGATTTGTTTTTCAAAAAAAAAAAAAAAAAAAAAAAAAAACGAAAGAAAAAAAAAGAAAAAAGAAAAAGAAAGAAAGAAAGAAAAAGAACAACACCAGTTGAAACCCGGTGAGCCAAGCAACAGGCAAGAAGTTCCGGCCCTACCCAATCAAATTAAATAGCTTTAAGTCGGTGCCATCATAGAGTCTGACGCCCGACCCACCAGCGTGCAATTCAAGAAGGCAGCGTAATCATCACTCATGATTGGAAAAAAAACTAAGCATGCAGTCTGTCGCATAACATTTATTTTTTATCCTATGCGTCTGTTACGTATAATGATTTTTTCTGAACTTTCTATAAGTTCCTTAAATTTGTAAACCAAGTCACCATAAAATACTGGTTCCGAAAGACCCTAACATAAAACTGTCTTTAACCCAACATTAATTTGAAAATCAATTCATAGTGTCTGCGATAAAATAAAGAAAATGTTCTTCGAAGTTTATGATACCGATAACCCTGCTGGAGAAGTATGGCTGTTTAACATTTATTTCGCGCGATGAAGTCCGCAACAGACACTATCAAACCTAATAAGTTGCGAAATGTATGCACCATAAGAAGCACGGTGAGGAACGTCACCATCCAAAAACGAAAATTTTATTTAATTAATTTAGACTATTATTTTATTTTTTATTCATTTTTATTTGGTTGTTGATTTATTTTAAGGAATACATATACTCAGTACAAAAAGAAACGCAAAGTTTTGATTTTTATTTTTTCGCGTAAGTATAATATATTTTCAAAGTCTAAGTAATTCTAAGGATTTGCCATTCATTTGAAAGTTTCATAACTGAGTTTCGTTGCGATTTGAAAGCGGGTGTAATTTTTTGGCGAAAACTTGTGAAATCAACATTTTTCTCAAAAAAAAAAAAAAAAAAAAAAAAAAAAAAAAAAAAAAACAATAGGGAGAAAGATTAAATAAAATTTTGCTTTGGCTATGATCATTGTGGTCCAGCAAATCATAAAAAACACAAAATTTATTGATTTTCATTAAAAGAAAAAAATTGCTGAGATTTTTAAAAATGCGTTTTATGCAAAATTAGAAGCTCTTTCGAAATTCTGCATTTTGGTCTCCTTTTCGGTAAATGATGTCCCTATTTCGATTTACTAATGTTAGTTCAGATAAATGTGACTCTCTTAAAGCTTACCTTCAGTTAAAATATCTGGTCGGTTTTCAGAACTTCTGGTTCATTGAAAACAGTTTCTCTTGGTTATAAAATCAAGGTTAAGACAAAGATTTAGAATTTGATAGCATGGAACTTTACTACAGTAATATACGCCAATTTAACGTAATTTGCAATTTGCTAGTCCCCCAAGTTAATCTTTTAGACGTTCTTTAAATTTTGCCAATTTTGGTCAAAATGTAAGGTGCGTTAAATTTTATGAACAGTATACAGCTGTGTTTTAGACAGTATTGTCCTTCTGAATGAAGTGTTTACTTATACCATTTGCAGCCAAGCCCAATTTTTACTAAAGACACAATTTTGCTCATGTCGTTATAATGTATTGTATAACCTGAGCTATATAAATAAATTTGGAATTTGGAATTTTTAAAGTGTGCCAGATTGACCATCGTTTTGAGCATTTTGGGCACTTATTCATGTTGTTGACTATATAGCGTTAGTGACTCACAAACTCAATTCTGATTTATAAAAGGCAATCAGAAACTGTAGAATTATCGTTTTAAGGCAAAAAAATGAACAGAAGAGGTTTTTTGAAGTGGTAAAACAGGAGTATTTATCACCACAAATTCTTGCGACTTTTTGTTTATGGGAACTCTTTATTGACACCGAAAAACATAATGTTCTCGTGTTTGAAAAGATATGGAATTCAGTCTGCATGTAGCAGACATGTCATTCTTCTTTTCCTGTAAATTTGAAATAGTTATTTTAACAAGTAGCCCAAGGGCAACGATCGCTCACCTGAGAGTCAACAAGTACAGTCACTGGACAAAGTGTTTTTTTTTTTCCCATATATGGGTATGACGGTCATCTTGGTCAAGTTTCAGGCCTATGGCTGCAATGGTTTCCATAGGATCGTTGGTCCTGTAATTACTTACCCGAGACCTAGTTGTCACTTTTTCGCATGTTTGCCTATGTTTCCAAAATCGACCTTTACCTACATTAATCACATACCTGCATCTACTCTATCAGTTGTTTGCATCTATCACTTTTCAGTTCTCAGGCTGCAACAGTTTTCAAAAAATAACATTTTAAAACCAGATGGGCTCATGGGGTCGATTTATTTTTTCAGAATCATTAAATTTCAATCCTACTGCCCATTTCCAGCAAGACTTTCACTTAAAATGACATTTTAAAAGTTTTTCCCATTCAAAAGATAGGTCAAGGTCACCACAGGGTCATGTTTTATATATACATTGTAGTACTTGTCATCCATTCTTCATGCAAAGTTTCGTTGAAATCGGTTCACCGGTTCTGGAGAAGAAGTTATTTTAATGGTTTTTACCATATATGGGCATGGCGGCCATCTTGGTCATGTGACCTGGATTATTACTATACACATTGGTTCCCACTTCCTATAGATGCTTCATATAAAATTTGGCTTTGATTGGCCACGTGGTTTCAGAGAAAAAAATCTTTGAAAAGTGTGTATGGACGACAGACCGGCCAAGGTCAAGAGATGACCTTGACCTAAATTAATCATATACCGTCATCTAATCCATTAGTTGTTTGCATCTACCACTTTTCAGATCTCAGGCTGCAATAGTTTTCAAAAAATAGCTAATTTCCACTTTTCCCATTATAAGTCTATGGAAACTTAAAGTTACCATAGCAACCAGAGTTCTTATCCGACTGGAATAAAAACACAAATTATGTAGAGGCTACTGTTTGGAACATGTATACAAAGTACAGGATTCATCCACTTAACAGTTTCTGAGGAGAAGATTTTTGAATGTTTTTTTTTTTTTTTTTTTTTTTTCAAAATTTTGCCCTTTATGGGGCCCCAGCAACCAATCAAAATTAAGGATTAGGACAAAACTTGCAAGAAACGTCAAACACTACTCAATAAACATTTCTGCAAAAACAAAATTCAAGTGTCTGCAATTTTAGCGGAAAAATAGCCGATTTCCACTTTTCCCATTATAAGTCTATGGAAACTTTAAGTTGCCATAGCAACCAGAGTTCTTATCCGCCTGGAATAAAAAACACAAATTATGTAGAGGCCACTGTCAGGAACATGTATACAAAGTATAGGCTTCATCCCCATGACAGTTTCTGAGAAGAAGATTTTTTAATGTTTTCAAAATTTTGCCTTATATGAGGCCCCTGCAACCAATCAAAATGAAGGATTAGGACAAAAGTCACATGAAACGTAGAGGACTACTCAATAAACATTTCTGCAAAAACAAAATTCAAATATCTCAAACAAGACAGCAAAAATAGGCAATTTTCACTTTTCTCCATTATAAGTCTATGGGAAGCATAAGTTGCCATAGCAACCAGAGTTCTTATCCGATCGAAATAAAAAACACAAATATTCGCTCCCCCCTCCTGTAGATGCTATATGTGAAATATGAAAAGATTCGGCCTGGCAGCTTCAGAGGAGAAGTCGTTTGAAAATGTTGACGACGACGGACGACGCACGGACGCCGGCTCGACTACTCTACTATAAGCTCACCTTGTGAGCCTTCGGCTCAGGTGAGCTAAAAATTGTACAAGTTATGGCAGAAAATATACCTTTTGCGTTTCTTTATGTACTGAGTATACACACTTGGCAAAAATGCCAACGCACTACTTTTAAAATTTGAATAACTTCACTTTCGTCAAAGATTTGACTTTGAAATTTAGCACACGCTTGTCTCTTAAGCATTTACACACACCTATTAGGTTATTTCACACAAATTTTCTCTCGGAATCGCGCAATAAGTAAACCATGAAAAACATGTTTTCTGCACGTGCTCCTTGTGGTATGTAGCTTTTTCTCATTCTGAAACTTTTATTGGAAGCCCGGTTATGTATCATATCGAAGTCTGGAAAAGCCGGGAACCAGTCTAGTTGATGGACGCGGAATTTCAGTAGCTCCGATTTCGAAGAAGAAATAAATTTTTAGATTAAGTTCCAGTTGTGGTGACAGGGTTTTTTGTTGATAATTAGACGCATTTTGTGCTAGATATTTGTTTCTACGAAGGAATTGTGGAAAAACTTCCATTTTGTGGTGAAATTGTCATTTTTAGGGGATGCCCTTTCAAGGAAAATAAACACGGCTGCCGTGTAAAATTTAATGAGTGGGTGCCCAAAAAAATTGAAAAATACGGAAAGCAAGTTGTCATCGAGTGACAAATTTTTAAGAATCAAGACATTTAGATTCTAGTTTATTGATTTCTTGTAAATCTGTTCGGTTATCCGTTGAAATTACTTTGATGTTTGCGGATCAAAACTGGTAAATTTCTTTGAAAGATTTTTTGCATATCCGCTACGTTGCCCATGAATGAATCGAAAATTGACGAGTATTTGTTGGGCACTTCTGATTTAGATAAGGACCTTCCAAGAAGGCGTTCAGTGCCAATTATTTTTGCAGACAGCAAAGGGAAATATTTAGCAAATGAGGCTAAAAGGAGAGAAAGTAACAAAATTGAAAGAGGTATTGTTTGGAAAAATAAAGGAGGCCGTACTGCGTTAGAAGGCATTGACTGGCTAAAAAGTCAGGTAAACAATTATAAAAGGCGGTATGGTAATATTGAGCTTTTTGTATTTTTAGGCACGTGTGACTTCTGTGCAAAAGATGCAGATGGCATTCTTCACCTGCTTCCTAAAGAAGCCAAAATCCCAGAAAAACTGATTAACAAATTTCGCAGTTTTCTACATTATGCTAGCATTAAGGGAGTCCCAGTAACCTTTTTAGAAATACCATCTATTTGCATTCAAGAATGGAACAGAAATCATGGTCATGAACATCCTGAAATTTTTGCGGAGGATGACACGATAGTCAATCGAATGATTCAAGACATTAACAAAAAAATCAGGCAAATTAATCGTGAAAATGGCCGATGTTCCCCTAATTTCAATTCAGCCCTATTAAAGACTAGGAAAAATAAGAGCAAGAAAAAAAATAAATATAGGCCCACTTTCAGTTTATATGTGGATGGCATCCACAGTGGAAAAAAGCTGTCTCAATATTGGTTGAGAAAACTCTCTGAAGTTGTGAAGAAGCAGTGCTACTGAGTGATCAGGGCTGGCTGGTCTCAGGCTGCAAGTTGATGTGAGCTTGTGTGAAGTTTAATTTGCCATGCTCGAACTGGAGCCCGTGACACATGTCAAGCAGTATCAGTTCATTAGCGAGCAGATTCACAGTTTCGAGCTTGATTCCACATAAGTTTGATTGGATTTGTTATTACAGTTTGGTGGAAATCACAATGTTGGTTACAAACAATACCAAAACATTATCAAATTTATGCAAGTCAATGGAATTTGTGTGAAGAAAATTTGCCATTTTCCATTATTTGATATTTAAAGGGCCATATTTATTGAATTAAATGTTTTACATTGAGATATAGACTCAGCAAATAAAAATAAAAATAAAATAAAAAATGATTGTGCGAAATTAAATAATATAAAATCAATTATATAGTTCAGAGTGAAATACTGAATGGGAAAAGACCCAGTTTATATTGAATGAATAAACCAAATGATAATGGATGAAAATTGTGAGAATAAACTTAGTACTAGAATATTTAGTAGTTAAATTCTGACTTTAGCTGGGATCTGTGTGAAGTGGAATTTGCCTCATCCCAGTTTGCCTTTGACTTTGATTGTGAATGAGTATAAAATAACTAAATATTGTCAAAATGGTACAGCCTAAATAGAGATATTGACTCTAATGTATATATTGATCAATCATAGAATCTGTCAGATATACTGAACAATAAAATTCATTATAGAATTCACCAATCATGGCATCTTATCTTGATTCAAATGATAGTGCAATGAAAAAAAGAGCCAGACAGGACTCTAGTGACCCTGAAACCAGTTGCCAAAAGTGTGATTCCTTAATATCAGAGAAGATAATGTGCCAGGGGTGTAAACTGGACTATTGTCTAAAATGTGCCGGCATAAGCCATGAATTATTTGTCCATCTCACCAAGGGAGAAATGGAGGACTTCCTGTGGTCCTGCAAAAGCTGTAGGGCTACCTTTCCTTCCCTAGACAACATTACAAAATATCTGAAAGAATCTTTGAGCAAAAATGATGTAAGAATGACAAAGCTGGAAAGTAGAATGAAGAAACTGGAAACTAGTAACATATTAACCAATAAAACTGTCTCAGACATGAAGGTTGAAATATGTAACAGTGTTAAAGAGGATATAAACAAGCTGGTCGATGCAAGAAATAGTGAGTTGGAAGATAGGCGTAGAAGAGAGACTAACATTACACTGTTTAACTTGCGTGAACATAATCTCCCCACAGGCCAGGACAATAAGGCAGCTGATGCTGAAGATTTTGCACAACTATGTGCATGCTTAGGTCTTGAAACCCCAAGTATGATTCTTTGGTTCCGTCTGGGGAAAAAGGCTCCAAATAAAACCAGACCCTTGAAAATTGTCCTAGAATCTAAAGTGCATAAGAAAAAACTCCTTGAAAATGCCAAGTATATTGCCGAAAAGGCGCCAGAGTATCTAAAAAGAGTCATTTTAAGTAAGGATTTAACCCCGATACAGAGGCAGGAGAGGAAAAAACGCAGACAAGGAAACCAACGTAACCAGACTGATCAACAAAACAGAGAAACATCGCCATTAAGGCAATCAAGTCAAGGGGGCGAAATTAGTCGTGACCAGTCACCATTAGCAATGAATACCTCTCACGAAATTAGCCCAATCAGGGACATGCCACATCTTAATGTATCCACATATTCAAATACAAGTAGGTCACTGGATGCATACAATAACACAACAATAGCTATGGATGAAACAGTTATAGGGGGGTTAGATTCCCAACATGGACTGGCCAATGACAGTATTGGCCTAATACCATCTGTGGGGAATGAGACTTTATAACAAGCAAGTTTTAATGATGTAAATAGTGCCACCCATAACAAAATAAATGGTGGAAATTTTAAGGTTTTTTACAAGAGTTTTAATCAGTTGAAAATTTTATATACAAATGCTGATTGTTTCACTGTTACAAAACAAACTGAACTTAAATGTTACATTGAAGACAAATCTCCAGACATAATAGCAATAACTGAAATTTTGCCGAAAAACACGAATTTCGATATAGATAGTTCGCACTATGAAATAGAAGGTTATTCCATGTTTACTTCAGATCTAACAACTGGACGTGGATGTGCATTATATGTCAAATCTGAAATTCCTGTAACACTTACAAAACTTAACAATGATTTCCAAGAATGTATATGGTGCAATATAAAATTGACTGGTTCTGATAACCTTATGATAGGGTGTGTATATAGGAGTCCCAGTAGCAATTCAGATAACAATCAGAAACTCTTAGAAATGTTTTTAAATGTCAAGGACTTAAACCCCAGCCACTTGTTGATAATGGGTGATTTTAACCTGAAAGAAATTGACTGGAACATAAATAATTCAAGATCTACTGAAGTACATATTGCATCCCAGTTCCTGGAGTGTGTCAGGGATTGTTTTTTATATCAACATGTCAAGAACTATACCAGGTACAGATCTGGGTTTGAACCATCATTACTAGACTTAGTATTCACTAACGAGGAAAACATGATTGAATCCATAAACCACATGTCAGGGCTTGGTAAAAGTGACCATCTTCAACTTGAGTTTATATTTAACTGTTATACTGAAATTACACAAACATTGGTTACAAAATTAAATTTTTTCAAAGGAAATTATACCAGCTTGTCTGGAGAACTTGCCCGTTTGAATTGGCTCCAAGAATTCAATGGATGTGACTTATCTGCCTCATGGGAAAAACTTACAGAGAAATTATCCAATTTAATAGAATCCCACATACCAGTGAGTAAGGTTTCCTCTGGGTCGGCTAAGAAGTCTCCATATATAACCCAAAGATGCCATGAAGCTATCCGAAAAAAGCATACCAAATGGGAAAAGTATCTCCACTGTAAAACAAATCAAAATTATGAAATTTATAAAGAATCTAGAAACATGGTAAAAGCTGAAATGCGAAGATCTAAATATGAGTATGAAAAAGACCTGACCACCAAGATAAAAACTGATTCGAAATTGTTTTGGAGTTATGTAAGATCTAAACAGAAAACCAAGGGGAAACTAGGGCAGTTAGAAACAGAAAATGGTACCCTGACCAACGATAGTCTAGTTAAAGCAGAGGTGCTGAACAGTTTTTTTGCAAGTGTTTTTGAAACAGAAGATCCAGGAGCTCTCCCTGAATTTATTGATAGAGATTTTGATGAAGTTTTAAGTCATATTGAAATAACAGAAACATTAGTTGAAAAAGCAATAGATCGTCTAAAACCTTCAAAATCACAAGGTCCAGACAATATTCATCCAAAACTAGTGAAAGAGTGTAAAAAATCAATAATAACACCATTAACTATGATCTTTAAAAAGTCATTACAAGAATCTGTTTTACCCAGTATTTGGAAGCAAGCAAACGTGACTGCAATTTACAAAAAGGGACCTAGAACAAAACCACAAAACTACCGCCCCATTAGTTTAACATCGGTTCCATGCAAACTTATGGAGAGAATTATAAGAGACCACATAGTTGAACATATGACAAGAAATGATTTTTTTAGTCCCTTTCAACATGGTTTCGTATCTGGTAAATCTTGTGTAACCCAATTATTAGAATTTCTTGACAACCTAACAGAGGCACTAGATCAAGGTGATGACATTGACATTATTTACTTAGATTTTTCCAAGGCCTTCGATAAATTACAACATAGAAGATTAATGAAAAAGTTATGGGGATATGGAATTCGTGGAAAAGTATACTAATGGATCAAAGAATTTTTGGCAAACAGAACCCAGCAAGTCGTCGTGGATGGACAATCATCCAGTACTAAGCCAGTCACATCTGGAGTGCCTCAAGGCAGTGTCTTGGGACCCATTCTCTTTGTCATTTACATAAATGACCTTCCAGATGTCATACAGTGCTGCATACGACTTTTTGCTGATGATTCAAAGATTTATTGGAGAGTATCAAGAATAGAACACGTTGAAATTCTGCAATCATGCTTAAACAAGGCTGTAACATGGGCTGATATCTGGGAAATGTTTTTTAACCTTTTGAAATGTCATCACCTTCATGTAGGGAAAAATTCTATGGGACAAATTTACACAATGCAGTCACCAGATGGAGAAGTCAGGTTAGAAACGGTTGAATCAGAGAAAGACTTAGGTGTAATCATTGACAGTGCTTTATCATTTGGAGAACACATTGGTAGTAAGATCTCAATTGCCAATAGAAACCTGGGACTAATTTTTAAAACATTCACATTTATGGATAAAGATATGTTTCTAAATCTTTTCAAATCATTGGTGAGACCACACCTGGAGTATGCCTCCACTGTGTGGTCACCACAACACAAAAAGGATATGATTGCAATTGAAAATGTTCAACGAAGAGCAACTCGAATGTTATCATGCTTGAGAGGTAAAACATACCCAGAAAGATTGAAAATTCTAGGCTTGCCATCATTAGAATACAGAAGGGAAAGGGCTGATATGGTTCAGGTTTATAAAATCATGAATGACATTGATATGGTAAACAAAGAGAAACTGTTCACAATGTCGCAGTATACAGGAACACGAGGTCACTCTTTCAAAATCTACAAGAAAAGATTTAGACTGAATATCAGAGGAAATTACTTTAGCAACAGAGTTGTAGAGCAGTGGAATGAGCTCCCAGAACATACTGTTATGGCACCCACTCTCAATAGTTTTAAGAGTAGACTTAATAAGTGTTGGCATGGGCATCCCCATAAGTTCAACCCCTGGTGCTATATTCCCGGCGAAAGGACAAGACACTGGCAAAGACATCCAAACACATCAACAGAGGTTGCAGAGCCTAATTAGATGTTAACGTCGTAAGAATCTCGTAAGAATCGTAAGAATCTCTGTTGATAAAATGGCAGGAGCGATTGGTTTAGTTGAGGGGGTTACGTCTTTTACGCAGGTACGTTTAAAGTCAATGCAAAAAGGAAGTCTTAATTTCGCCATTTTTTCTTGCTTAAACACAACCATTTGGTATCATTCGAGTTCAAGTTTGAAAGGCAACCATTTTGTCATAAAGTGAAATTCGTTTCCACTTTCAGCCTGTCCGTCCGTCCGTCCATTTACTCGTACAAAGCCTCAGTTGTAGCCCTTAAAAGTGTTTTGTAATTCCTGCAAATCCTCAAACCCGTCGCCAGTTAGAGCAAGTGTTGGTTGCTTAGTGGTCTAACATTCCACAAAATGTAATAGGAAATAACATCATATCCATGCGACAGCGCTGCTTAGCGGTTGTACAGGCTAATAGGGGACACACTCGACAATAATTTGTTTAGATAAATTGAACTGATAGGTTCGAAATTCTGTTTATTTGCCCTTTTAGGAACTTACTTAAGCAGTAAATTTTAATATTTGTAAGTGAATTATTGATGTAATTCTCACGACTACACAATAAAATTGTTCTGCAAATCATTTTTATAACATGATGTACGATTTACCCTTACCTTACAGTACCGTTGTTTTCAATACGTATTTCCTGATTTTTCGAATCATGGGTGTGCTAACAAAAAGCTCAATAAATATCGATAGAAATCGCCGATCGCAATAAAATTTCACCACATTATTTCAAAATGATGTGTCTTATCATCTTTGGAATTTGAACATTTTCAATCGATTCGTTTTTGAAATATTGGCAAAAATCTTACTAGGTGCGTTGGGAATTTGGTTAAGTATATATTCTTTATTTTTTTTTTTCGGCCCAAACGAGGTACTCATTTCCTACGTTACCGCGGTATTTGCATAGCTAGAGATTTCTAGCGTGCTGCACCCCCTAATGCTTGTTTACATACCACACCCTCCAAAGCAAATGTCAATCCCGAGTTTGAAGCATATTTTGCTGAATATGTCTAGATTACTGGTTATTAAAATTATATTTTATCAAGGTCATAGAAAAAATATACGTTTTATACATTTTCCAGACCCCCTTTACTCCCTCTATAGTTCTTAAAATAGATGTTTATATTTTATTTTTATACTGGGAATGCTGGCTAGGTCTGTCAGATGACGAACACATTATCACCTAATTTTGGAGGCATCTGCTAACGATTCGGAAATGTCCGTAACTTTTACGGGAAAACCGCAAAAGTATAGTTGAGTTCATCGTACAGCAGGAATAGAATAGAATAGAACAAGCAAAGCGCATACAATGTATTTCGACCGCGATTTCGCGCTGATATTTATCAGAAACCTTGACAAACATTTATTTTCTGTGAAAACAACATAATTTATCATAATTATATGAGCTTTTAGTTAATATCTAGCCATGAATTAGTTGCCCTCACTGCACTAATTAATGAGAAAAACTTACAGCTATGAAAAGACCAAACATGAAAACGTTTATGTTGCCTAAATCACTTAAAAATACTTTCAATGATGTTGATGATGTTGAATATTGTTAGGAAACATATGTGCTTTTAATCAATAAATTTCCGAGATCGTTGAAGCATGAATTTCCAAAAAAAAAAACAAATGGAATTTTTATTTTTATTTTTTATTTTTATTTTTTATTTTTATTTTTTATTTTTATTTCATTTTTTTGTTTTCTATTTAGAAAATTGTAGGAGGTAATGATCAAACAGGAACGGGGTGTGAGCAAATGGTAGGTCATCTTGTTTATTTTTAGTGAGCGATTGAATCATTAATACCGCGGTAAGCGAGTAAACCAGTATACTTAAATTTTTCATTCTGAATGCAGAATCACTATGCATTGCGTCTGTTTTAAGTCTAGAAAGCCATACACTCGTGTTTTTATTTGACCATGTTTGGCCACATATCACGGTTATTAAGAACTGACGATCGCGCGATTTCCCTACCGCTGCTTTCAATTAAATTTATTCGTCTTTGCATTTGCTGACAACAGGCAGTATTTTACTAGAAAATTTGTTTCGAAAGAAGCCAGAGGGACTTCTTGTCTGAGAAACCTCTAATTTGAATTTTGTAGTCTGTAATACCATACAAATGCATCTGTAGTTACATCTAATCCGATTAATTTCCGCTGCTGTCAGTTTCAGCCATCGTTTCGAGAAAATGAGTGAAACTCAGCACGACAACGTTTCTATAACGAAATAAAATATTTTACACCTGTACTTGTCCCCAAGATGTGAAAGAAGCTGCGTATAAAGGTCTTGGAATATGGAAGCTCAGTTTGGGACCCTCACACTCATGGCCTCCAGGAAGTACTGCAAAAGGTCCAAAATCGTGCGGCAAGGTTTGTGACTGGAAATTATGCTTTTGAAACAGGAATATGACTGGCATTTTAGGTCAACTGAAATGGGAATCTCTTATTATATATATATATATATATATATATATATATATATATATATATATATATATATATATATATATATATATAAGAAAAGGAGGAAGGAAAGAAGACTTATATTGCTATACAAAAGTCTAAATGGTAAAGCCAGAATACCCACAGATGACCTTATCCTGAAGAATAGGCTTTCTAGAAATCAACACTTTTTGGCCTTTTCAGATACCTTCGGCTAGCAAAGAAGCGTACAAAAGTAGTTTCTTTCCACAGACTATCAGGGACTGGAATGACCTCCCTGATTCTCTGATCTCCTCGGCTGCTGAAATGTCTGATGACTGTGTGTCCAACTTCGCATCTCTTGTGAGAGCCGAGGACTAATTTCCCTCCCGGCGCACCCCCTGGCGAAGTATTGTTAATTTGGCGTATCACCAATAAAACATTCAGATTCAGACAAAGACCAATTCCAGAAGGCGGTACTAAATTATCCTTAGATTGAGTGTACTCACTTTAGAACCACCTCTAAAGATACCAACACTACATATACGAAAATGAAGAGAAGTTTTGTACACCCCAAATACTATTATGCAAAAGTCGTCTTAAAGTAAGTTAATATGATGACTCGTTATGCTTCAATTCTTTTATGATTGTTTTGGAAAATGATTTCAGGAATACTACAAGAGTTTCAAGCACTTCAAGTCCATCATTGTCGCCTTTCTATTGTGGCGATTTCAGAATCTAACCCCATGGTTTTGCAAAAGGATGTCCTAGTGTTGTGGTTGTATTTATCTTTTTCGATTGAAAACGAAAGTAGAAATCTAATTTTTGATCAATTTCGCGTTTGCTAGACGCTTACAGTTGGAAGACGCTCATTACTAGGTATATGGACCGTTGTGCAAGGAACGTCCGTTTGCACACGACGCCGCTAGATGGCGCGTGCTCCACCACTATAAAAGCACGAGTTCGCACAGTTTTGGTTAGTTGTAAGCTGACCGCCAAAGAAGCAACATTAAAATTAAATAATTTGTAGGGAATAACTGGAGTCAACAGATAGGACTTTAGGCCAAAATATATAAGTATTAAAACTGTTCATGACCATAGGTGCTAGATCGCCAGGTGGAGTGAACAGTAAATACAAAATATTAGCTGCCTGGGTCGTATCTGTTCTGGGTATTCCCAAGTGTGGTGAACTGGATAGGGGTCCAGTAAAAGCTGAAATAGTGATTTCAGCAACTGAGATAGTGTTCTCAGTACTATTGCAACTTGGGTGGTCTGAGGCTTGATAACTTTGTTGAACTATCCTGGATGGTTTGAGGTTTTAGGGAGGTTTCGTTGGATAGGTCTGGGCGGCTCCAGACGCGGTTTAAAGAGGAGGCTGTGAAGGAGAGTTATACAGGGGTAAACAGCTGGGACTTTAGGCCAAAGCTGCCTGGGTCGCAGTTGTCCTGTATATCTCTCAGTGCAGTGTTTGGACAGTGGTCCAGGTGTCATAGAGACAGTGGTCTCAGCTCTGAGACAGTGGTCTCAGAGGACAGTGATGGCGGACAGTGGTCCTAGTGTGGGTTTAGCCTCATGAAAGTAACATAGATGGGATGAATGATAGATATGGTTATGATGTCTCTACAACGCTTGGGTAGTTTCAAGTCAGAGTGGTCTGGACTGGTCTGAAAGACCAGTGGAACGTTCTTATATCGTTATAAACATTCAGTTATGATTGTTAATAAAGGGCCATGAACCTTATCAAGACCTAGGGCGAGGGTTGGGATCCCATAAAACCGGTTTAAGCCCCCTAGTAATTGTATTACTAACCGTTCCAAGGCGGTGCTCTTGGTATGGTTCATGCCTGTCAGACCTTTCGAAAGGTCTTATTTAACTTAGTATCGGTTTGAAGTCGATTTGAGTGACCTATTTCATTTCTTAGGTCAATTTTGCAATAAGATTATTGTGTGGTGGCAGTTTTTGTTTAAATGAGTAAAGTCATGGTCGCATTCAATGGTCGACCATGCATAAGTTTTGTTATCAGTAGTCTAGCCAGTCGGTTACGCCCGCTCGACACGTTACACTATTATTATCAAATGTGCGCATGGGCAATAATCAATTACAATATAAGCTCCAAACATTTAGTCAGATACTCATTTCCTATTTCGAGCTTTACCTTTTGGATATAAAAAGAATGGTAATCAATAGAAAGTAAGAAGTGCAAGAAAAGAACCGAAAAATATACATGTGTACACGTCTAGTACCTGTTCCGGCAACAATCACAATACTAAATGCTTTCGAAATTCAAATGACAATGAGTTTAATGTTCCAAAAGGAGGTCGAAAAATTTATGAATTAAACTTCATAAATCTTTAAACTGTACTTACATATAACGATCTACATGTATAACTACTTCAAAGTTATCCTATACATGTAGGTATAGCACAGAGCCTATGGTGACAAACATTTCATTAAAACAGTGAGCGGAAAGTATTCAATATAGGGATCAAATATGATTTTCCATTCAATAAACATCCGCTAAGTCCCGAAGGGAGTATTGAAAACCGAGGGCGTAGCCACGAGGGACCTAGCGAATGTTAATGAATGACAAAATCATTTTTGATCGCTATTACCGCATAAATTCTGCACAAACGAAAGAAATAATGGTGCACTATATTTTACAGCCTCATTACATTTTCATACGCGTATAAGTTTTCATTCTTATGCTTGTTCCGGGCGAACTTCAGTTACTGACTTCAAGCACGTGTTTTGCGTGGCGCCCAGTAACGAGCATAAATAAAAACCATGCATTAACAGCACGTGCGCACGACAATTGCTATATTAATACATAGCTTTCTTTTCATTAATATATGGGTGTTAATATCATGTGACACCGGGTTTATGCAATAATATTGGTTAATTATTTGTTTACTTTTGGTTAAACAACAATTTTAGATCAATGAGCATCTAACTTAAATATATGTTTTCTTGTCTTCAGTACACTTGAACTATTCATAAGAGACATAGATAAGCTGCCCTCAATCTCTGTTTGTGCTCAAACGTCATGTTACTACTACTTGTTAATTTACTCTGCTGATTACACATACGTTTACTTTGGCGCCTTTTTCATGATGTGGCTTATTACCCAATACAAGAATTAAAACAAAAACTGTGATACTTTAAGAGTGTTGTAGCGAAAATATTAAAGAGAAAGGGGATGGGCCCTACCACGGTTCGGGCTACTGAAGCCCCGTTAGTGACACTTTAGATTCGACAACATGAATCTAAAGAGAATTCCTGTCATTTTTCACCTTTAAGCAGGGTAGTCGATACAAAAAACTAGTATTATCCAAATTGGGCCAAATATAATAAGTGCCTAACTTTGGAAACAAGGCTGAGTCACAACAAAACTTGTCTTAATGAACAGTTCTATTTATACAGTTACAGTAAGACAAAGGAACTGATCAATTGCACAGTTGAAACAAGCTGATCTAGATCTTACAGCATATAGGATAAAAACAGATAATCAAATGAGTTTTGCTTCGAGTGCAGGGTTTTGGAAATTAGTTTGAGTGATCTTTTACCACGAAACTTTTACTCGCCTTCGCATATTATCTATAACTTACGTAATAAACTTTTCCAGGGCTTGCAACAAGTATTTATATGAACAAGAAACTTAAAATGCTTCAAGGAAATAGCTTCTGCTTTTAGCAAATAAATGCAAGATAATTGTGAATGATTTGGCTTCATCTAAATGTTTTTCTGTTTTCAATTGCAACCAAACATGTACAGCTGTATACAGTAGTGGAATACACCACGCAATTTTATTGTATCTTTCGTTACAACATATAGAACGTCTATTGCCAATACAATTTTGTATGCAAGCACTTTTATGACTTTCTTTGAAGTCTTCCTCTTGACCATTGTCAGCTATTGGAAAACTAAAGCATCCCCGTATTTAACTCACATAAGCCTGATGTCTTTTTTATGCGACATATAGGCAAACAGTATAGCCCCAGATGGGACGCCGCAGAACGCGGGGCTAGAATTCTTTTGGCTTAAAGGATTTTCATCGAAAAACTACTGTTAATTAAGATCTAAGTTCACTCTTGATCACCCTTAAAATGAAATGCGATTCACCCAAATGATAATGATGGGCGAATCCATTGGTCATTAATGGGTTAGTTATCTCAGGAGAGATTACAGAAGGGACAACAATCTTACATCCTTTATTTGTGCAGTTACAACCGAGTGCCAGTAATTCGCTGTATATTGTCCATGCAATATACAGAGATTTTTAAGTTGTAAAAATTGAAAATTTTCGGTAAAATTTTGTCAATATTTTTCTTATTTTTGCTCAAAACATAGATTGAGTGTACACGTTAGAACCGCCTCGCCGAGGCGGTTCTAACGAGTACCCACAGTTTATGTTTTGGAGCAAAAATAAGAAAAAACAGGTATACCCCTCCATACCCCAGTTTTACTATATAAAAGTGGGGTTTAAAGGGGTAATCATTGCACGGACATGTTTTCCTGATGACGGTTACAGGCCACTTTCAGGCCAGCGTAAGGCTATGTTTGACTGCTTAGTTCTCCTTGCAGTTAAATATAGGGCAAAATTATTCCATGTTCTACAATGCGTAAGTTGTTTTTAAATATCATTTTTTAAATCATTTTTAACTCACAGAAGGTTAATGGGCACCGTAAATTCGAGCCACCAGTAATTTTGTACCGCTCTGTTGTGATTTAGCTGCATAATGTCTCCTTATTCTGTATGCTTCTCTGTTGCACTCGCATTTCGTTTGATGCTGGATAATAACTGGATGGTAATCATACTCATCTTGACTTTCATTCATGCTGCTGTTTGTTGTTAGCTTGTACTGTCCTTTTTCAATACCTGATGTCTGAGTTTGAATGTATCAATTCCTGCAGTTTACGATTTCGAGATTTTGTTTCTCAGTCTACATAGAGTTTGTTTGTCTATACAGAATACTTACTCTTTGGAACTCTAAAAATATGGTCTAATAGTCTATAACAAGTTACCCTATCCTTGAACTTACGATGCACAACTGACGGATTCTAGATTGTAAGTTTTTAAGCTACTTATAAGCTCTTATCTAATATAAAAAAAAAACAGCGAATCCCTTCGAGATGTAAGCTAATATGGCTTAAATAGAACCAATTAAATACTACATGTAAATACGCAGGGCCTGCACGACTGATTTAAAGCCAATTGTTCAGTGGTGCATCTCACCTAATAATTTAAAATGTCGTCACAAGAAGATATCAAATTAGCACCCCTTTATTAAGTATAGGGGTTTCAGAACTGATTTCAACATAATTGTTTTAGCGTTTAAAAAGACACATTACAATCTCATTATAATTTAACGTGTCATGTCTGACAACTGCATGCCCATATCATCAAACGCCCCCGTTCTATTTCTAGTGATAATGTGAAGCATTTGGAAAGTTTGCTCTATTTTTGTCTCTCCCTGATGGATGTTTCCATTTACCACTTTGAATATTTCAGTTGCCCGTTCATCAATTACGAAACCATGTCCATGCAATAGACAGATATTCTTTTCAGCTGTAAAAATTGAAAATTTCACCTGAAAAATTGACAATTTTCTTATTTTAGCTCAAAACAGAGATTGTGGGAACAAGTTAGAACCGCCTCGGCGAGGCGGTTCTAACGAGTACCCACAATTTATGTTTTGGCGCAAAAATAATAAAAATAAGTAAACCCCTACTTACCCCAGTTTTGCTATATAAAGGTTGGGTTCAATGGGTTATATATACTTTTCATAGATATGTTTTCCAGATGTCGGCCAGTATCAAAACAGAACTTATTACGAACATTGAAGCCTAAAACAGCAGACAGCGTGTACTTATTCGACTCTGCAGCTCTTTGGGTAAACAAGAAGGAATGGTTATTATAGCTTGCAGAAGCTGAGGGTGAGGTTAGGTACCTGTAAAACCGGTTTAAGCCCGCCAGTAATTTTATATTACTGATCGTTCCAAGGCGAAACTTCTGTGGTGGTTCTAATTGTTTTATGTCTTGGTGTTTAAACAATTTTTGTGCTGTCGGCGCCTTATGTATGTTTTTATATTTTTGGTTAAGTTTAGGTAACTGAGTGGCCACCTATTGGGAAAATAGCTGCTTATTCGGCTTACGATATGTTTTCATGGTATAAGTACCTGATTGTTAATTTATTTTTTCCGCACCTCGGTTTCTGGAGTGGTTAATCTTTTTCTGATTGCACCTTTTCCTGATCGTTGCCAGTGCATCTAAAGGATTTTAAAAGAAAATCTAATATGAAACTTGGGTTGACTTTCAAACAGTCCTATACATTGACGTAAGAGACATAAGTGACAAACCGAATTGCAAATACGAAGCTTCAATTGAATTCCTATGTGATTTTAGAGATAAAATGAATTGCAAATAATGCCATAATTTGCCAAGTTTGTGACAATCATACTACAAATAGGTTGAATGACAGGACAGAGGTCCATGTTTCCAAAGGCCAACAAGACGATTCAAATAAAGCCAACGAAATACTTTCAAAAATAGATGAAGAATCAGCACACAAGGGTAATCCTTTTACTTAAACTACCTGCGGATGCCTTTCGTTACGAAAACCTACCCCTGTGATGCATGGTATTTTTGCTGTATTATTGAGACATTTCTTAGAAAGGTTTTGATATCTATTTATATTTGCTCAAAACAGAGATTGTCCGTTCGCGTTATAACCGCCTTGCCAAGGCTTTCTAACGAGTACTAGTCTGGCAGGGAAACCTAGAATATCAGCCAAAGCGTGCAATACCGTCTATAGAAAATGTTTTTGCATTTTTAGAAAGAGAATACATAGTACATTTCAAAACCAAGTGATGCCACTTTGGCATCCTTGGGCAACTCGCTGAAATCAAGATGGCGGCCAAACTTATTATTTACATGAAATGGACCCACATAACACTCTTATTATTTCTAAATTGATCTAGCATGGTCAATAAATTGTGAAATTAAATTACATGAATCATTTCAAAATTGGACAGTTTGATAAATACAAGATGGCGTCCAAGATGGCGGCCAAAAGTGTTATTCACATGAAATTGACCCATATAACACTCATATTATTTCTAAATTGCTCTTTTATGGTCAATTTATTGTGAAATTAAATTATATGAATCATTTCATCATTGGACAGTTTGACAAATACAAGAT
Source organism: Rugalucina vietnamica (assembly GCA_964017185.1). Lineage (NCBI taxonomy): Eukaryota > Metazoa > Mollusca > Bivalvia > Lucinida > Lucinidae > Rugalucina > Rugalucina vietnamica. The sequence goes on along the minus strand of OZ024869.1, from coordinate 13,460,193 downwards.
GGCGTCAAAGATGACGGCCAAAACTGTTAATTACATGAAATGGAACCATATAACAATCGTATTATTTCTAAATTGCTCTGTTGTGGTCAATAAATTGTGAAAATAAATTATATGCATCATAATCATTTCATCATTGGATAGTTTGTGAAACACAAGATGGCGTCTAAGATGGCAGCCAAAATTGTTTGTTTAAATGACAGTAACTCAAAATACATTCGTGATGTTTATGAATTGTGCTCAATGTCACAAAAATGGGAAATTAAAGCATAAACAAACTTGAACGTAATATTACTACATATCAATTTGGTGTATCCCTAAATGACATAATAATATTGTAATAGAACATTTGTGTTTTCTCTTTTATAGTAACTGCATTTTTGCATATTTTGAAACAAGCCAATGCCGTGATTGCTCAGGAGTATGGTTCACGATTCGTGAGTTACCTACAGATATACCATATCATATTTATGTTGAATTATGCTGTCACATTCTAGTTGTAATGGTTTCACATGCATATCCAGAAAATAAAAATATGTACATGTATAATGTCTTTCCTCTATCTCAGATAGTCATCAACATATTCATGCAAGTCTTATTTTATCTTCATGTATGCCTTTCTACAGTAGTGTATGTGAAAGAGCATCACTTTAAAATGAATAAGATTCATACCAGACGTTGTGTAAGCCCCGTAGTGGAACTACACATGACCAACCACATCAACAACTGCAAAACTATCCAAACTAACAGTGCTACCGTCCTGTAAAGTTCCAACAAAGAAGACCGGAACAGAAAACAGATGCTAGATCTATATATATAGTAACAAAATGTCAGTCTCTCCAAACCTCCGGCTACTGAGTGCTACTACGAAATCATATCACTAGAAATGAACTTTCTGTGGAATGAGTTTTTTTTAAGGACTGATGCTTGCGAAATCACTGGGATTCGTAATTGCATTGGTATATTCCATATAACATTACAGCCTTAAACTCACAAGATGTGTTATTTTCGCTTTATTTATTTAAATAACAGTTGGTTACAGTGTTTCTGTTCTCACTTGAAGGGGAAGAAGAAGATCGCGATCTTGTGATTGCTAAGGGCTTGGGACCCAAAGACCGGTAATAGAATTTGTACTGCTTTGAGAAACAAACCGGCTTTTACAGCGAGTGTTAGCTTCGTACGCAGCTGTTACATGAGAACAAAAACATTTCCTCTTATGACTCTATCGAGATTAGTACCAAGATAGTTGTTGCTCTGTCACAATACGACTGAATATTTGTTGACTAGGGAGTGGATCCATAACCAAACCAGATTTAACCTCCTTAAATCCCTCATTATCGATTGTAACCCCTATCCAACCCCAGTGGAGGCCACATCAACCCATATTTTAATCTCTACACATATCCTACACAGCCAACTACTTTTTAACTAGTCGTTATAATACGTGAAACCCAATCCTACCCATCTCACCATATTCTACCATATTTGATTTCCATCATATTCTACCTATACCTTTGAAACAGTCAGGCGAAAGTACAATTGTTCCTAGCATTGTAATTATTTGTAATGCTTTAATCATGTTAATAGACAGCATTGCTTGACAGTAGATTACTATTGTATAATCTTCTATTTGTACGTTATTCTAAAATTAAACAAAGTTTCCTAAAATCCAAAGTATGGAGATTATATTGGCGTTTTGGCAGTTTTGTTGATTTTTTTAATAAAACACAGGTATGGATGTTTCATTTCATTTCTTAATACCCGAACACATTCTATCTACATTCCGGTGGTCATCTTAAATTTTAGCAGCCATTTCTATTTTATCTTCTGTTACATATTCATGAACAACCTTAGCTTTATGACTTCTGCACCTTCAATGTCATGTTTTTAACATTTCATCACATATATTGATAAAATTCTATTAAAATGGCATTTTGTCGACCATCTTGTTTTTTAGTGACCATCTTTATTAATGTTGCTTTTGTTGCATACATGTATTAATGGAAATAATGTCTTAACTTGAAGTTTTCTCCACTTTAAATAACCTCTTTTTAACATTTCATCACATACATGTAAGAACTTCTGTCAAAAGCCCTTATTTCGTCGGCCATCTTGTATTTTGATGGCCATCTTAATTTTGATATTTTAATTTTGCTGCATTTTGATGAAAAAGGCTAATTTTAATTATTTCTCAAATTTTAAGGCAAACATTTAGCATTTAAACAGGTATCTGTACGAAATTCTATCAAAAACCCTTCTTTTGCGGCCATATTGGATTTTGGCGACCATCTTTAATTGCCCAAGGATGTCAATCTGGCATCATCCGGATTTCAAATCAGGATACTCATACCAACTTATTTCTGCAAAGACATTTTCTATAGACGCTATTGCACGGTCATCTTGGGTTCATGCCGGACTATACCCACAATTTATGTTTTGGAGCAAAGATAAGAAAGATGTATACACCTGTAAACCCCAGTTTCACCACAAAAAAGAATGAGGTTTGTGGGGTATATATGTCATCGACATGTTTTTCTGATGACCTGTTTCTGCAATGACATTATCATTTTCTAGAAAACTCTGTAATACGCACTTTTAAATTCACATTCTTGCGTTATGAATATTTGAGGGGAGACCAATTTAGAAAATGAGTACCATTACCAAATCTATTTAACACCCACGTCTTTTTAGAGATTCCAGCAAGACTTGTCAGTGGCAAGAACATATCCATGCAAAATACGGATGTTTTCTTCAGCTTCAGTTGACTGTATATTTTTGGCGTATCTGCTCAAAACAGTTGTAACAAGTACCCACAATGCATGATTTAAAACAGCAATAACGAAAAATGAAAAATATACATACATTAGTTTATACAGCATGGGAACGTTTCTCCGTACTAGTTGAAATGTGTAGAACCGATATAGCTAATCTTAGGGACCAACATAAAGCTGTGCAGGCACAATAAATTTCATTTTCTTTTTGCGCATTCGTATGCCCATGAGCGAAAAGGATATGTACTTGATATGACTCGTGCATCTATCGACAAGGCCTACGGTTATCAGTAAGCAATAAACAATTACCGACTCAAACAGAAACATTTTCATTACGAAAACGCGTCAATGTAGTATACTAATCTTTCGTAAGTTGTAAAAATCGATAATTTTCGGTAGAAAATGTTTAGGATATATTTTTTTCTTATTTTTGCTCAAAACATAGATTGTGGGTACACGTTAGAACCGCCTTGGCGAGGCGGTTCCGAAGAGTACCCACAATCTATGTTTTGGAGCAAAAATAAAAAAGAATAAGTATACCCCTGCATACCCCAGTTTTGCTTTGTACAAATGGGTTTTCAGGGGATATACTTTTAATGGACGTGTTTTCCTGATTACTTATAAAAGAAATTCATTGTTAGCTCGCCTGCACGAAGTGCATAGAGCTATTGTAGTCACCTCGGTCGTCTGCGTTTACGTTTATGTTTACGTCCGCGTCACACTTTCGGTTAAAATTTTTTAGAAGTCTATATCTCTTGACCATGTTGATGGATCAAGTTGATACTTTGCATGTTGATAGATATTGGTCTGAAGTTTTACGCAGTACCATCATGACCCACCCTGGGTGACCTTGAGGTCAAGGTCACGGACTTAGAATTTTTGTGTTTAAGTTTTTGTTTTGGTTAAAGTTTTGTAAGTCAATATCTCTTGACCATATTGATGGATTGTTTTGATACTTTGCACGTTGCTAGATATTGGTTTGAAGTTTTACGCAGTACCATCATGACCCACCCTGGGTGACCTCGAGGTCAAGGTCACGGACTTAGAAATTTTGTGTTTAAGTTTTTGGTTAAAGTTTTTGTAAGTCTAGTATATCTCTTGACCATATTGATGGATTGAGTTGATACTTTGTATGTTGCTAGATATTGGTCTGAAGTTTTATGCAGTACCATCATGACCCACTCTCGGTGACCTTGAGGTCAAGGTCACAGACTTAGAAATTTTGTGTTTAAGTTTTTGATTTAAGTTTTTGTAAGTCTGTATCTCTTGACCATGTTGATTGATCAAGTTGATACTTTGCATGTTGGTAGATATTGGTCTGAAGTTTTATGCAGTACCATCATGACCTACCCTGGGTGACCTTGAGGTCAAGGTCACAGAAATTTTCTGTTAAATTTTTGGTTAAATTCTAAATCTCTTGAACATGTTGATGGATAAAGTTGATACTTGCAGGTTGATAGATATTGGTCTCAGGTTTTATGCTGTACATCACAACTCACCTGGATGACCTTGAGGTCAGGGTCACGGACTTGGAAGTTTTGTGTTTAAGTTTTGGTTAATGTTTTTATAAGTCTATATCTCTTGAACATGTAAATTAATCAAGTTGATACTTTGCATTGGTCTGAAGTTTTATGTTGTACCATCATGACCTACCTGAGTGACCTTGAGGTCAAGGTCATGGGTCATAGATTTTAACAGATGTAGTGGCATAGCACAAGTCAGGCAAGCTACGCTGTCCTGTGACAGCTCTTATTTTATTTGATTGAGTTAGTGTTTCACTCATGTTTCATGTCGAAACGATCAGTTATCCTAGCCACTCTATTCCTCTATAATAAGCCTCACAGAAGCAGGATACCAATATTTTGTGAACATATCTTTCACCACTAACTGACAAACTATATACAATCTTCTTGAATCAGAGGAAAAGTGAATTTTAAACGTCCCAGACAACAATAGTTCAGTCATGCCGGGACGGAGCCAACGCTTCCAGGGTTTAACCAGTACCGTAGGGAGTAAATGTGTCTTACTCAAGGACACAACACGGTGCCGTTTGAGGGGATCGAACCCGGGACCTCTCGATTCTGAGTCCGGCGCTATATAACTACGCCACCGCGCTCCCTAAAATGGCCTTAGAACTATTAATCTTGTCATGACACAGTTTCCACGAAAATCATTTTTAGCTCACCTGAGCCGTTAGGCTCACAAGGTGAGTTTATAGTATACCCATGCTCCGTCGTCCGTCGTTGTCGTCGTCGTCGTTGTCGTTCACACAATTCAATCATCTTCTTCTCTGAAACCGCTTGGCCAATCAAATTCAAATTTCATGTGGAGCATCCTTAGGAAGGGGGAACGAAAGTTTGTATAAATGGTCAAAGTCATATGATCAAGATGGCCGCCAGGGCTATAAATAGCAAAATATTTAAAAAAAATAAAACACTTCTTCTCCAGAACCAGAAGGCCTATGGTTTTGAAACTTGGCATGAAGCATCAGGCAATGGAGCTCTATAAAGTTTGTATAAATCATGACCCTGAGATGACCTTGACCTTTTTACGGCAAGGTCAACTTAGGCCGCCCATGCATTTGAATAGGAAAAAAAATAGAAAAATGTCAATTAATGGCAAAAAACTTGCTAGGAATGAGCAAATGGACATAATATTCATGTTTATGTAAATATTTTGGGCCCAGCAAATTGTCTGTCCCTGTCCCGGGGCTATATACATGTGTATGACCATAATATTCCAACATCTTCATCTCTGAAACCGCTTGGCCAATCAAAGCAAAACTTGTATGTGAACTCTTCTTAGGAAGAGTGAATGAAAGTTTGTATAAATGGTCAAGGTCACATGACCAAGATGGCCGCCATGGCTATAAATAGCAAACACCTTTAAAATTCTTCTTCTCCAGAACCAGAAGGCCTATGATTTTGAAAATTGGCATGAAGCATCAAGCAATGGAGCTCTACAAAGTTTGTATAAATCTTGACACTTGGATGACCTTGACCTTTGTTACAGCAAGGTCAATTTAGGTCGCCTATGCATTTGAATGGGAAAAAAATAGGAAAATATCAACTAATGGCAAAAAATTTGCTAGGAATAAGCAAATTGACAGAATATTCATGTTTATGAAAATATTTTGGGCCCAGAGGGTTGTCTGCTTCGCTTCGGGGCTATATACATGTGTATGACCATAATATTCAAACATCTTCTTCTCTGAAACCACTTGGCCAATCAAAGCCAAACTCTATGTGGAGCATTCTTAGGAAGAGTGAATGAAAGTTTGTATAAATGGTCAAGGTCACATAAACCAAGATGGCCGCTATGGCTATAAACAGCAAAAACCTTAAAAATCTTCTTCTCTAGAACCAGAAGGCCTATGATATTTTCTCTTCTGAAACCGCTTGGCCAATCAAAGCCAAATTTTATGTGAAGCATTTATAGAATGGGGGAAACAATGTGTATATAAATAATCTAGCTCACATGACCAAGATGGCCGTCGTGCCCATATATGGTAAAAACCCTTCAAAAATCTTCTTCTCCGGAACTGGTGGACCGATTTCAAAGAAACTTGACATGAAGTATCGATGACTAAAGTACTACAATGTGTATAATGATCCTGTGGTGACCTTGACCTATTGTACGGCAAGGTCATTATAGGTTCCCTATGCATTTAAATGGGGAAAACTTTTAAAAAATCATTTGAGATAAAAATCTTGCAGGAAATGGGTAGAATGACTGAATATTAATGATTCTGAAAAAAGTTGGACCCAAGGGCTTATATGGCCCCACCCCGGGGCAATATACATATATATTACCATAATATTCAAACATCCTCTCCTCTGAAACCACTTGGCCAATTAAAGCCAAATTTTATGTAAGGCATCCATAAGATGGGGGAACGAATGTGTGTATTAATAATTTAGGTCACATGACCAAGATGGCCGCCATGCCCATATATGGTAAAAACCCTTCAAAAATCTTCTTCTCTAAAACCAATAGACTGATTTCAAGGAAACTTGGCGTGAAGCATTGGTGGCTAAATTACTTCAATGTATATATAAATCATAACCCTGTGATGACCTTGACTAAGTTAATGGCAAGGTCAACATGGGTTGCCTATGCATTTGACTGGGGAAAACTGTTAAAATGGCATTTGAAGGAAACAACCTGCAGGAAATTGGCAAATGGACATAATATTGATTATTCTGAAAAAAGAAAATGGCCCAAAGGCTTCATCTGCCCCTGTACTGTGGTTAAAAACCATAATATTCAAACACGTTTATTGGTATATGCAGCAGATCTCAGATGAGCGTTTAAAGGACCATTGGTCCTCTGGTTATCCTTATCGCAGACAGAGTTGTAAGGAACGCGGTTACAAAATTTATTCTGAGATCTAAGTGTTTGATGGAAGATAAGGCGTGATAAAAGAGTCGTTATGTTTTCAGACATATACCGATTTTATTGTTATTTTATACAGAACATAAACATCTCTAAGCAATGAAATTCAGTTTTATTCACTAGGCCCTTCTGAGATGCTGTGTACATTACGAAAACACGTCCATGCAACACATAATATTTTTATCATCTTTGAAAACGGTTAATTTGCAATTGAAACATTTTTGTGTTCAGAATCGATTCTAACGAATACCAACAATCCATGTTTTGGATCAAAAATAAGAAAATTGTAAATCCCCTTCACACCCAAGTTTTACTTTATTGGGATTCAAGGTATAATACTTTTCATGGAAATGTTTGCATGATGTACGAGGTCAGTCTGTGAGAGTGAGAATTGCTTCAAATACACAGACAGTCTGCTCCGAAAGCTGTAATCATGACTACATCAGAAATAAATGCTGTTCGAAATATGAAACAGAATAACTGAGAATAGATGCGTGATGTCTTGAAGGAAGTTAGTAAATGTATTAAAAACTAACTTTGCTTTTGGTCGGAGCTTTGTGCTGCATTCGAATAGTCCTCGGGGAAACCCGATATTAAAGGGGCAGCCTCTGAAAGAACTGAAGTGGTACCAGTATTTACTCGAATGATGACTCCTGCTGGTGTTATAAAATCCAGAGATCAAAGGATTGTCATAATGAGGCGATTATCTCATCTCTGTAATGGATAATTAACAGGCCTCTACAGGCTAAAACCTGTGGTACGAGTGTTTATTGGATTTATATCATGTGCAGCATAACTACCTTCCTCTGCATTCAGTATTGATTTTTAGGGCCCCTACCTGTAATCTGAGTCATTGTCAAACCACCAGAATATCTTGTGTCCGGTCCCTAATCAGTGATCAGCTAATGACACTCAATCGACAGGAATACAGGTCTTTAAGGTATATTCAAGAGACATATGGATTGCAATAATACCAGATTGTTTTTCAACAAGAGCCGCGTCATGAGAAAACAAACGTTTTGCATATGCGAAAACAAAGGAGCTGTACAGATAGTACAAGTCCTCTAATTTCTAAATCCAAATTTTCAAGCTTCTTGCCATCTTATGACGGTACAGACCAGATTGTGTCGGACCTGTTCAAAAACCACATCGTTGGTTTTCTCATGACGCGGCTCATTTCTTTGTTCTTATTGAGTTGAATCCCATTCCTGCAGCGCGTAGACTACTCTAATGTTTAAGATTGACCTACTTACAAGACAACTCATACACCTCTCTACAACTGCAACTGCACGTTTGAATCTAGTGGCTTGACCATCGTGTTAGTAGGATTCCGGGTCGTTTCGCTAAGGACCGTGTAAACACCCAAAACACCCATGCAAACCTCCCTTTGGTTGGTAACATTACCAATGGTGCAGCAGGTACCAAAAATGGGGCAAATTGTTAAATTCGTGGAACTGGTGCATGATTGCATTCTATCGAAGCAACAACGGAATGAAATGAACCGACGGTATTGTGACGCTATATGGTCAGGTATGAGAGCTTTGACCGCGCCCCCATCCCCCTGCCGTGTATCCAATTACATTCTATCCAAGCCACAACGGAATGAAATGAACCGATAGTATTGTGACGGTCGATTGTCAGGTATGAATGCTTTGACCGCGCAGCGTTTATTTTTTCTGTTCAGTCACATGAACCACGATGAAATGGGAGTACGGTCAGATTCTTTGACATTCTAGTTTATATATGAGAAGCGTAGACCAAGCTTTTTGTTAAAGCTTATACTTGTATAACCTTTATGTTTGAAACACGCTCCAGCAGGGAATCACGTGACCAAAAACGGGAAAACTCAGAACCCTCCCTCCTATCAGGGTGAATATTAATTTTGTGTTGACATTTCAGTAAGTAATTTGATCAGATTTGCATTGAATTTGCACCTGAAACCTACCTAAGAAAACTTAATATATCAGCTTTAAGCCCGCCCAGTTTAAGCCCGCCTATAATTCTATATTACTGATCGTTCCAAGGCGAAACGTCTGTGGTGGTTCTTAGTGTTTTATGTCTTGGGGTTGATTTTTGTACTATTTGCAGCTTACGTACGTTTGCATCTTTATAGTTAAATTAAGGTTACTGAGTGGCAAACTGCTTCCAAGAGCTCGGCAAACGTTAAAATATTGAATTAAGCATGTCTCATACCTTCAAACTTAAACTACACCAACCTATAAATTGTCATTCTCGAATCCACTGCGCACTCATAGAGTTTCATTTGCATTTTACAGTTATTTAATTAGATACATGTATATCGTTAAAAATAACCTAAACACGCAGTCCAATCTATAGTTCGATAATGAGCGGGTGGGAAAAGAATACACCCATTTTAGAGACGGTACTTGCATTTTTACGACGAAAATGTCGTTTTTAAACCCATTCTCTTCTGTTTTTGATCCAAACGATGTAGCGCATACAAACGGATATATCACACTGCACGTTCTGGTATAAAAAATATGTCGCAGTCATGTCTTGTGCAGCACGCAAATATGCGCCAGTATAAATCAGCCCGTGAAAATGGTGGGGTTGAAATCAGACTACGTCATTATTTCGGCCAGATTGTTTTCCGGTATTTTGCAATCACTTGTGAAGAGGTAAGTGCTATTTGGACTACGTATTATTGTATACTTAAAATTAATATAATTGTTTAAAGCCCAACACTTTTGAAAATATGTTGATATAAATCAATCACGTCGTCTCCTACGATGGAGGGGTTGAGTATACGTATACTTTTACGGAGGGGCTAATGTTATTTTGATTTGGCTATGGGTTTTCGTCCAAGTAAACAGTTTTTTTTTTTTTCACTATGTCGGGACGAAACCACTGATTCCTTGATGCTACACAGTTCCATGGAGGAGATTAAAGTGGGTTGTGTATGGGCACAGCACGGCGAAGGTAGGTATCGAACCCATTATTTCTCGATCCTGATCCCTGGGCTCTAAATATAAGGCACCCACTTCCCAGATGCATGTTAAATTCAATGTGAAACGCATAAAAACAAACTAAGGATTATCATTTCTTGTTGTAAAAAAACAACAACAAAGGTTCTGATAAAATTATTTGAACCGCAAATTTCACAGACATGTGAGTAGATCAGGAAAGTGAATTTCACTCCGCTCCACTTCGGTTTCCCGTTCTACTACCGTGTGAGGTTCGGGTAATTACGAAACAGCTACGGGAAATAATGAATGAGACGATCTGGTAGCAATTTGTCATATTTCAGAAATCTGGCATCTAAATTTTATTATATTGTTTTTGGCCGGGGGGGGGGGGGCTAATCTACAATCAGTGGGCAAATCAACAATTTTGTTTTATCGGACATGATCGGAAACAAAATTGTTGGTTTTCACATGCAAATCCTCAGAGCATATCATTACCAAAACTTGCCCATGCAATGTACAGATAATTTTTAAGGTGTAAAAATTGAAGAAAAAATCCATAGAAAAAATATTTATAATATATTTGCTAAAAAGGTACAAGTAGGCAAAGATCAGGAAAAGGCGCAATCAGAAAAAGACTCCCACTCCAAAAACCGAGGTGGGAAAAAACCAAACTTACAATCAGGTACTTATACCATGAAACATATAGTAAGCCGAATGAGCAGCTATTTTCCCAAAAGGTGGCCACTCAGTTACCTTAACTTAACTAAAAATATGAAAACATACATAAGGCGCCAACAGCACAAAATTTTTTTAAACACCAAGACATAAAACAAAAAGAACCACCACAGAAGTATCGACTTGGAACGATCAGTAACACAAAAGATACCGGCGGGCTTAAACCGGTTTTACAGGCGCCTAACCTCAGCCTCAGCTTCTGCAGTGGTTCATAACATTTAGTTAGTTCTTCGGTCCTCGTGGTGAATCTCTAACTAGTCAATGAATCATCAAAAACAAACAAATAAAGCATTGATTGTCGGTACACGTTACAACCACCTCGACGAGGCGGTTTTAGGGAGTACCCACAATGTATGTTTGAGATTAAATATACGAAAAATTGGTATAACCCTGTAATCCCCAATTTACGAGTACCCACAATCTATGTTTTGGATCAAATGCAAGAATAATAGGTATGCCACTGTAGTCCCCAATTTGACTGTATAAAATTGGGATTCAAGGGGGTATACAATTCATAGACATGTTTTCCTGATGGCTTGACTGTTGCTTTGAGATCGACCACGTGACAATTTACGTCAATCACTTAAAAGGATGTACATGAAGATTTCTGTCATTTAGCAAAACGTTCAGACAATAGAGTCTGTATACACTTTTAAGGTTAAAAAATCCACATAAAATCCCGACAATTTTGGTCAAATTTGTGGTTATATCCCAAGGCCCGGACCTGAACGATGAGAATCAACATCTGAAAGTTGTTCTTATGACAAAAATATATTCTAGAGAGGCTTAGTAATTTGCATGTAAGTGCACTAAAGTAAGCCCACGACACATCCCCGGCACATCGGAAGTTAAAGCCTCGTTTTCCCCGGTATACAAATGATACAAATGACTAGTGCGGAACAAAATTTTGAGCTGTAATAGTCTGATTTAAGTTCAGCAATGTGTGTTCTTTTATACCAATAACATAAAAATATATAGTTCATCAAGAAAACATGTCCATAATATGAATAACACATTGTTTCTCGCTTGTATATAGTAAAACTGGGGTATGCAAGGGAATACCTATTTTTCTAATGTTTGGTCGAAAACTCAGATTGTGGGTACTTGTTAGAAAAGCCCCAGAGGCGATATATGTTTTGAGGAAAAATATTAAAACTATCAAATTCTATTTCGGTCAGCTGTTTTCATTTTAGTCAGCAACGTATGTATCCTTCGTATAGGCATTGTGCATTACAATAGCACAAACATTAAACGTATTTTGTATGCTTTATACAGCTTCACTGAAGACTTCAATATCCATCCCCTCCGGCAGAAAGGTACCTATTACATAACCCACCTACGAAGAAACTACGTATACCTGAAAAAATCAGCCATTTGGCATCCCATCTTAATTTAGGATAGTATAGATCATTATTCGGCTACTGTGAGGTCAGACATCATCAAAATTTGTACAGGTTAGATGGAAATGCTCGAAACTTGTCATTTCATGATGTCGCATGACAGAACAGGTAAGGCACAAAGATTCGATGGAAATTTTGGCGCATCTATCACGCTGTTTCTACGAAGTGTTGCAAGGTCATTTTCCTATCAGTTTAAAGCTTATGTGATGCACTTTATACTGCGCATACACATATACAACAACTGTCTACAGAGAAATGAGTAACAATGATCTTACCTGGCAGATTCATTTATCCATGGTTTGTTTACACACTTTATTCATCCCACCTATCCGGAAGTCACGCTTTAAACCAACCCCTCCGTTCCGTCGCTCAGTTATTGCTTGGACTGCGTGCTAAAGAAAATAAAGTTGTAGCCGATCAGAGACAAGGGCTGCGCCTATTTTCCAATTTCTTTGTCAGGTTCGTCCCTTTTGTCAAGACCCTCATTTGGCCTGAGGTCCGACCCACCAGCATTCATGCCCAAACGCTGACTAGTAGGTTTTTTTTCGAATATAATAAATGCCAGTGTGAAGTCCTTGATAATTCGTTACGAGAGCATAATGCACTTTTATGGTTGCACGTGTATTGAGAGATACACCTACTGAGTGAACTAAATGAGCTGCATCATGCGAAAACAAAGAGCAGACGTGCAATAACTGCACAGCTGGCCAGTGTTTTCACTTAACGGATACTTCAAATCCTCTTCTGCTTCAATAAAAAACCTCCAGCTTCTGGACTTATCATGTGACTGTACGGGTTTGTTTGTGTCGGACTTGGTCAGAAATCCCGATGACCGGTTTTACGTGACGCGGCTACAATTGCAGCTAGCTCAGCGATTCCAATGTGTATTATCGAAAATGAATTGAAAGAATTCAAGACATTTTTAAGCCTCTGAAAATGACACTCGTAAATAATTCGAAGTTAAAATTGAGTTTAAGACGGAAGTAAACAGGCGATGATAGTCAGATTTAATGATAGGCAATTTACTATCAAAAACCTAGTAAATAGGTCTACAAATGCTGCTTCCGTGTTTTGGTGGTTCCTCCTAATGCTCCTTGTAATGTTTTATATGTTTCGCTGGTTGTAATCTTTGAAAGGGTTTGAGTCATGTGACTGACGTTAACACACGAAAATGTTTTATTCTCTTTCATATCGATCCCAACGTCACTGCCTGCGTTTTTTCTACTTCGCCGGGCGTACGCGTATTCTGATTCCGTGTTTGGGTGGTTCCTCCTAATGCTCCTTATGATGTTTTATATGTTTCGCTGGTTGTAATCTTTGATAGGGTTTGAGTCATGTGACTGACGTTAACACACGAAAATGTTTTACTCTCTTTCATATCGATCCCAACAACTTTGACAGTGGTCACTAGCTGCGTTTTTTACTTCGCCGGGCGTACGCCGGTACTGTCCCGTAACCGGCGAGACACTCGATTGGATTTTGATCACATGACCGGTGAACGCGATCGCGTTTTATTGGGTCAGATTACGTGACAGGCGAATCAATTCGGCTTAATACCGGCGTACGCCGATCTCGCCGAATTTTGACCAAGGAGTGGAATAGGCGAAGAGGCGAGGAAAAATGGCCTGGTAAGTTTATGAAGTTTATTTTCAGCAATTTGTCGAACTCTGGATTATGTATTGAGTAACCATTGTCGCCCAACTAATCTTTACATTACGAAAACTTGCCCATGCAATTTACAGAGATTTTCCAGCATTTTATAACCTTTATCTTTGAAACATGCTCTAGCAGGGAATCACGTTACCAAAAAACGGGAAACCCAGAACCCTCCCTCCAATAAGGGTGAATATTAATTTTGTGTTGACATTTCAGTAAGTAATTTGATCAGATTTGCATTGCCTGAAACCTACCTAAGAAAACTTAATATATCAGCTTTAAGCCCACCCGGTTTAAGCCCGCCTATAATTTTATATTACTGATCGTTCCAAGGCGAAACTTCTGTGGTGGTTCTTAGTGTTTTATGTCTTGGCGTTGATGTTTTGTACTATTTGCACCTTATGTACGTTTGCATTTTTATAGTTAAATTAAGGTAACTGAGTGGCAATCTCATTGGGCAAATAACTGCTTCTGCGCGTATGTGATTCTCCATCTTGCGCTTAAGTAATTATCCATCCTACCAACATGTAATTCCCCACCCTGTAATTCTCAACCATGCGCTGATATGATTCTCCATTTTGCGCCCCAATGATTTTCATTGTTGATTCTCTGCCCTGCGCTTACTTGATTCTCAATCCTGTACTCATGTGATTCTCCACCCTGCGCTTACTTGATTCTCGATCCCGCGCTCATGTGATTCACCATCCTGCGCAAACGTAATTCTCCATCCTGCGCTCGTGTGATTCTCCGACCTGTGCTTACTTGATTCTCCATTCCGCGCTCATGTTATCCTTCATCATGTGCTCATATAATTCTCCATCCTGCGATAATGTGATTCTCCATCCAGCACACAAGTCATTCTCCATCCTGTGCTTATGTGATTCTCCATCCTGCACACAAGTGATTCTCCATCCTGCGCTTACTTGATTCTCCACCCTGCCCTCATGTGATTCTTCATCCTGCCCACACTGCGCTTATGCGATTCTCCATCCTGCGCTTATGTGATTCTCCATCCTGCGCTCATATGATTCTACATCCTGCGCTCGTGTGATTCTCCATCATGCGCTTGTGTGATTCTCCGGCCTGCGCTTACTTGATTCTCCACTCTGAGCTTATGTGATTCTCCATCCTGCGCTCATATGATTCTACATCCTGCGCTCGTGTGATTCTCCACTCTGCGCTTATGCGATTCTCCATCCTGCGCTTATGTGATTCCCCATCCTGCGCTCATATGATTCTCCATCCTGCGCTCGTGTGATTCTCCATCCTGCGCTTGTGTGATTCTCCGGCCTGCGCTTACTTGATTCTCCACTCCGTGCTCATGTGATTCTTCATCTCTGCCCACTCTGCGCTTATGTGATTTTTCACCCTGTGCGACTGTGATTCCCCACCCGGCGCTCATGTGATTTTCCACCCTCCGCTCATGTAATTCTTCACCCTGCACTCATGTGATACTCCACATTGCGCTCATGTAACTCGTCAACCTGCGGTCATGTACTTCTCCACTCTGCGCTTATGTGATTATGTTATGTTTGACTTTGCGCTGAAGTGACACTCAACCTAGAAGCAAGTAATCTTAGCTCTATAGGTAAACTACTTTGACCGTGCCGCTTGAACTCACATGACTGGATCGAGCGCATATTGTTATTAGGTGGAGCAGTTATCGTAATTCAGACACGTTAATATGTGTTAGTCATAAACCGTTAGTGTTGCGGTGGAAAACGCAGTCAAATAATAAACACGTAAATGTTGACATTATCTATTTAAATAATGAAATCTTCGCATGAATATGTAAATCGTGGTATCAAGCGGTACGGTCAAAGTATTTTACCTATATTCTTCAAATCAATAAATTAAGCAAAACAATGTAGTGGTTTGTATACTAAATGTTAAAAGGTGATAAAAGTGGTTCAGTACATCTGTACTACAATCTATTTAGTAGTCACTTAGAATATATTTATTCGACAAAGCGGTCTCATTAATGTGTTCACTGCTCTTAAAGGATCTCAGTTTTTTATCTATGTGATGATATGCAGCCATTTGTATATGATTGCCGGCAACACAAAAAGTATGCACACAATCACAAACATTGAAAGACATGAATAAGTCTGGTGAAACGGTACCCTCGTCATCACTTAAGGTCCGAAGCATTAATAATAACACTGTCAAATCCAAATTGTCGAAAATTCTTTTCCACCTACAATCATAGATCAGCTGGCTAACCTGCACTCCGATACACTTCGTGACCTCGCTCCTTTATCGTGACAGCTTAGCATTGGTTGCCTTTAAACTATGGTCGAACAGATTATGGTTTTCGTAAGAAGCTTAAAGCTGTTTTATTTGGTGAGAATTATTATATTGTTTTCTTATATTTTGTTAGAAAATGCAAAACTCTTTTTGTAAACATCTGGTTAGCCTGCAGAATTTTAATAAATTTGCAAAAAGTAATCGATTTTCTACTTTGTGTCCCATAATCTTCAGTAGTCTCCCCTTATCTATTTATAGACGCATGTGATATTTTCCACAGAAAACATGGTGTATTTTATGAATCTGCGTATCTTTAAATCTAGAATATGTAAAAACTAAGTCCTATAAGTCGGAAAAGATATAACATAACATAATTTTCAATTTATTTGGCGTCTTCGATGATTTTTCATTTTCGACCAAGGGCTCAATACATGTCATTTCCGTCGGTATGAAGAGGTCTAACGGAATGCCGATGGAAATATTCCGTCTATTACAATCATACAGAGATAAAGATGCTATTAAGTAAAACATATGAGTTTCTATGTTACTGAAGCTAGGTTTTACCATCAACGCTCGCCATATTATCAATGTGTCTACTCCGGATGGTGGGACAAAATAAGATAGCAATTATAGTCTACAGCATATAAGCCGTAACCAGAGAATCTTATTATATATTTGTTTAACACTCACAACGGTCTCTTTATCGAGTAAACCTTAAAGCAAATCAAGGAATTCGAAATCCAACTAAACTGATATAAGAGTCATTCTCTATCAAACGCGACCGACAAAAATCGTCATCAGTCTGTGCTAATATAGACTCTTATGCATACACTGTATTCGGTACATTTTTGCTCTTGCCTAGAAAAGCCTTTTGGTGTCGAGACTTACATCATATATCATGCAAAATGATACATCAGTCGCAAATGATGTGTCATCTTTTTGAAGATAAATGCATCAGACACAGGAAATGGATATCAATTTCTGTTGCGAAACTGCCATTTTGAACAATTGATAATGATACCAGACAAATTCAAAATCGTCATGCTAACACGCTTTGAACCCCTGGTAAGTCTATCATATGTTTGTCAGGGTATATCAATTTGGAAAACTCATAATTCTGCGTGCTTAAGGGCTATTATTTACCGTGATTGTGTAGGTTTCTCGAGTTAGTGTGCGTTTGGCTTGCCATACGCATGATCAAGTGAATATTCAGTTATCCAAATGAAACTCTAAGAATGGGCAGTGAATTGGTGAATGGCACATAATTGGTTTAGTTTATAGCATTACGAAAACACGCCCATGCAATAAACAGATCTAGAGATTTTTAAAGTTGTAAAAACTGAAAATTTTCAGTAGAACCGCCTTGTGGAGGCGGTTGTAACGAGTACCCACAATTTATGTTTTGGAGCAAAAATAAGAAAAAATAGATATACCCCTGCAACCCCCAGTTTTTCTATATATATATATATATATATATATATATATATATATATATATATATATATATATATATATATATATATATATATATATATATATATATATATATATATATGCGGGTCAAGGGGGTATACTTTTAATGGACCTGTTTGCCTGATGGGCATCAACATGTTTTGTTTGTTTGTTTTTTTTTTGTTGTTGTTGTTGTTGTTGTTTTTTTTTCGCGTTTGAATGTCTGCCGACGCTGCGCATTAATAGAGTTTCATTTGCATTTTTACAATTATTTAGTTAGATATATCGTTGAAAATAACTTAAATAACATAAAGTAGCTGATCAGAGACAAGTGCTGCGCCTATTTTCCAATTTCTTTGTCAGGTTCGTCCCTTTTGTCAAGACCCTCATTTGGTCTGAGGTCCGACCCACCAGCGTTCATGTCCAAACGCTGAGTAGTAGTTTATTTTCGAATATAATAAATGCCAGTGTGAAGTCCTTGATAATTCGTTACGAGAGCATAATGCACTTTTATGGTTGCACGTGTATTGAGAGATACACCTATGAGCCGCATCATGCGAAAACAAAGAGCAGACGTGCAGTAACTGCACAGCTGGCCAGTGTTTTCACTTAACGGATACTTCAAATCCTCTTCTGCTCCAGTGAAAAATCTCCAGCTTCTAGACTTATTATGTGACTGTACAGGTTTGTTTGTGTCGGAGTTGGTCAGAAACCTGAAGACCGGTTTTACGTGACGCGGCTTCAATTGCAGCTAGCTCAGCGATTCCAATATGTATTATCGAAAATGAATTGAAAGAATTCATGACATTTTTAAGCCTCTGAAAATGACACTCGTAAAGAATTCGATGTAAAATTGAGTTTAAGACGGAAGTAAACAGGCGATGATAGTCAGATTTAATGATAGACAATTTAATATCAAAAACTTGGTAAATAGGTCTACAAATGCTGCTTCCGTGTTTTGGTGGTTCCTCCTAATGCTCCTTATAATGTTTTATATGTTTCGCTGGTTGTAATCTTTGAAAGGGTTTGAGTCATGTGACTGACGTTAACACACGAAAATGTTTTATTCTCTTTCATATCGATCCCAACGTCACTGCCTGCGTTTTTTCTACTTCGCCGGGCGTACGCCGGTAGTGTCCCGTAACCGGCGAGACACTCGATTGGATTTTGATCACATGACCGGTGAACGGCGAGCGCGTTTTATTGGGTCTGGTCACGTGACCGGCGGATCAATGCGGCTTAATGCCGGCGTACGCCGTTCTCGACGAATTTTGACCAAGGCGTGGAATAGGCGAAGCGGCGAAGAAAAAATGGCCGATGAATTTATGAAGTTTATTTTCAGCAATTAGTCGAACTCTTGATTATGTATGGAGTAACCATTGTCGCCCAACTAATCTTTATGAAGTGACCATTCCTGTGCTTTGAAACACTTACTGAGGCTGATTTGACCTTGTTTTAATTTTTTGTCCCATTAAGAAGTGGCTTTTTCAAAAAGCGTTAATGTCTGGAAATTAGATAAGCGTATTAAAAGTCGTTAAATGTAGTTTCAGTTTGGCTGGTTTTAGCCAGTTTGTTTAACATTAAGACCTTATTTTTGTACATGTAAATGAAGATCCCTACTGGTACGTTGACAAAAACAAAAGCCCTAGGCCTATCAACCCACCATAGCGTTCTTGTAAATACTAGGAAGGGAACGAATAAAAAGAAAGCAGTCGCCAAGTGCCATAGTAAGGTGACCCTGTACTGAATGTTTAGCTTATGGCAAATGGACACTCAGAAGATTTATGTTATGAAAAAATTGCGGCCCCAGGAGATTGTCTGTCCCTGTTCCGGAGCTACGTATATGCATATTTCCATATTATTCAAACATTTTCTTCTCTGAAATCGCACGGCAAATCAAAGCCAAACTTCGTTTTGAGCATCCTTAGGAAAGGTGAACAAGTTTATATACCAAGATGGCTGCCATGGCTATAAATAGCAAAACACTTTTTAAAAATCTTCTTCTCCAGGACCAGAAGGCGTACGATTTTGAAACTTGGCATGAAGCATCGGGGAATAGAGGTCTACACAGTTTATATAAATTATGACCCTGAGATGACCTTGACCTATTTTACAGCAAGGTCAACTAAGGTTGCCGATGTATTTGAATGGGGAAAATTGGTAAAATGTCATTTAATGGGTAGAAACTTGAAGGGAATTGACAAATAGGCAGATGAGTTATATTTATGTTGTCTGTCCTTGCCACAGGGTTATACACAAAAACATGTATGTAAGTATTCAAGTATATAACATGTCAGGTGAGCGTCTACACGACCATTGGTCCTCTGATTATTTTTCAGGGCAATTTGCTGATTAACACTCATGTCACTTTTACGTCAAACTGAACAATGTGACCAATGCCGATTACAGCAAATCATTGTCTGTGGTACTGGAACAGTAAATGTTATCACAAATATATTCTAAAAGCAACCACTTGAAACAAACCAACAATTTGAAAGTTAAAGGGGGGTACGTCGTCTTTAAGTTTCAGTATACAGTATCTGTAATGATTTTTAATATTTCATACACTGAAGCAGTGACGCAGCCGGCCGCGAGCTCAGCGACGATAGGAACATCGTCCTCTTCAAAAACCTCCGTTACAGAAACTATCGTTGCTGTACTGGCTGTTATGGTGATGGGGGTCTCCATTTTCTTTATTCGCCGGTGGCATTCGTTTTTCTCCGAATACGGCGATTAGCCGGTTACGTGATCGGCTTAAACCGGCGTAGGCCGGTACAAAATCGCCCGGCGTGAAGGAGGAGCCGGCGAGACAGCGGCGTACGCCGTTTTGATGCCAAAAAACTCGCCCACTGATGAGTGTTCGTTACCCGAAATTGCAAACTATGGCCCCTGCTATCTCCCTTTGAATGTTTTCACTGATCCAAAAGGCAGTGACGGGATTAAGACGCTTTTGCATCAGGACCTTTCGGACCTAGAATTTAATAATGACTTGGTGACTTGACATAATACTTAAAGAAACTTATACTGTTGGTAGATTTTTGTTGTTTCTTTTTCTTTTTTTCTTTTATCCGTTTAGAAACCGCGCTATGGTCCATCACCTTTCTCATTTATTTATACTTGCCTGTTCACCCGCATAAAGGATCTCAGTTTTTCTGGAGGGTAGCAATTAGCCGTAGTATTGACCTCTCCATATGTTTTCAGTATTCTGTCAATCATTTGACGTAATAAGGCTCCATAGGGGTTTATGAAGGTGCATTTTCATTTCTGTTTCAATACAAGATATTGAATTCCCTTTCTTGGGCCTCACTCTTCGAGGCTAGACTAGGCTAGTGTTTGTTTTGTCGGCCATTTTTTGTCACTTTCACTTCGATAAATAAAAATACTATTTTGTCAAAAATAAGTTTATATTCATGAGAAGCGTATGTTGCTTTTAGCTTACATTTCCTTGCGGCGTATTTCATATACTGATTCGTTTAACAGAATGCATCCCCGGCCAACTTGCTGGCTGCGGCGGCGAGTAGCTGAGATAGCTACGTTTAGGTGTGTCCTAATTTTAACTGCAATGATTGGCTAAAACAACTAAAGCTGCAACATGACTCATTCCGCAGCCGGAGAGTTGGCCGGGAGTAAAAATCTGAAAAGGTTAGTTTCTCAAACATTTCTTCTTTATTTTGTATTTATTTCGCAATTACACGGTTTTACAGTGGTTGAGGCTTCGATATTAAAATATGAACCTTATTTTGTAATTAATAGTTAATATTATCTTCATTTTGTAATTGTCTTAGAGACAGTAGACTTAATACTAGGCTTTATTATTGTCTGCAATATTACAGAATGGCGACCGATGAAACACCGGACAAATTGAATGTTATGTTAATGGGACATTCTTTTGTGCGGCGCTTACGCAATTGGGCATTCGATCATCAGAAATTAAACTTAAATCTTGATCGGAACAGGGTGTCCGTGTTTTGGCATGGTGTTGGAGGTGGTTTCGTTGTTCGACCGAGCAATGTACGCTCAGAAAGGTCACACAGTAGAACTCATTGTATGCCACCGAAATTGTTGTGGAATGATATTTCTTTGATTAGTGAACTAAATATACGCCTACTCATTTTGGAGGTTGGCACGAACGATTTATCTCGGCCAGTGGCAAGTCCGGAGAAAATTTGTAGGGAAATTTTCCATTTTGTGGAAGAGTGCATTAAATCTGGTGCATCATATATTATTATTTGTGAAGTGTTATATCGGCGAGATCTACCACAGTTTAATTCTAAGGTTGATGACCTGAATGAGAAACTAGAACTTGCTTCGTTTGCACATAACAACGTTTATTTCTGGCATCATTCCAGAAATAACTTCAGTGTTCGCTTCGTTCAGGATTATGTTGCATCTGACGGTATTCATGTGGATGAGGTCAGAGGCATGGCTCGTTATTATTCTTCAATCCGAGGAGCTGTACTTTGTGGTGAAAATGCTTTGCGTTAAACTTGGTGACTCATTTGTATCACTTTATATGTATGTGCTTATATTATTGAGTGTTGTTATAACATTTGATTATCATATTTATGGACTGTGCTCCGCTGTTTCGACCGTGTTCCTAACTTGTTTACGTTTTGGGACTGTGTTCCTTTGAATGGTTATTTTACTCGTTAAGGGTTATGTACCCTAATATGCATCACCTTTTGGGACTGTGCGCCTTCAATAGGTGATATAATGTATGTTTTGGGTTGTGTACCCTTTGTTGTGGATTGTGTACCCTATGTTGAGGGTTGTGTACCCCATGATCAGGGTTGTGTATCCTATTATGTTGTACCTTTTGGGACTGTGTGCCTATAAAGGTTTAAGTAATTGTTTATTTTAGGGTAGTGAACCCTTTTCCGCTCGTAAGTATACATTTGTTTCTTTTTCCGTGCAATACATGTTTTGTGCAACTAAATGCGCGGTTTACATTTCCTATGAAAGCATGAATTATAACGAACTTTCTTAAAAGTATATTAACCACGTCTCATCTGTAGCAGTACCTACTTGTAGTTATGGAATTTGTTACTAGCAAATCAATTTTGAATTGGTAATTAATACATAAACTAATACATGGCTATTGGGGTCAGTTTCTTAGTTTGACACTAATGACGTGTCATAAGATGACGTTGATTGCGTTTGATAAAATGTAGATACTTGCTGTAGTTTTATATTGTAGGATGCCACGAAAGGGTCAACCTTCCAGCGCTACTGGCGCCGCGAAGCGTCGCAAGAAATCCAAGCCTGGTGATCAGCAGTCGCACACGGGAAATTCTGACTCAGGTTCAGCACTGGC
The DNA here is from genome assembly GCA_964017185.1 of Rugalucina vietnamica. NCBI lineage: Eukaryota > Metazoa > Mollusca > Bivalvia > Lucinida > Lucinidae > Rugalucina > Rugalucina vietnamica. The sequence goes on along the minus strand of OZ024869.1, from coordinate 13,437,299 downwards.
TGACATTTTGGCGTCGGCGATCAAGGATAATCCTGCTATGCGGGAGAAATTGGTGCAGGAACTTCATTTAAACACTACGAAAAATTCTGTGAAGGAAAATTCGCTGGGCGCTCGAGAAAACAACCAACGCAACCAACGCAAACGCAAATCTGAAACCAATAGTGACTCGTTGGAGAAACATCAGAATCCGAGTAAAGGCAAACGACAAAAACAGAACAAACCAGAGGTATCATCGTCCTCGGATACTGATTCAAGTGATGCCGAGAGTCCTGGGATTGTTAAAACGCAAGGAAAGCAACGCAAGACACGTCCTCAGTTATTGCTTGACTTGCTCTCTGAAGGTGAGGAGTCTACATCAGATAGCGATGATGATTTGCAAGGGTTGGGCATATTTAGTAATATTACATCCTCTAAAATCACAAAAAAGGTAAAACAAAAAATCTGGAAGGGTGATTATATAGACATTTCCAAACTCTACTACGGGAAAGATGAATCAAATGTCCAAATGCACATTAAAAATCACAATCAGATACGGTAACTTCGTTAAAAAGCTCACCGCAGCGTCAGGTTAATAATATTCTCAGCTGGTCAAGGGCTTTTCAACTGTATGCTTCCATTTATTGCATCAAGTTCCCTTCTGAATCATCAGCCATGTTTCAGTACATGACCATCGTTCAGACCCTTGCCAACAAAGGTCAGAATTGGCTTCTTTACGATAAGAAGTTCAGGTCTTTACGAGCGAAACAGCACATCCCATGGGAGAAACTGCATATAGAGACACACCTTTATTCGTCTTTGAGCACCAAAAACTCGAAAGATCAGTCCCAAAACAAAGGTAACACTTTTCCGAAACAGCTTTTTCGGAACGGCTACTGCTGGGACTTTCAGCGCAGTGGCAAATGCACCAAAACAGCCTGTTCGCGAATCCATAAATGTGCACTTTGTGAAGGTGAACACTCCGGTGTCTCGTGTCGATCTCGTTCAAAACCTAATCTCCCATCAGGGCGATCCTTCAAAACCCAAAACGTCTCGGGGTCTAGTCAGCATGGCGCGAACGCATCCCCTTTGCCTCCCAACTCCAGTTAGTTACAGCCGTTTACAGTCGTATCTATCAGGCTATGACAAAGACACAAGTGTGTATTTGGTTTCTGGTTTTCAATTTGGTTTCAGCCTAGGTACAGTAGGTACTGTTCCGGCTTCCTGTCATCCCAACCATGTGTCGGCTTTAAAAAATTGCAATTACGTCGACGACAAAATTAAGAAAGAATTGGCCTTAGGTCGCATTAAGGGACCATATGATTCTTTCCCATTGTCAAATTTCAAGTGTAGCCCGTTAGGTGTGGTTCCCAAGAAGGAAGCTAATTGTTTCAGGCTAATTCATGACCTCTCGTTTGGTCCCGAAGACTCGGCGGTTAATCATTTCATTCCACCTGAGCATGCGACGGTCAGTTTAGAAACTTTTGATGATGTTGCATTAATGGTTGTCCAAGCGGGTAAGGGTTGTCTGCTCTCTAAGGGCGATATCCAGGATGCATTTTCCATAGTACCAGTAAGCCCACTTGATTATCATAAATTAGGGTTTTCATGGCAAGGGAAGTTTTATTTCTCGAGAGTTTTGCCGATGGGCTCTTCTAGTTCCGTTCGTATTTTTGAAACGTTCACAAAATCTATTCAGTGGATCTTGCAAAATAAGTTTTCAGTACGCTTTGTTTCCCATATTGTAGATGATTTCATTTTTGTTGGACAGCCGGGTACATCTGAGTGTCTCGATTCGCTGCATAAATTTTTTCGTTTATGCAATGACATAGGCATACCAATTAAACATTCAAAGACTGTCGAACCAACAACCTGTGCTGTCATACACGGGATTGAACTGGACACTGTAACATTTGAGGCTAAACTTCCACCAGATAAGATCGTTGTTTTAACATCGTTGCTAAACAAATACATGACGAGAAGGAAAATAACACTACATGATTTGCAATCATTGTTAGGGCATTTGAATTTCGCATGTAAAGCAATAAAGCCAGGACGCTGTTTTCTACGGCGCCTTTATGATCTCACACGCGGGATACAGCATCCTAGTCATAAGATCAAGATCAACAAGGAATCTAGAGCAGATCTTAAACTTTGGGCCTCTTTTCTCAAGGACTACAATGGCCGTACCATTATAACGGATAACTATTTCATCTCTTCAAACACGCTGAGGCTCTTTACCGACGCTGCAGGCTCTAAAGGGTTCGCATGCATGTTCAAAAATGCTTGGGCATTTGGAGCTTTCTCAGATAAAATGAAAATGCTGCACATTAACGTTTTAGAATTGTATCCAATTACGTTGGCAGTACATTTATTCGGAGACCAGTGGCGAAATAGAAATATTCTCTTTCTATGTGACAATTTGTGTATTGTTCATTGTTTGAATAAGCAAACGTCCACGAACTCACTTATTATGAGGATGATACGGATTATAGTTCTTCAAAGCTTACGAAACAATTTTTGTTTTGCAGCGAAGCACATATTTTCCAAACAGAATTATGTGTTGGACTGCATTTCACGTTTTCAGATTGCCGAGGCCAGGAAAGCCGCTCCAAGTATGAACGACAATCCAGAGCATATCCCACCAGAGCTTTCCCCGGAAAATATTCTGCTGTAACGCTGGAACTGATCTTAGGATCGCTTGCACGACCAACTAGGAAGGCATATAAACGTTTTTTCAGCAGATTTGAACAATTTTGCTCTAATGTGCACCATGTTGAACTTTTGCTTCCAGCTTCTTCATCTTTAGTTGTTGATTTTGTTTCTTATTTATACATGAAAAGCTATTCATCGTCGTCTATTGCTAGCCATCTTTCTGCGATTTCCTTTGTACACAAGTTCTATGAATATGCAGACCCATGTTGCAGTTTTATTGTTCAACGGGCTTTGCTAGGCTGCAAAAAGCTATCTTGTAATGCTGACACTAGACTGCCGATATTATTACCAGATCTTGAAAAATTGGTGTCAGCTTGCACGTACCTCTTTAACGTTTACGAAAGACTTCTTTATTCAGCCGTTCTTTTAATCGCGTACAATGGTTTCTTTCGCATTGGGGAACTGCTGCCGCAGTCTAAGACCAAGACTGCCAGGGTTGTTCAGTTTCATGACGTAACTTTCCATAAGAATACCATATCAATTCAACTCCATTTTTATAAATCAAGACGAACGAATAGGAAACAAATTATTTCCATAGCCAAGCAGAGTTCAACACACTGTCCCTATAAGGCTTTAGACGCCTATATACAACGTAGAGGCTTGCAATGCGGGCCTTTGTTTCAATCGTTTGACAAATCTGCCTTGACAAGTTCAGTTTTTTCCCAGCAATTTGCCAGTTTGCTAAAATTCGTAGGTTTGTCACCCAACGACTATAAGCCGCACAGTCTAAGGATAGGGGCCTGTAGCCAGTCAATTATATCTGGCGTGCCAGAGAGCACTGTTATGGCGTTAGGACGTTGGTCATCGCAGACTGCCTTTAGGCGTTACATTCGAATTCCAGCACATTTTGCTTAAGCGAGTTTCAGGATAGTGACAGTCACTGTTTTCCTGGCGCTGCATAGATCTTTTTAAGAGGTTGTAAATATTATTATTGTTGTTTGTAAATAACATGTCCTTTTGATAGGTTTTAGGTGTAACATTGGGGTGTGTTACACATTTACAAAACATTTATTGATCCATCATCTCAAACCACTAAACACCATTTGCTTAATGCGTTCAGTTTGCCATTGGGGGTGGCAATATTTTATACAGTTACCAGACCTAGATACGTTTTCCTGCATAGCTTTGGATATGTTTTTGTTTCTAGCTGTTCATATTATTATAACTTTGTTTCACAAAACTAGTTTCAGTGCGGCATTGGGGTGTGTTGCACGTTTTTGCTAGGGCATTTTGTATGCCTTAATTGTACATTTCTTTTCAGTTGTTTCACTTAGTTTGCCATAAAGATATGACAACTCCTTTTATATGTTATATAAAGAGATTTATTGTTGTGTTATTTTGTTTAAGTCGGTACGCCGGTGTGACATCGGGGTGTGTTACACTAAATGCTATCCAAATACCTTTCATTTTTATTTTCATGATAATGTTTCTATACATATTGATATCAAATGCTGTCTTATAATATATGTTTGTATATTTGTGAACTTCTCATTCGCCATCTACTCCCTTCCTTCAGCTCTCCTTTGGTTGGCCATTATTTTTGGGTCATGTTTAGGCCAACTTTGTGTCTTCGAACAATCACAATTATGTTTTAAAGTATGTCAATTACGTGTATTTACTTGTCATTACATGTTTCTTATAAATTGGATTAGTTTTTGTAATACACGATTCGTCTGGCATTTATTAGCCAGATATAATCAAACGAAGCATGTGTGACGTCTGTATTTTGTTCCTTTGACCCAAATGAACAAAGTCTGCTGCTCATCGGGTTGTGGATGGCGAATGAAAAGTTCAAGTAGGCAATGATCAGGAAAGTCCTTATTCGTAAGAAAGCTGTCAAGAATATAAAAATACTATTTTGTCAAAAATAAGTTTATATTCATGAGAAGCGTATGTTGCTTTTAGCTTACATTTTCTTGCGGCGTATTTCATATACTGATTCGTTTAACAGAATGCATCCCCGGCCAACTTGCTGGCTGCGGCGGCGAGTAGCTGAGATAGCTACGTTTAGGTGTGTCCTAATTTTAACTGCAATGATTGGCTAAAACAACTAAAGCTGCAACATGACTCATTCCGCAGCCGGAGAGTTGGCCGGGAGTAAAAATCTGAAAAGGTTAGTTTCTCAAACATTTCTCCCAATCCTCCCCTCCACCCACCATTTTCTGAAAGCTGCATACTTTTTGTACTTCATGCACGTCAGGTGGGTCATGTTTAGGCCAACTTTGTGTCTTGGAACAATCACAATTATGTTTTAAAGTATGTCAATTACGTGTATTTACTTGTCATTACATGTTTCTTATAAATTGGATTAGTTTTTGTAATACACGATTCGTCTGGCATTTATTAGCCAGATATAATCAAACGAAGCATGTGTGACGTCTGTATTTTGTTCCTTTGACCCAAATGAACAAAGTCTGCTGCTCATCGGGTTGTGGATGGCGAATGAAAAGTTCAAGTAGGCAATGATCAGGAAAGTCCTTATTCGTAAGAAAGCTGTCAAGAATATAAATCTATTTTCTTCACGCTAACAAGATCATTACATACGATGCTTATGGTAAAATTAAACTGGAGATGTATTGTTTAATGATATTAACTAGGGTTGCTTAGTTGCAAATGTTTTTCAAGTAAATTATAAAATTTGGACGAACTCTCTCGTTGACTTATTTATCGGTTTTTATTGGAAAACGATCCATATGAAATTGTTGTTTCCAATACAATGTTCTCTTTCACGTCCGCTGTACATAGATGATTGACATGCGGTATCACGAATTACCGGATTGGACCGAAACTGTCCGAAACGAACGGATACTGTCCGGAACGGACATAGATAATATCAAAGCTACAAATCAAATCATGGGTCACCACATAGTAGCATGTGAAGAATTTTATGTACACAACAATATTGTGATTTACTTTGTCACGGAAAATAGAGTATAGCTAGGTCAATATCCGAGATATTTTGCCAGTGTTATTTATAAAACAAACAGCTAAGGCAAAGTCTGGATCACACTATCCCTTACCAAGCCTAATGGATGAAGATTTATGGGGTTTCAGTTTAACCTCACTTTTAAGATTATACCATGTGGGTCACGTGCCAGCAGATTTTGGCTTATGTCACACAATCTTAGATTTAAATTATATTTATAGCACAGGTTTATAAAATTCGAACCATACCGGACTCAAACTGTCCTTCCATTATTGCTTGATTATGTGATATTTAGTATTATTCTGATTGGCTCTAGCAAAATCAAACTTTCATCATGCATTTTAAATCTTTGTTTGGAGACTCAGAGAATCTAATCAGGTTAGGCACAAGCACGCCATACAACTTTGGGTCACTCAGACAGCAAGAATACATGTTTGAAATTTTGAATAAAACTTCCTTTGCTGATGGAATTTTACATATGTTTGTTTGTTTCTTTTAAGTTTTAAAGGTCAAGTCAACAATTTTTAGACATGGTGATGAAACCATTCACGGTTTAACACAGTATATGTTTTATTTGGTATCAAAATGCACTATACGTTACTAAAGGAATCATTTTTCATGTCAGTGTAGACTTCTATCACAATCTCATATTATTTTAAACTTCCAAATTTCTATGAACCCCTCCATATAGCATGTTACTAAGAACATGCTATTATTTTCTTGTTATATGTTTGGTCTCTACAATAGGCCCTCATAGGATTTGGTATTGTCTGATTCTTGTATCAGATGGTTTTGTACAATAATTCTTAGAATTTGGACAATGATTTGGTTAGGTTTTCAACGATTTCGTCATTGATAGAAGACTGTGTCTCAAAATATTAGTTTGAATGCGACAAGCTTGCCCACATATGATTTTTCTACTCTGTATACAACATTACCACATAATCTAATTAGAGAAAAACTTCTGGATTTGATAGAGTGGACCTTCAAATGGGCATTCAAAACTATGGTTCACTTCATTTGGCATGTAATGACAGAAAGGCTTTTTTCACTTCCTCTGACAAAAGTCGGTATACACTTTGGTCATGTCAGAATGTGTGCGACGCCTTATCCTATCTCCTTGATAATATTTATATTAGATTTGGGACCAAGTTATACAAACAAATTGTTGGAATTCCGATGGGTACAAATTGCGCACCTCTCCTAGCTGATTTATTTTTATACTGCTACGAAAGAGATTTCATGGATTCTCTTAACCATGATAATCAAGCTGATGTTATCGAGGCTTTTAATTCCACATCTAGGTACCTCGATGACCTTTTGAACATTGACAACCCTTATTTTGAAGGTATGGTCAATCAAATTGATCCACCTGAACTTCAGTTGAACAAAGCTAATATCTCATATAACGAAGCCCCCTTTTTAGATATACATCTTTCTGTTGCAAATGGATTTGTTTCTTCTAAAATTTATGATAAGCGCGATGACTTAGATTTTGATATAGTAAAGTTTCCTTTTTTGGATGGTGACGTTCCTCGTCGTGCTTCTTATGGTGTATACATTTCGCAACTTATTAGCTTTGCTAGAGTCTGCAATCATGTTACAGACTTCAACGCTCGAAATGAATGTTTAACGGCAAAACTTCTCCAACAGGGCTATCGGTATCATAAATTTCGAAAAACCTTTTCTAAATTTTATCGTAGACACTATGAATTGATTTCCAAATATAATGTTGGGTTAAAGACGCTTTTAAGTGAGGGCCTTTCGGAACCTGAACTTTATGGTGACTTGGTTTACAAATTTAAGAAACTTAAAAGAATAAATGATTTTTTTCTTTTCAGTTCAGAAAAATCATAACACGTTACAGACGTATAGGTTATAACTTGAATGTTATGCGACAGTCTGCTCGCTTAGATTTTAACCCAATCATGGTTGATAACTATGCTGCCTTCTTTAATTGCACGCCGGTGGGTCGGGGGTCAGACTCTATGATGGCCCCGACTTAAAGCTATTCATTTTAGTTGGTTGGGGCCGGAGCTTCTTGTCTGTTGCTTGGCCCACCGGGGTCCAACTGGTGTTTTTCTTTTGCTCCGGAGTTAGTATGTTATTCGGCGCCCAGGGATCTCAATCGTCGGGCAGCTTACACAATCTGTGAGTCCTGGTTTTTAGCTCACCTGAGCCGTCAGGCTCACAAGGTGAGCTTATAGTATACCCATGCTCCGTCGTCCGTCCGTCCGTCCGTCCGTCGTCCGTCGTCCGTCCGTCGTCCGTCCGTCCGTCCGTCGTCCACCATTTTCAAAGATCTTCTTCTCTGAAACAGCTTGGCCAATCAAAGCCAAATTTTACATGAAGCATCTATGGGAAGGGGGAACCAATGTGTATATAAATAATCCAGGTCACATGACCAAGATGGCCGCCATGCCCATATATGGTAAAAACCCTTCAAAAATCTTCTTCTCCGGAACCACTGGACCGATTTCAACCAAACTTGGCATGAAGCATCGATGACTCAAGTACTACAATGTATATATAAATCATGACCTTGCGGTGACCTTGACCTATTTGACGGCAAGGTCAACATAGGTCGCCTTTGCATTTGAATGGGAAAAATTGTTAAATTGTCATTTAAAGGAAAAATCTTGCAGAAAATGAGCAGTAGGACTGAATATTAATGATTCTGAAAAAAATTGGGCACCAGGGGCTCATCCGCCCCCACCCCGGGGCAATATACATGTATATTATCATAATATTCAAACATCTTCTTCTCTGAAACCGCTTGGCCAATCAAAGCCAAATTTTACATGAAGCATCTAGGCCTGACTTTTTTTATTTTCTGGTTCTCGGGAGCGCCGACCCTATTTTTTCAAAAACTGGAATAAAAATAAAATTGCTCTCGCTCAATTTTATTTCTTTTATTGCCGCCGATCGTAATTTTCCGCCCCATAGCGAAATAAAATACCGGACATTTTTCGCGGTCGACAAGAAAAACCGCTTTCAAATTTCCCGCACTTTTCGCCCACTGCCTACTTATGAATATTAATGAGCGATGCCCAGACAGTTGCGCATGAAAACAACATGGCGGCTTGTGGTTTTGGGACCGATTTGTCGGCCGATTTTGATCGGATTTTCGTTATTTTTGCATTAGAAATGCATTTTCAGCGCTTTTTTCGCTGGTAAATGGAAAATTGGGTGCATTTACACCCGAAATATGACATCGTAACGGTACGTATGATGAATTTTTACGCTAGAAATCGGCGTAACAAAGACTTCCGAAACCGAAAGTAGATTTGTTTACTGCGTTTGTTTAATTTATTCAGCTGTTTTTATGGCTCAAAAATTAAGAGAACACGGGAAAAATTGGAAAAAACGTCAGTGGGCTGCCACATTGATTTCACTATATTGCTCAGCATGCTAAAGGTTAAGATTTCAATTCATTCTCTGGGTAACGAGTATCGCTGAAATTCAGTCTAATTTGAAGACATTTAATTACACTAGTCATTACCTTTATAGAAGTGATATCTAATTTGAAGACATTTGAGCCGCCTCGTAGGAAAACCAACAATGTGGTTTCTGAACAGGTCCGACACAGACCGGCCTGTACTGTCACAGAAGCAGGCTAGAAGCTTGAAATTTTGCATATAAGTAGAAGAATAATTGTACTATCCGAGTAGCGAAAACAAAGGCGCTGATCAGCTTCGCAGTTACTGCGAAGCTGATCTGCGCTTTGTTTTTGCTTATGCAGATTGTTGGTTTTCCCATGGGGCGGCTCATTTAATACTCTAGTCAGCATAAAATATTAGTGAAAGTTTGCCATTTAAAATACATTAGATTTTTATGGCTGCAAAAATGATTTTTTTTAAATATATAAAATGGTGATAATTTTCTTAATTCTGCTCAAAACACACATGTTGGGTACTCGTTAGAACCACCTCATCGAGGAGGTTCTAATGAGTACCCACAATGCATGTTTTCAAGCAGATGCCCTGTAAACCCCACTTCCCTGTAAAAATGGTGTTTACCAGGGTATTCATCATATAGGCTTGTTATCCTGATGTAAGTCAGCATAAAAGTGTTTTCTAGTTATACAAAAATATTAGTCAGCATAAAGTGTTTTCTAGTCCTATCTGATTACATTCAACACTGGAAAGTATGTCTTTTTATTGTGTGACCCAAGACACCTTGAAATAAACCTAGTCAAAGATAAAGACAAAAAAAGAAAAAAAAATGCAATTTTCCGACTTTTATTTTTATTTTTATTTCGACTGTAAGGTTTTTCAGCTTATATTTTTATTTTTATTTTCTCCTCCTATCCAAACTTTGGTCAAAAATCTCCCGAGAACCAGAAAATAAAAAAAGTCTGGCCCTATGGGAAGGGGGAACCAATGTGTATATAAATAATCCAGGTCACATGACCAAGATGGCCGCCATGCCCATATATGGTAAAAACCCTTCAAAAATCTTCTCCAGAACCGGTTGACCGATTTCAACGAAACTTGGCACGAAGCATTGATGGCTCAAGTACTACAATGTGTATATAAATCATGACCCTCTGATGACCTTGACCTATTTTACGGGAAGGTCAACATAGGTCACCAATGCATTTGAATGGGGAAAACTTTTAAAATGTCATTTAAAGTGAAATTCTTGCAGGAAATGGGCAGTAGGACTGGATATTAATGATTCTGAAAAAAATTGGACCCCAGGGGCTCATGTGCCCCCACCCCGGGGCAATATACATGTATATTTCCATAATATTCAAACGTCTTCTCCTCTGAAACCGCTTGGCCAAACAAAGCCAAATTTTATGTGAAGCATCTATAGAATAGGGGAATCAATGTGTATATAAATAATCTAGGCCACATGACCAAGATGGTACTATGCCCATATATGGTAAAAACCCATCAAAAATCATCTTCTCTGAAACCAATAGACTGATTTCAAGGAAACTTGGCGTGAGGCATCGATGGCTAAAGTACTCCAATGTATATATAAATCATGACCCTGTGATGACCTTGACCAAGTTTATGGCAAGGTCAACATGGGTTGCCTATGCATCTGAATTGGGAAAACTGTTAAAATGTCATTTGAAGGAAAAAGCCAACAGGAAATTGGCAAATGGACAGAATATTGAAGATTCTGAAAAAAGAAAATGGCCCAAGGGCTTCATCTGCCCCTGCACTGGAGTTAAATACCATAATATTCAAACATGTGTATTGGTACATGTATATGCAGCTGATCTCAGGTGAGCGTTTACAGGACCATTGGTCCTCTGGTTTATTCATCAGGATGTTTATCATGATTTATTTGTTTGTTCTTGATGATTCATTGACTAGTTAGAGATTCACCACGAGGACCGAAGAACTAACTAAATGTTATGAACCACTGCAGAAGCTGGGGGTGAGGTTAGGTACCTGTAAAACCGGTTTAAGCCCGCAAGTAACTTTGTGTTACTGATCGTTCCAAGTCGATACGTCTATGGTGGTTCTTTTTGTTTTATGTCTTGGTGTTTTAATTTTTTTGTGCTGTTGGCGCCTTATGTATGTTTTCATATTTTTAGTTAAGTCAAGGTAACTGGGTGGCCACCATTTGGGAAAATAGCTGCTCATTCGGCTTACGATATGTTTCATGGTATAAGTACCTGATTGTTAGTTTGGTTTTTTCCCACCTCGGTTTTTGGAGTGGGAATCTTTTTCTGATTGCGCCTTTTCCTGATCTTTGCCTACTAGTACCTTTTAATACTAAGTTTTTATTTGATTCGTTAAAAGCCATACAAATTTTGCAATTAATGTTATTGCCGACTCAATTGTGTGGAGATATGCTGTTGTAAGGTACATGTAATAGAAAAAAATATATCCGCTAAACACTCAGGACACACGTGAATAGCAATGCAACCGGGTTTGTAATTAACGTCTTTTATGCATTACTGTACGTATTTGAACATTTCAAGACTCCAATTTAAGTGAACTGTGGCATTGCGCATACGTGTAGAATATGAGCCTCGACGCGAGAAAACCGGTCTTCGGGGTTTCCGATCAGGTCCGACACAAACCGGCCTGTACAAGCTCAGAAAAGAGCTAGAAGCTTGAAATTTCGGATTTAAGTAGAAGAGGAATTGTACTATCCGAGTAGCGAAAACAAAGGCGCTGATCAGCTTCGCGGTTACCGCGAAGCTGATCTGCGCCTTTGTTTTCGCCTAGGCAAAAATCCGGTTTTCTCATGATGCGGCTCATATAGTCTAGACTTTTCAGTGTTGTGAATAAAATACACATTAGTGCCGGGTGTTCATTTTGCCTCGCAATTGCATCGATACATATTAATATCCTTTTATTTATAATCGATGATGTGAATAAAATGCAAATCATTACGAAAACATGCCCATGCAATATACAAAGAGGCGGTTCTAACGAGTACCCACAATCTATGTTTTGGAGCAAAGATAAGAAAAATAGGTATACCCCTGCATACCCCAGTTTTACTATATAAAAGTGGGGTATTAGGGGTATTTATTTCACAGACATGTTTTCCTGATGTATCCTATTATTTATAATCGATGATGTGAATAAAATGCAAATATAGATGCTGACTTTTCAATATGACTGTGATAACCTATTTATACAAATTATAAAACCATCAAAGAACGTTCGCTGGTGACAGCTGGCCGCCAATGTCTGATATTTATAATAAGTTATATATTCTCGGATTTATTGAAAGAAGCTCCAGACGTTTTGGTAATATTATCTTCAAGCATTATTAAAACCGTTCAATGTATGTATATTTTTAAAATGTTGTATGCCTGTTTATAGTGAGAATCATCCTTAAAAATCTCAAGTTACCTAACATTCTATGAGATTATACTCATAAAATTGTAGCTAATTCTGTTCCATTATAACAAATATGTTTCCCACACATGACATCTATTGATATTAGAAAACTTTGCCCGTCAGATTAAACCACTGTCACCAAAGACCCTGGACACGATTAATGTTAACGTTAGTTCAGGAATTAAAATACGCAACACATGGCGAGGCGGTTCTAACGAGCACCCACAATCTTATTTTTGGAGCAAAATAAAAAAAAAATAAAATAGGTATACCCCCGTATACCCAAGTTTCACTATATAAAAATGGGGTTTAAGGGGTATACATTTCACGAACATGTTTTCCTGATGTCAAATATGTAAAAGGGGGTGTTACAGATGTGCCCACGCAAGGATTTTCTTTAAATTGTACACATAAGTTGGCCATCATATATAAGCTATGAAAATGTATATATTGAATTAATTAATTAATTATAGGACTCAGGAGGCAACCCTGGCTCACTCCCACAATGACATGATACCTACCCTCTTCTTTGTGTGTCCTAAATCTGAAGTTTTAGCATTTTCTAAGATTAGTCACGTGGATTGGCTGGAGAACGTCCCAAGCATTATACTTATACCATAAAAACATTTTACTGAAGTATTATATTGATTTCCTGATTGAATAATCATAAAAAAATCTAATTTTTTTTCTCTAAAATTTACAAAAATTACAAAATTCAACTTCAAAGATAAATATGTTCCAGTCTTTGTCAAGATATCATATGTGCATAAAAACTTACCATATATATCCTTTTGATTTGAACAAAATTTCATGATAATTTAAAACAGGTAACATTGTCATTTTTACATTATATACATGTAGGTCACTTTTCATAACTTTAACAAAATGTTGAAATTTCTCCACAGCATCACACAAAGGTTTTGGATTATGATCATAATGCACATTTCTGACGCACAATGTCCTAATGACATATATTAAGTAACGTCCATGTAACTGGGTGGCCACCTGTACGGAAATAGCTATTCTCTTGGCAAACTCTACATTCTCTCTGTACAAGTATAGATCTATTTGTTATTTCGGTTGTTTTCCACATGGGATTTTAGGTGGAACCTTGGTTCTAATTGCAGCAGCTCCTGGCCATTGCTTACTTTTGCCAAAAAGATGTTATTCGTGATGGTCTTCTACCATCTGTTTTTGACATTTGACTGTTTTCTTTAGGTTTAGAATGATATAAAGTAATTCTAAAATAGCAGTGAGACCAAATGGCTTAAAGTTTACCTTCAGTTGAATCAATTCTAAAAGCTCTGAATTATTCTAATGAGGAAATAATAGAGGGTGTTTACCTTTGTTTAACTGATAATCAGATGTTATGCTTCTCATATAGGAGTGGGACAGGGAGATCCATGTGGATTGTAGTGATAAACAGAATCTGATATTAATATTTCTTACGCTCACTGTATATTACTTTAATATACCAATTCCATGTTAAACGTTTTTAGAGGAAAAGCTAGAGTACCTCTTATATACCTTTCTGTACCCAAATTTTACAACTTTGATTTTCAACACAGGATATGATTTTGATCTTTACATGAGATTAAAACGGACCATAAATTCCGTAACGTCATATGCCATAAGTAGTTTAAAAACATTTAGCCTTCAGTCAAATGCAACACCACTGCATTACATATGTTACCCACATAAATGCCAAAAAAATAACCATCAAACCATTCCTATGGATCTTATTCAACCTTTTAAACGTATATTGTTTGTTACATACATTACATCCTTCAAAACTGTCATATGATGACAAACATCTTGTAGACAATGATTTTCCTTTCATACAAATGCAAACATTAATCTTGCATATTATGTGTTCTAATCAGTTACACAATCCTGCAAAAGTACTAAGATAGGGTTCGCATCAAAATAAAACATTGAAGGTGAATAAATGTCAGAAAAACAGATTGAGTAATAAGCTTATAATCTTTTCTTGAGATTAATATCATGGTACATGTATTGGGATGTTCAATGAAATGTAAATTCTTAATTTGTGATTTTTGTAACATTCTAATTAAATGAGGATAAGATGTATGCAAATGAGCAACCCCGTGATTTAGCATGTGTATTAACTAGTTACATATAACATCCATTTAAAAGAAGACTTGAAAAAAAGTTCAACTTTTAAAGATCGCATCATATGAAAATTGTTCATAGTACATGCTTGCGCTAAATGTAACGTATGTAACAGATTGAAAGGTTATACTGATACAACTTCTGAATTCAGGAAGATCAATAATATTGCATTTTAAACCCTGCAGTTATACTAAGGTGATGTTTAAAACACAAAACTTTATTGAAATCTTTTAAGTCTGTCCAAATTGTAACCTATGTAACGGGGTATAAGGTCTTGGTGTTGGGTTTCATAAAAAGCATGCTAAAATAATATAAATTGCTTATAATAAGCCTTTAGGAAAAATCCTATGGTCATAAATCATTTATTAAATTCGTTTGTAATTTATAGTGAACAAGTTCACATTTTGATGAATAAGGGTTATGTGTAATGAATGTAATAAAACAGAAGCAGGTCAGGTCAGTTTAACTGCTACTGTAACATGTAATCAGTACTACCTGTTGTCATGCGGTGCAGATGGGGCTCGTTAGCCTTGGAAGGCAACTCATCTAGGAGTTAAGCTAGTTCTCTACACAAAAATCTAGCTGGGCAGGGGGAACTCATTAGTCTTGGTTGACAGCCCTCCTAGGAGTTTACAGGTCTCTAAACAAAACCTAAGAAAGGGTAGATGGAGCTCTTCAGCTGTGGCCAGCAATTCATCTAGGAGAAGGAAACTCCAAAATCAAACCTGTGTGTCTGGATATGCCTAGTTCAGATATGCAAAGACTGTTTCGGTAGATGGAGCGGAAGAAATCATCTGATTCAACGGTTCAGAAAGCGATACAGCAACATGTTGTGGAACATGCAGAGCGTGACAAGGCACTAAAGATGTTACGGTCATCCACTGCATCCGAACCCAACTCCAGACGTCTTGACCTGTGTCTTGCCTCTGGGCGCAGCTGGGCGAGGACTAGAGAGTGAAGTTGACGTTGCGCACCTCTTCCTCACTATAATCCAATTTCATAGCGCATGTCATCTTATTTCTCAACACACAAGCACTTGCATACACAACAATTTCATCACACTTGCACCCACATACCTACAAAGTCCTGTGGCGATGGGCGAGTGGCGAAGCAGCAGGTGTAGGACACACTGGGAGCTGTAGTTGCAGACCTGCACACAGGCGGTTCAGTTCTAATGGTCGCTTTCTGTGAGGAGAAGCAGTAAGCAGAATTCGGCAGTCGGCTGAGTGACTGAGCAGACCTATTTAGGACCGCACTTCTCACCCCCGTAGCATGGGGAAGGGGCTAGAAAAGGTGCCCTAAACAATTGCCTGCTTCAAACCCCCTGGCTGGTTAACCGCGATCAGCGGGGATCCCCTTAAGCGGTCGAAATACAAAGAAAAAAGCTAGAGTAATCCCCTTACGGATTGGCGCATGGAATGTGCGCACTTTAATGGATAGTGCTGGGTCAGATAGACCACAGCGTAGAACGGCCCTTGTGGGCAGAGAACTTGGGAGGTATGATATACAGATAGCTGCATTGAGTGAGACTCGGTTCGCAGATGTTGGGGAGATCAAAGAAGTTGGTGCTGGATACACCTTCTTCTGGAGTGGACGCAAAAGTGAAGAGAGGCGTGAAGCAGGAGTTGGCTTTGCCATCAAAACAGAACTTGTTGGTAAGCTGTCAGGATTGCCAAAAGGCATTAATGACCGTCTTATGACATTGAGACATCCTCTGTCAGGCAATAAACATGCAACTATTGTCAGTGCTTATGCACCCACAATGACCAATCCAGATGAGGTCAAGGACAAGTTCTATGATGACCTAGACAATGTTATTTCTGCAACACCCCGCACAGACAAGCTTATCCTTCTTGGCGACTTTAATGCCAGAGTGGGTACAGACCACCAGACCTGGGAAGGAGTTATAGGTCCAGAAGGGGTTGGAAAGTGCAACAGCAATGGTCTCTTGCTTCTCAGGAAGTGTGCTGAACATGATCTTCTAATCACCAACACAGTCTTCCGTCTACCTAATAGGAACAAAACATCCTGGATGCATCCCCGTTCCAAACACTGGCATCTCATAGACTATGTCATAGTGCGGAGAACAGACAGGCAGGATGTTAAAGTGACAAAGACTATGTGTGGTGCAGACTGCTGGACAGATCATAGACTGGTTGTCAGCAAACTCAACCTAAGAATACAGCCTGCGAGGCGACCTCAAGGCAAGAAAGCTCCTAAGAGACTGGATGTCTCAAAGCTGAATAAAGACAGCATGAGACAAGATTTCTTAACAGACATTTGCAACCAACTGGATGCAATGAATCTCAGTTCAGAGGACCCCGAAGAAAACTGGACAGTTTTCCATAAAACAGTTCTTTCTTCAGCTGCAAGCACCTTAGGCCATCCATCTCGCAAACATCAAGACAAGTTTGATGAGAATGATGATGAAATTCAGAGGCTTCTTGAAGAAAAGCACCGTTTGCTCAAGGCACATCAAGATGATACTAGCTCAGTATCAAAGAAAGCAGCCTACAGCAACATTTGTAAGGCAGTCCAGACCAAGCTTAGGGACATGCAAGATTCCTGGCTGAGGAAGAAAACAGAAGAAATTCAGTCTTTTGCGGATAGAAAGGACGTGAAGAAATTTCATGATGCACTGAAAACCATTTATGGTCCAAAGAGTTCTGGAGCCACCACATTGCTCAGTGCAGATGGAAACACTCTTCTCACAGATAAAGAAGCTATCTTGGAAAGGTGGGCAGAACACTTCAATAGTGTGCTTAATCGACCATCAAGCATCAATCAGGATGCAATCGACAGACTTCCACAGATAGAGTGCAATGTTCTGTTAGATGAATTTCCTACCGTTACGGAAACAAGAAAAGCAGTTCAACAACTATAATCTGGCAAAGCCCCAGGTGCAGATGCAATTCCTGCCGAAGTTTACAAGGCTGGGGGGCTACCCATGGCAGAGAAACTGACAGAGTTGTTTCACTGTATGTGGAGGAAGGAGGCTATCCCACAAGAATTTAAGGATGCATCCATAATCCACCTATACAAGCGGAAAGGAAATCCTCAAGTCTGTGACAATCACAGAGGCATCTCCCTCCTATCAATTGCTGGGAAGATACTTGCAAAAATTCTGTTAAATCGTCTGAATGCTCATCTTGATCAGACGGGACTTATCCCAGAAAGTCAATGTGGATTCAGAAAAGACAGAGGGACAATAGACATGATCTTCACAGCAAGACAGCTTCAGGAGAAATGCCAAGAACAGAATGTAGATCTATACATGACGTTTGTTGACCTCACCAAAGCTTTTGACACTGTTAGTCGTGATGGACTCTGGAAAATCATGGCCAGGTTTGGCTGTCCACCCAGATTCATAGCTATGGTGCGGCAGTTTCATGATGGCATGCAGGCACGTGTGCAAAATGATGGAGAGTTCTCTGAACCATTTGAAGTAACAAATGGGGTCAAACAAGGCTGTGTTCTGGCACCAACACTGTTCAGCATGATGTTTTCTGCCATGCTTATGGATGCTTTTCAGGACAGTGACACTGGTTTTCCAATCAGGTACCGTTTTGATGGCAACATATTCAACCTCAGAAGGTTGCAAGCCAAAACAAAGGTCCAGACTGATGTGCTAGATGAGCTCCTCTATGCAGATGATATGGATAAGAATGCCAACACAGAGGCAAAAATGCAAAGAGCCATGGATCAAGTCTCACAGTCATGTGATAACTATGATCTCACAATCAGCACAAAAAAGACAGAGGTTGTACACCAACCAGCCCCCGGAAAACCATATAATGAACCAACCATCACTGTGAATGGGCAAAAACTGAAAGTTGTTGACAAGTTCACCTACCTGGGAAGCACTCTCTCCAGAGCAGTGCATATTGATGATGAGATCACTGCCAGAATTGCAAAAGCTAGTGTGGCATTCGGAAGACTCCGTGCAAATGTCTGGGAGCGAAATGGAATCAAGCTTGACACCAAGCTGAAAGTCTACAAGGCTGTGGTACTGCCAACCCTCTTGTATGCATGTGAGACCTGGACAGTATACCAACGCCATGCAAAGAGACTTAACCATTTCCACTTAAGCTGTTTGAGAAAGTTGTTAAAAATCAAGTGGCAGGACAAGATTCCAGACACAGAGGTCCTGAGGAAAGCAGGGATGCAAAGCATGCATACAGTCTTAAAGCTAGCACAGCTAAGATGGACTGGCCATATTATAAGAATGCCTGATGCGCGACTTCCAAAGAAAGTTTTCTATGGAGAACTACAGGAGGGAAAGCGCTCTCAAGGTGGCCAGAAGAAACGCTACAAAGACACCCTCAAAGCCTCTCTGAAGGATTTCGAAATACCAATGGGGTCCTGGGAACAGACTGAAAAGGAGCGATCTAAGTGGCGAGGTCTCATCAACAAAGGAGCAGCTCTCTATGAAAAGAAGAGAATCTGTGAAGCTGAAAGAAAGCGAAGAGAGCGCAAAGCCAAAACAAATGTGCCACCAGCAGACTCTATGACATTGACTTGCTCTACTTGCAACCGACAGTTTAGAGCCAGAATTGGCCTAGTCAGCCATCAAAGAACTCACCAACACACATCAGCACTATTCAAGAAATAATGATGGTCTTTCTCATTAGTGAGAGACGAACTATCAATAAAACACC
This sequence comes from Rugalucina vietnamica, assembly GCA_964017185.1. Lineage (NCBI taxonomy): Eukaryota > Metazoa > Mollusca > Bivalvia > Lucinida > Lucinidae > Rugalucina > Rugalucina vietnamica. Next base: position 13,418,070 of record OZ024869.1, on the reverse strand, counting down.
ATGTTACCGGTCCATGATTTTCATGAAATTTCACGAATATATTTCTAACATATGTGGGCAGTTTTCATGTTAAAATGGTGTCTTGACAAAGACTGGAACACAGAAAATTTTGCATTCAAATTCTACCTCTTTTAAAATAAGCAGGTGAAAATTGGGGTTACATGTACATAAAAAAGACTGCTGCGCCACTATCTTGATACTAACAAAGTCATTTATAGTATCAGTAAATTTACCAATGACAACTTTAATTCTGGAAAGATTTCAACATTTGCTTCATGAATCATTGATCACTATAGAAATGTTTAAAGTGGGGTACCCTCAGCTATGCTAGTGACGTCATATTTTACGTCATAATTTGCCAATGGAATTGAATTTACAAGGGAATACACCATTTTTATAGCAGTCATAACCAAGACAATTACTGCACATAATTTCAGAAAATTCCATGCGTGGGCAAACTCCCATGTTAATTTCCCATACCCTGTAACAGGCCCTTTTTCAGTTTCCTGATCTTTGCCTACTTGTACTTTGGACATTTATTTTTTATCTCAATCTGGTACACAAATCGTGTTAAGAAAAAATATAACAGCCACTCATAACACTCTATTTCTTTTTGCAAAATATATATACTTAGCTAAATTACTGATCACTTTCTTTGATGTTGATGAAAGCAGAACTTTTATTTAACGTCGGCCAATGGCAAAAATATGGTTTCAAATATTTGGATCTCAAATCACGGTGATACGGACAAACAAACAAAAAAATGATATTCGTTTTCAATTTGGTTCATGTTGCAAGATTTATAAAGCCTTTGCTGTCGAGGAGAATCGTCATACCGTCCTTTCTCAATCATGAGAGTGTGAGATGATGTTCTAAAACGAGCTTGTACTATTTTGTATTTATTTTCTGTTATGTCAGTTAGATAACTTTCTGGTTCAAAATCATGTTTGAATAAGCATTATGACTGAAGTCGGTTTGAATTATTTGTCAGAATACCATTTTTGGTGATTCTCTGTCGTATAGCAGTAAAAGGGATTTAAAAGTTCAACTGGTCATTCCAGGCATATCCAAAACCATGTTCCTGCAAGATGGACTTAATGTTAGAAGCCCAGTTTTTACCATTGTAATTTCTATCAGCATTTTCCTTTAACATAAAATATATTTGCTTTAACAATGACGAATCATCTTGTGAAACAATCTTGACCCAATACTTGATCATGATGATTTTTTGAAACACGAAGAGTGGTACGCGACCGGTTTCACCATACAGCGCAGGCAGATTTTTTGATTTTTTACGCCTAAATAAATAAAAATTCAAAATAAAGATTCAAAATTTGTTCATCAACCACCCAGACATATAGTTACTGGAAATTTAAAAATAATTGCGGATTCTATGTCTATGTCTTGGTGTTTAAAATTTTTTGTGCTGTTGGCGCCTTATGTATGTTTTCATATTTTTAGTTAAGTTAAGGTAACTGAGTGGCCACCTATTGGGAAAATAGCTGCTCATTCGGCTTACGATATGTTTCATGGTATAAGTACCTGATTGTTAGTTTGGTTTTTTCCCACCTCGGTTTTTGGAGTGGGAATCTTTTTCTGATTGCGCCTTTTCCTGATCTTTGCCTACTTGTACCTTTTTCTAGAATTCGCAAAATTGTTTCTAAAGGTCAAAAATATAGATTCCCTTCCTACATTAATTTCGACAAATGTAGAGAGGAGATTGCATCTGCATTGAATGATTTCGGTAATCGATGGTGTAAACGAGAGAGTGTTGAGGATAATGCTCTTTAAGCGTGTAAAAGAAGTATCTTCACTATCGTGGATAAACGTATAAAGTTTCATTCACAAAATACTAATCTTTTACCTCCTAAACCCAAATCGTCATTTTGGCATTTGAAGCAGGGTATCCTAGAATTTCACAGAAAGTATGTCTTGGTTCCGGAAGACAAAGCCGCAAACAATATTGTTGTCGTTTGTAGGCTTCACTACGTTAACACCTTAAAACAGGAGCTTGATGGTACCAGGGCTTATCTGGAGACAGATACTGATGAAATGTCTGTAGTTTATGCCCACTTAAACGATTTACTTGTTAAGTTTTCTGTTTGTGTCAATGAATGCCAAGACAAACCGAAGAGGCTTAAGGATGTTCGCTGCCAATGAAAAAGTATTCAAACTTTTTTTCTAACCGCTCTTTTTTGATTCCAAACGATAAAATAAGATATATGAAAACAAAATAAATATAGGGTAGTGTGCATTTTTTCGAGCTACAGGGCTCTGAATGAGACCTCTTAACACCATCTTTGAAAATTAGAAAAATTCATTTTATTTTCAATTCTTTCACATATACCTTCCTGGACAAACAATACATCACGAATGCTTTCAACTGCCATTTTGTTTAAGTAACGCTGACTATTTTGGACCTAAAACATACATAAATTTTCATTTTGACATGGATGATAATTTTTTTCGTCTCATTTAACAACCCTACCCCCTAACTTGAAAAGTCGGAAAAATTCAATATTTATAAATGTGTCAAATCCATATTTGTAGATTCAAACTTTTTCTTGTATTTTCACACAACATAAAACTTGCTTATATCATTTGAATAAAAGAATGAAAAATATAGGGTAGTGTGCATATAAGAGAGAACCAGCAACTTGAAAGTCACCATTTTAAGCCTTTTTTCGGCTGTTTTATTTCTTACACCCCATTTCATAAAACCACCCAAAATTTTAAAACTAGCCCACCAAAGAAAGAAATACTGATAAAGAAGACATTGTATACATCTATTACTGCTAAAATTACCATCAAATCAGTGCAAGATATTTGATGTTGTGTAATATTCAAGCTTAATCTACCCTACCCCCTAAATTTTGCTGACACTTAAAATTTTCTGAAAAGTTGCAGAAAATGGGGTGAAAAAATGAAGTTCCTTAGATTGACAATTTTCATGACTCGTTCAATACATATCATCAATATGTATCCAAATATAAAATATTAGGAAAATATCTGCAACCGTTTACGAGATATTCAACAAAATAAAAACCGGAAGTTCCGAAATGTCAAATGTTAGCAGCGAACATCCTTAAGTAGCCGAAACCATGGTATGGCCCATCCCCTTTCTCATTAATATGGTCACTGCTCTTACAGGATCTCACTTTAATTTTTATTTCCTACGATGTATTGGTTACCTAAGCTTCACAAAAGACCATACAAAGCTAGATTTATTGCAAATTCTAGCTCTTGTACTACTACTGAACTTTCTAAATTATTAACTTCCTGTCTTATTGCTATCAAATCTCATGTTATAAGATACTGTGAGACAGTGTATGAAACTTCATATAAAAATTGGCTTTGGTCAATAAAAAATTCTGGTGAGGTGCTCAGTAAATTGTGTGTAGAGGGTTCCGTGCGACGAGCTTGTCCACATATGATTTTTCTACTCTGTATACAGCATTACCACATAATCTAATTAAAAAAAACTTCTGGATTTAATAGAGTGGACCTTCAAAAGGGCATTAAAAACTATGGTTCACTTTAATTGGCAATTAATTACAGAATGGCTTTATTCACTTCCTCTGACCAAAGTCGGTATACACTTTGGTCATGTCAGAATGTGTGCGACGCCTTATCCTATCTCCTGGATAATATTTATATTAGATTTGGGACCAAGTTATACAGACAAATTGTTGGAATTCCGATGGGTACAAACTGCGCACCTCTCGTAGCTGATTTATTTTATACTGCTACGAAAGCGATTTCATGGATTCTCTTAACCATGATTATCAAGCTGATGTTATCGAGGCTTTCTGTGGTGGTTCTTTTTGTTTTATGTCTTGGTGTTTAAATGTTTTTGTGCTGTTGGCGCCTTATGTATGCTTTCATATTTTTAATTAAGTTAAGGTAACTGAGTGGCCACCTATTGGGAAAATAGCTGCTCATTCGGCTTACGATATGTTTCACGGTATAAGTGCCTGATTGTTAGTTTGGTTTTTTCTCACCTCGGTTTTTGGAGTGGGAATCTCTTTCTGATTGCGCCTTTTCCTGATCTTTGCCTACTTGTACCTTTTAATTCTACTTCTAGATACCTCGATGATCTTTTGAACATTGACAACCCTTATTTTGAAGGTATGGTCAATCAAATTTATCCACCTGAACTACAGTTGAACAAAGCCAATATCTCGGATACCGAAGCCCCCTTTATAGATCTACATCTTTCTGTTGAAAATGGATTTGTTTCTTCTAAAATTTATTATAAGCGCGATGACTTTGATTTTGATATAGTAAATTTTCCGTTTTTGGATGGTGATGTTCCTCGTCTTGCTTCTTATGGCGTATACATTTCGCAACTTATTAGGTTTGCTAGAGTCTGCAATCATGTTACAGACTTCAACGCTCGAAATAAATGTTTAACGGCCAAACTTCCCCAACAAGGCTATCGGTATCATAAACTTCGATATACCTTTTCTAAATTTTATCGTAGACACTATGAATTGATTTCCAAATATAATGTTGGGTTAAAGACGCTTTTAAATGAGGGCCTTCCGGAAACAGAATTTTATGGTGGATGGTTTACAAATTTAAGAAACTTATAGGAAGTACTGATTTTCTTTTCAGTTTAGAAAAATCATAACACGTTACAGGCGTATAGGTTATAACTTGAATGTTTTGCGACAGTCTGCATGCTTAGTTTTTAATCCAATCATGGTTGATAACTATGCTGCCTCCTTTAATTGCACGCCGGTGGGTCGGGCGTCAGACTCTATGATGGTCCCGACCTAAAGCTATTCATTTTAGTTGGTTGGCGCCGGAGCTTCTTGTCTGTTGCTTGGCCCACCGGGGTGCAATTGATGTTTTTCTTTTGCTCCGGAGTTAGTAAGTTATTCGGCGCACAGGGATCTCCATCGCCGGGCAGCTTACTGAATCTGTGAGTACTGGTATTTGGTTCATCGTGATGTTTATCTTGATTTATTTGTTTGTTCTTAATGATTCATTGACTAGTTAGTGATTCACCACGAGGACCGAAGAACTAGCTAAATGTTATGAACCACTGCAGAAGCTGAGGGTGAGGTTATGGCCATGTAAAATCGATTTAAGCCCGCCAATAACTGTCTGTTACTGGTCGTTCCAAGTCGATACTTCTGTGGTGGTTCTTTTTGTTTTATGTCTTGGTGTTTGAAATGTTTGTGCTGTTGGCAATTCTGTGTGTTTTCATATTTTTATTTAAGTTAAGGTAACTGAGTGGCCACCTATTGGGAAAATAGCTGCTCATTTGGCTTACGAAATGTTTTCTTGGTATCAGTACCTGATTGTTGGTTTGGTTTTTTACCACCTCGGTTTTTGGAGTGGGAATCTTTTTCTGATTGCACCTTTTCCTGATCTTTGCCTACTTGTACCTTTTTAGGAACTTATTTTGTATCATTTCTATATCGGAAGCTGGATTCATTCCCCAAATTTCAGCACCAAAATTAAGGATTGATCCCACAAGTATATCGTTTAACTTGCATTTTTGAGCTGCCGGAAAGTACAAGTACATAGGCTTGTAGTAGACATTTCCAACTTAGTCTGAGATACGATATACGGTAGACGAGAAACTTTAATCGATTTCTAGGGGGTATCTCAAGGCTGTCCAACTGAGTTGGAGAAATCCCTATACTTCTACTACCTGACACGATCAAAGGCGTTTGATAACTTTCGTGCCATGTTTTATAAGTTTTTCTGAAGGTGTCTGAAGTTTTTCAATTTAAAATATCGCACACAGATCTTATTTAAATCTTGTGCATCGATCACATGCATGCTAAGGCCATGATATGTTTTTTAATTGTTGCAAGAAACAGACGTCAGGTGAAGCAATTATGATTGCCTAACCAATGCTGCTTCTTAGACACCGACTGCCTAGTGGTGATGGTGGTCGTGGGGGAGCCACAGCAGTTCTCGATGTTTGGTCGGAAAATGCCTAGTGAAACCGTCGTGCCTGGAAGGTGATAATCACACCATTGAAATATGCCGATACAGGATTCAACATTTTGATAGGTTTTTCAATTATCGACATTTTACTGGTGTTGCCAAAGGGATTCGATCCCTATGTAGGTAATCAGAAGTTTACGACGCTACTGATCGAATGAGCTGTCCGGAGACACAAATGTAAACATTTTTAGTGACAACTTTTATTCGCTCAATCATTCTTGGTTATCCCGTTCGCAGAACAGTCAGCGGCGGAGCTCTACGAAGCAACAACAACAACAACAATAACTTTATCAGAGATTTACCGAAAACGACAAAGATTGGAGTCAATTTATTTTTATTTCATCTTGCAATAAGTAAAACAATATATTCCAACACAACTCACCGGAAAAAAAAGTCTCGAGAAAAAAAAAAACAAAAAAAAAAAAAACAGGGAAATAAAGTCACGAAAAAATTCACTGAAAACGTTTTTCCATGACTTTTTTCCAGTGATTCATTTAGTCAATGGCTAAAAATGATTATCGAACAATTTACTCAAGCAAATTAGCATAATGTTACTTTGTAGGCCTACCCTTTCTACGTCATCCTATATTTTTTGACGTTAACCTTCTCATCAGACAGTTCAAGGTTGACTTTCTAAGTCTGCGTTATATCGTTGTAATGCATAACAAACGGACATGTAATGATGTATGTAAGTTTTTGAATTGTACAGGCTTTTTGCAAGATTTCCGCAGTGCAATAGCAGAAATCTTGAAATTATCGACGGTTTCAGCAACTTTTATTCCGTTTATTATGTATTCGAATTGTAATAGATTAGCTCAGGGGGGGGGGGGGGACTTGAGTAATTATTCACTGTTGGTCTGTCAGTTGTAAGCATGCACATCGCTCGCGCTCCGCGCTCGTGATTTGACCTTTCTTACAACTGACCTCAAAACAGTGAATGGTTACTCCAAAAATTACTGCTATGCAGAGTAACGACCCAAGTAGATCAAAACAACTAAATCTAATAGCTATTGAGACAAAAGTAGACTATCTTTTACTCTTTGTCCGGATGGACGGGGTCCTATTTATAGCCGCTCAGCTGAGCCACTCTCGCGAGATCTGACGAGACAAAGTTCTGAAGCGCTACCTGGCGGCAACAATGCACCTGAGTCGTGATACTGAAAGTGTGACCTTAAAGTACAACCATGCTCTATCGTGCATGCCATGAAACGTAGAGAGAGCGCCAGAAGCGTAGTCGAAACGCCTTGATCGTAGTAGAAACGTACTGGTAGCGCCTTGAACGCCACCCAAATTTAAAAGATTTTAATCTGCTCAAAAATTTAAAACTTTAACTTACGTAGAACGCCGTGGACTCAAAATGCAGTGGAAGCGTAGTAAAAACGTAGTAAGAACGGCATTAGCGTAATAGTATCGTAGCCGTAGCGTGCATAACGTAGAAGAAGCGTATCAGCATCGCAATAAAAGCATAGCGATATTTGTCCGCGATTCCAGTACGCTTCACTTACGATTTGGGCGCTCCCTCTACGCTCTGTACTTCCTTGCCACGCTACTCACGCGTTCACTACGATTCCACCAAATTACCAATATCAACCAACGCGCTTCTTCAACGCTTCCAGGACGATCTTGGCGTTTTGACTATGTTAACACTACGCTTCCACTACGCTCTTGGCGTCTTGACTGCGTTACCACTACGCTCCTACTACGCTCTTGGCTGCGTTCATGGTGATTTACAGCACGTACGTGCCAACCAGGGTATAAATACGTACCCTGTTTTAGTATTGTCTTCATTGTTAAATGTTATTTAAGCAATCCACTTCAATGAAAATGCCACCTCGAAAGGGGAGAAAAGCAAACGCTACTAGTACTGCACCCAGCCTCCGAAAGCCTCAAATGGTTGTTTATTATCGCAATCTGCAACACAGCCACTGGCACCACACGGTTTATCTTCTTTGAAGACTAGTTGTCAAACGCTGAAAAAGATCTTAACTTGTTGAGTTTTCATGGGCAAAACGCAACAGAAACGCGGTGCCTTAGCTCCAAATGTAGAAAGGACGCAGCAGGAACGTAGTAAGCGTAGGCAAAGCGCAGTCAAAGCGTAGACAGAAATCTCTTGACGTCGTGGAAGCGTAGCTGATGTGGCTTGGGGGTTCCTAAAGCGCCGTAGAAGCGCTGTAGTAGCGCAGCTAGAACTAAGAACGTAGTCGAAGCGTATTAGAAGCGTACTAAAAGCGCGAAAATCCCATTTTTTTACATGACGGCGCTTCCACGGCGTTTCACAAGTTTTTAAGAACGCCATGAACGTAGTGGAAACGCCGTCCAGTGGAATGGGAGTATAAGACAGCACGGTGCATCAATAAGCGATTTACCGATATATCCCGTGTAAAAACATGAACATGTTTTTCGTTCGCCTATTAGCTTACATGTAGTCCTTGACAATGTCCCTCAAAAAAATTATCCGAACTACCATTTCAAACTCCCATATCAATATCGGATTAAGTTGGAAATGTCTAGTACAAAGCCTGTTTCTTTATTCCTAAAGTTAATTTCAAACGTGTTTTAGATATACTTTTAAAGATTCTGTCTACTCTTATCAAATTGGTCTACCGCCTCTGTAAAGCTTACATGTTGCACAAAAGGTTGCTCTTCGATGTGCGAGCCTAAGGTCTAGGGCTCGATAACTACTAACGTTGTTGCGTGCCTATCAGAAAAACATGTCGGTGCAATAAATACCAACCTAAATCCTACTTTTATAAAAAAAAAAAGAAAAAAAATGGGGTTTGCAGGGGTATACCTTTATTTCTTATTTTTGATCCAAAACATAGATTGTGGGTATTCTAACGAGGCGGTTCTAACGTGTACCGACAATTAATGTTTTGAATAAAAGTTATTAGAATATCAAATATTTTGCAATGAATCATTCTTTTTTTTATTTTTCACATCTGAAAAAAAATCTCTGTATATTGCAAAGGATGGCGTGCCATAGATCAAGATAATTTAAGCTAGACCAAAGTACCAATTAGGTATCCAGGAAACTATTGAGGACTCTGGTCTGACTAGACAGATATCCGAATCAATTTGTGTCTACGATAGGCCCGTAGAATCCTGTTTGATTTTTTTCACGCAGCGACAAATGTGCACTTAAACAGAGTTTGAATTATATTATCTCTTTCTCTAATTAGGGATTTATTTATAGTCTGACGTTTTAATACCTCATTAAAAGATAAATTTATAAGAACTGTTTCAAGAAAATGAATTATGAGATTTCAAAGTGAGCCCATGCATGAGATAAGCCATCATTTAAATGCTTACTGCTCACGCAGTTTTATAACATTAATCGTTGCCATGAGAATTAATGTTTACCTAAGAACGACTGCTCGATACATTGATAGGTTAATCTTTACGATGGGCGATAACTCAATCGGTTATAACGTGTCTAAAGAAGCAGACCCGCAATTGATCATCGCGTAGGAAGGCACATGAAGTCATGTTCATGAAAATATTTCAATGGTTTTAACCTACTGACGTTTTTCTTTACTCTCGACCGTTGCCCAATATTAAATTGGATCTAGAGTTAAAATTTGAAAACCGTCATTTTATGCTGATGTGTGATAACTTGACTCAATTCAAAAGATCGCATTGTTTTGAAGCCGATGAAGCAAGAATAACGTCAAAAGAATGACGTTACAATAAAGCTAAATGCTCAAATGCCGCTTTGCTCATTGTCTGAAAGAAAATTCACGTCAAATTGACTTCAATACACTTGTTGATGTTAAACCAAATCACGTTCCTCCGATTATTGCAAAATTATCTTTTTACGTCATTTAAATGATTTTTGCCCATAACAGTTATGAAGGTGACTCTTTCGTGCGCCGTTTCCGTATGAAAGCGTATAGGTACCCCCCTAATATTTTTTTCTCGAGATACTATTTTTGTCATAAAAACGCTTAAAAATCAAGGTATTACATTATAAAATATCTTGTAATAGTGAGATAAGTACTGCGTTTCCACGTTTTAATTATTTCGCTATACCACACATCTCGTTATAAAATTTCTTGAGATATATTTTATTGTTGAAATTATGTGGTAATATGCGCTTTGTAAATATTTAATTTTGCATATTACACCATAATTTCGATGATATAAACTGTATTGTTTTGCGAAAATTCGTATTTTATTGCAATATATTAGATATTTATATTGTAATATTAAGCAAACGACAGTGACGTAAGTGGCTTCGCTAATGATTTGTGCAAAGACGAAAGAAGGATGGCGCCAATAATCCTCCCCCCCCCCCTCTTTTTTTTTTAAATTTCATCTGAGCCGAAGACTCAAAAGGTGAGCCAATAGGATGACCTTTCTCCCTTGTCCGTACGCCGTCTACAATTTCAAAGATCTTCTCGTCTGAAACCGCTAAGCCAATCAAAGTCAAACGCCATGTGGAGCATCCTTGGGAAGGGAGAACGAAAGTTTATATAAATAGTCTATGTTACATGACTAAGATGGCCACCATGGCTATAAATAGCAAAAACCTTTTTTTCTTTTTTTAAAAAAAATCTCAAGAACCAGAAGGCCTATGATTTTGAAACTTGACATGAAAAGGTACAAGTAGGCAAAGATCAGGAAAAGGCGCAATCAGAAAAAGATTCCCACTCCAAAAACCGAGGTGGGAAAAAAACCAAACCAACAACAATCAGGTACTTATACCATGAAACATATCGTAAGCCGAATGAGCAGCTATTTTCCCAATAGGTGGCCACTCAGTTACCTATGAAAACTTACATAAGGCGCCAACAGCACAAAAAAAATTTAAACACCAAGACATAAAACAAAAAGAACCACCGCAGAAGTATCGACTTGGAACGATCAGTAACACAAAGTTACTGGCGGGCTTAAACCGGTTTTACAGGCGCCTAACCTCACCTTCAGCTTCTGCAGTGGTTCATAACATTTAGTTAGTTCTTCGGTCCTCGTGGCGAATCTCTAACTAGTCAATGAATCATCAAGAACAAACATATAAATCAAGATAAACATTCTGATGAATCAAAAACCAGGACTCACAGATTGAGTAAGCTGCCCGACGATGGAGATCCCTGGGCGCCGAATAACCTACTAACTCCGGAGCAAAAGAAAAACACCAGTTGGACCCCGGTGGGCCAAGCAACAGACAAGAAGCTCCGGCCCCAACCAACTAAAATGAATAGCTTTAAGTCGGGGCCATCATATAGTCTGACGCCCGACCCACCGGCGTGAAATTAAAGAAGGCAGCATAGTTATCAACCATGATTGGGTTAAAAACTAAGCATGCAGACTGTCGCACAACATTCAAGTTATAACCTATACGTCTGTAACGTGTTATGATTTTTCTGAATTGAAAAGAAAAATCATTAATTCCTATAAGTTTCTTACATTTGTAAACCAAGTCACCATAAAATTCAGGTTCCGAAAGGCCCTCACTTAAAAGCGCCTTTAACCCAACATTATATTTGAAAATCAGTTCATAGTGTCTACGATAAAATTTAGAAAAGGTTTTTCGAAGTTTATGATTTTGTGATAGTCATAGTTGGGAGTATTGAGTTGATACTGCCAAAAGAAGCGCGACACTCATACCGGTTATAGAATAAATAATGCACTTAATCGTAATGCAAAATCTTTCGAATGAAGCAACGAGGAATGGAGATCTACTAAGATTCCCTTCACATGAAGCATCCTTTGGACTGACCAGGGAACGATTTTTTTATTAATGGCCCGGGTCACAAAACCAAGATGGCCGCCATGGCTTGTAATAGCAAAAACCTTTAAAATCTTCTTCTCCAGAACCAGAAAGCCTACGATTTTGAAACTTGGTAAGAAGCATCGAGGAATGGAGCTCTTCAAAGTTTGTATAAATCATGAATTTTAAATGACAATGACCTATTTTATGGCAAGGTCAACTTAGGTAGCCTTTGCATTTTAATGGGGAAAAGTGGGAAAATGACAATAAATGGCAGAAAACATGCTGGGAACGGTTAAGCGGACAGATGATTTTAGTTAATGAAAAAAAATGGACCCGTTGGGGTTGTCAGCCTCCAACCATGTGACGTAACATTCCCGTCAAGAGTATAATTATGACAAAATGTTTCGTGACGATGAAATAAATTATTGAATATGCCACGAAAAGTAATTACGAGTAACGGCTATATCGTAAAAAGTTATCATGCGATGAAGATTTTCACGCATTAAATATGTTGTTAAACTAAATAAAAACAATATCGTAACACGATAAAAAGGTACAAGTAGGCAAAGATCAGGAAAAGGCGCAATCAGAAAAAGATTCCCACTCCAACCCCGAGGTGGGAAAAAACCAAACTAACAATCAGGTACTTATACCATGAAACATATCGTAAGCCGAATGAGCAGCTATTTTCCCAATAGGTGGCCACTCAGTTACCTTAACTTAACTAAAATTATGAAAACATACATAAGGCGCCAACAGCACAAAAAAATTTTAAACACCAAGACATAAAACAAAAAGAACCACCACAGAAGTATCGACTTGGAACGATCAGTAACACAAAGTTACTGGCGGGCTTAAACCGGTTTTTGTAGTCGAAACCGTGGTATGACCCATCCATTTTCTCATTGATATGCTCACTGCTCTTAAAGGATCTCAGTTTATTTTTATTTACAGGTACCTAACCTCACCTTCAGCTTCTGCAGTGGTATATTGAGTTCATAATAAATCATAGCATTTTCTCGACAAAAAGATAGCGATATACCATAATATTATTGTGTTTCTCGACATAAATCTGTCACGAGAAATGAATATCAGGGGGTACCTATACGCTTCCATATTTTCGTGCCCGAAACTCGTGTATTATTCTGTGTTTTTCAGGACTTAAATCAACTGTCGATAGCAAATTCAATCGCTGTGATATATACATTTTGCCAATTCCCCAACAAAAATACGAAAGGCGACGTTTGTACATTATGTTTGTATTTATATTAAACAAATTTTGATGTTGATTTTTTTCCTCTGAACGTTGATATGCCACAAGTTATCCAAATTTACAAAATTTCAAAACATAAACAAACCGAGCTATTAAACATATTTTTGTCAGATGCCTAGGCCTACACTGATAACAGTAATTCAATAAAAGGCCACATTTAAACATTGTATTAACGTGAAACATTCGTAGACGTGTATGTGAAAACTATGCTATAAGAAACATTATAGTATCTGATCTTTTTTCCCTGTTGTTTAATACCACAGTTCTAAAGTGAAGCTAACCAATGTTTTAAATGTACATGTGCATAGATAAAGACAGAGTTTACTTACGAAAAATTCCAATCTAAAGCTTCTCTAAGAATTCTGACGAACACTTGATATAAGTTTCTCCCAGGTTTACGAAAAACAATAATTATCACTCCAGATTCTATCAAATGATATTTAAAAAACCAAACTGTACTTAATTTTAATAAAAGTTTGATCTTTATTTCGAAAATCACTTATCAGCATTGGACTTTTATTGTGAATATTTTCTAAATTAGTCTTAAGATATAGCATATTATTTTGAACCTTACTACGTAATGTATGGTCGCGGCTTGCGTTAAACATCCATAACTTTCAACAATGTCACGGCGAACACAAGACACCGAAGCATGTGCTAATCAATAAACAATTCTTGGCAAAATTTAAGACATTTAAAGTCTAAGCGAAATAAAAGGGCGTTAACACCTAGCGTACTTACTGCACATACATATGCCTGGTCATCAGCCAAGCCTGGTTTGCGTCTGTTTGCAGTTTGAGTTTATATAAGGATGAACGTTTCATGTGAAAAGCATACAAACCAATAATTCATTATGTATGTCTATGTGCCATTCGATTTATCGCCGGGCACATTGTCTTTAGAGTTTATTTGTTTCGCAGTGTCTCAAGATTCTTCCCGAGTTACAGTGACGAAAGAGCAGCTGTCACAAAAAGCATGCGAGATGGGGACATTTGAAATATTTTATATAATATTGCTTTATTGGAAGGCTGTCGGAGTATAATTGCTGTCTAGAAATCTCCATTCTGACACATTTGTGTTTGTGTCGCATACAACTAGTGCCAAACAGATCAGAAATAACACGTTGAAAACGGCCCAACCCATTTATTATAGAAAATTTTATAGTATACAATTTGATGGACTGTATCTGTAAATTCTAGAACCAACTGATTCAATGTATCATTTTGATTGAGATTAGTTTTATTTTGATCGCTTCAATGTGATTGCTCTAGACAGTATACATGTACACCATATTGCAAGACTAAACCTCCAGTTCCCAAAATTACCATAGTTACTTAAGTTTAGAGTCCACCTAGTTTTGACTCGATAGTTTTATCGTTAAAATCAAAAACTGATTTTAGGAAAATATACAGATGTATCAAACAATATGTCATTTACATAACAAAATCGGAAACTTTGATTTCAGTATGTTTAGATGCATCTTTATAGATGGTGAAATTCGCCACCTTAACTAAGATCTTCCTTTACTTTATGGGAAGATTGTAATGCTGTGCCAAGGTTAGTAACAACTATCCGTTTTGATTCCAGGAAAAACAAAATATGCATTTTTGAAATGGTAATACTTTTTAACTTTGGTAATGCAAGAGAACGACAGACATTTTAAGAACTTTAAGATAGTTCTGCAAATAGACTTGTTTGATTCTGTCTGAGCGATTTCTCATCAGGAAAACACGTCCGTGAAATGAAGACCCATTTAAACCTCACCTTTATATATAAACCTGGGGTATGCATGGGTATTCCTATTTTTATTATTTTTGGTCCAAAAATAGATTGTGGGTACTGGCTAGAACCGGTTTTAACCTGTACCCACGATGTATGTTTTGAGCAAACATATTAAGAATATCAAAGTTTTCCTGGTGAAATTTTCAAATTTTTCAGCTGAAAAAAAAATCTCTGTATAATTGCATGGGCGTGTTCTCACAATGTTTCATTACGAAAACACGCCCATGTAATATATAGATTTTTCCTAAGTTGTAAAAATTGAAAATTTTCAGCAGAAAATGTTTGATATTTTTCTTATTTTTGCTCATAACATAGATTGTGGGTACACGTTAGAACCGCCTCGCCGAGGCGGTTCTAACGAGTACCCACAATCTATGTTTTGGAGCAAAAATAAGAAAAATAAGTATACCCCTACATATCCCAGTTTTACTATATAAAAGTGGGGTTTAAGGGGGTATCCATTGCACGGACATGTTTTCCTGATGAATTTTTGGTACGCCTTCTAATAAAAGCTTGATTGGTTCACTATCTCCTATCAAACACCGCATGGGGAAAACTGCCATTTGCATTTCAGGCCGTCTAAACAAAAACAGGCATCCTATCGAAGAAAAAATTGATAGGTTTATTTCAATGATCCATTTGCAATGAAACTCAATATGTAGCAATTAAGACTGAAGTACTACAATGTATGTATAAATCATGATCCTGTGAAGACCTTGACAGATTTTACGACAAGGTCAACATAGGTCTAATATGCAGAAAAAATAATCCTTTAAGATCCTATAAGAGCAGAGAATATATAATGAGAAAGGGGATGGGCCATACTGCGGTTTCGGCTACTTAAGCCTCCTCTTCATTGACCCTAAAAGATTTGGCAACATGTAGCCAAAGATAATAACTGTAATTTTGCAACTTTCAACCGTGTAGTCGATACAAAGTCCAGTGTTATCATCATAATGGGACCAAATATATTAAACGTTGATTATTAAAAGAATCTAAACCGATAATAGTTTTATGATTTCTCAGAATAACCTCGCTGATCTCAAAGGACCAAAAGGAAAATACAATCATTCTGCACTATGGATGATGTACGGGGAGACCTTTTATGGCCGCCACACGGCATAACATCAGCTGCAGTAACAGCAAATAAAAATTAAAACTGAGATCCTTTAAGAGCAGCGAATATATTATGAGAAAGGGGATGGGCCATACCGCGGTTTCGGCTACTTAAGTCTCTTCTGTGACCCTAAACATTTGGCAACATGTAGCATATATACAATAACTGTAATTTTGCAATTTTCAACAGTGTACAAAGTAAAAGAATCTAAACCGGTAATGATTTTCTAATTTCTCAGAATACCCTCGCTGATCTCAAAGGATCAAAAGGAAAACAAAATCTGCACTATGGATGATGACTTTTTGAGCCGCCATACGGCACAACACCAGCTGCAGTAATAGCAAATAAAAATTAAAACTTACATCCTTTAAGAGCAGCGAATGTATTATGAGAAAGGGGATTGTTAACATGACACTTTCAGGGTATGGGTAAACGCACAGAATATGTATGAATTTGAAAAAGAAACCCAGGGGTTATTCTGGCCCTGTCCTTGGGCTATACATGTATATACGACCTTTTTTGGTGCTTGGTATGATGTTTTTCTTTTGCTCCGGATTTCAGTAAGGCCTCGTTTCCACGGACAATTTTTCTTTGACAACGTAGGTTTGTCGCAGAAAAATATGCTCGTGTAAATTCAATTCTGTGGCGAAGTTTCATTGTCAAATATCTGTGACAAAGGTGAGCGAGCTAAGTAGTATCTTTGCTGTGTGTGAACGCAAACTCATTGCCAAAGTTTCTGTGACAAATAATCTTCGTCGAAGAAAAATTGTCCGTGGTAAACAGGCTTTAGTTATTCGGCGCCCAGGGATCTCCATCGTCGGTTGGCTTACTGAGTCTGTGAATTCTCGTTTTTGATTCATCATGGTGGTGTTCATGATTCATTTTCATTTTGTCGATGTTGATTCATTTACTAGTTAGAGATTCACCACGATGACCGAACAAATTTCTTAATGTTATGAACCACTGCAGAAGATGAGGGTTAGGTTAGGACCCTGTAAAACCGGTTTAAGCCCCACCCCCAGTAATTGTATGTAACTGATCGTTCCAAGGCGATACTTCTGTTGTGGTTCTATTTACTTCATGTTTTGGAGTCGAATTTTTGTACTGTTTGAACCTAATGTACGTTTTCATAGTTTTAGCTAAGTTCGGGTAACTGAGTGGCCGCCTATTGGGAAATAGCTGCTCCCTCGGCTTACGATATAAGTATAAGTACCTAATTGTTTATTTGTTTTTTCCCACCTCGGTTTTTGGAGTAGGAGTTTCATTCTGATTGCGTCTTTTTCTGATCGTTGCCCACTTGTACCTTTTTAAAGTCTAACAAGTTAATTGGTAAACAGCTCAGATCTCAAGTGCGTTTACAGGACTATTCGTCCTATGGTTCTTATTTTTGCTCAAAATCATAGATTGTGTGTACTCGTTAGAACCGCCTCTGTTTATTGCATGGACCAGTTTCGTAATGTCATCTGTCAAGGTTGTCTTTTACCAGATCAACGCTGACTTAAAGAAAATAGTTATCCTTAACTTTTCACTTGTTCAACATTTGTGACCAGCAAATGTCATTCAAACACTTTGTCTGAGGCGCAATAATATTAAAGGTTGCATTTGGGGATCTTGGCTTATTCAATAAGTTAAACGACATTTACCAAGATGAGTTAATGCTTGAGAAATCATATTTAGTCTCTAGGCCGATATTTTAAAGACGTTGCGTTATAAATATATATATTATATATAGTACGCTGTCGTTTTAGACGAGAAAATATATATGATTTAAAAATAAACCATACGGGAAATGGTTAAAAAAAACTCCATCGGCATTTAAAAAAACGGTGTATTTAATTGTCGGAAGACTGAAGACATTTTCTTACGACAGGTCGAGGGTAATCATTGAATGTATAATTGTTGTCTAGACTCTAAGACTCTATCACCTGAAGCGAAACAATGCATTTGAGAACTAGGTTTTTCTGGAGAGTCTGCAAACATCACGTAAACATGTCCGTGTAATGATTTATTTATTTATTAGAAATTTAATGACAACACACACATATATACTAATAACAATATTTTCAAAAACATTTCACACATGAACATTTCATATATACATATACATGCGTCAAGGGATTGGATGTAGGCTGAGCCTGTGATTATCCACTCCCAGTCGGTATTGTATGCGTGAGTTGATGATTGTATGTGTAATGATTATCCACATATACCCGACATTTATCCAAAACTACAAAAACTATCAAATAAAATGTCATTTACATAAAAAATCGGTAATTTTGATTTCAGTATGTTTTAGATGCATCTTTTTGGATGTTGAAATTCGCAACCTTAACTAAGGTCTTCCTTAACTTTATGAGAGAATTGTAATGCTGACAACTACCCGTTTAGATTCCCGACGGAGAATCAAAATAAGTATTCGTGGATTGTGACCTTTAATACTGTAATACTGTAACGGCGGCGATGCAAGAAAAAAAGAAAGAGACCTTTCATCAGGAAAACATGTTCATGTAATGTATAGCCCTTTGAGCCCAAATTGAAAATTGAAAAACTGGGTTTTACAGTGGTACAGTGTATACCTATTTTCTTTTTGTTTCTCCAAAATATTGATTGTAGGTCTAACGTGTACCCACAATCGATGTTTTGAGCAAACATATTGAAAATATCAAAACGTTTCCAACGGAATTTAAAAATTAAAAAAAAAATATGCTGAAAATGAATGGGCAAGTTTTCGTAATGTATAAAACTTTAAAATATTTCTGCGAGTACAGACTTGTTTGATTCAATCTGAGCGTTTTCTTTAATTTTGATACGCCTTCTATTAAAAACTTGATTGCTTCACTATCTCCTATCAAGGACCACATAAAAATTGCCATTTGCATTTCAGATCATCTAAACAAAACAGGCATGTTATCGAAGAAAACAATGAAATGTTTATCTTAACTTAGAATGACTTGTGTCTGATGCAAACCAGGAAAAACGTTGCTTATCTGATTGTTTTGAATCACCGACCGAATTGAATAAAACAGACAAAATGAAGATGTTGTGACTTGCATGATGGTTTCATAAAATTTTTGCCATTAAGACGTCCAGAAATACTTTTAATATATTTTGAATGATGTGGCTTTTCAACATCAATGGGCTGCTAAGTATTACATATGTCTATTATACATAAGATAATAATCCAAAAACTATGATAAGAAATTGGAAGAACATTTTGGCAGATACACTTTTATCTTTATGTAAAACTCCCCGTTTTCTCCACTTTCAAATGGTATGGATTTATAAACTTGGTCTCTTGATGTAATAAACTGACAACATGTTTCGGTGTTACGTTAAAGACTATAAAGGTGATTATGTAACGTGAGTCAACACGTAATGAGTGCCGATTATACACCATGAACACGTCTATTGTTGACAATAGTCACGCGGTACTTTTGAATACGCTTTCAATTACAGAATAATGCTGAGTTAATTCAAATAATTTATAACTTTAACTTCAATCATTATAATTCATTTGTTGAAAACATACGATTTCATAATGTATCGGGACATCGAAGCATCTTGGGTAAATAGATTTTTTATTGAACTTTCGTTCCAAAATAGTTACAAGTATTGAATAGTTGCATGTTGTGGCGATCTGCGTCCATAATGTCATTTCAACAGGAAAAATGAACCTTAACACATGTAGGTATATATACTGATAAAATGATTATTCCTACTATAATGTTTCGAAAATATTGTGAGGAATTATACACGTCTGGTAATCTTCCATTCAGAAAGTTACTTCCACCCCTCTAAATAATTGTTACACAAACACAACTGCAAAAGATAAATCAGTAGGGGTCAACATAAAAATTCACACAGTTGCTGAAAAAGCGTGAATTTGCAACATGCATTTGATCTGCATGTACATTTAAAGCGAAACATTTCTGTATAAAACATTCCCACTTTAAATTTGGCGCATTAGATTGTACGTATACGTTACAAGCGACGCCAAATGGTGGATACAGAACAGATCAGCATTTCGCTAACGAGACACGCGGCGTCCCACCTGCGACTATTCTGTTTGCTCATAGGACTTTCATCGAAAATGAAATCAATCGTTACAAGAAAAAGGTACAAGTAGGCAAAGATCAGGAAAAGGCGCAATCAGAAAAAGATTCCCACTCTAAAAACCGAAGTATCTTTAAAAAAAGATATACGACGAAGGTGAGGACGATGTTTGTGGGTGTTATGTATGGAAAAAACAATGACTGTGTCTAAAAACAAGAATATATTTCACCAACTACAGAAGGTGGATCACTTTTGGTTGAAAACTCCATAGACTTCAATCTTTTTTCATGTTTAAAAGAAATAAAAGGTTTCGCTTGATTTGGACGATGAAGTTCAGATTTTATTGAATTCATCAGCTTATACCTAATCTCAGATGGAAAGTGTGTAAATTTGTGGAAGGTTAGCACATAGCCAACCAAACATTTTTGGTTTTCGATGTATTTTGTATGATATGTTACACACTTTTGACAGCATGTCTTAATCAATTAATCACGATGAACATGATCAACGTGACTGGCCAGGGATCAAACCAGCAACCTCCTGATTGTCAAGCGAATCCGTAACAGTTCGACCACCGCGGCCGATTCAGCAATATTACATTTGAGAATCAAATATACGCAATACTTTATCTGTGTAGCAGATACATCAGGAGGAGATATTCTGTATAGGCCTATCTGTCAATAGTTATACAATTGTTATAAAAAAAGTAATTGAATTTCAGATATTTGTCACTGCAATGGGTTATGCTGTGTAATTATAAACAGAAAGGTACTTTTTTGGAACCAAAATATCCAACTAAACCTTTATACAGGCAATGAGCGCAAACCACATAATGGTTGCCAAAGTAAGCAACAAAAGCGATGCATTTCGCAGAGAATTCCTCCTTGGTAATTTATTTTCTCTTGTTCTACGCTGTGTCAAGATTGTTTTTGCAAAAGTCAAGCAGTGATAAAGAATTTGCACAATCAGAATAAAATCCCTATTCTCAAAGCCCGAATACACGAAAAATTTGCATCTAAAAACCGATAGGGGCTACACGTAGATCTGCGTCCCGTCCCCACAACGTATAAAACTTCTATGTCGTGGCTCATGTAATTTGTCGTAGAAGCGTTGCAATACTCGTGTTGCATGTGCAGTGTTTTTTCTTACTTTCGTATCGAGGCTTATCGTCCCGGTCAACAATTTTTCAGTCATGTCGGAACGGAGCCATCTCTTCAAGGCTTTAACCAGTACTGTTGGGAGTTAATGTGTCTTGCTCAGTGACGCATGTGGGGACATCTCGATTCAGCGTCCGATGCTCTACCACTACGCTACCGCGCTCCCTTTTTCTTTCATGTTTACGTCCTTATCAAGAGCTTAGGTCATTAACTTGATTAAAAGGCTCATCTGAAAGAAATGAGTAGCTGGGAAACAAACGCACGACGAGTAGATTGGTTTTCAAGGCGAGTGAATTAACGACTTTTAGGCCAAAGCATTTAATGTCTGTTTTTTCAAGGCATGGATTTTTAGTCTTTCTAGGAAAATAAAAAGCATCTGCCCAATACCACTAAACGACTGTAAATTGCCTTTTTACCGATAAATAAATAAATAATGATAATAATAAAAATGAAAATCTGATGTCCTAGTGCTCACCAATTTATCGTATGAAATGTAAATTCACGACCTTTTAAATGACATTCTCATAATTTATTGCATTCGAACATTTCATTAAGAAGACGTTTTTTCTGACTTCCGAAATCAAACCCACCGTTATATTACTTTAGCTGCTCCATTGCATAGTCATAAGACAACTTCTATTTTATTGAAGATATGGAATGGTCTATATGATACCGCGTGCGACAGATGAAAAATTCCTCTGCACACTATTACTACCAGAAAACGGCACTGGCGTTGGCAGATATCAAATATAAAAGTATTCTCACTATATTTGAACATGCAATATCTGAATTATGATAAGGAATGGTGCTAAATTATGACTGCATATATAAGCAAATTGTACCAAGAGTGAAAAATAACAGGTTAGTTCAAGCGAAATCATCTGGAGACTTAAGTCAAAAGGACACGGTTCAAAACATAAAACGCACAGTGAGCCATCAACAGTTCTGTGTTTGTGTTCTCAAGACTGTAAAATATGACACAAAATGAATAAATACAAATCCTGTCTTTGTTTACGACCGATAGCAAACAACCTCCGACATATCAAAACAACCGGTTTCACTGGTATGGGTGATACAGTGTTTGGCGTTGTCTGCTTAATGCTTTTGTGATTCAAATGCACATCTAAAGCATAATAATTTGCTACACTACTTGTGTGCATATGAATGAAGACTATAAAAAATAGATAATGCAATCGAAAAGCAAATTGCAATCTATTGGTTTCATATAATTTATGAACATTTGACATTTCTTCAGATATCTACCTATAAATAGTCTGCTATATTTGGAATTCAAGGTCGGGATTTTTCCATAAACAATAGTTCCCCCACTCATTCATAATTTTTATATGGAAGATTTTTTACGTCACATAATTCAGATTTTCAGGAGCGTCGGTATAGGCAATGGTTCGGGTACCTTCCATTTTAAGTGACAGTGATTATCATTTTTTTTCAGCGTAGATATGAAGATAAAATATGAAAGTGATGAAAAGTAAAAGAAAAAATAGATTACATATCAGAAAATAATGTGTATATAGATCAATGATGTTTCCATGACCAGCAGTTTCTTCCATACAAATTCAAATGTGGGTCACAAAATGATCTTATACAACTTCGTCGAAAAATCACTCCTGATGCACCTTAAATGAAAGTGAACTCACCCTAATGACAATGATGGGCAAGTACAATCGTCGAAATGGGTTAAACTAATCACACATGTCTGATTCGTTTCCATTTATCAAGAAAACAACTCGAAAATAAAATAAACAAAAAGGGAGACACAAACATTTGCGCGGTAGATCAAATGAAGAAATGAAGATATCCTAAGTATTTAACAATTGGTTAAATCGGAAACACTGCTATCTGAAATATTCGATAGTGATGCATGTTGATTGTATTTGGTTTCTCTTAAATCATTACTTTTATCAAAGTATAAATATCGTTTATTTTTGGAAAGACATTCAAATGAAATCAAGATTTCAATTAACTTTGAAATTGCCCGATTCTGAGACATGATGGTTGCATCTGATGTCGTTAAATAAAACAGATCTAAAATAGAATTTGATTCATGTCTCACCACCCTTTAGAGTAACTATTTTAGTGACTTCATTAATTTTACAACTGTATTATAAGCGTGCTTTTCATGAACCTTTATCATTGCGCGCAACTAAATGAGAACATTCTTCACGGAAGGATAACATGTCTGTGAAATGAATATCCATTTAAACCCCATCTTTATACAGTTAATTTGGGTAAATAAAGTTTTGATTTTTATTTGATCCAACATATAGATTGTGGGTTCTCATTAGATCGCCTCGCCTAACATTGTACATGTACTTTGAGTACTTTTCCAATGAATTTTTCTTTTATTTCAGCAGCAAAAAAACTCTGTATATTGCATGAGCAAGTTCTCCTAATGAAATATATGAAGAATTTTATTGGAAGGTATACGACTTGCTGGCTCATATAGCATGCCAAATGACATTTGGGTCAAATTCTTATAGCCGCATAAACGTCAAGTATGAATGTAAATATGGACACAACAGTGTCAAGACGACAAATGCCTAGTCTGATATCTGTTATACCAAATTTTATCCCGACGTAAGCAAACATCATAAATGCATTTTCGCAAAATGGAAAGCAGAAATTGCATACTGCCACAATCAAAATATACAAACTGGTTATGTTAAGATGCGTCTAAAATGAAAGCAATAATTAATATTGAAAACATAAGTTTCTTGTTCCTCTCAATTAAGATAAATTGATTCAGAGGTGTCATTTTTCGTTCGTTCTTTACACTAAAGTCAGATTTATATTGGTGTTTGCACCTGTGTACCTGTGTTCGGATATTCTTACACACTATAGCAGATAGAGGAAACTTAAGTTTTACAGCATCAGTGATATGATATTGGGGCTGATGTCTGCGCACTGCCCTGAGATACATAGGACAAAGGACGTTATACAAGGACGTTGCCACATACTCCGGCGTCAGATCCTAGCCTTTTAATATAGGGATCAACCATGGTTTTCAGTGTTCAAACATTCGATGGATCACGAGGAAGGCGTTTGAACATAAGGCCGCAGGCCGCGCGTTCAAACGCCTTCCGAGTGATCCATCGAATGTTTGAACACTGTAAAAATCATGGTTGATCGCTATTCTTGCATAATAAGGAATTTTATACCCGTTTATTGAGAAAACAAATAATAACATAAGTTATTAATTCAGAAAAACGCCCACAAAATAAAAAAACAAAAAATGAAGTCCGGCGTAGGAATACCGTATTGATTTGACACGAGTTTATTTATGCTGTTCCGGGGCCGCATCAGGTCTATTTTAGGCGCCATTGTCATTCTTCGATTTCGTATCGATCTCGTTTGGAAAAAGAAAACTCGTTTTAAACCATTTTGTGTGTAAATTTTCGGATTTAGAAGCTGTAAACGTGTAAAAAACATTCGATAATGTGCTCGAGTGTCTCTCTTTCCGACGGATATATGAAGAAATTGAGAAAAATCACGGAAACAAAACCGTCAGTCGATAAAATATGTGAATTTACACGTGGTGTGTGAAAAAAACCCAAATGGACAAAAAAGTGGAATTTGATATTGGCAGACCACATAGATCCTTGTTAACTTCGAAGGAACAAAATCATCGCAAAGAACACGAATAATATAAAAATGACAGGTAAGACTTATTTTGAGAACAGAAACTTGAGAAAGGGAAATTTTATTATCAGCTGATCATTTTATTATCAGCTGATTTGAGTTAAAATTTTAGTTATTCTTCAATTTATTATATGTATCAGGGTCTCTATAGAAGGGGCCCCATTCTATAGAGACCATGCATGTATTTATTTTTTTTATTTATTTATTTTATTTTTTTTTATTTTATTTTATTTTATTTTATTTTTTTGCTTTCATTCACCTTTTTCAATAAATGTTGAAACTTCAGTCCAGCAAATTTTGATCAATAGTCTTAAGTTATTCACGTGTAAGATGCAGTCTACCACAGCTTTGTGCAAAGTTTTTTCATTTGCGCTGGATAGCTCAGTCGGTAGCATGTTTGACTTCTGACTAGCTATGAACACTGTCACTGGCGATGTCAGTAAAAGTATTGCTTATTGAGAAACGAAAAAAAAAAGAAAAAATATCAATGGTTCCTGTATCAGTATGTACATGTACCAATGGTTTGACTGTCACCTTCCAGGCGCGGTGGTTTCACCGGATATTTCCGGACAAAGCATCGAGAGCTGCCCTGGCTTTCCCCCACCACTAGACAGGCGGCGTCTAAGAAGCAGAATTGCTAAGCTAAGGAGAAATGCTTGATGTCTATATCCAGTAGGTAAGTTAAATAGAAGCAGTTGTACAAATGTCATATATTTCTACGACCAAATCTCACGGAAAGAAATGAGACGATGACACCAAAATCAGAATAGTTTACTGGTGAAACGCCAAACTGACAATGCCATACCCACTGTAATGAAGTGTATTTAATTGTCAATTATTGAGAAAACAACACAATACATCAAGAAGTGTTGTTTTTTTTTTTTAGTACAAACATATTTTGAACCAGGTGGTCTATTCTGATAAATCTTTTCATGCTCAAGGAAGCACAAAATTTGTATTGGGGTAATAAGTTCATGACATGACATGTCATTTTCATGCTTTATAATTACCAAAGCCAGTTACTAGATTCTGCTATTAATAATAAATTAATAATTAAATAAATCTTAAACTGATACCAATTTCTGGCATTTCTTTTGCAGGATGATATTCATGCTCGACAGAATTTGAGAAACACCATCAGATCTGACCATCAGGATTCAGACAAAACTGGAGTGGATTGTTCAACAAAAATGACCACCTTTTGGAAATATAGAAACAGAACATTTGATAAATTGACCACAAACTATGTAGCACAAACTAGGCAGCTACATTTTTGGCAAGTTGGGTACACTACTTGTGCTTAGATGGAAGTGAAAGTTGCATGTTCCACCACTGACATTGAAATTGAATGTTTGTGGAGGATGCAAGGGAAATGTCAATGACTGGTTGGAATTGTAAACCTGGGTGTTGCTTATTGGCTGAGAAGGGAGTATTGGCTGGTCCTCTTCATGTTCAAGATTCTGGGTGGATGGCCTAGTGGAAGGGTTAGATTTTGTTGTGATTTGATTTGGGGGATTGACCTCTGACTGTGCAGCAGAAGTTTCAACTTGAAATGCTGAGGATAGCACTTCTGAACAAAACCTCTTTTGAGCAGAAGACTGATCATCAATATAGTGCTTAAGTGTTTCCTCAGCTTTGTGTTTAGAAATTTTGCATATTTGTTTTGTATCCACCCCACCGCGGTACATGACAGTTATAGCTGTGGCTCTAACAGAGTGGTTAGTGTATGTCTTAGATAAATGTGCAGACTCAGAGATTGTTTTCATGATAACATTGATTTTGTTGATACCAAGAGGCACATTATCAAACCATACTGAATCTTCAGACATACCCCATTTCTTGTATTTTGGCTTCTGGAATAGGACTGAACATTCAGGATGAAGCTTGCTAATATAAAACTGAAATACTTTCACAATGTTAAGACTCACACCCTCTACTTTATACCATAGGCCCTAATATCACCATAGTCCCAAGCTTTTGATGAACTCCCCCCTGCCAATTTTTGTTTTTTCAGTGTGTTTCAGAAAAAGGTATTGTTTTCCCTGATCATCTTTGGCTACACCAAAGGATTCTTTGGTTAATTCCCTCCACCCCTCACCTCCCCTCCTGGCAAAATTATAACATAACAAAAACCAAAAACAATGGAGAAGGGTTTCTGGGGATGACTTGTAGCTGTTGATATATTGGGAAATTCTCCTAAAATCACCATTTTCAATTGAGGGATGATGTTTCGGTTTGACATTGGCTTTTTGTACATAAGCTTTGCAAATGGCATCCAGCATTTTGTTTGCTTGGTTGAACTCTCTATCTGATAGAATGTTGATATCTCTGGCCAAAGGTGGGGATGTTATGGTTCTATGTAGAGCAGCTCTAAGGCCCTTGAGTCCACTGGGAGACATCATATTTCCTTTCTTGGTTTTCACTTCTGCATAAAATTTACGCAGATGTTTTGCCAATTCTGCAGACTCGATACTATCGAGGTCAATTACGAGACCTCTCTTATTCTGCCATTCTGAAATAAAAAGCAAAGTGTGGCATAAATTATGGCAGAAACTTAACACAAGGTGGAAAGGAGAAAAAGAAATATTTTCAAACGGTACAAAAAATATTTTCATACTGAAGTCTTCCTCAAACAACAAACAGAATCATGTTTACATTATAATATTACTTTCTTTCAATTTCTTTGCCACATGTCATACATATTAAAAGCAGTTCAAAACTTTTAAAATAAGGCCGACCATAAAAAAATATTGGTTTGCTGTGCCCCTACTTACCCATCAAAATCGGCCCTACCTAAAAATAAAAATAGGCCACTGTAGGGAAATAACCTTTTTTGTTTTGTTAAAAAACCTAAAACCAATGATTCAGTTTCAGATAATTGTTCTAATAAAATCTTCCTAATTTAGTTTCAAAATAATTATGTCAAATATTATAATTTTTAACCATACTCATGTACTGATCATATGAAGCAAAACTGCTTATTAAAAAAAATGCTTTTCAAAAAAAAAATGAAAAAAAAATGCACTAACTTATTCTGAAATTGTTGGGTAGGAGCACAGCAAACAAATATTCTTTTAAGGGCTTTCACAAAAATGTACACAGTACTCTCCTTACAAATTCTTTTGGAAACCAACATTTTTTTTCGCATTTAGAAACACTTCCGGCTCGATACAAACGAATTCATATAAATTGTCATATTTTTGCAGCTCAAAAGTCCTAACCAAATGGTATCAATTTGTTACATATAAAAAAACTCAGTTTGAATACCATTTAATTTGTTGAAGGCCCAGTTGTCAGTCCTGGTGGTGGATTTGGCTTTACTTCTTTTTGCAGTTTATCAAGCTGATCATCATCTAGGTCAGAGAGATTGGTTTCATCAGGTTCATGTATATCAGAAACTTGTATTTACATTGATGACATTGGAGGGACCTGGTTCACTTAGCTGAAAAATATTTTTTTTTTCTTCACCACCCTGCCCACAATTTACACCCACATGACATGAAAACTTTATACAGTAATTTTCATAAAGGAGAATACATTGAAATATATATTATATATATGGATAAAATTATACTGAAGCAAACATGCCAACCATAAATATATAAGTTGTTTACTGTTTACAGACCTAACATGGTTGGATTGTTAGGTAAGATTTTTTTATTCACAATTTCTAGATTTTTTTAAAAGAAAAAATAATTACAAAAATGGATTTTGGGTAAAATGGTGATTCAGTCTGTAAACAATAAACCAAAATATTTTTAGTTCAGCCCAGGTGGTTGAAGTACAAACAAATAATTTTGTAAACATAAGCTTTATTTTGTTCAGTATACATTATTGTATTTTGTTCTGTATATTTTGTTCAATAAATGAGTTCTTTACTACTGTTTGATGGGTTGCTGTTGACTCGGCATTTAGAGTGAAGCTGTCCATATCTGTTGTTTCATTCATCTGCTCTGTCCATGGTGACAGTATTTCATCTAAAGAATAGGGGACTTCAACCAAATAATCTGTGTCATTGTCAAATTTAGGAGCTGAAAAAATATTGATACTGCCTTAGATATAAGTGTGTATGTTTCAGGTTACATCATTTGCATAAACATTTGCTGTGGTTCTCTGAGGCAGTTTGAACCCTCGGCCTAGCGGCCTCGGGTTCAAACAGCCTCCTCGAGCCACAGCAAATGTTCAGGCATGATATGTAAAATAAAATATATGGTCATTATTCTCGCCTTGGTCATTAGATAAAAAAAAAAATTAAATTTTAAAATAAAAATAATTTAGCACTATCGTTTTTTAAATGAAATTTTCAATTTTTAATACAGCAGAAAAAAAGCACATTATAGGAGCGAAACAAGATGAGACGGTATAATCTCGGCTAAATATCAGTAGGTACTTAATATGGAAGTACATCTTCTAAGACCAGTGGCGGATTTACAGGGGGTTCGCTTGAACCCCCCTCTGGAAGCAAATTCTTTCAATTTCATGGGAAAAGTTATGGAAATCAAGAGAAATGTTGGAAACAACCCCCCCCCCCCTTTGTGGATTTAACCCCCCCCCCCCGTGTATAAATTTACAAAAGGATAACTGGACCTGTTGTATCTTTTTAACGGTTTACTGACAATCTGACAATTTCCTCAAGAGCTGTGGAAATGTGACTTGCTCAAGGCCACAACGAAAGGTGCCCCGAAAGTAGTCTTGCAAACAAAACCGATCAGGGGGGTCCAGTTATCCTTTTGGAAATTTATAGGACTTGCTCAAGGACATAAAAGCTGGCGATCCAGCTCAGTGTGAGGGAGAAATGATTGTGGTTTTATTTTGTTTCTTGGGATTGTCTATTATTGTGCTTCATTGACAAATGTAGTGATCAATATGTGTACCAAAATTGTCATTTCCATGTTGAAATGAGAAATCTGGTTTTGCCAAATCCAGCTGGTGGCGAAACGCCCGGATAGTCTTCTTGGAATGTAAATGTTGGATGATGTATACGGTACAAGGGAATTCTTCTACCAACTCTTTAACCACGTACACATCTTTTTTCCCGACGCGGCCCAAAAGCGAGCCGGTGTACGTTACGCGATCGCCGATTTTAGGCCAAAACATGAGCGTAGCGTCCATGTTTATTTACATTGGAAACGCGCTGCCCCGGAACGCGCATTGCAAAAATTCTGTCAGCCGTGTTCAAACGGCACGAGAATTTCATGATTTGAACATGGGTTTCGATCGGTTTTTGAAAATGCCTTCAAACAGGCATGCGTATATAGATATTTATGCAAGAATTCATGTTCAAGTTATATGTAAATAACATTTACCTAACAACTTCAATAGAACACACCACGGCTTTACCTAAGAATCGTTTAAGGAAGGTGCAATAGTATAAAGTGTCTACAGAGCCATCAGCGGTCGTTAGAAACCTCAATATAGGCAGTAGACATAATGATATTACATTTTCCTCCCTCGAGAATACGTTTATTAAATCAAACATAAAGGTTGTAATGACAGTAAGGCATATATAACAACATTGCAGACTGCTTTCAGCTAAAATTGTCTTTTCATGCTCGTAAGTGTGACGAACATATAATAAAAACTTCTGTCAAGCGAATAGAATAGCATTTTATTCTCAAAACAATCGATACTTCATTTGCTTTATATGCCACATAGATATTTATAAACTTCATTAAAATATACCAGATGTATTTATGGCGATTCTCATGAAATTGGCAACACGTCACGTACGTAACCCATTCAAAAGACCGCTACCTCCAAAGGCCCCAACGGTCAGAGTGCTAATAAGTGTCATTTTGAAGGGAATTGGATGGGCTTTCAGAAAATTATACCCTACAAAAACCTCCGGCATGGTGCACCAGGGTCTACTGGCTCCTCAGCGTCTACCAGTTAAGAAAATTACTTTCATCCCTCTAGATAACAACTGCAAAAGATAAGCCGAGACGAGACATATCGTCCCTGGTTCCAAGTAGGGGTCAGGATGAAAATTCACAAATGAAATTGCTAGAAAGCATGAATTTGCAACATGCATTTAATCGGCATTTCCCCTTACAACATGAAATGAAATGTCTGATGACTGTGTGAAATGTCTGATGACTGTGCGAAATGGCTGATGACTGTGTGAGATGTATGATGACTGTGCGAAATGTCTGATGACTGTGTGTCAAAGCTCGCATCTCTCGTGAGGGCCAAGGTCTGATTTCCCTCCTGGCGCACCTCTTGATGAAGTCTTGTCAATTTGGCGTGTCACCAATAAACCATTTAGATTCAGATACAGTGCAACATTTCTGCAGCATAAAACAAATGAATACACGTCCAATTTTCATTTCCACTTGACATTCGGCGCATTTGATTGTGCGTATACGTTACAAGTGACACCGAACGGTGGAGACAGAACATGTCAGCATTTCGTAAACGCAGCGTCCGATATTGGACTATTCTGTTTGCTCATAGGAATTTCATCGAAAAATGATATAAAACTTAAAAATCATTCCTGATGCCCCTTAAAATGAAAGTGGACACCCTAATG
Organism: Rugalucina vietnamica; assembly: GCA_964017185.1. Taxonomy (NCBI): domain Eukaryota; kingdom Metazoa; phylum Mollusca; class Bivalvia; order Lucinida; family Lucinidae; genus Rugalucina; species Rugalucina vietnamica. The sequence goes on along the minus strand of OZ024869.1, from coordinate 13,386,819 downwards.
ACAATGATGGACAAGTGCAATCGTCAAAGTGGGTTAAACTAATCACACTTGTCTTATTCGTTCCCATGTATCAGAAAAACAACATGAAATAGAAATATACAAAAAGGAAGCAGCAAACATTTGCGCGGGAGATCAAATGAAGATATCATACGAGCCTGTGCGTGAAAAATCCAACAATTTGGGTTCCGACCAGGTCCGACACAAAGCGGGCTGTACAGTCAGAGAAGATGATTAGAGGCTGGAAATTTTGGATTTAGAAAGTAGAGGAATTGTTCTAAACAAAGGCACTGATTCAGCTTCGCAGTTACTGCAAAGATGATCCGCGCCTTTGTTTTCGCCTATGCAGATTGTTGGTTTTCCCATGCGGCGGCTCATATCATAAGTATTTAAAACAATCGGTTGATTCAGAAATACAGCCATCTGAAATATTCGATAGTGATGCATGTTGATTGAATTTGGTTTGTCTTAGATCATTACTTTTATCAAAGTTTCACTTTGAAATTGCCCGATTCTGAGACATGATGGTTGCATCTGATGTCGTTAAATTAAACAGATCTAAAATAGAATTTGATTCATGTCTCACCGCCCTTTAGAGTAACTATTTTAGTGACTTCATTAATTTTTACAACTGTATTATAAGCGTGTTTTTCATAACCTTTATTATTGCGCGCAACTAAATGCGAACATCTTCACGGCAGGATAACATGTCCGTGAAATGAATACCCCTTTAAACCCCATCTTGATATAGTAAATTGGGGTAAATATAGTTCTGATTTTAATCTGATCCAAAATATAGATTGTGGGTACTCGTTAGATCGCCTCGCCTAACATTGTACTTGTACAATGTTTTTGGATACAACTATTTAATACATATATCGAACTTTTCCTATGAACTTTTCAATTATCACATCTATATATTGCATGGGCAAGTTCTCCTTATGAAATAGATGAAGAATTTTATTGGAAGGTATGCGACTTGCTGGCTCATATAGCATGCCAGATGACATTTGGGTCAAATTCGTATGGCAGCATAAACGTCATTAGCCAAATATGAATGCAAATGTGGACACAAAAGTGTCAAGAAGACAAATGCCTAGTCTGATATCCTTTAGACCAAATAAGCATACGTCGAAAATGCATTTTCGCAAAATGGAAAGCAGAAATTGCATACTGCCACAATCAAAATATACAAACTGGTTATATTTTACGATATGTCTAAGGATAAAGAAATAATACTTAATGTTGAAAATATAAGTTCCATTTTCCTCTCAGTTTAATATAAACAGTTTTATAAATAGATTGATTCCGAATTGTCATTTTTCGTAGGTTCTTTACACCGTTACGAAAAATTGCCCATACAACATACAGAGATTTTTTCAGCTGAAAAAAAAATAAAAAAAAAATATCAGAACAATTTTGATGTTTTCTTATTTTTGCTCAAAACATTTTTAATTGTGGGTACAAGTTAGAGCCGCCTCACCGAGGCGGTTCTTACGAGTGCCCACAATCTACATATATGTTTTGGAGCAAAAATAATAAAAACGGTATACCCCTGCATACCCCTTTTTTACTATATAAAAATGGGGATATAGGGGGTTTATATTGCACGGACATGTTTTCCTGATGACTAAGTCAGATGTGTACAATGTATATTGGCATTTGCACCTGTGCACCTGTGTTCGAATTTTCTTACATACTGGAGCAGATTGAGGAAACTTAAGTTTTACATCATCACTGATAGGATATTGCGGGCTGATGTCTACGCACTGCCTCATACTCCAACGTCTGATCCTAGCGTTATTATTCATGTTCAAGTTATATGTACATAACATTTTCATAACAATTTCAATAGAAAACACGACGGCTTTAACTAGTAATCGTAGAAGGAAGGTGCACTAGTATAAAGTGTTTACAGAGCCATCAGCGGCCGTTAGGAACCTCGATATAGACTGTAGACATAATGATATTACATTTTCCTCCCTCGAGAACTGGTTTATTGAATCAAACATAAAGGTTATAATGGCAGTAAGACATATTTAACAACATTGCAGACTGCTATCAGCTAGATTTGTCTTTTCATGCTCGTAAGTGTGACGAAAATAAAATAAAAACTTCTATCAAGCGAATAGAATAGCAACTTATTCTCAAAACAATCGAGACTTCATTTGCTTTATATGCCACATAGATATTTGTAGACATTTTTTTACAAAATTCATACGCATTACAAAAACATGCCCATGCAATAAACATTTTACAACAGTTACTGTCTTTACCTTATCGTAACGGATTAAGTTAAGTTGAGATGAAATTTCCACAATTCGGGATAAGAGGGAACGTCTCCATTTTTAGAATTACTATTGTGTCGTACAGAGATCCAATACAAAATGGTACCATTTATAGTAGGCCTTCTAAGGTAAAAGATATGCTTGATGGTAGATCATAGTAGGATTCTAATGCAATTTTAACTATTCATGTAACAGATGTGCATATTGAATTAATTGTTATCGTCATGCTTAACAGAATGGTCCTTGAAATAATTTAATTACGACGTCAAAGTTGCATTTGATACTTGAGCATGTGACCCATTTACCTAGCTAGCCACTTTGTTTACGTTTAACAGACCAAAGATTCAGGACAGTAAAGTAAAGCGAACTCATGCCGAATATATATGAACTTCATCAATTGCTTAGTCCTTTAAAACCAGATCGTTTAAAGTCGTATTTAATCTGAAAATCAAGGACCCCTGTACGTTTTTAAAATGCATTTACGTGAGCATTATTTTTTTCAGGCAATTTAACTCTGAAAATTCATATCTAAATATTTACATTGTTCTTAAACCTCCTTAGATGAACCATTAGATGTCCATCTGTGTTCATACTTCCATGAACAACATTGTGTCACGCGACGTGACGTAATCCAAACTTGACGTCCAAAAAACATGAATCTCGCCAATCTGATTGGATGTTGTAAACATCGACGCCGTTCCGCTGTTTGAACACCCAATGTGTGTAGATTCTTTGTTTGCTTGTAAATGTGACCGCCTTGGTGATTTTTCAACAAGCGATATAGAGAAATGAATGTAAATATAAGCAATGAGTTTAATTTTTCTGCTGTTCATGGAGCTATGAACCGCAGTGGGTCGCTAGCAAAGCTTACATGAACCCCTTCGGGGTTCATTCACTTTGCACGCGACCCACTGCGGTTCATAGCTCCATGAACACCAGAAAAATGAAATTCATTTCTTAAATAATATTTAAAAAAATGCACATTTGCCTTAAAACATTAATTAAGGCAGGATTTATATCAATCAACATTATGTAATACATGTGCTAGTGCGTGTTGTATAGTGCGCAGCGCTTGTAAGGTAGCACTTTTTACCATTTATAACGCCGTTGGAGTTGGCTTTCCAAGCTATCGTGGAGTCTGCTCTCAATTCTTTCTGATCAGCCTGAATGTTTTGGTGCCGTCTCAGCTAGACCCTATAGAAATGGTAAGCTTCACTAAACATTCGAATCGATGTTTCGCCTTTCGTGATAATGGATATAATAAAAAAAAATCTAATTTTGTTCGAAGCAATCGAATATATAAGATTAGTAAGAATAAGGATGCAAAAATATTCAACTGAATTTGAATTTTCTACATGTCGCCTCTAAATGTTTGCGTTTGGTAGATACATTTCCAATAAATTACTCTTTGATCTTTTGAAATCGAGAGTTGCTGGTCCTTTTGCTTCGCTTCACAAGACCATCGCTTCTGTCAGCAGAACATTACGAAAACTTGCCCATGCAATAAACAGAGATTTTTTGAGCTTTAAAAATTGAAAAATTTCAGCTGAAACGTTTTGATATTTTTCTTATTTTTGCTCAAAACATAGATTGTGGGTACACGTTAGAACCGCCTCGCCGAGGCGGTTCTAACGAGTACCCACAATCTATGTTTTAGAGCAAAAATAAGAAAAATAGGTTTACCCCTGCGTACCCCAGTTTTGCTATATAAAAGTGGGGTTTGAGGGTGTATACATTACACGGACATGTTTTCCTGATGGGACATTAACTCATTAGTGACCATTGTTATCATTTGGACAAGTCCTCTTCCATTTTAGTGGCATCAGGAGTGATTTTCATTTTTTTTATTATTATTATATTTTAAATTCCTCTTTGCAAACAGAATAACCACAGCATCCCATCTGGGGCTATACTGTTTGCCTTTGTCCCACTAAAGGGACACCAGGGCTATATCAGTTAAATCGGAACACACACAGTAGCAAACATTGTTGTAATCTGTATAACGGATACTCCAAGGTTGTCTTTTACCGGATCAATGCTATTAAAATGTTACCCTTAATATTTCACTTGTTCAACATTTGTGACCAGCAAATGTCATTTGAACACTTTGTCTGCGACGCAATGATTTAAACGTTGCATCTTGGGATCTTGGCTTATTTAATAAATTAAATGACATTTACCAAAATGAGAAGGTACAAGTAGGCAAAGATCAGGAAAAGGCGCAATCAGAAAGAGATTCCCACTCCAAAAACCGAGGTGGGAAAAACCAAACTAACAATCAGGCACTTATACCATGAAACATATCGTAAGCCGAATGAGCAGCTATTTTTCCAATAGGTGGCCACTCAGTTACCTTAACTTAATTAAAAATATGAAAACATACATAAGGCGCCAACAGCACAAAAAATTTAAACACCAAGACATAAAACAAAAAGAACCACCACAGAAGTATCGCCTTGGAACGATCAGTAACACAAAGTTACTGGCGGGCTCAAACCAGTTTTACAGGATCCTAACCTCACCCTCAGCTTCTGCAGTGGTTCATAACATTTAGTAAGTTCTTCGGTCCTCGTGGTGAATCTCTAACTAGTCAATGAATCATCAAGAACAAACAAATAAATCATGATAAACATCCTGATGAATCAAAAACAAGGACTCACAGATTGAGTAAGCTGCCCGACGATGGAGAACCCTGGGCGCAGAATAACCTACTAACTCCGGAGCAAAAGAAAAAACACCAGTTGGACCCCGGTGGGCCATGCAACAGACAATAAGCTCCGGCCCCAACCAACTAAAATCAAAAGCTTTAAGTCGGGGCCATCATAGAGTCTGACGCCCGACCCACCGGCGTGCAATTAAAGAAGGCAGCATAGTTATCAACCATGATTGGGTTAAAAACTAAGCATGCAGACTGTCGCATAACATTCAAGTTATAACCTATACGTCTGTAACGTGTTATGATTTTTCTGAACTGAAAATATCGAAGAGTTGTGGTAGTTAGAGATAGGAAAATACAAACTGGTTGCAAGCAATCCCTGAGGATTTGAAAAATAAGAGCATTAAATGGATGTACGGGGAGACTTTTTAGGGCCGCCACACGGCACAACCGTGTACTTCATCAGAAATCATATTTTAGTCTGCATCAGAAATCATATTTTAGTCTGCAGGCCGATCTTTAGATTCGTTGCGTTAAATAATAGATAAGTACGCAGTCGTTTCAGACGGTAAAATACACGTATATGAAGTCCTAAATTAACTTTAAAACAAATGATGAAAAACCGCAGGGGCATTTAAGAATACGGAGCATTTATTGTCGGAAGACCTGAAGACATTTTTTTACGACAGGGGTAATCATTGAAATTCATGTGTAATTGTTGTCTAGACTCTTAGACTCTATCACCTGAAGCGAAACAATGCATTTCAGAACTAGGGTTTTATGGAGAATGTTGCAAACATCACGTTAACATATCCATGTAATGTTTATCCCCATGTACCCAAGATTTATTTAGTAAAATAAGAATAGAGAGACCAGGAATCGATACAATTAAATCAAAGACACAAGGTGGGAAAGAAAATACATAAAACACAACACAACACTTTTATGACAACACACACGAGCAGCAGAATAACTAGCTCTTTCTTAACAAGGTAGCCATTTGGCTAGTCTCAACAAGAACCAAATGCTACGAGCATGAGAGAGAGGCATAGTGTATCATGAAAATAAGTCCCTTTTACCGAGACGCTAGACTGGCATTAGTCCACTATATGAAACAATATCTTGACAAACAATTAAAATAGTTAGTGAGCTAGGCCCTGATATTTTTGCCATTTGTTACCAGTCGAGGGGACTAAATCTCTTGGCACCTTTTAATAAGTTCAATATCTATAATAGATAATATTTCAGCATGATAGCAATGGAAAAGATCAGTCATATCGGTACCTTGCAAACAAGAAGTTTTTGGGCTGGTTATTATAAACATGCCCTCAGTAAAAAAAATATCTGTGTTTTAAGCAACACAACGCATCCCTAGCATTCATAAGAGGTGAATGTATATCTAAAAATGATTGGCATGCATTTAGAACATGATAATTCGTGAAAATCTATTATAAAAATCATGGTGAAGGGTAGATTACCCCACCCACACCCATTATTATACCAACTTCATATTTGTGTAGAACCTTCATGTTTAGACATTAAAATAAACTCTCTAATCTCCTAAATATTTGGATACCATTTAGCATTTCGTACATTATTGTCAGAAATAAAAACAGTATATGATTAAATTTGAATATTCATGGGTATTGTAAAAAAAATGAAATATTGGAGAATAAGTCATGAGTCCTTGAGCTATGATGCAGCCTTACCAGCATATTTTTAGGTACCAAGCAGTTTATTTGATCCACAAAATGCCTACAATGGTTAACATAATAATAAACTTATTTGCACCATGTAGCATATATGGTTTCCATGACAACCATTAATGCGCATTGGGATGTACAGGTCTAAAACAGACCATATCCCTGCTGATACTTATCTTAGACCACCAAACTTAATCAAGAGTTTGTATAGATGTATCCCTATTTTCAAATGGTAAGATATTCAAATAATCTAATTTGCGATTTAAAATAATCTAATTTGCACATTCGTGAATATTGATAAAGACGACACAACTACTGAGGTCCAAACCATCATTGCAGCATTTTACATACGAGTGATACAATTTGCTAAATTTCACCAGAGCTTTTGATGATAAGTATCTCATTTTTGCCCTGCCCATTGGGGCCCCTAAAAATTAATGGGCTGCTTGTGCCTTCATGCAATGCTAGTCTACTGACTACCATCTAATTACTGGCTTACCGCTCAAAAGGTCTGAGCCTGCCTAAGAAAAGTGGTTCAAGTCAAACCATCCATACATATAAGCCTTAGTTGTCAAGCAGTTTAATATAATCATAAGCGTTTTAAATTGAAAAAACTTTGGACCACTGAGGAGTTTTGCGTGAAAATTAAGTAACCGTATCTAAATCAGAAAAAAAAATTGGAGGTATACTAGCAATATTTCATGTAACTTGATTGCGTTTGGCTCTAGAGAGATAAAAGTGGTATACAATGATTACTAATACAATGTACTAATGACCTATTGACTTCCATAAAGATGTATGACTTCTAATATCTAGTATATGAATAAAAATCTTATAAATTGGATAAAAATAACGAAAAAACTAAGGGGTTTACTTAAAAAAGCTCTCATAACTCAACTTTTGACGGTCATAGAGCACTAAGAATAGATTATATTATTGGTAATGTACTGTTCTAATGATGAATTGGCTGGTATAGACATATCTGACCTCTGCTACCTAGCATATGAATCGAAATCTAATAGACTGGTGAAAAAAGCGACCAAACTAAGGGGTATACTTACAAATCGCTTGTAACTCAATATCTGATGAAGATAGACAGATGAGAATAGCGTCAAATGATTGCTAAGACAGTGTACTACCAATAAGTGGGCAAGTGATATCTTAACTGACGTCTACGACCTAGAATATTAATGAAAAATTTATTAATTGGAGAAAAATCGTGAACAAACTAAGGAGGTATACTTACAAAATTGCTTATAGATCAAATGCTAATGGCCATGGAGAGCTAAGATCAGTAGCAAATGATTGCTAATGCAATGCACTTATGCCATATAGGCATAAATAAACATTTCTGACTTCTAATACCTAGTATATGCATAACAACTATAAAATTGGAGAAGAAATCACAAATAAACTAAGGGAGTAGTCTTATCAAATCTCCTGTAACTCATGTGTTAATGGTCCTAGAATTGTACGAATAGTATCAAAGAATTACGTTTGCAATGTTTTAATGATGTATGAGTTGGCGTTAACATATCTGATTCCTGCTACCTAGCATATGGATCAAAACCTAATAAAATGGGAAAAATCGCGAACAAACTAAGTGGGTGTATTTACCAAATCGCTTGTAACTCAACTGCTTCTAACCATAGACCGAATATAGTGTCAAATTTTTGTTCAGACAATTGGCTAGTGATATATGGGCTAGTGTAAACTTATATGACGTCTACTACGTATAATGTTAATTAAAGCCTTATTAATTGGAGAAAACTCGCGGAAAAACTAAGGAGGTATGCGTACAAAATTGCTTATAACTCAACGGCTAATGACCCTAGAGAGCTAAGAATAGAAGCAAATGTTTTACTAACCATATATTGACATACATAAATATATCTGACATCTAATACCTAGTATATGAGTAAAAACTTTAAAAATGGGAGCAGAAATCACGAAAAACCTAAGGGGGTAGTATTACTATATCTCCTGTAGCTCGTGTGTTAATGTTTGCTTCCGCAATGTTCGAATGATATATTAGCTGATATAAACATATCTGAACCCCTGCTACCTAGCATACGAAACGGAACCTAATAAAATGGGGATGAATCGTGAACAAACAAAGGGGGCATACATACCAAATCGCTTGTTATTCAACTGCTAATGAACATAGAGAGCAGAGAATAGTGTCAAATTATTGCTAAGACATTGGACTAGTTATATGGGCTAGTTGATACTTATCAGATGTCTACTGCCAAGAATATAAATACAAACCTTATAAATTGGAGAAAAATCATGAAAAAATCAGAGGTATACCATGTACTTCTAAAACAATTCATTACTCAACTACGTTTTGCCCTAAGGAGTTAAGTTAAGTATACGATGATTGATAAAGAAATGTACAGAAGATATATTAGCTTGTATAAACAAACAAACTTGACTTCTTCTACCTAGTATATGAATCAAAACCTTATAAATAGGAGGAAAATTACGAAAATAAGTAATGAGGTATACACTGTACTTACAAAATCACTTGTATCTCAATTGCTAATAACCCTACAGAGCTGATAATAGTGTCAAGTGATTGCTTAGGCAATGTTCTAGTACACATTGTCAGGTAAAATTGATATGTCATCTGTAACTTAGAATATTATTTAAAAAAACACACCTTTATATAGGATATATTGGAGAAAAATCAGTTAAACTAAGGGAGTATGTTTTATGAATATTCATGAATACGCAAATAAGATAATTTGCAAATGATATAAATGAATGTAAAGTATTTGTTTTAACTCTAGTTTGAGATCAAATTCGATCCAGTGGCAGCCAAGATATACTGCTAACCAACTTTGTTACATGTATGCTCAATTTTGTAAATTCCAGAATGCATACTTGCAATAACTTGACCTTTTACCTCATGTTTCTCAGACATACCATCCAGTTAGAACTTGTAGCAAGGCTTGATATCATTTATTATCCATTTGCTTTTATTTCCATTCATATTTCAGTACAGTGTTACAAAGAAAAGAAGTTATTATACTTAAATGTATCATTTTACCGCACATTTGCACTTATTTGACCTTTGACCTCGCAGTGACCTCCAAGGTGGGAGTAATTGGGCTATAAAGTGCTAAGAGATTCAATGTTGACTAAGTTTATGTAAAATAAATCTGCTAGCTTTGGATTTTGCATGAAAATAATAACATTCCCATGTCAAAAGTAAAAATAATACGTTTTCCCGAAATTAGATACTGTAAATTCGGAAATTTTCGCGAGACTTTTATTTCGCGAATTTACGATTTCTGAATTATTAGCGAGTTCTTGAATTCGCGAGCAAGTACTCGTGCAGTCTATAAAGCTTATAGTAATTCTTTATTAGCGAGAACTTTATTTTCGCGAAGCAACGACTTCGCGAATATTAGCGAAAATTAAGTTCTCGCGAAAATTTCCGGATTTACAGTACCAAACGAAAAGTGAGTTTAAGGGCCATAAGCTACCGATCTGTGATTGCTATCATAATGAAATTTTATCTACACATGCTAGACTAATAGAAAATTAGTATTAGATTTACATGTAGTCCCCTTGACTGGTAACAAAAAATTGTCTGGCTCACGGACTATTAATTGATGTTTCAAGGCAAATGTGCATTTTTTTTAAATATTATTAAGATAAAAAAAATCCGAGTTAAATTGCCTGAAACAATAAATGCTGAATTTCATGTAAATACATTTTTAAAAGCGTACAACGGTCCTTAATTTTCAGATTAAATACGACTTTACAAGATCTGGTATTAAAGGACTAAGCAATTGAAATATATATTAGTCATATTAAAGTTCGTCTTTCTTCTGTCCTGAATCTAGCTAGGTAATTGGAGCTACACGCTCAAATATCAAATGCAACTTTGACGTCGTAATTAAATTAAATTATTTCTAAGACCATTCTGTCTCGATGACGATGACTGTCAATACGACATGCACAACTGTCACATGAATAGGTAAAATTGCATTAAAATTTCACTATGATCTACCATCAAGCATATATTTTACTTTAGGTGGCCTACTATAGAAATGGTACCATTTTATTTCAATCTCTGTATGACACTAATTTAATTCTCAAAAATGGATACATTCCCTTTTATCCCGAATTGTGGAAATTTTATCTCAACTTAACTTAATCCGTTACGATATGGTTATAAGATAGTTGCAGTTTTAATTTTTATTTACTTTTGTAAAATGTGTATTAATACATGGGCACGTTTTCGTAATGAGAATGAGTTTTGTAAAAAGAAATGTCTGCACATTTCTAATTGGCATATAACGCAAATGAAGTCTCGATTGTTTTGAGAATAAGTTGCAATTCCAATTGCTCGACAGTAGTTTTGAGTTTATTTTCGTTACACTTACCAGCATGAAAAGACAATTCTAGCAGAAAGCAGTCTGCATTGTTGTTTAATATGTCTTACTGCCATTATAACCTTTATGTTTGATTTAATAATCCAGTTCTCGAGGGGGGGTGTAATATCATTATGTCTACAGTCTACACTGAGGTTTCTAACGGCCGCTGAGGGCTGTGTAGACACTCTTTACTATTGCACCTTCCTTAAACGATTACTAGTTAAAGCCGTCGTGTTTTCTATTGAAGTTGTTAGGTAAATGTTATTTACATGTATTATACTTGAACATGAATAATAAGGCTATGATTAGACGCCGCAGTATGTGGCATCGTCCTTGTATAACGTCCTTTGTCCTATGTATCTCAGGGCAGTGCGCATACATCCTATCACTGATGATGTAAAACTTAAGTTTCCTTAATTTGCTCTAGTGTGTAAGAAAATCCGAACACAGGTGCAATCATGACTTCTGTGTAAAGAACGAAAGAAAAATGACACCTATGAATCAATCTATCTAAACTGAGAGGAACAAGGAATTCATTTTTTTTTTCAACATTAACTATTGCTTTCTTATTCTTAGACGTATCTTGAAATATAACCAGTTTGTATATTTTGATTGTGGCAGTATGCAATTTCTGCTTTCGATTTCGCAAAAGTGCATTTTAGACGTATGCTTACGCCGGGATAAATTTTGGTCTAAGGCATTTGTCGTCTTGACACTGTTGTGTCCATTTGGCTAATGACGTTTATGCGGCTATAAGAATTTGACCCAAATGTCATTTGGCATGCTATATGAGCCAACAAGCTGTATACCTTCCTATAAAATTCTTCATCTATTTCATTAGGAGGACTTGCCCATGCAATATACAGAGTTTTTTCAGCTGTAATAAATTGAAAAGTTCATTGGAAAAGTTCGATATACGCATTTAATAGTTTTACCCAAAACATAGTTCAAGTACAAGTACAATGTTAGGCGAGGCGATCTAACGAGAACCCACAATCTATTTGTTGGATCAAATAAAAATCAAAACTAAAAACTATATTTACCCCAATTAACTGTATAAAGATGGGGTTTAAATGGGTATTCATTTCACGGACATGTTATCCTGCCGTGAAGAATGTTCTCATTTAGTTGCGCGCAATGATAAAGGTTCATGAAAAGCACGCTTATAATACAGTTGTAAAATTAATGAAGTCACTAAAATAGTTACTCTAAAGGGCGGTGAGACATGAATCAAATTCTATTTTAGATCTGTTTAATTTAACGACATCAGATGCAACCATCATGTCTCAGAATCGGGCAATTTCAAAGTTAATTGAAATCTTGATTTCATTTGAATGTCTTTCCGAAAATAAACGATATTTATACTTTGATAAAAGTAATGATCTAAGAGAAACCAAATACAATAAACATGCATCACTATCGAATATTTCAGACAGCAGAATAAGACATGTGTGATTAGTTAAACCCATTTTGACGATGGTACTTGCCCACCATTGTTATTGGGGTGAGTCCATTTTCATTTAAGGGGCATCATGAGTGACTTTAACGTTTGTGCGATGTGCGATCTCCCGTTGGGAGATCGCATATATAGTTGATCAAGATCAGAACGTGGGGCTCAATCGACCACCGACTTCAGACTTCCGTCGTACTTGATTGGACGAGTCAGCTTCGATTGAGTCACACGTAATAGCGCATGTCGGCTCAGGTATGAAAGCTCACGTTGAACCGAGCTGTCATCTAGTCGTTTCGGTCTGTGGTTATCGCCGTGGGTTTATAATTATGTGGTCATACAGTGAAATTAGTGCTGAGAGATCGCAAGCGTTTGGAAACGCTTAAACTTGTACAATATTATATTTGTATTTCATTTCCTATCAGGTAAACATGTCCGTGAAAAGTATACCCCCTCATACCCCACTTTTATATAGCATAACTGGGGTATGCTAGGGTATACCTATTTTTCTTATTTTTGATCCAAAACATAGATTGTGAGTACTCTTTAGAACCGCCTCGCCGAGGCGGTACTAACGTGTACCGACAATCAATGTTTTGAGCAAATACATTGAAAATATCAATTTTTTTCTAATGATTTTTTTTTTTTTATTTTTACAGATGAAAAAATCTCGATATATTGCATGGGCGTGTTTTCATAATGGATAATATTCCTATGAGCAAACAGAATAGTCAAAGATAGGACACCGCGTGTCTCATTAGCGAAATGCTGACCTGACCTGTCTCCACCATTTGGTGTCACTTGTAACGTATACGCACAATCAAATGCGCCAGATTTAAAGTGGGAATGAAAGTTGGACGTGTATCCATGTGTTTTATTCAGAAATGTTGCACTTTAAGGGTACATGCCGATCAAATGCGTGTTGCGAATTTATGCTTTTTTCAGTAGCTGTATGTGTGAATTTTCATGCTGACCCCTACTTGGAACCAGGGACGACATTTTTTGTATCGGTTTATCTTTTGCAGTGGTGTGTGTGTAACAGATATTTAGAGGGATGAAAGTAACTTTCTGAAAGGAAGAATTTTTACCAGACCTGTATTATTCCTCACATTTTCGAAACATAATAGTAGGAATAAACATTTTGATCAGTATATGTACCTACATTAGTAGGAATAAACATTTTGATCAGTATATGTACCTACATATGTTTACGTTGAAATGACATTTATGGACGCACATCGCCACATCATGCGATTAGTCAATACTTTTAACTATTTGGAACGAAATAGTAGAGTTGCTTATGTCATCCCATGACCACTTTTTGTTAATCAGGGTTTCTATATACCAAAATGTTTGTTTTCATGTGTAGATTCCGAAAATGTTTCCTGCCATTTTTTCTTTCAACTTTCAAGGTCAAAGGTCACGGCTTTGAAATTCGTATGACCTGATATATTATCGTGACTATGCTTAGTATGCTATGAAACAATTGCTTAAAACCAGGTAATATCGATAGTAAATATGTAACATCAATTCCAAATGACATTTTAAATGACATTGACCTTTCATTTTGAAAGGTCAATGTCATTTATTCACTTTTTGTCAAAAATATATGAAAAAAAATCTAATAAAACATGCACATTTCGAAATAAGCAATAAATGAGTTGTATCTCAGACCTTCATTATGATAAGCGTCTATGTCTGCTTTCATATTTGATCACTTGTACCGTCAATCCTAATAGGTTGCCATAGCAGCTAAGATTTATAGAAAGTCAAATAGAAAATTTTGGATATTTGACAATTGAAGAAAATTATGAGAATTCATGTTTCTAATAGAATGAAACAAATATATATAAAAACCTTGATTGTCATACCTCAAGATGTCTGTTGCTACGCATAGCGTTGAACAGCTGTCTGCCATTTTCTCATTTACACTTTCAAGGCCAAGGTCAAGGGGCAAAGGTCACATTCATAGAAGTTATAGGACTTGTGATTAAATCGTGTTTTATGGGTAATATTTGATTAACATTTAGTACAAAACTGGTTATGTGGAAAGTTAATACCAAACGTCAATTTTAAATGCCACTTTCAAATGACCTTGACACATGCATTTGAAAGGTCAATGTCACTTACTCAAAAATTGTCAAAAATATATGCATAAAATGCTTATAAACATATGCGATCCGAAACAAGCACTAGATATGTTGTTTCCAGTGACTTTATTATGCTTAGCATCTATTCCTGCTTAAAAATTTTGCCACTCGTACCGTCAGTCCTAATCGGTTGCCATAGCAACGTAGATTTGTGGAAGACGAAATAGAAAATTTTGCATTTTTGATAACTGAAGATCTTTTTAAAAAATCATGTTATGCAACAAACATATTTGATTACCTTCATTTCCATACACCAAAATGTTCGTTTCGTTGCATAGGTTTCAAATGTACTGAAAAAGCATGAATTCGCAACATGCATTTGATCGGCATGTACCCTTAAAGTGCAACATTTCTGAATAAAACACATGGATACATGTCCAACTTTCATTCCCACTTTAAATTTGGCGCATTTGATTGTGCGTATACGTTACAAGTGACACCAAATGGTGGAGACAGGTCAGGTCAGCATTTCGCTAATGAGACACGCGGTGTCCCATCTTTGACTATTCTGTTTGCTCATAGGAATTTCATCGAAAATGCAATACAAATATAAAATGTAAAACGTTAAAATCGCCCATGATGCCCCTTAAATGAAAGTGGACTCACCCTAAAGACAATGATGGGCAAGTACAATCGTCAACATGGGTTTAACTAATCACACATGTCTTTTTTTTTCGTTCCCATTTATCAAGAAAACCACGCAAAAATAAAATATACAAAAAGTGAGAAATCAAATAAAGAAATGAAGATATCATAAGTATAAACAATCGGTTGATTAAGAAATACCGCTGTCTGAAATATTCGATAGTGAGGCATGTTGTATTTGGTTTCTCTTAAATCATTACTTTTATCAAAGTACAAATATCGTTTATTTTCGGAAAGACATTCAAATGAAATCAAGATTTCAATTAACTTTGAAATTGCCCGATTCTGAGACATGATTGTTGCATATGATATCGTTAAATTAAACAGATCTGAAATAGAATTTGATTCATGTCTCACCGCCCTTTAGAGTAACTATTTTAGTGATTTCATTAATTTTTACAATTGTATTATAAGCGTGCTTTTCATAACCTTTATTATTGCGCCCAACTAAATGAGAGCACTCTTCACGACAGGATAACATGTCCGTGAAATGAATAACCATTTAACCCCATCTTTATATAGTTAAGGACTTATGGGTGGTCACTGTATATACATAATTGAAGATTTACCTGTATAAAAAAGCATTGTTTATTTTGTCAACAATGCTACATTCTTTAGCATGCTTTATCATGGGACTATTGAATATGTTGCAAATACATGAATTTGTGTATACATGATTGTGGAATGAGTGGTCAGCTCAGAGCAAGTGAGTCATTTTTCAGTTACTTCCGGGTTGAAATCGTCGGACCCATTTTTCTTAGCTTTTTGAAAACAATAAGACAGATTTTTCGATGAAGTCATTGACTTCAATCATATAAGAACCTGAAACAAAAGGCATGTCATCTTTCAGTAAACAATAAGCGCACACGATCCGTCCCAAGTTACCCACTTTCAGAATTTTCCAGAAAAAAAACATATTTACACTAACTTTTCCCAGAGAAATACATTTCCATGACCCCAGAATAACTTTTAATTTGTCAGATTATGTATCCTAGACATTTAGGCTTTGTGTAATTTTTATTCAAATGCATTCCATTTTCCAGGAAATGGGTCCCACGAAAACCAGTTACATTTCCAATTTTACACCAAGCTATTTAAAATTTTAAAATAATAACTATATTGACTCATTCCTAGTATCAGTGACGTCTATTAGCAATAAATACATATCATCATATGATTGACACATTCAAGAAAACAGTACATTTCTGTTTTACATACCCCACCCACTCATGTCAATATTGATAAATCCTTAATTGGGGTAAACATAGTTTTGATTTTTATTTGATCCAACAAATAGATTGTGGGTTCTCGTTAGATAGCCTCGCCTAATATTGTACTTGTACATGTATTTGGACTATGTTTTGGGTAAAACTATTAATTGCATTTATCGAACATTTCCAATGAACTTTTCAATTTATTACAGCTGAAAACAACTGTATGTTCTTCTAATGAAATAGATGAAGAATTTTATGGGAAGGTATACGACTTGCTGGCTCATATAGCATGCCAAATGACATTTCGGTCAAATTCTTATAGCCGCATAAACGTCATTAGCCAAATATGAATGCAAATATGGACACAACAGTGTCAAGAAGACAAATGCCTAGTCTGATATCCTTTAGACCAAATTTTATCCCGGCGTATGCATAAGTCGAAAATGAAGTTTCGCAAAATGGAAAGCAGAAATTGCATACTGCCACAATCAAAATATACAAACTGGTTATATTTAAAGATACGTCTAAGAATAAGAAAGCAATAGTTATGGTCCATGAGCTATTTAAGATGTCGGTACCACCTGACCTGAACAGATCCCCCTGCACTTTTTGGCAATTTTGGCATGTATAGAATTAGATAAAATTGGGGGGACCTTTCTAGGTGGTAGCTTTATGGTTAAAATCTTCGAGTTTATTCTAGTATACCCCCTTCATTTGTCTGTGTTTTTTTCTCTTATATCTTAAGTTTTCCTCAATTTTATGAACAAGATAGTCAGCTTGTTCATATGTCTTATTATATAACATGGCTATCAATTATTGTCATATCAATCATTTGATGCCAATTTTAGCTCTCTAGGACTTTTGGCTGCTGAGATATAAACGTTTCTGTTGGTATACCCCCTCTATTTTTCTGTCATTTTTATCTACTATTTTAAGTTCTTATCAATATTCAACACTAAGAACGCCTAGTTTTTCAAATCTTATCCTATGATTATATAACAATACCATAACAATTATTTGATACCAATTTCGGCTCTCTATAATTTTTGGTTACCGAGTTATAAAGATTTTTTGTGGTATACCCCTTCACTTTTTTTCTGTGATTTTTCTCTAATATTTATAGTTTTTATCAATATTCGAGAAAAGTAAGCCAGGTTGTTTGTGTATTTTACCACGTGATTTTAGAACATTATCTTAGCAATTATTTGATACCAATTTCAGCTTTCTAGAGCTGTTTGTCATTGAGATAGTAGCAGTTTTATTGGTATACCCCCTTCATTTGCAAGTGATTTTTCACTTATATCTTAAGTTCTTTTAAATATTTGAGAAACAAGAAGGTCAGCTTGTTTATATACTTGTTGCTTAGTTATAGAATATTGTCATAGCAATCATTTTATAACAATTTCAGCTCTGTAGAGCCTTTGGTAATTGAGATATTAGCAGTTTTATTGATATACCCCCTTCTTTGCCAGTGATTTTTTTCCTATATCTTAAGTTTTCCTTGAGTAGCAAAAGCGTCAGCTTGCTATATACCTTTTACATGGTCATAGAATATTGTCATATCAATTATTTGATACCAATTTCAGCTCTCTAGGACTTTTGGTTGTTGAGATATATATGTTTCTTTGGTATACCCCCTATATTTTTCTGTGATTTTTCATCTAATATTTTAAGTTTTCATCAATATTCAAACACTAAGAAAGTCTAATTTTTCATAAATCTTATCTTTTGATTATAGAACATTACCATAGCAATCATTTGATACCAATTTAAGCTCTCTGTATTTTTTGGTTGCTGACGTATTAAGTTTTTTTGGTGGTATACCCCCTAGACTTTTTTGTGATTTTTCTTTAATATTTAAAGTTTTTATCAATATTCAAAAGAAGTAAGTCAGATTGTTTAAGTGACTTACAAAGTGGTTTTAAAGCGTTATTTTAGCAATCATTTGATACCAATTTCAGCTTTCTAGGGCTTTTTGTCGATGAGATATTAGCAGTTTTATTGGTATACCCCCTTCGTTTTCCAGTGATTTTTCTCTTATATCTTAAGTTCTTTCAAATATTTGAGCAACAAGAAAGTCGGCTTGTTTATATACTTGTTACATGGTTATAGAATATTGTCAAAGCAATCATATTATAGCATTTTCAGTCTCTAGAACTTTTGGTTATTGAGATACATACGTTTCCGTTGGTATGCCCCCTATATTTTTCTGAGATTTTTTATCTTATATTTAAAGCTCTCATCACTATGTCATCAATGAGAAAGTCAAATTATTTATGTTTTATCACATGATTAAAGAAAGTTATCCTAGCAATCATTTGATACCAATTTAAGCTCTCTAGATCTTTTGGTCACTGAGATATTTGCAGTATTTTTGGTATACCCCCTTCGTTTGCCAATGTTTTTTTCTCCTATAGCTAAAGTTCTCTTAAATATTCGAGAAACAAAAAACACATTTTGTTTATATACCCTTTACATGGTTATAGAATATTGACATAGCAATCATTTGATACCAATTTCAGATGTCTAGGACTTTTGGTTGTTGAGAAATATACAATTCCGTTGGTATACCCCTATATTTTTCTGAGATTTTTTTTCTAATATTTAAAGTTTTCATCTATATTCCAACAATGAGAAAGTCAAATTATTCATGTTCTTTATCTTATGATTATAGAACATTATTCTAGCAATTATTTGATACCAATTTTAGCTCTCCAGAGCTTTTTTTCACTGATATATCAGCAGTTTTATTGGGTAACCCTCTTCGTTTGCAAATGTTTTTCTTCTATAGCTTAAGTTCTCTTGAATATTCGAGAAACAAGAAAGACATTTTATAATATACCCTTTACATGGTTATAGAATATTGTCATAGCAATAATTTGATACCAATTTCAGCTGTCTAGGACTTTTGGTTGCTGAGATATATACGTTTCCGTTGGTATACCCCCTATATTTTTCTGAGATTTTTATCTAATATTTAAAGTTCTCATCTATATTCCAACAATGAGAAAGTCAAATTAATTATGTTTCTTATCTTATGATTATAGAACATATTTCTAACAGTCATTTGATTCTAATTTTAGCTCTCTAGAGCTTTTGGTCACTGAGATATCATCAGTTTTATTTGTATACCCCCTTCGTTTGCCAATGTTTTTTTCCCTATATCTGAAGTTCTCTTCAGTATTTGCGCTACAAGAGAGTCAGTTTATTGATATATTTAATTGTATAATTATAGAATATTGTTATAGCAATCATTTGATACCAATTTCTGTTCTTTATGACTTTTGGTTCCTGAGAAATACACGTTTCCATAGGTATACCCCCTCCATTTTCTGTGACTTTTCTCTAATATTTAAAGTTTCCTCAATATTTGAACAGCACAAAAGTCCGACTATTAATGTATCTTATTATGTGGTTTTAGAATGTTATCATAGCAATAATTTGTTACAAACTTCAGCTCTCTATGGCTTTTGGCTGCTGAGCTATAAACGTTTCTGTAGGTATACCCCCTACTCTCTAAAATTGAAAGTTCTCATCAATATTTGAACACCAAGAAGGTCAAAATCATTCTGCATTTTTTCACATTAATATAGAACATTATCATAACAATAATTTAATACAAATTTCAAGTCTTTGGAGTTTTTGGTTGGTGAGATATCAGAATTTCGTTGATTTTTCCCCTTCGTTTATCTGTTATTTTTCTCTAATATCTGAAGTTCTTTTTAATATATTAGCATTAAGATAGCCAGCTTGTTTATATATCTTATTACATGGTTATAGAGAATTGTCATAGCAATCATTTGATACCAATTCAAGCTCTTTAGAGCTTTTGGTTGCTGAGATATAAACAACTGTGCTGGTATTCTCCATTTTCTGTGATTTTAGTCTAATACATAAAGTTTTCATTAATATTCGAACACCAGGAAGTCAGTTTGATAATTTTATCTTATTACATAGTTATAAAGCATTGCAAAAGCAATCATTTGATACCTATTTCTGCTTTCTAGGTCTATCAATAGCCAAGATACATGTGGTAATATAGGTGTACCACCTTACTATCTGCGCTTATTAGGGGTGGTGTTGAACACTCTGTGATTTTAGGTGACACAAATGGGCATTAAAGTGATCCTCTGACCACACTGGCACCCTTGAGCATTTGTTCTAAGGGTTCAAATTACATCCATTAACCCAAACCAAACCCTTCAAATGGCAATATAATTATTTTCCCTTTGTAAATCCTGATTTTCGTCATTTTCATTAATATTCATGAAGATGCAAATGAGATGATTTTCATTTAGGCCCATGGCATCAACAAATTTGTCAAATAGAATAATTGATACAATAACAATGAGCCACAATGATAGTTTAGGCCTGAAATTAGTTTTTATGGGATAATTGATTTTTAACTTCTTTTTTTTTTCATTTTAATGTTTTAATGAAAATTCATGAATATGCAAGTGAGATAATTTCCATTACTTATCATATGATAAAAGGGATATGTCTGTACTTTAAAATGAGACCAAGTTCAATGGTCTAGGATAAAAAACAATTGAGATATTTTCAATTTTCTATGTGTACCCCCATTATTGACGCAAAAATTGAATATTTAGAGTAATTTAATAAAACATAGCATAAAACGCAAACGCCTCGACTTTCAGATGGCAGAAAACAAGATTTGATGGCTTTTTCGATGTACATTTAGAGAATAATAGTTTAGAAATTTCCCTTGGGGAGGAAATGGGGATATGGATAGCTAGAAGACTATTCCCTACCGTTTTTTGTGTTAAAATGACGTTTTTTTAAATTATGGGATATCGTAAATAACGTGTCGTTTCACCATTAAAGCTACCAGCAATGCAAGTCCCCCCGATTTTTTACAAGTCTACAAACATAGTCCTACATGAAAATCATAAGGGGATTTGTTCAGGCCAGATGGTACCGACCCCCAAAATTTACGGTATTGGCTCATGGACCATTAATGTTGAAAAACATAAGTTCCTTGTTCCTCTCAGTTTAGATAGATTGATTCAGAGGTGTCATTTTTTGTTCGTTCTTTACACATGAGTCATGATTGCACTTGTGCACCTGTGTTCGGATTTTCTTACACACAAGAGCAGATTGAGGAAACTTAAGTTTTACATCATCAGTGATAGGATGTCTGAGCACTGCCCTGAGATACATAGGACAAAGGACGTTATACAAGGACGATGCCACATACTGCGGCGTCTAATCATAGCCTTATTATTCATGTTCAAGTAACATTTACGAAACAACTTCAACAGAAAACACGACGGCTTTAACTAGTAATCGTTTAAGGAAGGTGCAATAGTAAAGAGTGTCTACACAGCCCTCAGCGGCCGTTAGAAACCTCAATGTAGACTGTAGACATAATGATATTACATCCCCCCCCTCGAGAACTGGATTATTAAATCAAACATAAAGGTTATAATGGCAGTAAGACATATTAAACAACAACGCAGATTGCTTTCAGCTAGAATTGTCTTTTCATGCTCGTAAGTGTGACGAAAATAAACTCAAAACTACTGTTTAGCGAATAGAATTGCAACTTATTCTCAAAACAATCGAGACTTCATTTGAGTTATATGCCGATTAGAAATGTGCAGACATTTTTTTTACAAAACTCATACTCATTACGAAAAAGTGCCCATGTATTAATACATTTTACAAAAGTAACTATCTTATAACCATATCGTAACGGATTAAGTTAAGTTGAGATAAAATTTCCACAATTCGGGATAAAAGGGAATGTATCCATTTTTGAGAATTAATTTAGTGTCATACAGAGATTGAATATAAAATGGTACCATTTCTATAGTAGGCCACCTAAAGTAAAATATATGCTTGATGGTAGATCATAATGGGATTTTAATGCAATTTACCTATTCATGTGACAGATGTTCATGTTGTATTGACTGTCATCGTCATCGAGACAGAATGGTCTTAGAAATAATTTAATTACGACGTCAAAGTTGTATTTGATACTTGAGCGTGTAGCTCCAATTACCTAGCTAGATTCAGGACAGAAAAGTAAGACGAACTTTAATATGCCTAATATATATTTCAATTGCTTAGTCCTATAAGACCAGATCTTGTAAAGGCGTACTTAATCTGAAAATTAAGGACCGTTGTACGCTTTTAAAAATGTATTTACATGAAATTCAGCATTTATTGTTTCAGGCAATTTAACTCGGATTTTCTTTATCTTAATAATATTTAAAAAAAATGCACATTTGCCTTGAAACATCAATTAAGGCAGGATGTATTTTGTTACTTGCTCCTAAGCAGACAAATACTTAATCTGACATTGACGGTAAATTTGTGTATCTTGTGATTTTTATACATAAATAAATTGTATACATATATCTATTTTTATATTGTTTTATTTAGTAGACTGATACCAGTCTAGGACGCCAGGGCGATATCAGTTAAATCTGAACACATACAGTAGCAAACATTGTTGTAATTTCATCTGTATCACGGATACTCCAAGGTTGTCTTTTACCGGATCAATGCTGACGTAAAGAAAATATTAATATTTCAATTGTTCATTATTTGTGACAAGCAATGTCGTTTGAACACTTTGTCTGCGACGCAATGATATTTAGCGCTGGGGATCTTGGCTTATTCAATAAGTTAAACGACATTTACCAAAATGAGTTACTGCATAAGAAATTACATTTTAGTCTCTAGGCCGATATTTAGGTTGGTTGGTTGATTAAAGGTTTAACGTCCCACCAGCTGCTAAGGTCATATGGGGACAGGACCTCGGTTTATAGTCCCATCCGACGAACTGGAGAAGCCCGGGATCGAACCTGCGACCCCTGTTTTACAAGGCGAGTGACATAATCACTGCACCACGAAGGATATTTAGGGTCGTTTCGTTATAAATACATATATTAGTATGCAGTTCTTTAAGACGGTAAAATATATATGTAGTCCTAAACTAACCACATGGCAAATGATTAAAAAAACTCAGCGGCGTCTAAAAGACGGAGCATTTAGTTGTCCGATAACCTGAAGACATTTTAACGACATGGGTAATCATTGAATGAGTAATTTTGTCTAGGCTCTAAGGCTCTATCACCTGAAGCGAAATAATGCATTTGAGAACTAGGGTTTTCTGGAGAATGTTGCAAACATCACGTATACATGTCCGTGTAATGACTCGTATTCAACATTCATACAGTAAAGGGAGAATAGAGGGACCAGGAATCGATGCAATTAGATTTAAAGTACCAATATAGACAACAGTTTGGAAAGAAATACATTAAACACAACAAAACACATTTCCAACAACACACTCCAAAAGCAGAATGACTAGCTCTTTCCCAACAAGGTAGTCATCCGGCTGATATCAACCAAAGCCAAAGGCAACGAGAACAACTTGTTTTTGTTCAAAGCTAAACAAACGTTTTTCTACAATGCATGGGCTAGTTTTCGTGATCAAGTTATATCTCTCGAGTCAGATTGACTACATCAGGACAGGAAATGTCAAGATTATCTCCATTAAGCCAAAGCATTGCGGTCTGTACGACTACATGGTGACCATGTGGACGAGGTTTGAGACTGTACGTTAAGGTCACTACGTCCGTGATAACACAATATTCTTCATAAAGCATTAAACCTTTAGTTTTACTGGCTAGATTCTAAGAGTTCTACATATATATCTTAACATGAACCTTTTTCAGATTAATTGGTTTAATAAATCATATTTACTTTATCTGTACATCTAGATCCGTAGGCTAAACTTCACTCCGCTCCACTTCGGTACCTCCTTCTAATTTCGTGGTAGATCAGCTGCTTAACCTTCACTCCGCTCCACTTCGGTACCTCGTTCCACTTTCGTGATCGATCAACCGGCTAACCTTCACTCCGCTCCACTTCGTAATAGATCAGCTGCTAACCTTCACTCCCTCAGACGGCTTAGCTTTTGTTGTTTTTCAACTAATGTTAAGGAAAAGACCATTATGAGCCTAGTCTACTGTCTAATCCTTTCGTTCTTGTGTATATGCTCTAAGTATTCATGATTCTATGTACATATATGAAATCATGAAAATTCTAATAAATAAGTAAATAAATAAATAGATAATAACTTTTGTCAATTTTATATATTATAGGTTTTGTATAATAGTTTGTATCCAAACTCTGTTTGGATAATACTAGTGTTTGTATCGACTATCCTGTTTAAAGTTGCAATATTACAGTAGTTCACTTTGTCTCCATTTTGCCAAATCTAAAGGGTCACTGAAGAGGCTTAAATAGCCGAAACCGCGGTATGGCCCATCCCTTTTCTCATTAAAATGCTCACTGCTCTTAAAGGATCTCAGTTTTATTTTTATTTTCTATTACTGCAACTAGTGTTGTGCCGTGTGGCGGCCCTGAAAAAGTCTCCCCGTACATCATGCATAGTGCAGATTATATTTTCCGTATGTCCTTTGAGATCAGCGAGGGTGTTCTAAGAAATCAGAAATCCTTATCGTTTAGATTCATTTTCTAACCAACGCTTTATATATTTGACTTTGTTTGGATAATACAAGTCTTTGTATCGAGTTTCTTGTTTAAAATTGCAATATTTCAGTATTTCACTTTGGCTCCACTTTGCCAAATCTAAAGGGTCACTGAAGATGCTTAAGTAGCCGAAACCGCGGTATGGCCCATCCCTTTTCTCATTAATATGCGTACTGCTCTTAAAGGATCTCAGTTTTATTTTTATTTGCAGCTTATCTATGGTGGCGATTGTGTTTGAAAGGTATATGTACATGTACCAGGAGCAAATATCTACAGTTGAAAACAAACAAAAACACATGCAAACACATCGCATGTATACAAGGTCAATGTTTCATTTTTTGTGTGTGTTTTCTTTTCTTTCTTTCTTTTCGATTTGCTAAGCATTCATTCACTATGTGCTGTACAGACCTTAATCCATTTACGGCGTAGTGGAGTAGATTTTTTTTTTCGAAATTGCCGCGCAAATTCAATGTCTACCAAATAACTGCCATTGATCGTTCTGACAACTTGCAATTCACATTGCACAATTGTTTTGGATTCTTATATCTGGAGCATAAAAAGAAATATCATGAGCATTCTTATAATGATTCTTTGTAGAATATGTTTGCTCAATATTGATTAATTCATAATCAAAATGTTATAAATCATGTACAACAAAATCAATATCTACACTGTATAGGCGTAAAATGCGAATCGATTTTAAGTATTCATCGAGCATATGGAATGTCGTGTTTAATGTTCAATAC
Source organism: Rugalucina vietnamica (assembly GCA_964017185.1). Lineage (NCBI taxonomy): Eukaryota > Metazoa > Mollusca > Bivalvia > Lucinida > Lucinidae > Rugalucina > Rugalucina vietnamica. The sequence goes on along the minus strand of OZ024869.1, from coordinate 13,361,053 downwards.
TTAGTAGGCTTATTAAACATTAAAGAAAAAGCTAACAGTGTAGAAACAGTGATCTTGTGAAAATTTTAGGCAAGTGCAAAACGGCTTCAATCAGCCGAATTATATATAACACGACAAAACTTCTCAGGGTACGCTTGTAGTAAGTACAGTTTGCTATAAATATTCGACACGCACTTGTTCAATAGAACACAATTTTACCATGATATATTTGAGGTTATGTTGTAGCCTCTTTCTCGTTTAAATGTAAACTCTTTATTTACCTTATTACATGTATTAACCTTATCATTAACCTTATTATTAACCTTGTTATAACCTAGATTTGGCAGATTAAACGATGCTCAAGTTCATTGACAAATCTATTGATTGTACAAATCAAATTATTCACCAGACATATATTTGGTTGTGTACTTACATGTATACAAGTATGTTTTCCTATCAGGCTGGTAACCGATGGCTACAAGAAGGGAAATCAAAACACCTAAGCGGGGTTTGAACGCATCTTATCAAATTATATGTCGCCCCTGTCGGACAAATCAGAACGAGTCTACTGTTGGGTACTTCTGCGACGATTGCGAGGAATATTTATGTGATGAATGCCGGCAGAAACATGGTCGACTAGAGATCACCAAAGATCATAAAATTACTAACACAAAGAGTCGAAGAAGTAACCTTGTGACCGATGTTTGTGCTTGTGCAAAACGTGAAACAGTTACGTGGTTGTGTGATGAACATAATGAAGCTTTTTGTGACCCATGTAAGCGTCAAAAGCACCGAATGTGCATTACACATTGCGTTTCCGTAAATGGGGATCACACAAAACCCGTCGACTATGCAGGAATAAAATCCAATAAAAGACAGGCACGTACCTTTCTTGTAAACAAACCTTTAAAATACGAGGTGAAAACAAAAACACAAAATAACTCACCATTGAAACGGCGGGATCGGTCAAGGTCTGTATCTAGACATGCATTAAAACGCAAACACACTTGTGAAAAAAGGAAGTCTGTAACGCTAAATAAAAAGAAGAAACACGTCAAAAGAATTAAAAACAATGCAAATGACTTTTACGACCAAGAAAAGCAGGATCTACTCGGAAAAGATAATATACAATTACCAAATGTTTCTAAGATCCCCAAAAACATATTGTACATCCGTTCGGTAAATGTTCGATGTAATTGGGTTACTAGCATGTGTATTATGCCAAATGGTTGTCTTGTCTTAATAGAGTTCTCCAACGATACGGTGAAAGTACTCGACCAAGATACATTTGAAATAAACGGATTTACCAGATTATGCGGCCCTTTAGCTGATGTTGCTGTGGTAGACGATAATACCGTTATAACTACCATTTGTTATAAGAAGCGGTTACAGTTTGTTAACATTTTCCCAGATGTTTTAGCAGGGAAAGTCATACAACTTAAAAACGAATGTTTTGGTGTAGACGTTTTCAGAGATGAGATATTTGTGGTAGTGAGAGCGACCTTAGTGGGGTCTGGTGGAGACATCAAAGTACTTGATTTGGACGGAAACATAATCAGGTGCATTGAAATTAGTCCCGATGTACATACGTTTGTATGGCCAAGACTTCTTACAATCAATAAAAGTGACGGAACGATCTTTGTCTCTGACAATTACACGTCGACACTGTTGGGTTTGACGCATCAGGGTGAAATTATTTTCAAGTATAATGATGATGAGATGAAAGACCTATTTGGGCTGTGTCTTGATCGGGATGAAAATGTTTACGTGTGCGGAAGCAAAAGCAGAAATGTACAGCTGATTTCCAAACATGGGAGAAAAATTAAATCAATTCTAGATCTATCTAATATTGAAGGTCTAAACCAGCCTCGCTGCATTGCATTTAGGGAGAGCGATGATTTAATAATAATAGGTGGCAGATTTACACAACAGCTCCATATGTTTAAGCTAACAAAATATGAGCCGCCTCGTGGGAAAACCAACAATGTGGTTTCCGAACAGGTCTGACACAAACTGACCTGTACAAACACAGAAGATGGCTCAAAGCTTGAAATTTTGTATTTAAGAAGAAGAGGGATTGTACTATCCGTGTAGCGAAAACAAAGGCGCTGATCAGCTTCGCGGTTACCGCGAAGCTGATCTGCGTCTTTGTTTTTGCCTATGCAGATTGTTAGTTTTCCCACAAGGCGGCTCATATATTTGCATAAGTGATGATGAGAACTGATTCTTTTGGAAACGAAATAATGCTGAGGGAGGAAACTGTAAATGACAAATGCATTTTGTGTGAACGGTATTTATTCAAAAACTTCAAATTACAAGAATATTTGTTCATACAAGTTCAAAATACGAGGTCTTCATATAACGTTCTGAACGAACGCACACTGCTTATGAAATCTGCTTCCATTAATATGAATGTTTAGCGAGGCGATTCTATCAGTTGGGTAAAACAGATTGAATGGATATATAGTCACAAGGATTAAAAGACAATGAAAGGACAATACACTTTGTAATTATAGAAAATGACTTTTCGATATTTTTTGAATGACCGATGCAAAATAAGGGTTAAATTGCTCACCTACTAGGAATGCTACTGTTGAAATCAACCAAAAGTTATGTTTCTTTAATCAGTTGACAGAACATGTTGTCAAATATGACTGAACAGACTTTGTCACCTATATCTCATAAGATTCTGTCAATCATTGTGTGTTTTGCTTTAACGCCTGGTATATTTTCTTGTCATTTTAGATAACTATGCCAATATCTAAAGTCCTAGTCCCACTGTGCTTAAGATTGCTTTACATCGTCATAAGATTGCCTTAATATTAATTTGGGGGGTCATTTCCTTGACCCAGATTTGCAAAGTAAGAAAGCAGAAACACGTAAACATTTCACAAATTTTGCATACGCAGTCTTATCAGATTCAAAGATTCAAAATTCAATCTGCAAATAATCCAAAACATATAGGACAGACATGACATGAAAAACATAAATGTAATGACGTCACAAAATTACATGTACTAACTAGTGTATCCAATCACTCAACCTCAAAACTTCGTCCTAAATGTGTGAAACTCCACATTTATGTGATACTTTTATGCATCCAAGCAGCATACGAAAGGCCACAAACAGCGGAAGACATGAAACGAAGTAGTTGGACCCACCTTCACAAACATCACACAATGTAACTACCAGCTGGAATTGAACAGGGGCCAAATATAATATGTATTATATCATGTCTACATGCAAAATATGTATATGTAACAACTTGAATAAATTGCTATTTTTTTCTATTAAAAGAATAAGTTGTATTTTCTTTCAACGACCAAGAAAAAGGGTTTGAGCACCCTCTATATGATTAGACAATCGTATGATTGCTTACGATTCAGTGGGACCGGCACTTCAGTGTTTTTTCCATACTTTTGTGTTGTTTGCATCTTATGTACGTTTATATATATATTTTTCTTGAAAAAAAAATCATCTTGATGGAGTTTTAAGTGATATAGCCGATGAGTATTTACAGTAAGTAGTAATCGACCAAATAGACTTTTGTAGCATGTTGCATTATGACGTTGTACTGACGTTTGTGTACGAGCTCGTGTATTACAAAATTGCATCTCAAACAATTATTATTAATGCGATTTGAAAACGGATGGCATGAAAAGGTGGCCGGATGTCTAAACTTAAGAAATCGTACAAAAAGGTTTAGATAATACCGCTTGTAAACGCTCCCTATGGTCGTTTTTTTTTCTGTTGACGTTAGCCTACTGTTTTCAAATCGCCATTATTGTTCAGTGCAAGCCCATAATGATCTTTCATATCGCCATTCTTTAGCTGTCAGTTCCGTGTGTCAACAGGGTTCTTATGGCTCTAAAGATTTAGAATCCTTTTTTTTTTTCATTTGATAAACAAAAACACGGCATTTACGTCAAAAATAATAAAAGCCGCCACGTACAACAAATTAGCATCGAAAGAGGCATAAAGTTTTCCGATTTTATTGTATCTCCCCCATGACTTTCGAATATCGGTATCAGTTTGGAAACTTTTTATAAGATAATTAAAGGTATTGGAACCCTTTAGCTATGGGAATGGGGATACATTTTTTTCGCGGCAACGCGACAAACGTAAGTCTTAACGTCATGATTTTCATAATGTGTGACGGAAAATTAACAGGACTATCGATATTTATATCAATAAAATAAAATGCGGTGATATAGTAAGAAAAAAGCAAGCGAATTATTATCTTTTTCGCGTTTATTTTGCGAATAATTGTAAAAAGTATATTTAGTTTAGTCCGTGTATCTGAGTGGCCACTTGTTGTGAAATAGCTGCTCACGCAGCTTACGATATGTTCTCTTTGTATTCGTCATAACAACAACGTTTATCAGCTGATTTGTCTGAAACGTTTCCGGTTAGTTCATATTAAATTGACTGCAAACATACGGTAATTTTAGATAAATCGCATTAGTACTTTTGATTTTTATAAACAAAGTCCGCGAACTTTTTGCTCGCCCCTCATACATGATGGTCAATTTAGAATAAGCCGTATTGATAACCCATCTGTACTTTGCTAGACAATTTCATTGTTGTTAAAGAAGTGAACTGGTAAAAACCTGTTCGAAACATTACGAAAACATGCCCATGCAATATACAGAGATTTTTAAAGTTGTAAAAATGAAAGTTTTCAGTAGAAAAGTTTTGCTATTTTTCTTATTTTTGCTCAAAACATAGATTGTGGGTACACGTGCGAGGCGGTTCTAACGAGTACCCACAATCTATGTTTTGGAGCAAAAATAAGAAAAATAAGTATACCCCTGCATACCCCAGTTTTGCTATATAAAGTGGGGTTTGAGGGGGTGCACATTACACGGACATGTTTTCCTGTTGAACCCGGTTAATCTATCATTATAGTTTACATGTGCTTGGAATTACATTAACGCGTTACATATATAGGTTTCAAGCTTACATTATTAATATAATATATATATTAGCAGTAAATAAATGGCAATCCATAATGGCGTCTCTAAAATATCTGGAAAATGTTGGTTGAAAGAGGTTGAAAGGGTTTACTCTACGACCATAATTCCTATCCTGCTGGTGAGAGAAATATACACCATTACAAGAATATGCCCATACAGAGACTATTTTCAGCTGGAAAAATTGAATTTTTTAATGACAAAAACAGATTAATAAAAATGTACATATAGTCAAGGCCGCTGTGTAATCCCGTGGCAAATTTTTGCTAAAAGTGGGAAACATGCATTTTCTTGTAGAAAAATATATTCTATTTAAGAAAAAAGATGTTTCCATTTTTTTCATGACGATTTAACGTCATAGTGACGTCACATAAGATGGTACCCATTTTTGCGTAGTAAAATGTCTATAAATAGAGTTAAATGAACCCATTGAAAGTTTATATTGGACATGACTTGTATATTTTGATCAGTTGAGCTAATATTATGTTCGTTTATAGCAAATGCAATTTTGAATTATTTGAGAGTAATTATGACGTAAATATGACGTTAGTTAGTGAAATACATGTCGCTGTGTAGTCTTGTTTGTATTTTTGGTAAAAGGTTGCAAACAAGATATTTCTTGTAGAAAATATATATTCCCTATCAGAAAAAAAGATGTTTCAAATTTTTAAAAATGTTTTGACGTTAATGCGACGTTCCGTCATAAAGAGACGTGTGCAGTTATTTTGTCGTATACCAAAATCATAAACTTAGGCCTATTAACCTGATTGTAATAACAATGAATAGTTCGATTAGCTGTTATATTAATAAAAACAACACATTTGAACACAAAATTAATATGCTGGTTTTGAATATAAAGTATTTGTAACAATAACGTTATAATGACCTCAGTGTTTGAAAAATGACGTCACATAAGTATAAACGGTGTATTATTTTGGAAGTTCAAATGCCAAAGATATCCCATTTTGTAGGGGGCGATATTTCAGTCATAGGTTGTATCTAAGATTAATAATTCATGTGAAAAATAAGGTTCGTGCAACTAGTGCCTATGTTCCTATATAATGTGCACTAAATGACCTTAGAAGTTTGAAAAATATTTCGTATTTAACAGCCTCAGCGAAGCGTCCGCACTTCTTTTTAAATGAAACAAAAACTGCTGCTGGTCGTTAACCATTTCACGTAAAATATATATACTATTTACATGACAATTTCAAACTAAAAAGTTAGTAGTAAATCGAACTTAAGCTTCTTGAACTTCAACTAACTGATATAGTGAACCTAATTAAATCCACAAGATGGATGTCCTGTTAATAAATCAATAACCTCTAAGGATGACTTTTCGAATTTGCCGGTATGTTTCACATTAATAGTAAATATACTTTTTAGACCAGAGGACGGTATCATCGCATTCAAGAACACTATGTTGTTCTTCTTTTTATGGTCTTCTGTCACCGATATGTGTGTTTTTGTACTTCATTTGCAAATCATGTTTCGTTACTTATCATTTCTGTGTAGTGACATTGAGCAAGGCACTTTCAGCTCCACACAGTACTGGCTAAATACACAGGAGAGACATTGACCAGACCAAACTTGACTCAAACACTTGGCCATTATGTATGACCAAACCAACCTGATTATTTATATTTAAAGAAAGCGCGTCTTTAATAAGAAATAGATCAGCTCTAGAAGTGAATTGTTGAGTAATATATCACTGTTTGTAGGTCAGTTGTAAAGCAGAGCAAATCACGAGCGCGCAGATTTATCTGCGTACAACTGACCGACAAACAGTGATGTATTACTCAACAATTCACTCATTAACAGTGAGTGATACTTAATTTAATCGAAGGTTTTCAGATGATTGGTTGATTACTCTTTTTGTCTCTTTTATACTTATATTAAGGTCATAGCTGTCACATGACAGCTGAACTTGATGCATAGTCCCTTGTATTTTAGTATCGCAGTTGATATCTTTTAAGTAATCTAACACAATTGTTTGTTACTTGCTTGCGCCTGCAGTTTTCGTAGGTTGAATAATTTGTCACCAATTCATTTCTTCTTCTGGAAGCCAGTATCAAAGCCCAGCATGGCAAACACCACATGTATCATAATAAGCCCTGTTGTAACCCGAGTGTCACTGAAAAAGGATCAGAGAATGTGTCAGTACATGCAAGTCACCATGTATGCATCACATCACTGACTTTTTCTTGTACCCACAGCAAAAGCAAATGATGCAGCAGGTGCTGAAGAAAGCAAGATTAGCATTGGAATTGCATGAAGTCGTAAAGGCGATGCGTGGCTGGATACTATATATATGAAGCATCGCTTAAGACGCTAGTTTTATTGTTTTAATCGTGATAACTTAAAGATGGTCAATGAGGCAAATGAATGCCAGTTATACGATAAAGCGAATTATATCGCATTCATCACACGGGCCTTTCATATAACTGATAAAGTTGGAAGTATACACCCAGACTTTTTTAAAGTCATTGCACAGCTAACATACATATCCGAAGATCAGTAACAGAGAATCATTTATGATACGAAAGGCCAATAGGATGTATGCGATACCGGAAGCCTCCTTGGCACAGTGGTTAAGCCACTTGCCTTGTAAACCAGGGGTCGCAAGTTCGATCCCGGGCTTCTCCAGTCCTTCGGATTGAGACTACAATCTGAGATCCCGTGACAATTTAGAAAACAATGACATAGAGACTAATTGTGCCTATTTTGTTAATTTCAATGGATTTAGTCCTCAGATCTGACTTATTTTCAAAACTGTACTCACACATACGATACCACCCCCTTGAAGTACGCACGAGTTAACACATCGATGACAGAAATTTTCACGAGCAAGATGACGATGTATTGTGTAGTATATGGCATTCCAGTAGTCCTGTCGATTATTTTACTGTCAATTTTGTAACCAAATACCTTGCATTTTAAATATCAACCCAAACCTTATAAACTTCATATAATGATAATCTAATAAAATGGTGGTGAAAATTTTATTAAGTCATTTGGAAGAAGCCCACCGTGATGGTAAATTTTCGTAACGCAAATGAAGCTAAAGGGGCCAGAATACTACTATAATGAATATCATTTTACGTATAATTCTGAAATCAAACATCTCTTTACCAAAATTGGCGAAAAACTGGAATAATAACCATTATTTACATAGTATAAAGCCTTTTTTGGTTCATGCAACGTCAATACACTGCTGTAATTAAATGTTTTCCACCAATTGTACCATTTATGAGGCGATCATTTAGTCTGAAACATGTCTGCTGTATTTTCGTCAAATTGGTGATGTACATTTGTTCTTATGTGTAAACGTATTTTCTTGTGTAGTATATTTCTTATTATACATTCTAACACAAAGACACCAAACCAACGTCACTTTCACGTAGCAGTTGAGCCTACATAGAATCAAATTGCATTTTAGTTTTGCCATAGGCATATTTAACCACTCTGCTTTAAAAGTAAGCATTAAATGCCACTATTAGCGCATCGAAAAAAAAACATCAATAAAATCCACTTAAGTTGAGTAGAAAAGAGCTTACGTCATTTTGTGACGTCATTTTGACGTATATATTTGGAATAAAAAATTGAAACAACATCTTCTATTTTAAATGGTATATATAGCTCTGTATAAAAGTCCAAAGGAAACACTTTTACCAAACATTTGCCACGGGAGCCAAAATTTAGACACAGCGGCCTAAACTAATGTTTTGTTCAGCGGTGCCGATTCCGATCAGAATGTGCGCTGGATTTCTTAGCAAGATGGATAGCTATACGCCGTAAGTATTGGTTTTTCATTTAAATGTACATGACACGGTCAAATTATTAGTAATTTGCAATTGTTTTCGCACATAATTTAAATTTTATCGAATTAACGTCAAAATGACGTCATTTTTACGTTACATGAAGGCAAGAATTGCATTAAGAATATATATATATATATATATATATATATATATATATATATATATATATATATATATATATATATATATATATATATATATATATATATATCATCAAAATGTTTCAAACCACTTCACGACCAAATAAAACATACAAATTTGCTTATTTTATGTGTAAGAAAAGATACAACGTTCATTTCTGAGAAAAAGTTGGTACGTCACTTTGTGAGCTATACGCCGTTAGTATTGGTTTTTCATTTAAACATATCGTGTTTTTACTAAATGTACATGGCAAGGTCAAATTATTAGTAATTTTCAATTGTTTTCGCACATAATTTAAATTTTATCGAATTAACGTCAAAATGACGTCATTTTTACGTTACATGAAGGCAAGAATTGCCTTAAGAATATATATATATATCATTAAAATGTTTCAAACCACTTCACGACCAAATAAAACATACAAATTTGCTTATTTTATGTGTAAGAAAAGATACAACGTTCATTTCTGAGAAAAAGTTGGTACGTCACTTTGTGACGTCATTGTGACGTTAATACGCCAAGGAAAAACTGGAAACATCGTTTTTCTGGAAGGGCATATATTTCTCAACATGAAAATGGACAGGAATCACTTTTAGCAAAAAATTGCCACGGGAGCTCAAATCTCGACACAGCGGCCTTGACTAATAACATTGATTGTGAGTACAGAGAGGCTTTCTAACGAGTACCAACAATCTATGTTTTGAATAAAAAATAACAAAAAATATGTTCACCCTTGAATACCCCTAGTTTTACTGTATAAAAAGGGATATAAGAGGAAATACATTACACGGACATTTTTCATGCTGAGTATACACTAAGTACTAATAACTTGGCACTAGGATGCTTGCCAAGAATTTCTGTGGACCGTCCCGATATGGCCTTAACTGTTGACCGTGGACGTACACTTCAGACACAAAAACCAAACACCATCAAACAATTGTGCAAATCAGAGCACAAATACTATTTGTTCATTGATAAATTAGAGATTCACTACCAGGACCGAACAACTAACTAACTGCAGAAGATGAGGGAGAGGTTAGGCGCCTGTAAAACCGGTTAAAGCCCCCCCCCCCACCAGTATTTTTATATTACTGGTCGTTCCAATGCGATACTTCTGTTGTGCTTCATTTTGTTTTGTGTTTTGGAGTCGAATCTTTGTGCTGTTTGAGCCTTATGTACGGTTTCATATTTTTAGTTAAGTTCGGCCGCCTATTTGGGAATAGCTGCTCACTCGGCTTGCGATATGTTTTATTAGTATAAGTACCTAAATGTTATTTTGCTTTTTCCCACCCTTCGGTTTGTAGAGTGGGAATTTCTTTCTGATTGCGCCATTTCCTGATCATTGCCTACTTTTACCTTTTGACATTTATCCTGAAATCCTGAAAAAAAAAAAGAATGAAATGTAAAGACTTACGTACATATTGATGCCCGGTACAACGATTTGTCGTGCTGATACTATATCAATATGTCCATTTCCTGCCGTTTTTATAGTTTTTCAAGAAGTTAAGACACAGATTCCTGTACAAAACCCGATTTACAAACATGCCATTATCCACGTCTGAAATTACATTAACATATGTTACGTATGGTTCAAGCTAACATCAATATAAAAGTATATCATTTTTGAACATTAAATAAATGGAAATCCATAATGATGTCTGTAAATAAACCTGAAAAGCATTACTGTGAAGGGTTAATTTCTTTCTTCAAGTATGAAATATTGAGGTTTCTCAGCAGACAAATGCATACGCATGTTGATTTCTCATGAACAGTCAAACAGGCCAACCTCATTTTAACGCTATCTTTGGGGCCCATGGAAGTAGACAGTTATAAAAGAAACGATGTTATAATGAGGTTATCATAAAAGACAAATGGCAAAATATTTATTTTGAGAGCCATGACATGTCCTTGTTATATTGAAAACCGCACTATAGTGAGGTGCATTATAATAGGGTTGATCTGTACATCGATTTTTATTAAGAGTTTATGGGACAATCAGCAGGTGGGGCGAAATCGGAGACCTTCAAGCAACGCACACCCGCAAGCAGAACGGCTTGTCTCTTAAGTGCCATATCTGTGGCTGGAATCCACAATGACGCAATGGCGAGATGAACGAATTAAATGTGTATTTAGCGCGTTACTTTGAAATTTTTAAAATCAGCTATCTTAACCACTCGGTCAGAGGGGACACCTCACTGCGAAAAATGATTCATATTATGAGTTAAGCTTCTATCTTCCCAACATTTTGTCTTCATATCCTAAAGTTGCTCTTCTTATGTTTTAGCTGCTGACTGTTTGATCCTTATGTACGTTTTCATAGTTTTAGTTAAGTTCAGGTAACTGAGTGGCCGCCTATTGGGAAATAGCTGCTCACTCGGCTTACGATATGTTCTATAAGTACCTAATTGTCAATTTGTTTTTTCCCACCTCGGTTTTTGGAGTGGAGTTGCATTCTGATTGCGCCTTTTCCTGATCGTTGCCCACTTGTACCTTTACCTAGACTACAAGTTAATTGTCCCGTCCCGTTAGTTCAAGTTGCTGAGCGTCAGCTTTGGTAACCGTAGGTCGTGGGTTCGAACCCGATATTAGCTTTTAGATATTATTATTATTATTATTATTATTATTATTATTATTATTATTCGTACATGTACTTATACATGTAATAATGTCTCCATGACCATTAAATCCTTATAATGTTTTGTTTGTGGTGATTTACTCAAAAAATGCTGAAGCATTATCCGCAGCTAAAAATGAGCCGCTTCGTGGGAAAACCAACAATGTGGTTTCCGAACAGCCCGACACAAACCGGCCTGTACAGTCACAGAAAAGAGCTAGAATCTTGAAATTTCGGATTTAAGTAGAAGAGGAACTGAACTATCCGAGTAACGAAAAAAAAGCGCTAATCAGCTTCGCAGTTACTGCGAAGCGGATCTGCGCCTTTATTTTCGCTTAGGCAGATTGTTTGTTTTCCCATGTGGCGGCTCAAAATAATGTTGTGAGCATGCAATCAAATAAACATATTAAATTAGAAGCAACTCTCTATAATGTCTTTTTGTTGGGTAAAATTTTATTGGGTGGGTAAGAGCACAGCACACCAACAATATTTACTGTCGACCACAGCTAGCCATATGGTTAACTAGGCTCTTTCGGCGTATCTGAACTACTGTCTTTCTATCAGACTCATTCAGTACGGCCGAGGAAACCCGAACATGTAATAATCGACGTAATATTTCTCATAAATCTGTTTAACAATCTGTAATGGAACGTTTCTTCTAAATTGTGCTACTACACTGAAAAAAAGTTATAAGAGGCCACTTTTCAAACTCATTTTTTGTAACTAAACCGTGTTCAAAATTGCACGATTTTTAGTATAAAGACGTGTGTTTTAAGTAAGTAAAGTTCCAAAGTGTTCAGAAATAATTTTCTTTCACTTAACGCGGTTTTGGAGTAAAAATGCAAAAATCAATGTTTTTGAATAAAACATTTGATAAAGCACAACATTAATTGAAATTATGAGCGGGTGTCATCAAAGGGGCCCTTCCGGCTTGGAAAAACATTAAACTTTCGAATTTTCTCTACTGGTAGACTTTCTGCGCATTTTTAAAAATCGCTAGTTTTGAGATTTTTTGAAAAATTCATAAATGTGCCTCTTAAACATGTTAATCGCTATTAAATTCACTTGATGAAGCCTGGAAATGAGAGATATAACCCGAGTGAGCTATTTTAGACTATTTTCGAGGACAAACAGGTCACGGCTGACGCACACTTCCGGTTTCAATGCCAATGTTTAACGAACAAAATAACGAAATTTATGGACAATTTTTTTAATTTTCAAAGTTTATCAGAGTAAAGTATTATACCTTAATACTTGCTGAAAATTCCAATGTCATGCTGCTGATAATAATGCAACCAGAGATGAACAAAGTTTGCATGCATATTGCATACAAAAGGCTGAATTCATGTTATTCATGTTGCTGTCTTCTTACATGTACAAAACAGAAACGAAGATTCTTATTGCAGCAACACATCTGTCTTAACTTTATCTTGCATCATGGTAGTCAGTAGCACTTTCAAATAAATTAAAATGTAAAACACAACGTCATAATATGACATTTAATTTGATGATAATAAAGTGTGATTTTCGAAAAAAGTGTACCATTACTCATGCTTCGACTGCGTGAGACATATCACACATTTTGGAATGCAGACACTCTCAGAGCCACTGTTAGACATTGGTTTATTAATATGATCATGAATTTTAATTGATCGTAATTTACTTTCTGAACTAGAAGAAAAAACATGAGGTGGCCTCTTATAACTTTTTTTCAGTGTACATCTGAGCTTTTGGCACTAATGTAATTAGTCTGGTTTCTTTCTGGTAGGATGGCAAGTCCCTTAGCACCAACACTTTCTAAAATAATACCCATGTCTTCGTCAAAGTTACTCAATCTTCCTATAAAATCATAGTTGGTTGAGCAAGGCTGGCACCAGGTACTGTACATCTTAAGATGCTTATTTAGATAACGTGTCGGTGTATTTATCACCCATACAAGGAATTCATTAAAAGAAAGCGATCCACTGGCGGGCAACTGTCGATTCTTAAACCACCACTGAGGTTTTCTATCTCTGTAAGCAGATACAAGTCTTTCGATTGGGTCTCTTATAAACATAAATTTAGTGTATGTATTTAACTTATGTCGCATTGTTCTAAGTGGTTCACCATCTAGGGATCTAATATCGGCCATCCAGTCCTTTGTATATTTCTTCTTTAATTGGTTTGTATCATTAAGCGTTCCCAAGTGGTCTAATGTGTACGTAACGCGTCTTATATTCGTTGATCCCACTTTAAGCACCTTACAAGCAATAAGTTTGAAATCCTCAGAAATCATCACTCGCGTCGGTAGATCGGTATTATTTGGTGCCGATGATCTGTTGTCATACGGGATCATGTGTTTTTCCCTCAGAACTTTACATGATTTTTCCACATGGTTCCTCATGTCCTGCATGTTGTTATTCACGGCTGCTGTGTCTTCCATTGCACTAAATGCTTGCACATTTTGCGCTAGTGCACTGTCAATAGGCTAGAAGGAAGAAAGAACCACGTAAGATGCATGGCGTGTATTTGTATTTCTTACCAAAAGATGGACTGCGTGTGCCTCCTTTCAAAGAGTATATCAGCATGATCAGGAACTTAAGAAAAATCTTAATACTACATGGGCATGTTTTTGTAATCAATTAGACGGTCGTAAAAAGAGGAAAAGTTGATTACTGAAATCACCCATACTCGTCAGCTTTTAATTAAAAGTATATAGTTTGGATAGTTATATTTAAACCATCATTTCGCATGTCATGATAATCCAATATTCGGTAGAAGTCCAGGTAATGAAGGCAGAGTATTTTACGTTACCAAAGCTTATAAGCAACAAAAGCAACAATTCCAACAAAAAACACCAAATTATTTCATCAGTCTCTCTTACCTTCTTCCATATAATAGTAGTTCGTTCTATGTATTGCAACATGTATGAAGACCATAAGAAGACACCTAAAACAAAACATACTGAGAAAAAGAATTGAAGGATATTTGACTTTCATCGGATTTCTTACATTTAATGAAATTTGTTTTAGTGTGAAAATACGTGCAGTAAGTTCCATATTACTGCTGTCGAACTCTGTGTTTTATTTTAGTCACACATCAAAGGTCCTGGTACAGTGCAGTCCACCATAACAAAATTTCGCAACCATTTGCAGACGATAAACCCCATTTTCGGTCGGAGATTTTGTGTTCAAAATCATTATTGCCTCTCGTAGTCGAGTTTGCACAAAAGTTGCTCGCCAGTGCCAATGTACTGCTGTCAATATTCGTAATATTGACTGAAGGGTGCCATCTGAGAACATATTTTCAGGCATTGTATCGCATTTGTATTGTCTAATGAGTGATAAAGGGTCATAAAAAACTTTTCTATGGCCGGTTTAAAATGTAGGCAGTAGACTGAAAAAGGTTGCAGCAATCTGAATCCAGTATAAAAATGACCATATGACTTTTTGGGTATAAAGGGTTGTAGTCCGGCACGAATATGGCATATTTTCATGGACCTGGAAGTCGGGTATAAAGTTTTTTTCTTGATGAATTCTTGTAGGTAAGACATTGCCATTTAAGATTCTGGATGATGACGGCTTGTCATCATTGAGCATTTTGAGAAATTCAAGATGGCATCCAAGATGTCTAAAACAATGAAAATACATATGGTTTACTATACAGTTTTCCCTCAACATGAATGAAAATGCTATGTTGCCTCACAACTTTATTAGGTATGCTTTCTGGTTTAAAAAAAAAATAAACCACGGATGGCATCCAAGATGGCTGCCAAAATAAGATTGTTTTAAGATTTCACGTTTTACCATATATTTATTAACACATTTGTATACACAATTAAGCTTCTTCTGGATAAAAAAATGACATAATAGAATCAAAATAATTAACTCTTGACATTATTGAGTCTTGTCAGTAATTCAAGATGGCATCCAAAATGCCTACCAGTTACAGATTTCCAAGTACATGTATAGAGTTAATTACACTGATACGAAAGTGAATTTTTGTTTGAATGTTTGTTTGCATTTTGATCAAATCTAGAACGGAAGTTAAAGGACTGGTGGTGCTTATATATTTTTGCAAGCTGTAAAATGAACATATTCAAGATGGCATCCAAAATGGCCACCAGAACAAAACAAAATTTCTTCTCATTTTGTATATTACTGGTGTAAAATAGACACAAAAATACCACACGGTTCATCTTAACAAATGTTTTTTAGATATGTTAAGGAATTCAGGCTTCGAATTATCCTTGAAGCTATAAAAAGTGCAGATTTAACACAACGCAGTGCTGTTATTCTATTAATGTAATTTCAGTTTATTTTACACACATTATGAATAGGATCCATAATAAATGGTCACAGTGTGATAAGTTGATAGAAATAGCATTATCATTTATTTATAGAATTATCATCAGCATGATAAAGTCATCAAATTGGCATTTATAAGATTGGTATAAATGAAGATACTTTCACTTGAACTGAATACCAATGCACAAATAAAGCCTAAAACTAACTTATGTATTATGTACACCGGGGAGACTTTCGTATTGTGTATGACTTGTTCTATACTTTTCTGAAAGTATATTGATTTATATAGCTTCAGAACAAATGGACAGGGCTCATACCTGTAAAAAATCAATAGCATTGGTCAGCGAGGGTATTCTGAGTAATCAGAAATTCATTATCGGTTTAGCAGTTTAGATTAATTTTCTAACCGTTTTATATATTTGGCTCTGTTTGGATAATACTAGTCTTTTGATCGACTATCCTGTTGAAAGTTACAAAATTACAGTATTTCACTTTGGCTCCATTTTGCCAAATCTAAAGGGTCACTGAAGAGTCTTAAGTAGCCGAAACCGCGGTATCGCCCATTCTTTTTCTCATTAATATGCTCACTGCTCTTAAGGCAACTCATTTTTATTTTTATTTGATGACAATACCGCACTATCAATTTTGCAACTGCGATGGATAAAATTATGACAACACAGTGAAAGTCATGCGTACCTTGGGTAATGGTGCTTCATCTGAAGGATGTGCAAAGAAGGATCTACATCTGCAGATATTGGTGTTACGCATTTAAATGCAAAAATCTATGTAAATTGTGTCATAATCTAGGGATTATTCAATGTAGATCAATGTCCAGGGGAAATTACTATTCACAGACCCACAAAAAGCTATCTAATAAAGGTGCAGAAATACACACCTGAATGCAAGCCGTGACATAAATATTATCCAAGTCAACAGAGTGTGAAAATCAGATCAAGTATACCATGTCGAGGTACATGCTTCAAACGTATATCAATGACAGATTAGCATGTGGGGTTACACAATCCAAGTGTTAGCCTCGACAGCCAAGGGTGTGGCATGAAATGATACACCAAGGGTTTCAAGTCTAAGAACGTGCTTAATAGTATTTCAAAGACAGTTACACTTTCAGCCAGTTAAGTAATTTGACATTAATTTGGTCAGAGTCAGAGGAGCATGAAATATATGTCAAGGGCACAAGCTGAAGGTGTGTGCTTGAAAAATACATGAAGGACAAGTACTAAAATGAGCAGGGCTTCACAAATTACATCTAAGTTACTCATAAACACACTTAAATGCTAGGCTAAACATAGATTGGCGAAACACTGTCAAAGTAAATGGAATATACAAAACAGATCAAGAAAACCTGGTCAATATGCATACTTGACAGTAAATATAGCCTATGAAAAATTGAACTCCTCACCTGTGCTTTGAGCAGATGCTATAAAACCACATATATCCAGGACACAGTCTTAAAACCATTTGTCTCACAGTTTTGTTTGATTTATGTCCTACAATCCTAATCTTGCTTTGTTTTAACACAGCGCTATGTGGCGCTATGACTCTTACTTCGAAAATGCAACTTAGTTGATTTAAGAAGGCGACCAGGTGGTCATCAAGAGGTACAATTAAATGCGCAGGGGTAAAGTTTGGTCTCATTTGTCAGCCACCAAAATGACTCTGGCAACATAGTTGACAGATCTGATTTTAAAACATGCTGGCATATGGGTATGTTTTACATTTTCAATTATTAAGGAACTTAAAGTATGGAAGCGTGCAATAGTAACCAATCCTTATAGAGCATGATCATTATTTAAATCAGGTGTTAGTTCAGCAATATTTTATACTTAGTCTGTCGGCTGTATGTCTATGGTAGTTCTTGCTTTCAAATGATACCACGAATTTTGAGGTGTTGAGCTTTAAAGTAACAAAAACGTACATCAGTGTCTATCTGGTAAACTATGATATTATTGACCAGACATACTATGTGAGCGCCATCTACACAGTGAAGTTCTTGTTCATTTTTTCATTAGTATTCCTAAGAGTTAAACGTTTATAATGATACATTAAAATCAGAAATAGGCAAAAGTTTCAAGCGTGTATGTATTAGGAAAATGTTTACAATATCTAAATGTTCTGACAGCCATCTTGTATTCCATATTGTATTCAAGCCTGGAAAAAGTAACTAATGTCAGACATGTCAATATGTACTAAATATTAGGACAAAATAGCAGTTTTATTCTGTTAGAGACAAACCATAAAACTGCGCATAAGATTATTTTCAGATGTCTACTTGATTTTGTTAAATTGTTCAATGCTGACAGGTGTCAGAAGTTAGATTCTCTATTGACAAGGTCTTACATACAAATTTATAAAGAAAATAAAGCTTAATAGGTCATTTTCAGGCCTATCTGATCAAAATGTGTTCAAAATGTGTATGCATAAGAAGTTCAAATATGTATTTTTCGTATAGACATTAAAATTTGTCGATAAATCTTATTTTGGCGGCCATCTTGGATGTCATTTTTATCTTTAAACCAGGAAACAATAACTTATGCTAGATATAATAATACCTGCTAAAGTTGTGAGGAAACATAGCATTGTTATTCATTTTAAGGGGTACAATGTATAGTAGTATTTGTATTCTCATTATTTTCTGACATCTTGGACGCCATCTTGAATTTCTCAAAATGCTCAATGATGACAGGCTGTCATCATCCAGAATCTTTAATGGCAATGTCTAACCTACAAGAATCTATAAAGAAAAAAACTTTATACCAAAATTCCAGGTCAAATTGATTTTGTGCCGGACTATTGCTACATTTGGCGCAAAACTTTATTGGAACCACTGATCCGTGAAATTTCGTTTGCATTCTGATCGATATTAATGCAGCGGTACATGAAATCGCGCATCTGTTTAAAATGCAGCAGAAACATCATTCCCTGTACATGTTCATAAAACAAATTCGGCGAATCACAAACCATGGTTCGGACCTGAATGTCATAATGCCCGTAAAAAATATTATAAAGCGCGAAACAAATACAGACGACTACGGAACGAATCTACACGCAAATCACTGCAGGACTCAGAAAAAGCCTATAGAAGAACCATGAATCGTCATATTAATAAACACAAATGGAAAAACATGAACAGACTCAGACAAATGCACACAATTAAACCAAAAGAATATTGGCGCTATTTAAACACGGTAACTAGGAACAAGTCTAATACTAAAAACCCTCCCCTGCGAGACTTTTACGAATATTTTAAAACTGTTAATGTCTCAGAAAACGAAGAATCTTTCAATATACACGAATCTGAATATAATGCTGATGACCCTGATCAAATTCTAAACTCGGAAATAACTGAGACCGAAATTTTAAAAGCCACAAATGCGCTTAAGTCAGGAAAATCTCCCGGTTATGACGAAATATTGAACGAATATATAAAATCCACTAAGCTCACTTTTATGCCTCTGTACATTAAACTTTTTAACATTATTTTCGATACAGGAATTTTGCCCGACGTCTGGTTAGAAGGAAAAATAAGACCCATATACAAAAATAAAGGTAGTCACTTTGATCCAGAAAATTACCGCCCGATTACGATACTGTCTTGCCTTGGAAAACTTTTCACCGCTATTCTTAACAATAGGCTCACCAAGTACCTTGAACTCCATGGAACTCTTGACGAGAATCAGGCTGGTTTCCGACAAGGATATTCTACCACCGACCATATATTTACTTTAAATTCTCTTTTGGAACTTTTTAAATATCATAAGAGAACATTATTTTGCACTTTCATAGATTTTTCAATAGCATTTGATACGGTTTGGCGTACTGGTCTATGGGGGAAACTACTTAGCAACTCAATTAATGGAAAAATGTTACACATAATACATAACATGTACCAAGGTATTAAGTCCAGCGTTACTGTTAATGGAGAAAATTCCACTTTCTTTGCATGCGATTGTGGCGTTCGACAAGGCGAAAACTTATCGCCTATACTTTTTTCATTGTATCTCAATGATCTGGAACATTTTTTCTTACATAAAGACCTTAAAGGCATAACTATAGATATCACTAATAATGAAATTATGATATATATGCGCTTATTTACCCTATTATATGCAGATGATACTGTCTTAATGGCAGACAGTGCTGAAGACATGCAAAACTGTTTAAACGAATTCGCTTCATACTGTAGAAGTTGGAAACTTAAAATAAATACTGAAAAAACCAAAATTGTAATTTTTGGCGGTAGCAAAAAGTTAAATAAGCGATCGACGATATGATAATAGAAGTTGTAGATCGGTATAAATATTTAGGAGTTATTTTCTCAGAATCGGGTAGTTTTCTTAATGCAAGGAATCATATCGTACAGCAAGCTAAATATAATGATATTCTTATACATCAGAATAAAAAAAATTAGATTTACCTTTTGATCTACAGCTTAAGCTATTTGACCACACAATTCTACCAATATTAACATATGCGTCAGAGGTATGGGGTTTTGAAAACCTCGACATGATTGAAAAGGTACATAACGACTTTCTAAGGAAAATTACTCTAGCAAGAAAAAGCACGCCACTATATATGCTATATGGTGAAACGGGCAGATTCCCTTTGAAAATTATTATCAAGTCACGTATGATCAGCTATTGGAATAGACTAATACACAGCAAGGGTATTAAAATCTCTTTCCTTATGTACCAATGTCTTATGAATTCCGAAAATCTTTCGTCAAAGTGGGCTAGTAGTATTAAGAACATCTTCACTGAAATCGGCCGCCCCGATATCTGGTTATTTCAACAAAATGTACAGTCAAAATCGTTATCATCATTAACAAAGCGAATTCTCGTTGAACAATTTAAACAGGAATGGCGTAGCAACTGCACAAAGTCCGTAAAAGCCTTCACATATTTCTGTTATAAACATAATTTTGAGATGGAAAAATATTATTTTACCGTGCCTCGTAAAGTATATCTACCTCTTTTCAAACTACGTACTTCCAATCATAAATTACCCGTGGAAACTGGACGCTGGACTAGGCCTAAGACAGCAAGACATCAAAGAATATGTCCATTATGTATTTCGCGCGATATAGGGGATGAATATCATTATATATGCAAATGTCCATACTTTGCTGCAGAGAGAGCAACTTATGTTAAGCCTTATTATATAAAACGCCCAAGTATGTATGAATATCATTATATATGCAAATGTCCATACTTTGCTGCAGAGAGAGCAACTTATGTTAAGCCTTATTATATAAAACGCCCAAGTATGTATAAATTCTGTAATCTTCTAGGAAGCACAAACGAAAACCAGATGAGAAAATTAAGTCAATTTGCACAAATAATATTTCGAAAGTTTGTATAATGTTCTATTTTTCTGAATTGGTAGTTATATCGCAGAGCCTTGTTGACCAATGAACTGAGGAGTATTTTATACGCATGTGTTCCTTGCCTGTAACAATGTCCGGTATTTTAGGTTTTCCCATAAGGCACACGAAATGACCAATTAAATATGAAATCAATTGTCATCTGTATTTTTGCAGAATGTTAAAATCGAAGTACACTTCCCTTAGCACACACTTAAAAACATGAATATTGGTAATAGTTAGGCACTATAAAGCAATGGCCAGATTTAATATTATATATGTGTACACTATACCACAAAAGATGTCCAATGATGTTGAAAATTTCAAAGTAAATTGTTCATCATATTTCAATTACGATGCATAAATTTTTGGCAGCCCCGTATTCTGGGGATTATACACTGGGTCATAGAGTCGGACTGCTAGCTGAAACCTCCTTCCCTTTTCGATTTCGTTGGATAAGGGGTGGCGGTTAGCATCCGGCAGTTTCACGTTTAATACTATATTTTATCTTTGATACTATTTCACTGTGTTAATTATTGTTTTACTGCCTACACATACCTTCAGAATAGACTGTTTTATATGTTAAAACATCTCATTACACCTTTGTATCCTGATATATAATCATGGATCTCTCTCTCTCTCTCTCTCTCTATCTCTCTCTCTCTCTCTCTCTCATGTCTGATTTATGCAGTATACATAAGTAAAAGTTGCATTCAGCGGAATTAACTGTTTCCCGACCGATAACGATTTGTGGCGGAAACCTTTAAATGTAAGTCTTTTGATGGCTGGAGGCAACCTGTCTTGTGCTGATAAATACACTTTGCCACACATAATCTGTCCATATATGCCTGTATATAAATGTTTGTTCTTTTTTGATTAAGCCAATGTACATGTCTGTGTCAGCTTGAGTTACAGCATACGTAAAAATACCGAGATAAATCAATGAATATTTTTAAATAAAAATATGTTTAAAACGCTAATTGTTTCCTACCTTTAAAGAATCCACTTGTTTACAAAACACCTGATAAAAATCATGAAATGTAGATTTCACCATGACGATCACACGCTTAGCACATGCAGTTCATGTTTGTTTTGTTCGTTTTTTTAGGATAAAAGTACGGAATCAAAGCAAAGTTCATGAATTATTTGCCTGCTATGTATTTTATTAGATACTAGATATTGTTAAAACATTGTTCCACATACTTTGAAAATTGTAGCAATTCACCGTCAATATATATTTTTTGATTCTTGTTTTTTCCAAGCTAAAAGTCTTGTTCAGATATCCACTGTATCGGTTACAATGATATATCTATTAATCATCAGTATCCTGTCATATGCTCAGCTAGGACAAAATGTTTGTGTTTTTGTGTGTTATTGTCTGATATCAATGTTAAACATATCCATATCTATTAAGCTCTTTTGAGATTAAAAACTATTTTCCCCTCACCCCACCCCAACAGAATCTGTTTGTACGATGTTTAAGTTGTTATCTTGTATTTACTTCTGTATTTTGTATTTATGTATCCACCATGTAGAGCTCATGATATAACCTCACATGTCTGTATATGTAGACCTGAGTGAATAAAGTGTGTGTTATGTTATGTTATGTTATGATTGCAAATTGACTGCTATGTCAGATTTATAAATTAATTTGATAAAGAAAATTACATCCATTCCAATGTAATAGAAATAAATTCAATATCCCTCAATTGTTTTTCTGAGTCTGGCGCCAATTGCGCCGTGATGTACCTTGGGTATGACACGCACGTTCCACCAACCTTGAAGTACTGACTTGCATGTACTTAATCGCTCAATGATTCTATGACTGACTCACGTACTCGAAATATTGTCTACTATTTTACAATAATACGCGGTGTTGGAGCAAATGTGGATTTCAAATGGCATTCCCACAAAATGAAGGAGCCCTTCCCTCCCTGACAACAACTGTTGACTGGGACGTTAGCAATAACACGCATACAAACACATAATGTATCTCCCCCTGTATGACATCATACATGTACCTTAAGGTAACCGTATACTGAGTCGTATAGTTATTTTGTGAGTCACGGACAAGCCCTGTCGATTCTATCTCGTAACAATTCGGAACTGTTTCATTAAAATCTCTTCATTATACACGCTATGTTCATGCCAATGAACATATAGTTCCTGAAACCTATATGAAAGAGGTATGTAAGCAGAAGCAGGACATCAATAAGTAACAAAATCTGCATCTTGTAAAGCTAGAATGACTACCATTCTAGCAATCTAGGTAATTATGGCACCACTGAAACAGTCGTTCCTTTTTCATTTTGCCATAAAATTCTTTCTGTGCATTTTTGGAAAGCAATTATATTATTAAAAAAAAACGATGAAAACGCCCTAAAATCTTTCCTAAAATGTTATTGCAAAATGCTCGTTTGCTTATATTGTGAGTGCAATTTTGAAAGTACGAACCGCTTCTGTAGAAATCAGGCCGAACCTTGTTTACCAACTTCCGATCGAATGTTTGAAGAAATTATAAGTAAACAAACAGAAATAAAAATTCAAGTTAAATCTCAAACGGACGCACGTTTTACTTCATCGCAAACATTTATATAACAGCGAAGAAAACAAAAAGAAATTCTAACCGGGTTTGTTCGCATCCATCAAAATTTTGAAGCGAAACAACCTTATTTAATGTTATACCGAAGTTTTAACCGTTCCACCGTCCACAGAATTGGACAGGGTGTAATGGGTGAACAATAAATTAAACTGATAATCATCTCGATCGACTTTTAATAAATGTTAATTGCCGCTAGTGTATGTAATAAGTCAAGGCATATCGTTTTTATTTTCAAATATGTCATTCATGCCCAGTTCCATGAACATGTGACCGAAACGGGGTGTAATTTTGAAAGTTTGTGTGTGCATATTTTCTGATAAATCTATATTTGAGCCGCCTCGTGAGAAAACCAACAATCTGTATATGCGAAAACAAAGGCACAGATCAGCTTGGTAGTAACTGCGAAGCTGATCAGCGCCTTTCTTTTCGCTACTCGGAAAGTACATTCCTCTACGTTCTAAATCCAAAACTTCCAGCCTCTAGTCATTTTTGTGCTTGTACAGCTGGGTTTGTGTCGGACCTGTTCAAAACCACACTGCTGGTTTTCTCACAAGACGGAAGTAGAAGTTGCAATGGACATTTTGCAATTCAAGGCCATCTCGTGCATGCGCCATGTACTAAGTTTTCGGCGAAATTCATTAGGCGTCTTCTAAATTGTGCCAGTAAATTATTTTGAAATGATTGCATGGCTTGTTTTCTATAATTGTGGTTCCTGTTCTGGCCACTTGTCAAAAACGTGTGGAATAAAACTATGACGGGATAGCTTCCCTTGGTAGAATACGTTGGTGCAACGCTTTAGCAGCATCTAGAGTGCTAGTAATCTGCAAATCAGAAACTCGAGACTTTGTCAAGCGAGTAAGTGTAGAGTATAAAGCGCAGTAAAGCAGCTTTGGTGGATGAGCATGCTTTTCCAACGGCGGGGTTTACTGTGGCTTGAGCCCGGCTGTTCGTTACATTAGGTGGCAGCGGTGGGGGGGGGGGGGTAGAGTAATTTGACGGGGTAGCTTCCCTTGGTAGAATACGTTGGTGCAACGTATTAGCGGCGTTTAGAGTACTAGCAAATTAGAAACTCGAAACTTTGTGAAGCGATTAAGTGTAGAGTATATAGCGCAGTAAACCAACCTTAGTGGATGAGCATGCTTTACCACCGACGGGGAGCTCGGCTGTTCGTTACAAAACACTTTCGGATGTACAAATAACGGTTTTGCTAATTTTACAATCTGGAAATATAGGCAGAAGTATTAAAACATACATAAAAGCCTCCGTGCCGCTGTGAATGGGCCACTCGTCTCGTAAACCAGGTCCCGAGGTTATACAACTTTTTTTCATGCTCAGCTTAACTGAGTCTAAAATTTATCCTGCTCATAAATTTTAAAATGCCAACAATTGTTAGCATTTAAATAATATTTATGAGCAGGATAAATTTCTAGTTTTTGAGTTTTGAACCTGAATTTTCCATTAATTTTTATTATTTCAACATTTATGAGCAGTTGAAATTTCATGCTCAGCTGAGCTGAGCTTGAAAAAAGTTTTATAACCTCGGGACCAGGGATCTTGGGATTACTCCCTGGCTTTTAAAGTCTTTAAAGTTATGTTAAAACCCGAGGTCAAGTCTCAGTGTGACACAAAATGATGGTGGGACATTCAGTCCAAAATCAACCAAACCTTTGCATATTGTGCTATAATAGCAAAGACATGTTGAAGCAGATGATAAGATCAGAATTATAGAAGAGAAACTAGAACTGCATACAGGTACTTACAAGCAATAATAATAAAGCTGCCAGCAATTCTGGTCAAACACCTTTCTCCTACAAAAGTCGCCATATATGAATAGATTGTGTCACAATAAAGTGCACTGTTCTGTAATTTTTATCATTATCTGGCGATCAAAACGGTGGAAGAGTTAATTAAGTTTTAGTTTATTTGAGTCACGTCAAAAGAAAACATTGATGACTTTATGAAATAATGAATCTTGAGACAGATTTCAACGTGTCATTAACTTTATATGTCATTTCGCCCCTTTCATACTAGAGTACGAACCATCATACTATAATTT
Organism: Rugalucina vietnamica; assembly: GCA_964017185.1. Taxonomy (NCBI): domain Eukaryota; kingdom Metazoa; phylum Mollusca; class Bivalvia; order Lucinida; family Lucinidae; genus Rugalucina; species Rugalucina vietnamica. The sequence goes on along the minus strand of OZ024869.1, from coordinate 13,335,201 downwards.
GAGCAACGTTTGTCTGTTTGTTTGTTTGTTTGTTTGTCTGTTTGTTTGTTCCCCTACTCCTCCCAGGTCCTTGGGCCGATCTTCACCAAACTTGGAGGGAAGGTGGAGGGCGGCCCCGGATATTAGCTTGAGGGGTTCTTTTTTTTTGAAAGGTCAAGGTCACCGAGGTCAAAGGTCAAATTTATGTTTTTTTCTGTTTGTTCCCCTACTTCTCCCAGGTCCTTGGGCCGATCTTCGCCAAACTTGATGGGAAGGTTGAGGGCAGCCCCGGATATTAGCTCGAGGGGTTCATTTATTAAAGGTCAAGGTCATCGAGGTCAAAGGTCAAATTTCTGTATCTCCCAGGTCCTTGGGACGAATTTCACCAAACTTGGAGGGATGGTGGAGGGCGGCCCCGGATATTGGCTTGAGGGGTTCATTTTTTGAAAGGTCAAGGTCATCGAGGTCAAATGTCAAATTTATGTTTCTTTCTGTTTGTCCCCCTACTTCTCAGGTCCTTGGGCCGATCTTTACCAAACTTGGTGGAAAGGTTGAGGGCGGCCCCGGATATTAGCTCGAGGGGTTCATTTATTAAAGGTCAGGGTCATCGAGGTCAAAGGCCAAATTTCTGTATCTCCCAGTCCTTGGGCCGAATTTCACCAAACTTGGTGGGATGGTGGAGGGCGGCCCCGGATATTGGCTTGAGGGGTTCATTTTTTAAAAGGTCAAGGTCATCGAGGTCAAAGGTCAAATTTATGTTTCTTTCTGTTTGTTCCCCTACTTCTCAGGTCCTTGGGCCGATCTTTACCAAACTTGGTGGGAAGGTTGAGGGCGGCCCCGGAGTTCATTTATTAAAGGTCAAGGTCATCAAGGTCAAATGTCAAATTTCTGTATCTCCCAGGTCCTTGGGCCGAATTTCACCAAACTTGGAGGGATGCCGGATATTGGCTTGAGGGGTTCATTTTTTGTAAGGTCAAGGTCATCGAGGTCAAAGGTCAAATTTATGTTTCTTTCTGTTTGTTCCCCTACTTCTCAGGTCCTTGCGCCAATCTTCACCAAACTTGGTGGGAAGGTTGAGTGTGGCCCCGGATATAAGCTCGAGATGTTCATTTTTTAAAGGTCAAGGTCATCGAGGTCAAAGGTCAAATTTCTGTATCTCCCAGGTCCTTGGGCCGATCTTCACCAAACTTGGTGGGATGGTGGAGGGCGGCCCCGGATATTAGCTTGAAGGGTTCATTTTTTTAAAAGGTCAAGGTCATCGAGGTCAAAGGTCAAATTTGTTTCTTTCTGTTTGTTCCCTACTTCTCCCAGGTCCTTGGGCCGATCTTCACCAAACTTGGTGGGAAGGTTGAGGGCGGCCCCGGATATTAGCTCGAGGGGTTCATTTTTTTAAGGTCAAGGTCAAAGGTCAAATTTCTGTATCTCGGCAGTCCTTGGTCCGATTTTCATGAAACTTGGTGAGTGTTTACAAGTTGATCCCTGATTAAGATTTATGGGTCCAATTGGGTCAAAGGTCATCGAGGTCAAAGGTCAAACTTATGTTGTTTTTTTTTTGTTGGTCATGTTTTTTTTCTGTTTGTTCCCCTACTTCTCCCAGGTCCTTGGGCCGATCTTAAAGGTCAAGGTCATCGAGGTCAAATGTCAAATTTCTGTATCTCGGCAGTCCTTGGTCCGATTCGCATGAAACTTGGTAAGTGTATACAGGTTGATCCCTGATTAAGATTTATGGGTCCAATTGGGTCAAAGGCCAAATTTATGTTTGTTTCTTTCTGTTGGTCATGTTTTTTCTGTTTGTTCCCCTACTTCTCCCAGGTTCTTGGGTCGATCTTAAAGGTCAAGGTCATCGAGGTCAAAGGTCAAATTTCTGTATCTCGGCAGTCCTTGGTCCGATTTGCATGAAACTTGGTGAGTGTATACAGGTTGATCCCTAATTAAGATCTATGGGTCCAATTGGGTCAAAGGGCATCGAGGTCAAAGGTCAAATTTGTTTTTTTCTGTTGGTCATGTTTTTGTTCTGTTTGTTCTCCTACTTCTCCCAGGTCCTTGGGCCGATCTTAAAGGTCAAGGTCATAGAGGTCAAAGGTCAAATTTCTGTATCTCGGCAGTCCTTGGTCCGATTTGCATGAAACTTGGTGAGTGTATACAGTATGATCCCTGATTAAGATTTATGGGTCCAATTGGGTCAAATGTAATCGAGGTCAAAGGTCAAATTTATGGTTTTTTTCTGTTTGTCATGTTATGTCTTATTTGAGATTGTGTGTATGTGTGTGTGTTATTTGTCTTCATCGCCGCAATCATCTTACTGCTACGTCGAGACGGGTAAAATTAACTAGTAGCCTCAAATCGAAACACTTTAGGATTGGTGGAATGTCGTGAACTAGCGCATGTCGAATGGGCGAAAATAAAAAAAAAAAACAAACGTGTCGTGTGAATTCTATGATGATTTGTGACAACATACCTAAAATCAATCTTCGGGGCATATGCATCAGTTTAACAAAGTTCGTCGCCCTTGGACACGCGAACATTATTGCCGATTGAGTTTTGCACAAGTGCTGAGCGCACATATACTTAAGGAATTAAAATACGCAACACACTAAATTTCAACTTTTACGTATGTATTTGACGTTTTGATAAAATCCTTTTATGAAATGACCTACCGACTGCTTTTTGCACGTGATGGAATCAGAATACGTCATTTTACTGACAAATTTAACGACAAAACGTCAAAACCTATGAAAACGCAAATTGTGACGTAAACGTCGGGGCTTAGGAGAAGATGACAAATTCTTTGCATGTGGGTTATGTGACGTCGACTTGATTATGTGCAATAAAGACTAGGATCATTGTATACTTAGGTGCCGTCCAATGTTGCGTTAAATCTTGTTAACGGAATGCTGAAGTTAACAATAACGAAAAATTAGTAATTAACGTCACTTATGTTATTCGATTTTGGCTATTTGTACCTAAACGGTATATATCGAACCAACATACGACACGACGTGCTTTTTAATCAACAGTGACGTCACAGGTGCCGTAGAAATAGGTCATCGGAGCGTTCGTTTTGGCGTTCGTTAAACAGAATATCACGTTATTTAAGGGAGCGAAACGGATTATATGCTTTGAGTAAACACTCGACTTACGCACTGTAATCAAACGTTATGCAATTGATCGTTTTTGAAAGCAGAAAATTTAAAAAAACATCATGTGAGTTTTTAAAATGCAGCATGTTGGATTTTGACGTTATAATGGACGTTTTAAGGACGTCTGAAGTACAAAGGTCATAATGTTTACGTAAATAATCATTTTATTGAATATAACGCATGCCAAAGGAAATTTCACTGGCTTTTGACTTATTTTTTCGATTGACGTTGGTGACGTTCAACGTCCCATAACATACCCAAATGATACCAACTGATTAATGGTTACATCTGCAATCACTTTTAGGGGTTTTGGAAACAAAACACTGGTGTTGGTTTCAAATTTGGCATTTACTGATCATGGTTACAGTGTGTGCTACTGTAGGTCAGTGTGGTTATGCGTGCGCCATTTAACATACGTAACCGACATTGTGGCCCAACTTGTTGCAATTTGACGTTTTAATATTGTTTTCATATAAGAAGCTCATTTATACCACAGACTTGCATTACAAAGCATGTTTTTAGTAACCCAAAGTTTTTGTTGCGTTTCTTTATTCCTTAAGTATATTTTTAAGTACTACATGTAACTGCCACGCATGGTAGAGATACAGAAGCAAATATTATATTCGTTGCATTGTTGTTTGTTGATTTATTTATGGCAGTCACTAGAGATACGACCCAGTATCTCTAGCTAATACATGCTAAACATACGGCTCTGTACGATATGCATTTCCTATCCGGGTTGTCCAGTCGTACGGCTTTGTTTCATAAATGATATGTCTCATTGGCAAACGTCAAAAATATATTCACGTAGCCAAAATTTTAGCATGTTCCAGTTTTGTAAACGGGAGTAGGCGAAATGGGAGCAAGCGAAACTGGAACATCCCACATCAAACACATACATTTCTGGAATGAACAAAATGTTAAGAAAGTATAGCAAAATTTAAATGTTTAACATTTTGTTTGAACACCGCGATGACACAAAAATCCAATTCACATGCGCAAAAATACACGCGTGTAAATATACTCCGGTGTGTAAATATACTCCGGTGTGCAAATCAACCTGTGAGTAAATTTAAATTGCGTTCGCGTGGGTTTTATCACCAGGAGTAATTCTGTATGTAAATAAATTATCAATTATTTCTGGATTAAAACCTGTTCATTTAAGTTTCTGTATTTGCAAAACAAGAAGAGGCTGCTTCAAAGTGTTCTTGTAGAGACTTTGACAGCAGTGTAGAATCATGTAATACTCAGGCTTCACCTTAGCAGTTACACAGTTCCATATTATAATACTTTTGCAAGGAATAACTGTTAAAATGTCCTAAGAATCCTCACCAAGAATGATGAAGAAATAGTGTGGCTGATTGCACTCCATATGATCAAAAATGTGTTGAATGGTCATAAACTCTAATTTAGCAATGATGCCCAGAGTTTCAGCAACTGTTTTATAACCAGTTAAGAACAAAAATATGAAAATTCGTTATCTAAAAGCAGAATATTGACTTGAAATAAAAATACTCATGGGTAAATTTTACTTTGCGCTCGCATGGGAAATTTTAGTAAATTTACACGTGTGTATTTGTAAAAATAAAATTTGCATCTGGTCAGAACCAGGAGTAAATTTACCCATATGTAAATATACACCGGTGTATATTTGCGTTCGCTTGCGCCATTTGCTTACCCTGAGTAAAATTTGCACACCGGAGTATATATACACGCGTGTATTTTGGCGCATGCGAATTGGACTTGAATCTATAGACTCATAGAAATATGTCAGGAGTAAGATTCCTGAAAATATTTCTTTTCGAATCCCTATTATAACTGCTGAGAAAGTCAAATCATATATCCTTAAGCTCGACCCAACTAAAGCCACTCATGCTTTGGCTCCATCAATTGCTCTGCTCATGAATAACAACATCTTTACTGGATCATTCCCATCGCAGCTCAAACCAGAGGACCAATGGTCCTGATATCGCTCACCTGAGATTTTGTGTTTGATGAATGACCTTTGGCCATGTTGGCCAACGTAAAATGTAAACTTGTCTTCAAATACGCATATAAATATTTACACTATAAACTGTCTGTATCTACCAAATTTCAAATCTTTCTGGCAATATTTGACCTTTATGTTTAAATTTACAGTTTAATAGGTCAAGGTCAACCCAAGGTCATGATTTATATAAACTATGAAGGGCCAGAGCCCCCAATGCTACATACGAAGTTTTATTGAAATCGGTCCACCAATTCCAGAGAAGTTGATTTTTAAAGATGGTTATATTTTACCACATATATGGGCATGGCAGCCATTTTGTCATGTGACCTGGACCATTTAAATTAACTTTAATTCCCCCTTCCTAAGGATACCAAATATAAAATTTGGCTTTGATTGGTGAAGTGGTTTCTGAGAAAATTAAGTTTTAGATTTAATATGTAAATGACCTTTGGCATCGCTTTGTAATTAAAACAGATATAAGTATGATATTTTACACTTTGGTAGTGCTATTATATTTGATTCATAATATGACATCCAGTGTAGAGGGTTCCGTGCGAGGAGCTTGTCCACATATGATTTTTCTACTCTGTATACAACTTTACCACATAATCTAATTAAAAAAAAAATTCTGGATTTGATAGAGTGGACCTTCAAAAGGGCATTTAAATACTATGGTTCACTTTATTTGGCATGTAATGACAGAAAGGCTTTTTTCACTTCCTCTGACCAAAGTCGGTAAACACTTTGGTCATGTCAGAATGTGTGCGACGCCTTATCCTATCTCCTTGATAATATTTATATTAGATTTGGGACCAAGTTATACAGACAAACTGTTGGAATTCCGATGGGTACAAATTGCGCACCTCTCGTAGCTGATTTATTTTTATACTGCTACGAAAGAGATTTCATGGATTCTCTTAACCATGATAATCAAGCTGATGTTATCGAGGCTTTTAATTCCACTTCTAGGTACCTTGATGACCTTTTGAACATTGACAACCCTTATTTTGAAGGTATGGTCAATCACATTTATCCATCTGAACTACAGTTGAACAAAGCCAATATCTCGGATACCGAAGCCCCCTTTTTAGATATACATCTTTCTGTTGCAAATGGATTTGTTTCTTCTAAAATTTATGATAAGCGCGATGACTTTGATTTTGATATAGTAAATTTTCCGTTTTTGGATGGTGACGTTCCTCGTCGTGCTTCTTATGGTGTATACATTTCGCAACTTATTAGATTTGCTAGAGTCTGCAATCATGTTACAGACTTCAACGCTCGAAATAAATGTTTAACGGCCAAACTTCTCCAACAGGGCTATCGGTATCATAAACTTCGAAAAACCTTTTCTAAATTTTATCGTAGACACTATGAATTGATTTCCAAATATAATGTTGGGTTAAAGACGCTTTTAAGTGGGGGCCTTTCGGAACCAGAATTTTATGGTAACTTGGTTTACAAATTTAAGAAACTTATAGGTAGTAATGATTTTTCTTTTCAGTTTAGAAAAATCATAACACGTTACAGACGTATAGGTTATAACTTGAATGTTATACGACAGTCTGCATGCTTAGTTTTTAACCCAATCACGGTTAATAACTATGCTGCCTTCTTTAATTGCACGCCAGTGGTTCGGGCGTCAGACTCTTTGATGGCCCCGACTTAATGCTATTTATTTTAGTTGGTTGGGGCCGGAGCTTCTTGTCTGTTGCTTGGCCCACCGGGGTCCAACTGATGTTTTTCTTTTGCTCCGGAGTTAGTAAGTTATTCGGCGCCCAGGGATCTCCATCGTCGGGCAGCTTACTCAATCTGTGAGTTCTGGTTTTTGATTCATCAGGATGTTTACCATGATTTATTTGTTTGTTCTTGATGATTCATTGACGAGTTAGAGATTCACCACGAGGACGGAAGAACTAACTTAATGTTATGAACCACTGCAGAAGCTGAGGATGAGGTTATGGCCATGTAAAATCGATTTAAACCCGCCAGTTACTTTGTGTTACTGATCGTTCCAAGTCGATACTTCTGTGGTGGTTCTTTTTGTTTTATGTCTTGGTGTTTAAAATATTTTTGTGCTGTTGGCGCCTTATGTATGTTTCCATATTTTTAGTTAAGTTAAGGTAACTGAGTGGCCACCTATTGGGAAAATAGCTGCTCATTCGGCTTACGAAATGTTTTCATGGTATAAGTACCTGATTGTTAGTTTGGTTTTTTCCCGCCTCGGTTTTTGGAGTGGGAATCTTTTTCTGATTGCGCCTTTTCCTGATCTTTGCCTACTTGTACTTTTTTTCCAATTTGCTAGCTGGTGCTTCATTAGCAAGTGATGTCAAAACGAATATGTGATGTCACTGCTTGTTATCAGCTGCAACTCGCATTGATGGAAATGAAAAGCAGTAACAAAATGCAATATCCAAGCATTTTCAGGCCTTTATTTTCCCTAAACGGCTATTAAGACGATGAAGAAACGATAATTATCAGAAACTAAAATCATTTATTAAAAAACTGGACAAAATGTGTAAAAATAGAAATTTTATTCCAAAATGGGGAGTGAACGACCATCAAATGTGTTGTGTAAAATTTTTGTTACTACAAAAGTGGCGATGTACAATAATGGTGGTCATTTCGGATATTAGGCTTAGTACATAATTGCAATTTATATGTATCTAAAGACATTGTTTTGGAGCATACTTCTACTAATTTGATTGAGTTATCTGTAAAAATGAAATAAATAGTAAACTTATATTGTAGCGGCTAAGTTTTTTGGGACACCCTATATGTTTGATATCAGTAAACTTATGGTGCACCATTTTGCCCAAGATTGACGCCCAATTTAATTGGGTCTTCAAGTTTCATCTTTTTTTTTTCCTCTAAAATATGTTACAAACCGATAAATGATCGGTGACACACTCTGCAATTGAGACAGAAGTTGAGGTTAGATATTCGAGTTTTCTCCTATAGCGTGTACTCTACTGAAAAATAGATGGGTGCAGTCCATGCAGAAATTGAACATTTATTGAAAGAAAGTAACATAAGAAATCCCGGTTATTTTGTTTTCGCAAAACTTCAATGTGATTGTGTTGGAAGCACTATATGTTCATGTGCGGAAGTGTTTGCGAAAACGAAATAACCTGGATTTCTTATGTTACTGTCATTCAATAAATGTTCAATTTCTGCATTGACTGCGCCCATCTATCAGTCAATAGAGTAAATGATATAGGAAAAACTCATATTTTTCATCTCAACTTCGGGTAGAATTGCATGTGTTTATCAGCTGTGACAATGCTTTGCAGGAATATAATTAAGTTTATTTTACAATCCAAGTCGCTTGTGAGCCCACGAGAAAACAATGCAGTTTGCCTTTGAGTAAAGCGTGGTGTGTGTTTTGGACTTGATAATGGCAATTTGTGTGCCAGAAATATCACGGCTAACAAACCTTTAAATGCGTAACCGCGGTTAAGAAAAGAAATCCGATTCACGTCCTTCCGGTTTCGCATTAGAAAACCAACAAAAGGTAAACAAACTTTTGCAGCTCGTGTTTCCGAGTAAAATATTTCGATTCGAAGACAGATATTATAATTCTCTCAATGCTATTTTATCAGTTAGAAATTACTAAATTTGGACCCAAAAGGATTTCCAGGAACTTTTCTTTATTATCATGATTTTTATTCCCTTCCCCCAAAACACGTGTTGGGATTGCATTGTACATGATGAAAATGTCGCAGGGATATTTTTAGATATCCCATCATTACGCCCATATTAACGGAAAGCAATTACGCGCGCAGATGATTTTAGCATTGTGTGAGGTCGTTGCCTCTGGCCACTGCATTCTATGCATATGTGGTTAAAAGCTGTGTCAACATTTCGGTTACGAATTTAATCATTAGAATGATAGCAATATAATCAACATAAAACACATGTATTGAAGTTTTTGTTTTTGTTAATGGTTTTACGCTGAAGTTTTAATTGTCACATTCTCTCGTCCTCTCTTAATCGGTGCTAACTCAAATTGGTGTGTTTGTGATATTTGCATTGAAAATGTTTGATATAAAATAATACAAACTGTCTATGCAATACATGTAATACAATAATTCACATGCATGATATTCTTGTTCATGAAGACGATTTTACAGCATTCTGTATACTTTAATTTGCCTGATTCCTGCTTTTATGTCATTCAACACGCTTTACAGAGAAAATTAAATACCACAACTTGAACCGGTATAGGTTTTCAAACGTATCTTGAAATATAGCCTTCATATTTTAATGATTAAATGCGTAACCATATTTTCCTTCCCTTCAAATCGGTAATGCCAGGCACTAACACAACGAAATACTGGCACAGACATCAGTTGCAATTTATCTAATATATATTTGTAAATTTGTCGTGGAACAATCACTAAAATTTGACATTTACCAGCAAATTGTCCAATTTTTAGTTGTATTTCGCCGAATTTGGCCGTGTTGTAACACCAGGTTCGAAGAAGGGAATAAATAATTCAAAGACCATCAAATTATTTTGCGAGCTATTTCGGTGCTGACTTACAATAGTAAATAAGTGACAAAATAGCATTCATAGATAATCGATATATTTCAGTACTAAAATATAATCATCAATCGATCCTAGTAGTGTATGTTTTGTTTATATTTTCTTGGTCTTCATATGCGGAACCGGAAGGGCGTGAATTGGATTTTCTTTCTTAACTGGCTGCTACGCATTTAAAGGTTTGTTAGCCGTGAATATGTAGTTAAGCAAATGTAACGCTTGATATCGGAAGTTGCGTTTAAACGTCCACGCAAATCATAAGGGAGGTAAAATGGTCGATTTTGGAGTAAATTTGTATGAACAAAAGATTAATCAGATTTAGTCAAGGCCGCTGTGTAATCCCGTGGCAAATTTTTGCTAAAAGTGGGAAACATGCATTTTCTTGTAGAAAAATATATTCTATTTAAGAAAAAAGATGTTTCCATTTTTTTCATGACGATTTAACGTCATAGTGACGTCACATAAGATGGTACCCATTTTTGCGTAGTAAAATGTCTATAAATAGAGTTAAATGAACCCATTGAAAGTTTATATTGGACATGACTTGTATATTTTGATCAGTTGAGCTAATATTATGTTCGTTTATAGCAAATGCAATTTTGAATTATTTGAGAGTAATTATGACGTAAATATGACGTTAGTTAGTGAAATACATGTCGCTGTGTAGTCTTGTTTGTATTTTTGGTAAAAGGTTGCAAACAAGATATTTCTTGTAGAAAATATATATTCCCTATCAGAAAAAAAGATGTTTCAAATTTTTAAAAATGTTTTGACGTTAATGCGACGTTCCGTCATAAAGAGACGTGTGCAGTTATTTTGTCGTATACCAAAATCATAAACTTAGGCCTATTAACCTGATTGTAATAACAATGAATAGTTCGATTAGCTGTTATATTAATAAAAACAACACATTTGAACACAAAATTAATATGCTGGTTTTGAATATAAAGTATTTGTAACAATAACGTTATAATGACCTCAGTGTTTGAAAAATGACGTCACATAAGTATAAACGGTGTATTATTTTGGAAGTTCAAATGCCAAAGATATCCCATTTTGTAGGGGGCGATATTTCAGTCATAGGTTGTATCTAAGATTAATAATTCATGTGAAAAATAAGGTTCGTGCAACTAGTGCCTATGTTCCTATATAATGTGCACTAAATGACCTTAGAAGTTTGAAAAATATTTCGTATTTAACAGCCTCAGCGAAGCGTCCGCACTTCTTTTTAAATGAAACAAAAACTGCTGCTGGTCGTTAACCATTTCACGTAAAATATATATACTATTTACATGACAATTTCAAACTAAAAAGTTAGTAGTAAATCGAACTTAAGCTTCTTGAACTTCAACTAACTGATATAGTGAACCTAATTAAATCCACAAGATGGATGTCCTGTTAATAAATCAATAACCTCTAAGGATGACTTTTCGAATTTGCCGGTATGTTTCACATTAATAGTAAATATACTTTTTAGACCAGAGGACGGTATCATCGCATTCAAGAACACTATGTTGTTCTTCTTTTTATGGTCTTCTGTCACCGATATGTGTGTTTTTGTACTTCATTTGCAAATCATGTTTCGTTACTTATCATTTCTGTGTAGTGACATTGAGCAAGGCACTTTCAGCTCCACACAGTACTGGCTAAATACACAGGAGAGACATTGACCAGACCAAACTTGACTCAAACACTTGGCCATTATGTATGACCAAACCAACCTGATTATTTATATTTAAAGAAAGCGCGTCTTTAATAAGAAATAGATCAGCTCTAGAAGTGAATTGTTGAGTAATATATCACTGTTTGTAGGTCAGTTGTAAAGCAGAGCAAATCACGAGCGCGCAGATTTATCTGCGTACAACTGACCGACAAACAGTGATGTATTACTCAACAATTCACTCATTAACAGTGAGTGATACTTAATTTAATCGAAGGTTTTCAGATGATTGGTTGATTACTCTTTTTGTCTCTTTTATACTTATATTAAGGTCATAGCTGTCACATGACAGCTGAACTTGATGCATAGTCCCTTGTATTTTAGTATCGCAGTTGATATCTTTTAAGTAATCTAACACAATTGTTTGTTACTTGCTTGCGCCTGCAGTTTTCGTAGGTTGAATAATTTGTCACCAATTCATTTCTTCTTCTGGAAGCCAGTATCAAAGCCCAGCATGGCAAACACCACATGTATCATAATAAGCCCTGTTGTAACCCGAGTGTCACTGAAAAAGGATCAGAGAATGTGTCAGTACATGCAAGTCACCATGTATGCATCACATCACTGACTTTTTCTTGTACCCACAGCAAAAGCAAATGATGCAGCAGGTGCTGAAGAAAGCAAGATTAGCATTGGAATTGCATGAAGTCGTAAAGGCGATGCGTGGCTGGATACTATATATATGAAGCATCGCTTAAGACGCTAGTTTTATTGTTTTAATCGTGATAACTTAAAGATGGTCAATGAGGCAAATGAATGCCAGTTATACGATAAAGCGAATTATATCGCATTCATCACACGGGCCTTTCATATAACTGATAAAGTTGGAAGTATACACCCAGACTTTTTTAAAGTCATTGCACAGCTAACATACATATCCGAAGATCAGTAACAGAGAATCATTTATGATACGAAAGGCCAATAGGATGTATGCGATACCGGAAGCCTCCTTGGCACAGTGGTTAAGCCACTTGCCTTGTAAACCAGGGGTCGCAAGTTCGATCCCGGGCTTCTCCAGTCCTTCGGATTGAGACTACAATCTGAGATCCCGTGACAATTTAGAAAACAATGACATAGAGACTAATTGTGCCTATTTTGTTAATTTCAATGGATTTAGTCCTCAGATCTGACTTATTTTCAAAACTGTACTCACACATACGATACCACCCCCTTGAAGTACGCACGAGTTAACACATCGATGACAGAAATTTTCACGAGCAAGATGACGATGTATTGTGTAGTATATGGCATTCCAGTAGTCCTGTCGATTATTTTACTGTCAATTTTGTAACCAAATACCTTGCATTTTAAATATCAACCCAAACCTTATAAACTTCATATAATGATAATCTAATAAAATGGTGGTGAAAATTTTATTAAGTCATTTGGAAGAAGCCCACCGTGATGGTAAATTTTCGTAACGCAAATGAAGCTAAAGGGGCCAGAATACTACTATAATGAATATCATTTTACGTATAATTCTGAAATCAAACATCTCTTTACCAAAATTGGCAAAAAACTGGAATAATAACCATTATTTACATAGTATAAAGCCTTTTTTGGTTCATGCAACGTCAATACACTGCTGTAATTAAATGTTTTCCACCAATTGTACCATTTATGAGGCGATCATTTAGTCTGAAACATGTCTGCTGTATTTTCGTCAAATTGGTGATGTACATTTGTTCTTATGTGTAAACGTATTTTCTTGTGTAGTATATTTCTTATTATACATTCTAACACAAAGACACCAAACCAACGTCACTTTCACGTAGCAGTTGAGCCTACATAGAATCAAATTGCATTTTAGTTTTGCCATAGGCATATTTAACCACTCTGCTTTAAAAGTAAGCATTAAATGCCACTATTAGCGCATCGAAAAAAAAACATCAATAAAATCCACTTAAGTTGATTAGAAAAGAGCTTACGTCATTTTGTGACGTCATTTTGACGTATATATTTGGAATAAAAAATTGAAACAACATCTTCTATTTTAAATGGTATATATAGCTCTGTATAAAAGTCCAAAGGAAACACTTTTACCAAACATTTGCCACGGGAGCCAAAATTTAGACACAGCGGCCTAAACTAATGTTTTGTTCAGCGGTGCCGATTCCGATCAGAATGTGCGCTGGATTTCTTAGCAAGATGGATAGCTATACGCCGTAAGTATTGGTTTTTCATTTAAATGTACATGACACGGTCAAATTATTAGTAATTTGCAATTGTTTTCGCACATAATTTAAATTTTATCGAATTAACGTCAAAATGACGTCATTTTTACGTTACATGAAGGCAAGAATTGCATTAAGAATATATATATATATATATATATATATATATATATATATATATATATATATATATATATATATATATATATATATATATATATATATATATATATATATATATATCATCAAAATGTTTCAAACCACTTCACGACCAAATAAAACATACAAATTTGCTTATTTTATGTGTAAGAAAAGATACAACGTTCATTTCTGAGAAAAAGTTGGTACGTCACTTTGTGAGCTATACGCCGTTAGTATTGGTTTTTCATTTAAACATATCGTGTTTTTACTAAATGTACATGGCAAGGTCAAATTATTAGTAATTTTCAATTGTTTTCGCACATAATTTAAATTTTATCGAATTAACGTCAAAATGACGTCATTTTTACGTTACATGAAGGCAAGAATTGCCTTAAGAATATATATATATATCATTAAAATGTTTCAAACCACTTCACGACCAAATAAAACATACAAATTTGCTTATTTTATGTGTAAGAAAAGATACAACGTTCATTTCTGAGAAAAAGTTGGTACGTCACTTTGTGACGTCATTGTGACGTTAATACGCCAAGGAAAAACTGGAAACATCGTTTTTCTGGAAGGGCATATATTTCTCAACATGAAAATGGACAGGAATCACTTTTAGCAAAAAATTGCCACGGGAGCTCAAATCTCGACACAGCGGCCTTGACTAATTGTCTGATGGTGTTAGTTTTGAGATTCCATTAGTTTTGCTAAATTTGATTTGCGGGGAAAGTTAGTGCTTGATCGGTAACGTGATCCTGTATTAAGAAAGTGCTACTTACATATATATAAGCCAATGACGCGAAGCAACTATTTTCAGATTTTGTTTACAGCCAAGCGTAATGAATTGGTAGCTTTATAAAAGCAGCTACTTCATGAATATTCTGATAGTTTGGATGATTTGCATTCCGTTTTATTAGCTCACCTGAGCCGAAGGCTTACAATGTGAGCCTATTGTACTACCAATTTTCCGTCGTCCGCCCGTGCGTGCGTGCGTCCAAACTTTCAAATACAAATCTCTCTGCAAGTAGTAAAAACCAACTGCGATTAAATTTTACATGAAGCATCACAGGGTGGAGGATTGCCTGCATTAGATCGGAACTTTGATTTCTATGGCAACAGATAGCTCCCATAGGGTTATAATGGGAAAATGTTGGGGCAACTCTAGCGACCTCAATTTTATTTGGATCTTTTTTTATTCTTGTTAGTTACAATGACAACCATGATATCTCGGATCAGTTTGAATTTCGGACAGATTGGATCTCGAACTGCGGAGTTATAGCTGCTCTTGAGCGTTCTGAAAATTTCCCATAGACATAATGGAAAAAATGTGTTATGGCCATTCTAGCGTCTTTGTTTTCAAACGGTGCAGGTAACAAGGACAACTTTAATATCACGGATGACTTCGAAATTCTACCAAATCATAACTCCGACTCAAGAGATACATGTATCTGCCACTGAGTGTTTGAAAAATGGTTATTTAGTATTGTGGACACTCTAGCGGCTTCATTGTTGATCCGATCTTAATCATTTTTTGAAGTTACAAGGACAACCATAATATCTCGGGTATGTTCGAATTTCGACCAGATTCGATCGCGACCTCAGGCTGTGGAGCTAGATGCCCTTGAGCGTTTGGAAAACTTCCCATACACTTAAAATGGGGCAAATGTTGTGGCAATGTTTTTCAGTGAATATTCTTCGTTCTTGCAGGTAAAAAGTACAACCATAAAATCTCTCATGAGTTCGAAATTTTACCATTTACTGCGGAGTTGGCTGCCCTTTAGTGTTTGAAAAATGGATATTTAGTGTTGCGGCAATTATATCGACTTCTTTTTATCTTATCATATTCTTTCTTAGTAGTAACAAGGATAACCATTATATCTCGCATGAGTCAGATTTTGGACCAGATTTGACCTCTCAAGTTGCGGGGTTAGCTGCCCTTGGGCGTTTGGAAAAAAAAACATTGACTTATAATGCGACAAATGTTATGGCAACTCTAGCGCCTTTATTTTACAGTGAATCGTCTTCATTTCTTGCAGGTAACAAGGACAACTATAAAATCTCGATGAGTTCGAAATCCGGCCAGATCATATCACTGACCGCGGAGTAAGCTACCCTTGAGTTTTTGAAGAAATTAAAAAAGAAAAGTGTATATGCTTAGTTTATGGACATCATTTTTATCTGATCTTCTTCATTCTTAGTAGAAACAAGAAAACCATACTACCTCTAATGAGTATGCATTTCGGTCAAAGTTGACCACAAATTGTGGAGTTAGGTGCCATTGAGTGTTTTCAGTTGAATTTTTTTTTTTTTTTTTTTTTACAATTTAGGAAAAATATGTACATGTATATGTACATTGGCGTACATTGGCGTGATTTTCATAATTTTACTGCCAATTACTTGGAAAAAGGTACGAGTAGGCAACGATCAGAAAAGGCGCAATCAGAAAAAGATTCCCACTCCAAAAACCGAGGTGGGAAAAAACTAAATTAAAAATCAGGTACTGATACCATGAACACATATCGTAAGCCGAATGAGCAGCTATTTTTCCCAATAGGTGGCCACTCAGTTACCTAAACATAACTAAAAATATGAAAACATACATAAGGTGCCAACAGCACAAAAAAATTTAAACACCAAGACATAAAACAATAAGAACAACTACAGAAGTATCTCCTTGGAACGTAATATAAAATTACTGGCGGGCTTAAATCTGTTTTACAGGTACCTAACCTCACCCTCAGCTTCTACAGTGGTTCAGAATATTTAATTAGTTGTTCGGTCCTCGTGGTGAATCTCTAACTAGTCAATGAATCATCATGGACAAACATAAATCATGATAAACTCCATGATGAATCAAAAACGAGGACTCACAGATTAACTAAACTGCCCTTCGATGGAGATCCCTGGGCGCCCAGTAACTTACTAACTCCGGAACAAAAGAAAATCACCAGTTGAACCCCGGTGGGCCAAGCTCCGGCCCCAACCAACTAAAATGAATAGCTTTATGTCGGGGTCATCATACAGTCCGACCCACCGGCGTGCAATTAAAGAAGGCAGAGTTATCAACCATGATTGGGTTAAAACTAAGCATGCAGACTGTCGCATAACATTATATATCCTATACGTCTGTAGCGTGTAATGATTTTTTTGAATTAACAAGAAAAATCATTCCTTCCTATAAGTTTCTTAAATTAGTAAACCAAGTCACCAAAAAATTCTGGTTCCGAAAGACCCTCGCGTAAAAGGGTCTTTAGCCCAACATTAAATTTGGAAATCAATTCATAGTGTCTGCGATAAAATTTAGAAAATGTTTTTCGAAGTTTATGATCCCGATAGCAACATGATTGCAGACTCCAGTAAACCTAATAAGCTGCGAAATGTATACGCCATAAGAAGCACGGCAAGGAACGTCACCGTCCAAAAACGGAAAGTTTACTATATCAAAATCAAAGTCATCGCGTTTATCATAAATTTTAGAAGAAACGAATCCATTTGCAATAGAAAGAGGTTAGTCTAAAAAGGGGGCCTCGGTATCTGTGTTGTTTGCTTTATTCAACTGAATAAGCTTTCGGCGGCCCCCGTGGCCGAGTGGTTAAGGTCGCTGACTTCAGTGCTCTTAATCATTCGATCATCTCACCGATCTGGGTTCGCGCCTCGCTCGGGGCACGAGTCACATGTGGGACAAGCCAAGTTCTGCTTGCGGGTGTGTCAGGTGGTTTTTCCCCGGGTACTCCGGTTTTCGCCCCACCTACCGATTTATTCGTCTCGATATGAGTGAAAAAGCTTGAAAGGGACGTAAAACTGAATAAAAAAAAAATAAGCTTTCTCCGGATGTCCATTTGCTGATGTTTATATAGACTGACGTGTGAAGTGGTCCGAGGATAGATCCCTGTCGTCTACGCACATTAGATAGAATATACAAGAGCTAGAGCTCGTCGCTTCAGTTGTAAACAATGAGTGTTTCACAAAGCAAAAACGAAACTACTGACTAGAGAACATTTAATAACCAATTAAAAGCCAAATGATTAGTACATAACTTTTGCTAAAGTACCATATTTTCCGCTCTCAACAAAGCATGCATCAAAGTCTAAGATGGTTAGACATTCTGAATATAGATTTCTCGAGCTCGAGATTCATCTAATAGGGTCGCGGAAAGCCGAATAGGTAGTAATCGACGTAATACTTCTCGTAAATCCGTTTCAGAATTTCTATTGGAATAGTTTTCCTGTATTTTTCTACCACATCAGAGCTTTTAGCACTCCTGTACCCTGTCTGATTTCTTTTTGGAAGAATGACAAGGTTTTTAGCACCGACTTTTTCTAAAATTTCACCCATGTCTTCGTCAAAATTATCCAATCGTCCTATAAAATCGTATTTGATTGAACACGGTTGGCACCAGATACTGAATGACTTCAGATGTTGATTTAGGTCTTTAGTCGGTGTTTTTATTATCAGCCCTAAATACTCAATAAAACTGGGCGATATTTTGTCCTCAAACCAATTATGGGGTTTTCCATCTCTGTAGGCTGACATCAGTCTTTCAATAGGTTCTCTTATAAACATAAATGTAGTGTATGTTTTCAGTTTCTGACGCATTTCTGATAACCGTTTTCCTTTCAGAAATCTTATATCGATATGCCAGTCATTTGCCAGCATTTTATTCAATTTGTTGGTATCATTTTGTGTTTCTAAATGTTCTAATGTGTATAACATTCGTCTTATATTCGTTGATCCCACCTTAAGCAGCTTGCACCCAATCAGTTTGAAATCCTCTGAAATCATCACCCGCTTCGGAAGATCGATAGTATTAGGGGCCTTGGGTATGTTTTCATGTGGTAGCATATGTTTTTCTCTTAATACCTTGCATGATTTCTGCAGATGATCCCTCATTGATTGCATACTTTGTCTTCTGTCTGTTATCAACTCTGTTTTGTCTTTAACCTTTAGTGGATATCCGTTTTTCGCTTGCACACTGACATTCATGTTTACCAGCTAGAAAAACATAAACAATAACAAACTATGTAATGTCATAAAAAGTAACATATAAGGCAACACTAGAAATAATTTCAAATTTCTTCGAAACAATATTACATGGCAAGTTTAACAGCCACTCTATGGACACAAGGTGCAATGCTGAAATATGTATAAAAATATTCCAGTAGTCCAGTCGGCATGGCAAAAACAATAAAGTAAACAACGAAGGATCAACCTCGCCGATGGTAGTATTAAACGGAAAAGCTTTAATTAATTTCAAACGAAATCGAAAACATTCAAAAAACATAAGTACGGATAATTCGTCTTTCAAAACAAATAAAATTTAGTTTCACAAGATGTCATTAGGGTCTTGTTTTGGTCAACCATCAACATATATTGCTTTCAATGCCGCGCGCTATAGACTTTCAATGTACATGCACGAGGTACAGTCTGAAAGTACCCGGACTGTTCTTGGTGTGTCATTCGTTTTTAAAGGCAAAAGTCGAAACTTTGCACAGTAGTGGGAAAACATTTTCTATACAACAATATATACATTAAGGGGCGGTTTCTTCAAACCACCGAAAATTTAGGGAT
The DNA here is from genome assembly GCA_964017185.1 of Rugalucina vietnamica. NCBI lineage: Eukaryota > Metazoa > Mollusca > Bivalvia > Lucinida > Lucinidae > Rugalucina > Rugalucina vietnamica. Next base: position 13,315,934 of record OZ024869.1, on the reverse strand, counting down.
TAATGTATGGCCATTAACAACGTATAGAGCACTTTGGCGTTAACAACAGACCGATATGCATTCAGAAAACAGAAGTCAGTTAATTATTATTCTTTCGGTTGTTTCTCTGAAGATTGGACTAAAATAATTCAATGTCGATTATCAAACATCGTGGACTTTGTGCTAATACATACAATTCTGGAAACGGGTCTAAAGACTTCAGTGAATTAGGATTCTGAGGAACAAGTTATTGACATTAAAACTGTAAGTTTTTTATTTATTTATTTATTTATTTATTTATTTATTTATTTATTTATTTGCATTGATTTCATTTAATTGTTTATTGTAAAATAAAATATTAATTTTGATAAATACTTGGTTGTTCCTTGCTGGACTAGCCAGTACCTGAGAGCATTTTCGGTCAAGGGTTTCTACTTTGTCTCGTTACACTAAGAAAGTAACAATGGGGAAAAAGGACAAACGTTTTTTTACTGTACAATGTGCTTTAATTCATTTACTAAAATGCTTATGGAATGTGCTAAGCACTGCTGCAAAATCAGATGAATGTTGTATAAGATGAGTCATAGGGTTGTCTGTGCTAAACTGGTGAAAGAGATCTCCAGATTTTAAAACACGTGAAATCTAAGATGATTTCCAACAAAGGCAAATCATATTTTTTTTCATTCATGTGTGGGTTTACTCCACATTTACCACGATTTTGAGTCGTTTTGTTGTCATTTCGTAGAAAAACAGTTGATATTTAAATTCCTGAAAATGGAATTTAAATTTAAATCTTTTTAAACGCCCAACGCGCATTGTGTGCATACATATGCGCAAAATGCAATTTGAATACAATGTTAAATCTGATAAGCAAAATGGATGGCTTTAGTGTTTTGGTATATCGATGTTTTTTTAAACTTCAATCCGACATCTTTAACGGCAAAAATATCGCCATTTAGAGGGTGTAGGTTAGAACTTTGGGGCCGGTATGCATGTGTGTGGAGACTTTAACTCCCGTGTGGGCGACGATAGTGACTACATTGAGGGGGTCGACGATGTAAGACCAAGGGATATTCTTGATTCGACGTCAAACGCAAACGGCGACCTCCTGATTGAATTTCTTGTTGACTGTGGGCTATGCATGGTAAACGGCCGATTAGGTACGAACAATTATACGCACGTTTCACATAGAGGGAAATCGGTGGTCGATTATGTGTTTGTCCCGTATGAACAATTATTGAGCATTGAAAATTTCGAGGTTTGTCTCATGTCGGAAATGGTGCAGAAATTGGACATGCAAGGAAATAACAGAATCCCCGATCATTCCCTACTAGCATGGACAATTCCCCTAACAAACAACGTAAACGGTGACCATAGGACGTCTATTCATATGCAAAACGAACAAAGTCGTGTATCAAGGACGGCATAGAACTTATCGAAAATTCCTGAAAATTTCTTAAACGATGAATCTAGTATCCCGTTGATAACTGACACTATACGTAAAATTGAACAAAGTCTTTCGCAAGCTAATGACGTCAGCTTGGCGTATAGATCGTTCACAGACATGTTAAGTGTTGAAATGGATAAAAAGTTACCCCAAAAAAAAACAGTACAACTTTTGTGACTAGTACGAAGTATAAACCTTACTGGAACGACGAGTTAAAGAACGCTTGGGATAAGGTGTGTTCAAAAGAACGTTCCCGGCTTAGGTCGAATGGAAGCCAGTCGGAAAAACGCAAACTTCGGGATGCTTATAACCAGGAAAGAAAACATTTCGATAAGCTTAATAGGCGAATAAAACGTAGATATCAAATGTCGGAACAAACGAGACTTCAGAAAATGTATGACGATAAAGACGCGCGCAATTTCTGGAAATATATAGGTCGAATTGGTCTCCAGAACGACAGAAAACCGAAGATTCCGATGGAAGTCGTTGACGTTGATGGTAACGTTTCAGTTGATACGGCGGATATTCTTTTACGTTGGAAAACGGATTATGAAACTTTGTATAGCGACACGCATAACCCGAACTTTGACGACGATCATCTACGTAACATAAAAGGTGAACATGTCGTGCCGCCAGCAAATATGGACGTATCCGCCCTCAACGCCGAAATTACGTTGGCCGAAGTCGAGAAAAGTGTGTATCGAGCTAAATTGAAAAAAGCAGCCGGTTTAGATAACATTTCAGCCGAGCTGCTCCGGAACCCAGCATGTGTCGAAGCTCTGTTTAAAATAATTCGTTATTGTTTTAACACTGGTACTGTCCCAAACGACTGGAATACAGGACTCATTAAACCAATACCGAAATCGGAAGGCAAAGATCCCCGTGATCCGTTGAGTTACAGGGGTATCACGCTGATATCTATCCCTTGTAAGATATACGCAGATATCTTGAATATCAGACTATCAAAATGGATCGAAGAAAATAACCAGCTTGTTGAAGAACAAAATGGTTTTAGAAGTAACAGATCGTGCATGGAACACATATATACATTGTATTCGGTGATCAATAAACGTAAATTGAATAAACAATCAACGTATGCTTGTTTTGTCGATGCTAAAAAAGCATTCGACACCGTTAACCGTGACTGTCTTTGGTATAAGTTAGGGATGTCAACCGGAGTCCGAACGTTCGAACTTCGGATCCCGTACCGAAGTTCGGATCCAAATTTTAGCATCCGGACGTTCGCTAAAAAATCAAAATGTCCAATATTTAGGTACATTTCCACTATTATATGACAAAAATACGCAATACATACTTAGCAGAATAGAAATAGTATTGTCAAAGGTTATTAAAGTCTAACAGGTAAACGGGTAAATGGGACAATACAGGTTACGAAGAATAAACAAAGAAAGGATTAAAAGTGATAATTGGCCTCTGTTGTTTTCTTTTGAAAACGATTTGATTCGCACTTTTCAAAACTACATGTCAGATTAATAAATTAATGATCATTAAATAATAGATATGTTTTGGGATTAAACAAAACAAGTATGCTTACTATGTATATGATCTTTAAATTTTGACAAATGAAATAGGCGGATTCTTAAGCTGACCCGTTTAAGCAGAGATCATTGGATTTTCTGCATGTATGATGTGCTTAAATTAAATTTCTTTTCTGGCGCGCCAATTCGACAAAGTGGGAACTCAGTAAATCTTCGTGAATTTATGATCATGACAAACTATTGTCTTATAGAGTTTAGTTTTGAGTAATGCTGTTTTAGCATGATATTTGTTACTTTTGTGAATGTCAATAAAATTTCCTAAACTGTCATGGCGTTTCGTTTCTGTGTCACATTAAAGGAAACAACGCCAATCTCAGTTACTCTTGATTACGAATGTTCTTTCAAGGGAACACTCGTAGTACATGTAATACTATGATCTGATAAAAAAATGCGAACGTTCGAACCATCCGGATGTTTGTTTCCGAACGTCCGAACCTTAAATCTGACACCGAATGACATCCCTAGTATAAGTTATTAACTCTTGGAATAAAAGGTAAAATGTTTCATGCGATTGAATCGTTATATGACAATGTCAGGTGTGCAGTCAAGGTTAATGACTTCATCACGCCGTATCTTGACGTAAAACTGGGGGTGAAGCAGGGGTGTCGACTTTCGCCGATACTTTTCGCCCTGTACATCAACGATTTGGCTGAAGAAATTAAGACGTTAAACTGTGGAGTAGAACTAGGGAATGAACAGCTCGCTCTCCTCTTATACGCAGATGACGTTGTCCTGATCGCACCGACAGAGGAATCACTTCAGCATATGCTGGATAAACTTTATGAATGGTGTTCAAAATGGCGGCTAACTATAAATAAAGATAAGACTAAGATTATCCATTTTAGACCCGCCGCTATTCAGTGTACCCAATATATATTCAAATATGGTGATTTAGCTTTAGAGCTGACAGATTCCTACAAATACCTTGGTTTGTGGTTTAATAAACACTTAGATCTTAAGTTTGCTATAAATGAACTTGCCAAATCAGCTAGCCGTGCGCTTTCTGCGTTATATACAAAATTTCTTTGTGTCGGTGGAATGGATTATAATGTATTTTGCAAATTATATGAATCGCTGGTCGAACCCGTGTTATTCTACGGATCAGGTTTGTGGGGTTTGAGTGAACATAAGAAAATAAATACAATACAAAATAAGGCCTGTCGGTACTTTTTGGGTCTAAGAAAGAACGCTTCAAACATTGCTTCGCGGGGTGACATGGGTTTGTCTAGTTGCGTAAGTAAACAAAGACTTGAAGCTTGTAGAATGTATTTTAAACTTGAAAATATCACCGAACAAAGACTGGTTAAAAAAGTATTCCAGTGGTCTAGCACTCATGGCATGTCATGGGAACGTAGGTTCCGTTCATTTATAGACAATATCGGTCTGCAACATTTGTTAGATAGAAGCGATATGTCTTTGAAAAGTAAACTTAAGTGTGTTAAAGAAAAACTGAACGTGCTTGATTCCAATACCTGGAAATCGAAATTGTGGAACGATGTTTCCCAAGAGAATGAGAATAAGCTCAGAACGTACAGACTGTATAAAACCGACTTAATAGCCGAAAATTATGTTAAACTAAATATGGAAAGAAGCCACCGCCGAATTCTTGCAAAATTCCGAAGTGGAAGTTTGCCACTCCAAGTAGAAACTGGTAGATATAAAAAACCTAAGGTGTCACTTGAAAACCGTATCTGTAAATTTTGTAGCAATAACACACTCTGCATACCAAATATCGATATTTGACCAACGCCGGAGTGAAATAGCTAACTCCGAGGCAATAGCCAACGGCTGAGGAATATGGTGAGTGTGTTTCTTGAAAACTTGCAAAAATTAAGTAGAAATGCGCCTTTACTGGATTTTCGCTTATGTTTATATCCTTATTTCATGTTTAACAAGTGTTCCACATTAGTTTCATTTGAAACAATATCAGTGTACTTGATTAAAGTATGCACATTGTGCTTTACACAACTATCAACATAAATCAGTCAATATGCGCGTTTCTGTGAGCGGATGTATGATCGACCGTGCACATATAAAAGCAACAACTACTGACAGTCCAAACTAAAACAATAACACAGCCCTGTATATTATTATCTGGTAATTTTACATCATTTAAACGGGACACTGTTTTAAGTGAGAAAATGAGAGTAACGTCTACGCCGGAGTATGATACGATCGCCGCCGGAGGAACGGATTGAATTTATACGACCAACGATGAGGCATATTTGTGTTTAAAAGCTTTGGCGTCCAGTGTACGAAGAAATAAAAGTTTAATTTTACCGCTAATACGGCATGTGATTCATAATCTTTAAAGAAAGACAAAGAAAAGAATATAAGAATGTGCATATCGCACGTACATTCAACTGCTGGCCTGTTGATTTGCACTTCACGAGGTATATGTAGACAAGCTAATAAATGATTGACTCATGAAATTGTGTATATGGAAGAAACAATGTATATCTGATATTAACAGAACCGAAGTACGCTTGTATTTGGTATATTTTGATCACTTTCAAGCATTTAATTAACATACCCTCTTGCGTGAGGAAATGATGGTAACGTTAACGCCGGAGTAAGATTCGACTGCAGCCGAAGAGATAAGACCAACACGACGCCCGATTTTGTTCTCAAGATTTGATGGTCTTTTTATCAAGAAATAATATTTAATTTCACCCTATACTGATCTGTAATGCCTATAATGAACTACAATACGCTTACCTTGCGGCATGGGGTCGGGTGCGCCCGTTCAGTCAGTTAACACGTTTCTCAAATTCGTAGTGTATCATAAATGAAATATTTCTGAAGACACAAACGAGTTACTATGCAGGACTTAAATGTTTATGCCATACTTTATAAATACGAATAGTAATAATTTTAGTAAAAAACACGGTAATGGGTATTCGTATCTTAAATCGGCATCGCAGTATTTCCATAACCGTGCACGTGCGTGCACGTATTTATCATTATAGAGATGTGTCGTATATACGTATCTGCCAACTACTGTTGCTACCACCCTGTTTTCTTTATTTAGATCAGATCTTGATTTCTGCAGAAAACAGGAATCAGTTCGAAATATGGCAGGACCCTATAATGATATGTATATGTAGCTGTCCTTAGCAATTTTAACTATCTCCATACTTACCAAAATTAATAATGGTTATAAGTTCTAAGCATCACAGATTTACCGCTATAAATGAAATGAATATATCTGACCAATCGGAACAGGCGTATCATTCATATTTTTAACGATAAATATGTGCCGCGAGTCTACGACGCTAATTAGGAATTATTGCTGTTTTAGTGCTCTGAAATGACATTAAATATTGCGAACAGTTATAAAAATATGCTTGACAGTTCTATAATTAATTTCAGAAATCAATATCAATGATCGTGACAAGGACTTCAACGACAAAGTAGAGTAAAAACTATTTTTGTTTTGAATCAGCATTCTCTGCAAACGTTATCATCCTCAGGCGTTCGCCATGTCCATATGTAATCTTCCTCCGGCGTTGGCGACCCCATTCCTTTTTCCACAAGGAGTCTTTGGTGGCGAATAATATCTAAACGCTTCGTCAGAAATGAGTTTTAAGTAAAATAGTTTATACAGCGAATATGAGTTATAAATCATAGCGAGAATAGAGAATGAAAAGTTTGGACTTAAAAGAATTGTTGACTTCCAAATCATTTTTTTTTTCATTCAAAACCACAAAATCGTGCATGTTTTCTTGTATTTTATATGTTCCAGACAATGTATTGTAACATTTTGTAAATTTTATGTGGAAGCAAGACCATCTTACCACACTAACTTATCATAACAAATACATTATCCCCATGCTCTATAAAATATTTCATAGTTTTGCTGACAACCCTTCATACGCTGTTCCTCAGGCGTTGGCTATTGCCTCGGAGTTAGCTATTTCACTCCGGCGTTGGTCAGATATCGATAATTGGCATGCAGAGTGTGGATAATTCTGTCGAGGATGAAATGCATTTTTTGTTATCCTGTGATTTTTACTCAGACCTAAGAAGACCTTTATTTGATAAATCCCGAAGTTGTAATACAGATTTTCAAAATATGTTATTACAAGACAAATTTATTTTTATTATGAACTATGTAAATATGCAGTTATATTAGCCTCAACCCTTCTCCAAATGTTTAACAGAAGAAAACGTCTTCAGTGATTTTTTTTTTTTTTTTTTTTTTTTTTTTTTTTTTTTTTTTTTTTGATGCAATTACATATGAAGTTTTAATTTTATAAAACCATTAACTTCAATATCGCATGATTTTATAGGACTCTTTTATACATTACTATTTTTAATACCACAACTTTGCAGCTGATATAATGCAATATATATTTCTTTTATAATAGGATGTATCTTAGTGTTATTAAATATTAAGCATTTTTTATTGTTTTTATGACTATTGTAAATGCTAATGTGTGTCTCATAAGTCGTATTGGCTGGATGTTATCATTGCATGTGTTGTTTTAAATTGTATATTATGTATAGTATTGATAACATGTGACACGATATTAAATAAATACTTACTTACTTACTTACTTACTTACTTACTTACTTACTTACTTACTTACTTACTTACTTACTTACTTACCTGTACTGGTGGAATTGTGCCGGACCGGTTTTCTCGTGTTGCGTATTATCATATGAGCCGCGACACGAGAAAACAGGTCTTCGGGGATTCTGACGAGGTCTGACACAAACCAAGCTGTACAAACATAGAAGACCCTAAGAGACTGGAAATTTTGGATTAAGAAAGTAGAGAATTGTGCTATCCGTGTAGCAAAAACAAAGGTGCTGTAACTGCGAAGCTGATCTGCACATTTGTTTTCGCCAAGGCAAAAATCCAATTTTCTCACGAGGTGGCTCATATTTACCTCACTCATCCTCCGACCTATGATGGTGTCCAATTGGTTGGATTGTCCTCTGTATGTGTACACGTACGCTGTCCAGACTAATACAACTGAAATTTAATTGTAACCAATGACAGAAAGGCCCGTAAGGTGGTGATTTTTCACTGATTCTTGGAAACAAAAAAGCGGATTTGTCAAGGGCTGCTGTAATATATTTAATATCATGGTGTTAATACACGATATGGTGCGTCTTTGATCCAAACAAATACATTCTCGCGAGATCAGACGATACATCATCTTGATCTCTCGTATGTGACGTTTTCTTCATTTGCAACTTTTAGCTGAATTATTAGCAAAAGCATTTTGGCTGAAAGTTGCAAACGAAGAAAGCAAGAGCATTCCGCATGAATTTACCAGATCCCATTGGTCAATTGCGACAAGTCAGTGCGTGAAGCGGTACCTGTCAGCGACATTGGCAAAATAATAACAGATTTTAAAGGAGTTATAAGAATTTAGGCCCAACTGCGTTTATGCTGTTGAATCAAAGGCCCGAACAGACCAACTTCGTCATTACACAGATTGTTTTATATCTGTTCATCAAAATATCATTTTAGAGCTCTGAGCGCTAGAACGAAAATCGTGTTGAATGGTAATTCATTTCAATTAAATTGAAATTAATGTAAGAGAACATGTATTGCCAGAAGGAAATGTCCTCGGTGAATAAATGCTTGATAATTATGTCTACCTCAATGTCTACTTCATCGAAATCAATTGTATACTTTTGCATATGCGGATAGCTGTTTGAAGCCGTTACCTATGCCGAAAGCCGTGTTCAAACAGCAAACACCATGTTCAAACCATGATATTCACGTACCGTTTGAACATGACTTTTGGCAAAAATCCGCCGACGTCATTGGTCATTACAAAAAAACGTCACTGTTTTCCATAGATGTAAAATTACTCGGTCACCAATGAGTTTTTCAGTGTTAATGTTATTTTCAACGAGATCTTCAGTTAAATTGCTGTGAACTGAATGCAAGAATACCAATCAATCATATATATTTTTTATATATTAATGTTTGTGGAGCGCTCGGAAGCAGTTTGAACACTCAACCTAGCATCTTCAAGTGTCGGCAAACATTAATGCGTGAAAGGCATGTTTGACTGGTGCTTGGCTAACAGAATAACATTTGCGTTTAATACATGCCCCTTATACCCCACTTTTACATAGCAAAACTGGGGTATGCAGGGGTATACCTATTGTTCTTATTTTTGATCCAAACTCATACATTGCGGGTACTCGTTAGAATCGCCTCGTCTCACAATGTATGTTTTGAGTGAAAGTATTTAAAAAAAAAAAAAAAAAAAAAAAAGAAGAAAAAAAAAAAAAAAAAAAAAAAAAAAGAAAGAAATTTTCAACTGCTTTTGCTAAACGCGCAGCACATCTCCTGCCAGGTGCTTACGTGCAAAAAGCTTTAACGAAGGCTTATTAATCAAGAAATTCTCCATTTACTAAGATGACATAGAATTAGGAAAATTAATGTTTAATATTTAACAACAAAATTCTGCAGGTACGTATTATTCAGAAAATCATGTGACAACTATAAACGACACGCCCATGTAACATCAGGAAAACAAGTCCGTGCAATTAATACCCACTTAAACCCCACTTTTATATAGTAAAACTGGGGTATGCAGGGGTTTACTATTTTTCTTATTTTTGCTCCAAAACATAAATTGTGGGTACTCGTTAGAACCGCCTCGCCGAGGCGTTTATAATGTGTATCCACAATCTATGTTTTGAGCAAAAGTAAGAAAAATATCAAGGATTTTCACTAAAATTTTCATTTTTTATAACTTTAAAAATCTATGTATATTGCCACGTTTTCGTAAATGTTCAGCAATGATAGGGAACGGGTGCAATCAGAACCAAAGTCCCAGCCTTAAAGTAACAGCCTAGGATCATTTTTGTGGGATATATGCAAACAGTATAGCAGAACGCGGTGTCCCATCTAGGGCTATTCTGTTTACTCAGAGAAAATTCATCGAAAAAGTGAATAGAAATTTAAAGGCGCTACTGATTCCTCTAAAAAAACGAATGTGGACACACCCAAATGATAACGATGAATAAGTCCAGTTAAAGTAAAAGTAGGATCGTTAACTTCACGGCCGCGGTGACATGAATGTCCATATGTCTTGTAAAATCTTAAGAAAGTATCATTCTAATACTATATTTGGTGGTTACAGAGAATTGATGTTAAGTAATGAACTGCGTTACAGAAAAACAAAGAAACGTAGACTTACAGACAAATACAACGAAGCCGAACACAAATTTGTTAAAATACTTTCTATCTTTAAATATAGGTTGGTTTCCGCTAATAGCCTCCATTACAATAACACATAAATATCAGTCACATAACAATTGTCACAATGGATATACTATTGTGATCTTTATCTGTTTGAAGAAATGCTATACAATTAGTTTCAATTTTGTAGATATATTTGAGTCGTGTCTTGAGAAAACTAATGAAGAATAAAAGATTCTAAAGTATCGGGCCCCGACATCGATAGATATTAACCATCAGGAAAACATGGCCGTGCGATAAATACTCCCTTAAACCCCACTTAATGTAGTAAAAATGGGGAATGCAGGGGTATACCTATTTTTCTTATTTTTGAACCAAAACAGACATTGTGGATACTCGTTAGAACCGCCTCGCCCGCCTCGGCGAGGCGGTTCTAACGAGTACCCACAATGTATGTTTTGAGCAAAAATAAGAAAAATATCAAAACAGTTATACTGAAAACTTTCATTTTTTACAACTTTAAAAATCACTGTATATTACATGGACATGTTTTAGTAATGATCAATCTTATGAAACACTTTTGATGGTCATACTTTAGGTGTATATAGTTTATTCCGAATGATGCCGGTTCTACGATTGTAGAAGAAGAAGAGGAAAACAATTAGGAAACAGAAATTTCAGTATTACGAAAACTTGTCCATACAATATACAGAGACCGCCATAAAAATTAAAAAGTTCATTTCGAAAACAAAACAAAAAATATGTTTAAGATTTTTGCTCGAAACATTGATTGTGGTTATACGTTAGAACCACATCGGCCAGGACACACAATCTATCAAAAATATAAAAACTTGATATACCCATACAGACCCCATTTCCACTTAATAAAAAGTTGCACAGTTGTATTTATTGCACAGATATGTTATCCTGACGAATAGACTGACACATCCTATCGGTTTATCGGTTAATGCGTTGACGTATTACAATGCCTAAAATATATAGCGGTACGTTTTCTCAGAACGCGTCCCGATTTACAACGGTATTTTCTTTTTTTAACTTTGTTTGGTTTAAAGTACAATGATTTTGAAGATCACAAAAGAAAACAGCAAATAATCAATATAAAATGATAAAATATACTAGTGAAAGGTTCTAAGCGGTCAGTTTTAAAATGTGACAAAAAGCTATCTCTACGAAATTTGATAAATAGCTTCCGTGGATTTTCATTAAAACCTTCAGTGACTGGCTGATTTCTTTCGCGCAGAACTACGATATCGAATAGAATATGCCCAGAACTGAAGTCACATACTACGTTTCATTGATACGAAAACTTGCCAATACAATATGAATAATAATAATAATAATCTCTATATTTATAGAGGATAACGTATTTAGCACAACGGCCAGTATTCCATACGGTCCTCTAGTGAATACAGACATTGCTTATTTTCGGACCTTTTTTGTTATTATTCGGACTTTTTCATATTAGACATGCGATGTTAGTGATGCTGTATTTTGTTTTGGGAGAAGAGAAGCCAGTGCTTGCCTTATAATGCTGAGCGCCAAGCAAGGTAGCCACTGGTACCATTTTTAAAGTCTTTGGTATGACCCGGCCCGGGATCGAATCAACGACCTCCCGCTTCCGAAGCGGACACTCTAACCATTACGCTATCGGAATCGGTTTCGAGATGCAGAGATTTATGTCAGCTCTAAAAATATTGTAAGCATAACATACATAAAGATTGTGTCTACATATTCTATGTTCTGGAGCAAACATTAGAAAAAAAAAAAACACGCATACCACAGTTTAACTATAGATATATGAAAGTGGTGTTTAATTAAGTGGGTATTCATTACACGGATATGTTTTCCTGATGTAATAGTAAAAGTTATGTTTTATCATATTTCCTAAACTGGTCGTTTAGAACGTATGCTTAATTATTTTTTACACGGCTATATTAAATTATGCCTAAGGAATTAAAATACGCAACACATGAACAGTCATATGTTATGTATGTACTAACTGCTTGTGACATTTATCGATAAAATTAATGACAAAAAAGAAAAAGAAAAAAGCCGAAGGCTTATACGATGGCCATGATCCGGCGTCCGTCCGTCCGTAGTCCACAGTTTCAAAGATCTTCTTCCCTGAAACCGCTTGGCCGATCAAGTTGAAATTTTATGTGAAGCCTTTTTGGGTAGTGGCATTCATTTTTTGTTCGTGATATCTTGGTCACAAGACCTAGATGGCCGCCACCCATATATGGTAAAAACCCCTTCAAAAATCTTCTCCAGAACAGGTGGGCCGATTTCCACGAAACTTGGTACTCAATGCCATTATAGTTCGATAAATGATGACCTTGGGATGACCTTAACCTATTTTACGGCACGGTCAAGTTTGGAAACATAGGCTTTTACATGGGAAAAGGTGAAAACAATGGATATTTTGGAAACTATTGCAGCCTGAGAATTGAAAGTTGCTAAATGCAGACAACTAATGGATTCAATGGAGGTATGTAATAAATTAAGGTCAAGGTCATTTCTTGATCTTGACCCTAGGTCATTGAAATATCAAAATTAAGATTATGGTTTTCTCAGAAATCACTGGGCCTATGAAAGCGAAATTTTATGTGGATCCTCCATGCTTAGGGAAAACAAAATTTCGTGCGTAAAATCTGCGTCGAATGCTCAACATAGCCACCATGCTCACAAATGCTCAAAAATCTTCTCCAGAACGGGTGGACGGATTATCATAAAGCTTGGTAGATGAAGTTTTCTTGCGGTATGATCGTCTTATCGTTGACGGACAGGAGTATGAATATGATAACGTGCGCAAACGTCCAGTACCCGTACTAAAATAGGTTGAAGGCCGAAGCCTAACGGACGGTATATATCATCGCATTAACCACAGACAAAATATACAACCAAATTTAGCTCATGCTGAAACCCGACATTGTGTTACTGAATATAATATCTGTTCGCTGAATGTGCAAGGTTTGAAAAAGTTTGAAAATGACCAATCTTTCCTCCAGTTTTGTAAACAATATGACATTATTGGACTGTGTGAAACGTGGCAACGGAATACTTCTGACTTTGATTCTTTTCTCGAAGGTTATATCAATTTTGACTGTATGCGGCAACACAGAGGGACTGCGTCACGTGGTTCAGGGGGCGTAACTGTTTTTGTCAAAGACAATCTTGTACATGGAAATATTATAAAACGTGTTTTCGATAATTTGACTGAGTGTGTTGTTCTTCTTCTTAACGGCGAATTTTATGAATCTATTTATGACATAGTGCTTATATTTACATATATAGCACCTGAACGATCCCCAATCTACACTCCAGAAAATGATGATGGTATTAGCTTATTAAATGAAAAACTTTTAGAAATAAAATCTGTTTACCCCAACGCAGATATTATTATAGCGGGGGACTTAAATGCAAGGACAAAAGACTTTTTGGATTTTATTCCTTATGATGACCTTGACTTTGTTTTTGGAGAAACGGATTACCCTAGCGATACATTTAATGTCATTAGAAAATCTAAAGATATGGACACCTATAATAAATTTGGTTTGTCACTTATTGACTTATGTTGTGAACACGATGTACACATGTTAAATGGTCGTCTTTTTGATGATAGTGAAGGCAATGTTACATGTGTGGCAAACGATGGCAGAAGCCTTGTAGATTATATTATTGCATCAAGTACCCTGTTTGATAAATTTTCATATTTTGCTGTTGATAATCATGATTTTTCTGATCATTTTCCTTTGACGTGTTCATTAAAGTTAAGAAATATTGTACATGAACAAGTAGCACCTGATGATATTGATATAGCTAATAAATGGGTCAAATATAAATGGAAAGAATCACTTAAGCAAGAGTTTTTGGATCACTTTAGAATGCAATATACAGACTTTAATAACATTACTGTAAATACAAATCAAAATAATGTAGCAGGACTTTTGCAAGAATTTATCAACGTCTTTCAAAAAGCTGGAAAATCAATGGAAATAGGTTCTCCCCTAATAAAATCCTCATCTTCTCATCATGCTCAGCCAGAATGGTGGGACCAAAATTGTTCTGAAAGGAAATTTAGTAAAAATAAAGCCCTTAGGAAATTTCGAAAAACAAATTCAAATGAAGACTTTAGAGAATATAAAGTAAAACGCAATCACTTTCGAAGCTTGTGCAAGGTTAAGAAGAAACAGTATCAAAAAAGAAGGCAAAAACTTTTGATTGATTCTAGCGGAAGGCCTATAGTACTAACTGCTTGTGACATTTATCGATAAAATTAATGACAAAAAAGAAAAAGAAAAAAGCCGAAGGCTTATACGATGGCCATGATCCGGCGTCCGTCCGTCCGTAGTCCACAGTTTCAAAGATCTTCTTCCCTGAAACCGCTTGGCCGATCAAGTTGAAATTTTATGTGAAGCCTTTTTGGGTAGTGGCATTCATTTTTTGTTCGTGATATCTTGGTCACAAGACCTAGATGGCCGCCACCCATATATGGTAAAAACCCCTTCAAAAATCTTCTCCAGAACAGGTGGGCCGATTTCCACGAAACTTGGGACTCAATGCCATTATAGTTCGATAAATGATGACCTTGGGATGACCTTAACCTATTTTACGGCACGGTCAAGTTTGGAAACATAGGCTTTTACATGGGAAAAGGTGAAAACAATGGATATTTTGGAAACTATTGCAGCCTGAGAATTGAAAGTTGCTAAATGCAGACAACTAATGGATTCAATGGAGGTATGTAATAAATTAAGGTCAAGGTCATTTCTTGATCTTGACCCTAGGTCATTGAAATATCAAAATTAAGATTATGGTTTTCTCAGAAATCACTGGGCCTATGAAAGCGAAATTTTATGTGGATCCTCCATGCTTAGGGAAAACAAAATTTCGTGCGTAAAATCTGCGTCGAATGCTCAACATAGCCACCATGCTCACAAATGCTCAAAAATCTTCTCCAGAACGGGTGGACGGATTATCATAAAGCTTGGTAGATAGCATCAGGGACCTTAGCCCATCATAGTTTGTACAAATGATAACCCACTGATGACCTTGACCTTTTTTTTACGGCAATGTCAATTTTGGAAACTGGTTTTTACATGGGAAAATAAGTGAAAACAATGAATGTTTTGGAAACTATTTGGAAATAGCCAGAGACCTGAAACTTGGCAGATGCAAATAACTTCGTTAAAGGTCTGAGATTATTGAAGGTCAAGGTCATTTCATTATGACTAAATGCTCCGAAATCAGGCTTCAGGTGAGCGTTCGCAGGACCAATGGTCCTTTGGTTTTGCAGGGCTTATTAGCCGATTTTTGACACGAAAATAACTTCAGTTGTAAAAGTCGTAAAGCGCATCCAAGCGATTTTCGAACAGAGCAAATTTAGTGGATGGAAAAAGCCTGATTGTCGGAACAGCCGATTCTATACTACTCAAACTTTGATAAGCATCAAAACTTTATTTTTGATTACATGACATACTGGCAATCTAATATCCAAAATTTTGCTACAGATATATAGCAGAAGCATCACCGTACAAACATTCCATCTTTTTTCGCGTTGCCTGCGAGCGCTTCAAGCACTTCTCACAGACTTGCAGAAATGATGGAAACCACTTGAAATTGAATTTATCACTCCGGTCTACCCTATCCAATTCTGTCATTTGACCCTGCTTACTTGTTCATTTAACTGCAAAAATGTGTTTCGATAATCGAATTATGGAGTTTGTCTAAAACGCACTTTAGAAAAAAAAAAAGAAATCTGTGATTTTTTGGTAAAAAAAAAAAAAGCTTAAAATGTTCTCCTGTGCACTGTGAGTATGAAACTGAAAACCGGTTTTGAATACGCACTCTGGTTTGCTCAAAACAGCGTTTTAAAAATTTGTTGTCAAATGTTTTAATCACATAATGCTAATTTCCATTAAGAAAATCTTCAGTCCAATGACAAATGTTTTAAAACGCCGTAAAATCTAAACCAATTCGGTGCTCTGTTCCAAACTCGCAGCCTAAATTGTAACGTTTAAAGCGAAACAAATTGATCAGGTAAAAAAGATCGTGTTTTTAACCAAAAATCACAATTTTCTGAAATGTTAGACACAAAAGTGTCGATATTTCGATTATCAAAACAGTTTTGCAGTTGAGAGAGGGTAAATGACAGAATTGGATAGGGTAGGCAACAGTGACAACTTCAATTTCAGGGGGATTCCGTCGTTACTGAGAGTCTGCGAGAAGCACTCGCAGGCAACACGAAAAAAGATGGAATGTTTGCACAATGATGGTTCCGCTTCATATCTATAGCAAACATTTGGGTGATAGATTACCAGTATGTCCTGTGAACAAAAATAAAGTTTTGATGCTTATCAAACTTTGATTAGTATGTTTATCTACCTACATACTAGTATTCTATTTATCAAAATATTAGACAATTCAAAAGGCATGACACTTTATAGAGTCGCGCTATGAATGACTGAAAACAAAAATCTTCAAAACTCTTTTAATCAATAATCAAACCATGTGGCAATCTTCAAATGGCAATAAACCTGCTTAAACTGTTATACCACAATGTACGTTTCGCATTAGAGTAAACCTTTATTTTGTGGTTTAACGTCACAGTAAAAAAAAATTCTGTCATCACTTCCTACGTATTAACTGAGCTGTTAGGAGCCCGGGAAGAGGGGGTACTCTGAAATATCTAGGATACATAGGCGAGGCTGACCTTTTGGGGAAAAAGTATGAATTTCAGTATTGGGGGGGGGGGCCAAAAGTATAAATATTTATTTGGGTTAGGGTCATTCGAGGGATACTTTTTGCGGTATCTTTTTTATGGGTTAATTTTGACAAAATAGGCATTGTTTTATTTATTTATTTTTACTTTTTTATGAAAATTTTGCATATCGTTTTTTGGAGGTGTGCTGGAAATTACAGGTATTTACGGGTGCTCCATCAGTCCAGGTAATTTTTGGGGCACAGAACTAATACTGGGGCCGAGCCTATGTATATGAAAAAGTTCAGAGTACACATTTTGGATTGGGAGTTTATGTGGCTTGCTCAGGGATACAACCCGGTGCCAATCAGTGAGATCGAGCCCGCGACCCTTTCAATCCGGAGTTGGACGCGCATTATCCAGCTCTCCAGTATATAGTTCCGAAGTGTTCTAAATGTTGACAATTGTTTCAAAGAAAGAAACTATTGGTAATTAGTGATTATAATATGCCGCATATGATAGGATATTTGTTAAACATTTTTCTTTAATATAAAAATAGCAGCGCGCGATTTCCGAAATTATGCAGTACGAACGCGCGCTCTGTCGTATGACGTATACACAAATAATAGCACACACGGACTTTGTTTTCCGACACTGGATTTTAACAGTTTGGATAGTATGAGACCTCTAGGTTTACGCCAGTTATTTTTATTTATTATTCAGGTTGCATGTGACCTTCGTTATTAGTGGAAGAAAATCGATGACTAGCTATATAGTTTTCATAATAAAGCATTTGACATCAGGGGCCAGTTGTTCAAAATTAACGATGTTGTTATTTAACGATTCGTTAAAATTTCAAAAACACAATATTACAAATACACTGTTATGTTTTGTTGAAAAAATGTGGGAAATGATTCTCACATTTTTTTTTCAACAAAAATAACAGTGTATTTGCTTTTGAAGTTGACATACAGTTAACAAATTGAGGGCTTAATGACAGCATTGAGCTAACAACGTTTTGAACAACTGGGCCCTGGTTTCTTTTCAGCCATTCCCGGAATAATTATTTAAACATTATTCAATTAACCTATTATTTTCAATGGGCATTTAACATAACAATAAACTTCAACCTATGTATGCCTGTTGGAACAACAAAATATATCCAAGTCTTCTAATCCAAGTCCATTAATTAATTGCATGACAGCCAAAATGCCAACTCAGTCATTTCTTCATCAGGTAAACTTTCAAGATATGAAGGCCGAAACAGTACTACAGGGCCTGTACATGTATAAGTATGTAAAAGTATGTAAGAGGTAACGGATTGTTAAAATTCTACAAGTGGAATTGTTTGATCATTAAATATCGACTTCTGGTGCAAGTCCTATTAGCTTTTGTGGGGTTTATTCTACTTTACAGTGAGTAGATCTATCAGACTCATCTTCTATATTTAGCTTGAATACTTGCCTTTGTTTTAGTATTCAACTGACATAATCCATCAAGTAAACTTTTGACAAAATCCGCGTTATCTTTAAAAAAAAACAAATAGGTTAAAGCAAACGTTGAATGTTTTCGAAATAGTTTACTATAAACAGACTTATTTAATTCGTAATTAAGTTGTTGAATACCCGTCTTGAATGAACAACATAAAACAACCATCCCTTGGTGTTTACGACTTCACTGGCACCAGCTCATGCTTTAACCTTAGAATGTGAGAGCGACAGGTGTTTGTAATTAGCAACTGGGTCAGAAAGATCCGCGGCTTTCTCAATTATTCTATCATTCATAAGCAAGATGTCTTTCTTACTGTAAGATGTTTGATTGACAATATTATAAATTCAACATTTCAATATTCTTGCAATACGCTGTGAATGGCACAACCTTTAAACTTAATATACCAGGTACTTCAAGTTAATGAAACTCATATACATGTAGATTTGGTATAAAAATATAATTGTGGCTGCGGTTAGGATTTCTTGTTTGATGTCACTCCATTGGTGTCAGTTTTCAAATTTGTAGTCTTCAAGGCTGTGGAACTGCCAACCCTCTTGTACCCATGTGAGAACTCAACAGTATTCCAGCGTCATGCAAAGAGAGACTTAACCATTTCCACATAAGCTGTTTGAGAAATAGGTTAAAGCAAACGTTGAATGTTTTCGAAATAGTTTACTATAAACAGACTTATTTAATTCGTAATTAAGTTGTTGAATACCCGTCTTGAATGAACAACATAAAACAACCATCCCTTGGTGTTTACGACTTCACTGGCACCAGCTCATGCTTTAACCTTAGAATGTGAGAGCGACAGGTGTTTGTAATTAGCAACTGGGTCAGAAAGATCCGCGGCTTTCTCAATTATTCTATCATTCATAAGCAAGATGTCTTTCTTACTGTAAGATGTTTGATTGACAATATTATAAATTCAACATTTCAATATTCTTGCAATACGCTGTGAATGGCACAACCTTTAAACTTAATATACCAGGTACTTCAAGTTAATGAAACTCATATACATGTAGATTTGGTATAAAAATATAATTGTGGCTGCGGTTAGGATTTCTTGTTTGATGTCACTCCATTGGTGTCAGTTTTCAAATTTGTAGTCTTCAAGGCTGTGGAACTGCCAACCCTCTTGTACCCATGTGAGAACTCAACAGTATTCCAGCGTCATGCAAAGAGACTTAACCATTTCCACATAAGCTGTTTGAGAAAGCTGTTAAAATTCAAGTGGCAAGACAAGATTCCAGACACGGAGGTCCTGAAGGAAGCTGGGGTGCAAAGCATGCATACTGTTTTAAAGCTAACACAGCTAATGTGGACTGTCCATGTTATAAGAATGCCTGTTGAGCGACTTCCAAAGAAAGTCTTCTATGGAGAACTACAGGAGGGAAAGCGCTCTCAAGGTGGTCCACCCTCCAAACAGAATTTATAGGCATTGCCATTCAATGACATTCCAACAACTCCAGACTACCCAAAACTACTACAAATACTCCTTCTTTCCACTGGCGATTGTCCAGTGGAATGCCCTCCCTGCAGATGTTGCAAGCTTACCAGACCTTGATTCCTTCAAGGTTGCAGTCAGTAAGCTGCAACATTCCAGGCCGTAGACCCAGAAATAGTTGTTTTAACCTGATTTTAACTTCAACTTAGCTATTTTAACCTATCATCTTTTATCCGTCTTACTGAATGCTTTTAACCTGTCCCTTCATTAATTTTCAGTCTTTTTCTTTTTCGACAGCGCACCTGCCTAGAATGTCCGTGAGGGCGTATGGCAGTATACGAAGATAGATAGATAGATAGAAACGCTACAAAGACACCCTCAAAGCCTCTCTGAAGGATTTCGACCTACCAATGGTGTCTTGGGAACAGACTGCACAGGTGCGATCAAAGTGGCGAGGTCTCATCAACAAAGGACCAGCTCTTTATGAAAAAAGAGAATCTGTGATGCTGAAAGAAGGCACAGAGAACGCAAAGCCAATGCCAATGGGCCACCAGCTGATTCTATGACATTGACTTGCTCTACTTGCAACCGACGTTTAGAGCTAGAATTGGCCTAGTCAGCCATGAAAGAAGTCATCAACACAAACGAATCTCTTCAAAAATAATGATGGTCTTTCTCATCAGTGAGAGAAAAACGACATTATCAATATATGACTATGTGTTGGGTCGGCAGGTCGGCACTAAGAAATATCTAAATATAGATTAATTAATGATTCTTGTTGATAAGGACTGATATTATATACCCTTGCTTAGTCTCATACCAACATCGGTGCCGACCTGCCGACCAATCCTCATATCTGTACTATGATCTTCTATATTTAGATCCATGTATTTTATATTCAGATCCATATAATGTGAGTGGGGGGATATCAGAATTTATCATGCGTGTAAGGTTGGGATAGACAAATATGACTCGGGTCACAGTTTGGCATTACGAGGCGATCCTCGTAATGCCAAAGTGACCCACAAGACAAATTTGTCTATCCACCCATGACACTCATGTTCGATTCTTACATTCCCCCCTCACAGCTCCCAGAAATTGAGCCTGTGCGTGAGAAAACCAACAATTTGGGTTCCGACCAGGTCCGACACAAACCGGGCTGTACAGTCTCAGAAGATGGTTAGAGGCTAGAAATTTTGGATTTAGAAAGTAGAGAAATTGTACTATCCGTGTAGCGAAAACAAAGGCGCTGATCAGCTTCGCAGTTACTGCGAAGCCGATCTGCGCCTTTGTTTTCGCCTGTGCAGATTGTTGGTTTTCCCATGCAACGGCTCAGTCATGCACTTCTATTTCAGTAGCACCTTTGTGTGCTTAATTGAAGTGTGCGTTAATGACTGCAGTGCAGTTCATGGGTAATCTTATATTATATACACAATCTTGTACAATCGCAGATATTTTAACATTTAATCAAACGCCTTTTCAAATAAACCAAATTTTTCGATGCATTATTTTATGAAGATTTATTTACTTTTGGTTCATTGATTCAATATGCTGCAATGTCAAGTTTTGCGACAAATTGTTTTTATACTGATTACCGTACATCCTAAACAAATTAAACGATGTGCCGAATGGTTATTTTAAGCTGCCAGCGGCACCAACGGACATAGTTTTTAACATTCAGCCAAGCAATAATGAAATAACTGCCTTATGCAATTTAACAAGAAATCGTAAGCATTTTCATTGTCAAATATTGCTAATTGGGGCGCGATGTTCATAAGCTCATTACATTAATATACGTCATTTCTCGATACTGTTGTCTTTTTTTTCTCTCGTGACGTGACGTCAATGTACCGTCTCACGACCAACCGTTCCAGCCCCCCTCCCCCCCCCCCCCCAATGCATAATAGGAATACAGATGTAAGTTTTATACGAAGAAAGAGAGGCCTCTGAATCCGCATGAATTTCAAATATTTCGCGACATGGGTTGACCAAGTATAGCAGACCACAATCTGTAAAATGTTTGCGGAAACCTTCTGTTCTTTTCCCTATATACTTGGCTGACTCATTTGGAAACGGGTCCCTTGGGCTTACAACATAGCCACACACAGTCTCCAACCTCATCAGAATGTCCTTACAAGCAATCTGCCATTGAAACTTGCCATGGGAACTCGGTTTATAGTCTCACAGGAAAGGCTGGAAAGCTCGGTATCGAACTCAGCATCCCTTACTATAGTTATTTTTACTTTGGTCATGCAGAAGGAATGTCGCGCCTTATCCTATCTCCTGGATAAAATTTATTAGATTCGAAACCAAGTTATACAGACAAATTGTTGGAATTCCAATCGGTACAAATGGCGCCCCTCTTGTAGCTGATTTATTTCTATACTGCTACGAAAGAGATTTCGCGGATTCTCTTAGCCATAAAAACAAGCTGATGTTGTCGAGGTTTTTAATTCGACTTCCAGGTACCTCGATGACCTTTTTACAAACATTGACAATCCTTATTTTGAAGGTATGGTCAATCAATTCTATCCCCCTGAACCTAAACCACAGTTGAATAAAGCCCCCGAAGCCCTATTTTTGGATTTACATCTTTCTATTGCTAATGGATGTGTTTCGTCTAAAAGGATCATTTATGATGAGCGCGATGACTTTTGATATGGTGAATTATCCTTTTTTGGATGGTGACGTTCTTCTCCGTGCTTCTTATGGTATACATTTCACAGCTTATAAAGTTCGCTAGTCTGCAATCATGTTACGGACTTCAACATGCGAAATAAATGTTAAACTGCCAAACTTCTCTCGCAGGGCTATCGGTATCATGAACTTCGGAAAACATTTTCTAAATTTTATCGCAGACACTATGAATTGATTTCCAAATTAAATGTCAGGTTAAAGACGCTTTTGCATGAGAGTCTTTCAGAACCAAAATTTTATGGCGACATGGTTGATAAGAAACTTATAGGACAGATTGATTTTTCTGAGCAGTTCTGAAAAAATCATCATACGTTACAAACGTACAAGATATAACTTAAATATGATGCGACAGTAGGCATGCTTAGTTTTTAAACAAATCATGGTTGACAACTATGCTTCCGTCTTTAATTGCACGCCGGCCGGTCGGGCGTCATTGAAGCTATTCGTTTTAGTTGGTTGTGGCCTGGAATTCGTGTCTGTTGCTCGGCCTACATAATTTAACCCACCAATTCATTATACATTATGCTAATTTCCCCAGCTATGTAATTTACAACCTTCGCCATTGAATATATCTGACCCTTGACACTTTTGTGACCAGCTCATCCGAACTACATTATTATAATGAGATTGGTCTTTTGACATTGTTCCATTCATATTATCTCTTGATAACTCTATTTTTTATATCGGAATGTTTTTCAAAAATATAAATTTTACTATTTGTTGAAAAGGGTCATTTATTTCCAAAGTCACTCTTTGTTCAAATTTTCAGCCTCTTAGCCGAAAATAAGTTTTGCAATAAAAACGCTGATATCGTACGTCTGTACAAAAAGATATGATAAAGATTGCAGTCTACTCAGCCTTTTTGTCCACTTTTTATATATTATGTACCGTGCTTTTTAACATTTTAAAATCTAATATCTCAACCATATTAGATCAATTGACTTAAGTATCTGAACTAGTCCGAAAACATGTAAATTCTTGTCATATGACCCTCGTTTGGAAAGTGTCAATAAATATAAATATCATGCATTGACTACTGAAAATTGATAAAAGAATGGAGAAGCTACTTGGTGACGCTATGTTGCATGTGGAAATGAAAATTCGTTTAAAAATAGTGATTTCAGTTTTAATTGGTGTAGCTCTGATTAACGGTATGTGTGATCATATTTTTTATGTTGATATGAATTCGCTTTGGCGAGTATGAAACGGCTGTAGTAAGGCCTGGTTTTCACGGACATTTTTGTTTGAAAGCAAACTCATTGCAAAATAATCTTCGTCAAAGAAACTTTGTCCTTGGAAATCAGGCCTAACAAGTTTGTTTGTTTGAAATGATTTTTACGTCCCAGTCAACGGCAATGGTCATGTCTAAGGTGACTAATTTAATATGATCCTATCGCTTTAAGCTGACATAATAACGCCATGCTATTATATTTATTGTGAATTATCGCGATAAACGCGGGATGTTGGAGGGCAGATTACGATGTATGAATTCACGACGGTAAAATTATACATTTTTTTTTTTTGAAAAGGAATAATTGTATTTTTGAATAAAATTTATATATACTTGTCAAGTTTTCATTTGATTAAATGACCACCTTCTTGGACTTAAGAACATAGAAATTCAAAATAAATGTTTCATACATTAATATTTTATTTGACTTATTGCATTAAGTATTGAAAACTTTAAAAACAAATGATGAGATAAAATATTATTTAATTTTAGCAAAATAACTGAAAATTTTAATTCAAAGGTTATATCACTGCACTTTCATAGTTGGACTCTACCATTCCAAAACAACAAGGCAATGGTGTGAAGCGAAAGGTATGGAAACGTATGGGGTGCCGTTTTATTATTTATTCCCTATCTATGGATATCCCTAATTCATTTTTGGATATCCATAATTCATTTTTGGATATCCATAATTCATTTTTTGGATATCCTAAAATCGATTTATGGATATCCTTAATTCGGCTGAATATTGGGATATCCATAAATTCATTAAAGGATATCCTTAAATCACCATAAATGATGTACGTGCCTAAGGGAATATTTTTAAAAATGAATTATGGATATCCTAAAATCGATTTATGGATATCCTTAAATCAGATCATTTAAGGATATCCTAAAATAGAATTATGGATATCCAGAAATCGAATTATGGATATCCTAAATTCAAGATTATTTTTGGATATCCCAAAATACATTTAAGGATATACTTAAATAAACTGATTTAAGGATATCCATAATTCATCGTGATTTTTGGATATCCAAAAATCGAATTATGGATATCCATAATTCATCGTGATTTTTGGATATCCAAAAAAGTATTTTAGGATATCCATAATTCAATTAAGGGTATACATAATTCATTCATAATTCGCAAGCGCATAATAAAGAGGACCACCAACGATTTGTTTATATCCGTTTCTATTGGGTGCCGTTTTACTATTTATTCCCTATTTTTAGATATTCATAATTCATTTCAGGATATTCAAAAATATTAATGGATATCCTAAATTATTTTAGGATATTCATAAATGAATTAAGGATATCCTTAAATAAATTATGGATGTCCAAAAATAGGGAATAAATAGTAAAACGGCACCCCATAGAAACGGATTGGTGGTCCTCTTTATTATGCGCTTGCGATGGTGTGCACTTAAACCGCGAGCAATCTAGTAGATCAGCTGTGCAGTAACCTTTGTTTTCGCTACATGGATAGTACAATACGCCTTCTTCCTAAATCCGACATTTCAAAGTTCTAATCATATTCTGTAGCTGCACAATCGACCAGGTCAGAAACTGAAATTGTTCTTTCTCACGCGATGACTCAATCCATTTTCTTGTTCTCTTTTCAGTGATCTTGCTGATTTCACCATTAGGCGAAGCAGGTAACAATCGAGCTTCCGTCCTTATATAGCAATGCTTTGTGAATGCTTTTATGATGGCTAAATACAGTAAATGGTCAAGGAAAACTCGTACATGTGTTAAACATTTTTCACAGAATCATTTGATTTAGCCCCATCACCGGAAACATTTTGCTTTAAAAGTGAAATATAACCAATAATACAGTCTATTTATGCGGGGACAGTAAGTGCGTCTGTGATTTATTTCCAGACCGACGTAAAGTAGTGCTGATATTTATTACTATCCTTCTTTTTAGCAACCTTAACAAACACACATGTTCGATTTCAGTATGGCGACAACGTGAACAAGATATACACAACAATATGGACAGTGGTAAGATACGCAACGGGATTGTAGATGGTCTAGGTCTATCATCACCATGATAAACCTGCTGTATTAACGAAATTGATATGTGACATGTATAAAATTAATAAACTTATCAAAACTTGAACAAAATAGTTCAAATGTATATATGTAGAGGTGTAGTTATTACATAATTATGCAATATTTAATACGTTCATAAACGGTAAACTGGCAAATTCGTAAGCAATGTACATTTTACATTTGTTAGCAAGGAATTGTTTATTCTCAGTTGATATGAGTGGGGCTATGGGGATGGGATGCCAATAGGCCAAGCCCCATATTAACTAGCTAACAGTCCTGATTGTTGTACATACTTCAAAACTTCCGATGTGAGGTCACTTGCACTTGCGAATCAAACATCCAAGTGTGTTAATGTAGGCAACCCTTGGCAAAGAAACAGTTTGGCATATCTCATGTCATTCGGGAAGATATGAATAAACAGTTTGACATATCTCATATTAGTCGGTGAGATCTGAATAAAAAGTTTGGCATATCTCATGTTAGTCGGGAGGATCTGAATAAACATTGGTATATCTCATGTTATCATCTCGAGCCCCGCTCTGGCCACATTTGAGACAAGCCAAGTACTGCTTGCGGGTGTGCCAGGTGGTTTTTCTCGGGGTCCTCCCGTTTTCGCCCACCTACTAATTGGCCCGTTTCATATGAGCTGAAATAATCTTGAAAAGGACGTAAAACTAAATTTTAAAAAAAAGATATCTCATGTCAGTCGGGAAGATCTAAATAAACAGTTTGACATATCTCATGTTAGTCGGTAAGATCTGAATAAACAACTTGGCATATCTCATCTCAGTCGGGAAGATCTGAATAAACAGTTTGGTATATCTCATGTCAGTCTGGAAGATTTTAATAAACAGTTAGGCATATCTCATGTCAGTCATGAAGATCAGAAGGTTTTCGTGAGTTTGTCTTTTACTGAAAAATTATGCTTTATTCGCACTTTCATCCAGATCCAAACCTGCATGATCACTATGACGTTGTGGTAAGCGCCTACATGAGGGGTGGCAGCACCATGCTGGGAAAGATACTGGGTTACCATAACGACAGCTTCTTTGTGTACGAGCCCTTCTGGTTAATGGCACCTTGGATCTACTGGAAGGGAAACAACTCTGTATGTCGCACAGATAGGTTGGAATGTCGGTAAGATTTTAGCCCGTCTAAAAACACATCAGGAAAACATGTCTGTGTAATGTATACCCCCTTGAACCCCACTTTTATACAGCAAAACTTATTTATTTTTATTTATTAATACTTATTTTTCTTTTTCATTTTTGTTCTAAAACATAGATTGTGGGTACTCGTTAGAATCGCTGAGCAGCGATGCGGTTCTAACGTGTACCCATAATCTATGTTTTGAGTAAAAATAAGAAAAATATATTTTTTTTTACAATTGAAAAGATCTCTGTATATTGCATGAGCAAGTTTTCGCAATGAGATTGCAAAAATCAAATTTTAATTTTTCTCGAAATAAAGTCTATGGGTACACTTTAGAATCGCCTCCCGATTACATGTATCAAGGACTACCCACGATGTATGCTTTGAAGACAAAAAAAAAAATGCATTCCTCTTTACACCTAACTCACGCATCCCAATTTTACTATAAATGTACAAATGATTGATGAAAGGATATACAATACAGGTAACACACAAACACACAGAAAGGAACCGTTTATCGTTTAGCATGTAGAGTATCACTATGTATTTTTGTTTAGAAATAGTTTAGTTTAAAAGTGAAAAAAAAAAAAAAAAAAAAAAAAAAAAAAACCTTCTCTTTTACGTTGACGTTTGGTATTTTGAAGCCATATAGAGTCCCGGCATCATTGGTATCCTGGGTTCTATAAAGTAAAATTGTCATTAAGCGTTTAAATATTCATACAAATGAATGTTCTGTGATGGGGAAAGGAAGCATTGATAAAACATTATTTTCCTGTTTTCAGAAATAGTTCTTCTTATAAACATCCAGATGCTATGTTCATGACGAACACGTCACTAAGGTAATGCATTCCCTGTTCAATAGTCATGATAATGTTTTAAATTTTGCTTCATCTACATTAACATGCAATGTAGAGGCCTATTTGCAAATACGCTTGGGTAATGTGAAGAGCTAAACATCTCTCTTCTAGCGTGTTATAACATGTTTACATTACGTAGTTTACATTACGTAAACATGTTTTTAATCTAACTCAACAGGTGAAAGGGACTCTGCTTCTATCTTTACATAAAAACGACATTTTAAAAGGATTATATGGGTTTGTACATGTAAGAAAGCTTTGTAATTGTTTTACAGAAGTACTATTTCTCTCAATCAAGCACAGAAGATTATGTCACAGATCTATGGTTGTCGGCTCAAGAGCTTTGAAAGTCTTGTGCTTCATCCCTTCATTGCAGAAAACAGTGGTAAGGCCTTACTAGTACAGTAGGGTAATTACATAAATATGTCAATAACATGTACACGTATTTCATTACGAGCCTCTGCGCGAGAAATCCAACAGTTTGGGCTCCGACCAGGTCCGATACAAGCCAGGCTGTACAGTCACAGAAGATGGTAAGAGGCTGGAAATTTTGGATTTAGAAAGTAGAGGAATTGTACTATCCGTGTGGCGAAAACAAAGTCGCTGATCAGCTTCGCAGTTACTGTGAAGCTGATCTGCGCCCATGTTTTCGCCTATGCAGATTGTTTTCCCATGAGGTGACTGATATTGAAACAGGTGACTGCATCAGTTTCCATGCGCGCTTTTTTATTAAGTATGATAATTATACTGTAAAGCATGCTCATTGTGATCTGTATGCATTCCTATAAACTTTTCGGTCAACATTGTAATTGGTCGTTATTGTATAAAATATTGAAAGCAACGGTTATGCTGGCCTAAATATGCTGAGCAAAATTTGAACACCTTAATGCAAGAGTTGTATTATGGTCATAAAGTATCTTGATCGGTATGTATTTCAGTTCTGTATTTGTGTTACATTCATTTTGTCGGTCTAACACCCAGTTATCATAAAATACCAGCATGATTCAGGATGCTATGTTTATTTTATTTTTTTCAGGTGCGCCGTGGAAGCCAATCATACCTTGCTATAAGAAACACGGAAACGCAATGGTGAAAAATGCATCGTGCATCAATCAGGACATTATAAAAGTATGCAAAAATGCCAAGCATCGTGTTACGAAAGTTGTGAGATTTTCCCTGGACCGTTTCGAATCTTTACTTCAAACCAAGGAAAATCTCAAAGTTATCCATCTCTTTAGAGATCCACGTGCGATTATGAATAGTAGATTCGATGCTGAATGGTATCCTCGTGGTGACTTCGTATCAACGACCAAATCACTTTGTAGAAAAATGATGCATGATTACCAAGTTGGCCAAAAGCTAATGAAGAAATACCCATATAGGTTTAGATTTTTGTACTATGAAGACTTAAACGACAAGCCTTCAGATAAAATCAAAACAATATACAGATATTTAGGAATGTCCCTAAAGGAACATAAGTTTCCTATAGTTAAAAACACAAACGTGTTTACCAATAGTGATGTAAATGTTTCAACGGAGAGAGAGAAGAATACAGCCTATTGGTGGAGAAAGCAGTTAAGGTGGCATCTAGTAAAACAGATAGACAATATATGCAAGGATGTGTACAACGCATTAGGATATGTAGCATTTAGCAATTACGATGAGATGACGAATTTAACTTTTAAAAGTATCCATATTCCTACACAGTATGTAATAATGTAATTAAAGAAATTTAATTTCACCGCGTAGTCCTTTGAGCCCTGTACTGAATCGGTTTTCAGTTTCTTATCCCTACAGTTTTTTATTTCTTTTCCCGATTTTTTCAGCTCAAATACGCTTATAATGGGAAATACATGTAAAAATCTACTACACTAAAACCACACGACCCAAAGCTTATATATTTGGTATGCAGCAATGTTATGTAGTGCTTTACATAAATCCTTTCAATCATGCCCGTTGGGGTCAAGAATGGCACACCTCGGCTGTCATAATAATAATAATAATAATAATAATAATAATAATAATAATAATAATCTTTATTTAAAGTCGCTTCATATTTCAACAACCAACATAAGCTCTGTAGAGCTTTTATTGCGACTATTTAAGAACATATGTACACTATATACATTGAGCTGTGGAAATGTGACTTGCTCAAGGCCACAACAGACGACGCCCCGGACGGCGATCGAACCGGGGACCCCTCGACCCAAAGCCCGATGCACTACCGACTGCGCCAGTCCGCTCCCCTACCCTTACAATGGAAAACACAAAAACAATCTTCTGCCTTTAG
Source organism: Rugalucina vietnamica (assembly GCA_964017185.1). Classification (NCBI taxonomy): domain Eukaryota; kingdom Metazoa; phylum Mollusca; class Bivalvia; order Lucinida; family Lucinidae; genus Rugalucina; species Rugalucina vietnamica. Next base: position 13,285,825 of record OZ024869.1, on the reverse strand, counting down.
ACCACAAGGTCAAGAGCATATATATTTTGAGTGTAGCTATGTATAGTAATCATCTTTGTAAATCCAACCAACAGTGACCCTGGGGTCCATACAGGTCACGCCCCGGGAGTGTTAGTATCTGCCATAGGCTTATAATTGGAAATGCTTATAAAATCTTTGTCTCCGAAGCCCCTAGACAGAAGCGTCTGTGAATTGTATGCAGCTAGTTTATACGGAGTTGCACATAAATCTTACCAATCATACCCCTGGGGTCAAAAATGGCCCCACCCAGGGGGTTGTTAGTTCCCATAGACTTTCAAAGGGAATCCTAAAACAAAAATCTTCTCTAATTTGCACCGCCTGGAGTTTTTATATTTTGTGTGTAGCTGTGTATAGTAATCCTCGTTATAAGTACTGCCAACCGTGCCCGGGTCCATACAGGCTACGCCCTGGGGACGTCATTATCTGCCACAGGCATATGATTGGGAATACATGGAAAATCCCCTTCTGTGAAACCACAAGATCCAAAGCATCAATATTTAGTATATTGTTATGTGGAGCTTCCCATACGTCCTGCCAATCATGCTCCGTGAGTCAACAATGGTCCTAAGTCTTGGGGTCATTAGCTTGCATATTCTCACAATGGGGAAAAACTAAAAACAAAAACATCTCTTAAAGCATGCACCCTAAAGCTTTTATACATGTATTTTGTGTGTAGCAGTGCACTCTTTATAAATCCTGTCAATGATGCTCGGGTACCTGTTTGTGCCGTATACTGTTTATCATATTCGTTCATGCCTTGAAGTGAACTTGTACATTCACTCAGAATCTCAATGGATAAGATGTAAAAAGTCCCTAATTCTCAGATTTGGGAGGACGAAATTTTCAAGTTATGACTATGAGGCTGAATTTAACATTTATAGGAAAATAACTATTCACACTTTCGTTTATACAACAGTTTACTATTCACACTTTCGTTTATACAACAGTTTACTATTCACACTTTGTTTTATACAACAGTTTACTATTCACACTTTCGTTTATACAACAATTTGACTTATTTAAAGGCCTCTCACACACTCACGAGTTGACGCCACGACATGCTATGAGTTGGTACTAGTTATAAGTCGCCGCTTGTCGCGCGTGCTTTCCATCAGTTATGTTGGAAAAGCTGTCACACACTCACGAGTTGAAACTACGAGTGAGCGCAAATCATCAGTCGCCCCTTGTCCCAAGAGTTGCTAACTACTATGAGTTTTACACGAGATCCTTACGATTTAAGTCGTGGAAACAATATTGTAGCAACTCGTAGGTAATTCGCCATTTTTGACATAACGTCAAGAACGCTCGACTTCCTACATTACCACGAGTTCTGTACGATAAGCCACGTGATCAGTACGACTTATGTTCCGCTCACTTTAGAATGCGAATTGCTAGGAGTCGAGACGAGAATTTAAAACCGTTTAAAATTTTCGAATTTCTAACCGTTTAAAATTCTCGTAGCCTTTTCACGACATGCTACGAGTTGCTACGGATAATTTTAAAATACTTGTTTACGACAACCGCCGGCATATGGTGAGTTCTCTACGAATTGCTACGTGTTCATCAAAAAGTGGGCGGAGCTTAACTCGTAGGTCCAACTCGTGAGTGTGTGACATGGGCTGTTTACAGAATCAAGATAGTGCAAGTAGATATTTTCACAATTCAGGTGCGCCATCTTTGCCAAAAATGAACCATTAGACTTTGGACTTATTTGCAGTTGTTTGTCAACAGCACTTTTCAAACAGATAAGGACTTATATGTCATATGAATACTGAACAATAACCACAATTTGATTGTTGTTTTGTATATCTAAGTTTAATTTTGAAATATATTAGCTTAATGCATAAACTCTTTAATTTACAATCCAAGTTATAGTTTATTTGTAGGCGTGTTCCTCGTGACCCAGCATGTCCTTTCAGTATACACTTGGTAAAATGCTTTTAAATTTTGCAAATTTTCTCTGATGAACACATTTACAAGATTATTCAATCACGTCACCACGTCATACGAAGATGTTGCAAAAACGGGTTTCCTTAATCTTGGAATGGAATTAAAGGAGCATGTTCATCGCATGGAAGTAAAAAAATCAACTCTCTGTCGGAAAAAATTACTAAAGCGGTCGCTTAAAGTAAGTAGAGGGTGGCTCGTTTAACATAGATACTCATACGTTTTAAATACGTTTAAAATCTGCAATATAGACATTTTTCATTCGTATTTTACTCCACTTAGGTGCGTGGAATCGTTTTAACGTCGATTCTTCTTGGGTTGGCATTTCCGCCATTTTTACTCATTTTGTCGTCCTACAAAGATTCACACAGGCAAGCTGTAATCTGCATTGGTGAGAGGACTAATATTATCCAAATTGTAATCAGTAGAGACCTGTCCGAGAGGAGGTTGTTGAAAATGAAAAAAGAATCTTGTTTGTATTGCGAATGCAATTTGATATCAAGATTCAATTCAATTCAGTATTTTCTTTGTTTAAATTCGACTTTGCTGGCAAATAGGTAAATGTAAATCCGAGGTAATGATTTACTCAAACTATGATGGGCTGATGTCCCCGATGTTACATACCACATTTCATTGAAATCGATCCACCGGTTCCTTAGAAGACTATTTGTGAAGTGTTTTTATGCCCCCAACTTTGAAAAAGTTGGAAGGGCATATTGCTTTCGGCTTGTCTGTCTGTCTGTGTGTGTGTGCGTCCGTTAACTTCTGAATGGTGCATGTTAGGGATTTGAAATTTCATATGTGTATTCCTCATGAAAAAATAGTCGACCCGTATTTTTTTCATGTCTGAGTTACGCCCCTTTTCTGTGTTATTTCCCTTTGAAAACAAAATTTGAAAATCTTGTGTGCAAAATATCTCAAAAAGTGTTTAAGCTAGAGCCTTCAAATTTGGTATAATTGTTGGCGCTGAGGAGTAGAAGACCTGATCAACTTTTGAGAACTTTCCGTCAAATTTTGACAAAAATATGGAATTTTGAATTTTGATTGATTTTTCCACTGTTCGGTGAAATTTGAAACTTTTGAACGGTGAAAGCTAGAGTTTTGAAATTTCATAGACAGACTCCTCATGAAAAAATAGTTGACCCGTATTTTTTTTTTCATGTCCAAGTTATGCCCCTTTTCTGAGTTATGTCCCTTTGAAAACAAAATTTGAAAATCTTGTGTGCAAGATATCTCAAAAAGTATTTGAGCTAGAGCCTTCATATTCGGTATACTGGTTGGAGCTGAGGAGTAGATGACCTGATTAACTTTTGAGAGTTATCCGTCAAATTTTGACAAAAATACGGAATTTTGAATTTTGATTGATTTTTTCCACTTTTCGGTGAAAATTGAAACTTTTGAACGGTGAATGCTAGGGATTTGAAATTTCATATACCAATTCCTCTGACATGAAAAAATGATTGACTCGTATTTTTTGTCATGTCCGAGTTATGCCCCTTTTTGGAGTTATGTCCCTTTGAAAACAAAATTTGAAAATCTTGTCTGCAAGATATCTGAAAAAGTATTTGAGCTAAAGCCTTCATATTTGTTAATCTGGTTGGTGCTGAGAAGAAGATCACCTAATTAATTTTTGAGCATTTTCCATCAAATTTTGACAAAATTACTTCTTTTTGAAACTTTTACTCCATTTTTTGCCTGCAAAAAAGCTTACATTCTGTTTCTTGATCGAGGTCAAAACAGAGGCAACCGAACAGCTACTTCAGAAAATTAAATTTCACTTCATTTGAATGAAATAAATGATCATACAAACTGCCAGTTTAGGGACAAACATACAGTTGGGGGCATAGTGTTTTACAAACACGCATTTCTAGTTACCATTGGGCATGGCGGCCATTTGCACCAGGTTACCTGAATATTCCCCCCCCCCCTTTCTTTGGAGGCTCTACATAAAATTTGAAATTTGAGTTTTAATTAAATTTGTGAATGACTTCTGACCAAGTTTAAGAAATGACACTGTCATTGAATTCTCACGCATGATAACTTCATTAAATTGATTAGGTGTCTGCATTTATGTATATATGACATTTACCATTTATACAATTATATACGATCCCCTTTCAAAGGATGCTCCACATGAAGTTTGGCTCTGACTGACCAAGTGGTTTCAGAGGAGAAGATCTTTGGAAATGGTAGGCGCCGACGGACGGACGACTGACGGGCCAACGGACGAACACCAGGTACCTTCCTATCCTATTTGCATACCTTGTTGGCTAAAAGCAATGTTTAAAACTGAAAATCCCTTAAAAACTGCTCACAAAATTCAGGATGACTATCTAAGCGCATAAACGGCTGTCCATCCTTCTAAATACATTTTAGTTATCACATACTTCTTTGATGATAACAGGATTGCAATTAGCGTGCAACATAATACGGGTCCTCATATAGCAAGTGTGCATGGAAAATTATAATCGGAGCTCTATACATAATGCATTGTTACATCGTAATGCAATTCATGTCCTCATATAGCAAGTGTGCATGGAAAATTATAATCGGAGCTCTATACATAATGCATTGTTACATCGTAATGCAATTCACGTCCTCATATAGCAAGTGTGCATGGAAAATTATAATCATGGACACAGGAAGGGAGCTCCATACATAATGCATTGTTAATTCACCTCGCATTTCTATACAGTGAGTCCACATCTTTTCAGGCTACCAGTATACAAACATTCAACCGTATGCCGTTCCATCAGGAAAACATGTCCGTGTAATGTATACCCCCTTGAATCCCACTTTTATATAGCAAAACTGGGGTATGCAGGGGTGTACCTATTTTTCTTATTTTTGCTCCAAAACATAGATTGTGGGTACTCGTTAGAACCGCCTCGCCGAGGCGGTTCTAACGTGTACCCACAATTTATGTTTTGAGCAAAAATAAGAAAAATATCAAACATTTTCCTCTGAAAATTATCGATTTTTGACCTGAAAAAATTACTGTATATCATATGGGCATGTTTTCGTAATGATACAAAAATTCAGCAGTATGCCGTTCGGGTGCAATTTTTTCTGTCATTTTGCATGATATGCGATTTCGGTTCCCCAACTAGTTATTTCTCATAAAGAAATGAGCAAAAAAGTTTGAGCCTGGAAGAAAGCAGCATAAAGGCCATTGACCGACAATAATATATATATTGAGTAAATTGAGTATCATTTTCTGATTTTATCTGACACAAGAAATTTGTCATTCATTCTACAATGTGATTAAAGATTCCGAGAGAATATCAGTTTGCATAAAAATATAAAGATTCAACAAACCTTTACGAGTCATTTGCGTGTCTGAATTCATAAACCTAAATCTTTGCAAGGATATTTATTTTCGCAGACATGCAAAGGCCTTTCTAAAATTCTTAAACTTGGTGTGGACAGATATGATAATTATGAATCTATTGACAGGCATGTTTGGATATCAAAGTTTTAATAAATTGAGATTTTAAATATAATGGACAACACCAGCTGCAGTTATGGCAAATAAAATAACACTGAGATCCTTTAAGAGCAATGAGCATATTAATGAGAGCTCTTCAGTGACCCTTTAGATATGGCAAAATGTAGCCAAAGTAAAATACTCGGGTCAGATAAGATCATATGACAATTTTAAATTTACCAAGTGTTATGCGGTTGTGTAATGAAACTTTCAACACTAATATGCTCAAGCTGACTTGCAGGATGTCAATATCAATTAATTCGCACTGGCCTAAAACAATCATGTTGATTGGACAAGCCATTTTTTACAGTATAATTTTATATAGCCAAATATACCCCCAAAACAGTTGTTATGCTGTCTCACTTGAAAATTACTTCTTTTGAAACTTACACTTTATGTGCATATAAAATATTTTGTGGCTAGTAAGCGATCATTTCCCGTTTATTATGCCGTTTATTTGAATGGGCTACGACTATATTTCGAGTTGGTGCAGGATCCAAAATTAGACTATAAAAACTATAAAACCATAAATAATAAAAATGCAAGAGAAAAGGTACTAGAAATGATTAATTATCAACACCTTGTAGACCCTTTTAGAGATGCACATCCAGAATTAAAAAGGTACACATGGAGAAGAAAGCAACCTTTTCAACAAGCAAGATTAGATTTCTTTTTAATTTCTGAAGATCTTCTGCCATCTGTTAAAAAATGTTCTATAGAACACAGTTACAGATCTGATCACACACCAATAATTTTAAATTTATGCTTTACAGAATTTGTAAAAGGTAAGCCTTTATGGAAATTTAATAACTCTCTTCTTAAAGATATCCAATATATAAATAAAATAAACAAAAAAGTAGATGAGGTTAAGGAGCAATATATTTTACCAGTGTACAACTTAGAAAATCTTCATAATGTACCCGAACCTGAATCACAATTCTCAATCAATGATCAATTGTTTCTAGACACTCTATTAATGGAAATTAGGGGACAAACAATATCTTATTCATCCTATAACAAAAAGCAAAAAGACAAAAAAGAAAAACAGTTGGCTGATGACATTCTAAAATTAGAGCAAAATTTGACAGAAGATAAAACTCAATTATTAGAAAATCTTAAATTAGAATTAAAGGAATTAAGACAGATAAAAGTCAAAGGTGCAGTCATACGCTCTCGAGCTACAAACTTGTTAGATGGAGAAAAACCTACTAAATATTTTTGTTCCTTAGAATCACATAACTATCTTAGTAAAATCATACCAAAGTTAGAAACAGACGATGGACAAATAATAAAGAACCAGCATGATATTTTAAAGGCATCAGAAATTTTTTATAAAAACCTATATAGTAATAAAGATGACCCCCATTCAGGAATAGACTTACAGGAATACCTACAGAACACAAACCAGCCAAAACTAACTGACAATGAATCAAAAGCATTAGAAGGGGAAATAACTCTACCTGAATTATCAAAAGCATTGCGTAATATGAAAAACAATAAAAGTCCTGGGACTGATGGTTTTTCAAGTGAGTTTTTCAAAGTTTTTTGGAGGAAAATTTTGTTATGAGAGCAAAAATTATAGTTATAAAATCGGATCACTTTCATTAGTACAAAGACAGGGTATCATAACTCTGATACCAAAGGAAAATAAATCAAGACAAAAGCTAACCAATTACAGGCCAATATGTCTCCTAAATACTGTATATAAGATAGCTTCAGCTGCAATTACAAATCGCTTTAAAACAGTATTAGACAAACTCATAAGTAAAACTCAATCTGGGTTCATATCTGGCAGATATATAGGGGAAAACACATGGTTAATATATGACTTGATGCAATTAGTTGAAGAAAACAATATTCCAGGACTTCTGCTCCTTATAGATTTTGAGAAGGCCTTTGATTCATTATCATGGTCATTTATGCAAAAAGTGCTCACTTCTTTTAACTTTGGCCCATCTATTATTCAGTGGATATCAACATTCTATAATAGTACACAAGTAGCTATTAATCAAGGTGGCAACCTCTCCTCTTTCTTTAACATACAACGCGGCTGTAAGCAGGGAGACCCAATTTCCCCTTACATATTTATCCTATGTGCAGAAATCCTAGCATTAAAAATCAAACATAATAAAAAAAATCAAAGGAATAAAGATTAATAACAACGACTTCATTTTAACACAGTTTGCAGACGATACTACCGTCATCTTGGACGGATCTGAGGAATCTCTAAATGAAACTTTACAAGAACTTGAATGCTATGCAAAGATTTCAGGACTAAAAGTAAACTTCTTGAAAACACATGTTGTTTGGATAGGTTCAAAAAATATAGCACTGAGGCAATAATTCAAAATGGAAATTAAACTGGGGTGTAAACAGATTTAAATTATTAGGAATCACTTTTGACATTCATTGACTTGGATAAAATATTGAATTTGAATTTCTCTGAAAAATTGTCTAACATTAGAACAAAAATAAGCTTTTGGAAACGTAGAAACCTAACTCCTCTTGGCAAAATCACTGTCATAAAGTCTCTGCTTTTATCAAGTATGAATCATCTATTTATTTCACTGCCTAACCCAAATGAAAAAAATGATAAAAGAAATGAATGATATATTGTTTGGCTTGTCCAATTTTCTATAATGAGGATATAAAGATAGGAAACAAAATCATATTTAATAAATCATGCTTCGAAAGTGGAATAAAATTTATAAATGATATTACAAAGGAAAATGGTAGCATGTACACATATGATGAACTTAAAATCACTTATAATGTTAACATTAACTTCTTACAATATACCGGGTTGGTAAAGTCAATCATTGAATGGAGGAAAAAAATAAAACTTGAGGACATAACAAATAGTGCAACAAATCCTTTTCTACCTCTCACAATTCAAATATATTTAAAAAATACAAAGGGTGCACAAAACATGTACAAACTATTTGCAATTAAGTAAACTTAATGACCCTCCAACAGGCAAAGTTGCATGGAATAAAAAGTACAAAATAGATGAAAAAGAATGGAATATAATATATGCAGAGCCATTTAAAATTACAAAAGACACTGTAGCTCAGTGGTTCCAAACAAGAATTAACCACAAAATACTAGCAACAAACACTTTTTTACATAAAATTAAAATTACTAACGACCCTAAGTGCACGTTTTGTGCAGAAGCTGGTGAAACTATTGAACACCTTTTATGGGAATGTGACTATGTGCAAAAATTTATAAATGAGGTAATCTCTTGGTTGAGTCAACAGGGCATATATATAATTTTAGATGAAACATCATTCCTATTTGGATTATTATTACTTGAAGATGATGTTAACAAATTGGTTTTAATGGAAATTAAATATTATATGTACTATGCAAGATGCAGCAAGAGTCGGCTGAGTCTTACAGTCTTTAAACAAAGACTTAAACTTCAATACCAAACATATAAACAAGCTTCCGTTCAATCAAATACATACGAACTTTTTCATACAAAATGGCAAAATTACCATACGTTTTTGAATAATGCAGACTAAACTATTATAGAAAGATACATTTACACACAGCAAATTAAGTGTCACGCTTTCCCAACAAAAACAGTCTTCCACATTTTTTTCTCTAGATCTACCTTATTTCTATCTATTGTTTCCCTCTTAAGTTACTAAAAAAACCTCCCTGTAACAATAAAATAAATGTACCAATGTTTTCTTGAATATGCATAAATGATTTACTGATTAATAAGTCGTTAATTACATACATGTACGTTATGGTGAGTGAGTGTGAGTGAAAGGTAAAAAATCAACTACATTGTATATCATATATTGTAAAACATGTAGGGGGATGGTCCTCCCCGACCCCTTGCATGTCATGTTTACGGGGAGAATAAATGGGTCACCTGAAAAGGGTGGCTGAAAAAAAAAATAAAAAAATATTTTTTCGAGTTATGCCATGATTACTAAAGTAGGTGCCATGTGCCAAAGTGAGATATTTTAAAGTGAGAAAGGAGTGACCTGGCTGATAAGTCAGACTGTTACATCCAATATACTTTCAGTGGGTTATAAACAATATTTGGACATACCTAATCAGTAAAAAATAACCAGTAGTGTGGCTTATTTTAAGCGCAGGATATAGATTTATATCCCGAAATACTGAGGACAATGTAACGAAAAAGTGTCCTGTCCGTAAGGCATACATTATCTCTATGACGTCATATACTTCTGGCAGTTTAAAATCACACTGGGGAATGGAGTCTTCAGAACTGATAATTGTCATAAGAAAAATATTGCACTAACGTCAATGACAATGTAGAATTATGGAAATTATATTTCGGTCAAAAAAGTTCTCTCCGTAGAGAAAAAATCTACGACAAAAAGTGCAAAATTTCTTAAACCAATAAACCCAGAGCCATCAAATTTCAAAGGAGGCATACCTTTATCAGGTCAAAACCATTATTAGAATATAGGGTGGAATGCATCAAAACTCTGGTTACCATGGCAACGGATAGGTCCAATAGGGTTATAATGGCGAAAACAATGTTTTCTTATTTTCTAGCTTAGCTATTAATCTGATTCTGTTCGAACTAATTCGTAACCAGGGTATACACATCAGCTTTAATTATATTAAGTTTCGGCCAAATCCGATTCCTAAATAAAAAGTAAGCTCCCCTTTCTTAAATTTTCACGATTTTTGAAGATGAAACACTGTTTTGGATATAACGGAATTCTGTGGCATAGAATGATAAAAAGGTATATATTTTCCAAAAGTGTATGACCTAAAGATTTTGGGAAAAGTGGAACAAAGCCAAGGGTACAACTTTGACAAAACACCTCTGAAAACAGGTGAAACAAAAATTTGCATCTGATCGTAGCAGAGACGACTGTAATTTTGCAACTTTCATCAGGATAGTCGATACAAAGACTAGTATTATCTTAACAGAGCCAAATTTATAAAACGTTGGTTAGAAAATGAATCTAAACCGATAATGAATTTCTGATTTCTCAGTCTCAAATGCCCAGACAGAAAATACAATCTGTACTATGGATGATGCACGTGGATACTTTTAGGCCCGCCACATTGCACAACAATAGCTGCAATAATAACAAATAAAAACTGAGATGATTTAAGAGCATTGAGCATAATTATAGGGATGGGCCATATCGCGGTTTCGACTATTTCAGTCTCTTCAGTGACCCTTTAGATTTGGCAGAATTGAGCCAAAGTGAAATACTGTATTTTTGCAACTTTCAACAGGTTGGTCAATACACAGACTAGTATTATCCAAACAGAGCCAAAGATATAAAACGTTGGTTAGAAAATGAATCTAAACCGATATTGAAGTTCTGATCTCTCAGAATGCCCTCGCTGATCTCAAAAGACCAAAAGAAAAATATAATCTGCACTTTGGATGATGTACGGGGAGACATTTTATGGCCGCCACAACACTAGTTGCAGTAATAGCAAATAAAAATAAAACTGGACTTTGTTGTTGCAAATGTTTATAAACATTTTTATATTAAAAGATCCCTGGCCCTGAGATTATAAAACATTTTTCATGCTCAACTCAGCTGAGTACGAAATGTAAACTGCTCATAGATATTGAAATAGCCCAAATGCATTGAAAGTTTAGGTTTAGATTACCAAAACCTGTAATTTATCCTGCTGATAAATGTTAAAATGCCCAAAAATAGCAGAATAAATTTGAGTCTCAGCTGAGCTGAGCATGAAAAAAGAAAATTATATATCCTCAGGGTCTGGTGATAGATCTAATGGTGATGAACAACAATATGCAAAGCATCGCCGCCTAAAGGTGCGGGTAATCTCGGGACAGATTTGTATAGCCATACCTTCTTAATATATCATTTTTAGCAAACGCGATATACGTAGCGCGGTCTGAAAACAACAATAGATCTACAGTCCATTACGAAAAGTTGCCCATACATGAAAAAATTGGTAGTTTTAATATATATTTTTGCTTAAAACATTGATTGTAGGTACACGTTAGAACAGCCCCATCGAGCGGTTTTAACAAGAACCAACAATTTATGTTTTGGATCGATCAAAAATAAGAAAAATATGTATTCCCCTGTAAACCCCAGTTTTACTATTATAATGAAAGTGAAACATGTCATCCTGATGATGCCCTCTACTAATGACTGCCCTTCTTGGAAACGAAAATGAATCAAATGAATCAAAGCCTTTCATGGTTATAATAATATAATATATAGTTGACGACAATTAAAGGTAGCTCAACTTGTCTGTTTTATATGAGAAAACAGTTTACTACCAGTGTATCGACTTACTTGATACTGAGAAACTATGCAGGTTTAACATGGTTCGCCACCTATATAATGCATTTAGCTTTAATCAAAATGCACTGAAATCGCTCTTTTTACTTTTTAAACTGTCAAAAGAATCTGATAATATCAGCAAGGGACAAGAACATAACGAAAAATCACATTACGAAAACACGCCGATGTAATTTACACTTTTTTCTAAAGATGTAAAAATTTAAAATTTCCAGTAGAAAAAAATGATAGTTTTAATATCTTTGTTCAAAACATTGATTGTGGGTACATTTTAGAACCGCCGAGGGACCGAAAGGCGGTTCTAACAAGTATCCACAATCTATGTTTTGGATCAAAAATAAGAAAAAAAGGTATACCTCTGTAAACCCCGGTTTTTCTATATAAAAGTGGGATGTGCGGGGGTATGCATTTCACGGTCATGTTTTCCTGATGAAAGTTCGATTTGACATTGTGCCTTTAGTGCTTTAAGCGCCTTTACGTGGATTCTTGGTTGATCGGACCGAAGTCAATCTTTCACTGTCCCAATAGCTGATGGCAATAATGACGTCAGACATATGTCACTAGGTTTGTAACACTTTTATTGTGCCAAATGAATTATATATTTTCGAAAAAAAAAAACAAATGGAATGATAAGAAATGACAGACCTAAGCATTCAAAATGGTAAAATTATTTCTTCAGAGACGCAACATGTCAAAAAGTGTTATTTGTTGGTTGTGGTCAGTGCCGTATGAAACTAGAAACAGAGTACAGTTACAGGCAATTTTCACCTGCTAAGGAAGCCTCCAAATGTCATGGAATTAATAAGACTGTTTGCTTTTCCACATTTATAATCCATTGGTTTATTCAGATAAAAGCAATTGTAGATTCTGACACTATCTCATATGAGACCACAGATGTGCATTAACCCTTTAACATTCGAAACATATCATTAGGTCTAATTAACTTAAACGAAAAGTGGGCATCGCCAGGTGGTTAGCGTCTGCATTTGTTGTATGGCTCACCGGGCCATCAAACCCACAAGGTACGCATCATCCGACGGTAGCCGGACGCTTTGGACCAAAGACGGTTCGAACCAACACTTGAGACAAAAATATGACCCTATAAAGGACGAATCATGGATTATTACAATAATACAATCCAAGTGGAATTGTCTAAGCAACACCTGTATTAAGCAGGCATCGGTATTAAGCAAGCACTTTCACCCCACCCCAAGTGATTTTAAATGTCATCGAACCTCTATTGAGAGAGAACCAGTCTTATGTGATCAGAGGCCACTAGATTTTGTCCCAATTGTGTCATTAAGTAGAAAAAATTGGAATAACTGTAATAAAAATGTAAAATGAATAAAATTATTTAAATCATTTAAAAAGATAATCAATCGGTATAAAAGAATTGGCTACAATTTACATGTAATGCAACATACTGCTTACTTAGAATTTAACCAGGACCTTGTTAAATGCTTTGCTTTCCTCTTTAGTTGCATGCCGGTGGGTCGGACCTCAGACTCCCTGACACTCAAGCCTCATCAGTTACCCTTTACGTTTGACAACATGGAACCAAAGAGAAATACAGTACATGTAACACTTTCAATATGGCAGTCAATACAGACTTGAATTATCCAAATGGGCAAAATATAATACATTTTGGTAAGAAAATGAATCTAAATCGGTAATAAATTTCTGATTTCTCAGAATACCCTTGCTGATCTCAAAGGACTAAATGGAAAATATATTTTGCACTATGGATGATGTACGGGGAGACGTTTTAGGGCCGCCACACGGTTCAACACCAGCTGCAGTAATAGAAAATAGAAATAAAAGTATTATTCTTAGGACGGTGAACCAAATTTTGTATAAATGGTCCAGGTCACATCACTAAGATAGCCGCCATATCCATATATGGTAAAAACCTCAAAACATTATCTTCTCTGGAACCGTTGGCGATGGTTGCCTGTCGTTTGCAAGAAGATTGTCAGTTTCGAAGATGGCCCATCGATTCATAGGCTAGAAAAATAATTTCTAGAGTCAGTTAATCTAACATGAGCCGCCGCATGGGAAACCAACAATCTGCATAGGCGAAAACAAAGGCGCAGATCAGCTTCGCAGTAACTGCGAAGCTGATCAGCACCTTTGTTTTCGCTACACGGATAGTACAATACCTCTACTTTCTAAATCCAAAATTTACAAGCTCCAACCATCTTCTGAGGGTGAGGTTATGGCCATGTAAAACCGGTTTAAGCCCGCCAGTAACTTTGTGTTACTGATCGTTCCAAGTCGATACTTCTGTGGTGGTTCTTTTTGTTTTATGTCTTGGTGTATAAAATTTTTTTTGTGCTGTTGGCGCCTTATGTATGTTTTCATATTTTTAGTTAAGTTAAGGTAACTGAGTGGCCACCTATTGGGAAAATAGCTGCTCATTCGGCTTACGATATGTTTCATGGTATAAGTACTTGATCGTTAGTTTGGTTTTTTCCCACCTCGGTTTTTGGAGTGGGAATCTTTTTCTGATTGCGCCTTTTCCTGATCTTTGCCTACTTGTACCTTTCTGTGACTGCACAGCTCGATTTGTGTCAGACCTTTTTGGAACCCAAATTGTTGGTTTTCTCACGCACAGGCTCACTGGTGCAATAAGAACCAATGTCTCATCTTTGTCCATATGCCTTATCTTAAGACTTAATTATAGATAATCAACTGATTTTTGCTTCGAATGCAGGGTTTGACAAAGTATTGGTTACCTTAACTTCACAAATGACCGTACAAAGCTAGGTTCATTGCTAATTCTAGTTCCTGTACTACCACTGAACTTTTTAAATTATTAACTTCCTGCCTTATATCAAATATCATGCTATACGATACTGTGAGACGGTGTTTGAAACTTCAAATAAAAATTGGTTTTGGTCAATAAAAAATTCTGGCGAGGTGCTCAGTAAATTGAATTGTAGAGGGTTCCGTGCACGAGCTTGTCCACATTCGATTTTTCTACTCTGTATATCACATTGCCACATAATTTGATTAAAGAAAAACTACTCGATTTGATAAAGTGGGAATTCAAAAGAGCACTAAAAACTATGATTCACTCTTTTGGCCTGTAATGACCGAAAAAGCTTTTTTCACTTCCTCTAACCAAAGTCAATATACGCTCTGGTCATGTCAGAATGTATGTGACGATTTATCCTATCTCCTGGATAATATTTTTATTAGATTCAGAACCAAGCTATACAGACAAATATGAATCCCTTTGGTACCAAATGCGCCCCTCTCGTAGCTGATCTATTTTTATACTGCCACGAAATAGATTCCATGGATTCTCTTAGCCATGACAATCAAGCTGATGTTATCGAGGCTTTTATTTCGACTTCTAGGTACCTGGATGACCTTTTGAACATTGACAATCGTTATTTTGAAGGCAAGGTCAAACAAAATTATCCACCTGAACACAGATACCGAAGCTCCCTTTTTAGACTTACATCTTTCTATTGCAAATGGATTTGTTTCTTCTTAAATTTATGATAAACGCGATGACTTTGATTTTGATATAGTGAACTTTCCGTTTTTGGATGGTGACGTTCCTCGCCGTGCTTCTTATGGTGTATACATTTCGCAACTTATTAGGTTTGCTAGAGTCTGCAATCATGTTGCGGACTTCATTTCGCGAAATAAATGTTTAACAGCTAAACTTCTTCAGCAGGGCTATCGGTATCATAAGCTTCGAAAAACATTTTCTAAATTTTATCGCAGACACTATGAATTCATTTTCAAATTTAATGTTGGTCTTTTACGCGAGGGCCTTTCGGAACCAGAATTTTATGGTGACTTGGTTTACAAATTTAAGAAACTTATAGGAAGGAATGATTTTTCTTTTCAATTCAGAAAAATCATGACACGTTACAGACGTATAGGAAATAACTTAAATGTTATGCGACAGTCTGTATGCTTAGTTTTTTAACCAAATCATGGTTGATAACTTTGCTGCCTTCTTTAATTGCACGCCGGTGGGTCGGGCGTCAGACTCTATGATGGCCCCGACATAAAGCTATTCATTTTAGTTGGTTGGGGCCGGAGCTTCTTGTCTACTTCTTGGCCAATCGGGGTTCAACTGGTGTTTTTCTTTTGCTCCGGTGTTAGTAAGTTATTTGGCGCCCAGGGATCTCCATCGCCGGGCGGCTTACTCAATCTGTGAGTCCTCATATTTCATATATATTGATGGGTGACATTAATATTGACTTTCATGTATGTTCAAATACCAAGTGGCTTAATCTCATTCAGTTATTTGATCTTAAACAATTAGTTACTGACTTTACCAGAGTCACCCCATCATCTGCAACAATTATTGATCATATCTATTCAACCAATCCTGAGAACATTGCTGAGTGTTTTGTTCCGTCATATGCAGTTAGCGATCATTATCCGGTCTGCATAACAAGAAAGATTAATTATAAAATAACTAAAACAGAACACATGACCACGTCCTATCGATGTTTTAAACGTTTCAATGACGCGTTGTTTCTTTCTGATCTGGGTACTGATTTAGAGTCTTTTACGTTGTCCGCCTCTAACGTCGACGATGACTTAACATCTTGGTTTTCAATAATCCAAAAGCAATTGGATAAACACGCGCCTATTAGATCTAGGAGGGTCAAATCGCAACGTCTGCCAGAATGGTGCACACCTGAAATACTTAACGCTCGACGAATGCGTGACGGTTATAAGAAAAACAAAAACTGGCCGCAATATAAACTATTTCGGAATAAAACACGAGATCTTATACGTAAAGCAAAAATACACCATTTTTCGAATTCGATTGCCTCTCAAAAGGATACAAGAACACTTTGGAAACACTTTCGATCTTACACTAAAAAAACGGAATCACCTTTGAACACCTTACCTGATGAACTTCATATTGATGACGAAACATTTTCCGATTCACGGCATATTGCATGTAAACTTAATGAATATTTTGCGTCAGTTTGTGACCATTTCAATACACATAGCGACCCTGTAGATACACCAGATTTTAACAAGTTAAATGAATATATTAGCAGTAAAGTTCCGTCGCACATATCTTTCACAGTCCCGCATATAACAACCCAACAAGTGTTAGAATTCATACACGGGCTTAACCCAAATAAAGCTACCGGCCTGGATGGCATTGGTCCTAGAATACTTAAAATGGCCGCTCATGTTCTAGCTCCATCTAAAACGTCTCTCATAAACAAAAGCATTGATACGTCCTACTTCCCGTCTCAACTTAAAATAGCAAAAATATTTCCGATCTATAAAAGTGGTGCTAAGTCCGATCCCTCTAACTACAGGCCAATTTCTATCCTCCCCACTATCTCAAAACTGTTCGAAAAACACATAAATAAACATCTCATGGGCTTTTTAAACAAATATGATTTAATTCATGAAAATCAATCCGGTTTCCGACCCAAACATAGCTGTCAGACTGCACTGATAAAATTAGTAGATCAATGAATGGGCTGCATAAATAACGGGGACGTTGTCGGAACATTATTCATCGATTTTCGAAAAGCGTTCGATCTCGTCGATCATTCAATTTTATTAAATAAGCTTTCTCTTTATAAACTCAACGATTCTTCTTTTAAACTATTTGCTTCATACATTCAGAACCGTATGCAAGTTATGGACAGTGGCAAAGGACTAACTCAGCCAGCCGTTATTAAATCTGGAGTGCCCCAGGGCTCTATCTTAGGACCCACATTATTTCTCATGTTCATAAACGATTTACATTTATACATTGAGCACTGCGACTCTGACTTTTACGCAGATGACGCGATATTCCATACAAGCGGAAAAACTAAAACCGACGTTGAGTCTAAATTGCAACATGACGGCAATAGATCTAAACTATGGGGCAAACACAACAAAATGAATATGCACTATGATAAAACGTCTTGTATGTTATTAGGCACGAGTATAACACTCAAAATTTTCAAGAAATAGATATTTACATTGATAGTAATAAAATAAAAAACGTATCTAAACAGAAACTACTAGGTATATATATAGATAAAAATCTACAATGGTCTGAACATATCGAATATCTTTGCTCTACAATCTCATCCAAAATTTCGCTCCTGAAGCACTTATCTTCCTATATTCCAGTTGAGGCACAAAAACTCTATTATCAAGGATACATCCTTCCACTCATAGACTACGGCTCAGTCACGTGGGGTACAACATCGAAAGCTAATATAGAAAGAATTTCAAAATTACAGAAACGTGCGGCACGTATGTGAGGCGACTAAGTAGGGAATGCGCTTAAGTAGGGAAAACCCGTCAAGGTGAAGACATAAAATTGCGCTTATCTCGGAAATTCGTTCACTGCGCTTAAGTAGGAAACGCTAGAAAACTTAAGGCAAATCCTTCCAGTGTTTCATATGAGCCGCGTCATGAGAAAACTTCTATATATAGCATCCAGCTGGGAAAACCAACAATGTGGTTTCCGAACAGGTCTGACACAAACCGGCCTGTACAGCTTCAGAAGAAGGCTAGTAGCTTGAAATTTTTGGAGTTAAGTAGGAGAGGATTCGAAAACAAAGGTGCTGATCAGCTTCGCAGTTACCGCGAAGCTGATCTGCGCCTTTGTTTTCGCCGATGCAAATTGTTGTTTTTTCCCATGAGGCGGCTCACATGCGACAGTATTAGCATAGATTATCTGAGCAGCTGATCAGTGCTTGTTTTACAATACAAAAGTAGAAGGTATAAAATCACTCTGTTTTCTAAACACAAAGCATCAAGAGTGCTCAGTCAACTTCTGTGGCTGTGCAACATATTTTGTGTCTAACCTGTAAAGACATCATTTAACGCTCGCGGCTTAAAACAAAAATAATAGTATTGTTATCAGCATCTTTGCTATAATGCAGCAAGTTTGTTGCCCCCTCTCCCCCCACTTTTAGTCATGTAATGGGTGATTATTGTAAAATGTTTGTTTGTTTGTTTGTTTGTTTGTTTGTTTGTCGTTTGTTTGTTTCAATTACTGACATAACCACATAATCTTTCTGAACTACCTGTGCATGTATCTTCTATTATACCTGCTTTGCCCAGGGGGGGGGGGTACTCTCATTTTTTGTGGATACATAGGCGAGGCCCCAGCTTCTACCCCCATACCCAAAAAATTACTGAGATTTGCTGACCACCCCCAAAAAATACCAGTCCTATCAGGCATACCCAAAAAAATACTTGAACTTTTAGCTTACCCCCAAAAAATAACATGTATTTATCTTTTTTATGCCTATTGATGAAATTTTATCACATCCATATGATCTAAGCTGTTGGTGGGACGTTAAATCCCAAATCAACCAACCAACAGGACACGTCACAATACAGTTAGTATATGTAGGAACTAGGAAGTAAATACCAAGTTGGATAAAATTTAAAGATTTTATTTATTCTCAAAGTGTAAGTCTTATGATGGTTTTGATTCCATTTGATTCGCAATCCAAACAACATCATCATAATCAAGCTTCCAAAATTTCACCGAGATCAGTCATAAGGCATGTTTGCAAACAAAATTGAATCTTAAGGCCTTGTAAGACATAAGTGTAAGCCACTCTTATCTTTATAGAAATAAAGAGATTTCCCAAGAAATGTGCAAAACCCAAAAAATTACTTAGAATTATAGATGACCCCAAAAAAATAATTCAGAAAAGGCATGACCCCAAAAAATATCCATAAAAAGCTCACTACCCTAAAAAATAACTAGTTTTTCTGAAAACCCCCAAAAATACGGAAATTCAAAATTTTGACCCCAAAAAAGTCAGCCTCGCCTATGTATACAGAAAATTTCAGAGAACCCCCCTTGGGCTGCTTTGCCGATATAGTTTTAAGTTCGATCGTTCTGTCTCTATGATGATATTTCCCGATTTGGCACTTTAGGTCCCGATGGGCATTTCGAGTTCTTGGTTGCCTATAAAATACTGGCAATAATTATAGTTTCAACGAAGATGTTTGGTATTTTTATTACATATTTCGGAATGTCTGTTCATCTACCCACCAGAGTCGTAGACAAACTGAACGTTAATGCCGTACTTTGCTGACTAAGTTATGACCCTAGTAGCCGCAGTCATTTTCATTTGGTTTGTTTGTTTGTTTTCAATGATTGATTAATATCCCTCTCAACTTTTTTGGTCTGAACCTAAGCTTCATGGATAGTAGCAGCTGCCTCAAATATGTATGTACACCCTACAGTTTATTACAACGGAATGCCTAAATAAATACCTATCATTAATTAGTTGGAGGGGGTTCAACTCGAGAATAACTATCATTTTCAGACCCCGTCCTGGCACATGGTAACAAATGATTTATATTAAAATATTAAATAAAATCATGTGTGAATATGTGAAAGTTTTATTTTTAATAACATAACAAAGATCCGCTTTTGCAGCATTAAATGTGTTTGCTGCTAACTGTGTAGGTTGTGTATTTCGCTTGTGTGGCATTATGGCAGTGTGGCATTATGGCAAAAGGCAATCGTCGAAACATCGAAAAGCCACTGCAGCAGTGCAATTCCTTTATAAGTAATCCCTTATATTACAGACATTTCGCAGGCGATAAGCCAGTGGTTAGCTGATATTAAATCGGTGTGTTAATTACAAGTTTAGCTGCACCATTGAAACACTGGTATTTTATTGATGTTAACAATCGGAGAGGCAGAACTGCTTATCATGTATAATGTCACATAAATCCAACCACCATCCATTTTGACTCTGCCTAAATGCCGATTCAAAGACACACTAGGCAGTTCGCCAGAAAAAAAAAAGAATCTGTGATCATATTCAACAATGTGTCAGCTTGATTCCTCCAAAATAAATAACGACAATGACCATTTTAACGCATATTTTGCATAGAATATCAGGCTGAGTGTGCCCGGTTCCAAAAGTATTGCATCACTTTTCTAAATCAACATCACGCAAACATTTCCGTGTAATGTAAACCCCTTACACCCAACTTTTATATACTGACCCTGGGGGTATACATCCCTAGGTATACATATTTTCTTCTTTTTGATCCAAAATATTCATAATTTGTTTGTTGGTTTTAAGGCTTAACGTCCCATTCAACAATTTTTCAGTCATGTCGGGACGGAACTAATTATAAATTGTGGGTACTCGTTAGAACTGCCTCGCTGCGGCGGTTATTTTTATTTTTTTTTTTTTTTTTCAAAATTATTATAACGAATTTTTTCGAATGAAACTTTTGAATTTTTACAGCTCAAGAAAAATATGTGTATTGCATGGGCGTGTTTTCGTATGCGATATTAAAGCAAATATTCGACGTTGCTCTAAGGTAAGCAGAAATTATGGAATGATCAAAAATGCTCAATTTATTGTATCAAAAGCGATGAGCCATGTATAACCTTTACATCCACTGTATTACCAGTTTGTTTCCTTGTTTGAATTGATTATTTACGTCCCCGCCAACAGCCAATGTCATGTCGGGACGTCGCCTCCACTTTATTGGACTCTTACCCAAAATGAGGATGTCATGACATCTAACAAGTGCTTCAGATATAACCATCCGACAAAGCCAAAAGGGCTTATATGTGCGGACGGCTCGATTTGGAACCACATTTCCTGGGCAGGGTCAGACACGAGTGATTCACCAGTAATCAGATAGCTAGTCAGCATCGCACAAGCTTTGCCGGGAGGCACAAGCAGCCCATCTCTATTTCTTTAAGCCCCAATGGGCAGGCCCCGTCCTACCGTTACATCCCCTATATCACAATAACTGGTCCCTACCCTACCGTTTTGGGCCCCGCCTATTGGGGCTTAAAGAAATAGATGGGCTGCTTGTGCCTCCAGGCAAAGCTTAACGATGCTGACTGTCTACCTGATTCATGATTAACCGCTCAGGTCTGAGGCTGCCCAGGAAAAATGGTCCCAAGTCACACATACGAGCCCTTTCGGCCTTGTTGGATGGTTACATTTGAAGCACTTGCTGAATGTCATGACATCCTCATTTTGGGTGAGAGTCTCATAAAGTGGAGGCAACGTCCCGACATGACCTTAGTTGTTGACTGTGACGTAAAGCATCAACGAAAACAAACTCTCATCGTTAAGTTCACTATATTCAAAGTATTGGTCCCTGTCCTATCGGTACATCCCTCATATCACAAGTACTGGTCCCTATTATACCGTTATCTCCCTTATACCCTTTTTCTACCATTAACTCCCTATCCGATATTACAAGTACTGGTCCCTGTATTAAAAGCGCTTGTCCCTGTACTACCGCTAGCTCCACTATATCACAAGTACTGGCACCTGTTCTAGCGTTAACTTCCCTTACATCACAATCACTGGTCCCGTTTCTACCGGTGCATCCCCTATATCACCGCATATCCCCTAAATTAATACTACTGGTCCCTGTCATACCGGTACATCCCCTACGCCACAAGCACTGGTCCCTGTCATACCGGTACATCCCATATATTACAAGTACTGGTCCCTGTCCTACCATTACATCCCACATACACGGATATATTTCACAGTTATAAGTCCCTGTACTACCGCTACGACACCTATATTGCAAGTACTGGTCCATATCCAACCATTACCGCCCCTATATCACAAGTACTGGTCCCTGTCGTACGGTTACCTCCCCTATATCACAAGTACTGGTACCTAAACTACCGTTATCTGCACTAATTCACAAGTACTGGCCCCTATCATACCGGTACATCCCCTATATCACAAGTACTGGTCCTTGTCCTATCGGTACATCCCCTTTATCACAAGTATTGCTCCCTATCCTACCGGTACACCCCAGATATCACAAGTACTGGGACCTGCCATATCGGTACATCCCCTAAATCACAAGTACCGGATCCTGTCATACCGGTTCCTGGCCTATATCACAAGTACTGGTCCATATCCTACAGTTAAAACCCGTATATCACAAGTACTGGTCCCTATCCTACAGTTAACACCCGTATATCACAAATACAGGTCCGTGTTCTACTTGCACATCCCCTAAATCAAATCTATTGGTCCCTGTTCTACCGTTACATTCTCAATATCACAAGTACTGGTCCCTATTCCATCGGCACATTCCCTAAATCAAATCTATTGGTCCCTGTCTTACCGGTACATCCCATATGTCACATGTACTGGTCCCTGTCCTACCGGTTCATCCCCTATATCACAAGTATTGGCCCCTTTCCTACCGTCACATTCTACTATATCACAGTACTGGACACCGTCATATAGGTACAAACCCTATATCACAAACACTGGTCCCCGCCATAGCGGTACATCTCCTATATCACAAGAGCTGGTCCCTGTCCTATCGGTACTTCCTACTGGACCCAGCCCTCCAGATATATCCCCTATATCACACGTACTGGTCCCTGTCCTTCCGGTATATCCCCGATATAACAAGCACTGGACCTGTTCTACCGGTACATCCCCAATACCACAGTACTGGACCCTGTCCTACCGGTACATCCCCTATATATCAAACACTGGTCTTTGTCCTACCAGTACATCCCGTTTATCACAGTAATTGCCATGTTCTACCCGTTCATCCCCTATATCACAGTACTTGCCCTGTTCTACCGGTACATCCCCTATATTACAGTACTTGCCCTGTTCTACCGGTGCATCACCGTTATATCAAGTACTTGCCCTGTCCTATCGGTACATCCCCTATATCAAAAGTACTGGACCTGCGCTACCGGCACACCCTCTATGTCACAAGTACTGGACCCTGCCATACCGGTACATCCCCTATATCACAAGTACTGGTCCCTGTCCTACTGGTATATCCCCTGTCCCTTGTACGCTCGTACGTGTGATGAAATACTTTATAATCAACTGGACAACATTTTTGGTTTTAAGGATGTTGTATGGGACATCTTTGTCTTCGCTTTGGGAAATACACCCGGATTTCATCTAATTAGAGCCAAAGTGTGTAGCGTTTTTAAATTGAAATTTGCACTCAACATACCGTATTATGTTTATCTATTCCTTGAGACTCGACACACAATATCCAGATGTCACATTGCAACGCATTTGACCTTAAATCATGTCCAAGCACATGTTTGAATTTATTTGTGGTCACAAAATGTTTGAAACACACCCTAGGATACCACGACACAGACATTACCATATATATGCATCAACAAACACAGAAGGCAAACATGGCAAAGGAAGTTTTTGTTTGACTTCATGCTTAACGTCCCAATCAAAAGCAAAGGTCATGTCGGGACATTGCCTCCATTTTATGGGACTTTTACCCAAAGTGAGGATGTCATGACATCCAACAAGTGCTTCAAATATAACCATCCAACTAAGCCACAAAGGCTTATATGTATGGATGGTTTGATTTGAACCACTTTTCCTGGGCTGGCTCAAACCAGAGCGGTATACCAGTAATCAGCTGGTCAGTCAGAAGCGTGTAAGCTTTGCCTGGAAGCACAAACAGCCCATCTATTTCTTTAGGCCCCATGCACTAATTGGTTGTCATTTTGATTGAATAATACATCAGCCATGTGAGGAGACTGTAGCAGCATATGATGGCTTTGCGCCAATGCAACGCGCTACAAATGTGATATTTGGTAAATGATAAAAACCTGAAGTACAAAAATGCATGTTCATTGAGTGTGTTTAATGTTTAATATTGAAGAGTATACAATATTACCGAGTTGATTTTGGGTGAAATGATCTTCAAATATTGTTAAAATACAATGAACAGTCGAGTTTCCGGTTACGCAAAGTTCCCGACTCCGGAAATCCTTATTAAAAACATGGTTAAACATGTATTACCAGTACCTTCAAAACAAATAATCAGTTTTTGTTCTCTTGGCAATTTTCTAAACATTGCATTATCCAATAAATATCTGTGAATGAGTTCACTCACACCAATCTTTTATCTTTAGTAGCTTTTTGCATGTCAAATTTTATGACATCTGATGTCACACTGTTACATACCGAGAGCAAAGAAACATCGATTATGCATGGAAACAACCATGTACATTACGTACATGAAGGATCTCATAAAATTATATAGAAAATTGTAAACACTGTTACATTATATTTAATGGCAAACACAGGCTGGACCAGAACCATATACTTCAAACTTACGTAGGATGACACATTGCCGGGGCTAAAAAAATCAGCAAGAATGTACAATTTCTTTTGAAATAGTCGCTTCTATGAGGTAATGGCTTCAAGAAACGAAAAATTTGGTCATAAAAAGGTACAAGTAGGCAAAGATCAGGAAAAGGCGTAATCAGAAAAAGATTCCCACTCCAAAAACCGAGGTGGGAAAAAACCAAACTAACAATCAGGTACTTATACCATGAAACATATCGTAAGCCGAATGAGCAGCTATTTTCCCAATAGGTGGCCACTCAGTTACCTTAACTTAACCAAAAATATGAAAACATACATAAGGCGCCAACAGCACAAAAAATTATAAACACCAAGACATAAAACAAAAAGAACCACCACAGAAGTATCGACTTGGAACGATCAGTAACACAAAGTTACTGGCGGGCTTAAACCGGTTTTACAGGTACCTAACCTCACCCTCAGCTTCTGCAGTGGTTCACAACATTTAGTTAGTTCTTCGGTCCTCGTGGTGAATCTCTAACTAGTCAATGAATCATCAAGAACAAACAAATAAATCATGATAAACATCCTGATGAATCAAAAACCAGGACTCACAGATTGAGTAAGCTGCCCGACGATGGAGATCCCTGGGCGCCGAATAACCTACTAACTCCGGAGCAAAAGAAAAACACCAGTTGGACCCCGGTGGGCCAAGCAACAGACAAGAAGCTCCGGCCCCAACCAACTAAAATGAATAGCTTTAAGTCGGGGCCATCATAGAGTCTGACGCCCGACCCACCGGCGTGCAATTAAAGAAGGCAGCATAGTTATCAACCATGATTGGGTTAAAAACTAAGCATGCAGACTGTCGCATAACATTCAAGTTATAACCTATACGTCTGTAACGTGATATGATTTTTCCGAACTGAAGAGAAAAATCATTTATTCCTTTAAGTTTCTTTAATTTGTAAACCAAGTCACCATAAAATTCAGGTTCCGAAAGGCCCTCGCTTAAAAGTGTCTTTAACCCAACATTATATTTGGAAATCAATTCATAGTGTCTACGATAAAATTTAGAAAAGGTTTTTCGAAGTTTATGATACCGATAGCCCTGTTGGAGAAGTTTTGCCGTTAAACATTTATTTCGAGCGTTGAAGTCTGTAACATGATTGCAGACTCTAGCAAACCTAATAAGTTGCGAAATGTATACACCATAAGAAGCACGACGAGGAACGTCACCATCCAAAAAAGGAAAATTTACTATATCAAAATCAAAGTCATCGCGCTTATCATAAATTTTAGAAGAAACAAATCCATTTGCAACAGAAAGATGTAGATCTAAAAAGGGGGCTTCGGTATCTGAGATATTAGCTTTGTTCAACTGAAGTTCAGGTGGATAAAAGATTGATCTTTCCTGCAAAGTAAAGGATATGACTTTGTCTACATCTTGTCGGGTATAGTTTAGCAGTAATTAAAATTCTATTCTTCTGATGGCAATGATTTATCATTGACAAGAACATTTTGCGAAGTCAAGTACTTGACTGTAATGGAAATTTGATTTTATGACAATTACTAAATTTATTCACCCAAGAAACACAAAAGAAAAAGCGGCTCTCCTAGCAAAACGTGGGGAGCCTGGTTTGCTAACAGAGAACCGGACTAACAACTGAGAGGTCATGATTCGGTCCGATACCCGCCGCCGCCATGTAGTGTCCCTGAGCAAGACACTTCAAGCTCCGGGCGGCCCCCGTGGCCGAATGGTTAAGGTCGCTGACTTCAGTGCTCTTGATCATTCGATCATCTCACCTCTGTGGGTTCGCACCTCGCACGGGGCATGAGTCAAATATGGGACAAGCATAGTTCTACTTGCGGGTGTGTCAGGTGGTGTTTCCCCGGGAACTCAGGTTTTCGCCACACCTACCGATTGATTTGTCTCGATATGAGTAAAGAAGCTTGAAAGGGATGCAAAATTGAAAAAAAAACACACAAAAACTTCAAGCTAGGCTCCACAAAGTACCGGTTACGTACCCAGAAAGGGATGGCTTTGTCTCGCAATGACTAAATAATAGTTGTGAAATACATTCCGGCCAAAACACAAAAGAAAGTGAGAAAGAAATAATGACTTGACACAACCATCCTACGAGTCAGTATTTACATTGTGTATATGCATTAGACCCAAGGTTGCAAATAACATGTCTAGGCAAAACAGTTAAATTTTGCTTCAATGGCTTGTTTGGTAATGTTTTTACGTCCCACTTAATATTGTAGCTAAGGTCATGCGGATAAACTAGCTCATTTTAAATTTTAACCGGAAAGGCTGAAGAACCCTTGGATCAATACCACTCTGGAAACAGTTCAATAGGCCCAGAGCTATGTATACATGTACATGTATGTCGATATTGTACCAGGTTGACCAATGTTTTGCTTGACCGACTTTGTCCAAGGGGGTACAAGATATACAAGTTTCAGTGGTCATTTTTTTTTTCATATATATATATATATATATATATATATATATATATATATATATATATATATATATATATATATATATATATATATATATATATATATATATATATATATATATATATATATATATATATATATTTTTTTTTTTTCTTTGCTGTTGGTATGGGTAACCTTAAGTGTTGTAATAAAAATAATAATAATAATAAATAAATAAATAAATTTTATATTTTAGGAGGACAACACATTTAGCACAATTGACTATCTTCCATATGGTCCTCCAGTGAATACAGACAGTGATCAGTATCAGACCTTTTTTATTTACTTTTTTCAGTCATTTTCATATATTTTCGAGATGTAAGTAATGCTATATTTTGAAAGAAGAGAATCCAGTGCTTGCCTTATAATGCTGAGCGCCAAGCAAAGTAGCCACTGATACCATTTAAACGGTCTTATTTATGATGCCGCTCTGGATCTAACCTACGACACTCTAACCATTACACAATGAGCAAGCACGATTTGGGAAAAATATCCGTAGGCTGTCAGCAGTTAATTTGGTTGTTTGTATGGAGGCTTAACATTCCAGTCAACAATTTTTTAGTCATGTCGGGGCGGAGCCAACGCTTGTGGGGCTGTCAGCAGTTTAGCAGTGTAGCATTGAAGTGAAGTCCCAAATCACGTACTTTGTAATATATATCAGCAGTAAGACGAATAGCAACTATTTAAGAAAAATCTGAAACTTAGACCACTGAATCATATTCTTGTTGCAGTGTCAGCGTTTTATGCCCTACTTACATCGCAAGTCATACTGAAACAGGGGCCCCTACCCATTGGGGCCCCAGAAGGAAATAGATGGGCTGATTATGCCTCCAGTGAAAGCCTGTACGATGCTGACTGGCTATCTGATTACTGGTTAACCGCTTGGGTCTGAGCCTGCCCAGGAAAAGAGATTCCGAGTCTAACCAACTGCACATTATAATATGAGCCGCATCGTGAAAAAAAACGGAATTTTGCATATGCGAAAACAAAGGCGCAGATCAGATTCGCAGTAACTGCGAAGCTGATCAGCGCCTTTGGTTTCACCAC
Source organism: Rugalucina vietnamica (assembly GCA_964017185.1). Taxonomy (NCBI): domain Eukaryota; kingdom Metazoa; phylum Mollusca; class Bivalvia; order Lucinida; family Lucinidae; genus Rugalucina; species Rugalucina vietnamica. The sequence continues at coordinate 13,257,446 of OZ024869.1, read as the reverse complement.
TCGGATAGTAAAATTTCTCTTCTTCCTAAATCCAAAATTTCAAGCTTTTGGCCATTTTCTGAGACTGCACAGACCCGTTTATGTCGGACCTGGTAGGAAACCGCGAAGACCGGTTTTCTCGCATCAAGGCTCATATATTATAACCCCTTTTGGCTTTGTCTGGTTATATTTGAAGCACATGTTGGATGTCAAAGACTCATGACATCTTCATTTTGGGCAAGAGTCCCATAAAATGGAGGCAATGTCCCAACATGACCTTAGCTGTTGACTGGGACGTCTTCATTTCGGGCAAGAGCCCCATAAAGTGGAGGCAACGTCCCGACATGACCTTAGCTGTTGACTGGGATGTAAAGCATCAATTCGAACGAATTCAAACTGAGACAGGGCATATTTGAAATTTCATCTGGAATGAATATGCCGGAGAAGCCCTAGAGCGATTTCCCAACCACTTATTACATAGCAGATAGCTTTACCACACCACGGATGCTCTAGACTTCAGTTGTATCCGAAGGATGCATCTAACATGGACTGACCTCCACCCCCGATCCCCACCCATTCGCACCCTTGTAACTATAAAAAAAATGTGTTTAAACTGCACATATGCAACAAACGTGAACTGCATGAAAGGGACATTTGGCATACTGGACTTTGTCATCATGTATATTTCAATAGACAAAAATGGAACACAATGCATTTTCATTTATTCAATAGGGTGACAGGACTTTTGAGGAAGAGTATATTGCACCCCGTGTTCAGGACTTTCTCAAAACTGTTGTGTAATATTAAAACATGTACACAAGGAAAATTATATACTACATTTTCCGCGTACATTGCTCTACATGAACCATAACTAATTTTCTCAAAACAAATGTGTTTTTGGATAGTTTAAATATCTTGTTTAATGCAGTCGGAATGCGATGTGCAGAAAAAATCTGCCATTCGCGTGCAAAAGGATTACCTAAGCTATTCATGGTGGTAAGTTTATCGAAAATGCTTGTTTTGGTCACTTTTCATATCCTTTGTAACGCCATACTGGTGCTTTGCATGATTAAAATTGTGATGTTTGGCAATAAAGAATAACTATTCATAATAGAGTCGGACAAACTTTTGGCAAAATACATTCTTGTTTTCTCTCCAATCAGATGGTCAAAACTGGCCGAACATGTTCGAAGCAGCCAAAATATGCCAGTGTTTAGAACAATGACCTTAAGCGTCATACGCCTGCATTAGCAAATGTTATTTTCAGCTTTTAGTTCATGTCGTAGGTATAAAATGTAATCCCTAAGTTCTAAACATGAAGGTAGACAAACAATTTCAGAGGAGACGGCGAAGAGGAACTGGCGTCGGAGTATGTTATAAACTCTCAGTGTGCCTGTTGGTTTTTCTAAGCTAAAACGGAGGGGGGGGGGGGATGCGTTACAATGTGTGCCCATGGCTGTCTTTGCTTTCCTTAAAATTGCATGATCACTAATTGAGCGTTTGCTGGCATTTATGTATGATTGAACAGTATGCATGCTTTGTGACTGACCTCTTCTAAAACATGAAAAGGTAAAAGTAAGCAATAATCCGGAATGGTCAAATCGAATCCAGCCCCACCCTGAAACCCAAGGTGGGAAAACGACTTATACAAAGAGAACATATTACAATGTGCACGAGCAGCTATTTCCCCCAAAGGAGACCACTAATTTACTGAACTTAACTAAATGTATGAATACGCACGTAAGATACACAGAACGCGCACATAGTCTACACCTAAACATAAGCCAAATACGTGTAGAGCCACAAAAAAGGCCAAAGTTTCATCGTTACTGGTACCCGTTAACTATTGCCTAACCTTATCTGCAATTCACATCATTTTAATAGTTCGATGAACATCCGTGGTTATCATCACTGGACAAACAAATAAATCGAGATAAAACGTAATGATGATTGAAAAAAGATGAGTTGCAGATAAAATTTGTTGCCTGTCAACTGAAGATCCTTGGAAAACAAACAAGAATACTAAAAATCTTGAACAAAAAAACTGATCCACCAGACGAACTAATGTCAGTACGGTGTATTAATAAAAATAACTCAGCCACGGCATGAGAATGTCTGCATTGTGCATATAAAAATAAAAATACTGCGCGTAGCTTAGCGACGTTATAACCTTTATTACAGAGACAGTGCCTAATCATAAAGTAGGAACCTCTTACCCTGTTCTTTAGCTGTACACATGTTTGTGTTGGATAGGGTCGAAAACGTTTGAGATAGGTTTTCTCAAGACACGGAGTATTGATGTCCTTACAAGTTGCAATTATAAGTCCGACTCGTATTTTCTTTTCCAAGTCAGTCGTTTTCCCACTTAGTCGCATTCCCCACTTAGTCGCATTTCCCATTTAAGCGCCTGACGGACGGTTTCCTAGATAGTCGCAACTTTTTTCCTACTTAAGCGCATTTCCCACTTAGTCGCCTAACACACGTATAATTCTCAACGCAGATTACGACACTGCATCTGCGGAAATGTTTAGCACACTTGGCTGGCAACCAGTTACTAAACGGCATAATTACAACAAGGCAGTTATCATATATAAAGCGTTAAATAATATGACACCATCATATATATCGGACCTGCTCACTCCTGTATCACAGACGCATAATCGAACCCTAAGATCCACGTCAAACGGCACCCTTGCAGTACCCAGATCGACAAAAACAATGTACGATGGCTCATTCTCGTCATCAGCACCAAGGCTGTGGAATAGTTTGCCTGAACATGTAAGAAAATCATCTTCCCTTTATGATTTTAAAAAGAATGTTAAAGAACACATATAAGATGTACTTATATTTTACAATTTGTTAGAATTGAAGATCGCCAGACACATGTTTTAAATTTTTATATTTTACACTTGTCTACAAGTGTTTTAATTCTGCAAAATTGTTTTATGCCCCTTTACCAAGTATGTTTTAAAGCTTTGTATCTCAAGTACATTTCTTTTCTTCATTTTATGTCATTTTATGAAATGTTTTGTACATAGTATGTATATATGTTTTAGAGGATCATATGGTAGACTAGCTATTATAGCTAAATGTGCAGTTCTCTATAAATAATGTATAAATTCATTATGTTGTTTATCAGGATTTATTTGTTTGTCCATGATGATTCATTGACTAGCTAGAGATTCTCCACGAGGACCGAACAACAAACTAGATGTTGTGAACCACTGCAGAAGCTGAGGGTGAGGTTAGGTACCTGTAAGATCGATTTAAGCCTGTCAGTAATTTTATATTATTGATCGTTCCAATGCGATACTTCTGTGGTGGTTCTTATTGTTTTATGTCTTGATGTTTAAATTTTTGTGCTGTTGGCGCCTTATGGATGTAATAATATTTTAGTTAAGTTTATGTAACTGAGAGGCCACCTATTGGGAAAATAGCTGCTCATTCATCTTACGATATGTTTTCACGGTATAAGTACCTGATTGTTAATTTAGTTTTTTCCCACCTCGGTCTTTGGATTCGGAATCTTTTTCTGATTGCGTCTTTTCCTGATCGTTGCCTACTTGTACCGTTTTTGTAAATTAATCTACACTTATCCTATAGGCTGTAAGATCCTGGTCAGCTTTCTGACACAACTGTGCAGTTAATCAGTGTATTTTTCTTATTTTCCAAAAATAACTATTCATTAAGACAGGTGTTGTTGTGGCACAGCTTTATTTTCAGATTTGAATCACTGACGTTTTACTGCCACATCATGAAAAAGATGCCTGTGTGAATTTATATGGCATTTGCAGTGCAGGTTAACTGTAACTTGCCGGTTTAGTACAAAACAAAATGGAAATCTGCTGTATGACAACAGTGCTACTGACCTGTGTCTTTGTTTCCTTCGTTATAAAAAAGTATAGCCACCAAATTGGACATTGTTGTGCCATTTGCTCTTGATTAGTACAAATGACCACAAATCAGTCGATTGTCTGGTACTATATGACCTTGCGTTTTGAAGGTGAGATACTCATTGATTTGACTTTTTCAAAAATAAAACAAAATCAGTCAATTATCTGTTATATCCTGTGGGCTGTAAGATCCAGATCAGCTTGTTACAACTGAGCAGTCGGTCAGTGTTTTTGGCGTACAGTAACTGTATAAATAGTACTGTTCATTAAGACAAGGTCTGTTATGACCTAGCTGTTTCCAGGTTTGGACACTTTCTGTATTGGGTAATAAGCCACATCAAAAAGCCTCTGTAAATCTATATGTGATCAGCAGTGCAAATTAACTAACAGCCTATGACTTTTAAGTACATGTACAACATAAGGATTGAGATCAGCTGTGTGACAACTATAGTTTACCTTTGTTTTCATTGTATGAAATTATGAAAAGTGCGGCCGCTAAAGATAGACTTTGTTTTGCCATGGAACTTATGAAGAGTACAAGTATGGTCGTTCGTCTCTCAGTAATGAGAATGGTCAGCGTTATTTCTTGAATAAGGTTCATGTGTGTTGTGAGTTCTTTGATGGCTGACGAGGCCAATTCTAGCTCTTAACTGTCGGTTGTAAGTAGAGCAAGTCAGTGTCATGGAATCTGCTGGTTGTACATTGGTCTTGGCTTTGTGTTCTTTGCTCTTTCTTTCAGCTTCACAGATTATATTTTCTTCATAGAAAGCTGCTCCTTTGTTAATAAGACCTTGCCACTTTGATCGCTCCTGTGCAGTCTGTTTCCAAGACCCTATTGGTATGTCGAACTCCATCAGAGAGGCTTTGAGGGTGTCTTTGTAACCTTTCTTCTTGCCACATGGAAAGCCCTTTCCCTCCTGTAATTTTGCATAGAAAACTTTGGAAGTCGCTCATCAGGCATTCTTTATACATGGTCAGTCCATCTCAGCTGTGCTAGCTTTCAGACTGTATGTATGTTTTGCATTCTTCATGACATCTGTGTCTGGAATACTGTCTTGCCACTTGATTTAAACAACTTTCTCAGACAGCTTAAGTGAAAACGGTACAGTCCCCTTGCTTGACGTTGGTATACTGCCCAGGTTTCATGTACTACAGGGGTACTGAAGACAAGAAAACAGACAAATTTAAATAAGTTGCTCATGAATTGGCCTATAAAAAGTATGGATTAACTAACTGTAAACAAAAAAAAATAACCAATATTAGTTAACTGATTTATCCATAGTAATGTATCCATAGGCTCTGTACTATGCCTATAGGATAAATAAAACAATACCACTTGGCAAAATACCAATACAGAAAAGAAATGTCAATGCGTGTGCATTTTTTAACAAACAATGTCTGATCACGTTCTTATGAGGATTTGATGAAGTATCGCGGTCATAGACCTGCATTGATTATGTACTTTTCAGGTAGACATCAAACGATTAATAATGACATGAATGTCCATTACGAAAATTTGCCCATGTACGAACGTATTATACACAGGTATTTTTCACCTGTAAAAATTGAAAATTGCATCAGAAAAAAAGATATTTTAATATTTTTGTTCAAAACATTGACTGCGGGTACACGTTAGAACCGCCTCGGCAAGACGGTTCTATCGTGTACGCACAATAAATGTCTTTGATCATTTAAGGTGTATCCCTGTTAACCCAATTTTCACTATATGAAAGTGGGATATAAGGGGGTATTCGCTGCATGGACATGTTTCATGATTGCATGATGCGGGCTAACCATTTGCCTATTCTGTTCATCTGCTGGGCAATCTGGTTCAATTGTAAATAGTGTCCGTCACTTGTTCTGTTGCCATTAGCGCTACACAAATGAAAATGTACCACCAAAGCATGATCATCTGATGACACATTTATAACGTGAAAACTTCAAACTTAGCAGAAACGCTCAACCGTATCAGCCTAAGCAGAATCCCTCAGAAGGTTGGTCAGGTGGAAATATGGGCCCCGTTCATCGGGTCCTTAAGAAATAGATGGGCTTCTTTTGCCTCCAGGCATAGCTTATACGCTACTTACTGACCATCTTATTACTGGTTAACCGCTCAGGTCTGAGCCTGACCAGGAAAAGTTTTTTTTTTAATCAAACCATCCATATATATATAAGACGTAGTGGCTTACTTGGGTGGTTATATTTAAAGCATTGTTTGGATGTCATGGCATCCGATTTTCGGGCAAAAGTCCCATAGAATGGAATCAACGTGTCAATATGACAATAGCTGTTGACTAGGCTGTTAAGCATGAACTCAAAATCAAACAAAACAACCGCATCAGACCATTGGTACTTATATTGAAGCAGTGCTCATGACCAAGGACTGAACAATTTTTGTTCCGTTTAACGTCCCTTTCAATATTATTTCAGCTCATATGAGACGGGCCAACCAGGAGAACCCCGATTAAATAAAACACCTGACACACGCGCAAGCAGAACTTGGCTTGTCTCACATGTGCCCCGAACCCAGACAAAATGAACTAGCATGCGCAGAGTTGTGCTTTTGTATGGCCGACGAGTCATTTCATAATCCGGAAATCGGAAATCAATCTTAAGGTGACGATTATTATATCGTATTATTATTATTTGTTTTCCTTAGGTTTTAACACCTAAAAATTTAAGTGAAGAAATGTGTTACATACGTTACCATTTAATCGCCCGTCACCCGCATTTGATATTTGCTTAGTAATATTGGCAAGCTTTGTGAAAGGTAACTTAAGAAATAGTGACCGACGGTGTTGATAATGTCATTTCATAACACTGGATACTAACAATTGTGTAAAACATGCTTTGGAATTTTGTGGTTTGGGTGTGCGCGCTTTAAGTTCACTGACAACCGGACTACACTCTTGAATATTTGCTATTTCTTATATGATTTCTAAATTAGTGCTAACTCATAATTACATACAGCGATGAGCATTTTATCGGCATTAAAATCATTAAAACTGATTTTTGATATTTAATAATTATGTGTTACATACGTTACCATATTTACCAATCAAAAGTACACATTTCTGGCAAAGCATTCTGGTGAGCATTCAACTTAAAGAAGACATATATGTTATTGATCTACAACAAGATGATTGTATATTTTTTTCTCTTTGTCTTCAAACTTGTCTGTTCATAGTTGACTTTGAACTCTTAATTCTTTCATAATCTAAAGTGAGTGACTGTGGACTATATGCAATAATTTTCAACTAAAGAACGACATGATGATTAGTTTTTTCAGTTTGTAAAAGTAAAGGAATAAGTGTGTTCTAGACCAGTGTATCTAAAATATAAATGTGCAAAGAAAAGTATATTAAAATAGCTTACTGTTCTGTAATTAAACTCTGAACAGTCTGTTTTGAAAATGTAACATTCGTAACACCATCGATGCATATATTTGATTCAAAGTATCAACACATGTGCCAGTAATATTCTTTCATCAGATGACATTAATATATTTAGGTTTGAAATTTATTTGAGAGATTTATAGTGCATTTTTCAAACTTAGAGTATATTTCTGTTTTGAATGGGTAACATACGACGTGCGTAACGGCATCTGGAGGGCAAATGCACCATACCATTGGGCGACAACGTGCATAGAAAATCTTTATAGTGATCAACGAAACCATCCGTAGTGTATTAAAAGTGAAATTCGCAAAGAGAAATATATTGAAATAGCTTACTGTTCTGTAATTGACATTTACACAGGCTGTTTTGAGAATGTAACATACGTAACACCATCGATGCATGAAAATGATTAAATATATCAATATATGTGCCCGTAACATTCTTTCATCAGATGATATTGATATATTTAGGTTTGAAATTTAGATCATAGTGTATTTTACAAACTTATAGCACAATTCTGGTTTGAATGGGTAACATACGTAACGGCTTCTGGAGGACAAATGCACCATATCACAGGGCGACAACGTGCCTAGAAGCTCTTTATATTGATCAAAGAAGCCACCCATACTATCAAACCTAGTATGTGGAGGGTGTTGTGCGAAACGAAAAATTTCCCTACCCACCGTCTCCTCTATTAGTATGTTTAGCATGGCTTCGTCAGTTATCTCTCTCTCTCTCTCTCTCTCTCTCTCTCTAATAGAGCTATGGTAAGTATGTAATATAAGTTCTATTGCGGGTGTGTCAGGTGGTTTTTCTCGGGGTTCTCCCGTTTTCGCCCCACCTACTGATTGGCCAGTCTCATATGAGCTGAAATAATCTTGAAAGGGACGTAAAACTGAATGAAAAAAAAATGTAATACGCAACAAGCTACCGATTGCAAAATGTTCCAAAATATTGAATTTTTTATATATTTGAATTATCATAATGTTGTCAACAGGGATGCATAGTAAACATTTATATTTTCATCTAGCTTTAACTTGTAGTCCAGCTTATGTCGGTCCTTTGGGGCTGGTAGGAGACCCCTGAATCAATATCCACGAGCATTTGTGCAGTGAATCTCAGATAATAAGTATAATTGAATTTAAGTATGCAGTATGTATTTGAAAGAAAAATGAGAAGGCATATTTTGTACCAGAAAATGAATTATTTCAAATAATTTTAAGTATGCATCTAAATTATTGGATCAAATGATTGCTATGATTGTATGTTTGTGGTTTTAATTTGCGGTTGCATGTCTGTAGCAATACTAACGCACAATGAACTACGCGGCAAGTAGAATTGAGGATTCATGGAAAAGCGCGAAAATATAATCAATTACTTGAAAGTATTTCCTCATGAAATTGACATCTGCACAAAAGTCTAGAGGCTAAATGAAAATTTCTATTTTGAGAAATATATTTCAGTGTTTCTTTCATGTTTACAATCAAGTGATAATGCGCACGTCAAAGTTTTAACTTTTCTTCAACATTTAAAGTGATGATCATTATCTCTCTTGGAGCGCGGAAATTGGTAGAGAAAAGAAATTTGAAATTTTATGATATTTGGGGGGATAAAAGTTTTGGAATCTTTTGAACATCAAGTTGATATTATTAGTCTGAAGTTTATGCTGTACCATCCAGACATACATGCAAGTATATAGTCCCGGTGCGGCGGCAGACAAATCTCTACGGCCCAAACTGTTCAAATCTTAAATCTTCTTTCCAGTTAAATGACGTGTAAACAGATACTTTTCGGTAGCGAATCAGCGGAAAGACATGATGATCAGGAAAAGGCGCAATTAGAAAGAAATTCACACACCAAAAACCGAGTTGGGAAAAACTAAATTGGCTATTAGGTACTTATACCAAGAAAACATATTGTAAGCCGAGTGAGCTGCTATTTCCCAATAGGCGGCCACACAGTTACCCGAACCTAACTAAAATATGAAAACATACATAAGATAATAACAGCACAAAATGCGACTCCAAAACATAAAACAGTTAGAAACACAACAGAAGCATCGACTTTGAACGATCAGTAATATAAAATTTCTGAAACCGGTTTTACAAGGCCCTTACCTCATCCTCATCTTCTGCAGTGGTTCACAACATTTAGTTGGTTGTTCGGTCCTCGTTGTGAATCTCTAACTTGTCAATGATTCATCAAGGACAAACAAATAAATCATGATAAATAGCCACCATGATGAATCAAAAACGAGGACTCACAAATTCAGTAAGATTCCCGACGATAGAGATCCCTGGGCACCGAATAGCTTACTAAAAAGAAAAACACCAGTTGAACCCCAGTGGGCCAAGCAACATACAAGAAGCTCCGGCTCCAACCAACTAAAATGAATAGTTTTAAGTCGGGGTCATCATAGAGTCTGACACCCGACCTACCGGCGTGCAATTAAAGAAGGCAGCATAGTTATCAACCATGGATGCGTTTAAAACTAAGCATGCATATTGTTGCATAACATTTAATTTATATCTTACAGGTATACGTCTGTAACGTGTGATGATTTTTCTGAACTGAAAAAAAAAAACATCATCCATTCCTATAAATTTCTTAAATTTGCTATTCCAAATCACTATAAAATTCTGGTTCCGAAAGGCCTTCACGCAAAAGTGTCTTTAGCCCAACATTAAATTTGGAAATCAATTCATAGTGCCTGCAATAAAATCTAGAAAATGTTTATCGAAGTTTATAGTACCGATAGTTCGCTGGTGAAGTTTGGCTGTGTTAAATATTTATTTCGCGCGTTGAAGTCCGCAACATGATTGCAGAAAGCTTCTTTGGTGACCCTATAGAAAAGCATTTTAGTGACCCTATAGATTTGGCAACATGTGGCCAAAGACAGTAACTGTTATTCTGCAAAATACGCAAACCATGCAAAATACGCAAACCACATCCGTTACTTGAGTGGTTTATATATTGTAAGAGCACATTTCCAGATGTCACGGCATCCCAAATGTTGGGTAAAAAAAACATTAATTTACGGCAGGAGCCTATAATCCTATAATTGACATCTACACGTAGACCAGGAGAGATTATAGGCTCCTGTTTACGGACAAGTTCTTATTAGAAAATACGAGATACAGGCCTAGCATTGTAATGCAAGTCATATTGAATTTTACGTGTGGCACAAGCTTATGGATGACAAGATGGCACCACCTGGGACTTTGTTTAGAAGATAATTCTTATACATCACCGATGTATCTATAATTGATTAAAACCTGACATTTAGATAAAAAAAAAAAAAAAAAAAAAAAAAAAAAAAAAAAAAAAAACACGTCAATTTTTGTTTGATCGTTTGGTGGCCACCTTGGATGTGATCTTTATTTTACACTGATATAATACCCAGATGAGTGCATCATTATCACCATATGATACCTATAACAGTTATGGACTATTTCTGAACAGAAAACACAAGATTTTTCACGTTACAGAACTAGAACTTAAAGGTCTTAGCAGATGACAGCCATCTTTGATGCCATACGGAATTGTGCGGGTTGCCCAAAGATGACCAGGTGACATCAAGTGGATTGTTTTGAAGTTGTTGGCTTTCAAAATATGTCAAAATATTTTCTATATACACCAGATCCAGGTTCACCAACATTGCACGTATTATACATGACTATTTGTTGGAATGGCTGAGTGGTCTCAGAGAATATGATTTTTCGGCTCATATGTATACACTTTAAGCGTCACTATTGATTATAAGGCTAGACAATTTATTTTCTAAACACTACGTTACCGATCTTAACCGTCTAGTAGATTTACCATCCAGGCGGAAGCAGGCGCTTATTGTGAGGAAGTAATTAAAATACCTGTTAATTCATTAGGTTTGGCTAACAACCTTGTCTGCCAAAAAACAGTAACGGAAAAATAGTACTTCTGTCTACACAAGTACCTATGTACGACGATCGGTCAAAAACCTCTGTCACTCTGTCACTCCCTTTAAATCTCAGTAACTTACATTGAAACATATTTTAAAGAACCATATATGAAAGACCGTTTTTCCGGCTATTATATGTGGCAAAAATTTTGTGTGGCTCTTCGTCAAAACAAAATCACATATATCACTCTAAAATGTGACTTTCATACATTGGCATAGTTTAAAGAAAATTATGCAATACTTAAAAGAACAACGACTTCGAAAAACTATAATCAATGCAATATATTTGTCAGACATAGATAAATATATCATGCATCTGAATTTCATTGAGTTATTGCAAAATGAAATATTGAAATTGGCTTGTACAGCTGTACATACATTAAAATTACAGTTTAGATTCAAAGGGCATTTATTGACATCTACACGTAGACAAGGGAGCTTAAAATTTAACCATTTTATTGACTCTATAGTAAACTCATAATAGGCAAGCAAACATAATGGCCCAGCGGTACCAGAAATGCTATAGGGGTACGTATTTTAATGACGTCATATATATCGCTTTATTATAAAGTCAGCATAGCATCGATAACGGTACTTTTTGCCACCTTTATCACTGTAAAGTTGGAGAAAATTTGACTGGTAGTTATAAAGCGCATACAACAACATTCACAAATCCAAGAAAACGTGCCAGTGGTTTTACCCCAAGTGTCTTTCAAGGCATCTATTTCGAACTATGGATTTCTGTCGTGCATTATTTTGGCATCATTATAAAGGAGAAATGTAACCCTTCCAATAGAGGTATAATTCAGCAACCTATCATGTTTTTAACAAAGTTAAAACACCTATGACAGAACTTTCTGACCCAACCTCGTTCGTGCTATTAAAGCATGGAAGTATTTTAAAAGTGTTGTACATCACCGGTGTAGAAAAGATCATCCACCCTCTTTGAAGATTTGTTTTTATTTCAAGGGCCCAAAGGGCAACAATCGCCTGAAAATCAACATTATAAGAATAATCCGTAGCACACTTTCTATTGATTTTTCATACACGGAATATTTTTCAAACACAGAAGAAAATAAAAATAAAACTGAGATCCTTTAAGGGCAGTGAACGTATTAAGAAGAAAAGGGATGGGCCATTCCGCGGTTTCGGCTACTTGAGCCTCTTCAGTGACCCTATAGATTTGGCAACATGGGGCCAAAGAGAATTACTGTAATTTTGCAACTTTCAACAGGATATTCGATACAAAGACTGTAATACTCCAAATGGGGCCAAATATATTAAACGTTGGTTAGAAAAGGAAGCTAAACCAATAAAAACATTTCTGATTTCTCAGAATACCCCCGCTGATCTCAAAGGACCAAAATGAAAATATAATCTGCACTATGGATGTTGTACGGGGAGACTTTTTAGGGCCGCCACACGACACAACACCAGTTGCAGTAATAGCAAATAAAAATAAAATTGAGATCCTTGAATTCGAGTTCATTCGAGATACGATGTTTTTTTATTGTTACCAGCAAGAATGAAGAATATCCGACCAAAAGTGTATGCGATAGAGTGTTGACAAGATTTTCCCCATTACAACTTCATGTAATCGGCCTTTCAGTCATCGAGATATAAATGTTTGAAAGTTTTTGCGCACATTAGCCCGGAGGGTCGGATGACGGATCGTTTTCCATTCTTTTAGCCCACATTGTGAACCTTCGGCTCAGATGAGATAAAACCTAGATTGAGTCAGGTACTATATTAATACAAAGTAACCAATTTATAAGCCGAGTGAGCAGCTATTTTAAACAGGTGGCCAGTCAGTCACCCGGACTTAACTACATAATATAATGTATGCAAACGTACATAAGAGGTAAAACAGCACAAAACCTTTGTGTCATAAAATTTCTTATAAACATAATAACATATTTTTAAATCTAGCCATCTAATGACAAGATCGTGTCTACAAATGGATTCATTTCCATCAATTTTTTTATAAAACTTAAACTAGAATGCTTCAGAGTATAGTTTCGTCCTTTTATCTTATATCATCTTTTCCGAGAAATATTCATTGAACTCATTTACGACTGGCGTCCCTTTTGTGGGACATAGGCAAACAGAACGCGGCGTCCCATCAGGGGCTTTTCTGTTTGTTTAGAGAATTTTCATCGAAAAATTGAATAAAATTTTTAAAAAATCACTCCTGATGCACCTAAAAATGAAAGTGGGCTCACTCAAATGGTAACGACGGAAAAATCCATTCGTCAAATATGGGTTAATTAAAGTACATTTTGCGTGAGTCATTTTGCAAAAGCGATCGTTATTTTGTGCACGTCAGTAATTTCGCTTATTTTGCACAGCCCTACGTTATGTCTGCACATGCGTTCGTCGTTTTGCAGACGGACATCAAAACCGCTCAAGGTTAGCAGACATTTCTCCTATATAAAAACTTCCAAACGGCTGTCGGACGAGAGATAATTGCGGCTTACGGAAAACACAGAAGAAACGAAGCTTCTTTAACATCCGGTAAGTTTGTATAAGTTAAAATAACTATTTGCAAAATAACATGCTTTGATATTTTATCATTAAATTAAAAGAGAATGTGAAACAAAAATAAAAATATAGAAATAATTCTAAAACAACTAAAACTGTTGACCTATATAGTATTGCAAAGCCGGTCGGTCAAAATTCACCTGTTTTCTTAAAAAATTAATTAACTAAATTGTGTTGCCCAGTGTCTGATAATGTTTTCACAGATATTTTGCAACTGTTAAAATTTAGATGAAATATTATCTTGGTACATTTTAGCATTTTGTTCGTCGCAAAATGTGCAGCAAACATTTTGAAAATTGGTTCACAAGGAAAAAAGGTCTGGTCGAAGCATTTTAGAATGGGGAGTTTCATAACAAAAATCTCTTAATGGGAGGTATTTTTCACGCAAAACATAAAAATTCTTGGTATTTCATTATGATTGCTCCAAATCATTATAGTGGCCTGATCGGTTTGTTTTGCAAGACTAAGTTAAGACAGAAAATGAGAAAAGACGCTTCGTTATGAAGGTACAGGCATTTTGTGAGGAAAAGGGTTTGAGATCATTTTAGGGGTATTCGGGTATGCTGAATCCAAAAACCAATGTTGGCAAGCTGAGAAATGGCTCCTTCATCATCTAATTTGCATATTTCCATGATGGCCGCCAAAATTAAGAAAAAACATCAATTGCTGCAAATTGGTATATGTTAAGGATTCCAAACTGCTACAAAATAATAAAAATAACATTTTATAATGATTAGAATGTCTTCAGTAAATAAAAAAAACTCAAAAGTTAAAAGGCCGAGGTCGGGGTGCGGCGGGGGCAGGCATGTGGACTTTTCTATATGTACCTACAAAAGTGATCATATTTCCACTGTAACAAGTCCTAGACCACTGCACCTGGTCTCACTGTAAAGCATAGATAAAGCCTTTTGATCCTTTGGTAAGCATGGTAAGTAATGCAAATTATCGAATTTGCATATTCATGAATTTTAATGAAAATGATAAAACATGGCTGAAAAATGGTTTTAAAATCCATAAATAAACAAATTTCAGGCCGAAGCTATCATTATGACAACTTGTTTTTGCACCAGTAATACCATATATGACAAATATATTGATGTCATGGGTCAATATGAAACTCATCTGATTAGCATATTCATGAATATTTAATGAAAAGTCAGAAATAGGGGCGCAAACCAGGGAAAACACAATTGCCATTGAAAGGTTTTTGGTGCGTTATATGACTGTCAGTTTGTTTAGATGGGCCAATTAAATGCAATTAAAAGTTGTCTTCAACAATGAACACATTTGCATGATATAAACATCACATTGTTTCTATAACTACTGTAGTGTGATTCTATAGAATGGGATGAACTTACAAAAATACCCATGTCACACCAAAAGCATACTTTAAAATACTATGATTGGTCCGATAGTTTTGCATTGACATAACAATTTAACCTTCATAACTAATATTGAAATCATTGAATCTACATATATTCATGAATATTAATAAATATCAGAATAGGAGAAAATTCGTGTAAAAATAGGGGGTATACGTACAAAAACACCTGTACCCAGGCTGTTAAAGAACCTAGGATCGAAAGAGATGTCAAATGAATGCTGTGGTAATGTACTATCACTCTAAAATATGATATAAGAATAATCCGATTTGCAATTTCATGTATATTAATGAAATTTTTAAAAACAGGACAGAAAAGAATGGAAAAATTAAAGGACTAAACGTAAAAAATGAATTATATCTTGACAACCCAAGCCCTTAAGTGCTGAATAATGTATCAAATGGTTATTAAGGCAATATTATGCCATCCTATATTACAATTTATAAGTCATTTTTTTATTTTCATGAATATCAATAACATCTTTAGGAATTGGTGTAAAAACCCTGAAAGCAGAAGGTGGTGGTATAGACGTAAAAAACGCACATATCATGGCTATTGATAGACCTAGAGAGCTGAAATTGGTATTAAATGATTGCTTAGACATTGTTTTATAACCATATAATCTGCCTTTTGCTTTATCTGACATATTTGTTGTATGAATGTTAATAAGATCCTTATAAATAAGAGAAAAATGACCGGAAAATGAGGGGGGTTTGCCAATAAAATTGCTTATGTCTGGACTGCAAAATAGACTTAGAGAGTTCAAACTGGCATCAAATTATTGCTAGTACACATACAATCTATTATTGCCATATGTTCAGATTTATAAAGCATATTTGTCAGCAACCAAGATTCAAGAGATTTTGTTTGAGCACAACCTTCAATTTTATGTCATTTTTATAATTTTTCATAACATTCATGGCTTTTAATACGATATGGTTTATCTATCAGACTAGATGGTTTTTAATCGGATACTGTTTATCTATCAGACTACAATGTCCTAACACTCAACGGGTATCATTTTCATCCCTCTAAGGGTATTAGCAGTGGAGATATAAGCAACTTTGTTGGTATACCACCTTTACTTTTCGGTGATATTTCTCTAATTTATAAGATCTCATTAATATCCATACAACAAAAATATCTAGATGCCTTATACAATGTATATCAGATCATATGGTTATAGAACATTGTCATAGCAATCATTTGATTTCAACTTCAGCTCTTTAGGTCCTTCAGCCAAGATACATGTGTTTAAATGTATACCTCCTATTTTTTTGCATTTTACTCCAATTTCTACAGATTTTATTAATATTTATGAAAATGAAACTCAAAAAACGCATGTATTACAGTATGGATGGTACAATATTGCCCCATTTCAACCATTTGATTCCATTTTCAGCACTTTGGGGCTTTTGGTTGCCAAGATACATCTGAAGGTATATCTGTTTAATCTTTTCCATTTTTCCCCCAATTCTATTAGTTTTCATTAATATACATGAAATTGAAAATCAATTTTTCTTATATCACACTTTAAAGGAATAGTATGATACCTTAGCATATATTTGATACAATTTTCAACGTCCTAGGTTTTTTAACAGCCCAGGTACAAGTGATTTTGTATGTACACCCCATATTTTTCCATGATTTTCCTCCCATTTCTTATGATTTTCATTAATATTCATGAATATGCAAATTCAATGATTTAACTATTAGGATAACAATTAAATCATTATGTCCAAGCACTACTATCAGATCAATTATAGTATTCTAGAGCATGCTATTGGTAGGATATGGGTATTTTTGTAAGTGCATCCCATTCTTTAGAATCACGCAATGGATGGGCGCAGAAACAATATAATTTTACATCATGCAAATGTGTTCATTGTTGAGAACAATATTTCACAGCATTTAAGTGGTCCCTCTGAACAAACTGGCAGCCATGAAAATTTGTCCTAAAATGCAAGAAAGATCTTAAAATCCACCAAAAACCTTTCTATGGCAATAGTTTTCCCCTGGTTTTGCTCCAGTTTTCAACATTATAATTAATATTCATGAATATGCAAATGTGATAAAATATTTAAATAGGCCCATGGCATCAATACACTTGTCAAATGATATATTACAAGTGCAATAACAGTGTCATAATGATGGTTGTTTATTTATGGATTTTAAACCATTTTTGATGTTTTCATTAAAATTCATGAATATGCAAATTAGATAATTATAATTTGCATTACTTACCACAGGATATAGGGATATGTCTAAGCTTAACAACAAGACCAGGCTCAGTGGTCTAGAACGAGCAAAAGTGGCTATATGATCAATTTAGTAGGTACATCCTTCGTCAAGAATCACATTAATAGTTGACATGAATTCTTTACAGTGAAATTGAGTTTATCTTTATCTTTGTGGGCAAAAATTCTTTGCATTTAAATCTATGTACATTATTTTGTCAAGCAATCATCTAACAATATATTTAAGTGATTTTAGGCTCAGATCATGACAAACAAAATGCAATGTTTCATCAATATAACAGATTCTACATATTTTGGCGGCCATTTTGAAAATATGCAAATTAGGACATGAAGACACCATTTCTCAACTTGCCAACATTGGTTTTTGAATTCAGCACACCAAATTACCCCTAGATCAAGTGTCAAACCCTTTTCCTCACAAAATGCCTGTACTTGTTAACTTTTCTCAATTCCTGCCTTAACTATAAAAGACACAAATGACCGTAGACAAAATTTTTTCATGATCAAGTAAAAATTTTCGAAAAGTACCCATTTTCATGATCACGGATTATCTTTCTTCCCAATGCAAAATCCCTATCCAAAAATCATTTTGGCCATTAATACTATATCTGCTGACCGATTTTCAAAAATTTTACAGGTCCTATTAGGACAATCTAAGATCAAGTTTGACATAAAATAACTTTCCTTTCATCCTTAACACACAACAATTGTTCAAAAATATGATATGTGGAGATTTTATCATTAACAGTGCAAAATCCTATTTAGGATTTTCTCTGTTGATGATAAAGCCTCCAAATATTCTTACCGCATATCATTTATGCATCCATCTTGGATCAAGTGCTACCGACAGGGTTTGATTGTTTGATGTATATTACCTAAATCTCATTTGCTTTCGTCTTCTTCAGGGTCAGTTTGTATTTACTGGTAAAAATTGAAAAAAAAAATATATGATAAAATCAATGCAAAAATACAAAAATAAATTACAGCAAATATGTCAAAGTTGACACCACCGTATGCTCAGCAGTGGGTATACCGAAATTAACCGCTATTGTCATTTTTCGAATCCTTTCTTAGGATCCAGTTCTACCGGGAAGATTTTTGTTTGCTGTTTTGTCCTAATTCTCTCTCTCTCTATAAAATGTAAATAAATACATTATCGGATTTTACCGTGGTTTAATTATCCTGCAAGCTTTAAATCTCTTATGATTCAATAGTCGTTGATATCTACAAAATTAGCTACATGTACGTAAAAATTCTCTGATCGTTTAAAATACTTAAATTCCAAAAACATGCAAAACATGATTTATTTTCTTTCTCGACGTCTCAAAGACTCGGGACGACATTGTAATTTTATGTCGTCAATCTCAATTTTGTCCGTCACTTTTGTTTTAATATTTGCATCGATTATTGTGTTTGACTTGCCATGAAAATACCACTGGTTCACTATTATTATGAAATACCTCGTTCTCTAATATATTGTAATGCCTGGTTCTCTTTAATTATGAGTAGGCAATGATCAGGAAACATGTATTTCTCACAGGGCCTGAACATGGTGATGAAATACCAGTTTGTGGCACTTTTCCTTGCACTCTGTTTTGCGATTGTGATGACCACTCGTAACACCTGCAAGCCTCTGAGCAACCCAAGGTGTATCAATGCACGGATACTGAGTCTTAAAGAACAACAAATTTACCTTCTGGAGCAGGTATCGGAGCTCAAGGACAAAGTATCGGAGGCGGGCAGCGATACAAGCTGCTTAGAAGATTTCAGAAATTGTAAGACTTCAAACCTAACTAAGATCAGTTCGTGACGTTGGTGTTGGTAATAATGATTATCCTCATTCTCACGATAAGCAACGTGCAAAGAGAACAAAATCCAGATCATTTTAAGCAAACTCAATATATATTTCATCATGTTGGCCTAATTTTGTTTTAGAGTATAAATTTGCAGAAACGGTAAATTTAATATAGAATTGAATGGGTTAGATGGACATCAACACGTTCTTGCACTCCCTTCCATTGTTAAACTAACTGAACAGTGTCACAATGTTCGCTATCTATCAAACATGGCATTCATATATTGAAAATGGGATCGCAGTGGCGTAGTGGTAGAGCATCGGGCTCCGAATCCGATGGTGAGAGGTACCGGTAACGGTCTCAACTGCGGCACAGTGTTGTGTCCTTGAGCAAGACACGTGTGTAAGCTCTCCAGAGTACTGGTTAAAACACAGGAAGCGGTGGCTTCGTCCCGACATGACTGAAAAATTGATGACTGGGACGTTAAACATAAACACACACAAAAAAAAAAAAAAAAAAAAAATATATATATATTTTAATAAAGCTTGATATCAAATGCACATACATGTAGCTACAGCCTGCGAGGTGTTTACCAATAATATTGGGAACTGAAAGTCTTGCTCAAGGACACAACACGCGAGCCGAGGACCTCTCGCTCCGGATTCCTGTACTCTACCCGTGTCCAAGTCGTAGCGCTTTCCAATTGTTTTGTGTAGTTAATTATTACCAATTTGTTTTAAATTTATGTACTTTACTTGTGTCATGTCTTGAGTACTGGTTAAAACACAGGAAGCGGTGGCTTCGTCCCGACATGACTGAAAAATTGATGACTGGGACGTTAAACATAAACACACACAAAAAAAAAAAAATAAAAAAAAATATATATAGCTTGATATCAAATGCACATACATGTAGCTACAGCCTGCGAGGTGTTTACCAATAATATTGGGAACTGAAAGTCTTGCTCAAGGACACAACACGCGAGCCGAGGACCTCTCGCTCCGGATTCCTGTACTCTACCCGTGTCCAAGTCGTAGCGCTTTCCAATTGTTTTGTGTAGTTAATTATTACCAATTTGTTTTAAATTTATGTACTTTACTTGTGTCATGTTGACATGTTGAATTGCAGGGTACTGTGACAAAGTCGTGACACAGTGGGCGACAACTGTTAATGCATATTCATCACAGTGGTATCCGTAAGTTATCCAACTACTTCACATACATACATAAACTGTTTTAGAATACTCGTAGCGATTGGCCTGGTAATTTATTAATTGGAGCCTTAATCATGCTACAATGTACCGCCTTACATATTTAAATGCACATTAGACATTCTGTACACTTTTCTGCGGATAGTGACTCCCAATTGCAATACCGTATCATTTTTATATTTACAACGAAAATCCTCTTCAGGCGATGTCAACTTTTATTTTACAACCTCACACCGTTCATCCAGATACAACAAATGCGGAAAGGCATTCCAAACGCGGATATGAACGATACTATTTCGAACGGCGTCTGAGTATTTATTATCCTTAATTGTTACAAATATCGGCTGAGTTGATGTTTGTGTGACATACAATGAAAAAGTTCATAACTTTGCACATGTTTACCTAAAATCCTGTCTCATAAAATCTATCAGACTTGGATGCACGAAAAGAGAAAAAATGTCTGTAAATCATTATAGAAGCAAATTGTCAAATTGATGTTTTTCGGAGGAGCGGAGATCGCTTAAAGTTTGCCTTTACCAGAATCAGTGAAAAATTATAGAAAGAGAATAAGAACTATTTGAAATCGGGTACTCACATTTATTATGGTGTTACATACCACGTTTCAAATTCTCAAGCAGGTGAAACAAACTCAGACCATTCGGTGCAACCAACGCGGATCATAAAACCCAAATTCTTGCATAGATATCTATGCACATAGCTGTTTGAAGCCGTTTTTGATTGGTCGAAAGCCGTGTTCAAACCGCAAAACCCATGTTCAAATCATGAAATTCACGTGCCGTTTGAACATGGGTTTTGGCCGACGTCATTGGTCAAAGTGACGTGACGTCATATATTTCATAGAAACAAAATGGCCGACGTTGAAGAAGCTCCGCGGTTTTTGTTGCGTTTTTACGTTGTTAATGTTATTTTCAAGCGATTTTAAGTGGATTAGAGTGAAAATGCAAGAATAGCGATCAACCATGGTTTGTTTCAGTGTTCAAACATTCGCTGGATCACTCGGAAGGTGTTTGAACACGCGGCCTGCGGCCTTGTGTTCAAACACCTTCCTCGTGATCCATCGAATGTTTGAACACTGAAAACCATGGTTGATCCCTATATTCAGGTTTTGTTTTAAGGAAAACTGGCTGCATCGTTTAATAGTCCTTAGATGGTTGGTTTAAGACGTGGATGAGTACTTTTACTACGCTCTGGACATGACATTAGGAAACCATGTTTACATGTTTTATAGAGCTTTAGGCGCATATCAGCTGCATGTTTACCGAGAAGCTGCCCGTGTCTTTGTTTTCGTTCTTTAAACTCGAAAGCTGCATGCGGTTTGATAGTGTCAGATATGGTCAGGTCTCCAAATGTTTTAGTCTTTCATATTCAAATACCAATTCTAATACGCATAGATTATTACATGTAAAATATATAGGTGTATGGATGCAATTCTTTCATGACGATATGGCAAAGAATACATTTATCATGAGAGTCTTTCTATGAAGTGAAGTGAAGTGAAAGTCTTTATGAAAGGCCCCCTGTGACAACATGTAAAACAAACCATGAATACAAACGCACATAGACTGTGTAGATTCAAGAAGAGCAGTTATTAGTGCTTAAAGAAATGTGCACAAAGAACTGGTTACCATGCCTCTGGAAGGCGTCGGGTGTAAAAATAATGACTGATCGTCTGTATGTAACATTGGCTGTTGATCGTGTACGTAATTAATGAACTAAAACAACCTTAATTATGAGTGGAGCAACAAGGCATAATTTGACTCCTGGCCCGGCGAGAGGCATGCGAACCAGGCTGTTGAATATATAGAACAAGGATTTCGCATATTACCTCATTACAACACACAGTTTTGAACCTGGGATAACATGACGTAAGCGTGTGACGTCTTCGTAGATAGAAAGAACAATAAAATCATTTAGAGAGAAACGACTTATAAGTCAAATTACTTTATCTGCAGTCGCCCATATTGGTACAACAGGGTTAGAAATTAGCAGTTTCCTCCTTGCCCGTCAGTCACGGGTTAAATTTGTTGCGGGCAACCTGACCTTACTGGAAGGTTGCCCCCAGGACAACTTGAAATTCTCCAACAAGTGTTTGACTCGATAAATTCTTAGTGGAGCTAAAGTGCAAATTCACAACAATGAAAATTGAATCATATCTTTGAAATTAAGCACTAATAACATTGATATACAATTATAAACTATAAGGCATTTGCTATGGGGAAAGTTCAAAACTTGAGGGGCAAGTAAAGATTAATTTCAGATTGTCCCCCGGACAAGTTGTTTCCTGGGTCTTAGTTCTAACACTGGTATAACTACAACTTTCAAAGGGTAGGACATTTCAGCCACTGCATAGCCACGTTGTATGCAATGTTCTGGTATATAACAAACGGACTTTGAAACCAGTTGGGCTGTGAATAAACAGTGACCTTACTGTTGCATACTAAATAATGTGATACATTTTAAGTATACTAGGGTTCGTTGCACCATGCTTTATACATACCATGCATACAGTCGTGTTCTTTTTATTTATGTTTATAGGGACACTACTGCACAAAGAATACTGGGATTGCCATTTTGGTACCCTAATAAAGGAGAAATGGAATTTGAAGGTTGGATACCAGAATTCATTGGACCAATGGCACAAGAGATGCATTGGATTGAGGTTAGCTTGTTTGTTCTTCTTAGTTGAATTGATGCTTTATGTCCTAGTCAACAGCTTTGGCACACACAAAATGTGCTTGAAAATATAACCACCGAAGTGATGGTTTGCTGCTTCTTTATTAACGGAGAAGCCTCTGTTATATAGTGGATAAGACGTTCGCTATGTACGTTCGATCACTGGCTTCTCCTGTATTTTAAATGTATCTTCAAAGTAAGACTAAAGGGACCAGGAATCGACACAATGAAATTTAAAATCCCCACCTACACCACCAGTCGGAACCTCATGACAATTGACCCGCCTCGTGGGAAAACCGACAATGTGGTTTCCGAACAGGTCTGACACAAACTGGCCTGTACAGCTACAGAAGCAGGCTAGAAGCTTGAAATTTTGGAGTTAAATAGAGGAGGGATGGTACTATCCGAGTTGCGAAAACAAAGGCGCTGATCAGCTTCGCGGTTACCGCGAAGCCGATCTGCGCATTTTTTTCGCCTATGCAGATTGTTGGTTTTCCCATGAGGCGGCTCAATTTTACAGAATAAACTGATGACAAGAAAGTAGTTTGTGTAAGTCCAAGGGCTTTACTTACGGACAAACGGACAAAGTACTACACGAATAGGCCTAAATTTTGTAGGGATAATAATAATAAGAAGAAGAAGAAGAAGAAGAAGAAAATGTGGCGCTAATAGCATAAGAAATTATTCAATATTCTTATATACCTATCGTATCTGTGCAACAGAAACTTGTCGTGTTGTTCTGCTGTTAAAGCTTAGATGGCGTCATAGCAGGGCAATGATGGTGGTATTGCCCTGAGACTATGACAGATGCCTGTTTACATGGTTATGGACACTGGCATGTGTTCATTTCATCTAAATTTAACTTGACAGTTGGGGTGTACATTCCACGTGTATATTTCATCTAAATTTAACGTGTCGTATTGCGGCTAATCACTGACCAATCAACGGCTGTGGGATTGTCATTATGCGCGATTTCAAGACATCGTCTTCATGTCAACATTGCTTCTGTTTCATTTTACTTTCAAAGGATATAAAATTCTGATACTGGTTCGTAAATAGTTTCAAATAAACCAAAAACAAAAGTTCACGAAATTCCACAAATCCTAAAAATTATGAATTCGTGACGATTCGTGAGACTATTTATCGTAGTGTGATAGGGGCATTATATGAGCGCATTTGACGAAAAGTTTGAACTAAAATTGCTTAATTGAAAACGTTTCGTATGCTGTCTTGAAATGAAACTTGTGTCTGAGTCATAGATTTCATTTGATTATTATCTCATGTTCATTAATTTCTTCTTACATAGCAACACTTTTACTGCAAACGGTGTTCGTCGGAACATACGAAAGCACTGAAAAAAAGTCTGAACACGTAAAAGCTTTCCCTTGTACGAGTTTGTTACACCTTGGCTATCATAAATAGAAGAAATGCTTGAAGCAACAATATCTCCTGAGTATCTATAATACTAAAAGAATGGACTGCGCAGTAAACTCGAAAACGATGATTAAAGCAGCGAGTTTTCGGTACCAAAATGTTGAGATATTGTGCGCAGTAATGTTTTCGATTTATGCTTTTTTCATTTATTTGTTTTTCATTTTTGAAATAGTTTTACATAAATGATGGTGTTGATATCGAACTATCCCTACGTTACCTACAGGTAAATTAGTTATGAACACCATGACCAAGCCAAACCGATTATTTTGGTCACCGTACGTAGGGCGTGTATAACCCTCTGGTGAATATAGTCGAAACTCGCTTATGTTCGTGTATGCGTTCCAAGTCAAAAAGCTTTATGTTGGTGTTTCGATCCGTATATGAGACCCCACGATCAAACCATATGCTCGGCATATTTTTTTTCGTTCGTATGTTTCTTTGGTTTAATCCTTATGTCCCAGACAGCAGTTTCAGCCATGTCGAGACAGAAACACTTCCTGAGTAGTACGATGGTTGGGATTCAAGTTTGGACTTTGGCCACTTATTTAATATTACAGCGTGTATCCAAAATTTTATGAATTATTATAAAGTAACAAAGTCTCCTTCATTCGTGGTTACAATATTTTCAAGACATCTTGCGCAGTGCTCATAAAATGGTCTCCAAAGCAACCTAGGTTTCGGTACCCGGGACACGTCAATTATTTAACAATTCTGACGTTATGTGGCGTTGAAGAACATACCAATAATTATCATATCGTAAACCAAAACATAAAATTTTGAGAATTTGTGAAAATGACAGAAAATTGAAGATTGTGCTCCAACAAAATGTATTAAATCTTGATTATCTAAACATATGGCAATACAACATTGTCCTACCAATAAATTGTTGCCATTTTCAGTTCTCTAAGGCTATTGGCAGTCAAGATATGAGCGATTTTGTTCGTGTACCCCATTCATTTTTCGTTGATTTTTTGTCTTATTTATAAAGATCTCATTAACATTCATTAAACAAAAATATCTGATGGGTTAATATAGTCCTAGCAATTATTTGATACCATTTATAGCTCTCTACGTCTATTAGTTGCCAATTAGATACATGCGTTTTCTATGTATACCTCCTTAATTTTTCCGTATTTTCCCTAAATTCAGAAGGGTTTCTTAATATTCTTAAAACTAAAAATCAAATGACTTATATATTGTTGTACAGGTTGGTATAATATTGCTCTAGCAAACATTTGATGCCATTTTCAGCACTTTAGGGCTTTTGGTTGCCGAGATACAAGTCAAGTTTTCATTAAAACTCATGAAATTGAACATCAGGTTATTCTTATATCAGACATAACAGCCATTTGTTACCTCTTTCAGTATCCTGACTTTATTAACAGCTCTGGAAGAAGTGATTTTGTACATACACCCCCAATTTTTCCAAGATTTGTCTCCGATTTCTTATAGGCGTTTTATTATTATTTTTCATGAATTAGCAAATTTAATGATTTTAATATTTAATGTTTTCATTAAAATTCATAAATATGCAATTTTGATAATTTGCATTACATAGGATGAAAGGGCTATGTTTAGCTTTAAAATGAGACCAGGTCCAGTGATGTAGGATATGTAGGATATGTAGGATATGTAACAGCGGACATATGACCAATTTTGTATGTACACCCTCATTTTCGAGAATCGCATTAGGGTCATTTTCAAAAAATGTGCACATTTGCGGTAAGATTTTTTCAAAACAGTTAGTATTTGCATTTCATCTTATGTTGCGTTTACTACGTCGGAAGTGTATATACGAACTCAGAAAAAGCCATATGCAAGCTTAATCTCTCTTCTTTAAGTCAAATTTTACCAAAATCAAGGGTCATTGCAAAGAAATGTCAATGTTGTGACCACTAAAACAAACTTCCATCTATATGGATTTGTAATCTTATAACGAAACCCAAGTATTTTAGACATGGTTAATTGACTTAATCCTATATTATCGCCCTTAAATCACCAGACTTACTATAAATGTATGTAACACCAATGACATCGGTAACAACATTGACATTTTGTAACAACATTGATATTAATGGTAACAACATTGACATTTCAATACAAAGCACTGTTTAAATTTTTGTCTCATTATTTTTAAAGCACTAATACCACATCATAGTTTGTATTTCTCCTATTCATCTGCAACAAATAAAAAAATACCGACACAAACTTTGTTGCTATGCTGGTCAATGTTGTTACTATGCTGGTCAATGTTGATACTATGCTGGTCAATGTTGTAATTTGTTTTTGTGATAAAACTATAAAACAATGATATAACGTTATCTATTAAAATATGCATTGTTAAAATGTATACATTCGTGACACGTTAAGCTACTTTGTAACAATTTTTATCTTTCGTGCTTCCAGCATGTCAAAGAAAAAGTCATATTTGTCAATGTTGTTACCACACATTGAGTAACAACATTGACGGTAACAGCATTGACAAAATTTGACAAATCGTCAAAACTAGGGACTATGGATGGATGTTTAAGCACAATGAAAACTTTAATGTGTGTTTACGCTATAGTGCAATTAGGCATTGACAAGTATTTGAACATTTGATAAGTTAAGAAGTTTTTAATTAGTAACAACATTTGACATACTTACCGATCACATACCCAGCAGCCATATTATAATATTCAAAAACAAAGGCATAGTTGCTTTTGTGGGATTTAGCACGTTTTAATCATGGTCATAATATGGAGGTGTTTCAACTAACGTTTAAAAAGCATAAAAACGCCAAGGTGTGTAACCCTAAGAAACGATTTATAAAGCAGTAACAACATTGACACGATCGCATGGGACAAGCACTTAAGCCAAGAAAAAACTCATAAAGCAGTTATAGATGTGCTTGATAATAATTGCAGACGTCTCTTTATTGTCTGTCCATATCAAAAAGTAGCTGAACCTTTGGTAACTTAGTGATTTTGTCATATTTTTTTTCACATCTCAGCTATAAGGGGTCAGTGCTGGACAGCCCAAAAGTACTAATATTTGTGTACTCAACAAGGAATTTGGAGAGCTTATCATTATAATGATGATCAAAAAGTGGTGTTTCAACATGACCACCATGGTGCCTTCAGAATAACTAAAAGAAATAACCTAAAAAGCAGAAGGAAGTATGAAAAAATCATCACGGACAGAAATATGCACATTTTTTGAAAAAGGCCCATTATAGAATGTCATGTGTAGCATTATACATCCCATAATTTCAACACGTTTGCAAGACTTAATATTGACCAAACAATGATTTTCAAGCTTCAAGTGGGTTCCTCTACAAGAGGGTATGAATGAAATTTTGGTACTTTCCGACCACCTATCACCATTTTTTTTCTGAAGACTGGGGTCCTA
This sequence comes from Rugalucina vietnamica, assembly GCA_964017185.1. Taxonomy (NCBI): domain Eukaryota; kingdom Metazoa; phylum Mollusca; class Bivalvia; order Lucinida; family Lucinidae; genus Rugalucina; species Rugalucina vietnamica. The sequence continues at coordinate 13,229,536 of OZ024869.1, read as the reverse complement.
ACTAATATTACACGGGTGTGTTTTCGTAATGTAGGCATGTCATTTACGACTTGGTTTGTTATTGGATAAAATGCATTATAGGCAGCCACGCTTCTTGGGGAAAAAGGCGTTAACAAGCAACGTCGTAACAACTGCAGTGGTAAGATCTTATCTTTGATTAGCATAAATGCCCACGGAAATATTCAAAATAATAGGAATGCGTGGTACAATTATAGAACATATCGCGCAGTGGTATTTAAATGGTATGAAATTCAACGATGCGAAATGCACACGCCTACAATTAGACTTCAAAGGCTACGGCCAACATTCTTGTTTATGAAGTTAAGTATAAAAACTATATCAGATGATCGCAGTATTTCCACAATAATTTCTCGAGGAAACCTTGCAAATAAGTAAATGTATGGCGTAGTGTTTGGTTCCAAACAATGCGTTTTAATGCTGACTTTTATGAAAATTTGACAAAAAAAAAAAAGAAAAAAAAAATTAATATTCCTGAAGAAGCCAAGATGGCGAAACGTTGAGTTAAAAAAATCTGGACATTTATTCATGTTGGTGCTGTGCATTAATGAACTGTTTATGAAAATTTGACGTAAATTCGGCTCAAGTCTAGTAAAGATCAAAATAGTTCCGAAAAAATATATTCATACGCAGCTCTGAACTATGTATTCATACGCAAGATTGCTACGCAGCTATGTAGTTTCAGTATGACACAGGAAGAAAATAGTTTATTACTACTACGTTAACTTGAGCAGTAACATAGATTTCTAATGCACTTGAGAATGTAACGCGAAGTCTGATTGGTTAACGTCAAAACCTTACGACGGTATATTCTGCGATATACCGTCGGAAATCCAACGTCATGAGCAACGTCGCTTGTGATTGGTTAACGTCGTGTTTTTCGTCGCTGGTGACGCTCACGTTTCGCAAAAAACAATGCATTTTTTCGACGTTTATAGTTAAAACACAATTTCCGACCGTATATCCGACGATATACCGCCCCAAATGAAAAATTTGAATACAGTTATCCCCTAAGTATATGGCTAATGTTGACAGGTACGGAAAATGTGGAAGTAGTGCCAGTAAAAGTTCGACCTGATTAATGCAGCATAACAGTTTGACAATGCGATACAACGATGGGCCGTAATACTGAGAGGTCGATACACTGACAGGTCTACATACCGACAGGTCGACACACCGACAGGCCGACACGCCGACACGCCGACAGGTATACATGTCGACAGGCCGGCAGGTGGACACACCGACAGGTGGACAGGTCGACACGCCGACAGATCGACAGGCAGACGGGTCGACAGGCCGACACGCCGACGGAAAGACAAGTATGCATGTCGACAGGTCGACAGGCCGACTGGTCGACATGCCGACAGGTCGACACGCCGACAGGTCGAAACGCCGACTGGGCGACAGGTATTATACATGTCGACAGGCCTACAGGTCGACACGCCGACAGGTATAATGAACATACCGCGAAGACAGAATCATTCCTGATACTATGTGTCGATAAGCAATCTTTGCACCGTCACAGAAAACCATCAGACGTGTCATTCTTCTGAGTTTTCTTCACAAAGCTCATACAGAGCCCACAAATGTCGCATATACTTTGCGTCCGAAGCAAACCATGTTCAAAAAGATATGCGACGCAGTTTTCACGTGTCGAGACGTAGTTTAAACAAAAGTCGAGCATTTTAGGACCTGCTTCATCCTGACAATTAACAGTTTCGGCAGCCATGGCTAACGTATTTTGTTATTGAAACGTCGTTTATAACGTCACAAGAAAATTACCATTTGTTGCTGGAATATGTGTCAACCATATGGCGCGTTTATCTGTCGACCTATCGGTGTATCGAACTGTCGGCGTGTCGACCTTTCTATCTGTCTACCTGTCTGCGGGTCGACCTGTCGGCGTGTCGACCTGTCGGCGTGTAGACCTGTCGGCGTGTCGGCGTGTAGACCTGTCGGCGTGTCGGCGTGTCGGCCTGTCGACCTGTCGGCGTGTAGACCTGTCGGCGTGTCGACCTTTCTATCTGTCGACCAAGAGTGTTACAGGACCGAAGAACACACGTGATTGAAAAAGTGGCAAAACTAATTACTCAGAAAACATGCACGGGAACTATAAACACCTTTACTATACTTGACCCGTAATTTTGACGTCAGAATTTCTACGACGTGCCCCGGGCGATGAAGGGTCATTGTGTTTAATACATTGTTGTGCGAGTACCATTTTGAGTAGAACAATGTTTAAAACCTTATACGATAGGTAAAAGAATGAATTTTCAGATTAAAACATTTTAAATGCTGTGTGACAGAATCTGATCATTTACAAAGATAGTCTACGAACTTAAATCCCATCCCACGTACAAATACAGTACGAAAAAAACGTGCCTTAGTGAAGGGAACAGGAGAGAGTGTGTTCGAACCAGGCTTGGGCAGCATTAGTTAGCAAAGTAATGCATTGTCATTAGGCTAAGCATTAAAACTGATTTGGAGCATTGGCATTAGCATTGGCAATAGCTAGTTTATAAAAACAATGCATTGGCATTAGCATTATTTGAAAAAATAAAGCATTGGCATAAGCATTAGTTTTCAATTTATTTTGCGGAGTAGGTGCTGGGACGTCTACTCCCAAAATGTCTACTCCCAAAATGTCTGTTACGGAAATGTCTGTTCTCATAATGTCTACTGTGTAGTGGTAAAATGTTGATTCCTGTAATGACTACTATATATGCTACATAAGTTTAAATAGCTTTGAATTTTGGGTTATTTTAACAACTTTAACTTTAGTTTTATATATTCATTCAGTATTGCCCATTGTTTGTTTCATTTTACCTTTATAAAATAAAATCTATTGAAACAACCATTGTGACTGCAGATCAGTAATTGACATTGTATGTAACAAACAATACTGCTAGGTAATAGCCAAAGGCAAGCAAACAACTTCTCAAGTAAAAATATGTATTAAAGTGGCAGCTTAAGAAATAGTTTGTAAACAGGATCATAATTAATGAATTTAGACTAAGTATGTAAATCATAGAAAAAGGTTTTGTAGCTTATGCCCAATCTAATGCTAATGCATTGGAAAAATTTGCAAAAGTAACGCATTAGAATTAGCATTGTTTTAATGCCAAAATTAATATTAGCATTGGCATTAGCATTAGTTGAGAAATAGCTAATGCATTACTAATGCATTGGCATTAGTTTAATGCATTGCACAAGCCTGGTTCGAACACAAGACCAACAGTTCGGTCTTGAAGAACTTGTCATGAAATGTTTGTTCGGCTTTGCTTTTTAACAGGTTCTTTAATTCGCGCTTGCGCGGGCCATTTTCTAGTATCTTAGATATTTGGTGCAATTTGAAATAATAACACGCTTGGTATGACCAGTTTTCTGCTTTACGATCGGGTGCCTGAAGTACGCTGTAAAAATCTCTGAAATAACGTAAAATCGAAAACATTTTCTTAAATTAAATGTTTTTAAAAGCCTTGAAGGCAGAATCGTTTGATGTCTGTTAATAAAAGTTCAGACACAGTTCGAAAAAATGTTTGGAAAAAATGGTGTAAATTGATGTCGATGTGTTTTATCAGGGACATTTCCAAAAGTACGATGAAAATGCTACAAAGAAAAACAAAAAAGCTATCAGCGAGGCTTGGTTAGGTGGGTAGGCAATATCCCATATCCCAAAATAAACCGTCCAAACTATCCAATATCCCAAAATTTATGTAACTCGTATCCCAAAATAATTCCAGTATCCCATATCCCCAAATTCCTGAATATCCCATATCCCAAAATAAATAGGGTCAATATCCAATATCCCAAAATAAAAATGGGTGAATATCCCATATCCCAAAATACCCTAAACAAGCCTAATCAGCTAGTTGGTCACTAGTTTACGTTTTAGTTGCTCAACGAATATCTTGGATGATAAACGGAGCGGAAGGGCACCCGTCCGACATGCTCAGCGCATGAAATTGGTTTGACGTGTTCAACCGGTCGTCTCAGAATTTGGCGATGGATGGTACAGATTTGCATTTGACAACTGGATACACATAAAATGGGTTGATATCCAATCATCCTAATGTAGAAACACTCTGAAACATCGATTGAACTTGTCACAAATAAATAACGCACTGACGACGTTAAACTTTAAGTAACGTCACGTCACAGAGACCTTGACCCTTGTCCCACAACCGGTCGGGTGCACGGAAAAGGCTGTAGAAGAAGTAGTTTTGCCTGTTTAGATTTTCATAAAATTTCATCTATTTTCTCATGAAATGTTTTTCAAAAACAGATACGTGTATATTTATTTTGACTGTATTTCTTTTTCTGTTGAAAATATAAATGGTGTTTACAAACTTTTCTGACCTTTTAGTATGGAATCGAATATTTTTGATCAAAAATAGTTTCATCCAAATAACGGTAAAGGACGTGATACTGTGTACACAGGATCCTTCCATGCCTTTAAATAGTTGTGATATGTCGAATTCGAGATCTTCAGCAATAAGCGAATGAAAGTTCGAATCTCAAAGATAGGTAATACTGTATCAGCGAATGAGAGTGTGTTCTATTTTTGAACATTTTGGTAAATATTGACTGAGAGAATTAAAGAGATTGTTAGTATGGAAATTTGCCTAGAAAACGCAGGAATCTGACTAATGTCAGTCTGTAAGCCAAATTAGCATCAGGTCATTCTAGATTACCCTATGCATTGGTCAACTTTATTCAATGCATCAAGCAAAAAGCAAGATACGTAGTATTAAATAACAATTAACCATGAGTATGTTCTGTCTAGATAGAAACATTTTGTTCTTAGGATATCCGATCTACAACACGTTTCAGCGTCTATTGCTTGACATGTATAAGTTATGGGGTTTTTATTTATTTATTTATTTATTTATTTATTTATTTATTTATTACCAGAACCTGCAGGTCTTTGCAGTTTGAAATTCATTTATAGGTACGTCAAGATCACCAATTTAAAGCAATCCAAAGTCCAGAAGTTTACAACGATTCACTACCCAAATGATTGAAGAAACGGACACCCTAGAATTTCGCGATAAATTTTCAAAAGCGGCTCGAGCGTGTAGTATGTTCCTTTGAAATGTTTGAGCAGTGTATTAAACATAGACACACGTTTTAAGTGTTTAATTATCAAAACAGAACCCATCGTTCGCATAAAAGAGACACTTCTGACTTTGGATACATTTTATTCGATTTCAGCTGGAATATGATGAATCGTTACACGCAAGCAGAGTGGATGTTTACCAGATACTCAATTCAGGAGGTGTCAGTAAGGTCCTTAGTCGCAATGACCCAGCAGAGGAATGGGTTGAGATTTATGTAGCAGAAGAAATAGTGGCCGAATCGGAGCCTAAGATTCTATCAGTAACACCTGAGGTAACGACTGAAAATTTATTTCAATATTGCGGTACAGATTAAAAGCGTAGCACAACAGAGCGTAAAATCCAAACATAATACTTAAGGGTGTCGTCACAGGTATACAGTAATAATTTTAAATGAAATAAAATTTAATGTATTTAATTAAACATAGGAAAAGACAGAACATTCAGATTTCGTACGGCACTGAATCTCAGACGCCACCCTTATAATGACGTCCGTTATCTCGACACATGAGAATGTCATTACGCGACGTCAGATTGGATAATGCCAAAAAGCCATTCTAATGCACTTGAGAATGTAACGCGGCGTCTGATTGGATAACGTCAAAACCTTGCGACGGTATATTCTGCGATATACCGTCGGAAACCCAACGTCATGAGCAACGTCGCTTGTGATTGGTTAACGTCGTGTTTTTGTCGCTGGTGACGCTCACGTTTCGCAAAAAAAAAACAATGCATTTTTTCGATGTTTATAGTTAAAAAGTACATTAGAATGGGGATAACAATATTCAAATTTTTCATTTGGGGTGGTATATCGTCGGATATACGGTCGGAAATCATGTTTTACGGCTCCGCTGACGCGTCGCCGTAAAACAATATTTCCGACCGTATATCCGACGATATACCGCCCCAAATGAAAAATTTGAATACAGTTATCCCCTAAATATACAGTAAATTATCCAGTTCCGGGTCACTTTTTTTTTCGAAGTGGTTTCCAGATAATTGCTCACAGCAAACTAGGTTTCGACCTTACTATTAAAAAGTATAATCCTTCTTCTAAATAATGAACTTTAGTCTGATTAATTGTGAATATTCTGTGGGCCACACGATGGCTTTGAAGCAGACCACCAATTTATCCAGTTCCGAATCATTTATCCAGTTCCGAATCACTTGCGATAATTTTTAAACAGGACAACCTCTGGCGCTATTGCGTTATGATTTTGAGTTTGTAGCTTCATTACTTCTTTATAAAACAAGACTTACACACAGTTTACCATTTCAGATAGAAAAAGTGTAAAAAAAAAACTGTGTACATGTATACGACGTATAACTTACGTTCTGGATATTGGCGTCAATCGAAACAAATACATGTTCTAAGTCGATTATGGCGTAACTGGTTCCAGATTTTTGCAGTTAAGAGCTGGTAATCATGGGCTGTGCATTGGTTATTTTCATTTTTGTTTGTTTGTTGGTTTGTTTGTTTGTTTTGTTGTTGATGTTTTATGAGTCTAACTTTCACCTGTTTGATTAACATTGAATTTCAAACACAGCTTTAATGTTGCGTAAACAGAGATATCTAACGGGATTATGTCAACTAGACTAGAAATCCAGACAGCATGTTTTGTTCGCGATGCAGATCGACTGCACAAAGAATCACCTGCGTAAGGAAACGACCATTTGATTTTTATTATTGGGGAGGAGGGGGTGGGGGGCGGGGCTGTAAGATTAAAAAAAAAAAAAAAAAAAAAAAAAAAAAAAAAAAAAAACACGGGTCCAACTTTGGCCGAAAAGCATATCTAGGGCAGAGTAAATTCTGTATTCCTATCTTACGTATTGTAATATATACCAATAAAAAGACAGGACCGCGTCGTGAGCGAAAAATAATATCCAGGCCCGGAAACATCTTCCAGCCCCCCCCCCCGCCCTCTTAAAATTCATTCATTTATTTATCTATCTATCTTGGGTCAGTTTACGTCCCTTTTAAGATCATTTAGCTCATATGAGACGAGCCAGGCAGTTGGTGTGGTGAAAACGGGCGAACCCCGAGAAAAAAAGGGGGAAAAAACCCTGGCATATCTTCAAGCAGAACTTGTCTCACATGAGCTTACAACAAACACAGCGGTGAGACGATCGAATGAAACGCGTTAATGAAATCAGCTCTTCACCACTCGGCAACGGGGTGGGGGGTTTGGCATTCATTTATTTAGTTAAGTTTTGGTAAATGAATAGCCACTTTTTGGGAAACAGCTACTCATTAGACTACTATGTCAAAAGAAGAAATCAAAATAATAGATAGAACAATTTTGAAAGAGAGAGAGAGAGAGAGAGAGAGAGAGAGAGAGAGAGAGAGTGAAAAAGAGAGATGTTGCTACATGTAGATTCCTTATATGAGGTAACTGCGAAGCTGATCAGCGCCTTTGTTTTCGCTACACGGATAGTACAATTTCTCTTCTTCTTAAATCCGAAATTTCAAGCTTCTAGCCTGCTTCTGTGACTGTACAGGTGGATTTGTGTCGGACGTGGACGGAAGCCCCAAAGACCGGTTTTCTCGCGTCTTGGCTCATTTTATTTTCATACGTACGCTTCAGTAACTGCATTTCTTCTTGTGGTAGTGTCCGGAACACAACGATCCTTGACGGGACTTTTAAAAGTATTTCGAGCAAAGCATATACTCTACTTTTTGAGATATACCCGGATGACATTGTAGTCGAGAAAGGATTCGTTTATACCCTGTTGTTTTCTTTTCCTCGTCAGGGAGAAGCCATGCTTATGAAGTATATTCGTCTTGAACTTGACCAGTCCGCAGCGGAGAATAATCCCATACAAATCGACGCTGTATCCATGACGGGAAAGAGAAATTGCCCTGTATGTACAGAACCATAGAACCAAGAACTCATTCTGTATGTACAGAATCATAGAACATAGGACTCATTCTGTATGTACAGAACCTTAGAACACAGGACTCATTCTTAATGTACAGAACCATAGAGCCCATGACTCATTCTGTATGTACAGAACCATAGAAACCATGACACATTCTGTATGTACAAAACCATAGATACCAGGACTCATTCTGTGTGTATAGAATCATAGAACCTAGGACTCATTCTGTATGTAAAGACCCATAGAACCCAGAACTCATTCTGTACGTACAGAACCATAAAACCCAGGACTTATTCTGTATGTACAGAACCATAGAACCCCTATAGAACCCAGGACTCATTATGTATGCACAGAACCATAGAACCCAGGACTCATTCTGTATGTACAGAACCATAGAACCCGGGACTTATTCTGTATGTACAGAACCATAGAATCCCTATAGAACCCAGAACTCATTCTGTATGTACAGAACCATAAAACCAAGGACTTATTATGTATGTACAGATCCATAGAACCCCTATAGAACCCAGGACTCATTATGTATGCACAGAACCATAGAGCCCATGACTCATTTTGTATGTACAGAACCATAGAACCCGGGACTTATTCTGTATGTACAGAACCATAGAACCCGGGACTCATTCTGCATGTACAGAACCATAGAACCCGGGACTTATTCTGTATGTACAGAACCATAGAACCCGGGATTTATTCTGAATGTACAGAACCATAGAACACAGGACTCATTCTGTATGTACAGAACCATAGAACCCGGGACTTATTCTGAATGTACAGAACCATAGAACTCATGACACATTTTGTATGTACAGAACCATAGAACCCGGGACTTATTCTGTATGTACAGAACCATAGAACCCGAGACTTATTCTGAATGTACAGAACCATAGAGCCCATGATTCATTCTGTATGTACAGAAACATAGAACCCGGGACTTATTCTGAATGTACAGAACCATAGAACCCGGGACTTATTCTGAATGTACAGAACCATAGAACCCGGGACTTATTCTGAATGTACAGAACCATAGAACCCATGACGCATTCTGTATGTACAGAACCATAGAACCCGGGACTTATTCTGAATGTACAGAACCATAGAGCCCATGACTCATTCTGTATGTACAGAACCATAGAACCCAGGACTCATTCTGTATGTACAGAACCATAGAACCCGGGACTCATTCTGTATGTACAGAACCATAGAACCCGGGACTTATTCTGAATGTACAGAACCATAGAACCCGGGACTTATTCTGAATGTACAGAACCATAGAACCCATGACTCATTCTGTATGTACAGAACCATAGAACCCGGGACATATTCTGAATGTACAGAACCATACAACCCATAACACATTCTGTATGTACAGAACTATAGAACCCGGGACTTATTCTGAATGTACAGAACCATAGAACCCATGACTCATTCTGTATGTACAGAACCATAGAACCCGGGACTTATTCTGAATGTACAGAACCATAGAGCCCAAGACTCATTCTGTACACACAGAACCATAGAACCCGGGACTTATTCTGAATGTACAGAACCATAGGGCCCATGACACATTCTGTATGTACAGAACCATAGAACCCGGGACTTATTCTGAATGTACAGAACCATAGAGCCCATGACTTATTCTGTATGTACAGAACCATAGAACCCGGGACTTATTCTGAATGTACAGAACCATAGAGCCCATGACTCATTTTGTATGTACAGAACCATAGAACCCGGGACTTATTCTGAATGTACAGAACCATAGAATCCATGACTCATTCTGTATGTACAGAACTATAGAACCCATGACTCATTCTGTATGTACAGAACCATAGAACCCGGGACTTATTCTGAATGTACACAACCATAGAACCCGGCACTCATTCTGTATGTACAGAACCATAGAAACCGGGACTTATTCTGAATGTACAGAACCATAGAACCCGGGACTTATTCTGAATGTACAGAACCATAGAACCCGTGACTTATTCTTAATGTACAGAACCATAGAACCCGGGACTTATTCTGTATGTACAGAACCATAGAACCCAGAACTCATTCTGTATGTACAGAACCATAGAACCCGGGACTTATTCTGTATGTACAGAACCATAGAACCCGGGACTTATTCTGTATGTACAGAACCATAGAACCCGGGACTTATTCTGAATGTACAGAACCATAGAACCCGGGATTTATTCTGTATGTACAGAGCCATAGAACCCGGGACGTATTCTGTATGTACAGAACCACAGAACCCGGGACTTATTATGTATGTACAGATCCATAGAACCCGGGACTTATTCTGTATGTACAGAACCATAGAACCCGGGACTTATTCTGAATGTACAGAATCATAGAACCCGGGACTTATTCTGTATGTACAGAACCATAGAACCCGGGACTTATTCTGTATGTACTGAACCATAGAACCCGGGACTTATTCTGTATGTACAAAACCATAGAACCCGGGACTTATTCTGTATGTACAGAACCATAGAACCCGGGACTTATTCTGTATGTACAGAACCATAGAACCTGGGACTTATTCTGAAATTACAGAACCATAGAACCCGGGACTTATTCTGTATGTACAGAACCATAGAACCCGGGACTTATTCTGTATGTACAGAACCATAGAACGCGGGACGTATTCTGTATGTACAGAACCATAGAACCCGGGACTGATTCTGTATGTACAGAACCATAGAACCCGGGACTTATTCTGTATGTACAGAACCATAGAACCCGGGACTTATTCTGAATGTACAGAACCTTAGAGCCCGGGACTTATTCTGAATGTACAGAACCATAGAACCCGGGACTTATTCTGAATGTACAGAACCATAGGGCCTAAAACTCATCCTGTATATGTATGTAAAGATCCATAGAACCCAGGATAGAAGTTTGTTTTAATTGTCTGCATTGCCGTTTTTGAAAAATACATCAACCCACAAATATAAACCCATTATTTCCAAAATTTACAGAATCAAAGTCAACCAGTAACGTCATTTATATACTGTCGGTTCATTTAAATTGAGCACTTATTTTCATCATCCTGGAAATTTAACAATTTGCCTATTTTCAAGGCTCCGTTTTTAGGCCAGAATATTTAATTCAAAATTGGTCCAAATCCTTGGTAGCCATTGAAATACATGCATATATTTATAAAATTTGAGTTTAAATGTTTGGTGATGATTCGAAAGGTGACGCATCACATGTACAAATTACAAAATTAATACAGTTAAATCCTACGAACTTAGAACCGTGACGTTTTAAAGAATTTCTTATTTATTGAGTAGAGTCACCTTTCTTAAGTAATGTCATCTAAGACCACTAGTAAACTTAAGGGTATACTGTAACTCACTGGCAGAGAGGTATGCGTTTAGCATGCCTCTGTTCAGCTTCTTGTAAATTCAAAACCGGTGATGTTTTCCTGATACTGACATTATGCATGTCTCATGTTCACTTGAAACTTATTGAACAAATGGCAATGATGATTTTTTCTCCAAAAATTGCAATGTTTACACCTTTTGCCCAACATGTTTGTAAACTGTCAGTTCATTTAAGTTGAGCACTTATTTTCATCATCCTGGACAATTGACAAATGTCTAATTTGAAGAACTAAGACCACTGGTAAACTTAAGCCGGGTATAGTTCAACTCACTGGTAGAGACGTATGTGAGTTCAGCATGCATTTCTTCAGCATTCAAAAGCCACCATGTTGTCCTGAAACTGACATTATGCAGATCTCATGGTCACTGGACACTTGAAAAAAAAATGGTAATGATGAATAGTGCCCCAAAATTGCATTTTTACACCTTCTGACCAACCATTTTTGCATTACCTAGCAATTTGAATTTCTTGCAAAACAATAACAAATGATATTGGAATATACAAAAATATTAGAAATAAACCCTATTCTTTTATTATAAAAATGCAAAAAAGTACAAGTAGGCAAAGATCAGGAAAAGGCGCAATCAGAAAAAGACTCCCACTCCAAAAACCAAGGTGGGAAAAAACCAAACTAACAATCAGGCACTTATACTATGAAAACATTTCGTAAGCCGAATGAGCAGCTATTTTCCCAATAGGTGGCCACTCAGTTACCTCAACTTAACTAAAAATATGCAAACATACATAAGGCGCCAACAGCACAAAAATATTTTAAACACCAAGACATAAAACAAAAAGAACCACCACAGAAGTATCGACTTGGAACGATCAGTAACACAAAGTTACTGGCGGGTTTAAATCGATTTTACACGGCCGTAACCTCACCCTCAGCTTCTGCAGTGGTTCATAACATTTAGTTAGTTCTTCGGTCCTCGTGGTGAATCTCTAACTAGTAAATGAATCATCAAGAACAAACAAATAAATCATGATAAACATCCTGATGAATCAAAAACCAGGACTCACAGATTCAGTAAGCTGAATCCAAAAACCAATGTTGGCAAGCTGAGAAATGGCTCCTTCATCATCTAATTTGCATATTTCCATGATGGCCGCCAAAATTAAGAAAAAACATCAATTGCTGCAAATTGGTATATGTTAAGGATTCCAAACTGCTACAAAATAATAAAAATAACATTTTATAATGATTAGAATGTCTTCAGTAAATAAAAAAAACTCAAAAGTTAAAAGGCCGAGGTCGGGGTGCGGCGGGGGCAGGCATGTGGACTTTTCTATATGTACCTACAAAAGTGATCATATTTCCACTGTAACAAGTCCTAGACCACTGCACCTGGTCTCACTGTAAAGCATAGATAAAGCCTTTTGATCCTTTGGTAAGCATGGTAAGTAATGCAAATTATCGAATTTGCATATTCATGAATTTTAATGAAAATGATAAAACATGGCTGAAAAATGGTTTTAAAATCCATAAATAAACAAATTTCAGGCCGAAGCTATCATTATGACAACTTGTTTTTGCACCAGTAATACCATATATGACAAATATATTGATGTCATGGGTCAATATGAAACTCATCTGATTAGCATATTCATGAATATTTAATGAAAAGTCAGAAATAGGGGCGCAAACCAGGGAAAACACAATTGCCATTGAAAGGTTTTTGGTGCGTTATATGACTGTCAGTTTGTTTAGATGGGCCAATTAAATGCAATTAAAAGTTGTCTTCAACAATGAACACATTTGCATGATATAAACATCACATTGTTTCTATAACTACTGTAGTGTGATTCTATAGAATGGGATGAACTTACAAAAATACCCATGTCACACCAAAAGCATACTTTAAAATACTATGATTGGTCCGATAGTTTTGCATTGACATAACAATTTAACCTTCATAACTAATATTGAAATCATTGAATTTACATATATTCATGAATATTAATAAATATCAGAATAGGAGAAAATTCGTGTAAAAATAGGGGGTATACGTACAAAAACACCTGTACCCAGGCTGTTAAAGAACCTAGGATCGAAAGAGATGTCAAATGAATGCTGTGGTAATGTACTATCACTCTAAAATATGATATAAGAATAATCCGATTTGCAATTTCATGTATATTAATGAAATTTTTAAAAACAGGACAGAAAAGAATGGAAAAATTAAAGGACTAAACGTAAAAAATGAATTATATCTTGGCAACCCAAGCCCTTAAGTGCTGAATAATGTATCAAATGGTTATTAAGGCAATATTATGCCATCCTATATTACAATTTATAAGTCATTTTTTTATTTTCATGAATATCAATAACATCTTTAGGAATTGGTGTAAAAACCCTGAAAGCAGAAGGTGGTGGTATAGACGTAAAAAACGCACATATCATGGCTATTGATAGACCTAGAGAGCTGAAATTGGTATTAAATGATTGCTTAGACATTGTTTTATAACCATATAATCTGCCTTTTGCTTTATCTGACATATTTGTTGTATGAATGTTAATAAGATCCTTATAAATAAGAGAAAAATGACCGGAAAATGAGGGGGGTTTGCCAATAAAATTGCTTATGTCTGGACTGCAAAATAGACTTAGAGAGTTCAAACTGGCATCAAATTATTGCTAGTACACATACAATCTATTATTGCCATATGTTCAGATTTATAAAGCATATTTGTCAGCAACCAAGATTCAAGAGATTTTGTTTGAGCACAACCTTCAATTTTATGTCATTTTTATAATTTTTCATAACATTCATGGCTTTTAATACGATATGGTTTATCTATCAGACTAGATGGTTTTTAATCGGATACTGTTTATCTATCAGACTACAATGTCCTAACACTCAACGGGTATCATTTTCATCCCTCTAAGGGTATTAGCAGTGGAGATATAAGCAACTTTGTTGGTATACCACCTTTACTTTTCGGTGATATTTCTCTAATTTATAAGATCTCATTAATATCCATACAACAAAAATATCTAGATGCCTTATACAATGTATATCAGATCATATGGTTATAGAACATTGTCATAGCAATCATTTGATTTCAACTTCAGCTCTTTAGGTCCTTCAGCCAAGATACATGTGTTTAAATGTATACCTCCTATTTTTTTGCATTTTACTCCAATTTCTACAGATTTTATTAATATTTATGAAAATGAAACTCAAAAAACGCATGTATTACAGTATGGATGGTACAATATTGCCCCATTTCAACCATTTGATTCCATTTTCAGCACTTTGGGGCTTTTGGTTGCCAAGATACATCTGAAGGTATATCTGTTTAATCTTTTCCATTTTTCCCCCAATTCTATTAGTTTTCATTAATATACATGAAATTGAAAATCAATTTTTCTTATATCACACTTTAAAGGAATAGTATGATACCTTAGCATATATTTGATACAATTTTCAACGTCCTAGGTTTTTTAACAGCCCAGGTACAAGTGATTTTGTATGTACACCCCATATTTTTCCATGATTTTCCTCCCATTTCTTATGATTTTCATTAATATTCATGAATATGCAAATTCAATGATTTAACTATTAGGATAACAATTAAATCATTATGTCCAAGCACTACTATCAGATCAATTATAGTATTCTAGAGCATGCTATTGGTAGGATATGGGTATTTTTGTAAGTGCATCCCATTCTTTAGAATCACGCAATGGATGGGCGCAGAAACAATATAATTTTACATCATGCAAATGTGTTCATTGTTGAGAACAATATTTCACAGCATTTAAGTGGTCCCTCTGAACAAACTGGCAGCCATGAAAATTTGTCCTAAAATGCAAGAAAGATCTTAAAATCCACCAAAAACCTTTCTATGGCAATAGTTTTCCCCTGGTTTTGCTCCAGTTTTCAACATTATAATTAATATTCATGAATATGCAAATGTGATAAAATATTTAAATAGGCCCATGGCATCAATACACTTGTCAAATGATATATTACAAGTGCAATAACAGTGTCATAATGATGGTTGTTTATTTATGGATTTTAAACCATTTTTGATGTTTTCATTAAAATTCATGAATATGCAAATTAGATAATTATAATTTGCATTACTTACCACAGGATATAGGGATATGTCTAAGCTTAACAACAAGACCAGGCTCAGTGGTCTAGAACGAGCAAAAGTGGCTATATGATCAATTTAGTAGGTACATCCTTCGTCAAGAATCACATTAATAGTTGACATGAATTCTTTACAGTGAAATTGAGTTTATCTTTATCTTTGTGGGCAAAAATTCTTTGCATTTAAATCTATGTACATTATTTTGTCAAGCAATCATCTAACAATATATTTAAGTGATTTTAGGCTCAGATCATGACAAACAAAATGCAATGTTTCATCAATATAACAGATTCTACATATTTTGGCGGCCATTTTGAAAATATGCAAATTAGGACATGAAGACACCATTTCTCAACTTGCCAACATTGGTTTTTGAATTCAGCACACCAAATTACCCCTAGATCAAGTGTCAAACCCTTTTCCTCACAAAATGCCTGTACTTGTTAACTTTTCTCAATTCCTGCCTTAACTATAAAAGACACAAATGACCGTAGACAAAATTTTTTCATGATCAAGTAAAAATTTTCGAAAAGTACCCATTTTCATGATCACGGATTATCTTTCTTCCCAATGCAAAATCCCTATCCAAAAATCATTTTGGCCATTAATACTATATCTGCTGACCGATTTTCAAAAATTTTACAGGTCCTATTAGGACAATCTAAGATCAAGTTTGACATAAAATAACTTTCCTTTCATCCTTAACACACAACAATTGTTCAAAAATATGATATGTGGAGATTTTATCATTAACAGTGCAAAATCCTATTTAGGATTTTCTCTGTTGATGATAAAGCCTCCAAATATTCTTACCGCATATCATTTATGCATCCATCTTGGATCAAGTGCTACCGACAGGGTTTGATTGTTTGATGTATATTACCTAAATCTCATTTGCTTTCGTCTTCTTCAGGGTCAGTTTGTATTTACTGGTAAAAATTGAAAAAAAAAATATATGATAAAATCAATGCAAAAATACAAAAATAAATTACAGCAAATATGTCAAAGTTGACACCACCGTATGCTCAGCAGTGGGTATACCGAAATTAACCGCTATTGTCATTTTTCGAATCCTTTCTTAGGATCCAGTTCTACCGGGAAGATTTTTGTTTGCTGTTTTGTCCTAATTCTCTCTCTCTCTATAAAATGTAAATAAATACATTATCGGATTTTACCGTGGTTTAATTATCCTGCAAGCTTTAAATCTCTTATGATTCAATAGTCGTTGATATCTACAAAATTAGCTACATGTACGTAAAAATTCTCTGATCGTTTAAAATACTTAAATTCCAAAAACATGCAAAACATGATTTATTTTCTTTCTCGACGTCTCAAAGACTCGGGACGACATTGTAATTTTATGTCGTCAATCTCAATTTTGTCCGTCACTTTTGTTTTAATATTTGCATCGATTATTGTGTTTGACTTGCCATGAAAATACCACTGGTTCACTATTATTATGAAATACCTCGTTCTCTAATATATTGTAATGCCTGGTTCTCTTTAATTATGAGTAGGCAATGATCAGGAAACATGTATTTCTCACAGGGCCTGAACATGGTGATGAAATACCAGTTTGTGGCACTTTTCCTTGCACTCTGTTTTGCGATTGTGATGACCACTCGTAACACCTGCAAGCCTCTGAGCAACCCAAGGTGTATCAATGCACGGATACTGAGTCTTAAAGAACAACAAATTTACCTTCTGGAGCAGGTATCGGAGCTCAAGGACAAAGTATCGGAGGCGGGCAGCGATACAAGCTGCTTAGAAGATTTCAGAAATTGTAAGACTTCAAACCTAACTAAGATCAGTTCGTGACGTTGGTGTTGGTAATAATGATTATCCTCATTCTCACGATAAGCAACGTGCAAAGAGAACAAAATCCAGATCATTTTAAGCAAACTCAATATATATTTCATCATGTTGGCCTAATTTTGTTTTAGAGTATAAATTTGCAGAAACGGTAAATTTAATATAGAATTGAATGGGTTAGATGGACATCAACACGTTCTTGCACTCCCTTCCATTGTTAAACTAACTGAACAGTGTCACAATGTTCGCTATCTATCAAACATGGCATTCATATATTGAAAATGGGATCGCAGTGGCGTAGTGGTAGAGCATCGGGCTCCGAATCCGATGGTGAGAGGTACCGGTAACGGTCTCAACTGCGGCACAGTGTTGTGTCCTTGAGCAAGACACGTGTGTAAGCTCTCCAGAGTACTGGTTAAAACACAGGAAGCGGTGGCTTCGTCCCGACATGACTGAAAAATTGATGACTGGGACGTTAAACATAAACACACACAAAAAAAAAAAAAAAAAAAAAAAATATATATATATTTTAATAAAGCTTGATATCAAATGCACATACATGTAGCTACAGCCTGCGAGGTGTTTACCAATAATATTGGGAACTGAAAGTCTTGCTCAAGGACACAACACGCGAGCCGAGGACCTCTCGCTCCGGATTCCTGTACTCTACCCGTGTCCAAGTCGTAGCGCTTTCCAATTGTTTTGTGTAGTTAATTATTACCAATTTGTTTTAAATTTATGTACTTTACTTGTGTCATGTCTTGAGTACTGGTTAAAACACAGGAAGCGGTGGCTTCGTCCCGACATGACTGAAAAATTGATGACTGGGACGTTAAACATAAACACACACAAAAAAAAAAAAATAAAAAAAAATATATATATATTTTAATAAAGCTTGATATCAAATGCACATACATGTAGCTACAGCCTGCGAGGTGTTTACCAATAATATTGGGAACTGAAAGTCTTGCTCAAGGACACAACACGCGAGCCGAGGACCTCTCGCTCCGGATTCCTGTACTCTACCCGTGTCCAAGTCGTAGCGCTTTCCAATTGTTTTGTGTAGTTAATTATTACCAATTTGTTTTAAATTTATGTACTTTACTTGTGTCATGTTGACATGTTGAATTGCAGGGTACTGTGACAAAGTCGTGACACAGTGGGCGACAACTGTTAATGCATATTCATCACAGTGGTATCCGTAAGTTATCCAACTACTTCACATACATACATAAACTGTTTTAGAATACTCGTAGCGATTGGCCTGGTAATTTATTAATTGGAGCCTTAATCATGCTACAATGTACCGCCTTACATATTTAAATGCACATTAGACATTCTGTACACTTTTCTGCGGATAGTGACTCCCAATTGCAATACCGTATCATTTTTATATTTACAACGAAAATCCTCTTCAGGCGATGTCAACTTTTATTTTACAACCTCACACCGTTCATCCAGATACAACAAATGCGGAAAGGCATTCCAAACGCGGATATGAACGATACTATTTCGAACGGCGTCTGAGTATTTATTATCCTTAATTGTTACAAATATCGGCTGAGTTGATGTTTGTGTGACATACAATGAAAAAGTTCATAACTTTGCACATGTTTACCTAAAATCCTGTCTCATAAAATCTATCAGACTTGGATGCACGAAAAGAGAAAAAATGTCTGTAAATCATTATAGAAGCAAATTGTCAAATTGATGTTTTTCGGAGGAGCGGAGATCGCTTAAAGTTTGCCTTTACCAGAATCAGTGAAAAATTATAGAAAGAGAATAAGAACTATTTGAAATCGGGTACTCACATTTATTATGGTGTTACATACCACGTTTCAAATTCTCAAGCAGGTGAAACAAACTCAGACCATTCGGTGCAACCAACGCGGATCATAAAACCCAAATTCTTGCATAGATATCTATGCACATAGCTGTTTGAAGCCGTTTTTGATTGGTCGAAAGCCGTGTTCAAACCGCAAAACCCATGTTCAAATCATGAAATTCACGTGCCGTTTGAACATGGGTTTTGGCCGACGTCATTTGTCAAAGTGACGTGACGTCATATATTTCATAGAAACAAAATGGCCGACGTTGAAGAAGCTCCGCGGTTTTTGTTGCGTTTTTACGTTGTTAATGTTATTTTCAAGCGATTTTAAGTGGATTAGAGTGAAAATGCAAGAATAGCGATCAACCATGGTTTGTTTCAGTGTTCAAACATTCGCTGGATCACTCGGAAGGTGTTTGAACACGCGGCCTGCGGCCTTGTGTTCAAACACCTTCCTCGTGATCCATCGAATGTTTGAACACTGAAAACCATGGTTGATCCCTATATTCAGGTTTTGTTTTAAGGAAAACTGGCTGCATCGTTTAATAGTCCTTAGATGGTTGGTTTAAGACGTGGATGAGTACTTTTACTACGCTCTGGACATGACATTAGGAAACCATGTTTACATGTTTTATAGAGCTTTAGGCGCATATCAGCTGCATGTTTACCGAGAAGCTGCCCGTGTCTTTGTTTTCGTTCTTTAAACTCGAAAGCTGCATGCGGTTTGATAGTGTCAGATATGGTCAGGTCTCCAAATGTTTTAGTCTTTCATATTCAAATACCAATTCTAATACGCATAGATTATTACATGTAAAATATATAGGTGTATGGATGCAATTCTTTCATGACGATATGGCAAAGAATACATTTATCATGAGAGTCTTTCTATGAAGTGAAGTGAAGTGAAAGTCTTTATGAAAGGCCCCCTGTGACAACATGTAAAACAAACCATGAATACAAACGCACATAGACTGTGTAGATTCAAGAAGAGCAGTTATTAGTGCTTAAAGAAATGTGCACAAAGAACTGGTTACCATGCCTCTGGAAGGCGTCGGGTGTAAAAATAATGACTGATCGTCTGTATGTAACATTGGCTGTTGATCGTGTACGTAATTAATGAACTAAAACAACCTTAATTATGAGTGGAGCAACAAGGCATAATTTGACTCCTGGCCCGGCGAGAGGCATGCGAACCAGGCTGTTGAATATATAGAACAAGGATTTCGCATATTACCTCATTACAACACACAGTTTTGAACCTGGGATAACATGACGTAAGCGTGTGACGTCTTCGTAGATAGAAAGAACAATAAAATCATTTAGAGAGAAACGACTTATAAGTCAAATTACTTTATCTGCAGTCGCCCATATTGGTACAACAGGGTTAGAAATTAGCAGTTTCCTCCTTGCCCGTCAGTCACGGGTTAAATTTGTTGCGGGCAACCTGACCTTACTGGAAGGTTGCCCCCAGGACAACTTGAAATTCTCCAACAAGTGTTTGACTCGATAAATTCTTAGTGGAGCTAAAGTGCAAATTCACAACAATGAAAATTGAATCATATCTTTGAAATTAAGCACTAATAACATTGATATACAATTATAAACTATAAGGCATTTGCTATGGGGAAAGTTCAAAACTTGAGGGGCAAGTAAAGATTAATTTCAGATTGTCCCCCGGACAAGTTGTTTCCTGGGTCTTAGTTCTAACACTGGTATAACTACAACTTTCAAAGGGTAGGACATTTCAGCCACTGCATAGCCACGTTGTATGCAATGTTCTGGTATATAACAAACGGACTTTGAAACCAGTTGGGCTGTGAATAAACAGTGACCTTACTGTTGCATACTAAATAATGTGATACATTTTAAGTATACTAGGGTTCGTTGCACCATGCTTTATACATACCATGCATACAGTCGTGTTCTTTTTATTTATGTTTATAGGGACACTACTGCACAAAGAATACTGGGATTGCCATTTTGGTACCCTAATAAAGGAGAAATGGAATTTGAAGGTTGGATACCAGAATTCATTGGACCAATGGCACAAGAGATGCATTGGATTGAGGTTAGCTTGTTTGTTCTTCTTAGTTGAATTGATGCTTTATGTCCTAGTCAACAGCTTTGGCACACACAAAATGTGCTTGAAAATATAACCACCGAAGTGATGGTTTGCTGCTTCTTTATTAACGGAGAAGCCTCTGTTATATAGTGGATAAGACGTTCGCTATGTACGTTCGATCACTGGCTTCTCCTGTATTTTAAATGTATCTTCAAAGTAAGACTAAAGGGACCAGGAATCGACACAATGAAATTTAAAATCCCCACCTACACCACCAGTCGGAACCTCATGACAATTGACCCGCCTCGTGGGAAAACCGACAATGTGGTTTCCGAACAGGTCTGACACAAACTGGCCTGTACAGCTACAGAAGCAGGCTAGAAGCTTGAAATTTTGGAGTTAAATAGAGGAGGGATGGTACTATCCGAGTTGCGAAAACAAAGGCGCTGATCAGCTTCGCGGTTACCGCGAAGCCGATCTGCGCATTTTTTTCGCCTATGCAGATTGTTGGTTTTCCCATGAGGCGGCTCAATTTTACAGAATAAACTGATGACAAGAAAGTAGTTTGTGTAAGTCCAAGGGCTTTACTTACGGACAAACGGACAAAGTACTACACGAATAGGCCTAAATTTTGTAGGGATAATAATAATAAGAAGAAGAAGAAGAAGAAGAAGAAAATGTGGCGCTAATAGCATAAGAAATTATTCAATATTCTTATATACCTATCGTATCTGTGCAACAGAAACTTGTCGTGTTGTTCTGCTGTTAAAGCTTAGATGGCGTCATAGCAGGGCAATGATGGTGGTATTGCCCTGAGACTATGACAGATGCCTGTTTACATGGTTATGGACACTGGCATGTGTTCATTTCATCTAAATTTAACTTGACAGTTGGGGTGTACATTCCACGTGTATATTTCATCTAAATTTAACGTGTCGTATTGCGGCTAATCACTGACCAATCAACGGCTGTGGGATTGTCATTATGCGCGATTTCAAGACATCGTCTTCATGTCAACATTGCTTCTGTTTCATTTTACTTTCAAAGGATATAAAATTCTGATACTGGTTCGTAAATAGTTTCAAATAAACCAAAAACAAAAGTTCACGAAATTCCACAAATCCTAAAAATTATGAATTCGTGACGATTCGTGAGACTATTTATCGTAGTGTGATAGGGGCATTATATGAGCGCATTTGACGAAAAGTTTGAACTAAAATTGCTTAATTGAAAACGTTTCGTATGCTGTCTTGAAATGAAACTTGTGTCTGAGTCATAGATTTCATTTGATTATTATCTCATGTTCATTAATTTCTTCTTACATAGCAACACTTTTACTGCAAACGGTGTTCGTCGGAACATACGAAAGCACTGAAAAAAAGTCTGAACACGTAAAAGCTTTCCCTTGTACGAGTTTGTTACACCTTGGCTATCATAAATAGAAGAAATGCTTGAAGCAACAATATCTCCTGAGTATCTATAATACTAAAAGAATGGACTGCGCAGTAAACTCGAAAACGATGATTAAAGCAGCGAGTTTTCGGTACCAAAATGTTGAGATATTGTGCGCAGTAATGTTTTCGATTTATGCTTTTTTCATTTATTTGTTTTTCATTTTTGAAATAGTTTTACATAAATGATGGTGTTGATATCGAACTATCCCTACGTTACCTACAGGTAAATTAGTTATGAACACCATGACCAAGCCAAACCGATTATTTTGGTCACCGTACGTAGGGCGTGTATAACCCTCTGGTGAATATAGTCGAAACTCGCTTATGTTCGTGTATGCGTTCCAAGTCAAAAAGCTTTATGTTGGTGTTTCGATCCGTATATGAGACCCCACGATCAAACCATATGCTCGGCATATTTTTTTTCGTTCGTATGTTTCTTTGGTTTAATCCTTATGTCCCAGACAGCAGTTTCAGCCATGTCGAGACAGAAACACTTCCTGAGTAGTACGATGGTTGGGATTCAAGTTTGGACTTTGGCCACTTATTTAATATTACAGCGTGTATCCAAAATTTTATGAATTATTATAAAGTAACAAAGTCTCCTTCATTCGTGGTTACAATATTTTCAAGACATCTTGCGCAGTGCTCATAAAATGGTCTCCAAAGCAACCTAGGTTTCGGTACCCGGGACACGTCAATTATTTAACAATTCTGACGTTATGTGGCGTTGAAGAACATACCAATAATTATCATATCGTAAACCAAAACATAAAATTTTGAGAATTTGTGAAAATGACAGAAAATTGAAGATTGTGCTCCAACAAAATGTATTAAATCTTGATTATCTAAACATATGGCAATACAACATTGTCCTACCAATAAATTGTTGCCATTTTCAGTTCTCTAAGGCTATTGGCAGTCAAGATATGAGCGATTTTGTTCGTGTACCCCATTCATTTTTCGTTGATTTTTTGTCTTATTTATAAAGATCTCATTAACATTCATTAAACAAAAATATCTGATGGGTTAATATAGTCCTAGCAATTATTTGATACCATTTATAGCTCTCTACGTCTATTAGTTGCCAATTAGATACATGCGTTTTCTATGTATACCTCCTTAATTTTTCCGTATTTTCCCTAAATTCAGAAGGGTTTCTTAATATTCTTAAAACTAAAAATCAAATGACTTATATATTGTTGTACAGGTTGGTATAATATTGCTCTAGCAAACATTTGATGCCATTTTCAGCACTTTAGGGCTTTTGGTTGCCGAGATACAAGTCAAGTTTTCATTAAAACTCATGAAATTGAACATCAGGTTATTCTTATATCAGACATAACAGCCATTTGTTACCTCTTTCAGTATCCTGACTTTATTAACAGCTCTGGAAGAAGTGATTTTGTACATACACCCCCAATTTTTCCAAGATTTGTCTCCGATTTCTTATAGGCGTTTTATTATTATTTTTCATGAATTAGCAAATTTAATGATTTTAATATTTAATGTTTTCATTAAAATTCATAAATATGCAATTTTGATAATTTGCATTACATAGGATGAAAGGGCTATGTTTAGCTTTAAAATGAGACCAGGTCCAGTGATGTAGGATATGTAGGATATGTAGGATATGTAACAGCGGACATATGACCAATTTTGTATGTACACCCTCATTTTCGAGAATCGCATTAGGGTCATTTTCAAAAAATGTGCACATTTGC
Organism: Rugalucina vietnamica; assembly: GCA_964017185.1. Lineage (NCBI taxonomy): Eukaryota > Metazoa > Mollusca > Bivalvia > Lucinida > Lucinidae > Rugalucina > Rugalucina vietnamica. The sequence goes on along the minus strand of OZ024869.1, from coordinate 13,205,126 downwards.
GGTAAGATTTTTTCAAAACAGTTAGTATTTGCATTTCATCTTATGTTGCGTTTATTACGTCGGAAGTGTATATACGAACTCAGAAAAAGCCATATGCAAGCTTAATCTCTCTTCTTTAAGTCAAATTTTACCAAAATCAAGGGTCATTGCAAAGAAATGTCAATGTTGTGACCACTAAAACAAACTTCCATCTATATGGATTTGTAATCTTATAACGAAACCCAAGTATTTTAGACATGGTTAATTGACTTAATCCTATATTATCGCCCTTAAATCACCAGACTTACTATAAATGTATGTAACACCAATGACATCGGTAACAACATTGACATTTTGTAACAACATTGATATTAATGGTAACAACATTGACATTTCAATACAAAGCACTGTTTAAATTTTTGTCTCATTATTTTTAAAGCACTAATACCACATCATAGTTTGTATTTCTCCTATTCATCTGCAACAAATAAAAAAATACCGACACAAACTTTGTTGCTATGCTGGTCAATGTTGTTACTATGCTGGTCAATGTTGATACTATGCTGGTCAATGTTGTAATTTGTTTTTGTGATAAAACTATAAAACAATGATATAACGTTATCTATTAAAATATGCATTGTTAAAATGTATACATTCGTGACACGTTAAGCTACTTTGTAACAATTTTTATCTTTCGTGCTTCCAGCATGTCAAAGAAAAAGTCATATTTGTCAATGTTGTTACCACACATTGAGTAACAACATTGACGGTAACAGCATTGACAAAATTTGACAAATCGTCAAAACTAGGGACTATGGATGGATGTTTAAGCACAATGAAAACTTTAATGTGTGTTTACGCTATAGTGCAATTAGGCATTGACAAGTATTTGAACATTTGATAAGTTAAGAAGTTTTTAATTAGTAACAACATTTGACATACTTACCGATCACATACCCAGCAGCCATATTATAATATTCAAAAACAAAGGCATAGTTGCTTTTGTGGGATTTAGCACGTTTTAATCATGGTCATAATATGGAGGTGTTTCAACTAACGTTTAAAAAGCATAAAAACGCCAAGGTGTGTAACCCTAAGAAACGATTTATAAAGCAGTAACAACATTGACACGATCGCATGGGACAAGCACTTAAGCCAAGAAAAAACTCATAAAGCAGTTATAGATGTGCTTGATAATAATTGCAGACGTCTCTTTATTGTCTGTCCATATCAAAAAGTAGCTGAACCTTTGGTAACTTAGTGATTTTGTCATATTTTTTTTCACATCTCAGCTATAAGGGGTCAGTGCTGGACAGCCCAAAAGTACTAATATTTGTGTACTCAACAAGGAATTTGGAGAGCTTATCATTATAATGATGATCAAAAAGTGGTGTTTCAACATGACCACCATGGTGCCTTCAGAATAACTAAAAGAAATAACCTAAAAAGCAGAAGGAAGTATGAAAAAATCATCACGGACAGAAATATGCACATTTTTTGAAAAAGGCCCATTATAGAATGTCATGTGTAGCATTATACATCCCATAATTTCAACACGTTTGCAAGACTTAATATTGACCAAACAATGATTTTCAAGCTTCAAGTGGGTTCCTCTACAAGAGGGTATGAATGAAATTTTGGTACTTTCCGACCACCTATCACCATTTTTTTTCTGAAGACTGGGGTCCTAACTAATATTACACGGGTGTGTTTTCGTAATGTAGGCATGTCATTTACGACTTGGTTTGTTATTGGATAAAATGCATTATAGGCAGCCACGCTTCTTGGGGAAAAAGGCGTTAACAAGCAACGTCGTAACAACTGCAGTGGTAAGATCTTATCTTTGATTAGCATAAATGCCCACGGAAATATTCAAAATAATAGGAATGCGTGGTACAATTATAGAACATATCGCGCAGTGGTATTTAAATGGTATGAAATTCAACGATGCGAAATGCACACGCCTACAATTAGACTTCAAAGGCTACGGCCAACATTCTTGTTTATGAAGTTAAGTATAAAAACTATATCAGATGATCGCAGTATTTCCACAATAATTTCTCGAGGAAACCTTGCAAATAAGTAAATGTATGGCGTAGTGTTTGGTTCCAAACAATGCGTTTTAATGCTGACTTTTATGAAAATTTGACAAAAAAAAAAAAAGAAAAAAAAAATTAATATTCCTGAAGAAGCCAAGATGGCGAAACGTTGAGTTAAATAAATCTGGACATTTATTCATGTTGGTGCTGTGCATTAATGAACTGTTTATGAAAATTTGACGTAAATTCGGCTCAAGTCTAGTAAAGATCAAAATAGTTCCGAAAAAATATATTCATACGCAGCTCTGAACTATGTATTCATACGCAAGATTGCTACGCAGCTATGTAGTTTCAGTATGACACAGGAAGAAAATAGTTTATTACTACTACGTTAACTTGAGCAGTAACATAGATTTCTAATGCACTTGAGAATGTAACGCGAAGTCTGATTGGTTAACGTCAAAACCTTACGACGGTATATTCTGCGATATACCGTCGGAAATCCAACGTCATGAGCAACGTCGCTTGTGATTGGTTAACGTCGTGTTTTTCGTCGCTGGTGACGCTCACGTTTCGCAAAAAACAATGCATTTTTTCGACGTTTATAGTTAAAACACAATTTCCGACCGTATATCCGACGATATACCGCCCCAAATGAAAAATTTGAATACAGTTATCCCCTAAGTATATGGCTAATGTTGACAGGTACGGAAAATGTGGAAGTAGTGCCAGTAAAAGTTCGACCTGATTAATGCAGCATAACAGTTTGACAATGCGATACAACGATGGGCCGTAATACTGAGAGGTCGATACACTGACAGGTCTACATACCGACAGGTCGACACACCGACAGGCCGACACGCCGACACGCCGACAGGTATACATGTCGACAGGCCGGCAGGTGGACACACCGACAGGTGGACAGGTCGACACGCCGACAGATCGACAGGCAGACGGGTCGACAGGCCGACACGCCGACGGAAAGACAAGTATGCATGTCGACAGGTCGACAGGCCGACTGGTCGACATGCCGACAGGTCGACACGCCGACAGGTCGAAACGCCGACTGGGCGACAGGTATTATACATGTCGACAGGCCTACAGGTCGACACGCCGACAGGTATAATGAACATACCGCGAAGACAGAATCATTCCTGATACTATGTGTCGATAAGCAATCTTTGCACCGTCACAGAAAACCATCAGACGTGTCATTCTTCTGAGTTTTCTTCACAAAGCTCATACAGAGCCCACAAATGTCGCATATACTTTGCGTCCGAAGCAAACCATGTTCAAAAAGATATGCGACGCAGTTTTCACGTGTCGAGACGTAGTTTAAACAAAAGTCGAGCATTTTAGGACCTGCTTCATCCTGACAATTAACAGTTTCGGCAGCCATGGCTAACGTATTTTGTTATTGAAACGTCGTTTATAACGTCACAAGAAAATTACCATTTGTTGCTGGAATATGTGTCAACCATATGGCGCGTTTATCTGTCGACCTATCGGTGTATCGAACTGTCGGCGTGTCGACCTTTCTATCTGTCTACCTGTCTGCGGGTCGACCTGTCGGCGTGTCGACCTGTCGGCGTGTAGACCTGTCGGCGTGTCGGCGTGTAGACCTGTCGGCGTGTCGGCGTGTCGGCCTGTCGACCTGTCGGCGTGTAGACCTGTCGGCGTGTCGACCTTTCTATCTGTCGACCAAGAGTGTTACAGGACCGAAGAACACACGTGATTGAAAAAGTGGCAAAACTAATTACTCAGAAAACATGCACGGGAACTATAAACACCTTTACTATACTTGACCCGTAATTTTGACGTCAGAATTTCTACGACGTGCCCCGGGCGATGAAGGGTCATTGTGTTTAATACATTGTTGTGCGAGTACCATTTTGAGTAGAACAATGTTTAAAACCTTATACGATAGGTAAAAGAATGAATTTTCAGATTAAAACATTTTAAATGCTGTGTGACAGAATCTGATCATTTACAAAGATAGTCTACGAACTTAAATCCCATCCCACGTACAAATACAGTACGAAAAAAACGTGCCTTAGTGAAGGGAACAGGAGAGAGTGTGTTCGAACCAGGCTTGGGCAGCATTAGTTAGCAAAGTAATGCATTGTCATTAGGCTAAGCATTAAAACTGATTTGGAGCATTGGCATTAGCATTGGCAATAGCTAGTTTATAAAAACAATGCATTGGCATTAGCATTATTTGAAAAAATAAAGCATTGGCATAAGCATTAGTTTTCAATTTATTTTGCGGAGTAGGTGCTGGGACGTCTACTCCCAAAATGTCTACTCCCAAAATGTCTGTTACGGAAATGTCTGTTCTCATAATGTCTACTGTGTAGTGGTAAAATGTTGATTCCTGTAATGACTACTATATATGCTACATAAGTTTAAATAGCTTTGAATTTTGGGTTATTTTAACAACTTTAACTTTAGTTTTATATATTCATTCAGTATTGCCCATTGTTTGTTTCATTTTACCTTTATAAAATAAAATCTATTGAAACAACCATTGTGACTGCAGATCAGTAATTGACATTGTATGTAACAAACAATACTGCTAGGTAATAGCCAAAGGCAAGCAAACAACTTCTCAAGTAAAAATATGTATTAAAGTGGCAGCTTAAGAAATAGTTTGTAAACAGGATCATAATTAATGAATTTAGACTAAGTATGTAAATCATAGAAAAAGGTTTTGTAGCTTATGCCCAATCTAATGCTAATGCATTGGAAAAATTTGCAAAAGTAACGCATTAGAATTAGCATTGTTTTAATGCCAAAATTAATATTAGCATTGGCATTAGCATTAGTTGAGAAATAGCTAATGCATTACTAATGCATTGGCATTAGTTTAATGCATTGCACAAGCCTGGTTCGAACACAAGACCAACAGTTCGGTCTTGAAGAACTTGTCATGAAATGTTTGTTCGGCTTTGCTTTTTAACAGGTTCTTTAATTCGCGCTTGCGCGGGCCATTTTCTAGTATCTTAGATATTTGGTGCAATTTGAAATAATAACACGCTTGGTATGACCAGTTTTCTGCTTTACGATCGGGTGCCTGAAGTACGCTGTAAAAATCTCTGAAATAACGTAAAATCGAAAACATTTTCTTAAATTAAATGTTTTTAAAAGCCTTGAAGGCAGAATCGTTTGATGTCTGTTAATAAAAGTTCAGACACAGTTCGAAAAAATGTTTGGAAAAAATGGTGTAAATTGATGTCGATGTGTTTTATCAGGGACATTTCCAAAAGTACGATGAAAATGCTACAAAGAAAAACAAAAAAGCTATCAGCGAGGCTTGGTTAGGTGGGTAGGCAATATCCCATATCCCAAAATAAACCGTCCAAACTATCCAATATCCCAAAATTTATGTAACTCGTATCCCAAAATAATTCCAGTATCCCATATCCCCAAATTCCTGAATATCCCATATCCCAAAATAAATAGGGTCAATATCCAATATCCCAAAATAAAAATGGGTGAATATCCCATATCCCAAAATACCCTAAACAAGCCTAATCAGCTAGTTGGTCACTAGTTTACGTTTTAGTTGCTCAACGAATATCTTGGATGATAAACGGAGCGGAAGGGCACCCGTCCGACATGCTCAGCGCATGAAATTGGTTTGACGTGTTCAACCGGTCGTCTCAGAATTTGGCGATGGATGGTACAGATTTGCATTTGACAACTGGATACACATAAAATGGGTTGATATCCAATCATCCTAATGTAGAAACACTCTGAAACATCGATTGAACTTGTCACAAATAAATAACGCACTGACGACGTTAAACTTTAAGTAACGTCACGTCACAGAGACCTTGACCCTTGTCCCACAACCGGTCGGGTGCACGGAAAAGGCTGTAGAAGAAGTAGTTTTGCCTGTTTAGATTTTCATAAAATTTCATCTATTTTCTCATGAAATGTTTTTCAAAAACAGATACGTGTATATTTATTTTGACTGTATTTCTTTTTCTGTTGAAAATATAAATGGTGTTTACAAACTTTTCTGACCTTTTAGTATGGAATCGAATATTTTTGATCAAAAATAGTTTCATCCAAATAACGGTAAAGGACGTGATACTGTGTACACAGGATCCTTCCATGCCTTTAAATAGTTGTGATATGTCGAATTCGAGATCTTCAGCAATAAGCGAATGAAAGTTCGAATCTCAAAGATAGGTAATACTGTATCAGCGAATGAGAGTGTGTTCTATTTTTGAACATTTTGGTAAATATTGACTGAGAGAATTAAAGAGATTGTTAGTATGGAAATTTGCCTAGAAAACGCAGGAATCTGACTAATGTCAGTCTGTAAGCCAAATTAGCATCAGGTCATTCTAGATTACCCTATGCATTGGTCAACTTTATTCAATGCATCAAGCAAAAAGCAAGATACGTAGTATTAAATAACAATTAACCATGAGTATGTTCTGTCTAGATAGAAACATTTTGTTCTTAGGATATCCGATCTACAACACGTTTCAGCGTCTATTGCTTGACATGTATAAGTTATGGGGTTTTTATTTATTTATTTATTTATTTATTTATTTATTTATTTATTTATTTATTACCAGAACCTGCAGGTCTTTGCAGTTTGAAATTCATTTATAGGTACGTCAAGATCACCAATTTAAAGCAATCCAAAGTCCAGAAGTTTACAACGATTCACTACCCAAATGATTGAAGAAACGGACACCCTAGAATTTCGCGATAAATTTTCAAAAGCGGCTCGAGCGTGTAGTATGTTCCTTTGAAATGTTTGAGCAGTGTATTAAACATAGACACACGTTTTAAGTGTTTAATTATCAAAACAGAACCCATCGTTCACATAAAAGAGACACTTCTGACTTTGGATACATTTTATTCGATTTCAGCTGGAATATGATGAATCGTTACACGCAAGCAGAGTGGATGTTTACCAGATACTCAATTCAGGAGGTGTCAGTAAGGTCCTTAGTCGCAATGACCCAGCAGAGGAATGGGTTGAGATTTATGTAGCAGAAGAAATAGTGGCCGAATCGGAGCCTAAGATTCTATCAGTAACACCTGAGGTAACGACTGAAAATTTATTTCAATATTGCGGTACAGATTAAAAGCGTAGCACAACAGAGCGTAAAATCCAAACATAATACTTAAGGGTGTCGTCACAGGTATACAGTAATAATTTTAAATGAAATAAAATTTAATGTATTTAATTAAACATAGGAAAAGACAGAACATTCAGATTTCGTACGGCACTGAATCTCAGACGCCATCCTTATAATGACGTCCGTTATCTCGACACATGAGAATGTCATTACGCGACGTCAGATTGGATAATGCCAAAAAGCCATTCTAATGCACTTGAGAATGTAACGCGGCGTCTGATTGGATAACGTCAAAACCTTGCGACGGTATATTCTGCGATATACCGTCGGAAACCCAACGTCATGAGCAACGTCGCTTGTGATTGGTTAACGTCGTGTTTTTGTCGCTGGTGACGCTCACGTTTCGCAAAAAAAAAACAATGCATTTTTTCGATGTTTATAGTTAAAAAGTACATTAGAATGGGGATAACAATATTCAAATTTTTCATTTGGGGTGGTATATCGTCGGATATACGGTCGGAAATCATGTTTTACGGCTCCGCTGACGCGTCGCCGTAAAACAATATTTCCGACCGTATATCCGACGATATACCGCCCCAAATGAAAAATTTGAATACAGTTATCCCCTAAATATACAGTAAATTATCCAGTTCCGGGTCACTTTTTTTTTCGAAGTGGTTTCCAGATAATTGCTCACAGCAAACTAGGTTTCGACCTTACTATTAAAAAGTATAATCCTTCTTCTAAATAATGAACTTTAGTCTGATTAATTGTGAATATTCTGTGGGCCACACGATGGCTTTGAAGCAGACCACCAATTTATCCAGTTCCGAATCATTTATCCAGTTCCGAATCACTTGCGATAATTTTTAAACAGGACAACCTCTGGCGCTATTGCGTTATGATTTTGAGTTTGTAGCTTCATTACTTCTTTATAAAACAAGACTTACACACAGTTTACCATTTCAGATAGAAAAAGTGTAAAAAAAAAACTGTGTACATGTATACGACGTATAACTTACGTTCTGGATATTGGCGTCAATCGAAACAAATACATGTTCTAAGTCGATTATGGCGTAACTGGTTCCAGATTTTTGCAGTTAAGAGCTGGTAATCATGGGCTGTGCATTGGTTATTTTCATTTTTGTTTGTTTGTTGGTTTGTTTGTTTGTTTTGTTGTTGATGTTTTATGAGTCTAACTTTCACCTGTTTGATTAACATTGAATTTCAAACACAGCTTTAATGTTGCGTAAACAGAGATATCTAACGGGATTATGTCAACTAGACTAGAAATCCAGACAGCATGTTTTGTTCGCGATGCAGATCGACTGCACAAAGAATCACCTGCGTAAGGAAACGACCATTTGATTTTTATTATTGGGGAGGAGGGGGTGGGGGGCGGGGCTGTAAGATTAAAAAAAAAAAAAAAAAAAAAAAAAAAAAAAAAAAAACACGGGTCCAACTTTGGCCGAAAAGCATATCTAGGGCAGAGTAAATTCTGTATTCCTATCTTACGTATTGTAATATATACCAATAAAAAGACAGGACCGCGTCGTGAGCGAAAAATAATATCCAGGCCCGGAAACATCTTCCAGCCCCCCCCCCCCCCCGCCCTCTTAAAATTCATTCATTTATTTATCTATCTATCTTGGGTCAGTTTACGTCCCTTTTAAGATCATTTAGCTCATATGAGACGAGCCAGGCAGTTGGTGTGGTGAAAACGGGCGAACCCCGAGAAAAAAAGGGGGAAAAAACCCTGGCATATCTTCAAGCAGAACTTGTCTCACATGAGCTTACAACAAACACAGCGGTGAGACGATCGAATGAAACGCGTTAATGAAATCAGCTCTTCACCACTCGGCAACGGGGTGGGGGGTTTGGCATTCATTTATTTAGTTAAGTTTTGGTAAATGAATAGCCACTTTTTGGGAAACAGCTACTCATTAGACTACTATGTCAAAAGAAGAAATCAAAATAATAGATAGAACAATTTTGAAAGAGAGAGAGAGAGAGAGAGAGAGAGAGAGAGAGAGAGAGAGAGAGAGTGAAAAAGAGAGATGTTGCTACATGTAGATTCCTTATATGAGGTAACTGCGAAGCTGATCAGCGCCTTTGTTTTCGCTACACGGATAGTACAATTTCTCTTCTTCTTAAATCCGAAATTTCAAGCTTCTAGCCTGCTTCTGTGACTGTACAGGTGGATTTGTGTCGGACGTGGACGGAAGCCCCAAAGACCGGTTTTCTCGCGTCTTGGCTCATTTTATTTTCATACGTACGCTTCAGTAACTGCATTTCTTCTTGTGGTAGTGTCCGGAACACAACGATCCTTGACGGGACTTTTAAAAGTATTTCGAGCAAAGCATATACTCTACTTTTTGAGATATACCCGGATGACATTGTAGTCGAGAAAGGATTCGTTTATACCCTGTTGTTTTCTTTTCCTCGTCAGGGAGAAGCCATGCTTATGAAGTATATTCGTCTTGAACTTGACCAGTCCGCAGCGGAGAATAATCCCATACAAATCGACGCTGTATCCATGACGGGAAAGAGAAATTGCCCTGTATGTACAGAACCATAGAACCAAGAACTCATTCTGTATGTACAGAATCATAGAACATAGGACTCATTCTGTATGTACAGAACCTTAGAACACAGGACTCATTCTTAATGTACAGAACCATAGAGCCCATGACTCATTCTGTATGTACAGAACCATAGAAACCATGACACATTCTGTATGTACAAAACCATAGATACCAGGACTCATTCTGTGTGTATAGAATCATAGAACCTAGGACTCATTCTGTATGTAAAGACCCATAGAACCCAGAACTCATTCTGTACGTACAGAACCATAAAACCCAGGACTTATTCTGTATGTACAGAACCATAGAACCCCTATAGAACCCAGGACTCATTATGTATGCACAGAACCATAGAACCCAGGACTCATTCTGTATGTACAGAACCATAGAACCCGGGACTTATTCTGTATGTACAGAACCATAGAATCCCTATAGAACCCAGAACTCATTCTGTATGTACAGAACCATAAAACCAAGGACTTATTATGTATGTACAGATCCATAGAACCCCTATAGAACCCAGGACTCATTATGTATGCACAGAACCATAGAGCCCATGACTCATTTTGTATGTACAGAACCATAGAACCCGGGACTTATTCTGTATGTACAGAACCATAGAACCCGGGACTCATTCTGCATGTACAGAACCATAGAACCCGGGACTTATTCTGTATGTACAGAACCATAGAACCCGGGATTTATTCTGAATGTACAGAACCATAGAACACAGGACTCATTCTGTATGTACAGAACCATAGAACCCGGGACTTATTCTGAATGTACAGAACCATAGAACTCATGACACATTTTGTATGTACAGAACCATAGAACCCGGGACTTATTCTGTATGTACAGAACCATAGAACCCGGGACTTATTCTGAATGTACAGAACCATAGAGCCCATGATTCATTCTGTATGTACAGAAACATAGAACCCGGGACTTATTCTGAATGTACAGAACCATAGAACCCGGGACTTATTCTGAATGTACAGAACCATAGAACCCGGGACTTATTCTGAATGTACAGAACCATAGAACCCATGACGCATTCTGTATGTACAGAACCATAGAACCCGGGACTTATTCTGAATGTACAGAACCATAGAGCCCATGACTCATTCTGTATGTACAGAACCATAGAACCCAGGACTCATTCTGTATGTACAGAACCATAGAACCCGGGACTCATTCTGTATGTACAGAACCATAGAACCCGGGACTTATTCTGAATGTACAGAACCATAGAACCCGGGACTTATTCTGAATGTACAGAACCATAGAACCCATGACTCATTCTGTATGTACAGAACCATAGAACCCGGGACATATTCTGAATGTACAGAACCATACAACCCATAACACATTCTGTATGTACAGAACTATAGAACCCGGGACTTATTCTGAATGTACAGAACCATAGAACCCATGACTCATTCTGTATGTACAGAACCATAGAACCCGGGACTTATTCTGAATGTACAGAACCATAGAGCCCAAGACTCATTCTGTACACACAGAATCATAGAACCCGGGACTTATTCTGAATGTACAGAACCATAGGGCCCATGACACATTCTGTATGTACAGAACCATAGAACCCAGGACTTATTCTGAATGTACAGAACCATAGAGCCCATGACTTATTCTGTATGTACAGAACCATAGAACCCGGGACTTATTCTGAATGTACAGAACCATAGAGCCCATGACTCATTTTGTATGTACAGAACCATAGAACCCGGGACTTATTCTGAATGTACAGAACCATAGAATCCATGACTCATTCTGTATGTACAGAACCATAGAACCCGGGACTTATTCTGTATGTACAGAACCATAGAACCCGGGACTTATTCTGAATGTACAGAACCATAGAACCCGGGACTTATTCTGTATATACAGAACCATAGAACCCGGGACTTATTCTGAATGTACAGAACCATAGAACCCGGGACTTATTCTGTATGTACAGAACTATAGAACCCATGACTCATTCTGTATGTACAGAACCATAGAACCCGGGACTTATTCTGAATGTACACAACCATAGAACCCGGCACTCATTCTGTATGTACAGAACCATAGAAACCGGGACTTATTCTGAATGTACAGAACCATAGAACCCGGGACTTATTCTGAATGTACAGAACCATAGAACCCGTGACTTATTCTTAATGTACAGAACCATAGAACCCGGGACTTATTCTGTATGTACAGAACCATAGAACCCAGAACTCATTCTGTATGTACAGAACCATAGAACCCGGGACTTATTCTGTATGTACAGAACCATAGAACCCGGGACTTATTCTGTATGTACAGAACCATAGAACCCGGGACTTATTCTGAATGTACAGAACCATAGAACCCGGGACTTATTCTGTATGTACAGAGCCATAGAACCCGGGACGTATTCTGTATGTACAGAACCACAGAACCCGGGACTTATTATGTATGTACAGATCCATAGAACCCGGGACTTATTCTGTATGTACAGAACCATAGAACCCGGGACTTATTCTGAATGTACAGAATCATAGAACCCGGGACTTATTCTGTATGTACAGAACCATAGAACCCGGGACTTATTCTGTATGTACTGAACCATAGAACCCGGGACTTATTCTGTATGTACAAAACCATAGAACCCGGGACTTATTCTGTATGTACAGAACCATAGAACCCGGGACTTATTCTGTATGTACAGAACCATAGAACCTGGGACTTATTCTGAAATTACAGAACCATAGAACCCGGGACTTATTCTGTATGTACAGAACCATAGAACCCGGGACTTATTCTGTATGTACAGAACCATAGAACGCGGGACGTATTCTGTATGTACAGAACCATAGAACCCGGGACTGATTCTGTATGTACAGAACCATAGAACCCGGGACTTATTCTGTATGTACAGAACCATAGAACCCGGGACTTATTCTGAATGTACAGAACCTTAGAGCCCGGGACTTATTCTGAATGTACAGAACCATAGAACCCGGGACTTATTCTGAATGTACAGAACCATAGGGCCTAAAACTCATCCTGTATATGTATGTAAAGATCCATAGAACCCAGGATAGAAGTTTGTTTTAATTGTCTGCATTGCCGTTTTTGAAAAATACATCAACCCACAAATATAAACCCATTATTTCCAAAATTTACAGAATCAAAGTCAACCAGTAACGTCATTTATATACTGTCGGTTCATTTAAATTGAGCACTTATTTTCATCATCCTGGAAATTTAACAATTTGCCTATTTTCAAGGCTCCGTTTTTAGGCCAGAATATTTAATTCAAAATTGGTCCAAATCCTTGGTAGCCATTGAAATACATGCATATATTTATAAAATTTGAGTTTAAATGTTTGGTGATGATTCGAAAGGTGACGCATCACATGTACAAATTACAAAATTAATACAGTTAAATCCTACGAACTTAGAACCGTGACGTTTTAAAGAATTTCTTATTTATTGAGTAGAGTCACCTTTCTTAAGTAATGTCATCTAAGACCACTAGTAAACTTAAGGGTATACTGTAACTCACTGGCAGAGAGGTATGCGTTTAGCATGCCTCTGTTCAGCTTCTTGTAAATTCAAAACCGGTGATGTTTTCCTGATACTGACATTATGCATGTCTCATGTTCACTTGAAACTTATTGAACAAATGGCAATGATGATTTTTTCTCCAAAAATTGCAATGTTTACACCTTTTGCCCAACATGTTTGTAAACTGTCAGTTCATTTAAGTTGAGCACTTATTTTCATCATCCTGGACAATTGACAAATGTCTAATTTGAAGAACTAAGACCACTGGTAAACTTAAGCCGGGTATAGTTCAACTCACTGGTAGAGACGTATGTGAGTTCAGCATGCATTTCTTCAGCATTCAAAAGCCACCATGTTGTCCTGAAACTGACATTATGCAGATCTCATGGTCACTGGACACTTGAAAAAAAAATGGTAATGATGAATAGTGCCCCAAAATTGCATTTTTACACCTTCTGACCAACCATTTTTGCATTACCTAGCAATTTGAATTTCTTGCAAAACAATAACAAATGATATTGGAATATACAAAAATATTAGAAATAAACCCTATTCTTTTATTATAAAAATGCAAAAAAGTACAAGTAGGCAAAGATCAGGAAAAGGCGCAATCAGAAAAAGACTCCCACTCCAAAAACCAAGGTGGGAAAAAACCAAACTAACAATCAGGCACTTATACTATGAAAACATTTCGTAAGCCGAATGAGCAGCTATTTTCCCAATAGGTGGCCACTCAGTTACCTCAACTTAACTAAAAATATGCAAACATACATAAGGCGCCAACAGCACAAAAATATTTTAAACACCAAGACATAAAACAAAAAGAACCACCACAGAAGTATCGACTTGGAACGATCAGTAACACAAAGTTACTGGCGGGTTTAAATCGATTTTACACGGCCGTAACCTCACCCTCAGCTTCTGCAGTGGTTCATAACATTTAGTTAGTTCTTCGGTCCTCGTGGTGAATCTCTAACTAGTAAATGAATCATCAAGAACAAACAAATAAATCATGATAAACATCCTGATGAATCAAAAACCAGGACTCACAGATTCAGTAAGCTGCCCGACGATGGAGATCCCTGGGCGCCAAGTATAATATAGGGGACCCTCCCTACCTTCTTCCACATGATTTATACTGAATTTAGGTACACCAATATTGATCCATCCACAGCGATCATGTTGGCGTTGACATAATTGTCAACACTTTGTAAGAACTCAACAAAATTAAATTATTTATTTCCTGTGTTCTGCAATTCCTGCGTTTTATAATCTCAAAATCTACTTCCATATCTACCGTTCGTCAATACTGTTTTACTCACCATAACTTCCTTGACAACGACGCCAACCTCGCGACGTAACGTGTAAACATAACGTCATTAATTGTCTGCACTACTAAAACGTCAACACTGTCCACAGACTCGTCAATAATTTTGTGATAACACTGCGCATGCAAAGTCTGTGAAATATTTTCAAAGTTTTCTTGTCAACACTTATAACAAGGCCCAAAAACGATGTTCCACCAATTCAGACCAAGCTTCAATGGAATGATGGGTATTCCACATTTTATAATTTCTATCAACCTGGCGTAGGTAATCATGCATTCATCCTGCCTTGGGTGTCGACGTGTCAACGCTGTCAACACTTCCACAAGGTCAAAAAATACTGTTCCACTAAATCATACCAAGAACCTATGGAATGATGGGTATTTCACATTTTATCAATTCAATCTGGTAAGTGTTGACAGCGTTGACACGTCGACACCTAACTCAGATGGTCAAGCATGCCGTTGGTAGCGTTAGCGACCCGCATTAAGGGTCAATTCTTATATATGAGGTATTCATGCATTCATCCTGCCTAAGGTGTCGACGTGTCAACGCTGTCAAAACTTACCACAAGGTCCAAAACACTTTCCCACCAATTCAGACCAAGAACCTATGGAATGATGGGTATTTCACATTTTATCAATTCAATCTGATAGGTGTTGACAGCGTTGACACGTCGACACCTAACTCAGATGGTCAAGCATGCTGTTGGTAGCGTTAGCGACCCGCATTAAGGGTCAATGCTTATATATATTCT